>BQMF02000048.1:0-1337238 GCA_027922465.2 Turritopsis dohrnii | reverse complement strand
CGAATTTATCACAATCCCCGTAACATATATACATTGTTTGTATTATCCATTATCGAAAGCGAAAGATCAGGTAAACCATTTGTTGCGCCCGTTAGGGCGCTTTATAGTCTGCCGCGCGCGCGTATTTTGCAGGAGTTCACCACAAAAAATCTCGAGTTGATCAGAATTTTAACTCGATTGCTCAAATTTTACTGTGTGTCGATGTCCCAAAACACGCTGGTTAAACACACACACTTAATTTTTATTATAAAGGTTCATCAACACTGACATATATATTCTTTTGTTGCTTTTGGAAGCTTTGTTTATTGTTCAGAAGAAAGAGTTTTTTTAAAAAAAAAAAGATATTATGGTTTCATTCTATTTATTTATTCCCAATGAAAAATAAAAAACTTGTACATAAAAAAGTACAAGTTGAGCTGTCACTGTTCTTCTATAAACATTTTCGGTATAACAATGATATGGTTTTGTTTGTTAAAACTCATCGTTATAAAATTTTTACTAATCAAACAACAAAATAATTCGTAACTTGCGTATTTCTAAATAATTGTTTCCACAAGAATGCGTCTCCCTATACACCTTTCCCGAAACCGTTTTT
Organism: Turritopsis dohrnii; assembly: GCA_027922465.2. Classification (NCBI taxonomy): domain Eukaryota; kingdom Metazoa; phylum Cnidaria; class Hydrozoa; order Anthoathecata; family Oceaniidae; genus Turritopsis; species Turritopsis dohrnii. The sequence continues at coordinate 1,336,643 of BQMF02000048.1, read as the reverse complement.
ATATGTTGTTTTTCTTGCTATATTGTCCATACGGGCCTCGTTTTTTGATGTACTCTTTTGTTATCTGGTATTTATTAAGTTATAGATTTTGATAATAAACAAACCGCAGTGGGAAAATTTTCGGTAATTATAAGCACAGAGACGAGGCCCGTATGGATAACTCAGCCAAAATATAGTATATAAACATGAATTCGGGAAAGGTGTATTATACTTTAATAATCAATATAGCCAACGTGAGTTACTTGCCAAACTTTAGCAAATGCCGAAGTCTTGGATTATTCTTCCACTGGATAGTTATCGGAATAATCCAAAAGTGAATTGGATTTGAGGTACCTTATCGGCCCTTTTTACGCCGGCCCTTATTCCGCCACCCCAAGATTTTGTTTTAACGCCACTTAGGGCCGTTATTTACGCCTCAAAAGTAAAAAAGAAAAAAAAAATTTTAAGCACTATTTTTCACTTTTTCTGTTCAAATTTTAACTTATACTACAAATGTCTTCTAATATATATCATCTAATTCATCGTAAGACTTAATCTATTACAGCTATTTCGTCCTCTTTTTCATTAATGCTTCATTATTTCTCTAATTCCCTCATCGTCATCTGATTCTACCTCTATTTCTGCTTCAAATTCCCCTTCATCTGACTCTTCATTGTCTCCAAAGAGTTCTTTCACATCTAAAGTTTGTTTCATTTTTTCAAATCCAAATTTCAACTTTAAAAAATAACGCCGATTTTTTGAAAAATTTCCATTTTTTGGCCCTTTTTACGCCGGCCCTTTTTACGCCGCGCACCAAAATTAACGCCACATTAGGGCCGGCGTAAAAAGGGCCGACAAGGTAATACATTGTTTTGAAAAGTTGAGGTGGATTATTTCGGCGCGAGAAAGTAGCCGTTTCTACTTAAATAATTCTCCGTGAAAGAAATGTGGCATATCATAACCTAATACATGTCTAGATCATGTCTAGAGCCTGTTACGGGCGCATTTATAGTGGAAACTACTAGCTAGTTTAAAATTTAACAAGAAGCCGCATGGCTTGAAGACTTCAGGACATGTCATAATTGTGAAATAAGTCTGAGTGATGTTTGACGTCCCAAAACAACTTAAGGATTCGAATTATGTTGAAAAAAGAAGCACGATATAGTACCCTGAAAACGAATGAGACTGTATGTTCTTATTTCATAAAAGTGCAGAGCACCACCACCACACCTTAATAGATATAATAGTGCAGATCAATCTCGTGTGCCCATATTGCGAAGTAGGAGAAACGACAGTTTCTGCTGAATGAATACTCCCAAACCCAACCGACTCATCAGACTGGAACCGAGACCCCTTATCATCCTTCTAACCTTTCACATGATTGAACGAGCTTTTGTGGGCGCGTGGTATATTATCCATAGCATACAGTTTTTCTAACAATAGACATTTCCCGAGTTTATTTTTTATCAAGCTCCGCCTCGTTTTCGCAATGGTTAATATGGTAACGAAATGTCACGGGACTCATTTCAGTAATGTGCAATAAGTGTAATAATTGATAGTGTTAATGATTGAGCACAAGAGATTCGATTGTCATAGTAACGCAATTGAAAACGAGGCGGAGTGTGATAAAAAATAAACTCGGGAAAGGTCTATTGTGATAGATGTAATGATCGAGCCCGGGAGATTCGGTTGTCATAATTATGGCATATTGAAAACGAGGTGGAGTTTGATAGAAATAATAGGGACCTTACGAAACTACGACGGCAACGTGGACGACGACGTACAAGATATTCATCTTCAATGAATCACAAAGGAGCAGAAACTATACACTTGGGTTAAGGAGTTTATTTATAATGCCTTTGAAGTTTGTTTTTTGAACTTTGAGACACAGAATCATGAAGGTACCAAGGAAAATTTATCGGAAGTACTGCTATTCTCACGTCTTCGTTTTCAGTACGACTTCAAAATATTACTTTTCACGTTGTGTGTAGAACGTGCAAATCTGATAATGATATTAGTATGATTAAAAACAATTCCCAATAGTATAGTGTGAAATGACTTCCATTCTAAAGCAAATCTATGGAGTAAAGTGAATCTTTTGTTTGCCTCACGTCGTCGTCCACGTTGCCGTCGTAGTTTCGTAAGGTCCCTAATACTGCATAATCAATTACGGAAAGGTGTATTAGTCTTGGAAATGTTATTCTCAAAAGAAAAGAGAATTAAAAATGCGTTAATACTGAAGCAGCTAAGCAGCATATTAGGCACGCTTATCTAATGCACGTTATCGTACCATGAAAACGAAAATGAAAGGGTATGTATCTATGAAAAACGAAGGACGAAAACTTAGTTCACATTTATACTGTATCTCAAGCGCAATCATAATCTTCAATACAAAATATGAACTGATTACAACACTTAATTTTTCATATTAAAAAGCTTTTGTTTTTGTTTGTTTGTTTTTGTAAAACTAAAGTTATAGGTAGTTCTAGGTAACAACATAAGGTCTTTTAGTCTATCATCCACCGAAATAAATTCGTACGCGGGTAACAACCAGTTTGATTTGATTTACTTCATGAAATAATTACAGATGCTTGTTAGAGTTCAAGCGTTCGATATACGTCAAGTTTGAGATAAAGCAAAAAATCGAAGACATCCAGTGATTTCAAAGCGTTGTAAATGTAAGTTAGTGTCTTGCGACGTTTAATCGAGGTTAAGCAGCAAATTGACCACATCCAGTCATATAACAGCAACAGGAATTTAACATAATTTCTTGAGTTTTTTAGGAAATGGTCAACCTGAATGAACAAATTTGGTTTGGTAAGATTTTATCGCACCAGCAAATTTCAACTTCTGAAAAGAGAAAAGAAAATAACAATTTTCAATAATTCTCCACATCTATTAATTTGATATACCTTAAGGGAATTAATTTTCGTGGAATTAAATTTCGCGAGTTTCGTGAATTTTCGAAAAAATCGCAAAATGAAATTTTAAAAATGAGGGCGTTTGCAAAACTCGCGAAATAAACTAGCGCTGATTTCACTTTCGATGTTAACTCGAAAAAAAATCATTCGGTAAATTCTATATATAATTTACAGAACGCTTAATTTTGAAACCCGTGTATTCTCGCGAAAATGTAGTTTCTCCGAGTCAAAAGTTGCCTTTTTTCTCAATTTAAGACTGTGTTTTATGGCAAACTAGCGAAACCCGCGAAATATATCAATTTGACTTCTTTGCGAAAATTCGTTCTCGCGAAAATTAGTTCCCGCGAAAATTAGTTTCCTAATTCATGAATCAAAATCTTACCTTGTCAATGCTTAACACTTGCTGTCATCATGACACTGAAAATAAACAATGATATGTATTTATATTCTATTTGTTTAGTACATCTAGCCCTGTTAAAACTTTTCTTAATGTTTTTACAAAAAACTGTATATGAACAGAAGGCTTTGTGTTAACTTTTTCCCCTCAGGAAGACCTGAAATAGATAATTGTAATAGAAACAGTATTTACCTTCTTTTGGTACATATAACTTGAAATTTGAATCCAGATCAATCAACCAAATTCAATTTTACAACTTGCATGTTCTACTTGCTACAGTTCAGCATTCCCACCAAATTATGCACAGCCATAATGAAAAGTAATGTCGCCATTGTCATTTAAGATTTTCTGATTACGGTTTTATTTTTTTGACCACAGTATGAAAATAACCTGAATTCACATTACACTGACAATTATAGTAATATTGAACTAGAAAAACACAATGAAAACGATAAAATAATAAATATCTATATAAATATGCTTGGGTACCATCATTCACTGATTTAAAAAGCTTTTCAAAAACATGAACATTACAGAGCGTTGATATGAATCTGAGTACCCTGACTGGAATAAAAACAACAAGAAAAATATTACAATCTGTTTTCTCAACCTGGAAGTCGTCATCATAACAGATGCTGTAGTCTCAGAATAAGTATTTTAACAACTTGAAGTCTTTTCTTTTTGAAAAATGAAATTCTTGTTTCTAAAAATTACTAGATTAAATCGTATCACTCAAGGAAAGAGAAATTTCATAAACTGGTTGATTGCAACATCTTATAATGAGATGACTTCCAAAAATTATCTCCCCACCACTGCCCAGGTGCAGCTGTGCAATTGTGCTGCACAAACAAGGTATGCAAGACCTTTGCATACAATTAAAAAAAGATATTATTCAAAAGTTAAAGTTTTATTTTGTAAAAAAGAAATCATAAAAAAGTCAAGGGTCACATTTTAGGCTATGGAAAAGGTGTACGTCTAAACAATTGAGGCAAATTCATCAGAATACTTAGAATTCCTGGAAAGATATCCTTACTGCATCATGATCTGTGAAAAACAAACACTTAACATCACACTTAGTCAAAAACATTTCAAGCAAATCCTGGTGAATATAGGCATGATCAATCAATGAGCCACTGATATGTGTAGGTTCTGATACCTTCTGCACAAACCTATCTAAGACAGAAGATAGTTGTGAATTAACACCTAGATTAAAATCACCCACAACTATATTAACATGTTTAGATTCCACTAAGTATTGTAATGTCGTTAAGAATTGAGGCATTTTCTGGTCCTTCTGCCGATACACAAGCAGAATATTAAAACAAATTGGTGAAAAACTGGTCTTCTTCACCTGCACAAAAAAAAGCCATCTGTTAAAAAAGAATCATTAACATGTAAATTGGTACTACAATATATTGCTTGACTCTCAAACTTATGGTGACTGTTGTTGAACATAACTCTGAAACCAGCCATGGAAAGCTCTCCTGTTAAATCTTCATCAGAGTATTTGATTTGTGTTTCGGTGCAAAGAATCATATCACTGCCTAATAATATGCGGTCCACTTTTATGTCTTCTAAACGCTTTCGTAAAGATCTCACATTGCAGATAGTCATTATGAAATTATTGGATTGAACTGGCATAACATCTTTAATCTGCAAAGTCTGATATTCTCTGAGATACTCATATTCCCTTGTTACCTTCTCATCTGCTCGTATAGCATTCTTGTTAAACTGTCCAATTAAAAAGAGACCATTTATTGACTTAACACGGCTAAGTGCTACATACATTTGCCCATTATTAAACATTCTTTGTCTGAGCAAGTCAAAGCTAACTATTATTTTATCCAAACTCAAGCTCTGAACTTTGTGGCATGTGCATGCCCATGCTAAGATCAAGGGAAATTGTGTTCGCTTAATAATGGCTGATGAACTTTTTTTTACATTTGTTCGAATTTCAATAGTAACACGTTCTACTGGAACAACACGATTTTCCCTCGCAAACCTATCAGATAACATCTTATTATAGCCAGCTTTTCCGTCATCAAATCGCACATATATTTTTTCCACAATGCCATTTCTCTCACATAATTTAAACACTGTACCCAATTGACCATTAATCAACCTATCAGTAATGTCAACATTGGATGTTAGCATAACCCTTGCACCAACTTTTAGTGTCAAGTTAAATACCAGACCTCCGGTTCTACCTGCTGGGCAATTTAACAAATTCTTATACAAATGACAAGGAACACCTTTGGGGATTTGATCGGTTGCATTCAAACTATATTCAAAATTATCAATTTGATTGAGCATAAGATGGTTGTGTTGACTAGCTAGAGAATTTTCTGCAAAAATATGAAGTGCATCATGTGGAAAGTTCTCATCAGTGTTACTTATGAAGCGTGATTTTAAAAGTTTTTCATCCTCTTGAGTAAGTTGACCAATCCTAATATTATTCAGAAGGTCTATAAGCACACTATCACCTCTCTGCCTCATTACTTCTGTGAGCTCAACCATTTCAAAATTTCTCCACAGAGGAAATATATTATAAGATATGTCATAATACTCTGCAAATATAACTCTTTTCAATACCGGCGGTAGTTGATATAAATCACCAACAAGGATAACACTTAATCCAGCAAATAACCTGAATGTTTCACATCCGTAAATTTCATTGAGCCTTTGGTGTACGTGCAATAGTAACTCATTAGACATCATAGAACATTCATCTATTATTAAAACTTTAACTTCAGACAATTGCATTCGCAGTGTACATTTTCGCTTATCAGGAAGTTTTGGTACAACCAATCCATGACATTCTACAGGAATTCCTAATCCAGAGTGTATTGTTGTTCCAGCAATATTAATTGCAGCCACACCAGTTGGAGCCAGTAAAAGAACCTTGGGCTTGTCAGGTGAAGCAGATCGATAACTTAATGTTTTTGAAACAGAAGCATGTATGGTTTTCACGACATGTGATTTTCCAACACCAGCTCCTCCAGTTATAAATATATGCAACGGTTCAATGATTGTCGGTTGTTCACAAGATAAATTTTTCACATAACATCTAGCCCATGAATTAACTACTTCAAACACACCCCTCTGCTTTGCATTTAAGGATCGAATTAAATCATTTATTCCGCTGTCAGGAAGCAGATTAATATGCGGTAAGGGGATGGTTTCAACAGCTCTCTCATTTTCAAAGTACACAGGATTTTCTTGACTTTCCTGTTCACACTCATCGTCTGTGTTATTGAATTGGGTGGCTTCCTCCTCCACATCATCATTTTCTTGCTGTGCGTGTTCATCAGTCAATGGAGCATATCTGAAATTAATGAAAGCTGTATCTACTAAGTCTGCCCAAGGTTCAAAGCGTGTTTTATTAGTGTTTATCAAATTTAACACACCAGGTTCTTCTAACTTTTTAACATAAGAGCCAGTTAGTTGAGCTTTTAATTCTGATTCCTTTCTAAAGGGATAAAACATCATTAATAAGTGATGGGCGTAAGCTTCTGGATGAGAAACTGGATTTGGGGTGTGGTAACGTACAACTAATTTGATTCGACGACACTTCATTTTTTCTCTTGATGACATGAGAGGAATTGATGATGGATATAATAAAGAAACATTATCATCATCATCTAAAAGTACTTCTGGTTGAGTGTCACTTTCTGTGTCTGCCTTAGGTTTAGTATCAAGAACATAATATGCCATAAATTCGGCATAACAAAAGCTGTCTAGCACACTGTATTTTCCTCCTTGAAATTTCAAGTCGGGCCTGTCCATATACCTATCAAGGTTATTTTTTTAAAACACATCGATACTGTCTTCTGGTAGTTCTTTTAATTCCTCCTCATTCTTGCAAACTCTGTATCGTTTTTCTGGGAGATTTGAATTAGCAAAAACAACAGCTGGAAAACATTTTTTAAGCCACAACTCTGGCATCAACTGATAGACGGCCTCTTGCACTGAACATTGCCGACTAGTAAGAAATGCAGCCGCTAATATTTTCATGTGATTTTTGAAGTCAATGTTGTTATTTTTCCGTGATTCTTCTAGTGCATTTTTCATTACTAATGAAGAGTCTGATTCAGACTTGGAGAAATATGAACACATGTATGCCACTGCTTTGTAGTAATTAAAAACAGGTTGTATGTCCAAATTTGCTTCCCAAGCTTGCAAACCAATATCAAAATAATTATTCACAAAACAAGAGTTAGGAGGCCTACGAAAATGAATCTGAAAGTCTTGGTCAGGTGAAATTGACAATGCTTCATAGTACTGATCAGTTGTCAGCCCAAGAGACTCTAAAATTTCAGGAATACTAGTTTGTTCCACATAACTGGGTTTATTTGGGTCAAGATAAGAATCTATATAGCCTTTTACAGATTCCAACACATTTTTTCTTGATTTTAACAACACTGTTCGCTCATTTTCTGGCATACCTTCATCTAAAGGCTCTGCAATAATGGTGTGCTCTGTGAAGTAACGTCCATAATGAAACCGGCAAGGAATATTTTTGTACTTTCTGCAGGAGTTTGAATGCCGATGAGTTTGATACTGAGACACTAATTTATGCAGTTCTGGCTCCTCTTCTGGATCAGGTAAGTCTGCACGTATCAATTTATCAACAAATCCTAAATAATCATTCTTAGTTTCTTTGCTTAAAACAGGTGCATGAGGAACCCATATAAAGGAGTGGATATGTGGACTACCACGAAACTGAAATTCAACTTTTATAGCATAATATTCAATTTTACCTAAAGGTCCATATTTCCGCAAAAGAATTTCTTTAAAAAATGTTTCAACCCTAAACTGAAAGTGCCGTGCAGTGAATACAGGGTTTTGATTCAACATTTCACACCTGTTTGCGTAATCAAAATGTTCTTCTGTAAGATTAATATTATTCAGCCGGGCAAGAATAACTAACAGCTCATCCCATCGTAGGTCTGCGCACGACAAGGTCAGAAAGAATGTTGGTAAACCTAATTGTTTAACCATGGCAAGAACATCATTTAAGAAGCCTTTCCAATATGCAGGTGTTCCTTTTACAGATTTCATAAATAAACAGCCTTGATCTTCTGACATGAAGGACTTAACAGTTTCCTTAAAATTATTTTTCAGTTGTCCTGCAGTTATCTCTCCATGAACTTTGCGTGTTGCTACATTTATTTGGTTGAGCAAATTCATTTGCTGCATAACATAATGTGCAAAGAAAATATAGTCAGTGTTAGATGCAAATCTCTGACTAAAATTTAGCAGTCGCTGGTTAAAGTATTTTGTGGCAGACAATGCAACTTCTCGGGTCACTTTATAACCAAATTTTCCTGATGGAAGCAAATATGGAAAAGCAAGCTCTTCACAAAAATCATCAACAAAGAAAGACATAGGCTGCTTACATTCACCTGGAGCTACATCCAAAATTCCTTCTATTGCATTATAAATATTAGGTATTAAACAAATCTCATCTGAACCTGTTTGCTCAAGATTCATTGGATTTTCGTCTTCCAGTTCATCATGGTTGTTGGTATTTGCATTTTCTTCAGTACTGATTGGAAATTCATCTTGATCAATAATTGCATCAGCATCAACTAGAGAAAGTAACTCTTTAGTGATATTATCCATGTTGATGAGAATATCAGCATAAAAAGGGTTGTTTGCCTTTAAATACTCCAATGCACCTTTTACACAATCAGGACGGACATTTTCAAATAAAACATGGCCACGAAAATGAAGTTTTCTCTTTAATTTAACAAAAATTAATCCATTGCTGTCCATTCCTTGTGGTAAGCAATTACTAACTGCATTAACATTCACTGGCACATTACAAACAGCACCTTTAATTTTAGGCATTTGACCTTTAGGCATAATACTTATTTTTTTGAACAATATGCGTTTTGCAATCAAAGTCTTTTCCAAGCGATTGAGACACTGAATTTCTTTAGGTAGGGGCAAGACTTCTAATTTGTTCCGTACTGCTTGGCAGGGCACAGCTCCTTTCAGCAAATGGTGGTCACAAGTGACACAAACATACTTTTTGCCATCATAGCTTGCTTCATCAGTAAATACTGGAGTTAATTCATATTTGTAGCATTCCTTTTTAAACACCTTTACTGTTCTACGATAAAGACAACGGTTGCAAACCACACATACATGGTAAGGTCCCTGACATATTTTAGATTTAAAACTTGAAACACAATCTTTACTTTTCCTACAAACCTGCAAAGCTTTTTTCTTTTTTTCAGCATGTTTTTGAGATCCTATGTTCAATGTGTAGGCAATTCGCTTGGAATTTTTATTTTTAACTTTTGAAACTTCAGTGGCTTTTCTTTTCCTGCACTGAGCTTTAGCTGAATCTGATGCATTTCGCTCCCTACACTTAGCTTTGGCAGAATCTGATGCATTTCTTTTCCTACATTTAGCTTTGGCAGAATCTGATGCATTTCTTTTCCTACACTTTGCTTTAGCAGAATCTGATGCATTTCTTTCTCTACATTTAGCTTTGGCAGAATCTAATGCATTTCTTTTCCTACACTTCGCTTTAGCAGAATCTGATGCATTTCTTTCTCTACATTTAGCTTTAGCAGTATCTGATGCCTTTCGTTCTCTGCATTTTGCCTTTTCATTAGCAGTTCTTTTTCTTTTCCGATCTTTTGCCTTAGAATATTCATTTTGAAGATTTTCTATAGTACCATCTTCCAAAATGTTTACACAAATACTTTGTGTTTCAAAAGGTACAGACAAATCAGTTTCATTAACATATGTGGAAATCAAATAATTTTCAAGGTCAGTTTTTGTTTTAAATTTCAATAATGTTGAGAAACCATTAGCAGTTGACTGACCAAATATATCTTTGCTATGTGAATCAAATAAAAAGTAAAATTTTTTTGTCCAAATTACAGAAATGCAATAACCTTTTATAAAAAAAATGAGAGAATCTCCATCAAAATCCTCTGAAACCAAAAACCCAGACAGGTCTCCATAACTTAACAGACCACTTCTGTTTTTTAAAAATCTTAAAAATATATGGCTTCCCAGCAAAGTTATTTGTTGTGGAAGTTCTGTAGCCATTAAGTAGTCTTCACTATTCAAGGATTTATATAGGTCATCCCCTTGCATGACAATGAAATCCAAATCATCAGCATTCCATCGTCCAATATGTTTTATTGCTGAAACACAGATTGAAATCAAAGCACAACATGAACACTGCCTGCCAGCTGTGCTACCAGACATTACATCTGCTTGATTAAACCTGCCTTGGACTGAAGTCTCAATTCTTATATTTCCCTTAGTCAATGGTGACATTGTTAATTCAGTGATAACACGGCAAGGCGATGTGACTGATAAAACTTATTAATTGCACTAGCAAACCGATTAAGGTGTTATATATAGAAAGTAGACTTATAAATGACTGAAAAAAATAATTGATGTGAAACAAATGTAATCAAATAGATGCTTGGGGAAAGCACAGAACGAATGGTGCTTGGGCAAAAGCACAGAGCGAATGGTGCTTGGGCAAAAGCACAAAACTAAAGGTGCCTATAACAAAGCACAAAATAAAAGGTGCTTCTTTTGGGAAAAGCACAAAACAATACGGTACTGATTAACAGCACAAAACAATATGGTACTGATTAATAGCACAAAACAATATGGTACTGATTACCAGCACAAAAAATAAGATAAACGATGCGTATATGAATTTTCAATCAAGAAATCAGACAAGAAGAATACTTTCTTCAACACGCGTTCAGCTTCTTCAGGTTTCTTTCAGAATATTGTTTTTTTCAAGATGATTTATTCAAAGATGATTTACAAATTACCACGTGGTACTACTGCTCAGGGTAATCAGAAAGATTGGTGAAACAAAACATACACGTGACCTATAATAGCACTTGACTGTAAACTTATCGCAGAATTCATGTAATTCATGTAAACACCACACGAAATGGTTCATAACTTGGAGGAGTAGTAGTAGTAGTAGTAGGAGGAGAAACACGGGTATTTTAAAGACTTTACTCCACCATGGGTGTCCTAAAGTCAATAATTGTATGTCAATATATTTCTGTATTAGCTAAATACGTATAACCAAAAGTCTATAGTGGCAGTAGTGTTAACTTTAAAACAAATGTATTAAAATATCAAAGTATCATTTGTAGCATTCAAAGTATCTCTTCAAATATAAACATGTCTTTTTAGACAAAAGTATCACTATGTCTCTTCAGACTGTTCTCATACGTGAATGCTAAGACACGAATACACTAAAAAGATGCGAATAAAAAGGCAAGGTCTGCGAGTCCCGAGGGACAGAACAAAAGAAGCAAGAAACAAAAGAAAAATAAGAAGGGCAATTCATACGTGAAAAACAAATTATAAACTAATTATCAACTACAACGTCAATGCAAGGTTGTTTTCGGTCTTTTGACCGTTGCACAACGTCCGTGCAACGTCATTTTGAGTTTACTTAATCGTTGTTTTGACGTCAAAATCCGACGTTGTTTTGTTGTTTCCATTTCGACCATTAAACAACCGTCATGCGACGATGGAATACGACGTCGAAACAACGTTGAAACAACGTCTTTGTGCTTACAGGGCTAACAAAGAAATAAAAAAAGAACAGCGGGAAAATAGCTGAAAATTGGATTGTTAATTTCCTTCGTAGCTTTGCGTATTGTTTTTTTGATTGTAATGAATGTAAATGACGTTGCATGGACGTCGAAGAAACGGTTGTTACAACGTCTCCCCAATGTTTTTAAAAATCACTTCTTTAGTTTGGGTTTAGTTTTAAGAAATTAAATTCTATTGTGCCTGGGGGAGCGATTTTATTCCATTATCGCTTCTCTTGCTTTTGACGCATTTTATGTTTTTTTGTGATCAAAATCCTAAGAAAAGAGCGACGTCATATCGACGTTTTAATGACCGTTGTTTGAACGTGAACATGACGTCATCGATTCATTTACCGTTATTGGAGTAGGAAACATATTTTGGTTCAATTATAAGAGAACGAAATGTAGATATAGCAATAAAAGTTGCTTTTCGTTCATTACTATGATTTTTACATCTTCGTCATATGATCGTCAGATATGGTCATGACTAACTATGACCATAACACGACGTCGAATAAACGTTAGCTTTGGTCAGTTTTGGTCGCGACGTTAATGTGACCAAATCCTGACCGTCATTTAAACGTCGGATGCTTACTGGGAAAAAGATGTGACTTTCAGATCTTTTTTTCAAAGGTTTTTTACAAGGACCGCTTCATGTTTTTCTACGGAACCAAATTAGAAAAGTGACACACCAAAATATAGGTAAAGGACTCCTCTATTCAGAAATAAAACTAACTATCTTTCATAGTTATTCAATCGAAAGATATTTTTTGTGAAACACCGGTACTTTTTTTGACTCACCCGGTAAAATGTTTAAGAAAATTGCTATTCTTCGGAAAGTTTTTGAAGAAAAACACACAGACATCATTAGCTTCATCATTAGACGTGAAATCTATCTGTTAAACCAGGGATGTGTGAGGGAGATGGATAGTGAACGAGTATTTGTCTATTGTTACTAATCTTGTAATCTTTTCAATTTTGCGTGATATTTTAAAACAACACAATCTTTTTCCTTATTAAACCAATCAGATTGCATGCCATTGTTTGAGTTAGACGAATGAAATTATTTGTAGTTTTTCGTCCTGAATGTACCAGCCAGAATACTTATCAGTTATTATTCATAATAGCGACCAGTAAACACGTGTTTTGATAATGAGGAGTTGAAGTAAGAAGATCTCGATTTTGGCAGAGATATTGAGGTTTTAGACGATACTGTGATTATGTCAGATTGTTTTGGCTGATTTTGACGTGAATGTAGATGAGTTGGATGAGGACGTGACCTTACAAATCCCCACTATTGTTTCTTGTTGGGGATGGTGATGTTTTAAAAGTTGTTGATTCAGTCCATGAAAATATCAAAGTTAACCTGTCATCTGGATTCAGTTACCCCTGTAAAAAATGCTGGAAGAAATATGAGAATCGTTTATTTTTACAAGAGAAACTTAGAAAAGTGTACAAAAAAACAGTTGATAAAGAAGAATTGCATCATGAACTTTGCTCAAAGATTGCAGATACACTGAGTCAACATCAACTTGGTGCTATTAAAAATTTCAGTACATAAAAGGAGCTGATGTTATCGAAATTAAACAAAATTAGATATGAACTCCTGGAAAAATATAAACTAGCATGTAGCTTTATCTGAAAATGCCCCTACGCTCAAGCATTCCAATTTGTACACACAGCAAGCTATACATTGCAAGCCTATACAACGGAAACAAAAACAAACAAAACTTTCTTACTTTTTGTTATCTCTTATGCCTATGTCACCCTGATGCTAATATACCTTTTCAAAAGTGTAAATAAGGCTTAACAAGTAATATCAGAAAGTATTTGCTACAAAAAAAAGAAATGTGTGAACTGAAACCATGGATACGTATTTAAGAATCAAAATAAGATTAAGATTTGTTAAAAAAATTCTGTAAGAACCAATAGAAAAAAAAACAAACTTTTTCAAAAAAAATTAAAGCAACAAATGCAATAGAAATCTGTGTTTCAAATTTTGATTCAAAACAGTTTACATAATAAAAACAAAGAAAAATATAAAAAAGGTTTTATTGATCATGATCACACGAGGTTTGGAGGACAGAAAGAAGGTAAAACACAAAGAACGACAATTTGTAGACTTTCTTGCATACACAGAAATCCAATTAAAATCTTTTTAAGGCAAGATCTGCCAAAAATCAGTGCATTGAATAAAATTTATTGAATGAAAAATTTGGAGCTAAAACATATACAGAAATAAAAAATGTATTGTTGGCAAAATATCAGATTTCAAGCTGTGCTTCAAAATCCTAGTCGTTCAGTTCACTAAAATAACACAAACGTAATATGAAAAATGTTTAAGCAATTTTAGCATACGAACTTCCTAAATAACATAGTGAAATAGTAATAGTAATAGTATAATAATAAACTAAGAAAAAAATATTCTGTCTCCCAGCTACGGTGTCATGCTTTGACATGGAAAAAAGGCAAGGTCATCTAATAATTGTATACCACCGTGTAATGTTAACACGAAAGTTGAAGGATGATGAGGATGATGATGATGAAGAACAAAATCGGAAACTGACATTCGCCTATCTCGTGAAACTACTATGCCTTCTCGCTCGCTTACGCTCGCTGCGGGGGCAATTATTCCCTGCATGAAAACTTTGAGTTTGAGCTGGTAATCCTATTTCAGTTTATTTGGGACTTTTTCAAATAATGTTAAAGGAAAGAAACAAGTATTAGGTTAAAGATTATTTTTGTGAAAGCAAGTCAATAAAAGTTTACACCAGTAGAAGAAAAAACTCTAAATTATGTTTCTGGGTACATTCCATATGCTATCAAAAAACAACTTCTTAAACACAACAAACATTTTATGTATTTGTACGCAGAGTGGAAAATATTGTACAGACAATTCTAACTACGTCACTGATGGTGAAATATGCAAATGAAAATCTGTGTGACGTTATTTTTAAGAAACTCGAACAGAATGTGGTCAAATTCAAACAAGCTGAAAACAAGACACTAAAATTAAAAATTGACTACAAAGTTATGCCTGCCATGAGAAAGTCAATCTCAAAGTCAACTTGCAGCAAAAAGAATTAGACAGTTTTGCACAACACATACTTTTTTTATTTTTATTATGTATGCCAGTTCGCAAATATATAATAAAACAGGACGATAAATCTTTAAAATTAATTTAACATTTTACTTTTAGCACTGAAGATAATAATATATCGAAAAGCTTTTGCTTAATTCTAAAGATTTGTCGTCTTGTTATATTATATACATTTTTCCTTATTACTAATTTTGATTGAGTTGTTATTTACACAAAGTTTGGGTTTAACTAATTATTATCAAATCAAAGCTAAATTATCAATTACTAAGTTTTTGAAAATTTTTTACTTCCCTTTTTTTTTTACTTTTTTCTTTTTCTTTTTTTTTAACAATTATTTTGTATGTAGAGCTGTGTTTATGGAATTATGACCTAGCAATTTCACTTTGAAATTTTATCTTACCCTTTAACGCAGTATTGGCATCACAATTCGAAAACCTTTCTCGGGAAAATGTACATTGTCAAGAAATCTTGCATAATAGTTTTCTAAGAAGGTCGATAACGTTTAGTTCAAAATTCTTTGAAACAAGTGCTAAAGTTCATATTTTAATATGGGTTTATGCCAGATGTTTCAGAGAGAAATGTTCATTTTGCCTCATTATATTCAAATGCTTTGGTTATCTAATATAATTAAATGCCTATAATCTCTCATCATATAGTGAACTGGAACAAGATCTTGACAAATTTCAAGGGATAACTGACCAGGAAATAGAACATCAGGAAAAACCATTGCAAGATTTGAAGAGAAAAAAATAGTTAATTTTTCATAATACATAAATTCATTAAAAAAGAATGCAATTGAATGGAAGAGAAAAACATTGATGCCCTTTAATAGCTTCACGTGTATATATATATATATATATATATATATATATATATATATATATATAAATCCAAAAAAAGATTGTTGCATATTGTATATCTTCCATATATACATCTTCGCTCAAATAATTAAATATAATTTAATATCATACTCAAATGCTATAATGAGAAAAACATTTGTGCCCTTTAGTAGCCCCAGGTTGCACAAAAGTCATTTTCAGAGTATTCCAGCAAAAGATTCAAACATGGACAAAAGTTATTCAATTATTAAGTCTTATTCTATCTATTAGAATGTTTGAATCTAAAATACAAACAACAGAACAAACAAAAGAACAATGAACTATAACATACAATAAATGTCATTAGTCATAACTCTCCACAGGTATATATATATATATATATACTAGTATCCCGCGTAAGAGTTTTTTATGGGTTTTCGTGTGTGTACCCCGTGATGAAAATTTTAATTAAAGTGTACCCATGTTGTAGAGCTCAAAAAACTGATAGAAAAATGTATGGGATCGTTTCGCTATGACCAACCGTTAAAGAGATATCCTCGATCAAAGATTTTGATGACGTCATAGCCGCAGTACCAAAACAAATTTAGGCCCAAATGTTGCGTCACCCCGTCACCCGTATCGCAGACCCCAAAAAACGTCAGTTATCCCTATTGGTTCTCAAGATATTTTCCCAAAAACGTCACGTTCGATTGGGGATGCAATGCAATGATTCCCCCGTGATAGCAAAAAATAACTGACGTCACGCCATGTGTTTTTTGTATTTTGTGTGAAATTATGTGGCGAATCCACATTGTGCCTCTGCGTGGTTTTACGCGCAACTAAGAAGAACTTGACCATAAATTTAAACTTAATATGTCACTCTCTAAAATAAAAGTGGGATGCACACTCGCTATTATATATAAGACTAGTAACCCGGGTAAAACCTTTTTACCACAACTAACTTCGTAAAGGATAATGCAAATCCCGTGTTGAAAAAGGTGACAAAACATATAATCAAAGTGTGAAAACCCCGTAACAAAAAGTTAAACCACAGAATCGTAAGTGGAAAGTCTATCCATGATGTAGGGCTCGAAAAACTAAGCAAAAAAATGTATAGGAACGTTTCGCTACGACTAACCGTTGTAGAGATATCGTTCGTTAAAGATTTTGATGACGTCATAGCCGCAGTACCAAATAAAATTTAGGCCCAAATTTTGCGTCACCCCATCACCCGTAACGTGGGCCCTAAAAAAGCGTCAGTTATTCCTATTGGTTCTCGAGATGTTTGCCCAAAAACGTCGCGTTCGATTAGGGATGCAATGCAATGATTCCCCCCCGTGATAGATTAAAAAACTGACGTCACGACACGTGCTACGATATAATAATCGTAAAAAAAGCGCATGGCCTAACGAAAAATATGAACACAATTAATAAGATTTTGACTGTAAAATTCAACAAAATTTATCACTCTCTAAAATAAACTCGCTATTTTATATAAGATAGCATCTCGCGTAAAAGTTTTTTTACGGTTTTTATTTCGAAAACATTGTGACGAAAACAGGTGACGAAAAATTAAATCACCGAATCTTGAAAAGACACAGAGCTCATGTTGTAGAGCTTGAAAAATTGATCAAAAAAATGTATGGGATCGTTTCGCTACGACCAACCGTTGCAGAGATATTGTCGATCAAAGATTTTAATGACGTCATATCTGCAGTACCAAATAAAATTTGGGCCCAAATGTTGCGTCACCCCATCACCCGTGCTACCAACCATAAAAAACGTCAGTTATCCCTATTGGTTTTCGAGATATTTCCCCAACAATGTCGAGTTCGATTGGGGATGCAATGCAATGAATCCCCCGTGATAAGGTAAAAAAAACTGACGTCACGCCACGTGCTATTATACTAATCGTCAATTATCAATGGTCTAACGAAAAAATGACCACAATTAAGAAGATTTTGACCGTAAATTTTAAAAAACACAACACCCACTAAAATATAAGTGGTATGCACACACGCGGATTAGTATAATGAGACTAGCAACTCGCGTAAAAGTCTTTTACGTCTTTAATTTCGAAAAGGATGTGTCGAAAATAGGTGACGAAAAATTACATCACAAAATCGTGACTGGAAAGTGTTCCCATGTTGTAGAGCTCGAAAAACTGATCAAAAAAATGTATGGGATCGTTTCGCTACGATCAACCGTTGCAGAGATATCGTCGATTAAAGATTTTGATGACGTCATATCCGCAGTACCAAAAATAATTTAGGCCCAAATGTTGTGTCACCCAATCACCCGTATCGCGGACCTTAAAAAACGTCAGTTATCTCTATTGGTTCTCGAGATATTTCCCCAAAAACGTCGCATTCCATTGGGGATGCAATGCAATGATTCCCCCGTGATGCAATAAAAATAACTGACGTCACGCCGCGTGCTATTATACTAATCATCAATTATCAATGGTCTAACGAAAAAATGACCACGATTAAGAAGATTCTGACCGTAAAATTAAAAAAAAACAAACACTCTCTAAGTTAAATGTGTTACACACGCACGCGGATTAGTATAATAAGACTAGTATCTCGCGTAAAAGTTTGTTACGACTTTAATTTCGAAAAGAATCCGCAGAAATACGACGCGTTCCCGTGTGCAAACCCCGTGACGAAAAATTAAACCACGGAATTGTAAGTGGAAAGTGTATCCATGTTGTAGAGCTCGAAAAACTATGCAAAAAAGTGTATGGGATCGTTTCGCTACGATCAACCGTTGCAGAGATATCGTCCATCAAAGATTTTAATGACGTCATATCCGCAGTACCAAATTAAATTTAGGTCCAAATGATGCATCACCCTATCACCCGTATCGCGGACCCTAAAAAGTTATCCCTATTGGTTCTCGAGATATTTCCCCAAAAACGTCGCGTTCGATTGGGGATGCAATGCAATGATTCCCTGTGATCACAAAACATCTGACGTCAAATGCCACGTGCTATTATACTAATCGTGAATGTGTCTTGCGTGGTCGAACTGCCACTTATATGACCACGATTAGGAAGATTTTGACCATTAAAAAAACAAAAACACAACACTCTCTAAAATAAAAGTGGTATGCACACACGCGGATTAGTATAAGTAGACAAGCCGCCCAAGCGGCTTCGCTCGCCACCCATGTTCAGTATGCGTCCAGTTCACGAAAAATGAAATGAAGAATTGGCAATGATAAGTAGAGTGTTGAATATAACTGGTAAATTTTTTTTTACAGTTTTAGTCAATGTGAGTTGAACCGAGAGAAAGGATAAGTCAATTAAATTTCCCCTGGAGACATAAAAGAATCAAACATCAAAATAATAATAAAAATTGGAACATCGAAATTCAAAATGGAAAACTATTCACCTAATCAGAATGAAAATTTTTACCCTAAAGACGCGAATTATAACCAAACATCAATACCAAGCAACACTAAAAAGCCCCTTCTATTGACCGAAAACTATTTTTTTGATACACAGAAAATGCAAAGTAACTTCTACGTAAAAAAAATCAAAATAAAACTAATGCAAACAAACACCAAAGAATCCAACATCAGAAACAAATGGCAATACAACAAAAAGTATATTGTATACGCAGAATAGAAGTATATAACTTTAGTGTAAAAAAAGCAATACATAATACAGAACCCAAAACCAAACATAGAATAACATTACGAAATGTGAATTGAAAACAAATTGATACCTTCCAACTGTGTTTTTTTCGTGCGGAAGTTACATTGGACATTAACCATAAATGAATTTTTGAAATGATATATTGTCTGCTCTTCCCATAACCATCAACATCATGATAAAAACCATGAGTTTCATTTCTTTACGGTTTACGTGCTTTTTTATTATAAATCTTACCTAAAAAATATTTCAATTGTATAAAAATGCAAAGAAAGATAATCATGCTATGACAGATTGGAAAGTCTATAAAAGCAACCATTACTGTGAGTAAAAACATTAAAATAATAAAAATAATTGAAACAATGAAATGCCCTACCAAAAGCCATAATTTAATACCGAAAAGATGAAAAGTAACAGATAAAAACATAATGCAAAACTTATATACTCAGGCATAGTACGTAAACAATTACCAAACACAAAATAATGTGTAATCATGACAAAATATCAGAATCCATCCAGCAATGCAATGCTTCTTTTGTTATAGCACAGTCATATCACATATTGTACAGCAAAAATTAATGAATTTCTGAAATATAATTCATTCCTCTCTTAACTAACCCTTGCAACATCATAATTTAACCATGTGCTACATTTCTTTAATGGTGTATATACACTTTTTCTTTTCTGACCTAAAAGAAAAAGATTTCAGTGAAGAACAGCTGCTACAATCCACACTGCAACAGCCATATTGAAGCAAACAAAAGCAAAACACATAAATGACAGACAGGCATAGAGACAAACAACCAAACATCGTCAATAAAATATACAGGAAAATTTAATAAAAAGCAGATATGGTTGAAATGAGAGATAAGACTGCATAACATGTTCCCCATTTCCACAGTCATGAGAACCATTTTTAATAAATAAATCTTCTTTGCTAACTAATGGCGCGCGTTACCAAAACAAATTTTTACTGCGCTCCCCCTTCGTTGCTTCATCTCCTTTTCGCTTTTATCCAGCTTTCATCCAAACTTTCATGCAGTTTTCATCGAAGCGATTGAATTAAGTTGACTCTTACACTCACACATTGATGATTCAAAACAAACCATTCGTTACCTCGTAAATAAACATCTTTTTTTGTTCTGCATTTCTTCACTACACTTTCTTCTGTATAGCGATATTTGATAACTAAAACGTAAACAAACATTTAAATACATACATAACTTACTTACGCATCTTTAATTAATGATTAATCTAAAAAAAAGCAATAAAAGTTTTATAATAATACTTTCGTACAGACTTGTTCGTTCGTTCTGCACAGCCAATTTTTAAAAACTTCACTGCACTTCTTCTGTATTCTCCACGGCTGTTTCGTACGCGAAATTAAGAAGATAAAGCGGAGCGCGTATTATTTTCACGAAGTTGCCATTACACATGGTGCACGCAGAAATCATGATCTAGTCCATTAGAATATCTGAACGAAGTTCTCTTTAATCGAAGACTCTCTGGATATAAAAAAGTGTATTTCGTCGTTTCTAATCTTTTGCATACATAATAATCACAGAAGTTTCCCTGGGTTATTAGAGAATTTTACTTGAGAAGCTTATAAAGTTTTGTTATGGTTCTCCATAGCAACTCCCTTGGAGATGGACTTTGTACGAAATAAGTATGACCTGGAGTTTTTTACGCATCAAATATTATGTAATGGAGTTGTTAATAGATGTATCAACATTATATAAAGATCTGTGACTGTAGCCATTTTTTTTTGTTTGGCAAATAGATCCTGAAGTGGGGAAATATTTTAAGTGTGAAGCACATTTTTCAGGATAACAATTTGATACACAGGTAATTTCTTTTAGTAATAATACATACAACACAGCACATATAAATTAATTTGATGATGATAACTTTCTTCATTTTACTGCCGGTTTGATTTTGAGCTTCGGGAGGGTATATACGTAGATAAATAGAGTAGAGAGGAAGTGCTGATTCATGAGATACCTTAATATGTCTGACAGGATTTTTGACGTTAATGTTTCAATGTTTCATTTGTTTGAATGAATGCTCTCTCCACCCTGCTCTCTATAGAAAGCTGATGTTCCATTTTCTTAAGAAATGGAATCATGTGATGTCAGGGCAGTTTTTATGGAGAAAATCCAAAAATTCTGATATCAATATTTCTGCAAAAAAATTGAAACTTACACAATGTTGTATATTTATTTATTCGAACATGGTCAAAAATAGTACCCACTCAGTGAATCATTTTTTTCAACTGACAGTGCCCAGCTGAGTTAAAAATGTTGTGACATCTGCTAAATTTCAAGAAGAGTGTTTCAAATAACTTCATGCTCTGATTTGTTATGCAATTGGATGTTGTTGGTATGCTGTTTGACAACATCAGGAATACTGCTGCATAAAACTTTAGTGTCTTTTCCATGAAAATTTTTTGAACTTAATTAAGAAAATGTTTCTGTGTTATGACTAAGTACGAATTCCAAGACAAATCTACCTGAAGTGGTGATATGCTTGACACTGATTTATTTTAAGTCACACCAAGTGATGAATTACACACACCAATGTTTTCTGGCATGTCTATGTTAATGTCAGGAGTTTCTTTTTCCTCTTATTTATCTTTTATTTATTTCTCTAGATGGCTATTTGCTGGCTGATGATTCATTGTTTGTTGTCATTATCTGCTACATCTTGTATAACCTCTTGTTGAAGTATTTCAAGATGATCTTCCAACTCATGAATATCGATGTTAAGCTGTTGTTTATGTTTCAATAGTTCGATAAAATTGCCCACAACAAGTGTCAAAATAGGAAATTTCCTGTGCAAGCTGGATCGATGTCTAATTCATTGTAAAATGATTCAAGCATGTTGAACAATTTCGAAAAAACACCTAATGTGAATGTAACACTTGAATTTTATGGAAATGCTATCTATCTTTCCTTGGCATACTGAGTGGTGTTATCCAATTTAAAACTGGTCACTGATTTCTTTCTAAGACACTACCTAAACATGCAACTAGCTTCTCACTCTTGGATAATTTTCTCCTTAATCAGGAAACAGTTTTTTTACTTTTTTTTATTTTTTTGTTGGATATATTTATTTGCAGCTGTATTTTTTTGCCTTCTTTTTTGATGGCCACCTTCTTAACTATAATTTATATAAATGCAACTATAATTTTTACTGTACATTGTAGGATGAATGCTGGATAAATCTTCATTAAAGTTGAGCTTAAATACATTATTCAACCTCTCAATGTTGTCACAAACATAATAAAATATTTTCCAGTTATTGTACATCCACAAATTCCACAAAGTTTCTTCATAGCATTCTTGAGAATTGAAAATGTACTCATTATGTCAACGAAAAATTGCTGAAGTTTTATTCTCGATAACTTTACGATAAAAAATGGCTAGGTAACTAACCTTTTACTGCCACTTTCTGAACCTTTTGAGAACCCAAAAAGAAATGTTTGACAACTCAAAAAACTCTATAACATTGTAAAAGACGCATGGTTTTGCACCTGAGTTTTGAACCGTCATAAACGGAAGGCCTCTTTAGGAAGTTTAAACTAGCTTTAATTTAATCTAAAGTACTTTCAGTTTTTGAAATTGATATTCTCTAGGGGCACGTGTTTCCTTATTCATTCATTAATCTTGAAGTTTCCATTCAAAAATCTTTATATATTTTATATATCTGCGTTCAAAAAGTTTGAGGTTTCCCTCCCGATTTGTTTGCATTTTTTATAACTCGTTCCAGGCCTCCGTAGAAAACGCTTAATTTCGTAGAATCACCATTTGAAACAGCCGTGTCTCACTATGCTTTTACATTGTAAACAAAGAACTAATCACTTACACATGTTCTTTTATTAATCTAAAATACAATAACAAAAGTTTAACAATAAACAGTTTCATAAGCAGCACGTATACAAACCTGTGTTTCTTCGTGAAAACAACTGCGATAATGATAATCGGTTATTAACGAACTTATTTTTTGGAAATCGTCAACCAATCAAATTGGCGAAAAAATAATTTCTTGCGTTTTGATTGGTTTAAAAATTTAGACGTCACACATAGATTACGTAACATTAAAAAAGTGTCTGTCGCCTCTGCGTGGTTTTGCGACGAAAAGGGAAAAAATAAGAAGGTTTTGACCGTTAAAAGAAAACCAAATATATCACTCTCTAAAATAAAAGTGGTATGCACAAAGCGAATTAGTATAAGTAGACTAGTATCCCGGGTAAAAATTTTTTAAGGGTTTTACTTCTGAAAATGACGTCTTTATTATACTAATCTGGCGTCGCTCGCCACCCATATTCAACATGCGTCCAGTTCACCAAAAATAAATTTTTTTTACCATTTTTAGTCAATGTGAGTTGAACCGAGAGAAAGGATTAGTCAATTAAATTCCCCCAACATCAAAATAGTAATAACAATTGGAACATCGAAATTCTCCATATTCCCTCGTTTTGACCAAAACCATGTTTTTTATACCCCGAAGATGAAATGAAGAACACATGCAAAACTATTTACCAACTATTTACCTAATGAAAAGTTTTACCCTGGAGACACGAATTATAACCAAACATTGCAACACTTAAAATGCCCTACTATTGACCGAAAACTATTTTGTTGATACACAGAAAATCCAAAGTAACTTCTACGTAAAATTAATGCAAACCTATACACCAAAGAATCCAACATCCCACTATTATAAGAATGCGTATAAATGCATATGTGTATATCACTGGAACTGAACTGAATAAAGGTTTTGTAAAATTATTTTTTACCCGGAAGCGTGAAACAAACATTGCAGCAGTTAAAATGCCCTACTTCACACCAAAATCATGGTTTTTACATGCAGAAGATTTAATGCAGAAACAAACGGCAATACAACAAAGAAATATATTATATTGTATACACAGAATAGAAGTAACTTTAGTGTAAAAAAGCAATACATAAGAACACAAAAGCAAACATTGAATAACATATACAAAATTTGAATTGAAAACAAATCGGTACCTTCCAACCGTGTTTCTTTCGTGCCGAAGTTACATTGGACAGAATTTTTAAAATTGATAATCTGTTCTTCACCAACCATCAACATCATGATCTAAACCATGAGTTTCATTTCTTTATTGTTATTGTTATTTTTTATTATTAATCTTACCTAAAAGAACAATTTTCAATCAATTGTATGATTATGCAGAAAACCTAATATATAATTGTCAAAACAAAAACAAAAAACAAGAAGAGAATTCAAGTACGCATTTAAAATAATAATTAAAAACACGAATTTAATGACAGAATTGGTATACCTATAGATCGGATAGTCTATAAAATAAACCAATGCTCTACTCTGAGTCAATACGGGTTCACTCAACACTGGAGCTGAAAAAGATTTCTTGCGTTTTGATTGGTTAACAAAATTTAAACGTCACACTTAGATTACGTAACAGTAAAAAAAGTGTCTCTCGCCTCTGCGTGGTTTTACGACGAAAAGGGCATAAATAAGAAGGATTTGACCGTGAAAAAGAAAGTAAATATATCACTCTCTAAAATAAGTGGTATGCACAAAGCGAATTAGTATAATAAGATAGGTATATCTTATTATACTTTTTTTAATGTTTTTTAATTTCTTTAATTTTTTTTTTCGTTGTTTTTTTGTATCCTTTTTTTATAAGGCCTTCCTAACTTAATTTGTTCTGATGTTATATTTTCTTCATGAGATGATAACCCAAGTGGTTCAAAATATGTTTTCTAGTTCGAAAAGATACAAGTCAGGGCTTTCCATATTTCTTCGCACTATTTACACTTTTGAACTTTAAAATCCTTATTAGATTTTGTTATTTATATTTTGATGAAGAGATAGCAGCTGATCTTTCATTAGCGTTAGTACGTCCGTACTTAATTCAAAATTTTTTGTCCTCAGATTTAGCCGGTAGTCTGCTGTAGGCTCGATCAGAGTCTATTTTACAACTATGGTTGTTCCGTGAATAGGTTAAAAAGGATGGTTAAACTCACTTGTTGTGAGTGTACCCAAGAGAACAGCAACCTTTGATACCACTGCGTTGAGTTTCTTAGAAATTCGCTATAATGCTATTGTAGAGTGATACTATTTCAGTAGTTACTTAGAACATAATTGTTTTTGCAAAATGAATTTTCTTCCGCTGGAACATACATCTCTGTTACATTATACATATTGGTTTGCTTTGTTAACGATCCAACACAGCCAAGTGTTAGTGGCTGCAATCTTAAACACTCTCAAGCAAGGTAAAAAACTATTTTAACACATAATGGAATATTTTGTATATAGCTGGGTGCTATTACAATCAATGATGCAATAATTAGCATTGCCAAAAAAACAAATGCCTCTCAGCAAAAAGTCGTTCATGTTTGTCTTTTGTCATTTTATGTTTATTTCACCTCCTTTTCTAGTCCATGACAACAAAAGTTTACTGTGATGCAATTGGTGACTGTCCAGAAGAAAGAAATTAATCAATATTTTAATGTAGTAGAATATTATATAAATACACCCATTTCATCACCACAGAAATTTGTTTTTATTCCTGGTGAGCAAAATTGATTAACATACCGAAACTTTGAATACTTACGAAACGATTGTAATAAATATGCACATTGTACTGTCATTAAGTGAAAGAACCTTTTGATAAGTTCTATTTAAGCTTTTTTAATGGGTAAAAACATAATGATTAGCTGCATCTTGTTGGACATGCACAAAATAAGGCGTTGTTGATCAGCCACGATTGTAAGAACTTTTCTGTAGAAACCTTTTATTAGAAATTTAGAATAAGTTAACATTTCAATGTCACTTTCACTTTTTTCAGTATGTACTATTTTTTAATTAAGAACACTTGTTAGAGATGTTACTACATCGGCTCTGATTTAGCAGAACCAGTGGTACCATTTTTATCGGCCTTTTGATTTATCAGACTTTATAGCTATTAAACTTATTGAACCGCGTCAGAATTAATTGTAAATTCTGAGCTTGCTTTTTATTTAATATTGTCACTTGTGTATTGTCAATACTCTGTGTTTTCTTAATCAAATAATGTAATTTGCTTACTTCTTTTTCATTTTCAATCTAGAGAAATGCAATGATTTATGCATAGCACACTGAGCGACCAATACAGACACTCGTACTTTTTACTTTTTTATTCAAAATCGGATTTGCGTTCAATCCAATTCACTTGGAAAAGTCTTCGCATAGACAGTATGGATAAAACTGTACTTTTCCATTTGAAATAATGTTTTATGTATAGGCAGGTAATGATGCATTCGTAAGTATGTGATTGAATGCAATACACATTTAATATCTACTAGCCGCCAAGGCGGCGTCGCTCGCCGCCCATGTCCACACCTGCTCTGTATCACTGTTTCAATAAACGTCAAATTTCCTTATAAACGGCTCGTACAACTTGTGTTCAACCAGAAGCATATTCGAAGTCACTAACTCTGGTAAAACCGATCTTTTATCAGTGTAACAATACACTCAAAACGTAGAGAGAGAAAACTTCAACTTTTTATTAGCTTTTGTTTTAAAAAAGTTACGCGCTCTAACATGGGTGCTATCAAACGTAAGGGGGAAATGGTTTCTCTTCTTAAAAAGTTCACACGGGAGGAGAGAAAAAAGGCACGCGCTAAATGAATAAATAGAATAAAAAAACGTTCGATCAGAACGCTTAACAATTAAAAGAAGAAATTAAATTATTAAAAGAAAAACAAAAAAAAAACATTTTGTTTTATTATCTTTTTTTACCTATCGGTTTTTAAACATTTTGATTGCTCAGAAAAAAAAGTTCACCCGTCTCAGACAGTCAGGCAAGAGTTAGTGGCAAACCGAACATGCTGCCACGTTCTGCCACTGCTGCTTTTTGTCCAAAATGTTTAATCAGTTAGTTTCTTTGTATTTAGTTGATGTACTGTTTTCAAAGCCAGGTCAACGTGGAATATAAAACTAACAATAACGATAAAAACAAAACGTTATTCCTATTAGTTCATCAGCCAAAAAAAGAGTAAAAAAAAAGAGTAGGAATGATGTCTAGGGTGGTTGTCTAGTTGAGCGGTTCCTGTCATTACAGCTTCCGTAGCCCAAATGGGGGCTTTAAATGCTCTAGGACCTCCTTCGCAGGACCCTCATTGATAACAGTACCTTAAGGAACTGAAGAGGCAATCCTGGGTAAACATTCGTAAATAATAATAATAATAATAATAATAATAATAATAAGTCACGTTCGATTGGGGTTGCAATGTATTTGCTTGGAACTCACGTCGCACACAAAAAAAGAAATAGTTTCGCTCACAACTCAATCCACCATTTTGCGTGACTTACAAACAAACGCACAAACAAACAAACAAACAGAGAATCGGCTATTAATATATAGACTAGCCGCCAAGGCGGCGTCGCTCGCCGCCCATGTTCAGCTTGCGTTGTATCACCACCTGATCCAAATTATTGCACTTAAAACCAGCGATAAGACTTCCTTTGCTGCTGGCTTTATCGCTTAATAAAGCTCGTTTGCACGTGAAGAGAAATACGTTCCTGGTGTTTCAAATCTTGCATGTTCTTAACTCAGCCGTTCATTGTCGCGGTCGCATTTAAAATGTTAGTAGACTTTCTTGCTTTACACAATGCATTCCGAACGTGAACTTCACGTGGTTTTTATTTACGATTTTAAACCAATCAAATATCAGTTTAACAATACACTCAAAACGCAGAGAGAAAAAACTTTTCAACTTATTATTAGCTTTTGTTTTACGCGCTCTAACATGGGTGCTGTCAGAAGTAGGTGAAAAAATGGTTTTTCTTCTTAAAAAGATCACACGGGAGGAGAAAAAAATGCACGTGCTAAATGAAAGAATTGAATAGAAAAC
Source organism: Turritopsis dohrnii (assembly GCA_027922465.2). Lineage (NCBI taxonomy): Eukaryota > Metazoa > Cnidaria > Hydrozoa > Anthoathecata > Oceaniidae > Turritopsis > Turritopsis dohrnii. Next base: position 1,308,264 of record BQMF02000048.1, on the reverse strand, counting down.
GTTCGATCAGATTAAAATAGATTAAAAGAAATCGATTAAAAGAAATTAAGACAACTATTAAGACAAAAGCAAAAAAAAATTATTTTGTTTCATGATTCTCTTTTTTTATCGGTTTTTAAATATTTTGATTGCTCGAAAAAAAGTTTACCGGTCTCAGACAGTCAGGAAAGCGTTAAGATACACTGGCAAACCGAACATGCTGCCACGTTATGCCACTGCTGCTTTTTGTCCAAAATGTTTAATCAGTTAGTTTCTTTGTATTTAGTTGATGTACTGTTTTCAAAGCCAAGTCAACGGTGGTCCTTGGAATATAAAACTAACAATAATAATAAAAACAAAACGTTATCTCTATTGGTTCACCAGCCAAAAAAAGTCACGTTCGATTGGGGTTGCAGTGTATTTGTTTCGAACTCACGTCGCACACAAAAAAAGAAATAATTTCGCTCACAACTCAATCTACCATTTTGCGTGACAGACAAACAAACAAACAAACAAACAGACAGACAGACAGACAGAGAATCGGCTATTAATATATAGATGATTGCATTGAATTAAATTATTTTACAATAGTATACTCTGAAAAGGGTATTATCAAATTTTGAATGTGAATAACATTTTATTTGTTTTTGCATAAAGCTTGATTTTTATATCATTTTATAGGAAATTTATAGGAAGTTTGACCTTGAAACTAATTTTAGATATTGCACAAATCGAAAGGTAACACTTCCAAATTTATTAAATTATTTGTGTGAGATATGGAGTCTTTTACTAGATCATTTTGCTTTGACCAAACATTTTCGTAAGTATGTTAGAGTTTATAATAATGCATTTAGTTTTTCTTCTCTGTCAGCTAATCTGAGTTTGCGCCCAAGAAATGGGCCTCCATGTTTCAGTATATGTGGACAAATTCTACATAAGTATGGATCACCGCATTCTAATGAAAACCAAAGTGCCAATGTTTAGCCAACTTTATATTATTTGACATCGTATGCAAAACTCTTCCACTTCAGATTGCAACAGACTTGATGGAGCAAATTCAAACTGTGTTTAATGGAGTTTCACCTTATGCCGCATTATATTGTAACTGGGCTCACGTCAAACGGGAATAGGAAAAATATGCACCAATTGTACTGAGAGTTGTTAAAAACAGTAGTTTTAAGTAGTTTTAAGTAGTTTTAAAAAACAGTAAGCCAAATTTGTTTTTTACTTTTACATGCAATGGGCTGAAATTGTGAAAGACCATTTGCATTGTCTTCAAATTGAAGGCGCAAGCTCTCAAAAACGATATTATCAAAGATTCTGTTCTAAGTTTATCTGTAGTAGAGGTGGGTGTTAGTTAAGTTAAGTATAGAAATATATATTGCCGAATACATTAAAAAGCATAATACAATAGTAAATAAATAATAACACTACTTCAAGTGGATTTTTTTTTCTCACACTTTCTCTCTGCGGTGAGAAGTAATTATATTCGTAAATGAGTCAGAATAATCATGAATAATCATAAAGAGTTCAGTTTCTATCGATGTCATATCTGTGAGTCTTTTTTGCAAATTGAAACATCATTAATATTTACAACAAGATTCCTCTGCCTTCCTCGACTTCCTCTGATACATAGCACCAGTGATCTGACTAGGGCGAACGATAGTTTGGTTCGTAGGCAGTTGGAAACTTCTGAAACAGGTGTATTGTTCTTTGACGCAATTTTATCAGCTAAAACAGATACAAAATGCTGACACTCGGGAAGTTACGTCAAGTTAAGTTAAGTTAAGTTGCGCAATGCTGATGACATTGATTCATTGATATCAACACAAAATTCGAAATCGTAACCAAGAACCAGAGCTTTACGAAATCAACCAATCCTGGGTCTGTTACGAAATGTGTTCTATTTTTCGAGAAAAATAAAACTCCACAGTTACGAAAAACACGGTCACGCGTTTTAATCAAATCTTTCTAGTTTCTCAAAATCATTCTATCATTAATGAGGGACTTTTACTGAACAAGATATCAAGATATGTTATGAGTCACATTAGAGTTTTTTTTGTCGGACGGACATTTGGAATTATTCAGATAAAAGCTATTCTTTTACAACTGAGCAAATATTTTTTAGTGAACTGCATAAAAAATTATGTATGAATTTCATCAACATAAGATTTCACTCAAGTGAAAGTCCAAAAACGTTGGTATCATCTTTTACACAAAATGTCCGTCCAACACATTGAAAAGAGACTCTATTAAATTTGATATTCACTCATGCGATTCGAAAATAGCGGTTGAATCCTTCAAGCTACCTCTGGTATTTGACTCAAATAATTCAGACTAACGTGTTATTGCCCGTTTTGCTCTGAAGTTAGAGAAACAAATGTGTCCGTCCGACATAAAAACTCAAAAAGTCTTTGAAGGATAAATCGCGCGTTAATATAGAATTCTCTTGAGCTGCTCTTTTGCTGCTCTTGAGCTGCTCCTGAACTTGGCATAATCTACTTTTGAGCGCGTATTTCGTCTGTCTTTTTTGTTAAATTTTGTATCCGCCAATTATGTTTGAGTATTGTCTATATATTAATATGCAAACGTCAATAAACAAAATATTCAAGATTTCTTTATGAAAGGTGAAATCAAAAAAAGTTATTCCTTGAACACTGGGGAATTCATTCTGCATGCTTTGAAAAAATATTCTTGGACAAACAGCATTCAATCTTTAACCAAAACATTATATAACCCTTTGGAACGTCTCTCCAAGAAAAGATTTGTCATCCACATTTTCTTTGATAACAGTAATAAAGTTGATATGTTTATTTCAAAATAGTGCAAAACTAATACCTTTCTTCTGTTTAATGCTGCCATTCTGAATGCTTTGATAATTTTGCACGTGCATGAAAAACAGTTATGGAAATCAATTTGTGCTCCCGAGAAAAAATCTTACGAGCTTTTCTAACTGGTGAGGATAGATCGGATTGGATTAAGTGCCCCTCGATGTGTAGTATTGTTCCACTAAGGTTGCTTTTACGCATAATGGTGTTTTCGTTTTCTCTAATAAAAGTACCGAACTTAAGAAATTGAGGACGGCGATCTATAAGACGGTGAATTTCAAAACTTTGCTGAAATGCGCATGCGTGTCTCTGAGGAAAACCCACTCACGCTGTGCCGAAGACGTGATTTTCAAGATTTCGCGTTATAATCATAACTTCAAGCTTCAACATGGCTGAACAAACTGGGGAAGTCTCTGATGTAAAACGTGGGTAAGTAGAACTGTTTTAAACAATAAAAGAATATACAAAATACATAATGATTTGCCAGTGGCTGTGGAGAAACCTTTTAACTTGTAAATTGGCGACATTTTGGCTTCTACCAAAAATGGTAAAGAGGTCTCTTTATATGACTTGTATGTTTGTATGTTTCGCACTTGTATTGTATCAGTGTACTGTATTCTTGATTGGCAATTTTTCCTCGTTTTTTAAACAATGAAATAATAAGAACTAAGAATTTCTTTCTGAAAATTAGTGGTGGTTACCCTGCCTGAAATGATGAGGATTGTCCATCAATCAGTTAAAATAATTTTCATCTTGTAATTACTTTATTGGTGAGTTTCCATGTTATGGGTTGAAATTTCAATTTGTACAAATTACAAGCATGGTGTGAAATAAGCAATAATTTGAACCTTATACCACGTTTTACTGTGTCGGCACGAGCTGTTAGAGAAAGATTTAAGCTGTTGGGACAAAAATATAAAAGACAGAGGAACGATGAATTGAAAGCCAGTGGCATTGATGTTGAATTATCTGAACTAGATACTTTGTTGGAAGAAATTATTGAACGAACATTTGAGTTCTCAGTTAATGAAAGTTCACTGAATGAAAAAAAAAGTAAGATGACAAAAAAGTGGGTAAGCATATGCGCTTGCAAGCTCTTGAAACCTTTAAAGAGACTCAAAAAAGACTTAACAGCAGTGACGAGGGAGAATTTATCTCTCCAAAACCTAAGAAATCAAGGAACACAGGGAGTGATACCCTTGCATTTTTAAAGGAACGAATGACTTTAGAATCTGAGAACCGTGAAACAGAATTAGAGCTAAGAAAGCAAGAACTTGAAAATGAAAAAAAGCAACAGGGAAGCATCTCTTGACCAACAAAATAATTTAATCACATTAATGAGTAACTCGATGACCCAAATGCAGCAAATGACACAAACATTTATGCAGAGTCACCAAGCCCAAACACAAATACTTTACGGACTTTTAGAGAAATTTGCAAAGAAGTAAAACTAACGAAAAAGCCCCATTTCTTGCTTGTTGTTTTTATGTTGTATTTTCTTATAGTTTTATGTTTATGATTTTTGTTTTGATAGCAGTTTCTTGGCAATTTTGAAACATATTTGACTCTTTTTAAGAAGAAGCATTATACGATGTCAACTGAGCCCTATTAGTAAATATTTGTTTCAAAATTGTGTTCATGAAAAATGTTCTTCAAGTGTTGGTGGGTCAACACCGAAATATAATGATGTTGTGTTCTTGTACAAACATGCTCGGGCATTGTGCAATAAAGCACACACAACATACATTTTCCCAATTGGACTGAGACCTATTTTCAAATTTTTTTTGAAGTCCATAAAAGCAAAGTAATTAGATATGTCCCCAAATATCCGTTCCACTGCTATTCTAACTTTACTCATGGCTTCATTGAACGACTTTTGATCAGCTGTAATACGAGCTCCTTTAAAAAGCGCCATTAAATGTGGCCGAATGGGGTAAGCTGGATCGCCATAAATGCAGAGAATTTGACCATTGGAACATACAGAATGTTGCTGTAAACTTTGCAGTAAGCCAGATGAATTCAGTAAAGCATAGTCATGACGTCTACCTTCCATTGGTCCATATAAACTTGCAATTAAGCCATTGGGTGCAACTAAACTCTGGAACTTAATAGAGTGGACTCTCTTGTGACCATTATAAACCGTTCTTTGATTGGAAATTGGTCGACATATCGGACGAACGGTTCCATCTATAAATCCCCAGCAAAAATTAAGGGACGCTCCTTTTTCATGTACTGCATCAGCATACTTTCTAAGATTGGCAGGCTGTAACCAAGTTTGGTTAAAACTGTGCAATTTGCCGTTAAATTGGTCATAAATCCAATTCAAAATATAGTTTGAAATCATGCTTAATTCTGGTACAGATCTACCAAATAGATGAATTATGTCTCCGAATCGGCAGAGGTAAGCCAATCTTCGGAGAAGTATGCAAAAAGCTTCAATTTTTGATACTTTTGTGCCATTATAACAAATGCAAGGGTTTGGAATACGCAGCAAATCAGCCAAAGCATATATGTCATGCTTGAAAAAACGGAATTAAGCCAAACATTCAGCCTCGTTCAAAGCATCTAACTGGAAAGGATATATTGCCAGTATGGAAAATCTGGATTTCTTGAAATATTTGACTGATACAGAAGTAAAAATTCTATTTCATCAATGCTTTTTTCAAAATGTGAAAGCAGTAGCACATTTCTGACTTCCCGCAAAGCAGCCATATTTGTTTACAAATTTCAATTGCGGTCGCCATCTACTTTCTCAACGTTCTGAAGAAAACGTCAACGTCGACTTCACCGTCTGACACAGCCGCCGTCTTAGACATTACCGTCCTCGATTTCTTAAGCTCTCTAGTTATGGTATTAATCACAGGGTTGGTTAAAATTTAACTGAAGTTTTTGGAAAAATAATCACAAATTTCCTTCAAAGACTTGTTATTACTAATACAAATCGGCGATTTAGTTCGTCGTGTAGTTGACTCTTCTATCTCGACTACTCTCTCGACTATCTCGAACAAAAAGCGATGTTCTTTGATCATTTGTGTACTTGTTAAGCTGTTTCTACACCTTTATCTTGAACTTTCTTTATCATCAACAAACTTTCTGGCGTATTTCGATTTCAAAGTTTTAAGAATTTTTATGTTGGACGGTTATATCAATTATGGCTTTACATTCTAGTGGATTAACATGTATTACTGAGATACATGATATTCCTTTTGTTGTGTCGGTATGCAGGGGCGGATCCAAGGGTGGTCAGATTGGTCGACCGACCTGGTAAAATCAAATCAAATCAAAAATTTTAAACGAGCGCAATTTAGTTCTTAGCTGTTGCACGCGCCGTGCCGATCAAATCTTCACGGGAATTAGCCTTGAGAAGTGATACGTCATGAAACACAGTCCATACTTTTTGATCACTCATTTTCCGATAGTCTCAGATCAATAAACGATTTTTCCGGCTGAATTCAACTTTGGAAATCGTACATAAGCGAGTAGGTAAGGACCATGTTGCCCACTTTGAGTTTTCGAAGCCACTGCATTTTAACGCATTCCATTGGTTTAAAATCCTGAGAACAATAGATTGCTAAACAATTGACCTATCAAGCCTCGGTTAAAATTTCACTTGTAGTTTTGGATATGTGACTTTTGACCGTGTGTTTTTGGACCGATTGGTGCTTTGTCTTCCAGACTAAAGTTTTTACAAATAGGTCAAGCTTATCGCTCTCGTGCAGTGAGTTCTTAATCGAAGTAGGTTTGAAAAGGTGAAAGATGCGTTTGATAGCAATGATTGTTATATATAAGCGATTTACGAAGATTTGATAACAAAGTTATCCGGCACAGATGAGTCACAATGTTTTGATTATGTAGGATTGTGGAAATCTGGCGAACTTTGCCAGTTTAAACAAGGTCTTTTTTTATGTACAATTAATGTGCATCGAAATTTTTACCAGTTGAGCAGAGATTGATGGCTAAGGTAAAGGATTTGTTTAATTTGAATACAATAATTTGATTTTGTGTATGATATATTTGATTTTTAATCTGTTTTGATAAGGAATTTGTGGTTTCTTTTCATTTCTAAAATTAAAGATGGCTGGTTGTTTATTATTTCAGTTCGGATACAACAGGATGTAAATTGACTTTTCAGATGCTCTTGTTGGTGACAACTTATTTGATGATGTGAGAATTTTATTGTGCTTGGAGTTACTTAGATTGGAGACTTTCTTCAATTGTTAACTGAAATAATACAGGATGTTGTACCTGACTGTCTCTCTTCTGCTCTTTCCTGCAGATGTCTATGGGAGAGTCTTTTTACTCCCAGAACTTAAACTACATCAACTGGGAAAATTAGACTGCTGTATACTCTCCATGGTATATATTTCACTTAAGACCAGATTACAACCTGTTCTGTTTAATTTTATTTGTTATTTGTGTTTGTATCCCTAAAAACCTATGTAATGGGATAAAATTCATAATTCAGGCAGACAATGAAACATGTAAACATATCGTTTCAGGCATACGACAATAAAATGCTAGGTAAAGTTTAAATATTTTTTCTGAGATCGAAAAGGTATTTTATTTCATTTCATTATATTTCCAGAGGTCATCATCAGATTAATTTTTGATCTCGGTTAGAAAAAACGTTTAAGGTTCTGGTAACATTCATTAAAAACTTGTAATCCTGTTAAATTACCTTCATGTTCCAGTTTTTGTAGTAGTTCTGCTGAAAAATTTGAAGTTACTCTTTTTCATATTTCAAACCAAATATGGTTATTATTATTTCTTCAACTGACATAACTGTTTCTATAATAATTGCTACTTCAAGTACTTCAATCTCTAAACCTGATTATATTGCCTTCTTGCTTGTTACTGCTTCAACAAATACAAAACACAAGTTTTACCTATAATGTCATCGGTTACAGAGAAGAGACTGGGCTGTTAATTTAAAAAGTAATGCTTTTAAACCAAAAAATTTTATAATTTTCCCAAAACAGATATTTTTATTATGCGTGGTTTGATTTGTTTTCTTAGTTTATATAATATTCTCTATCCTTGTATGTACCACTTTGTCTCCCTTGTGTATTGTTTGCTCTGGAAGGTTAAATTTTGTTGTTCACGGATAACTTTCATCATTAATCATAACCGTTATTAATTTTTGTTAAGAGTAACTAAGTAAATAAGTAAGCATTCAATGGAGGTATCTCTAAAAGTGGTTATGGAGCATAGACTTTATTTAACCTTATTGCCCCCGCAGCGAGCGTAAGCGACAGAGGAGGCATAGTAGTTTCACGAGATAGGCGAATGTCAGTTTCCGATTTTGTTCATCATCATCTTCATCATCATCCTCCAACTTTCATGTTGACGTTACACGGTGGTATACAATTATTAGCTGACTTTGCTTTTTTTCCATGTCAAAGCGTGACACCGTAGGTGGGAGACAGAATGTTTATTTTCCTAATTTATTATTATATTATACTATGTTATTTAGGAAGTTCGTATGCTAAAATTGCTTAGACATTTTTCATATTACTTTTGTTCTGTTTTTGTGAAGTGAACGACAATAATTTCAAAGCACAGCTTCAAATCTGGAATTTTGTCCATCATTTTTGTATATGTTTTAGCTCTAAATCTTTCATTCAATAAATTTTATTCAATGCACTGATTTTTGGCGGATCTTGCCTTTAATTAAGATTTTAATTGGAGAAAGAAAGAAAAGTGACCAATTTTTTGAGGGGGGTGACTAAAGATTTTAATTGGATTTCTGTGTATGCAAGAAAGCCTACAAATTGTCGTTCTTCGTGTTTTTCTTTCTGTCCTCCAAAGATCATGATCAATAAAACATTTTTATATTTTTTTCTTGTTTTTTTTTGTAAACTTTGGCTATGTTTTGTTTCGAATCAAAGTTTGAAACGCAGATTTCTAAGGATTTTTTGCTTTAATTTATTTTTTTTAAAGTTTTTTTTTTCTTTTGGCTCTTACAGAATTTCTTTAAAAAATCTTAATCTTATTTTGAGTATAAAAATACGTATCCATGGTTTTAGTTCACACATTTCTTTTGTTTTGTAGCAAATACTTTCTGATATTACTTGTTAAGCCTTATTTACACTTTTTGAAAGGTATATTAGCATCAGTGTGACATAGGACTTAGAGATAACAAAAAGTAACAAGACTTTGTTTGTTTTTGTTTCCGTTGTATAGGTTTGCAATGTATAGCTTGCTGCGTGTACAAATTGGAATGCTTGAGCGCGGGGGCATTTTTAGCTAAAGCTACATGCTAGTTGCTATATACCGGGTGGGCCAAAAAAATCGCAACATAAGTTCAAGTGAGTATATCTCAAGAATAGCTTCAGGCTGTGATTACAATTTTTATACAAAGCAATATCCAACCGCCTAGAATCATTCTCTAAAACAACCAATCCATAAAGTTAAATAAAAAATTTTTTATACAACTTTTAGGAAAGGCCTCTACTTCTGCTACGCTTTGCACTACAATGCCTTCAGTTCAATATTTTGAATCTGTTGCATTGCATAAGTCGTTACATTCATTTCCAGTTCATACCTCGATCAGACAATATCTCGAAAGTTTTTTTCAAAGAAAATGGTGTTCTCTAGAGATGAAAAAGCTGTTATTAAAAACGATTTTATTGAAAAGGGTTGGAATGCCAATAGAATCTGTGTGGAACATCCTACGAAAAACTGGGATCGAGTATCTGTTTATCGTCTTTTAAAAAAGTTCAAAGAAAGTGGTTCCATGGAGAGAAAAGCAGGTTCAGGTAGAACACGGACAGTTACCACTAAAGAAAATGAAGATCGTGTTGAGGAACTCGTTTGCTCTCAGGAGGACGATCCAGGAAGCCATATGTCCCCACGGGAGATCGAAAAGCATACTGGTATCAGTCGGTCATCTGTACGGAGAATGGTGAAAAGCAAAGGGTTACGCCAATTCAAACGTTTAAAAACACCGATGATGAGTGCAGGCACAAAAGAAAGAAGAACTGTAAGAGCAGGACGTTTAGCAGAAAGATTTGGGAAGAACAGAATGGTGGAAAAGTGTGTCTTTCAAGACGAAATTGAACAAGCGATTTATCAAACACACAGAATGGCCACCTGCCTCGCCTGATTGTAATCCCCTGGATTACAATTTCTGGGACAAGATAAAGAACAAAGTCTATGAGGACAGATTTGGTAATCCATTCAAAGATATCAATGAGTTAAAGGGAAAGATTCGAAAAGTTTGGCCCGATGTCGCAAAGGATACAAAAGAAATCAGAAAAGCATTGAAACAGTTCGTTCCGCGTCTAAACGCGGTTTCTGAAAGTGAAGGAAACTGTATTAAGATGATTTTCGGATGATCATTTTGTGAACTATAGATTCTCATTCTTGTCACGGTTTATTTTATTTTACAATTTAATTTAGAAGAAGATTGCGTGACTTATCGTCATTAGAAAAGAAATTTGTAATTTGACGTCAGTTTCGTAACAAAATGTAACAATTGAAATTCAGTTATCTATACAAAAAAATACATAACTTGACGAAACTTACTTGTTTCGTACTGAAATTTTAAACAAACGTTCCACTTTTACTGAAGAAACTGCTCCCCAAAAACTGTTACTATATCTTTCTAAAAAGTTTAGCATTGAGTCCCCAAATTCATGTTGCGTTTTTTTGGCCCACCCGGTATAAGTTCAGAAGATCGATTTATCATTTTACCATTACCCTAGCCTTAAGATACATATTGGATATGCATCATATAAATTCATCTCATATTTACACATCATAAATTTTTTGCAAGGTTCCTTGGATATTTTACTTTTTTTAATTCTTTCTTCAAACTACTAACTTAATTCTGACAATAAAAGACTAGTTGTGGTGTATTCATAAACTGTACATTGAAACAAATTGTACTTGATAATAGAAGAATGAGAATTAGATTTACAATGTCTAACAGTGTACCCCATTTTGGAGTTCACCTGTATGAGTTGATCATGATTTTCCTTTTCATTTTATGTGAAAATATTGAGAAGAAAATATTGAAAACTGACATTTAAACGTGAGAGGCCAAATATGATTAGCATCTCTGATGACATGACTTGTTTATTTGTTAAGTGTGGCTATGTGTAATGTCAATGTTGTGTTAATATTATATAAATCTTAATATTGTGCTGTCCACAACTGGTTCTTACACTATTGTATTAACCTAGTTGTGCTGATGACGCCTGATATTGGCAGAAACAGTGCTGTTTTCCATGCCATTGTTCATTATCTCTACGACAATACTTCCTTTTATAGGTTTGGTGGTGGAGAAATCTAATGTTCTGCTTTCTTCATTTGCATAAAGAGGAAAATATGAAAATGAAAATAAGACAACATCGAACCATTTATATTCAAGTTATTACGATTTGTAGGTTGTTTTTATTCAAAAGAAATTGAAGTTTCCACTTCGTTTTTTTACCCCCGAAATAGCACGAAATAGCGTTTTTAGACGATTCAGACGCGAAAATTTTCTTTGGCCCCAAACCATGGTGGGGGGCGATGTTAAGGCATTCACTATTCGGACCTGGTAGAAAAAAATCCTAGATCCGCCCCTGGTTGTCACCTTTCTTTTTACGCTTCAATCGCAAACAGTACCCATTACATTTATATAAAGCAATACGATTATCAAGAGAGACATAATGTGCATTTGGATCAAAATTTAAGAACATCTGTAAGGGGTTTGGTTGAAGGATTAACTTCAGGAGGAGGTTGTGTTCCTTCTGTTGTGTTTCCTTGTTGAGAATCCATTCTTTTTTACCGTTTTCATCATATTTTACTTCTCCACCGGCATGATGCATGGATACAAAACCAGAGTAAAAAATATCGGCTTGAACATCATCAGAAGAATTTGTCTGAAGCTAATTTCTTTTCAAATTCTACCCAAGACCTGTTGTCATTTTCTGCAAACAGGAACTGAGAGTAAACACGCTTGAAATTTCTAATATATGCAACATTATCTTGATTTTCTCTCACAAAGTTTACGACTGCTACTCTTAATTTTAGATGGTCAGAAAACATTTTTCAAGAATTTCTTTTTAATAATGTGTTTAATGAATTTCTGGTCTTTTCATTTGATCAATTATCGACCTATACCAACAGTTCCCATCCCATCCCCATAAGTAACAAACAAACCAAGAGAAGTTGCTCTGCCTATTATTTGGTCTGCTGTGCTACACCTTTTAATTGGTTCCTAACATTCTAAGCTGTTCAACAATACTTTTAGAATTGGCCATCATACAAATAATTCAAAGAAAGAAAGTAATACTTACGGCTTGATCTTCAGCGTACTCAGGGCAGACCAAAAGATCTTCCGAGGAAAATTTGAACTTTCGTGGGAAAAAATATCTACTTAGCTCTCAAAACAACAACTTTGCATTTTGATAATCCAATCCATGTTCCGCATATCTCCACTCCACAAAAATATTTTAGACATTAATTTTATTCTTTCATTTTATTCTATTCCTTTAATTTTAAGCTAGTCACTATTTCAAACAACGTAAAGAAACCAAAAATATATCAAGAAAGGTTTTGTCATGGGAGCTTACCATTTTTGAGAGTTTTACCGAAACTCACGCAAAAACACATTTCTATTTTATATACCAACACTCTTGATGAGTCTGCGTGACTCATCTATATGAGTAAATTTTCCTGACTGAGGACGGTGAGTGTATATTCGCGATTATTAAAACGCAGGAATCGCGTAAATGAGTCCAAGTAAAGAGTCATTTACAAAATAGCCAGATTCATCAAATCGAGTCTCATCTCATCTCAAAGAAATATACTCTCATAATGATTTTGCAGCCGCACCCGTAAACTTTTATAAAAGTTCAATTTCAGGTTTTTATGCCAGTTGTCTAATTTTCCTATTCGGTTTAACAGGTAAATAGTAAATAAGTAAGTAAGTAACCGAGAGTTTTTAGTCCTTGGATTTCCAACCGAAATGGTTGGTTCGTCTGCCGCCGACTTGCAGCTAGTAATTGACTTACTGCCAGAGATACGTATAGCATTACCCAAACGCAAGTGTAAAGTCAGTCGATGGCTCCTAATGGGCTGATACGCTGCTTTTAATGCGCATCGGAGTGGAGTATTGATATACGACATATAACTGAACTCAAACACGGATCGCAGCGGTCGCAACCAACCACTACACCATTGCTGCACTTTACAAAGGTAAAGAACATTAAGCTACTACATACAATTGAACTTTTGAAGGTATAGGATTGCGACTGACGGATAAATAAAATAAAATCGTTTCCTTTTGAGAAACATTGAGGGATACGTCGGGGTTGTCAAGTTTTTTAGAACATCTCTTCGGAAGATTAGAGGATTTTTGATAGCATGTACATCGGTGAAAAATTATTGGATTTTTCCATTATTTTATTTCACCTCTAACTGCTGCTACACAAATGCTTTCTTCAAATTGGATTCCCACACGAATCACAATAACATCACGTCAGAGATGGATTTCTCTGCAACATTAGGTACATATCGTTAATGAGATTGAACACCATGAACCGGTAGCTCAGTTGGTAGAGCGACAGGACTAGAAATGCTAGGTCGTGGGTTCAAATCCCGCCTAGTTCGGAGCTGGTCATGCTTTTACATGCAGTACAATTACTGTTGCCCATAGAAACTCTATAAAACGGAAGATTTTAGAAGCAATAATGATAAAACTTCTTAAACCTACTCTAAATGACCAAATAAATACTTGACTTTGACTTTGCTTGAGTGCTTTAATAATACTGGAACCTGCTCGTTCCCCGACCATTTGTCAATTGTTCTATTTCTACCGACATCAGTATAGTGTAATCCTCTCCAGTAAACATTATGACGTCAGGATAACGTCATATGACGGTCACCACTGACCGTCGTCTGGTGGTCAGAAATGCAACATAATTGTGACGTCGAAAAGTGACCGTCATCTGACGGTCATTTTTGACGGTCGATGAGACGTTGTTTTGACGTTTATATGACGTAAAAGGACCATGATATCAGTAAACATTATGACGTCAAGATAACGTCATATGACAGTCACTTCTGACCGTCGTTTGACAGTCGTCTGGTGGTCAGAAATGCAACATAATTGTGACGTCGAAAAGTGACCGTCATCTGACGGTTATTGGAGACTTTCCTCAACATTAACAGAAATAAAAGAGGGTGTTGTACATGACTGTGGGTCTCTTCCGCTCTTTCCTGCAGATGTCTATGGGAGAGTCTTTTTACTCCCAGAAATTAAACTACATCAACTGGGAAAATTAGACTGCTGTATACTCTTCATGGTATTTCACTTAAGACTAGGGGGAAACATAACAACCTGTTCTGTTTAATTCTATTTGTTATTATGTGTTTGTATCCCTAAAAATTTATGTAATGGGATAAAATTCAAAATTCAGGTAGACAATGAAACATGTAAACATATCGTTTCAGGCATACGACAATAAAATGCTAGGTAAAGCTTAAATATTTTTTCTGAAATCGAAAAGGTATTTTATTTCATTTCATTATATTTCCAGAGGTCATCATCAGATTAATTTTTGATCTCGGTTAGAAAAAACGTTTAAGGTTCTGGTAACATTCATTAAAAACTTGTAATCCTGTTAAATTACCTTCATGTTCCAGTTTTTGTAGTAGTTCTGCTGAAAAATTTGAAGTTATTCTTTTTCATATTTCAAACCAAATTGGTTATTATTATTTCTTCAACTGACATAACTGTTTCTATAATAATTGCTACTTCAAGTACTTCAATCTCTAAACCTGATGATATTGCCTTCTTGCTTTTTACTGCTTCAACAAATACAAAACACCAGTTTTACCTATAATGTCATCGGTTACAGAGAAGAGACTGGGCTGTTAATTTAAGCAATGCTTTCAAACCAAAAAAGTATAAAATTTTCCCAAAACAGATATTTTTAATATGCATGGTTTGATTTGTTTTCTTAGTTTATATAATATTCTCTATCCTTGTATGTACCACTTTGTCTCCCTTGTGTATTGTTTGTTCTGGAAGGTTGAATGCTGATCAAAAAATCAGTAATTCCTAATTTCTATCGCGTCCGTTCCACTCGATTTGTGAATAGAAAATTTCCAGTTAATGCATTTAGAAAAAAATAATGTCCGTTCGACATCAAAATAGGTTTTGTAACAGACCCTCCTGCATGGTCCATGGTCCGTATGGTCAATTCAGTGAGTCAAGATGGTAAGTGCAGCAAGTATTCCTTATCATTTCAACAATGGAATGGCCTTAAATGTGGCTATTTTTTACATCCCCGAACAAATGACTTCAAAATATGGATTTTCACAACAGATAGATCGTCCTGTACAATCCTTTTTTCAGTAAAAAGTACAATGCACATATAAATCTCGAGGCCTGTGCTTCCATTAGAAATGTCAAGTATTTGTATCAAGTATTTGTACAACTACATTTACAAAGGACATGATACTACTCGCATTGAAATCAATAAGCTTATCGATCACGACGAAATCAAAACCTTTTTAGATGCAAGGTATGTATCTACTCCAAAAGCTGTGTGGCCTTTATACTCTTTTGCAATGCACACTCAAATTCATGCTACTTTACTATTCACCTTCTAAATGAGCAACAGATATTTTTCAGACCCTAGTACTTGATGAGGCTGATTCCTACATGCACTTGCAGCTAATGAAAAACGTTCATGGATGTTTGTAACAGTGAAATGTTATTCTTTTAGGCTGTAATTTTAGATAGACTTTTCCATTTGTGAGAAGAGCCAGATCAGCTCATCTCATCTGAATTTCAACGTGTCAGCTGCACCTGAGCAAAGGGGATTTGCAGAATTAGGAAATGGAGCAACACCGGAAAAGTGGATGATCTATTTAAAGACTCCATCGAAATTCCGCGTTAATGTCTTTTGCATGATATTTCCCACTCTATTCTTATCGAGTGTCTATTATCATTGAAGAACGGTTTATGCAACGGTACTTAGTTACTCATATGTAATCCTCAAAAGAATATTCTTGACCCTTTCAGCTAGAAATCGGCTGCTCGTTCCTAGATTAACGTTATGTCTGAATGAAACTAACCTTCCGCTTCAGCTGAAGGGAAAACAATTTTCTCACTGTGTATTTTACGCAATTACCATAAATAAAAGTCGAGGTCAGACCTTTGAAAGGGTTGGCATTTACATGCAAAGGCATAGCTTCTTTCATGGTCAACTGTATGTTGCATTTTTGCAAACACAAAGTTTTGAAGCTCTCACAGTAATGGTTTGTGGACCTTTACAGCAAGGTTATGTTAGAAAAGGATGCTGCACTAGAAATAAAGTCTACCAACATTTATTATGAATATTTTTACCTTGCTAAAATATACCTGTACTAAATGATATATATTAATGCTTATGAATTGAAACTTTAGGCAAGGTGAATGAGGATGGGATTTAATAAGATTACCTTAATATTAAAGTAGTTATTATTGAATAGATTAGATTGAAACGCGGCTGGAGGAGAGTATGTGAGCGGCAAAACGCTCGATGGAGAAGGGTATGATAACAGGAAAAAAAGTGGGTGGAGATAGCTATGGTCGAGGATGTGCCTGCGTTTATAGGAGGATGGGTGGGCCAGGCAGTTGCACGTGTGACATATTCATATTTTTTTCTGACTTTTATGAGATTCTGATTTCATTGGAAATTCAGGTTTACACAGCAACTATAATATGAATGTATCCCCAGGCTGAACAGTGGCGGCAAGTGACAACGCTTTGGCGTATAATTTTCGTCAATGTATAAAAACTGAATGCTATTTATTATATCTTGGTGTAAACATTTATGCCAAAGTTTAGAAGATGCCTGTTATGTATTTCTTCTTCAACATCCTAGTGCTTTCTTTGTGCTTTTAAAAAACCTACTTTTTAGTTATAAATAATTTTTATTCAGGCTACTTTTAGAACTCTGAGTATTGAATCTATACTTATGGACAAAACACCTGCAAGTGAGCTAGCGAAATCCCAGACACTCCACTTCCGACGGCCCTGCACTATCAGACTATCAAACCCAGCCTCGTTTCGATTCTTTATGTTGTAACATGATGATTACTTGATAATGAGTTTTTCATAACTGAATGGGTGAATCTGTAATAACTTTCATCAAATGACTACATCAAAACCAGGCGGGTTGAAATTTGGTAAAATTTCGAAATTTGAAAACATATCGGGAAAGGTCTACTAAAATGGACATTGCATTGATGTAATTCATTGCAGTAGAAAACTAAAAAGATTAAAAGATATTCTTTCCGTTTGAGATGGATGCGCATTCATGCAAACCGTTACGAATTCAATTCGCTTATCGGAATTTGTCGAATGAAAACCCGGTTTTCACACATTCCATCTTTTGGCTGGCAAACGGGTGATTACATGCACTCATTCCGCACTGCAGGCATACAGACTTACATCGACGATAATTCTCATAAAGACTTGTCATTTATTGCAACTATTCCAGTTCAATACCAAAGACGTATTCCGTTCAGTCAAAAAAGTAGAGGACAACATTATGATATTTCTTTTCAGTCTTAAGTGATGATTAGCTGCTCGCACGTTTTTCTCTTCTACTTTAAATAACTAAACTCCCCTCCACAAATTTTGAGTTCCAGCTCCGCCTTTGAATACTTTAATCATGTTTAAGATATGGAACTATTGAGAGAATTGGTTAAACCTAATATCCTACCTGTTCAATAGATCTCTTCATCTCGTGGCACTGTTGAACAAAACAGTACTGTCAGTGAATCTGAATCCTTCAAATCCTCAAATGTTGTTGTTAAATTTGTGCGGTTGCCTAGGCTGGATCTTGAGAAGTTTGATGGTAATTTAATTTAGGAGTGAATTGTTTTCCGGTATCTTTCAATCTGCAAATGATAATAATGTTATAGCTTCTGATGTCTAAAATATTGAAATCCAGATAAGGTGATAATGATAAACGGAGACATTGGCAAGGCAAGTCGCCTGTTAAATGACATTCCAAAAATTATCAGGGAAGAACCTGACCCTAAAAAATTTCGTAGCTCTTTAAAGAAATATTAATTGGATGTTAGCTTAGCAATATTTATTATGAATCATGCATAAGATTTTTAACAATCGGCACCTTTCGGTTCAATATTTTAGTATCGCACCAATCTCATAGCCAATATCATTATCGTAAGTCAAGTTTGTTTGTGTCCGATTCTTTTGTTAGTCTGCCAACCGATTTACCTGTTAGTTTCTTTTTTGTGTCCCTGTCTAAAGGTCTGTCGATTGATTAGTATATATATTTTACATTATGCCCAATAAATAACTTAATCTTATTTATTTTATTTCTAACTTTTCACATCAATATCAGCTACTCCAATATTTTCAGCGCTTTGTGCGGTTCGTTACTACATCCTAAAACCAGTGACATTCCAGTCATTTGATTTTTGAGATCACTCCAGATTACCACATCCAATTCAATTTCTATATTGCAAGCTTCTAGTACATTATCTTTTCAGGGTAGCCATCGTTAATTTATTAATTATATTTATACTTAAAATATTTGAAAATTTTAAAGTCTTATCAATACCAATACTGCTAGTTCCATGATCATTTAGTTCCAATCAACTTTTTCAAATTTTCAATTTCTCCAAGTTTCCAACCAGTACAAGATTCCAATTCTGTTCGCAGTCTTTTGCCAGTATCTTTTGAAAATTATATTTTATACGGTATATTCTTTCATAATAAATTATTTCTTTATTTAAATATGCTTATTTTAATAGGACGAATAGCCATTGTGAAATATGGAAGTGCCTGAAAGACAATTAATAATAAATAATAAAATAATAACAATGCTTTCAATTGATATTAGGAAAGGACTGAGAAAAGCGTATGATATTCAAGTTCGAAGTAAGTAAGAAAGCTCAGAATAGAATATGGAGGAAATCAACATTTACTGATTCCAATCCTTGTATCAAAAGTCACATCTGATGTTTGATTATTTTTTGAAAATTGAGTAGAGATACTTTGGATAAAATACACAAGACGCATGTGTCGTTCCACAAAAACAGTGTCATAAAGCTGTACATGATAGTTATGTTTTACAGTGCGCTAGGTAAAAATATAACCAACCAAAGCATTTCGCAATGAAAGATACATTTCAAATCTAACTACAAAACCTGAAACAATAAATATTGATGGTAAAATCCAAGATTCTGCTTTAACTCAACATGAAGATTATGTTCAGGTAGAATGTTTACTCAACAACAGACCTAACACGTACAGCTATTATGAAATCACTTATAAAGTTTCCACTTAATTTAATTTTCTAAATTGGCTAAGTTATCAACTGATGATAAAGATTCTTTCCTTTGAACTCATCAGCATGTCTCACCTTACCATTATATAGAAACCTTACTAGAACAGTCCCGAAAACATTATGAAAGCATAAATTTAGCCAAATTACCTGGCATACATATGATCTTTTAATAGTATTTCAGAAAATAAAGGCTGTAAATAAAGGCATTAATTCACGATTAACAGATATGAATGCAACCATGATGTGTTTTCAGGGTGAAGTGATCAGGCTATGAAAAGTTCATTATCAGTTAGATGCACGCAATGAAAACGTCTGCAATGCATCAAGATGGTATTACCAATTAGATATCTTCCCGTAAATATAAAAGAGTAAATTCAGTAAAAATCCATAATATTACAAGAAGTTATGGTCTCTTAACCCTAATGTATTTCGTTCTTTCTTCAAAGGTTCAAAGACCCTTTGAAGAGCAAGTGACTTCGTAAGTGTAATATCATGAGCTGTAATAAGGTAACAAATCAGCATGTGATTCCATGTTATTCAAAAGTTCATCCAATATTTGAGATTATTCTCTGAAGAGGTGATAACCAAAATCAAATTTATCAAAAGCTGATGCAATAAACTGGAAAGTATAACACAATTAAGAGTAGGACGAAAGTCGAAAAACCAGTTTGAAATTCCTGATTAAATTCACAGAAATGCTAAAAACGATATATAACTGCATTTTCATATTGCATCAATAATAATTATATTGATTATTATAATACTTTAAAATATAAGTGCAGTATCACTAACAACTATTCAAAAGAGACATTGTTATTCGATTACTCTGGAAGAAAACTTTACAAAATTCTAAAATCACCACTAAGAATCTGTCTAAAAATGCATAGTTCACCTAAGAGAAAAACCATCATCACGTCTCTTCCCTTGAAGCTTAGTTAAATTCCCAGGTTAACCCAAAATGGCGGCTTTGTTGTTGTTGTACAGATATTAAAACAACTCCTTCCATAAATTTTGTTTTAAGGCTTGCATATGAAAAACCATCATTGTTAAAACTACTGTTAAAATGACTACTTCAAACTTCAATAATATGTTCAACAAGAAACACTTTGTATTTTAACAAACATGACGAAAAAATGTTTTAAAAGATTTAAAGAGAAAACTCATTTAGTGAGGATTTACTCAATTTAAATGAGATTTCAACTTATTGACACTAAACGTTTTAGTTAGAAATAACGCTGAGCTTGATTACTGTAATTCATTTTTTGGAATGACGTTCATTAAAATAGAGGATTTATAAAATTCCGTCAAAATTTTCAAATTATTTGTAATTTGCTACAATTTATTTTCCCTTTCGATGCACCTTGAAACAGTTTCCTTTCCAGAAGAAAATATCAAATCACTAATCAAAAAATTACATCAATATAGTTCCCACATTTTACTACACGAAAAGAAAAAAAGTGACTCAACAACAAAAAGATTTGACTCATAAAGACAAAGAGGAAATTTAAGATGAATAAACTAAGTAATTAAATCGTGAAGTAGCAACACTGTTATTAAGTACAATTATGTTAATCATTGACTTAACGCAAGTGCAAGATTACGAATTGAATACATCCTTGCACATTTCGATTTCTTCATGTTAATGTCTTTTGCTTGTGTCTTAACGCAAGTTCTAGGTAATGTTTCGTCATCATTGTGTGCGGGTGGTCCACTCCAAGTAATGTTTTTTGTGATTTGTAAACTTCCATGTACAATTTGATTTCCTCCTCGTACTTTCCTTGCTTCGATAACGCAATTGCCAGGCGACTTTTGATACCCCACATATGCGAGTTGTTTTCTCCAAGTAATGATAATTTCGAATTCAGCACTTCCTTGTAAATTTCGATTCCCTCGTTATACTTTCCTTGCTGAGTAAATGCATTTGCAAGGTCAAATTTCGTAAGCAACGTACTATTGTGCTCCACCCCAAGTACTGATACTCGTGAATTCAACACTTCTTTATACATTGCGATTGCTTTATCGTACTTTCCTTGCTCACTAAACGCAAATCCCAGCTTATGTTTCGTCTCCAAGGTTTCCGGGTGCTCCACTCCACGTACTGATACTTCTAAATTCAAGACCTCCTTGTACATTTTGATTGCTTCTTTGTACTTTCCTTGGTTACGTAAGACCATTGCCAGGTTCTTTTTCGTATCCAACACTTGCGGGTCTGCCACTCCATGTATTGATATTAGTGAATTCAACAGATCCTTATATACTTTGATTGCTTCGTTATACTTTCCCTGGCTGGTAAGCACAAATGCCCGATTATGTTTCGTCTGCAAGGTATCCTGGTATTCCGCTCCAAGTACTGATACTTCTGAATTCAAGGCTAATTCTTTGATCGTTTTGATTGTTTCTTCGTACCTTCCTTGGTTTTTTAATGCAATTACCAGGTAGTTAGTGGTAGCGAACGTGTCTGGGTGGTTCTGTCCAAGTACTGATCTTTGTGAATTCAACACTTCTTTATACATTTCGATTGCCTCATCGTAATTTCCTTGTTCACTAAGAGCACGTGCCAGGTTCTGTTTTGTCTGCAAGGTGTTTGGGTGATCCACTCCACGTACTGATACTTCTAAATTCAAGACCTCATTGTACATTTTGATCGCTTCTTTGTACTTTCTTTGGTCCTGTAAGGCTGTTGCCAGGTTCTTTTTTGCTGCCAACACTTGCGGGTCTTCTACTCCTTTTACTGATATTAGTGAATTCAACAGGTCCTTGCACATTTCAATTGCTTCGTTACGCTTTCCCTGGCCCCTTAACGCATACACCAAGTTCTGTTTCGTCTGCAAGGTATGCGGGTGGTCCGGTCCATATACTGATACTTCTAAATTCAAGACTTCCTTGTATATGGTGATTGCTTCTTCATACTTTTTTTGTTTTTTAAAGGCATCTCCCATATTTTTCTTCGTAGCCAACGCTTGCAGATCCGCCACTCCACGTAATGATATTAGTGAATTCAACAGGTCTTTGTACATTTCGATTGCTTCGTTATACTTTCCTTGACCACTTAACGCACACGCCAGGTTATATTTCGTCTTCAAGGCATCCGGGTGCTCCGCTCCATGTACTGATACTTCTAAATCCAAGACTTCCTTGTACATTTTGATTGCTTCTTTGTACCTTCCTTGGTCCTTTAAGGCATTTGCCAGGCGAGTTTTGGTAACTAACGTCTGTGGGTGGTCCTCTCCAAGTAATGGTACTTGTAAATTCAGAACTTCGCTGTACATTTCGATTGCTTCGTCATACTTTCCTTGGCCACTAAAGGCAAACGCCAGGTTAAGTTTTGTAACCAGCGTATTGGGATGCTCCAATCCTAGTACCGATACTTGTGAATTCAACACTTCTTTGTACATTACGATTGCTTCATTGTACCTTCCTTGGCCATGTACCGCAAATGCCAGGTTTTGCTTCGTTGTCAGAGTGTCAGGGTGCTCTACTCCAAGTACTGATACTGCTAAATTCAAGGCGCTTTTGCACAAATTGATTGCTTCTTCGCACTTGTCTTGGTTTTTTAAGGCAATTGCCAGATTACTTATTGTTGCCAACACTGGCTGGCTCCCCACTCCATGCGCTGATATACATTTATTCAACAGGTCCTTGTACATTTCGATTGCTTCGTCGACCTGTCCTTGCATCATTAAAGCAATTGCCAGTCTATGTTTCGTGTCTAAGGTATTTGGGTGATCCACTCTGAGTAATGATTCTTGTAAATATAACACTTCTTTGCAGATTTCCGTTGCTTCTGCATTTTTGCCTTGGACAGTTAATTGATCAGCCAATTTACTTTTCGTAACCAAAGTATTAGGATGCTCCGCTCCAATTACTGATACTTGCCAATTCAGCAATTCCTGGTATACTTCGATTGCCTCGTTGTATTTAGCGTTTTCTGATAGCACTTCCGCTTCAGTTAGCATTAATCGTTCACATTGGTTTGTAATTAGTCCTTTGCATTTCTGAATGAAATTGAGCGTGGATTTGCATTTTCCTCTATTTAATGCTGCTACTGCTGTATGCTCTATGACAGTGTTAATTAAATCCAATGAATCGAATTGTATCGTCATCATGTCAATACATCTGAAAACATGGTGCATCCAGATGTCACCAAAATTCTGATGACTCTTGTTATCAATGGTATCGATATATCTTTGACACATTTGAAAGAAATCATTGCTAGAAATCTTTTGTTCTTCGTCGCTTAGGTTTGCTCTGGTAACCTGTTGAATAAGGTTATGGATTGTCACGATGAAGCTGCTTTTCCCTTCTATGATCTTATCCGCAAGGGTAATCAGAGAATATTTTCTTAAGTGATAAAGAGCCTTTTTCAGCTGAAGTTCATTGACGTCCTTGATATATGTTAGCAGTTTTTCGTTAATTTCTTTTCCATCCATCAGGGACAACATTCGTAATAGCTTGATGGAAAGAGGGTTTGTCTTCATATGATCAAAAGCCATTTTCCAAGTTGTTAATATTGTTTTTGCATTTCCAGTCATGCCATCCGCTTCCATATCAGACCACAGTTCGATAAACATCTGATCGTGATATTTCAAAAATTCTTGGATACTCATATTTGTGTTTTGAATTACTGATGACGCCAATTGGAGGGCAATCGGTAATGAGCTGAGTACATTAATCAAACTTTCGCAATCTGTGAGGTTGAAAACGTCACCAAGTTCTTTTTGAAGAAACTCCAATCCTTCGCTAACTTCTAGCGGCATCAATTCAAGTTGTTTGTAGTCTTTGTTCCAAAAGTGAAGTTGTGTGGTTATGATTATCTTGCGGTAATTTTTAGATGGCATTTTAGGCATGAAATCTTTTAACACATCCCTTTTGTCTGCGTTGTCGAAAACCAACAAACAACGTCGCGTAGATAGGTAATTATATACTTGTGGAATCAGTACCTCCATGTTAATCGAACATTTAGTGTCTCTGGCAGATAACAGACCAATGTATTTTGCGAAATTCAGGAAAAAGTTTTCAAGGGTTCCTTCAGATTCAGAATTTATAAACAAGACATTGTTATCATATTTCTTTCTGTTTTCTTGATAATATTTTCGGATTAATTGGCTTTTTCCGATACCTGATAAGCCTTTCACAACAACCATGTCATGTTCAAGTAGAGCGGATTGTAATTCTTCTAGCTGAGTCTTCCGACCAACAAAATTGGACACAGGATTGCTGAGATTGAACATAACATTCCCAACCTCGTTGTAACCCAGCCGGCAAAAAGACGTTTTAAAAACGTCTTAAAGACGTCTTGGAAGACGTCTTAAATCCGTCTTAAACTGGTCGGATTTGTCCGTTTAGAAAACGTCTTTTCAAGACGTCTTTAAGACGTTTTTAAAACGTCTTTAAGACGTTTTTAAAACGCATTTTAGACGTTTAAAACTTCTTTAAGACGTTTAGAAAACGTCTTTCCAAGACGTCTTTAAGACGTTGTAAAAAGACGTTTTCTAAACGGACAAATCCGACTAGTTTAAGACGGATTTAAGACGTCTTTTTCTAACGTTTTAAAGACGTCATTTTATCTGCTAAAAACGCTTTTAAAACCACTTTAAGATGTGTTTTCAGGTGCGTTTCTCCTTGGGTAACAGAAGACTCATAATTAGTTTTTCAATGTCTTTATGTTTCAGTAATAATGAATGAATGAATGAATGAATAAAGAAATCAATAAGAAAACTGATGATAAAATCTTCTTATTCAAATAAATATTTACATGTAGTTTATAAATTAATTGGGGAAATAGCTCATAACACTGCCAAAGTTTAAAGCTGGTCATTATTAAAAAATATTCCGTAAAACATAAGTATAGTCTTTCATAAAATATAAAGGTATAAAAACGACTCCTGAAAAAGGGTTAGCTAAATCGAAGTAATGTTCAAATTTTAGAAATTGGCATGGGTTGGAACTGTTTCTTGTTTGATTTTACTGCAACTAAAACTCAGAATGACAGAAACTCTTTGAAAACCAACCAAAAAGACATGCAAATAAAAATGGTGATTTTTCAATTAGCAGGAGCAGCTGTTGTTGTCATGTTTTCTTTCAGTGAAACAAGATCAGTTTTTAGTTCATCGCATGATTTTGTGTATTTCCTCCTCCTCAGCTTTTTTGACAGTAATCTAAAATACAAAAACCCTATTTAATGAGAGGTGTTATAACAATCACAAAAATGAAAACATCTAGAGTAAACAGGACACATACCAGTAACTGCTTGATATAATATTTTCTTCTCACTTTTTTGTTATCATGTTAAGAGAACAATAAGCAACTTGGGTGGAAATAATCTAAATAAAGAATGACAAACACTTTTAGCAGAACAGAACAAACAGAATGCAGAAAGGATACACACAATAAAGTAATGTGTGCAACACGCATAGATAAGCATGAAAATTAAATTAAAGAAGTTAATTACCATTTCAGTATTAAATTAACAGCGTACCGGAAATCTGATTTATTTACTTGGATTAGCTGAAACCTGAAAAACAGGCAAAACATTCATGTCTATCATTAAACTCCATAGACATTTCGAAACATCATCGAAGTGTATATGACAGAACAACAAACTCATAACAAGCACAAAAATTAAATATCACTGCAACAAACACAAGAATAACATAGATACTGATGTAATTTTATTTTTAAATCTTGAATATAAAAACAGATATGACAGACAAACTTTTCCAAAAACTCGTTATTGTGCTAGTTATTGGGTAAAATAAAAATAATCTAGAGTATCTTAATCAAAGTGAAATGTCTAAACTTTAAATGTCTAAACTAAACTTTGCATCCATCATAGTAAAACAACCATCATTTAAGAAATTCATCTTTTCGTACAACTTCAAAGTTCTGAATGGAAAAAAATATTTCATGCGTTCGAAAATTTGTTCTAAAATTTTTGCAATGTCATTGTGGATGGTTTCTACTTATTGGTAGTGAGTTATTAATCAGAAATGATTACTACAGATAAATTTGTGATGAATTACTGATTAATTTACTAAAAATTATAACTTATGATTTTATCCTTCAAAAAGGATTCCATAATTTCATGGTACTACATTATACTATACTGCTAGGATCACTTTTAACTACAAGCAAAAACATCACAGTCATCATCTATCAGCCATCCACAAATCACTTCATTACATTACTACACTTCTACTAATACATTAAACCAACGACAAAGCAAATTGAAACAGAAAATATCTCTCACGGAATGAAACAGGAAAGTCAGTAAGTTGCTAATATAAAGTTAAACAACAAAACTCAAAACTTGAAATATTGCTAGAGATCTTTATAAATAAAGCATAAATCTTCCACTACTGACTACTCACGCCCTCAAACTAACATAAACATTGACTTAATCTCAAGTAACAAAATCATATAGATTTATATATTTAAAATTATATTTAAAAAGTAAAAAACACTTACCGATTTATCAGCGAAGTCTTGGTTTATGCAATGAGAAATCACAACTTCCAGAAATATTTTGTAAAATTGACGAACGGGAGATCCGATAATATTAGAAAATGTTTCAAAGCTTTTTACCAATGAAATGTAAAATTTTTTGCTACTTAAAAGAAAGATATAATAGTTGTTTTTGTAAAATTAAAAAAAAAACTGACAAGTTTGAAACTTTTATATCAATATTTACAAATACACTATTAATATTTACCCCCGTCATTTCTTCCCGCCACGCGCGAAATCGAAATTCAAGGACGTCTTAAATACGCATTAAAAACGTCTTTCCAAGTCCTCCTTTAAAACATGAATTCGACGGCATTGCGAAAACGATAATAAGACGTCTTCAAAACGTCTGATTCTAAGATGTCTTCTGAAGACGCATTATGGGCGTTTTAAATGCGCATTATCAAGATACGCCTTATGAAGACCTAATTAAGACGAATTAAAGACGTCTTCAAAACGTCTTGTGCCGGCTGGGAAATGATGGAATTCCTCGTAATGCTCCAATCAGCTTTGGACATACCCATTTTCAAAAACCAGCTTTTGTATCGCGTAATACATTCGTTATAATCAGCATCTGTTATGCACTTGCCATGGTGGCTGCTCTTAATTCTCAGATTGTTGCACTCATCCACTGCATCTTCCTCCCACTTCCGTAGCGTGCATATTTTCTTATTTTTAAGCAGCAATCGCATCAGTGGTACGTCAAATGTGTCCGAATCGGTTTCACAGCTGTTCGGATAAATGAGATCCCATTGATCTTCCTTAATTATTTTGTTTTTCTTTAATCTCGCTAACTCGGCTTTGTGATGCAGAAGGTGGTTGTAGAGCATCTCTTTATCTTTTGGCATTTTCTGATGCATAAACTCTCTTAAATAGTTAGCAGAATTCCATTCTAGATTTTTTAACTCTAAGTTTCTTCTCCTGCCAATTGCGGTGAGTTCAACCTAAATGTACAAAGTAAAACAATGTAGTGCATCTACTTTGATGAAGCTCATCATCTCAACAAAAATCCCCCAGAAGTACGTGCTAAACTGGTTATTGGTACCAAGAATTTATAGTGACCAAATATCAGTCAATTAAGCTTGACTTTGATTTTCACATTTTACGGTCTCTTTAACGTTTTACGCCACCATTTCCCTCCCGTAAGCGTTGGGAATTCCGGAAACGGCAGAGGCTTCGCGAAATTTCTGTAATTCTTAATACACAAATGATTATGACTTTAGAACTAAACATGATCTTCATGTTTCGTATAATGGAAAATCACCATAGACCGATCAACTTTTTCCTTCATGAACTTCCGCTTCTTTTTCCGGCCCCTAGTCCTAATCCTCCTACGCTATTTCGAATATCGGCAAAGCAAGACTAAAAGTGGAAAAACAAGCCTAAATGGTGAATAGATCAAAATACGTGACTTCTGTTTTTATTTAACAAGGAGAAAACATGCGCAAAGTAATGCTTGAAGCCTGGTTCAGACTTGGGGTTTACAGAGATTACCACGATCGAATGTTCAGTGTAATCGTCGTAATCGTTGTAATCATCAGGTCTGAACCAGGCTTGAAAAGCAGTTTTAGAAAATCTTTAGAACAACTTTTGAAATCAAAATGTTTTCATTTTAAAGTATATTCCAGAATAACTTTTGAACCAACATATGAGCTTTTGTCAATATTTCAAGAAAACATTTCTTTTTTGGGTGAGTTTTAAATTCAAAATTGAATTAAAATAAAAGGTAAAAAGCTAAAAAATGTAACATCAACTGAAGAAGAAAAGCTAGCTGAAACGGCAGGATTTTCTTGGTTATCCATGACACAGCAGATCCTTATCACAGAGAAAGAATTGTAATACAGGGAATGCATGGGAAGTGGTTGCAAAAAAAGTTCACATTTACTGGTAATTGAGTTTATGTTATTATGTTATGCACCTTCCTTTTAAAGTTTGTTGTGGGGGAAATGTGATGGAAATTTGGTCAGATGATGAAACATTCTGCCAAGGAACTATTTTCTTGACAATATATTTTCCCAGGTGAATTTTTCTGCAGTGTTGTTAGCTTTATTGTAAATTGCAATTGAATTCGCTCGTACAAAGATGCTGATGCGAAATGCTGACATTTTACAATGTATCACTCTTGCTCCTTTCATATTCTTTGGCAAATTATGCTTTCTGCGAAACTAAAATTGACTTTTTACAGGAAATCTAGATAGACGACAGACGAAGCACTATACAATCTCCAGTATTTATCACAGACACGAATTTTTGCGGACGATATTGACTTGATTTCAAACTGCATGTAATAGGCTTGAATTATATAATGAGATAATTGGGGAACAGTTGAGGGAATTGAGTTACATTTCAACCACAAAAAGGCTGAGTTACTGATGTACAACAAACCAGACTCATTGCGTGGGCATATAAAAACAAGTGACAGATTTTAAATATTTAGGCTCCTGCATTGCAACTAGCAATAAAGATATGGAAGTTAGAAATGCCTTAGCATAAAACGCATGGAACAAATTAGAAAAAGTTTGAAAATCCAGCCAGGGAAGGAAACTTAAGATCCAGCTTTTCATAGTTACAGTCAAGGGTGTCATGTTGTATGCTGCAGAAAGCTGCATGCCGGTTTTACTTGAAGAAACGCGAAAACAAATAAAGAACTTCATAAAGGCCTGGCATACATTACATCAATTCTAAAGACTAAGAGCCTAAACTCATTGGACACATGTAGAGAAGAAAGAATGAGTTAGCAAAACGGCTGCTCCTCAAGTAACAGAGATAATGAAAAAGAAAAATAAAATACATAAAAATACAGACATTAGAATATACTATTCTAGTCAGTAAAAGGTTCTTTTTTATCTACTAGATAAAAATGATAATTGCGGTGAAGCTGTGAACCCGCTCAAGCAATTTAAACCAGCCCAACCCACTTATTTAAGTGGCCGTAAGGAAAATGGAGGTTGACGAGATAAGAGTTCTACTGAAAGAAACAAAATTTGATATTCTTGCAATAACAGAGACATATTTGAACAAACAGATCTTGGATATTGAGGTATTTATTGAAAATTATCAGTCCATTTGAAAAGATCGCCTAAAAAACGTTGGGGTGGAGTTTTGATATATTATCGCTGTGACTTGGAAGTAACGGAAGTCGTTATAAATTCTAAAAATGAAGCCACTTGGCTTGAAGTTATAGTCAAATCACAGAGACTTCTTGTTGGATGTGTATACCGTCCACCAGATGATAAGATCTTCATTGAACTCTTCAACCAAACCAAATCAAAAACAAAGTAGCTCATAGATCCAATATCATCATCATGGGTGATCTCAATATAAATCTTGCTAAGACTGTGGATACACAACTGTCAGTAAATTTCAAACAATCTCTGGCAGGGGCAAACCTGACAAACGTAATAAAGGACTATTCAAGAATAACTGACAGCTCAGAGACTCTGATTGATTTGGCAATTGTATCTGACCCGAATAAAGTACTATTAAGTGGAACCTTTGCAGCAAGGATTTCAGATCATGACCTGATATTTCTGAACTTTAAATTACTTTGACAAAATTCCCCTCCAAAACTGATAACAGTACGAAATTATTAATTATAAATTGTTAATTGTACTTAAATACAAAAAGACCTTGAGGCTGTTACATGGCACATCACCGACGTTTTTGATGGTGTTGACTCTCTTTGGTGTTGGGAATTTCTTACGAAAAGTGTTATATTTGGACATGTCAAAACACATAAAGTGAAAGTACGTACAATCTGCCCTGGATGAATGGTAACATTAGAAAAGCACTAAATAATCGGTTCAAACTCTTGAAAAAAGCCAGAAAAACTCCAAGAGGATCCAAAGAATGGTATGATTACAAAAAAGCAAGGAACAGTTGTACTGCATTAAACAGGTTTTCGAAAGCCAGCTACTGGAAAAATGAATTTTCATCATCAAACACACCAAAATCATTCTGGTCAACAGTTAAGAAATACAAAGGTGAATCTAAACGTCAGCACATTGGTCCACTGAAATCCAAAGAGGGTAATATTGTTACTGATGATTCTGATAAAGCCAATGTCATGAACAATTTGTTTGCTTCAGTTAGAAAAGAACTCTCGGAAAATGTGAGATAAACAATGAAATCGTTGAAATCGATGACGAAATCGTTCTATCTTTATCAACCATTGACACGAACCATGAATCATTTGCAAAATCTTTTAAAGCAGCAGTCAAGCTAGGTAAAGCCTGTGGTGCTGACAATATCACTGCAAAGGACCTCAAAATTCCCGAAGTGATATCAATCACAAGTCTACAACGAGTAGTATAGCGCAGTGTTTCTTCAGGCAAATTCCCATCAGATTGGAAAGTAGCTTAAGTTTCCTCTGTCTACAAAAATAAGGGATCAAAAATGGACTGTTCTAACTACCGACCAATATCCTTGTTGTCAATTCCTAGCAAAGTAGTTGAACATCTAATTTGTAGACAACTTATCAACCATCTTAACAAGCATAACCTACTAAACGAGCATTAATGGGGTTTCCGATCAAAAAGATCTACGGAGGACATTCTACTCTACATGACTGAAAAATGGAGGAAAGCAATTGATGAAGGAAAGACCGTTGGAGTGTTGTTTATTGATTTTAAGAAGGCATTTGACAGTGTGTCACACAAGGTTTTGCTGAGGAAACTAAATGGAATCGGTGCATCAGGTCAATTCAAGGATTATCTTGAAGACTACCTATCAGACAGGAGACAGTTCACGATTGTAAATGGTGTACGGTCGAGTAAAGCAGAGGTTGAGTTCGGTGTTCCTCAAGGCCCCCACTTTGGACCCCTTGGTTTTTCTATTAATGTTAATGATATACAGCATTGTGTGAGCTGTGATCTCGACATGTTTGCTGACGACTCAACTGCTGTTACTATTAAAAACTCCGTGGATGAAGTTGTGAACGACTTACAGAAGAATGCAACCAAAATAAATAATTATGTCAAACAAAACTCACTAACTTTACATGCAGATAAATGTGAGGTGCTTATAATCACAAAAACTGAGTTTCATGAACCAATTCAACAAATCCAGATTAATGTTCAACAAATCAGAGTTGTTAATCATTCCAAATGTTTGGGCATAACTATTGATAAGAAGCTTTCCTGGGAAACGCACGTTCGAAATGTTTGTAATGGTTTTGGTCCCAAGATCAAAAAGCTGTATCAAATGAGGGACATGCCCAAATCTGCTTTGTCGACAATATATATTCATGGAATACTACCATCTGTGTTATATGGAATCTTAATATGGGGTAATAGCCTAAGTAATTATTTTTTATTATGTTTCTTTTTATTTGAATTATTTATCTAGTATATATTTAGCCTTTGTTAGGTGTTAATTTATTTAATTTATTTTTTGCCCACTCCTAGCGGTTTCCAATCCTGACTAAGTTCTTCCTCCATTTTGTTTCATTATGTTCCAGTCAGCTACTTCTCCCTTTTAAACCAAGTTTTTAATTGTTATTTATTTATAATAATGTTTTAACAATGTACATAATATTTTAAAATTTTGGACGAATAGCCATGTAATGTGGAAATGCCAAATACATTTCATTAATAATAATAATAACAAGAGCCAGATGGCGCAAAACGGTAGCAGCAAAAGTACTTGCCACAAGAATACTTTTAAATTTGAAATTTTACTTAAAGTAAACGTTATTTCTTGAGATATCTTACTGGTGTAAAACAGGCATAAACGATAATATAATGTTTAAATTACTAACTCGTGTAAATAGGGTCTAAATCGTAGCACACCAGAAATTTAATTTATAAGAAGACAAAAGAATTATACATGCATGAGCTGTTTATAACGTACATTTTTTTATAAGACTTTATGTAGAAAAAAAAACGCGTTTCTTCGAAAAAAAAATGTATGTTTTGAATTATAATTTTTTGAAACCGCATGGATCGCGGCGACGGGGGGGCCGGGGGGGCCTTGGCCCCCCCCACCTTTTTGCTAAGTAAATATTTTATAAATAGGAGAAAAAAGATATTTTCTTTATAACAAAAAAAAATAAAACGCAAAAGAGCATATAAAGACAACGTTTCTCTAAAGTCGTTTTCAGTTGCAGGTAGATAATTGATTCCATTGCATTGATGTCAAACGTTAGTAATGTTGAACAATTGTCATTTTGCTTACGGTCTGTTGATCATGATCTGGACGTGTCAGAAAATTTCATAGGATTTTACGAACTTGAAAATATCAAAAGTGAGAGTATCGTACATGCAATCAAGGACATTCTGTTAAGGTGTCACTTAAGTTTAGACGATTGCCGTGGTCAAACGTATGACGGAGCGAGCAATATGATGGGGAAGCGGTCAGGAGTTTGATACAAGATCAAGGATTGGGGGCTGTAACAACCAAATGAAATTGTTTCATTTTTTTTTGGTCTGAATTTAAGCCAACGTCTGTATGCAATCACGGACAACCTCTCCAAAACATTACAGCATGAAAAGATGTCTGCCCTTAGAGGAAAAGAGCTCGCTGATCTAACAGTTCAAACATTGGAGAACATGAGAAACGAGCGCGATTTCAGCATGCTTTACGAGAAGATCAAATTTTCAGCTAGCAAAATTGAGGCAATTTCCTTCTCAACACTTCCAAGAAAGCGAAGAAAACCCAACTATTCGATACTAAGTTATGTCGCAGGAAACCCAAAAGCAACAGCAGCAGCGTATTATCCAGATAATCCGTATGAAGATTACAAACTAATCTACTACGAAGCACTTGATTCAATTATCAACGCCATTAAAGATAGATTTGACCAACCAACCTTTAAACTGTTTTCTCAAGTGGAGCAGTTGTTTTTGAAAGCAGCGAGCAAACAGTGTGTCGATGATGAATTGGAAGTATTGCAGATGCATTGTGAAGGTGACTATGACGCCGATTCATTAACTGCAGAGCTTCTGATATTTCCAACAATCTTTGAAAGTGAGCCCATCAACTTGGAAGAAGTAATCATGGTGCTAAAGTCGTTGTCACGAGAAAAACGCATGATGTTCACGTATTGCGTTACCATCGTAAGAATTATCCTGACTGCCGGTGCTACATCAGCAACACCTGAAAGGTCCTTTTCAACGTTGAGAAGGATTAAAACGTGGCTTCGATCAAGAATGACACAGAAACGTCTCAATTCCTTATCTATTCTTTATGAAAACAAGACCATTCTTGATGAAATAGCACTAATTGAGGTAGCAAATGAATTTGTCGCTCTTCATCGCCAGATCGAAAGAACACTTTTGGTAGTTTTACGGCAAAAGATCTTTAGATTCAGTGATCTTTTTATTTAGTTCATAATCTTATGTTTATAAGGTTTTGTTATTTATTAGTTACTTTCATCTTAACAACATTTCTTTTTTGTTTCTCTGTTGAAGCAGGGATTTAAAAAAATACGTTTAAAAGAAAAACAGTGGCTGTTTTAGGGCCTTTAGAGGGCTTTGAGACGAAAATTTTTCTTCGTCACCCAACCATGGTGGGCGACATTACAGAAGAATTTTCTTGCCCCCCCCAGATGAAAACCGGCGGCGCGATCCCTGAACCGAAAATGAATTCAAAGAGATAACTGCCTTTTTTTCAACTCCATTTTTGAAAACCTTGATGTTCAAAGACAGAACAGATAGCTAACAAACGTAGAAAGTAATAAGAAAGTCTGATCCGTGCTTTGCTGACACGAAAAACATATCTATTTTCAAGTGCCAAAGTACATTGATTCAGTACCATAAGTAACTAAAAGTCACAGTTTTATGGAGACCTATTTGATTAATATCCATTCCTTCATCAATTAAGTGATAAAATATCAAAGAAAACGTAATTTAAATGTATGTGATTGAAAACCTTCGAAAATTCAAAAGGCTGCGTTCGTTCATTAGAATGTATATTGAGTTTTTAGTGGGGACTCGCAGACTCTAAATCGCAGACTAATTGCCATTTCGGCCGGAGGAGTAGGAGTAGGAGTAGGAGTCCACGGGTGTTTTAATACGGTATTCGCTTTCGCTGCTACCGTAATAATAACTGCTCATCTGCTCTGATGTCATGCATTGAGAATACGCATATCCGTGCTGCTCGTTTTATCAATCGCATAAGCAAGAACATCCCTTGCTTACAAGTTCTCGAAATCGCTAATTGGAAACGTATTCAACACTACTATAAATTGCTTGCAAAACTTTCAAAATTTATAACCGTTTAACTTCACCTCTGCTCTATAACCTCATCACAAAATCAAACTCAACCTGCTCGACTAGGAATGCTCAAAGACTCCAAATAACAAGTTTCAAATATGTTGACTACAAGCGTTCATTTGTACATAGAGCACCTATTGTTTGATGGATATTCGTACAAAGCCGACACCTGAGGCCTTCAAAAGGGCCTTGAAGAAATCGAAGTCAATCGACAACATAAATTTTGTGACCACCGGTAGAACATTGCATCATGACCATTATGTGTACTATTAGAAACTGTTAAACTGTAGTTATCAATTTTATCAGTTTTATTTAATCCAAATTCTCTATGTTGGTTCTCTGTAGTCATGTGTTTTTAAAGTCAAGTCTGATTCGTTCAGTGGCCTTAACATGCCAGTTTTTAATACTATTCTGCCTTATACCTTACCGTTATAAACCTTTGTTCAATTTTAAAGCTTCAATTGTTCATGATTTTAATTTATTTATTTACATAATTTTATCGTATATATAGCTATTTTCAGATTTTTAGATTTTAATCTTAATTTATTTTATCTAGTAGGTCCACATCAGTGTTTGTCACTGACAGTTGTAATTATTTACACGACCTTCTATACCAAATAAATTAATAATAATAATAATAATAATAATAATAATAAAAAAAGGTGAAGACGAGAAACTACTTATATGCATCAAGGTACCGTATTACCAGCAGAAGAACTGACAACGATCGTAGATAATAGAAGATAATAGAGGAAAACGGTTAATGATGTTCGATCGAGCTGGAAATAAGGATAAGTAAGTCATTTCATATTTTCCATTTACAAGGTTTGTTCTGGCTTTCAAAAACTGTAATTTTACAATTCTGGAAGAGAGTGGAAGCTAATTGAAACATTTTTTGTTCTAATGCAATGCGCACTTGCTTTGATACTCACGAGGAAAAGAAATAGAAAACGCACAGTTTGAGTTCAACAAATTTACAGA
Organism: Turritopsis dohrnii; assembly: GCA_027922465.2. NCBI lineage: Eukaryota > Metazoa > Cnidaria > Hydrozoa > Anthoathecata > Oceaniidae > Turritopsis > Turritopsis dohrnii. The sequence goes on along the minus strand of BQMF02000048.1, from coordinate 1,272,453 downwards.
GAAAGGATTGAATACAGTGTTTATTTCCAAGCTCTTTGTCAAAATTTACCCACGCATTTTCGACAATGGTTCTATCCTTATAATGCTTGGAAGTTTTGTCAGGGTATTTCCGATTCTTCTTGTTCAGTTATATCCAACAAACCCTTCCTACCCATGCTTTCAGTTTAGATCATACACACATATATGCACTACAACACACTTTAGATCATACACACATATATACACTACAACACACTTTAGATCACTTTCGGTCTTTACCTTCAAGTGATTACGATTCTCAACAAAACATCTTTTGAAACTTAATTTCATTTACGTCATAGTTTGTTCGGTATTCCTATGAAGTTTTAATTTTTGGCGAAGAACTTATTTTTTTGATTGAAAGCATTTTCAATTCATTTCGCAAAAACATAGGTGACTTTTTTTGGAGAATAAAAGGTGATTACTTTCGCAAATGTGTGTCCACCAGAGCAAGAATTTATTTTTTTTGCGAAAATAATTTGCGAAGAACTTATTTTGCTCGTGGACACTTAGCTTAATCGAATCACTTTTTCGCAAATGATAAGCGAAAAAAGCGAAAAAGAAATTAAATGTTGCAACAAAATTTGTGGGGCAAGATGAAACACATAAAACAGGAAGCATTTATGAAAATAAGCTTTGCAACTGCAGTTTCGAACCAAAGTGTCTTTCTGAGAATTGGTTTTCTAGTGGAGGATTTTCATTATTTTGGAAGCACTGTCAGATGAACCACATAGTATAAAATTCACCTGAGTTCCCAGAAAGGTTTTGTGGGAAAGGTTAGTTAAAGAATGGTTAAAATTACTTTGACCTGTAATTTGAATTTGTGAAAAAAAACTTTTTCATTTAACCCCATATTTCATGTTAAATTGAAAAAGTAACAAGTCATTCTGTTGTTATAATTTTAATTTTAACTTACATTGTCATCTTCACCACTTGTGTTGCTATTGGTACTGGCAGGTAACCTGGTGAAATCAAAATACGAAGGTCAAAAACAAAAAACAGACCTTAGAGCTGTAAATGACTTTGGAAATGAAACATTATTTTCCGTGATAAATTATATTTTTTGAAGCCAAGTTTTCTAGTATATATGTTACGGGGAACATGATAAATTGGGAATTATGCATATCCCCCGGTTATTATACATAATAACCCTAACCCTAACCCTATCGGGAATTATGTAAATTAACTGGTTAATTTGCATGATCCCCGAATTGATCACAATCCCCTTGTGGCGAAATTTAAAATCTTCTTTAAAGTTTTGTATTGGCCCCAAAAGACAACCAAATGATTTTTAGTAAAAATTTCACCAAAATTTTAAATAGCAGTTCAAATGCAAAAAACTTGAAATCAGCAACTTGAAATTGCTCTTTGCGGAAACAGCCAAGTTTTCAATTATAGGTTCTGTTGCTGAGATCAAAATGAAACTCAACGCATGAGGGTTTTCTGCTATATTTGGTTACCATGCATGTCATAAATGAAATAATATCTTACGTGTTTGAAGGTGATGGACCCGTTGCCATAATTCAACAGACACAATAGTTTATCGATAGTGTTGATTTACTTGCAATAAATCAGTTGCTTTCAAAGCTTTGCTGCAAAAAAGCAAAAATTTAATTTTAGAAAGAGAGCATTGGAACAAACATTTGTAAAATCTTGTTTTTCAAAATTTTCAAAGGCATGTAGATTTTTGTAATTTCTCTTTTCATTTATCTAGAATGTGTATGTAACCTTACAATAAAAATCCGAAATTAGGAAATTAAAATGACATTATCGTCTCGTTTCAAGATGTTTCAATCTTAAGTTATTGTAATGAACTTCTTCTACTTATTTCAAACAAAAACCTCTTACCGAAATGGTATTCTGCAAATGTGAAATAACAAGTGGCTGCGTTGCTTGTTTTTAGCTGATTTGTCGATGATCTTGATTCAGTAAGCCAAGTGCTGCTTGTCTATTTCCATCACTGAAAATCAAAAGTAAAATTTGTCATATTTTGAACAAATGTTACAAAAAAGAGATATAGTGAAATATCAGTTCCCTGGCTAATTTTTTAAATTATCTGGAGTTATTGCTTTTATGATCTGTCTAAAAAACCAATTTTTAACCTTCAATTTTTAAAGTACAGAAATGAAAAAGAAATAATAAGAACTTCTAAATTCTAAATTCGCTTCATTTTCACCATTAAAAATAAAAATGTATATGTTTTAAATGGCAAAAAAATGTTACATTGGATGAAATACATGGAAAGCAAAAATAATTATGTTCGAATCTTTGTTGCGTTTCCTTTTTCTAGTATAATTGAAATATTTAATTTAATAAGCTGAAAAGGGAGTAGGTTTAACATACTTCCTTATTTCTTCCTTCTTTCTTCTTTCGTAGCTCTTAAATTTTTTCGAAAATTCTGGGGGCGTTTATTAGAGGGGGTGCTAAAAAGAGGAAAAACGGTAATCTACTTTTTCACCTACCAAGATTTTATTAGTGCTGAGAAAAACAGATGCTGAATACAACCGATTCTATCTAAAACGAGGAAAATTAAAAGCATACAGTGACAGCATCAATTGTTATGTCTATTGAACAATTAAAGAGGAACTCAAACTGTGAAGGTTTTATGGAAACTGAAACTGAAATCTTACACGAATAGTTATCTTCAGTTGTCCGATGCCGTGTTGTTAAGTTGTAACTTTTTGTTGGGTATGTCGACCTTCTTAGTTCTGTTACAGCGAGACTATTCGATTCTTATTACTAAAAAGAGAGAAGTAACCCTTATCAAATGTTATTAAAAAAATAAAGGTTAACGTAAGACCCACGGCAGACTTAACTACTTGATATACTACCTCAAAAAAGCAATAGACATTTTGCAAACTATAATTTTGACGTGTACAATCCTTACCTTACATGTGTTTTTGTTCAAAGTAACAATTTGCTTAATGGCTCTACTGTAATTACTGCCATGCAGCCAATAAAAGAAACTGAGTCGAAAAGAAATTTAAATAATCAGCTTGCTATGAAAACCTTTGCATTTTCAGGAAACAATAATAAGTAATCTCAGGTACTTCCGGATGATTTTTCTGTCAGTCGGAAAAAGAAAGCGACAAAAAGCATAAAATCTCCTGAAGGTTTAATGATGATGTTATTGGTTTTTTTTAATTTTACTTATTTTACTTAAGGTGTCTAACATGACAAAATGTGAAAATAATCTGGGTCTGGGTTTTATTATTAAACAAAAAATCTAGTGAAAGAACAGAAAATTCATGTTAGATTTTGATTTATAATATCTATTTCAAAATGCCTCCGTTAGACTATGTCAGTCAAAGTTAAAATAAATTTTAGATACATTTAAACAGCCAAAAAAGCAAACAGTTCAATGATGAACTACGTTGAAGCACTAAAAACAGATAAGCACCAATTCAAAAATGATCCTTAATAAGCCGAGAAGCAAAAGTTACTTAATCCAGTCAAAAATGGTTTGGTTTTTCTCTCACTCCGTTAAGGAATACGCAAGGGGTTTAAATCGTTCTCATCCAAGTAACTAAAAATTTAGAAGCATCATGATAAATGAATTTGTAAATTCTGTGAAAGAGGAATACAAAGTTATTGAATATTTAAACCACAAGAGTTTATGCAAACGTGCATACGAAGGGGAACAACAGGGCCAGGGAAATACTTGGAGCTGATTAAATCTGCGTTTCCTTATAAGAAATAGTTTAGACATTCCAGGCAATACCTGTTTCTTTCCACAAATGTAGCAACTTGGAACAAGATGAGGAATTGTTCTTATGCTGCTTTGCTGCTACTTTCAGTAGGATGTTGTTGGATGACCTTAGTAAGTGTTGTTTTAAGCTTCTGCAACTAAAAAGGAGAAACAAACCTTGTAAAACTTTGATCAAGAGCTATAAGAACAATTAAGTCTATGTTTGACTGAAATAATTTTTAAATCAACTTGGTACATTAAAAACTGGAGAACCAGTAGCACAATTCAAGACATCTGCAACATATACAATTATCTTTAAAATTAATTATCTTTAAAAATTTTAAAATTCTTACGGAAGAGGTAAGCTGCAATAAGAGGAGGAAGCGTTGCTTTGTAGTTACTTTTTGTTGGATACATAGATGTTTTCTATTTCTATGGCTGAAAAAGAAAGCAAACCAAACATTTTGATCAAGTTCTATGAAAAAGATCAATTGCATGTTTGATTACAATGACAGTTAAAGTAAACTTTTAATAACATTGATATGTAGCTATTCCTTTACAGACAACCTAAAAACAGTCGTTGGCTACATTTTCAATTTCAAGTTATGAAGATTTTAGAAATGGAGGAAAGAATCCCATGAGATAGGAATATCAACATAGCAAAGAATTCAGGATAAGTTTGAATGTTAAATTTATATCTGCATACCCAATAAAATACCTTGATAAAAATCTTTAGTTCAACTTGTTGATGTTGGTTTATGGCTATCTTTTAGTAGATTTGCGCGTTGGTTTCTGAAATACAAAAGCATGTAAATATAAACATGCCAGTTTGATAGTGAAACTGGATCAAAAACCTAAAATCTAAATCCTTAAGAAACCGAGAAGCAAAAGTTTGTCAATCCAAGCAAAACCGGTTTGGCTTCTCACTCCTGTAAGGAATGTGCAAAGGGTTTAAATCATTCTTTTCCAAGTAACAACAAATTTAGCATGTGAAGAGGACAAACAGGGCCAGGGAGATATTTTGAGCTGATTAAATCTGCATTTCCTTATAAGAAATAGTTTAGACATTCTGGGCAATACCTGATTGTTGGAACAAGATGAAGAAGTGCTGCTTTACTGCTACTTTCAGTAGGATGTTGTTGGATGAGCTTAGTAAGTGTTGTTTTAAGCTTCTGCAACTAAAAAGGAGAAGCAAACCTTGTAAAATTTTGATCAAGAGCTATAAGAACAATTAAGTACAGGCTTGATAACTTTTTAAACAACTAGGTACAATAAAACCTGGAAAACTGGAAGCACAATTCAAGAAATCTGCAACGTCGACAATAATTATCTTTTAAAAAGTTTAAAATTCTTACAGAAGAGGTTAGGTGCAATAAAAGGAGAAAGTGTTGCTTTCCGTTACTTCTTGTTGGATTCAAGTTTCAAGATTCAAAATCTATGAAAATGATCAATTGCATATTTGATTGCAATGACAGTTAAAGTAATCTTTTAATAATATTGATGTATTCCTTTGACAGACAAACTAAAAGCAGTCACTCGCTACTTTCCGAATTTCAAGCTTTGGAAACTTTAGAAATGGAGAAAAGAAACCCATGAGATACCATCCCATAGATTTCAACATCGTCAAAAACTCAGGATAAGTCTGGTTAGTGAAATTTAAGTCCGCATACCCAATGAAATATTCTCAAAGAATTTATATTTTACAGTTCCTTGCTGGAGTGCTCATTCTGTCAATTTGCGTTGTTGAGTCTCTTTAACGTAATTTGGGGATGCAATCGACTGCAACGACCGTGTGAAAAATGACTCAATAAACATTATAGCAGTTTCACTCATTCAGGTCAAGAATGTGACTTTGTAACATTTTTTTCAAATAACAGAAATTTTATGACAAAAAAAACTGTAAATTCTGTCAAGTCAAAGAGAAGTTTAAATTATTGAAGTTATAACTCACATGTATTTGGCCCACTGTACCGATGCAGAAAGAGGAACTAGTTCAGACTGATACTTCAAGGTGATTGCTGCAGGAGCTACAATATACTAGGTTTGTAAACGTTACAAAACTATATAAAAGAAAGTTTAGAAAATCTAGAATAAAGTAAACCAATGCTGCTGGATGCAGGCAAATTTTAGATGTTTGAACCGACTGTGAAATTTCAGTATACAGTAGGTAGTTAGTTGTAAAGTCTGTCTCAATATAATTGGCAGTGGAAACAAATTACCTCATAACTTTTGATAGCCACTTCCGATTCCAAATATTTTTTTTGCATGTTTTAGATAATCAAGAGCACTATATTTAAATATATTTTTGGTTGAAAAATACGCGATTTTTAGCGGTTAAATTTGCAATTTAAAAAATAAAGCTTTTTTTCTACTTAAGCTATAACTATCATTTCTGCACCAGTGGTAGCCCTGCCTTAGGCAAAAAAAAGTTATAAAGTTTGAGGGCAAACCAATGGGTCGTTCAGAAGATATGGGACCCGAAGTACCCCTCAGTAGCGATTTTACGTGAAACATCAAATCTCCAACTTTCAACAAAAAACGGGGGCAATGATGGTGGAACAATTTTTTAAACACATCACATTCAACGACCTTTTAAATTATCTTTTGAGAAACTGTTATTTGTGTTTTGGGAATAATCAAAGTTTACTTTCTATTGTATCATACGGTTTCATAGCTTTGTATTTAAAAGATATCTTATTGTGTTCAACAAAAACGCTTTCAAGATCTGTGTGACTTTTTTATTCCACATCGTTTTAACAATAAAAAACAATTAAGCTGCTTCCCTTTGTTTTGCTTAATGGTCAACAAACATCAACGCATTACTGTAACACTTTTCAAATTTTAATTGAGCTGTTGATGAAAGAAAAGATACCCCCGTTTTTTGTTGAAAGTTGGAGATTTGATGTTTCACGTAAAATCGCTACATTATATTGAGACAGACTTTAATTTAAATCTTTGCAACGAGGGCGTAATTGGTGGCTTAAGCACCACACACAAATTCTATTAAATAATTGGTGTATAAAAATTCTTAACCTTAGAAAAATTGAGAATAACCAATTTTTAACTGGACCAAAAACCTAAAATCTGAATCCCTTGAATCTTTTGATCAATTTTGAAACTATCTCTACTGGTTTAAAACAGACTGAGAGACAGATAACAGAATTTTTAAACTGCTTCTCTTAATCCAATGAACAGAAAAAAAATTAAAAAATATTTTAGTAATTTCATGTCAATTGATATCGAAATTTACTTACAGGAGTTTAAGTATGCATTTTTCTGAAGGTGTATCCCTCCTAACTATTCTTGACAACTGTCTTTGATTCTGTTAACGAAGTGTTGCTGTTATTGCTGCAAAAATAAGAAACATTTGATTAAATGTGCATTCTGCGAATTTCTAATCACGAAGTGAGAATTCACACAATAGAAATTTCATTAACAAAACCAAAATAAATTCCTGCAAATACTTAGTGCTGTTATTTTTATTCCTCATTTGCAATCCTTGTAGTTGAAACACTGATACTTTTATTTTAGTCAAACGAATGATATATTCATTACTTTGACTATTTTCGAAAGATGAAAGTAATATCTCTCCAATGCTGCTCACTTTTCACAGAAGAAACTATGGCCATTATTGCTAAAGAATACCAATGACTACTTGGAATAGACTGTAGACTGGAATAGACTGACGGTGCCTTTACACCATCTACTGTTCCAAACACGAAATTTTACCCCTTCAGACGTATTTTGTGTTGTATTTACATGAAAATCTTAATTAAACAGAATATTTTCACATTTTTATTTTAAAACTAACCTACCACTTTCTGTCTGTAGAGGCAATAGTGAAACGGCAACTTATAAACAAGTAATCCAAATTTCTGAACATTCTACATTGAGATATTAACCAAAGTACGAGGAGTGTACAACGTTTACGAATGGACTTTTATAGATCATAAAACAACATTTATTATTTTAAACATTAGGGTGTTTTAAACAAACTTGAAATTAGAGGGAAATTAGACCCTACACATCCCCTTCCCGACAGTTGCTTTCACAATAAGCTGACCTGTATTGTAGTCATGGATATTTGATAAACTCTCGGTTTGCAAGCTGGTAAAAACGTCACAGATTTCTCTGGTAAAGCCTTATAGTTTTAGATATAGTTATAGATATTTTTGCTTATCTGAGTTGAATTCTACGTTACACATAAAAGGGAAACTTAAAACGGAAAAAATGAACACACCTGGAAATTTAATTCACTATCAATTTTTTATCGTCTGTCTCCTTTCTACTTCAAAGTTTCGAAAGGCGTTGCATAAAACAAGTATCAGATATGTTTATCGAATACGCATATACTTGCGAGTTTTTTCTGTCGTAGCGGATTCACAAATTCTTTATGGTGAGTGTGATCATAACGCAACAAGCGATGTTATTTTTAAAGCAAAAGTAAACGATGTATCAAATTGCTCTTTTCATGACATCAATAGTAAAATATTTGTTGGTCTCTATGGAAACATGTGACAGTATAACAAACGGTACACAACTTGAAATATTCTTACAAACGTTATGAGAACACATCCATCTTGCGGAGAGTTTAAGAAAAAGCAGAATATTTATTTAGCTTCGGCTCGTACGTGAACCATGATCACAATGAAATTCCAATTACTGTGAAAAAATATTAGCTACAAAATATTTATACTCCCTATAATAGCAATGAAAGTACTAACAGCTAATTTAATAAATAAAAAGTTCAATCAAGAAGAGGTTTTTCTTTCTGTATAAACAGACTTTTATAAACAGAAACTATTCTAGTATGAACACATACTGGGAGGCATCCATTACGCAAAATACGCTCGCAAATTCTGATAAAAGCCTATTACTCAATGCCCTATTACAAGTTATATATCATGTTTCATTTCTTGAAAAACACATACGACAGATATACGTTTTTTCATTTTTTGAAAAACACATGTTCAAACTTAAGGATGTTGCAACAGTGAATATCGGTCTGCAATCTATAAAAAGTAGCTAATATTTTGCAGCAATATCAAATATTTATTAAATCGATTTGCTGCAAGTGCATAGGATCTCGACATTCAAAAAACAAAGCTCACAATATTGACTGAACTGTATTGCATTATTTCAAAGGAAATTCACGATAGCTCTATTCTAACATTTACAATAAATGTGAACACTTTACAGCCGAAATTCTAGTATAATTTCATTTCATCAAGCAAAAAATTCTAAAACTTTCTTATGTGCACCTGGTTGGCCAAGTACACTCTCAAGTACTCCTGCTGCTTTAACTTTCTTTTTGCCGTTGAAACATACGCGTGAATTAATTTATTGACTTCATTCTAGACACTGTCCAAGATACTTTCTGATTTTTTACGTGCGATGGAAATTGGTGTCTAAAGCGAGATTTCCACTTATACATTTTGAAACGCGTATCGTATAAAAATTTAACTCTGGTTGGCCAGATAGATTGATCTTGATACATTTCGGTACGATACGAGGAAGTTAAATGAATTGAACTTTTTCAATTCAATACCTGTATCGAAACTTTTTGAAACAAAGGAATAATTATAATTAATTATCTCGAGAACCAATCAATGAACTCAAAATGATACCTGCTCATGCGCGCATCAAAAGTGGAAATCCTTCTTTATTCCGTTACTGACATGGTGTATAATAATTATAACTTTTCATCGTTATTAGCTTCTTTCCCACCTGGTTCGGAGTTTTCCTTCGAACTGGGTCTGTGTAACTAATAGAACGAGCGGTTACCTTTTCCTTTCATACTATGAAGGAGCGAAACATTGTATTATTTTATTGCTGGCTTTAAAAGAATCTGGTGTCAGATAATTTATGCTTGTGCTTTGATATGAACAGAAAAATTGTTTGTTGGATTGTAATCCTCATTAAATGCTTTCTCTACCAGCCAAACACTCTAACAGTTGCCATAGAAACTTCCATTTCTTCTGTAAACATCAGAGTTGAACATTTTTGCACTTTTTATCACCACTTTTTACCGCCTATTGCAACGTGAGGAGTGGGGAACGTCATCTTTATAAGAGCGAATACCGAGAAATCATATATGTGACTATTACATGCTGCAAAAATCTTTTAGGTGTGAGTAAGGGAAAAAAACGTGTTTTTGTTTTCTAAGTAATCCTTTTGACAGGAATATGTTTATATCAAGTATGATACCTTTTTGGAAAGCTTATTTACATCTTTAAAAGCCCATGTTAAAATTTTTCAGATAAACTAAAAATTTTAAATTTTAGAGTGAGTCAAAGAAAATGAACCTTGTTGTAAAAACGTAGCTCCATTTCCAAAACGAGTCATGTTTGACTTATGTGTTTTGCACGGTGTTCACATGGATAAAATCAGCCCGGCATAGCGGGCTGGCTCCGGTTTGCCGAGATTTCACCTTTTTTATTTAAGTCTCATAAAATTGCATTATTTCAAAGGAAATTCACGATAGCTCTATTCCAACATTTACAATAAATGTGAACACTTTACACTTTACACTTTACAGCCGAAATTCTAGTGTATTTTCATTTCATCAAGCAAAAACTTCTGCTAAAACTTTCTTATGTGCACCTGGTTGGCCAAGTACACTCTCAAGTACCCCTGCTGTTTTAACTTTCTTTTTGCCGTTGAAACATACGCGTGAATTAATTTATTGACTTCATTCAAGACACTGTCCAAGATACTTTCTGATTTTTTACGTGCGATGGAAATTGGTGTCTAAAGCGAGATTTCCACTTATACATTTTGAAACGCGTATCGTATAAAAATCTAACTCTGGTTGGCCAGATTGATTGATCTTGATACATTTCGGTACCATACGTGAAAAGTTAAAATGAATTCAACTTTTTCAATTCAATACGTGTATCGAAACTTTTTGCGGAGTGTAGCTTTTAGCGGAACCGAGCTCATTTGGCAAGATCAAATATTGTCATCAAACACTAACAGAGAGATGCATTTCGGCTGCCGTAACTGGATGCAACCTCCTACAGGGTCATACAAAAAGTGCGATTTGGCTCACTTACCTTTGATTTTCGGAAATTTTGAGGTAGGTAATAATATAGATGATCAAGCTCACAAGTGTTCAGGGTACAGCGTTTAGGCAAAATTGTCGATCTGTACGGTGGCGGTCAAAACAAAGTGGTTGTATTTTGAGTTAAGTAGACATTTTCCCCCAAATCTCCGAATGCTCCGAGGTTTGTTATGAACTTCCAACTGGGAAACCAGGAATACCTCTTATCCTTTACGATAATATTGTAAGCTAATGAGAATATTGCTTGTTGATACTTTTGAAAATTTAAATCAAAGCTTCTGAAAGTGCATCTATGGATGCTCACAAGCTGTGTGTCTGTGAGGAATAAAAGATAAAGCTGTTATTTCTTCTCCATATTTATATGCTAATATCTTTAAGCCATGTTTATTCAACTTCGTGTTGTATTTTGATCCACCTAACTGTTTTTATTTCCACACACAACACAAAACAAGACATAAAAGTCCAATGATGATGATAAAATCTAATGTAAATGTTTATGTTTATGAGGTGTGTGCAGCAGCAGACACACACCACTATGCCCCATAAAGTTTTATTCATAATATAGGTCCTTTTAGAGATTTATATATCCTTTTTGAATTCTTAATTGCAAGCTTATTATTGTTCAGGGGAAATGATTTGCATGTTTCGTATATGATAAACTTTATGCTGACGACAGGTTAGGGAGAATATGTGTGTGTGCAGAAAAAAATGGCTTTGATATTTTCTATGATGTCTAAATCACTGAGAAATCAAAACAGTATACAGTACATCACCATTCATGGAATTTGTCTATTTAAAAGAGTACAATCGTAGTCACATTTTATGATCAAATTGGACTGCTTAACAACAAAAAATGTAAACAATATATATAATATTTTATCCATCATATATATACACGCTTTTTTTTATAAGAACAATTTTATAAGAACACGAGCCTTAGATTTGGCAAAAAAATAAGAACAAAATAAGAACAACCCGAGGCTCAAATCATTGTTCCAAAAATTAAGAACAGCCTGAGCCTGAACTTTCTTGGAAAATAAGAACAGTTCATGATGTGAATTCTCTCACTGGTAAATGGTTTAAAAGTTTATTGGTTTTTTTTCACCTCCAATAAATGTGCGAATGAGTCATTACCGAACAGCAACCATACTATTTACCAGCTGTTTTTAAAAAATATTTCTATTTTAATGGAAGTTCCATAAATAAGAAGAACAAAATGAGGCTGAAATTTGAAACTGTGTTCTTAAAGCAAAGAACAAAATAAGAACAATTCAGGCTGAAAAAGGCTCCAAAAATAAGAACAGCCAGCCTCAGGTCAGATTTTACTGGTTCTTATAAAAAAAAAAGCGTGTATTGTAAAATATTCTCTGATTTGGAATTCAATTAGTCAAATCCATAGTAGTATTTAATACATGTATCGGGGTGAAATTTTATAAATTCTAGAGAAATAACTGAAGTTAAAATAGCTACAGCTTACAAATTCTTTAATTGGATAAGATAATTAAAAGAAATTAAAAGAAATTAAAAGAAAACAACAATGATCAAACTGAAAAAGATGGCGGCCCGAACGGACGTGTTGTTATGTGTCTTATTTGCCTTGATTGCAAGTTTTCTAGTTTTATTTGCAAAGAAAAGTTGTTTTATTACTCCTGATGGCATAAGTATTACTTTATTACAAGAAGATGTTGGAAATACGAAAGAAAGTTTTATTTATTCATCGTTATATCAGTTTGGAAGAAAAAACAAAACTTTTTTCTCTCCAAGGCATCAAACGAAAGAAAAAAGTTTAATTCTGTTGTTGTTATTGATTTGTGGTGACATAGAGACCTGTCCTGGACCAGTTTGTATAAACGATGAAAACCTCACCACACTTTTAAGCAAAAAAGGAAACGCATATCATCGAAAACGGATATGATGACAACGCTAACTTATACAACATGGACGGGTATTCTTTTATAAATCGTAACAGAAAATCAGGAAAAGGCGGTGGAGTCGGAATTTTTATAAAAAACGGCATCAACTATAAACGTAGATTTGACTTAGAAAGTGAGAAAATTGAAGCTATATGGATCGAAATTTATCTTAAAAACTCAAAAAGTTTTTTAGTAGGATGTGTCTATCGACCTCCAGAGGGTTCAAACTATTTACCTCAAAATTTCAATGAACTGTTCAATGAAAATCTCACAAAAGTAGGTTTACAACAAAAGGAGACTATCCTTCTGGGAGATTTTAACGTTAATCAACTGGAAAAAAACACCAATGTCGAATTCAAAGAAATTATGCATTTACATGGCTCCAAGCAGTTAATAACAAAACCAACTCGAGTTAATGAATTATCTAGTACGTTAATCGATCACATATACACAAATTTACCATCTGCAATCTCTTATCATGACGTCATAGCAACCTCATTAAGCGACCATGATATGATTGGATGTGTACGTAAACTTAACACAACCAAGTTCAATCCTAGATTAATAAAAACAAGGAATTATGCACATTATAATCCTACGCTATTGAATGAAGATATAAAAAATATCGACTGGTCCCCGGTCTACTCAAGCAACAACGTTAACTCTGCCCTCCATTACTTTAATACGAAAATATCTGAGGTATTTAAAAGACATGCACCCTCCATCACTAAAAAAGCCAAAGGACGAAATTGCCCCTGGCTGAACAAAAATACCAAGAAAAAGATGGACCAACGAGATCAGATTTTGAGAAAGGCTAGAAAACATAAGAAACCCGAGGACTGGGCAACGTACCGTAAACTTAGAAATTCATGCAACAACAGCTTGAGATATGATAGACAAAAGTATAACCGTGATATACTCGACAAAAATAAACTGAACCCAAGATTATTTTGGAAAAAGATAAAGGAGATATTTCCAACTAAATCGATTTCATCCGGAACAACAACTGAAAATTCAAAAATCAGTAGCAAGACCTCTAACGATTATTTTTCATCTATTGTATCCAAATTGAAATCAGCTACCCTGAAGCTGACAGACTGTGTGTGGAAGACCCCTCTTAAAGTCAGCCAAAAGTTCTTTGGACGTTTCAGGCTAAACTATGTATCCAAAATTGTGGTGGAAAAACATCTGCGCCAACTAAAACGAAATAAACCTGCAGGACTTGACAATCTCCCACCATCGCTACTGAAAGACTCTGCTGCTAACATTGCTAAGCAAATCACACACATTATAAATCTATCGATATCATCTGGTAAAATTCCGTACATATGGAAATCGGCAAGAATCACGCCCACACACAAATCTGGAACTTATGATAAACCCGAAAACTATAGGCCGATTTCTATTTTACCCTGCTTATCTAAAATATTAGAAAAATGTGTAAACGACGAACTTAAATCGTACTTGGAAGAAAAAAACATCCTCAGTGACTTTCAATTCGGCTTTCGTTCTAACCGATCTACAACTTTGGCTGCGACGTTATTCACCGATAACATCCGTCGTGAAATGGACAAAGGTCACCTAGTTGGGGCTGTATATATTGATCTAACTAAGGCCTGTTGAACAAGTTGCCGGCGTATGGAATAATTGATACAGAATTGGAATGGTTCAAAGACTACCTCTTCCAACGTAGTCAGCTGGTAAAAATAGGAAACGATATTTCAGATGTAAACGATATTTATACAGGTGTACCACAAGGCTCGATACTGGGTCCTACCTTATTTGTACTCTTCTTCAACGACTTTGCTGATTGCCTTCGTTATTCAAGTGTTATAAAATACGCAGATGACACTGTCCTCTCTTTTGGTCATAAAGATCATGTTGTTATAAAAAATAGTTTGATAGAAGACTTCGTTGCGGTTGCAAACTACCTTGATGAAAACGAACTGCTGATAAATTTAAAAAGAGGGAAAACTGAGACCATGTTATTCGGTACAGCAAGCCGTCTATCGAGAGTTAGTGACTTTGAAATTAGTTATCGTGGTTCTGTGATTAATAATGTTACTGAGTACAAGTATCTTGGCAACACAATCGATAATACTTTAACTCTTAATACCAACTTCGAGAAAAGTTACAAAAAAGCCTCGGGTCGTTTACGCTTGCTAGAAAAGATAAGACCCTACCTAAATGTCGAAGCAGCAGCAGCAGTGTACAAATCTATGATTATCCCTTTATTGACATACAGTAGCACAATCGATCTGTGTTACACCGCTACACGATTACGTAAACTCGAAAGTATTGAACGCCGTGCGAGAAATATTGTGTCATATGAAATTCAAACCAATATTCATAATCAGATGAAGAAAAATGCCTGTAAATTAGTCCGCAGGTGCGTAGATAAAAATGTATGCGAAAATTTCAAAACGTACTTTGAACTCAGTAATCATGGGATGAAAACTCGAAACAATGGATTCTTGTTGAAGTTACCAACGGTGAAATTAAAAGTAGCAAGAAAGTCCTTTTATTATACTGGAGCGAAATTTTATAACGATCTTCCGCTATCGATCAGAAAATTACAAAATTATGATGAATATATTGAGTCTATTGATAGTTTTTTCACCTAATGTGAAAATTCATTTATTCGTCACGACTTTTGCCAATCCTCCTATCAATTCTAGTGTACTATAATAATATATATTTAAATGGTTTTTACTGATTTTTTATTAACAAATTTCTAATTTATTTTTATTCAACTGAACAAACATTGATAGCAGTATTTTAATACTGAAGTTTTTATCCAGTGTAAATATTTTCAAATAAAATAACTAAAAATAAATAAAGAGCAAAAGAAACAAATCAGTTAATTTGTTTTTGTGTAATTGTTATTACTTTACATAATGCTACTTGAATTATTTCTAAAATTACCAGTTACGTAATTAATATAACTGTATATAATTATAACAAGATGCCCTTACGGGCGAAAAGATTTCTGCAAAATCTGTTGAAGCATGAAAAATGACAAATGTTATGACATTTATGAAATTCGACAAAAAATGCTACACGATCTAAGTGGGCTCGAACCAACGACCTTTCGGTTACCAGCCGAGTAACTAGCCAACTGCATCACAGAACTACATATGCAACTGTAATGTAAAAACCGCTATCTTTAGACAGTAAGAAAAAAACGGAAGAGAAAAACCAAAGCCGGTTGTAATGTATTTCTTGCTTTCGCAAAAATCCAAAATCGAAATATTTTATGACATATTTAAAAATTCGAAAAAAAAACCAGAAGATCTACATGGGGTCGAACCACCGACCCCTCGGTTAATAGTTGACTGAACCAACCAACTGTGCCACGGAAGGCTGTACGTCAGTGTTGATATAAATATATATAGCTCTTTTGACTCTTCTGTTTACAAAACGTTGAGAACTTCTTTTTAGTTAGAAAAGAATGATCACAGTCCAAGATAATTATAAGTTTCTTCTATATATTTTTTGTTTTCACCTTAAAATATGTATATATTCTTTAAAATCCATTTAATATTGAGCAAAGAAACTTTAGTAAATCTTTCGCTGACATGCAATGCACGGTGCTTTGGTTTCATGTAAATGCACGCACGAAATTTCAAAAAACCGCTAGGTTTGGACAGTAAGAAAAAAAAGAAGAAGAAAAAAAAAACGAAAGCCGGTTGTAATAGCTTTCTTGCTTTCGCAGAAATCTAATTACATAAAATATATATAATTATGTTAAATAAATAAACATGTATACACAAGCGAACGAAATAAAACACATAATTATGTTAAATAATTTTGTTAAATATATAATAATTTTGCTTAGTATCGTGAATGGGAAATTTATGCTCTTAATAATTTGTCTGTTGGTTTTACTATTTCAGGTGTATAAGGCATTATCAAAAGTAATTGATATCATTTTATGAATTGAGACGAATCACTATAGTCGTGGAATATCTGGTACACTTGAAACAATGGAACTGCTGAACCAAGACAGGAGTAACAAATGTGACGTGTTAGGCATTTCCAGCATATGTGGTCAGGAAACATTGATTCAAATCGGTTACCGTTCATTTGAAAGGAATATGTGACCAATTCAAGGATGTTTTATGTATACAAATTGAGTTTTGTTGATTGACATTCAAATTTGCAACATAAAACTGGATGTTGTTCATTATATCTGGGTTAAGTTACCTGAACATTTTGGCAAAGTTTAAAAGATGTCTGTTATGTATTTCTTGTTGGTTTTACTTCCTAGTGTTTCTTTATGCATTCGAAAAAGCTATTTTTTTTATAATAGATCATTTTTATTCATGCTCTTTTTGCGACTATGAATGTCGGAATTTCTTTGAATCTGTACTTATGCATAAAAGAACTGGAAATGATTGATTCATAAAGCATTTTGTTTTCCTTCTCTTTTCTATCTCCATCCCACATTCACAAAATCAAATCTTTAAATACATGTTATCAGACTATCAAACCCGACCTTGTTTTGATTTTTTATATTGTGACATTACTTGATATTAAGTTTTCACAACTGAAAATTGCTATGGGCCAATTTTTGAAAATTTTCATCAAATTACCACATCAAAACGAGGCAAGGGAGCACAGTTTGGTATCTGGACATTTGAAGTAATAAGGTCTTTGAATCGCAATATAACTAAATTGTACATTGCATTGATAGAATACATTGCATTGATAGAATTCATTTCAAGAAAACTAACAAAAATTACTATTCTTTCAGTGGTGCTATTTTTTTTTCGCAGAGTGGTCTCCGTCCGGGATGTTTTAGGGTCAGGGTTAAGGGTTAGGATTATGGTTATTTTTTATCTCCATGATGAAGAGCGAACAGGTTTTGTTGAATGAATATCCGGCTTTCACGCTTACTCCTGATTTTCGCTGGCGAACGGGTGATTCCACGCACCCACTCCGCAAACCTTATATATTGATTGAAACAAAGGAATAATTGACTTTAGGACACCCGTGGTGGAGTAAAGTATTTAAAATACCCGTGGTTTCTCCTCCTACTATTACTACTACTACTCCAAGTTATGAACGTTTTCGTGCAGCGTTTCCATGACATCGTTGCCGAATTCGCAAATTTGGGCAAATTAGGACTTCCAGTTGACCAATTTTCATGAAAATTTGCACAGAGCACAATTGAAAGGTGCTTATTTCGAATTTGACAATGATTTTGCCAAGTTTGACTAAAATTGGGCAATTTAGGCCAAATTTGGACCAAATTTCGAAAGTTCTTCAATTTTCATGAAAATTTGCACGGATCACATTTGAAAGGTGCTGATTTCAAATTTGACAATGATTTTGTCAGGTTTGACTAAAATTGGGCAATTTAGGCCAAATTTGGACCAAATTTCGGAAGTTCTTCAATTTTCATGAAAATTTGCACAGAGCACAATTGAAAGGTGCTGATTTCGAATTTGACAATGATTTTGCCAGGTTTGACTAAAATTGGGCAATTTAGGCCAAATTTGGACCAAATTTCGAAAGTTCTTCAATTTTCATGAAATTTTGCACGGATCACATTTGAAAGGTGCTGATTTCAAATTTGACAATGATATTGCCAGGTTTGACTAAAATTGGGCAATTTAGGCCAAATTTGGACCAAATTTCAAAAGTTCTTCAATTTTCATGAAAATTTGCACAGATCACATTTGAAAGGTGCTGATTTTGAATTTGCCAGTCATTTTATTAGATTTGAACATAATTTGGTAATTCGGCAGCGTTGTATTTTTGAGACTAAATATGCATCGTTGTGTTACGTCCTGAAGTCTTCAAGCCAAGCGGCTTCTTGTTATAATTAATTACCTCGAGAACCAATCAATGAACTCAAAATGAAACCTGCTGATACGCGTATCAAAAGTGAAAATCCTGCTTAAGTGCTTAAGCAGGAAAACTTCATTACATATTTCATCGTGATTGCAACCTCAAACAGAGTTCTTCTTTATTCTGTTACTGACATGGTGTATAATAATTATAACTTTTCATCGTTATTAGCTTCTTCGCAAACACGATTGATCACATCATCGCTGAATTTGATTATTTTGAAAACATTATGGAGACTGGTAGCTAATTAAAATCGTAAAATGTATGCAGTACACACAGAACAATGTGGTGGAGATTCATAATTAAAAATCCTCAACGTAGAAACACTCACAAAACAATGGTGATTCTGGGACTGTAACTATCCTTTTTTGAGTGTAGCTTAAGGTGTGAGTAAGGGGAAAAAAACGTGTTTTTGTTTTTTATCTGGTCCTTTTGATAGGAATATGTTTATATCAAGTACTCGTTTTGTAAATGGAGCTACGTTGTCACAACAAGGTTCATTTTCTTTGACTCGTTCTAAAATTTAAAATTTCTAGTTAACCTCAAAATTTTTAACATTTACAGATGTAAATAAGCTTTCCAAGAATGTATCATACTTGATATAAAAATATTCCTGTCAAAAGGATTAATTAAAAAACAAAGACACGTTTTTTTTCTTACTCACACCTTAAAAGATAGTGGATTGTCAAACAGAACTAGCAGTTGAAACTTCATAATGGCAGCAGTGGAGATATCTCATAAGAACAGTAAGAAATCAGTAGAAAACGAATCGTTGATAAATTGATTGAGCAAAACAAACCAGGTTACTAAATGATTACTTCTGTCGTGGAGATTTCCAAATAGAATATTGCTGACTTATTTTTCTCAAAGCTTTTTTAAAATGTTTAAGATGGCACTGTAAGTTTTGACATTTCAATTCATATTTATCATTTTCCCACAATACAAACAGTTCTCCCTATCATTATTCTCGTCTCTGTTTTCAAACCTGTTCTCAACGCTTTTTTTAAAAAAAGTACCAATCGATCCCTAATCAATACTTGCATCCTCGAGATGACCTAATATCTAAATCATGTTTCACGCACACAATGTCCATTCATATGTCTATATTTTGTATATTTTATATATTTTGTTTTGTTGCATACGCTGTCAAAGTACCACAAATACACGGGAGGAAAAGACAATGTTTAGGGCTGTTACAACTAATTAATGCATAAAGGACTCTGGACTCCTTTGAGTGGCTACCAAATACCCCAAAGCCTACAGTTTAGTGAAGCCTCCCATATGATACGAATGTTTAAGTTAAGTTGACAGTTACCGCAGTCCCAACAGGGATATGTTACATATCCCTGGTCCCAATTAATACTATATCCACTCGTGGTTAAGGAAACGTTAAAAACTACAGGCTGAATATATTTTTGTCTCCAGATATTTACAACCAGTCCTCAGCCTCTGCATAAAAAACTCACAGTGACTGCATAAAAGCCAAAACAGCAGCGCCACCTTCATCTGGCATTTTTACTGACGAGAAAACCGTGAGGGAAAAGAATTAGTGACAAATACTACTCCTAAAAAATTCGATTCCATGCAGTTGACACGATGTCTTTGGAGTGATTCAAAGCAAGCCTGAAATAAAAGTATACTAAATCAGATAAGATAACATGATAGATCTTTTCAACAAGTGATATTCTCATCAAGCATACCTGCGCCGTTCACACGAACATACCTGCGCCGTTCACTCGAACAAACACATCCAACATATAATTTGAGAACTTCTCTTGATGCTGAAGTAGCAATAGGTGAACTATAAGTGATCGTGAAAATAACAGATAAGGGATCAAGAGGAACTGCGCATGACATGAAAATGATTTACGATTGAGGAAAAGCACTTTCAGTTAAAGTTGTTAACAAGTTCCATTTCCGCCATCAGAGCTAGTTGCACCACACCGCCAAACGCCCTAAACTCTGATCAACTGATTGTAACAGTTAGAGAATACATGTTAACACCACAGTGTCATGGTGACAAGTAATGGTAGCAGATAACGTCATGTCGGTAGTAAGTAAAAAATTCTGTAGAATGTTGAGCTCGGTATAAAGCATCAATAACCAAACAACAGGAACTTCAAATAAAGGCTTGAGCAATAATACTATAACAGTACATAACATAAAATCATATATTATTGAAGAAAAAACTACAGTTTTTCAATACTCAGAGTTTCATGCCGTACGTATTGTACGACAATTTTCAGCTGAATAACTGTTTTACATATACCGTAATCGTTCGAATAAGCGCCCCTCTCAAATAAGCGCCCCTCTCGAATAAGCGACCCCTTTTAAGAAAATGATTTTATAAATATCAGCTGATGTTTCCGACGGTGTCTGCATTTCGCGTAATTTCTGACCTTTTGTTGAGGAGGTTTTTTCCAGGGTAATTGGCGATCCAGAACTTTTCATTTAGGCAAAGTAAACATCTTTTTGATTCTGGTGTGTATGATTTGGCTTTTGTAATTATTTTCCAAGATATGATTGGTGTTCCGTTCTTTTCTTTTATATCCCAAACTTCTGTTGAAAGTGCCGTGTTGTTTTTGTATTTTTCCAGGCGGAACGATGTATTGTGACTGTTGAACCTTTTCTTAAACGTTGTTTCGCAAAGTCCGATGTATCTCTTCCCTTTATAATTGGGCAAATCAGATTTTATGGTAGCTTCATAAACGATGTTTGGGGTAAGACATTTTTTGTTCAGGGGACATGCTTCTTTTTGTACGCAAATGCAGGATCTTTCGTTTCCATTTTTGTTGATGGGATGAAATATCTTCTTGTTATGGTTATCAATGATCGATTTCACATTTGGCATGCAGCTATAGATACTTCCTAAAGCTAATAAACAAACACTTTCCCCAACATCACAAATACCAGAAACTTTTTAATAAAAACAACATCAAAGTTAGCTATAGCTGAACACACTCCAGAAGACTAGCAATTATAATGATTCTTTTAACAGCATAAAAAGTACAAGACAACTGATTGATAACTAATCTAATAATCTAACCATGTTCGAAGCAACTTTTATAGGTGTATTTTGCAGAATGAAAACCACCAAAACTATTCCTTACGCAGCTTTAAATTCCTATAGATTTTAATTCCTTTTAATTTGTTTTAATTATAAAAATCTTTATTATGAAAAATGACGTATTTATATTATAATTATGAAGCTCCGTTATTCTCGTGTTTTCCTAACAAAGATCGTAAAATTGTCACGGAGAATTCATGTTTGTTCGTCACGAAATTGTTTATCCAGGTTGTCTCGTTGAAGGACCATATAAAGATGTTTTGTGTACACTTTTCACACTTTTTGACTGTGCTGGTCACTAGATTCCACTTCCGTTTGATAGTCCCATCAGTTGCGTCACGTTAGAACTACAAATAAAATACAAGCCAATCAAAACCTTTAAGTTCATACAGTAATATTAAGTAAACATGATACTTACAAAAGTCGAAAAAAAGGAAATTTGAAAAAAGGTTAGCATCTTTTCTTTGATATATCCACGGTGTCCAAGTAGCGACCGTGTATAAGAATGCACGAATACACATAAAACACAGAACACATTGCGAGAACTATGAAATATCAAACACTCAAAAAAACACAGAACACATAAACTTCCTTCCCAGGCCTCACTCAACTTTCTTACTCTCAACAGCGCCCAAAACGATGATAAGTTGTTGGTCCTATTGCCCGATGACCACTTTGATCCTTAACTCTTTTCCTCCTACAGTTCTTTGAAAATATAAGAGTCAAAATTAATTTGATCATTTTGACCAGTGATTATTAGATTCCAATGTAGCTAAATGTTTTGGTGTTCCGCAAGCTTTCAAAAACTACAAGCTATAACCACGATGGATGTGTTTTAATAACAGTCATTTGTTCCATTTCATTTCATTTGTGTCAAGTACTACTGGAAGCTCACTTCATCTTTGACGTCATCTGGAATGTATAACGTAATCTTAGACATCTTTTAAAATGTTATAATTTGTAAGTGATTACTATTTTACTGATATTAATAGTTTTCTGTGATTGACTTGACATTTTTCCTTTTGATTTTCAACTAGTTCGATTTTATTGATCACTCTTCCTTAGGTATTCTTCAACTGAATTATTGGTTTGTCTTTGGACTTCAAACAGGTACTGATCTAAAGGCTAGCCAAATGATGTCAGTACGTACAAATCAATTAATACAGTCTTACGAAAACTATCCAGTGGGCAAAATCCTCAAAAAGTCACTGCAACGAAGAGTATTTTTATTGAATTAGTGTTTATATTTCAATAAAAATGCACTCCTTTGCTGTGATTTTTCAACGAATATGCTTTACCATATCCATTTCTCATCACTCAGTTTCTTTCTTAGTAACTTATTCCTCCACACACACACACCTTACCTCTACTCGCTTTTATTTGACTTGACTATTACATGACTGTATTTTGCATCTACATAGCTATTGGATCCTTTCACCAAACTTGCATCTATGCTTATATACACTGTCTTCAATGTTTTCCCATGAATTCTGAAAGAATTTGTAAGTAAGTGGGGTAATTAAGTGGTTGGTTGAAATTATTTTATTGCTGGCTTTAAAAGAATCTGGTGTCAGATAATATATGCTTGTGCTTTGATATGAACAGAAAAATTGTTTGTTGGATGGTAATCCTCATTAAATGCTTTCTCTACCAAACACTCTAACAGTTGCCATAGAAACTTCCATTTCTTCTGTAAACATCAGAGTTGAACATTTTTGCACTTTTTATCACCACTTTTTACCGCCTATTGCAACGTGAGGAGTGGGGAACGTCATCTTTATAAGAGCGAATACCGAGAAATCATATATGTGACTATTACATGCTGCAAAAATCTTTTAGGTGTAAGTAAGGGAAAAAAACGTGTTTTTGTTTTTTAAGTAATCCTTTTGATTGGAATATGTTTATATCAAGTATGATACCTTTTTGGAAAGCTTATTTACATCTCTAAAAGCCCATGTTAAAATTTTTCAGGTAAACTAAAAATTTTAAATTTTAGAGTGAGTTGTAAAAACGTAGCTCCATTTCCAAAACGAGTCAAGTTTGACTTATGTGTTTTGCACGGTGTTCACATGGATAAAATCAGCCCGGCAGAGCGGGCTGGCTTCGGTTTGCCGAGATTTCACCTTTTTTTTCATAAAATTCAACATGTGTTCACATGAGAAATGCACCCTTATCTTTTCATTGGTTCACATACAGATTGCAATAATTTTTGACTGACTTCATATACTAGATATGAACATATGTTGTTTTCCATTTCGGTTTAAGTGGATTCTGGTCTCTAAAAGCCATGCTTTATATAGATCACTTAGCTATATCAATTTTCTTTTATAAACAAATATATAAATTACATAATAAATTTGTTAAAGATAGTTTAATTTGCGTCGTAGTAGTGAACGTAATACAAGTTCTTCTGATGCAGGAAATCAAAAACGACCACTCTTCAACTTCCAGCATTCGTGACCTGAACTTAATGTCATGACTCAACTGAAGATATTATGATAGTCTGCCAATCCAGAACTTTTTGATGCTTCGTCAGTCCATTTGCTAACAAATTGTTAACAAATAGTCATGCAAAGTCTTCTAATGGAGGAAATCAAGCAAGACCACTCTTCGCCATCCACCATCCTGTAACCTGACCTTAATTATATGAGGAATATATGAGAACGTTGAGAGTTGTGAATTATTTCTTGCTTACGTAGAAATCCAAAAAGTTGTGGTAAAATTCGGGAAAGGTCTATATCGGGGAAAATTCCGGGAATTCTGATATTTGTTCCTACGACAGTTGTATCTTCCTTAACACACTGACCTCTGTGTCTTTCATAGCGTTCATTCATAATCATAAGGATTGTTCACAAATGACGTCAACCATATCTTCAAGATTTTTGACCCCCTGAACAAAATACATTTTTGAAGCATTGATTTTTATCTTGGTTTTATCTTGGTTTTTTAACGCGTTGTTCAGTGTCAGGAATGGTCAGGGAATATCAGGGAGTTTGCAATTGCAAGACAGTTCAGGGAAAAGTTAAAAATTTCTTCATTGAAGGATCTTGTACGAACTCTGAATAACTCGAGGGATCAACCAGCATACTTTGTATTACCAAATACTCTTGTCATGAGAAGTCTATTGTTTAAAGAGATCACTTAAAAAGTTCGAGTTGCTGAAAGTTCGCGTTATCGAAGTTCGAGTTAATTGTTCGAGTTAATTATGATTCCACTGCATAAGATGTTGTTTCAAACGATTGTGAAAGCTTTCATCCAAAAATTTACTTGAAACAGGTTGGCAAATTTTTTTTTTTTTAATCGATACATTTCCTGCATCCATCAATATGGTTCTTCTTACAGAGAAAGCGTATAGGATAAAGTATATATGCATGATGTTAC
The DNA here is from genome assembly GCA_027922465.2 of Turritopsis dohrnii. Lineage (NCBI taxonomy): Eukaryota > Metazoa > Cnidaria > Hydrozoa > Anthoathecata > Oceaniidae > Turritopsis > Turritopsis dohrnii. Next base: position 1,247,467 of record BQMF02000048.1, on the reverse strand, counting down.
GTATAATGTATAAAAACGTATAATAATAAATATTACAGACATAACTTATACTAAATTAGATTAAATTAAGAAATAGGCCAACAGTGTGGTAGAAGGGTTGCGTGTCGCCAGAAACCAGTCAACTCCCTATCCCCCCTGGACATTTCGTGGTATGCCACACAGCCAAAAGAGTTCTCTACAACTGAAACGTCTCCTCCTCCTCCTCAGGTGTTATTTATGTACACGTCTTCACTGGCCAATTTATCATATAGTTTTTCCTCGTGTTTCTATAATGTACTCCATGTGCTCCATGACCTTTTTTTCTCTTTGAGCTTTCTCACGGTACACAGATTTGCTTCTTATCGCGTTAAGATTCCCAAACGGTGACATTAAAACCGAGCTTTACGCGGGTATATACCAGTATTGCAATGACAAGTGTAAATACGGAAAAATCATGATGAACAACATTATCGAGTCAGGCACATCGCGAACTAAATAAATAAACGATTCGTCAAGTCATGTTTGATATTACTACAAGGTTATTGTTCAAAAGAATGTGTCTGTCAACATGTGATTATTCTGTTACGGTTGAAGCTCGCTTATTTCCGTTTGGAAAAAAACGAGTGATTAAGCAATAAGATCGTTTACCCCAGACAAAATCAACAAATATACCTTTCCCGAATTTCAGTTTAAACTCTAAACTGTGACTGAGTTTCATATCTAACCTCGTTTTCATGTGATTCATTGTTCCACTGATTTCATTACTTTATAACTTAATAATAGTCTCTATTATTTCCAATTCCCATTCCGATAGTTAGAAGCAGGTTAAATATTAGAAGCGAGGTTAGACACGACAACTCGGTCACAATGTATCGTTTAAACATAAATTCGACAAAGGTCTATTTCCTCATCATTCAACCTCGAACCTGTTGTCTTTTCGATATATAACCGCTTATCCATATATCGAAAACATAAGAGACCCCGGGTTCGAGGTTGCTCGTCATTAGAAGTCGTAAAGGAAATGTCTTAAAAATTGTTTGACACACTAGTCTTGCTTGGGTAACATATAAAAACAGGAGTTCAACATCACTTACGAAGAGAGGTACGAACTTCATGTAACACCTACACACATTATCCTAGCTCGTTTTTTATCGATTCACTGCAAAAGTTTCTTCAAAGATGTTTCATTCTTTGATAATTATTGGCGTCAAGTAGAATAAAACTTAATTTTTTTTAATAAAGAACGCGTACAATTTGTTTTAAGAGGACTATATCATATTTGTCCATGATATGCTATCATAGACAATAGTTTTTCGTCGAATAATAACATTGCATGTGGTTAGCTTTCTTAGAAGCTTTTGAATACAAGAAAAGAAGCCGCTTGGTTTGAAGACTTGAGGACATAACACAAAGATACATCAAAGATACATACCTAGTCTCAAAAATACAGCATTGTCGATTTACCAAATTTTGTGGTCAAATCCGACAAAATGATTTCCAAATTCAAAATCAGCACCATCCAATTGTGCCTTGTGCAGATTTTTATGAAGATCGGAGAAGTTCCGAAATCTAGTCATATATTGGCCCAAATTGACTTCTAGAGTGATGCTTGTGGCACAGGCACGTCCGATTACAATCTTATCTTCATTGTAATTAATTTATTTCGTGTAATAAAGCGTGTTTCTTCTTTTATTATATCTCTTAATATACTTAGCATACAAAACGTAAGATATGTACAAGATAAGATGTGTAAAATGCAGAACATAGCAAGTGAGATATCACATCTCCCCCTTTCTGTAAAAATAAAACATAACCCTAAGTAAAAATAAGAATATCAGACCAGCTGATGCGACATGTCCATGTATGTAAAGTTAAATTGACAAGTCCGTTATTTTAAATTTCATATTTGTTTACTGATTGTCTATTTCGTTTTGGATAAGTTTTACTTTCGTTTCTTTCTTCTTGCTTGTGCACATCGTTCTTTTCTTCTCGCTGGTGTACTCCATTTCCTCCTTTTCGTTTTTTGAAAAAGGAACAATTTCTCGAATATCTCCTTCCGTACTCTGATTCAACAGTAATCATAGTCCCTTTTACATCTACGACGGTGAAATTGGATTTATAAAAGTGACTATCAAATTTCGAATTTTTCGAGTCTTTCTTCATAATTACTTGATCTCCAATGTTGAAGTTGACGTCATTTGATGTTGGCTGATATCGTGAAGACTTTTCGTATTGACGGTCCTGGTTGTTTTTGACGTTTGTGTAGAAAGGTGACGTTTGTTGTTGTTGTTGAATGTCAGGAATATAATTGCGAATTTTTCGATTGAAGAAGAGTTGCGATGGTGGGTAGCCAGTTGTAACGTGATCAGTGTTGCGATAGTTTATCAGCATATGGCGAAGTTGTTCTCTCCAATTTTTGTTTTCGGAGATGGACGTTCTTATGCATTTGTTTATGTTTTGCATAAAACGTTCAGTCAATCCATTGGCTCTAGGCCACAGAGGTGTGATCTTCTTATGCTTAATACCTCTGGATTTAAAGAATAGTTTTATTTCAGTACTATTCCACGGAGGTCCATTGTCGGTCAGCATAGAATTTGGAAAACCATAAAGCGCGAAGATTTCATTGAGTCTATTTATAACACTGGTTGCTGTTGTAGTTGTCATGACTTCCACGATTGGGTAACGGCTAAAATAATCGATGATGACTAAAAGTTTCTTTCCATTTGGTGTTGGTCCATAAAAATCAGCTCCTGTCTCGTCCCATGGCGATTTTGGCAATTCTGTACGGTTAATGGGTGGTACACGGTTTGGTTTGGACACACGTTGACATTGCTGACAATTGTAGACGGCGGTTTCTATGTCTTTATCCATTTGGAACCAGAAGCATTTTGAACGGAGGTGCTGTTTTGCTTTAATGATTCCCAGGTGTCCCTGGTGTGCGAGTGAGATAATCCGTTGGCGAAGCGATGTTGGAATTACTATACGATGTTCACGAAGAATTATGCCGTTTTGTACACAAAGTTCATGTTGTAATTTCTTGTAGTTTCGGGTGGTTGGATGACGATCAAAATTTCCTGTTTCGATAGCATTCATAAGTTCGATTAAATCTGGGTCGTTTAATGTTGCTGTACGAATTTCATCAATTGTTAAAGTTTTTGGTAGTGATGAATTCTGAATGAAGCTAACATAGTTTTCTGTAACTGTGTTTGTTGTTTCTTTCGGCTTTGGTAAGTTTTTGATTCTCGAAATAAAGTCACTTATATTCTCTTTTCCAAGGTGGTACATAATGTTGAAACGATAAGGTAGAAGACGTAACTGCCAACGTTCGATACGGGCACTTGGTTTAGCTTTGGGTCCAAAGATGAATTCCAGTGGTTTATGGTCGACACGTACATCAAATTCGATTTGATACAAATATAAATGAAGTTTTTCTATACACCACACAAGTGCGTATGCTTCTTTCTCTATTGTACTGTACTTCTTTTCACAATCTCGAAGGGCGGTTCCGACATACTGGACAGGGCGTTCATGTCCGTTCTCGTCTTCTTGAAGCAGGATCCCCCCTATGGCGTCATTGGAAGCATCGGTTATTAAAATGCTTTTCTTGTTAGGATCGAATAATTTAAGAACGGTTGTACTGGTGAGTTCATGTTTGAGAATGTCGAATGCTTTTTGGTGGTTATCAGTCCATATGAAATGTACGTTCTTCTTCAGAAGTTCACGAAGAGCAGCTGTTTTCGATGAAAATTCAGGAATGAATCTCGATAGATGGGTGCAAAGTCCTAAGAATGATCTTAGTTCGCTGACGTTCGATGGTGGTGATGCATTTTTCAAGATGTCGATTTTGGCTGGATCAGGTTTGATACCATCTTTCCCGATGATAACACCATAAAATTTAGTTTCGGGTAGGAAAAATTTGCATTTCGGTTTGTTTACCGTGAGGTTGGCCTTTTTAATATGTTTGAACAAACCTTCCAGATCTTCCACATGATTCTCGTTATTTGGTGAATGAACGATGATGTCGTCACTAATGAATTTTACTCCATGTAGTTTTCCGAGTCGACGTTCCAATGCAAGTTGGAAAATTTCGCTGGCGTTCGAAATTCCAAAACACAGTCTATTGTAACGATAAAGTCCTTTTTCGGTGATAAATGTAGTAAGGTTTTTCGATTCTTCCGATAATTCAATTTGGTTGTACGCGTCACGAAGATCGATTTTTGAAAATACCTTTGAACCACTCATTTCGTCGAGCAGACAGTCAAGGGTCGGTATCGGAAATGTCTCTCTCTTGATAGCTTTGTTTATTTCTCGAGCGTCTAGACATACTCTTATATCTCCGTTTGGTTTGGGTGTCGCTACGATATTGCTGATCCATGGTTGAGGTGTATTAACTGGTTCTATTATTCCATTTCTTTCTAGTTCATCAAGTTTTTCTTGTATTCTCTTACGAAGATGAAAAGGTTGACGTCGAAGCTTTTGTGCGACAGGTTCGGCATTCTTATTTATAAATAAATCACATTTATAATCTCTCAATCTTCCTACACCTTGAAAAATTCCTTTGTACTTACAAGCGAGTTTATTGATTACTATATTGTTTTTATTTGAAGAACTCACCACCGTTGCGACTTTTGCGACTTGTAATAAATTCAAACTTTGGCACATTTCGAAACTTAAAATATTTCCACAATCAGGTTTGTTCACGATGTAAATTTCTGTGGCAGCTAATCTCGCTTTGGTTTCCAACGTTGTTTGGAATTTCCCTACTAACGGTAATGGCTCACTTGATCCGTAAGGAAAAAGTTTTGCTTGCGTTTTCTAATTCTGATCGATGAGTGTTTTTGAAGCAAATGTTTATAAGTGTTCTTATCGATTATCGTCACTGATGATCCGGAATCTGCTAACATTTTTATCTTCGTTCCTTTTATTTTGACGTTTACCAGTTTTGATTTCGTTTGTTGTACAGTGTTTATTGTAGATTGTCGCTGAATTGAAAAGGTTTCCTCCTCAGACGATTCTTCACTTTCTGTATGCACGTTATTAATATTTGATGAGTAGCCACGAGGTTTTCCATTGTTCTTATAAGTTGTTTGATTTTGAGCGTTCTGCTTGTTGTGTGAAGAGTGATGTGTTTGTTTTCTTGATCGACAAACTTTCGACAAGTGATTTAACTTTCCACAGTTATAACATTTTCGTCCCTTCGCAGGGCAAATACTCATATGTCCTGAAGTAAAATTGTCTCCACATTTAAAACAAGATTTCAAAGATTTATTTGGCTCCGATTTAAAATTCTTTCTTCCACTATATTTTCCATGTTGAACTCTGTGAACGGTTTCAATATCCTCATGTTTATTAGTTGAACTTTTAATTTCCATTTCTTCGATTTGGGACAGGACGGCTTCGTATTCTTTCCCGATGGATAATACTTTGTCTAACGTTAAGTTGTTTTCGCTTAAATATTTCTTCTTGAGACGGTTGCTACTACAGGTTGCCACGACAGAATCTCGAATTTCTTCATCAGTATTTGTAAACTCACAGTGTAATGCTAAGTTCTTTAAACGAGTTATATAACTCGGTATCGATTCATCTTTTTCTTGTCTGGCTTGTTTGAATAGGAAGCGTTCGTAAGTAATGTTTTTACGTGGTTGAAAATATTCCTCCAATTTTCTACACGTTTCTGCATAATCATCATTTTCCTCTTTTAGAGTTTTGTAAATTTCTCTTAACTCTCTACCTCCCAAATGTAACAATATAAATATAAATATCTAATATAAAAATAAATATCTAATTCCTCTTTCCAAAGTAACCACTTTTTGTGTAGATTTTCTCCATCTTCTGACACAAAAGGTTCCACACAGGATATATTTGTTAATGCTTTTGCCATACTTTTTAAACTTAATAACACAATAATTTCAGGAATTTAAAACATAATTTTCATCCTCGTCGCCAGTGTAATAAAGCGTGTTTCTTCTTTTATTATATCTCTTAATATACTTAGCATACAAAACGTAAGATATGTACAAGATAAGATGTGTACAATGCAGAACATAGCAAGTGAGATATCACATTTCGGAGGAATGTACCACACTACCCACCTGATTTCGGTGCGTAACTATACTTCAAATCAAGGTAGTACTTGAAACTGCCCTTGTCATATCATCTGTCACAGCTTTTTTAACGATGTTGATAATTCCTTATGTTACTGACAATATCTTGTCAAAAATGTTATTTCTGACTGCATTAAAACAAAGTAAAAGTTAGAGACAACAGACACAACCATGGATAAAACGAGAAGTAAGAAATATAATAAACAACAGGCACACACATATTTGATCAAAGACAGAGCAACACGACTTAACTCCTGAGAATGGGTTCATTATAACAGAGCTGCCCTAATTTCATCGGATATATCAAGGTTAGCTATTGGATAAACAAGTTGGTACCAGCAGATTCGTCAAAGTTCTTCTGGTAACTTGTTTAAGAAATTTAAAGAGAATTCAAGTACCTTATGGGCCCTTATTACGCCGGTCCTTTTCCAACGCCGGCCCCTTTTACGCCGGCCCTTATTACGCCACCCCCAAATTTGGCCTAACGCCATTTAGGGCCGCTTTTTACGACAGTCTTTGTTGTCCAGGAAGGAAAGAATTCAAATTAGCAATTTTTCTCTAATTTTTACGTATCTAATCGATTACAATAACATTTTCAGCACCCTCGTCGGCAACTTCGCCATCGGATTCGGCTTCAATGAAAAAATCCAGCTCTTCCGACTGTTCTTGCTCTTCCAGTTTTATTCCAACGGCATTGTTTGCGTGGGTAAAGTGCATCAATACCGTTTATTGGGTAAAAATAAAGATTTAAAAATAACGCCGCATGTTCCTAAAATGTTTAAAAAAACGGCCCTTGAGCGAAAAAGGTAGCCATTCCCCCAACAACTAGCTATGATGGAATCATGAAAGCTTATTCCTATCGCGCATTACACAAACATGCGAAATCAAACTATCCACCAAAACGCTCAGAAAGAGCTTTAAGTCCTTGGTACAGTCAGCAAGACTTGTGGTGCAGATAACATAGCCGCAATAGACTTAAATCTTCATCCAAAGAGCTAAGATCTGCAAACAGTTTTCTATCTGATTGTATAAGACTGACTTTTCGAGCTACAGACCAATAATCTTTCTCTTTTCTAGCAAACTAGTTGAGCACTGAAAACTCATTTAACAGAACACAATCCACAAAATGAACACCAATGGTGATTTTAGACAGCAACGAAAAAAGAAATGTTTGAGAAAAGGTGGAGTACTGTTGACTCTGAATAAGCAGCTGGCATTTTGTCTATTGACATATTGATAGTGTTTTCCACCCAAACCTAACAAAGAAAATGAGTGTATGCGGGAGACCTAGAAATTATTAGAAATTATCCATCTTTCAATGCCATTGATAAACTTTTATTGACTGGAAAGTTATAAAGTTACTATAAAATCTACATAGAGAAAAAGCCTCATCTCTGTAATCACGTCTCCGTTCTCAGCACAACTTCAAAACGTGCAAACGTGTTAATGATGTAATTATCTTCCCAATAGCCGTAGACATTCTTTCTAAACAAATTCCACATAGAAAACAAAGCTTTTGTTTTAAACACGTCGCAGTCTTCGTTGCCGTTGTGATTGCTTGTGAACTCCCTAATGTTTAGGTACAATATTTGTTCGTTGTTCTTGAGAATGTTAAGGGACTGTTCACAAATGACGTCAACTGTGTTAGGGGGTGGGGTGGGGGGAAGGGGGGTTATGCCAAAGTTAACGGTAGTTGACGGGGGGGAGGTGACACTACTGTTGACGTCAACCTTCACAATTTTCAGAACCTTGATTTTTCCAATTAAGTAAAAGTTTTTTTATGAAAATGTGAATGAATGTTTACTTTGATGTGGTCCGTCGTGGCGTGGGAAAGTCCTTCCATATTGCTTTTGTTGGCTTCCGTTCTTTGGCTTGTCGTTCCGTTCCACCGTTTTTCGCTCACGTGGAGATTGATCAGAGAATTACACGAAGATCATTGCAAATATTTTTACGTCTAATTAAAAATGCGTAAGAAACTAAGATACAAAAGGACCAGTGGGGTGAAGGCTGTTTTGTATTTTTTTTGGAGGGGGTGGGGTCTCTTCTCAAACGATGACGTCAACTGAGGGGAAGGGGGGCAACGCAAAGTTGACAGAGGGGGGAGGGGATCAAAAAGTTTGAAAAATTGGTTGACGTCATTTGTGAACAATCCCTAAGTGGAAACCAACCTCAATGCCAAGGTCTCTTGCCTTTTCAATATGCGGACGTATATCGAAAAGGCAAGAGACCCTGGGTTGAAGGTTGAAGTGGAAACGGTCTCACTTGCAAAGCTTAGAAGATCGACTATGACTCGGAGTGTGTTCATGTAACAATTTGAAAGCACCAATTCGGGAACTGGAGTTTTGAGGGATTGCTCTATTACGATTACCTGCAAACTTAACGGTGAAAATTCTCATAAAACCATTTGAAAGAACGAGTCATCACGTGAATAAATGCTCACTATCCCAAACAAATTTACTAAGGTTTTACACTGTCGAGTGTCGGTCTCATTTGGTGGGTAAGTGGCCCATTCTCCAAACAGGAAACAAAAAAAGCATTCGTTAACATTTGATTCTTAATTTGAAGAACTCATACATTGATAAGATACGAAGTTCAATGCACAAAGTGTACAAATTAATAAATTATGCCAAGTGTAGAGGTAGGCAAAGACCAGCAACATTTATGTACAATCTCTCCTAAAGGAACTCGAAATTCATTGACTTTTAGTAAAACTATGTACTAAAAAATTTTAAAAATTGTCTAAATGTGTTGGGTGATTTATAGTTCTTCTTTAGCAACTTTTTCTTCTGCCTTATCTTCTTCAGTTGCATCTTCTTTGTCTTCTTTTGATTCTTCTTTTGATTCTTCTTCTTCTTCCTCCTCTTCTTCCTCCTGAAGAAAATAAAAATTTCAGTTAGTTAACATAAGCAACAATATAGAGATCACATAAAGCGCAATACAAGAAACATCAAAACTGAGCATAGGTTAAATCCTTGGACAGATCAATTCAACGATCACAGCCAAAGTTTTCTTTAATTTCTTGCAGTTTTAATTTAATTGCAGTTCATCCCCACTTCCCAAAACATTTCCTCACTTCTTCCTCAGGTTCGTCCTTTTTCTTTTCTTCTTCTTCCTTCTTGCGCTTGGCATCTTCTTCTTCTTGTTTTTTACGTTCTTCTTCATCCAATTTGTCCTTCATTTCCTTTTCTTCTTTCTTAGTTTTATCAAATGTTTCCTTTGCAAAGCTTTCAGCTTCAGCAACGTCATCAGTAACAATGATGTTATCAAAGATAGTACCAGATTTGACCTTAAAAAAAACAAAACAAATTAATCAATTCTGAAAGATCGAGAACTTATAAAATCATAAATTAAAAGATACAACTTACCTGCCAGATTTCAAAACCAACATAACCAATATCATCAAATTTGTACAATGCATCATCAGCCACATAATCAGGATTGTCAATCATTGGGTGGACCCATTCACCCTTGTAAGCCGGGTTGTCAATTTGTTTTGGTTTCCATTCTCCCTGCATAAAGGAAAGGTCAACAATTTGAATTATCTGCCTCACACTACAAAATAATCATGAATAGTGGAAATTGGAGTACTTTGTATTCAGGGTTGTTGATCATTGGTGGTTCCCATTCACCATCTTCTTCGTCATCCCAATCATCAGGCTTTTTAGCATCTGGATCAGGAATTAATTCAGGCTTATCGTAGTCTTCCGGTTTTTTGTCTTCAGGATCATCCATTTTTGCATTGTCGACCCAATCATCTGGTTTTTTGGCTTCTGGGTCCTTGATTTGCTTGGGTGCAAGGAAATCCCAATCACCTTCCAATTCTCCAGATTCTACTTTGTCACCATCAATACGTACTTCATAAGTGTTGTCTGATCGTAGAATTAATGTGTACAAATGTGTCATTTCATCGTCCTTGCATCTAGAAATAATTATTAAAATTGATTTTAAAGCAGGGTTGCAAAATGTTAGTTAAAATGTTAAATGAGTACTACATACCTTATATCCTTTTTGGTAAGCAGATTCTTTCCTTTATACGTAAATATGACATGAACTTTTTTAGTTCCAGGACCACAAATATCAGGGCCAAACATGATATGATATGGAGAGTCTCCATTCATCTTATCTGCTTCAATGTTTGAGGGGAACAATTTAATGTAACCACCACCACAGTCAATATTTTGTTCGTGCTTTACTTGATATTGAAGTACCAGAGTTTTTCCTTCATTTGAAAAAGGATTCTCAATTTTAGACGAAATTTGGTAGAATTTGGCATCTTGAGATGTTTGAATTCCTTGGTCACGTTTTTCATCACCATAGAATTTACCAGCAGTTAATTTGAATTTTCCAGCATCGGATCCCTTATGAGTTGAGTGTATCCATCTATTCTCCCAAGTATCATCTTAAGAAAGTAAAAAGATCGTTTAAATCACAAATCTCCTTGTACATCACACTTCCACGAGCATATGAATTCATATATTTGAACAATTATATAAGAAATAAACCTGAAAACACTAACCGTCAAAGGTTTCTTTATAGTAAACAGTACATTGCACGTATGCGACAAAAAGCAGCAAAATGGCTAGTTTGTTTTCCATTCTACCACTGTTCCCCAGAATCACGACTGCAGTCTACTAACAGATAAAGCAAAGAAATACTTGTTGATGTTTGAACTTTTTGAAAGTTTAGAGCCCGTGAATGACAACATTCTATCTGCGTGGTCGGCTCTGATTGGCCAATCCATGCTTTAGCCAATCAAAAGTTGGCAGCACAGATCGAACAGCCAATCGTTACCTTCCAACAAAGAGAACATAAGATTTTGTTCTTACTTGCCCGAACGTTTTGCTCTACTCAGCGAAAATCGAAAGTAAAAAGCACATGGTCTTTATGGTGAACGCGTAATAAAAACGTTGTTGAGAGAGAGAAGACGACTTTTCCAAATTTCACAAAAAAAACCAACATGATTTTGTTCTGATCTTTTTTTTTCGTGTTAAAATGTAACATCAAGGTTTGTCTGAACATATTTCAAACTTAGACCGTACACGTACAATACTGAATATGATTATGGGAAACCGGATTAATAATCGGATATGTCTACCCAACAAGAAGAACCATTAACTTGTGATCAGTTAACTTCCGCTGCACTTTTGGTATTAAATCATTCCTTTCAGAGAACATGAAGCCTAAATCTATCCCCCCTCTCAACGAGCAGGACAATGGCTAGTATTCCGATTAGCCGAATATCGCTTAACCCGATATATATCATACGATGACTTCAGCAGTGGCAACGGTGTATTTGGTATCAAAAAAAAGCCAGACAAACAATTGATATGCCGCCTCCTTCACATAAACAAGATGCATACAATGCAAACCAGTAGCAGCATTATAAAACTAAATTTCATTACGATTAAAAAATTCCCAGTGGTTCGCTGAATGTGTTTTGATAAGGTTTTGAAAAACCCTACCTTACGCCCCCCTGTTGCAAGTTCATTACAATTTATATACTTTTGTTAAGTGAATTTCCCAGACAATAAAACGTAGACTTAAAACTGCGATTTCAGCCGGAGTAAGAGAAGTCTAAGGGCGTTTCAATACGGTTTTGCTTTCACTGCTACCGAGAAATGCTTAGAGACGCCAGCAGGGCGGCGTTATGTGACGCCCAGTAAATCTTAACAAGCGTTACCACTCTCAATTTACAAAGGAGAATTGAATATAACTGAAAGAGAATATTCATAATGATAATTGCGCCTATAAAAGACTGTATGAATTATTAAGCGATTTCCAGCAATACTCTTATTTCAAAATTAATCAATGTTTTGAAATTCCAAAATCACCAACTAAGCATCTGTACATAAGAAGTATCGAATTAATTCATAATTCGTTTAAAGTCAAATGTAACACCTGGGGTTTGAAAGGGCGATAAATTTCTTTACATATGAAGGATTCTTTCAATTGAAATACACGAAATTTATTGAATCATCTCTATAGTAAATTGTGTGATTTATTGAGAGATCATTGCATGCAGAAACTCATGCAGATATCCAATATAAAAACGAGTCTCTTCTAAATTTACAAGCAGATGGATGAAATAAAGATCACATCGAATATTGCTTGATTGCCTGTGTGACGCTACTTCGTATACAAAACGGCCAATAGAGATTAGTATCCAGACCTCCATATCTTTGCGGTTCAGTGTATCTGGGATTGCTCGTAACCTTCCAGCCTCAAGTTCATGATACTTTACGCTCGAATCCAAAACAACGAGCTAGGTGAGGGTTCCTACATTACTTGACTACCATGTTTACGATTTTTATTTCGTCATAAGGTTTATCAGTTCTAGGATTCGTCCGTACGAGGCTCAGAGCTTGACACACGTCCATTCCCCTGACAACGCGACCAAAAACGGTATGCTTGTTATCCAGCCACGGCTAAAATGGAAAGACGAAAAACAAATTATGTATTGGAACCAAAGGAACATGAAAACTATCTGCTATCTATCTTTTTTGACGCTAGGCATGGAATACTAATACTAATCAACGCACGACAAGCTCTTTATTTGCAGAACCTGCACAGACTGTGCTTCGTGGATCACCGTTTCCTCGAAATCAGTCGCTAAAAAACACTCATGGAGAGTTTCATTGCTCTCAGTAAGTAGTCAACACTTTGTGCGTATCAGGACTGTGTCACGGGACTACTCCGTTACGCTTGCATAAAAATCGGGTTAAATAGTTAACTGCTGGTAACTCGATCTCCCTTTTATAGTTGAATATCGGAAACATTGAACAACACCTTAAATGCGATACAGAGAATTTTTAAAAGTGCTAGTGAGAAGAGATACCAACCGTCGGTACAACCGTGATGAAGAACTGACTGCCGTTGGTATTCGGTCCGGCATTCGCCATACTCAGCGTGTATGGTCGGTCGTGTCTCAGCGTGTGATGAAACTCGTCTTCAAACTCTCCACCCCAGATCGATTCTCCACCAGTGCCGTCTCCTATAGACAACCATTATACATTTTAAACACTGCGAAGAAGGAAAAACGTGAAAGGTGGTTTGATGTACTCACCGAGTGGATCGCCCGTCTGCAGCATGAACTGTTTGATTATTCTATGGAAAGTGTGACCATTATAATAGCCCTTCCGACAATGAGTGACAAAGTTCTCCACGGTTCGTGGACACCTGAATAAAAACAGAAAAAACATGGTCGCTTAACACGAGAAGAAAAACCAATTACATGAAAGAATGACGTGGAAACATGAAATTACTCTTTGGGAAATAGCTTCAAGTGGATGTCACCCATGGTTGTATGCATTATCACCAGCTCTGCAGTAACTTTCGCTTTCGCCTCCTTAAAAACAACCATTGAGCAGATTAGATTGGTTGCCGCAGGAGCGTGTTTATCAGACTATTTCGAATGATCGAGACGAAAGGCTCACTTTCCCATACACATTTCAGAAGGTTTACACCATGAAGTTTCGAAGATCTGAAATTTTTGGAAAATCTAAATGCCAGAAAAAATCTACGACATGTCGTCTACCTGAGTTGCGGCGACGATCTCTTCTCGTGACGGCTTCTCGTTGAACACGTCACGTTCTCTAAAAAACAAACCGTCGGTTGACTGGTTAAATAAACCGGTTCTAACCAAAACTGACTGTTTTATACATAGCACCACACACTTTACGCCTCCAATCTGTTCAACCAATCTAATATTAAGGGGCGGTTCTAACCGCATGGGTTGTCTCATACATACTAGACCACAAAATACTATACGTCTATAATCTGTTCAATTACAGGTAAGTATGACAGGATTGCTTACGTGTCGTCTTGATCGGGTTCGTTTTTACTGAAAATGTAAAACCGGTTCTTCTTATACCCTGTACACACCAGTGTAGGGTCGGAGGTGATTTTGTCCAACGAAGGATTTTCTGATGCTTTCATTTCCTGTAACGCAAACAAAACATAAACAACCTTAGTTCAGAAGAACCCTTTCCCAAATTGTTGTTTAAACACTGAATCGTGTCTCAGTTTCAAGTCTAACCTCGCTTTTACGCAATTCATTCTTCCACTGATTTCATTACCTCAAAACGTAGTATATAATAGCCTTTGTTATTCACAATTCCCTTTCCCAGTAGTTATAAGTTAAAGTTTAAGTATAAGTTTCAAAAATAAAGAAAACAACGTTGTGAAAATAACCCAATCATATCAAACGAGGAAATCTGTTTAAAAGAAATATGATTAAACTTACCATGGTAAAAGAGGCCAGTGATTGTGAAAATAACCCAATCAAATCAAACGAGGAAATATGATTAAACTTACCATGGTAAAAGAGGCCAGTGATTGATTTGGATTGCCTTGAAAGAGGGATATGTTTAGAAATCGAACATTCTCATTCTAAAATAACCAATAGTAAGTCAGTAACTTTGATGAATCAGCATCAGTGTAATGGGTTCTGTCTGTGTACTTCAAGGGAGTAAAAACCACTGAAAGAATGCATCAAAATTTATTTTACCTTGCCAAGAACTTTGATGCATCTATTTGTGTGGAGATTGACAACTTAAAAAATAAAAGTGAGGTGAAGGGCTTTGAGCTGGTGATTTTCTTAGAAGATATACAAATTTGTTTGGTATACCTTTAACACCAAGCAGCGTCGCATACAAAATGAAGTATCCACTATCATCAAATACTGAAACCAAACACAACAACCAAACATAACAATCAAACTTAAAACTCACAAACTTCTTCTGATTACGATATTAAAATTAATTTTCAATTGGGTAAAGGGGAGATGAACTCAAAAAAATGAGAGGTGAAGTTTCAAAAGTCAGTTTTGGAATATCTGAAAATCTTTTACTTTTTTTCAAAACTTCATCTCTATCACATGACATCACAGTGTTCAAGAAGAAATTGTCGACGTACAAACATGTAAAGATCTGTAAAGATCTCAGAGAATTCTCGCCATAGCTGTCAAATCAGTAAACAAAGTTGTTCAAACTTGGTTCCAAATCACTACTTTTTTTTGTATGAAGGACCACCTACTCATGCAAGTAAATTTTAGAAAACTGAAAATTTTTTACTGGGCGCAATGTTAAGAGTAACCATAGCAAGTCTAAATCTGTCTAAAATCAAAATGACAATATCCCAGGAAGGAAAAACAAAGTTTCAAAAAATTCAAAAACAGACTTCACAATCCATATATAAGCTGTTTCAAAAAGAAAAAGAAAAAAATCTCCACTTTAAGATCAACTCGAAGGAAAGGCAGTAGACGGCTATTTATACACACTGTTATGCTGCTATTAACAAAAAAACATAGATGAATGTTCTATAGTGTATTGTATACCTGGGTTTATGTACTTAAATGATTCTGTTTTTTCAAGCTCCCTTTCTACAGCAACTCGCCGGCCAAATTCCATATTAGGTAAAATTTGCTTTTCCTAAATAAAAAACAAGGACAAAACGGTGATTAACATAGCTCGTTTAAAAGAACATGTAGGAGTTCCAGAGAGATCAATGAACTCAAATTTCTTGATAGATAGAATGGAAAAGAATGTAGGAAGGAAGTAGAGAGCAAAACCAATCAAGTCTCAATTACTCGACTGAACAAGTCAATCTAAGAACACGGGAAACATAAAGTTTCCGAAGGGCTACTCACTTGTTGCATCTCAGTGAAAGTCTTCAGATTCTCATTTAAAACTCGTGTTTTCTTTCCAGTAAGAAATCGAAATACTCTGATCTAAAAAAGTAAAGGCATTCTTACTTCCATGATTTTGAAAATCTTCTGGTCAATCCTGAACGCATAATCATAACGAGTCAGCAAGAATTATATATGCATACTTTACGATCCATTGCACTGGTAACAAATTGCGTACCATCTTTAGAAAAATTCAATGATGTTGGAAAAGTTTTACTCTAAATAAAAACAGAAAAAAAAACTTGAAAATTACTGATTACTGAAAATTATCTGATGAATCTATGAAACTATAACAAAACCATTGCCATGGTGACTTACTGCAACAAAGTCAAATAGATCTGTATCAGTTTTGAATTCAAATTTCAGATTTTTAGGAAACTGAAAGTCTCTTTTCTGTCCTGCCCAATACTCCACCATGCCAGCTTTATCACAAGATATCGTCACATTGTGGACTGGGTTAAACTACAAAACACATGTCATTTCATTAACTTATTCACATAATAGATGGCTTTTTGTTCTGTCAACTGTTTAGTATTCCTACGTATTCAAAACTAAACACAACTCCAAATCCATGGTTTAAACTTGATAATTAGATTGTAAGGATTTTGTCCTTATACCAAATAATTCAGATAGCACCATGATACTTACCTTGATCACAGTGACCGGTTGGGTATGTAATTTAAGAACTGTCATAGGTTCGTTTGTTCCTCTACCATCATATATGTTGATCGAACCATCGTCTTTATTCGAACTTAAATAAACAACATCGGCCGACGATCACTTTCTGACATAAGCATTGTTTGGCTTCCACAAGGACATGAGAAGTCAGCATTACATTCCATACTTTCAAATCACAGAAGTTGTTGGTTTTGTTGGTTTATTTCTACGATGACACACGTGAATGGAAATAAATTGAATCGAAATACTTACATTGCTATTGTAGCGATGGGATCACCTTTCTTGAAAACCCATTCGCATGTACCTGGTTTAAAATCTAACTTGAGCATGTTGATCATATCTATAAATTGATAATGATTAGTTATTATTGGAAGACATATTTACTTTCTTAGTTGCTTATTGTTATTCTATTTATGTATTATTATTTACACAGGGATACCTTTTCTTAAAGGTAATGTTTTTCCCAAAGTGCGAATCTTAGTTACAACTGTTCAAAGTAAGTTGAAAGAAGTAATTCAGCAGCTTGACAAAACATTACGACAAGAAAAAGTGACTTTCCAAGAGTAGTGATTTTGGGTAGAACTGATAACACTTTCTGACAAAAATTCAGCCTTCCTTGTTTCCTTGAAAGCAATAGACCAGGTTATCTTCCTGATACAAAAAACTTTATAAGTTTCAAAATATTGATGTAGAAAATACACCAACAAGTTCTGTAGCTTTATTTACGTAAACAGGTACAGTCATTCATTTATTTGGTTAGACTATTTTTTATGTTAAGATATTAAAACAGAAGATTTTTAAATAGTAGTTAAATGAGCATCATGACAGGGACACCTTATGAAACTTATATCTACAAGCGTGATAAGTGATAAGTTTATAGAATAGTTCTCACTCTTAAACTTGTCTCTAGTGATCATTAGAGGTGGTTGTTTTATGAAGTGTGCTTATAAAATGAGCATCTGCCCATTATAAACAAACACAGTTCCATCTACAGAATTGATTGTAATCAGTTGATAGTACAAGCATAGTAAGAAAGAAAGCTCCAATAGAAGGAACAACACTCATAACATAATATAAAAATGAAGTAACAAATAACAAGTAACAAAAATGAAGTAATGAAATAATTATACCAAAGTTGACAACGTCAAAAACTTTCACTGCCTTATCACTTCCAATGGTTGCATATAAAGCGCCATCCACACTGACTGCGGTGCTATCAACTGAACCTACATGCAGGCAGTTAAAACTGTTCATAGAATCAATGCTATTATTATAAAGAAAGTTTCTCGCTTGTCCTTCATGTCAGATTCAGTCAGATCAACATATCAGAGCAGATACTTATCAACCAAGTACTATTCTTGATCAATTTTCGTTAAAACTGTTTCCTTAATTTCTGGGTGTAAACCCTTTTCAATGAACTTACAGGAAAAAACTCAAAATAAGATATGAATACTTATAAAAATATCACACACATTCAATTTGTCTTGCTTCAAAAATATGAAATAGATTAGGGATACCTGAATTCTGATGTTGAGATTTTATACCTAAAATTGGATGGCTAACCTAGATGAGCACGAAAGTGCTTCACAAACTCTATTTCGGACATTTTCTTTTTCCAAAATTTCACATGTCCATCAGCACTAGCAGTGATGATAAAGTTGGTACTAAAAGGAAAAAACACCTGTTTGAGATTCCGGGTGATACCGAAGCATAAAACATTTCATGCAACTCAACTACAAACTTCATCTCCAATCTGCATGGATCGAACGTTATAGCTATGAAGTGAAATATAAAATTTTCTGAAGACTACGAAATACTTGACCATTTACATTGTCTAGTTTAATTGACTGACAACTACAAAATAAATGATCGAATATGGATGTGAATATGATCACAAGTTCCTTTCATGATTCAAAGCCAACAAATATTATTATTATCTATATATTAATAGCTGATTCTCCGTCCGTTTGTCCGTTTGTTTGTCACGCAAAATGGTAGATTGAGTTGTGAGCGAAATTATTTCCTTTTTTGTGTGCGACGTGAGTTCAAAACAAAATACATTGCAACCCCAATCAAACGTGACTTTTTTTGGCTGGTGGACCAATAGGAATAACGTTTTGTTTTTATTATTATTGTTAGTTTTATATTCCAAGAACCAACCTTGACGTGGCTTTGAAAACAATACATCAACTAATTACAAAGAAACTAACTGATTAAACATTTTGGACAAAAAGCAGCAGTGGCAGAACATGGCAGCATGTTCGGTTTGCCAGTGTATCCTAACGCTTGCCTGACTGTCTGAGACGGGTGAACTTTTTTTCGAGCAATCAAAATGTTTAAAAACCGATAGGTAAAAAAAGAGTATCATGAAACAAAAATATTTTTTTGCTTTTGTCTTTTAATCGATTTTAATCTGATCAAACATGTTTTTTATTCACTTCATTCATTTAGCACGTGCATTTTTTTCTCCTCTCGTGTGATCTTTTTAAGAGAAACCATTTTTTCACTTACTTCTGACAGCACCCATGTTAGAGCTAATAATAAGTTGAAAAGTTTTTTCCAGGGGGGAATCATCCGGGGGGCAATTTTCCAGGGAGGAATTGTCCTAGAACCCATCACGAAATACAGTTTTTTTTGAACCATTGTTTAAACTGATATTTGATTGGTTTAAAATCGTAAATAAAAAACACGTGAAGTTCACGTTCGGAATGCATTGTGTAAAGCAAGAAAGTCTACTGACATTTTAAATTCGACCGCGACAATGAACGGCTGAGTTAAGAACATCAAAGATTTGAAACACCAGGAATGTATTTCTCTTCACGTGCAAACAAGCTTTATTAAGTGATAAAGCCAACAGCAAAGGAAGTGAAAATCATTAGAATTGAACCTCAGTTCTCCAATTATACGCCCCTCACTTATCGCTGGTTTTAAGTGCAATAATTTGGAGCAGGTGGTGACTCAATGCAGGCTGAACATGGGCGGCGAGCACGCCACCTTGGTGGCTAGTTATTATATATTTCTCTTTATTTTAAGTTGATAAAGCTTTACAACATTAAAAACAACCTAAAAACAAAACTAAAAAATTAAAATCGACTGGAACAAATAACTATTAGAAACACATAAATAAAATCATAAACAAAGGTTTTCATAAATTACACTGATTCATAGATTCATCTTCAGGTACCACATTTTTCAATCATAGCAGAAATTGTAGTACCAAAATGGGTTACCTGGAAAAGTCAGCATGGGTCACAATATCCCTATGCATAAAACTCTTTTCGTAGGATTCAGCTGAAGGTAGACTGTTGATGTACATTTGCTCAAATTCAAGTTCTAAAACATCAGTAACCATAAGAATAAAAGAGTATCTTATAAATGAGAAGCTGAAATCTGCTGTGACATATCATTTTAAAATGGATAGTGTTCTTACTTTTCTTTTTCTTTATCTTTGTTGGTAATGGCATTGGTCCTATTTCTTCTTCGTTGTCTTCATTATTTTCTTCATCTGAAAGTTTTCTTTTCTCAGCAAGTTTATCAGCCATTTCTTTTTCTTTTTCAACTAATCATAACAAAAAAGATAAAGGTATATACATTTTTAAATTTCTTTTGTAGAAACTAACAGCCAGTAAATATAACTTTTTGTGTGTTTATTAAAACTCTAAATTCTTCTAATTCGTAAACGACCATTCACTGCAGATTAAGGTTATTATACCTCTGCTGAATAAGTGACCAGAAGTATGACAAAAATACTTACTCCTGCTAAAACACTTTCAGATAAAAATAGTTCATTCAGAAATCAAAATCAACACTTTATACAAAAATCATAATTTTTTATTTTTACAGGGAACTTTTACAAGATTCAAAGTATAAAGGTTTCCTAGCCTTGACCATAATATCTGAAAAAGAGCAAACTATGAAAGTATGGCTTTTTGACTTTATGTAGTAAGATAAAAGCTGTTTAAAAAGTTATTGCGAATAAGGGCATTTTGAAAAGGCTTAATTTCTAGGAGCTCCACCCTTGGAAAAATATTTTCTGCAACATTTTTATGTTATTGTTTTCTACGTTTACTAATTTAAAAAACCTTAGTACAGTGTTTCTGAACAAGTCCTAGTTCTGACGAAATAAAAGATTTACGAAAAACACTTGTTAAAATAACCTTTTCTTGACTTTCTCCTTATATTGCAGAGGGAATGTTTGCTTAAAGAAAAATTGTAGTAACATTTTGTTCTTATAAACCTATTCTTTCAATTGCAAAAAACTAGGTAACGATACCTCCATCGTAGGGTTTTTTGGAGGTATCTAAAGACAGATAAGTAACACAAAAATATTTAATGAGAAAAGGTATCCAAAGAAATTCCATTTTGCGACCGGTTGAATAAACAACATTACAAAAAAACAACAGCTGCTATTTGCTTTACAAGAATAATAAGTCTACTATTAAAAGAGATCATGATAGTTCTTGAAAACATGCTAAATAATATAGGTTCTGTGTGTAGTAAACAAAACTGCAATAAACATGAAATGAAATATATACCACTTAATTTAAAATATTGTACCAAACAATAAATTTTTATACCATATACTATTTCAGAAAGCTCTATGAAAGCTTTATCTTCTTTTTATTTTATTTATTTTTTTTTTCGATCATGGGTGTTTGGAGTGCTAGGTGTCTCACTTGTAGATGTTGATGTATTTGCGGCTTGAAAATCTATGGTTGATGTTGAGAGTAAGGTTGTCGAACTTTGACCAGAATAGCACTCATTTGGTTGTCAAACAACATTGCTGGAGAAGAACAGAATTTCTTTCTCTCCTTGGTCTGTGCATGCTCAAATTCGACAAAAATGTCATCGCCAGTACATAGTTTTAGTAAAGAGGCGCTTCTTTTATAGCGGCAATCACTACATGCGTTTTTATTTTCGATATATTTTTCACCTCTGCATCGTTTTTTACTTTCACCCTCCGACTTATCTGCTTTACGTTTATTGGAATCTTTTAAATTTACTTCCTTCATGCTTTCGTCTTAAATTCCGGCCATGTCTTTATTTTGTTACTGTAAATATATAAAGAAATTATGGAAAATTGTAAATGTGAAATTCTATGTAACTTGTGTAAAAATATGTACTAAAAAATGAAAAACTTAATTCGTTTTTCCTACTCACCTTTAAGAAGAAAAGTTCAATGAGAAATGCAATACTTTCGTTGTTCACTTATTTATTATTATATATTGATTGTTATCGATGGGGGTTTACAGGACTTGCCGATTTTGAATGATTTGACACTTATACAATGATTTCTTTGGTAGACGGAGTTTTTATATTTCATAAGAGATTATGCTGGAGGGGGTTTACAGGACATGCCGAATTTGTACGGCTTGACACATATATACAACGCTTTTCTTAATTAAACTTATATACAACAACCTTTTTGATTGGTGGACTTTTTCTATTTCAATAACCGGATGTGCTGAATATATAACACATGCGGGCGCCCTGTTCTTTTCATAACATCAAATCTCGCATAATTTGATTGGATATCCACATTTTGTAAATTTCCATAGAAAAATTTTTTTTTGAACGCGATCAAAACATTTCGTCTATAGGGAGTTATCACAAGCCAGAAAAAACATTCAGTTGAAAAAAAAGATAAAAGTATATTTTTTCAAAATGAATTTTTACAATCATGATGGATGTTGAACATTTGTTACATTTCCTATCACTCGGATCATCTCATCCCTTGTGTGGTCGTTCTCGATCTCAAAGCAATACGCGCACTCTAGTTTCGGACCTCTTCCTAGCCTGGGATGATCTTGATGGATAATTGAGCCGGTGTAGGAACACGTAATCGGATACGTCCACTATCTAAATATCTCGAAAATATCCCAGACAAAACTTTGGGTACTCTTCCAACTGTGTGACCAGCAATGTCTCTTACAGTGTCTCCTGTTCTGTCTCTGACAACAATGTCTAATGTCTCCGGCTTCAATTCGTGTAGTTCAGGCACAACCACCTTGATCGCATCCACATCGAATGGATTTTCTGGCTCACGTATGAGTTTCATTGGCATGACCATGCCAATCAGTGGTCTTATTTTAAAGTGATGGTACCCATTCACAACACAGAAAGCAACTAAGACTGAGGTAGTATCGCTCCATACCCTAGTAGCGCGAAATTCAAAATAGTTATCCCTGTATCTGTATGTGAAATGTTGGAATGTATGAAAAGTTTAAAAGGTAGAAAACTATCTCATTGAATAATGATAGTGTGTATAATTATAAAGAAAACCACCTGGTTTTATTTTTAACGATAATAAAGCAAAATATTGCATACGAAAAGTAAACAAAGCCAAAAAAGTATGTATGGCGTCATGCATGTGCGTATATTGAAAGAAATCTCTTTTATTTCACCGAAAGATTAATTACTTGTGTAAACAAAGATTTTTTTGCCTTTTGGTTTTTGCTAATAACTCCATAATTATTTGGAATTTTAAAATTCTGATTGCAGAATCTGTTTTTAAATAAAAAATTGAAAGGAAATATTGAAAAAAATTTTTTTTCAAAAAAAATCACCTCGGAGGGTATGGACTATCCTTAATTAGGACATTATAGCTTAAAGCTTTTTTCACATGCACGTAAAATTTTACGTAAGCTCTTACGACTAGGACAATGTTCATTGATTCTCTTCTTAAGGAAAAGTTTTCGTAAGGTCTTACGGACGTTCTTTGAGCCCTTACGACGATTTCCTTAAAAACAAAATTTTGTTTTTATGAAAATCGTTGTAAGCCTCAAGAAGAAAAAAACGTTCCAAAAGTTACATTGAGCATTCGAAATAACGTCTTTTGTTCGAAATTACACTATTTTTTGCTAATGATCTATTTCCAAACGTTCCAAAAGTATATTTTATTTTTTATTGCAACAAATTTTAGTGCATGTGAATGAAAATATCCGTCAAGGCATTTTTTCGTGGTAAGAACTTACGAAAATAAGTTTGTTTGGTATTACGACAAAAACTATGTGCATGTGAAAAAAGCTTAATTAAGCTAGGGGTTACTGTATGTTCAGGTTTTCGCCATGATTTGCTCAACTCGCGGGGATTTTGCTTAATTAAGCCCAATGGCTCAAATAAGCAATTTTTTGTTGTTTTGGAGTATATATATCTTTATGTTCCGCGAAGCAAACAAAACAATATTTCACTAGTAGAGTTCGAGTTTACGTACTGCAAAAATTGACTGACTAACAGGGAGTTTTTGAATCGAAGCGAGAACACATTGGACCTCCTAAATAGGCTAATATAGCCTAATTAGACTATCAAAATTCTTCTAGTTAAGCTATTAGCTAAAATAGGTGATATAGCTTAATTTGCAGTTGTCCCTCCCTGACTAAAGAAGGACTTTCCTAGAAGAAATAAAGCCAACTTATTTCTGAAGAAAGAACAATTGAGCATGTTCTTATATTTTCCTTCCTTTTTGGACAATTTTCAGCCTAAATGTTCTTATTATAAACTAGGTTCTGAATGTGTATAACTTTGTTTAGAAGCCCTTCAAAAGCAGCGCAAACTAAAACTTAGTAGACAGAAATATAAAATTTTGGATGCCTTTTTTTGGAGTGATTACGGACGGGATTTTACCCATATTTTTCATGACAAAAGGATTCTTTCATAATGTATACTTTACGTTTAATGTAGGAATTACAACTCAAGATACAAAATATAAAACCTGATGTGGATAACATCTATAAATAAACAAAACATTGGCGCGCGTGTCGAAAATTTTGGGTAAGGTCCACTCTTATGAAATTAACAATTTCCCGGAACCGAGGACGACTCTTCAATAGAACCCCAAAGGAGGAGAGATTAGAATCCACTATTATGGTGATTTTGGCATCCCATACCATCACTTTTTGGAATGTTTATGCATCGTCGGGACCTTATCGTCCATTAAGTCTGGCCAGGTCAGCATGACTGATTTGTACAGCAGCAGTGATAGGGAATCTGTTGTTTCAGAAAATGAAAGTAATGCCAGTTTGTTAGAACAGCCAGATCCCAATGACAGTGAAGAAGATACTGAATGCTTTCGAAAACAGTTGGGAGATTTACCCCTTGGAGAATTGCAAAAATTAAAAGAATCTGTTGGTTTAAAGAAATATAGTGAAGCTTTATTTGGATCTTGGAAACCTCAAGTAACCCATTCTGGTATTCCAGATGAAAAAAAGTATGAAAAAACCGTGATATTACAAAGAAAGGATAAAGGCAGGTCGAAAAAAGAAGATAAGAGCAAACCAGAAGAACAGTCATCAAAATTTAAAGTAAATAAACCACGCCAGGTTACAAATAAAGTTAGACGTGCGAAAAGGGATCCAAGATTTGATGATTTATCAGGGAAATTTAATGAAGATTTGTTTAAAAAATCTTATACATTCATTGATGACATGAAATCTAAAGAAATGAACATCATCAGAAAACAAATCAAAAAGTCAAAAGATAGCGAAAAAAAAAGTGATCTTTATAAACTGCTCAACAGGATGAAAGAACAAAATAATATGCAAATTAGCAGTAAAAACCGAACGGATCGAGATCGACAAAGAAAAACTGATGAAATTCACTTAGTAAAGAAAGGGAAAAAAGCTTTTTATTTAAAAAAGTCAGATAAGCGTAAAGTGGAATTAGCTGAAAAGTACCGAAAACTGAAGTCCAGTGGACAACTTGATAAATACATGAGCAAAAAATGGAAAAGAAATGCATCTAAGGAAAAACGCAAATTACCAGCCAATGACAAACATTGAACATGGAATTTATTTAGCAATTTTATTTTAGTCTTCAGTATAGCTGGGTTTGCATACATGAAAAATTCTTTATGGCCAAAAACTTTCCTCCTTGTCTTTCTGAAAAATCTCCATGTAATCTTCCTCACTATGAGCAACCTCCCTATTTTGGCACATAAAAATAACAGATTTTGATCATGTGTGCATCTATTCTCATCAAAATCAATACGTATAGCTGAAAAATAGAAAGTTTGATTGATAATGTGCATTATTTTTGATTTATGGAATATATTTTGATTTCTGCTGGTAATAAGGCAGGTTGTTTTTAGTTACCTTAGCTACCTACGTAGGAACATTAACACTGATGTCCATAATTTGAGTTTCCTATAGAACATTATGGAAGAAAATTTATGTTACATGAATTCTGGCAAAACAATTTTTTAGCCTTCAACTGGATATTATATTCTTGTACATTAACACTGTGAAACAGTAAAATTGTGTTCTTGAAATCAATTAAACCTCTGTTATAAACAACCTGTTCCATAGGAATTAAATGAAACATGGGAGTTGAACAAGTTATACTAGCCACAGCTGGCTATGATCATACCATTCGATTTTGGCAAGCACACAGTGGTGTTTGTATGAGGACAGTGCAACACCCTGATTCACAAGTTAATTCAATGGAAATTACTCCTGATAGACAGTTGTTAGCAGCTGCTGGTTATCAACATATACGAATGTATGATATTCCGTCTGCAAACCCCAATCCAGTCATTAACTACGACGGAGTTTCGAAAAATATTACAACTGTTGGCTTTCAGGAAAATGGAAAATGGATGTTCACAGGTGGAGAAGATAAGTCTGTCCGTATTTGGGACATGCGTTCCAGGAATCTTCAGTGTCAACGTATGTTTCAAGTAAATGCTCCTGTGACATCTGTTGCATTGCATCCTAACCAAGTTGAACTGATTGTTGGAGATCAAAGTGGCGCCATTAATATGTGGAGCCTGACTTCAGATCATAATGAGCAGCTTATTCCAGAAACAGGTATGCACTTATTACATTGTGAATGAAAATATAACAGTCCTCTCATATCCTGAAACTCATAGGCATATTCAGTGTCAGTCAAGGAAAGTGGTGGTCCAAGATTAATTTCTTTTCAGCCTAAAATTATTTGTACGATTTTCTTTTCTACTTCAAATGACTAAACGCTCTTCCACAAATTTTGACTGAGCTCTCAGGGCGTTAGCTAGAAATTCTCAATTGAGGCCGTTAGACTATAACTACGATGAACATTTTTATAACAAAGCGGAAACGCATGTTAGTGATGAGTTTAAGACAATTTTTCAAAAC
This sequence comes from Turritopsis dohrnii, assembly GCA_027922465.2. Lineage (NCBI taxonomy): Eukaryota > Metazoa > Cnidaria > Hydrozoa > Anthoathecata > Oceaniidae > Turritopsis > Turritopsis dohrnii. The sequence continues at coordinate 1,220,912 of BQMF02000048.1, read as the reverse complement.
AGAATCATATCATTTATTTTAATAGCAAACTTATTTACTAACTTTTGGTAAATTTATTGCTGGACTCAATTGGGAAACTTATTAGTTTTTTGGATTGGGAAAGAGCCATCTAACGGCACCTGTAGGACCCTAGCTAATACCCTGGCTCTAGCTACACCACTTAAACTTTTGGAAGTAGAGGATTTTCTTCTTCTCTTTTTTCATAATCATATAGGCATTAATTTTGGTTTATTATCGTTCCTTTTCAGATGCAGTTGTTCAATCAGTGGCAGTGGACCAGGATGGGAAATTCATGGCTTCAGTAAACAATAAAGGAATTTGTTACGTTTGGAGATTAACTAATGACCAAAAGGGCGATCGCACCACATTTTACCCACAGCAGCGGTTGCCCGCCCACATAAAATATGGACTTAAATGTTTGTTCAGTCCAGATTCCAGTCTTCTAGCGACAACATCTGCTGATGGGACTTTGAAATTATGGAATACTTCAGACTTCTCTCTTTTGAAAACATTATCAGATCCTTCACAGCGGTGGGTTTGGGACTGTTCATTTTCTGATGATTCTCATTACGTAATCACTGCGTCTTCAGATAATAATGGTAGACTTTGGAATGTTGATAAAGGAGAGGTTATTCGAGAGTACACTGGCCACCAGAAAGCTATTGTTTGTCTTGCATTCAAAGATGTGAAGAGTTGATGCTTTAGTTTTCCACCTGGAAGCTCGCATGTGGAAGTATCAATTCTCTATTTCGATAGATTCTAAGGAAGCCGAAAGTAAATCTACATTCCAGAATGAGAGCTTTGCCAACTTCGGTATTGACAATTTTTTAGTTGTCTCACAAAATACAACAGACCAAGGTGTATTCTGTGTACGAATAAAGAGTCATTCTTACATGTCTTTTCACCAAGTCCATTTTGTTGAGTTTTATTGGATATAGCTTTTGTGAATGCCTATCAATGAATAACATCTTGGTTCGTGACTGAAAAGAGGAGTTTTGAAAACTTCACTCAACCTTTTTGAAAAGGACTCAATAAACCATGCACAATAATCCATAATCATGTAGTTGTTTCTTCATTGTTGGGTTTACCACTATGCTGTGTAATCCGCAGGAAGCAGCTGTCATTTTTGCCACAAAATCACATCTTTGATTGTTTGGTGAAATTTTCCATTGAAAAAAAATTTAACTTGATCCATCTTTTTGGTTGATGTTGGGAGAATTTGTTTGAACTCCTTCACTGCATCTACCTGCCTAGTGGAAAACCGGTTTCACTAATATATATAAATTTTCAAGCTGGTGTAATTTACCAGTTGTTGAAATGCAAATCTTTTGTATATTTATTTATGATTATTAATTTACAATTTAATTTACAAGCATTTCTTATAACCAGAAATTACATCACACATACACACACTCTCGAGAATACTTATGTTAAGGAACCTCGACCATTCTCTGTGTCAGGATAACATCACAATTGAGGGAAAACGGAACACTCACTTGAATTTTTTAATGAAAAGTTGTAAGGAAACGTTATTGGAATGTTTGACCATAGTGTTTGTTTTCCCTCAAAAATACAGCAAATCTATTGGCTAACAGTCAAGTCACATGACATCCCGACTAGGAGAATAATTGAGACGAAAATTCCTTTGGTTGTTTTGCAGTGACTTTTGTGGGTTTTTTTGCGCAAGCTCAATGTGGAATGTGAAGCCACACCCATTGCTAAACATATTTACTGAGAATCTCGATGATGACGTAACATTAGTTGCGTTCCACTTCATCTTGTTTGTATTGTTGTGTTGTGGAGTTCTTTATTGTATTCATCATTACAAGCGTTAGAAAACCTGATAGCGTTGTAATTATATTAACAGTCACGTGACCAAGTTTAAGACTGGATTTCGATACAGGTCATAAATTCAGTATGGGTCAACTTGGTTAATGCAAATGCGATTTTTATATGTTAACGGTCGCACTGAAGTTTAATCCATGAACCCAGTGGACAAATTTGTTGAAAAATCACTGCGGAGGAGTACATTTCTATAATGATGTACGGACTATTTCAATGAAAATACTCTTCCTCACAGTGATATTTGACGATTTTTCCCACTAGATATTGACCATTTAGTTGACAATAATTTTCCAGATCAAGAAGTTCTCTAACGATTAACGTTCAGATAAAATGAAGGTGGTACTTGCTGGTGGAACAGGTTTCATTGGTCGAAATCTTCACAAGGCGTTGACGAGACGTGGACATGTCGTCACACTTATCTCGAGAAGGCCTGCCAAAGCATGCGTGACGTGGCAAGAATTAGAACGAGAGAATTCTTTACCAGAGTGTGAGGCGTTGGTGAACTTATGTGGTGAATATATTTTGAACACTTTTCGCAGATGGAATCCATCGTACAAAAGAGACATTTACGACAGTCGTATTGGGACGAACAGGAAGTTGGTCTCTATGATGACAAAAGGTACACGTGATTTAAACTCTGTCGTTTGTCTTGTCTTTATAATCGTAATCTTGCTCAAAATGATTGGAATATAATCATGATGTTAAAGCCTTAAGGCTTTGTTATTCTCCGTTGTTTGAATTCTCAGAAAAATAAAGCTAGAAAGAGTTAAGCATCACTTTGAGCATTGCTGATCCTCGAATTGGTAGATTTTAGCATCACTGAGATTAAAATGATTTTTACTGATGCTTCATCTTTCAACATCACTGAGCTATTCTGAATGATAATTGTTAAGCGAATTGACAGTATATACAACATCTAAAAAATTGTCCAGTTCTTGGATAAATCTGGAAATCGTAAGAAGGGAAGATTATAGGAATTGTGATGCTTGACCCTTGACAGTTTGATTTTCAGATAGAAACTAAATAATATGATTCTTGATAGAGTATTGCCTGAGTTTTCTGTTTTTAAATCTTATGCAAGTTAATAATATAACTTATATTATTTTAAGAAAGTATATAGGTAACCTTACAGAATCCCTGACAGACACCCGGATGTTAACCCGAACGGATAATAACCCGATTACGCAGTCACAGTCCCGACGGACAAATGTACTAATATACTAGCCCGAACAGTTATTGCCTGTCAGTCGGGTATGTCGAGATTCTCTCCTTTAGCGGGTTATTGTCCTATAGAATCAAATATAAAGTTTTTGTGGTGGTAAGGGAGAATTATCTGGTTGGAGGAAATATTCAGAGGAGAGCCATCAACAGGATACGCCTGAACCATCGTTGAGGAAAGAATCTCATATATGTGCACCTTCATGACTGCAAGACTTGCACAGACTTTAATGATCGATGCAATGTGACAACGAGCAAAACAAGATGACGAAATGATCGGTTGGTATTCTACAAAGCTGATGATGTTTTTGTTTTTTTTCATTTTAGGTGATGTGAAACCGAGCGTTTGGGTGTCGTTACACGCAGAGGGTTATTACCCACGAAGCGAGTCTAGTACGTTCGATGAAGACTTCGTGCTCGAAAAACCTGATTCATACGTTTCTAAACTTTGTGTGGACTGGGAAGAAAGTGCCAAGTTGTCATCTAGTGAAACTATTCGTCACGTGGGTGTGCGAACTGGTGTTGTTCTAGGATCCAACGGCGGCTTGATGCAGCAGACATATTGGCCATTTTGGTTTGGCCTCGGTGGAGTAATCGGTTCTGGCGCGCAGCATTTTCCGTGGATACATGTAACGGACATGGTCAATTTGATAGTGTATTCTATAGAAAATGACGATGTTCATGGGATGTTAAATGGCGTTTCTCCTGGAATTTGTACCTCCGCTGAGTTCACGACAGCATACGGCAGTGCTATTCGTCGGCCGACGTTTTTAAGTGTGCCGGAGTTCTTCATAAAGTTTACTGTCGGAAATGATCGAGCGCCTCTCATGTTGGAAGGAGCGAATATTTTGCCCAAACGAACACTAGAGACTGGTTTCAAATTTCAATTCACGAACATACACGATGCGATGAAGGATATCATCAAATGAGGAAGATTCCCCAAAGAACCTAGCATGAGCGTGTATACCAACAGCATTGAACGAAATGAACGGTGTGCTGGTGTCCAGTCTTCTCTTTAGAACAATAAAATAATCGAAACAAACAAGATAAACGATTGATTCCCTCCTCTCGTGGAGATTCCCTCTCTCGTAAACACTCTCGTAGAGATTCCCTCGTTGCTTTGTAGTGGTTCATTATCTTGAAAATGCGTGAAGGTTTTGCGTGAAGGTCTTGGTATTATGCGTTACGAATAATGTATCCGTTCTCATGTGGTTGTTTTCCATCAGTCTTGTTCACGCCCAACTTTTCCATCAGTCTTCATCACGCCCAACTTTTCCAACATCTCTCTTTGGGAAGATTTCTAGAAATTGTATTTCTGCAATTCTACTTATGTGATCCGCAAAGATGATCCTGCAATTAACTTTCTCCACTGAAGGTATCCAATCTGGCCTCGTTTTGATGTGATACTATTACAAAATTGATGAGCATATGGAGTAGTTATGAACAATACAACGCATGGATAAGAGGTTGCGTTTGATAGTTTAACGATGTAGTGGTGTTATTAAAACTGAAACCTAGTGGGTAGGTGAGTCCACGGATATCATCATTGACAATAACTTGTCAGTGTTTCAGCCATTATTTCTACCTTAATTGAAGAGACTTTCCCAGGAGAAACATCTCATTGGGCACATTTGTTAAACAATAGTAACAATCTCTGCGAAGGAGGGCATTTCTATAGAAATACCGTATTTCCTCTATTAAGCGCCCGGGCGCTTATAAAATTTTTTCGAAAATTAGGAGGGCGCTTAAAAGAGGGGGGCGCTTATAAAATTATTTCAAAAAACCCCTACAAAAAATTGTGAGAGGTGTTAAAAATAAATACTTATTTCCACTTTTATTATTTTCTATAAAAACTATGTACAGAAAACAGAAGAAATATCAGGTATGGTTCATGTAATGTTTTCCAACTCTATATATATGTAGTCATCTTCTTCTTAATCGGAGTCTATTAGAATGTTTGGATCATCTTCCATGTCTCGTTGAAAAGATCTACAAGCAGTTGGCTGACTGTTTTGGCTAGTTTCTAATAAGCGCCCGGCCGCTTATCTAGGATTTTGACTCTAACATTGTAACTCTAATAAGCGCCCGGGCGCTTATTAGAGGGGGGCGCTTATAAAATTATTTTTGGATTAACAGGGGCGCTTATTAGAGGGGGGCGCTTAAAAGAGGGGGGCGCTAAAAAGAGGAAATACGGTACACACTATTTCAATAAAAATAATCTTCGTTGCAGTGACTTTTTGAAGATTGGCCCACTGGGGTTCGTGGGTTTTGCTGATAGACTTACGCGAGAGAATTCTCTATCAAATGATCAAATCTTGCTACAGTACCTTGAGAACATTAAAACTTATAATGAGGCTGGGCTGACTCCATTCCATGTCAGTAGTTGAAGCATTGGAACGAAGTTTACCAAAACATACCGAGCTACATCCTTAAAAACTACATAAAAAACTAGATAAATGATAGGTAGTTAATACATATTACTAGTTAGTATCTTTGAGTTTATTCTAAAAGAATAAGAAAACTTCGTAAAATAATTCTTATCTTATAACGATCTTATATCTTATAACGATCACTTTTTGTCACTGCATTTATATTTCAAAATGGAAACGAGATCAAGGCTACTACGATGAATAAATTATGAGTTTATGGAGAGGAGAGACCTTTCTGCGTCGTGGTCGAGATATCATGTCAAACAAAAAGTCTATTGTTAAGATATTTCTCGGACAATTCACAAACGCTTTTTATTCAATGACAAATTTATTTTAAGGAACAAATTCGAAAGAAAAACTTTTAGTATAATGCATACCGTAAACCTCCGAATATAAGCCCTGGGCTTATACAAGTTCGTAAGCTTTTTTTGGGTGGGCTTATACACGGGGGTGGGCTTATACACGGGTGGGCTTATACATGGAAAACAATAGCAACATATTAAATATCTATGCATATATTTTACGTAATAAAAACTTTTCACTCATCGCCACTTTCTTCACTATCTTCACTTTCGCTATCACCATTATCTTCACTTTCGCTCGATGTCGCTGTCTCTACATTGTCTCCAGTACCATCATCTTCTTCCCCGCTTGATGTTTCAAGGTGGAATTCCTCCTCTGGTTGAGGCATTGTATAGTCGTCTTTACCTCGGATGTTAATTTGTTTATCTTCTGTCCCATCTAAATTATTAGTTAATCCACACTTAACAAATGATCGAATTACGCACTCTTTGCTTTCTGTCACTTTTTCTCAAGCATTTGCAACCCACTTGGTTGTAAGCACTCGTCTTTCTGAAGCACCAATCTTTCCTTCTACATAACGTTCGAGATTATCGTCAAGATGTTTTTCAAATTCTTCTCTTATGTAGTTCTTAAAAGGTTTATTTACAGATATGGACTTATATGGACCAAATATCAATAGAGGACTTGTTCGTAAAGAACTGAAGAAATAGCTTGTACTTGTATGTTTTTGCAAAAAAAAAAAGTTTTTTAGTAAAAGAAAAACAACCATGAAATTTTCCCTTCCAATATTATGGGCTTATACACGGGTGGGCTTATACATGGAAATCGTTAGTAATGAGTAAAATGATGGGCTTATACACGGGTGGGCTTATAGACGGGTGGGCTTATATTCGGAGGTTTACGGTATCTCGAAACATCTAGCTTAGTTAAGTTTAGTTTAAAAACACCAAATCAGAAAGCTGTAAGAAAGTTTGAAATCATAAGTCTCAACAACAATAACATAAGTAAAATTTAAATATCAAAGTTAGTAAAAGTAACTAACATTCCAATTTAACACACAACTATTTGAATAATATCCATTACATTGAACTTACTGACAAACTAACAATGAAAACATCCTTTTAAATGTTCGGTAGGTGAAGCCTTCGAAACCTGCGCTCCTTTATTAGGTTTTATAGGCTTACCGTTAAAGTGGGACCCGGGGCCCTGTATCAGACACGTTATATATATTGCATACCTTGTATTAGCGGACACTTTATGGTGGAAATGGCCGAATAACGGTCAATTTCTTACAAGAGTAATCCTATATAGCGGACACAATTTTGGTCCACCGTATGAAAAGTTTCAAGTGGACGACTTGTCCTATTTGATTTCTCTTCTGCAAATTTTCTACTTTTACACAAAAAGCTTTCTCTAGGTAAGTTGTAACTCTAGAGTCTTCGTTAATAAAACATACAAAATATAACATGAGCAATAACTAAAACAACATAAGTCGAGAGTGTAATGTCCTTGTTTTCTTGTAGGCTAGACCTAACAAGCGCGCCAAAACTACACAGAAGAGAAACTGAAGTAGAGAGAAATCAAAGACAGGAAGGCTAACGTGAGACCACATGCCATTCACATCTCAGACGAAGTCCTACTACGACAAGACGCAACCAAATCGAAATCTCCGACCCACGATCATACACAGTCACAGATGTGTCGGGACACCAGATTACGGCGGGAAAATAAAGGGAAGACGCTAAGATGTGATGCACAGAAGTTCAAGATCTTCCACAGCAATGACAAGCCCAACTACTCAGAGATGTTGGAGACACCCAGAGACATAACCAGGTGGGGTCCTGGTGACCATGAAATCGAAAATTCGAGTATGACAACACCTGACGCCTACACAGACGCGATACCAACTGTACACACAGACACAGAACTCCCACCACCAATCACTTCCCGTTCTACCATTCAAGATGCACCGAGGAACACCACAGAAAGACCATCACCTACGACTCCACGACTGTGCCAGTCATTAAGGACAAAGCGCCTACTAGTGCGGTTTCGGGACTATGCAACTTAATGGACACTTACGGACGTTATTATACATGAAAACAACAACAACAACAACAACAAATATTTTGTGTGTTCGTTTATTGTTTGTTTGTCCCTTTGTGTGTTCTCCGTGTGCAAGTTCTGTGCATGTGTAATGTTTTTGTTTTCTTGTAGGCTAGACCTTAAAATAATAGATACTCATAATAGATACTCGTCTTGGATACTCAACCTATTACAGAGAGAAAAACAATTGCGGGGAAGCGTACATTTGGAAAACCATGGAAACAACATGGGCTGTCGCGAAATGAAAAAATAATTTGTAAAGTTACTCCAACAGAGTTGTTGAAAAGAACACTGAAAAGAAGAGACGACTCTCCTACGTTTAGCTTATTAAAGACGTTAATGATAATTTGACGTCAAATATTTATATTAGAAAGCTAATGATCGTTGAAGTGAACAGCTTCTTATTTTATTGCGAAATTTTTTAACTTTATCAATAAAAACATTTTCTTTAAACATACGTAAAAATGTTTGCAAGGTTTAAAGGCGTCAACCTTAACATTTCGAACATGAGGACATGCTCTGAATGTTTCGAAAAACCGATATTTTTCTCGGATGTGGATTTAAAAGCACACCATCAAAGGTGCCATACAACTAGCGATGAGGTGATGGAGCTAAGAGAACAAGTAGCAGCTTTGACAGCTGTTTTTCGTGGGGAAGAACCCGTGGTTGGTTTCCGCAAAGTCAAAAGAAACCCAACGATTAAAGATCTGGAAGACAAAAGAAATAAAATTGAAGAGATGATCATAGGGATTGAAGGTGAGGTTTATGATTTGCAAGAACAAGTCACTGATAGAGAGAAGATCGTTATGAAAATTCGTGATGAGTTGAATGTTCTTGCTGAAAAGTCAGCCTATAAAGAAAGGGAGCTTGAACTGTTGCGACGTGAACAACGACGGATTGATCACGAGTACAACCTCAAATATAAATACAAAGACGTTCTCATCACACCGATGGAGTCATGGCAGAGTGAATGCCAAATGGAAGCGAATTCAGCGATCTGTTCATTAAAGAGCTTTGGAAAGATTGGTGAAGACACCTATAATTCCTTGCAAATGAAACTTGATTGTGTGATGAATAAAATCAACACTTTAGAAGTGGAACTGAACAACATCCAAAGGAAACAGAGTCAGAAGGCGAAAGACATGGTAGATGAAGAAGATGATATCAGAGATATCAAACAACAGCTCGTTACAGTACAAAACAAGTTGAACGAAAAGGAAAAAGAACTAAGGAAAAGCAAGGATGAGATCAAAATGTTGAAAGATGACATCTTACTGAAAGAAGTAAAAATCAAGGATTTAACTAAACAACTGGTATTTCAACAAACTAAAGTGCAAAACCTCACAACACGAATTCAACAGAAGGAACACCGTGTTGCAGAAATTGAAGAGAGGTTGGTATCGATGAATAAAGAGCGGAAAGATTTGGATGAAAAAGTATGCAGATACAAGTTAAAATATCACCAAGTTCAAAATCAGTTGGATAACCAAATACAGAAAACGAAGGAAGATAAATCAACACAGGGAGTGTTGGATACTGACTCAGTCAGTATTAGTGAGCAGTGCTCTGATCTGCAGAGGAGATTACTGGATATGCAGAATGGAGAGGTAGAATATCTCAAACAAGTTGAGATATTGCAAAATATGATAGATCAGCAAGAAAAATCGAGAAAGGAAGTGCAATCACTTCTAAATGAAAGTGAGAAATGTAAAAAAGCAAAAGAAGAAGAAATATGTTTTTTAGAGAAAATCAAACTTGAACAACAAGAAAAGATCAAGGAAACAAATCAACTGTTGGAAGAAACAACGAAAGAATTGATGGATGAAAGGCTGTTAAAATCCCAAGAAAGTGAGGAGTGGAGAAAAACGTTAATGGATATGCAGAAGGAGAAGTCAGAACATGTAGATCAAATGAGTAAGATGAAGAGGGAGTTACAAATACTTTCAAGCCAAAACAAAAATTATAAGAAAGAAAAGGAAGAGGAGATAGATCGGTTGAAAAATATCAAGCTTCAACAAGACGAGAAAATCAAGGAATTAGATGACTTACTGAACGAAAAAAACAGAGAACTCGCTGAGAGAAAAATCTTGGAAGCAAAACAGAATGAAGAATTAAGAAAATTTGAAGAACAGTTAAGTCAATTTCGAAATATAAATCAGGAACTTATGAACGACGTGAAATTGCTCAAGAATGAAAACAAAATTGTCGCCCAGCAGATTGCTGAAGAACGTTCTAATCACGAAGAGGCCAAAGCAATGAATGTGAAAGCCAAAGAAGAACTTCGTGTCGTACAAGAAGAGTTTGAAAGCTTGAATTGTGAAAAGAAGATGCTTGAAGAAAAGTTGAATGAAGAATCAAACGAAACATCAAATAAACTTCTTGAAGAGCTTAGCAATCTAAAAAAGGAAAATGAACAGTTGAAGAACGATAAAACAAAATTGCAGAGAAAATGTGATGATACTGCTAAACAGCTATCAGATCTTCAGAAGGAACATTCTTGCTGTGGTCAGAAGGTTCAAAAAGAAGTATCTGCATTACAAGAGAAAGTAAAATCTAGAGAAGTAGAACTTTCCACGCTTCAAACTGATTTGGAAAAAACAAAAAAGTTCCTCAAACTTCGACAAGACTCAGGTCATCGTGACTTTAATGAAATACAGAATTTGAAGAAACAGCTTGAGACGACAAATAAAAAATTGAACAAGAAGAACAAAGAAGTTGATGAACTAAACACCAAGATATCAGAATTTGGCGCTATTATTAATACTCTGCAAACTGAGCGTAATGATGCAGATGTGGAAAATTTCAGGTTAGTGCAAAGATTGGAAGAAAGTGAACAAGAAAACAAGCGTTGTTGTGGAATCATCGAAGACTTGAAAACGAAAGGATCTGATGTGGTTGAGAAGAAATATGCAGATCAAGAAAGAAAGATTGCAAATCTGAAAAGAAATATTGATGATTTGATCAAAGAATCAAATGAACTACAAAAACAAAAAGACGCTTTGATTGCAAAAACTGAAACTTTGCAGCGCGAGTTGAACGATGAAAGAAAAACATCTTCAATTGATAAAAAGGTCGAGGAATATGAAAAGGAAATTCATAGATTGGAGGAACACCAGGAAAACAAAGACAATGAAATCAAAGAGTATGTCAACACAATTCAAAATCTTCGAAAACAAATTGAAGAGCACGATCATGAAAGAAATGATGTAGTTTTACTGAAATCTTTGATTCAACAAAAAGAAAACAAGATTAAAGAATTAGAAGAATCAGAGGAAAACGTCGCAACATTAAATAAAGAATTAGAGGACTTCAATGAGAAATTAACTCAGACGGAATTGCAGTTAGCAGTAGCAAGGAAAGAGTCTCTTAAAATCAACAGCAAATGTCAAAGTTACGAAGAGAAGAATCAGATGCAAGAGAACGAAATCAAAGAATTGAAGAGTCAGATCCATTTGATTGTTTGTAGCAGAACTGAAAAGGAAAACGAATACACAGAAAAGATAGACATGCTAACGAAGATGTTAAATGAAAATGAAGAGAAAATGAAAGAGTTTGAAAATCTTGCTGAAGTGGATAAACAGAATCGTGAAAAAGAAATAAACAAACTACAAGAAGAACTGAAACTTTTAACAGACGAACTTGAGAAGGACAAACGATCTGTGAAAGATATGAAAGATCGAAATCGAACGTCAACGAATGAAGAGCGAGATATAAACACAAACCAAGCACAGTAAGTATTGTTCTACTGATTGTCCTGTTACAATGAGTGAACTGAACTCAATAATGTAATTTTCATGTTTTATAGATCTTCACTTGACAAGACAATTGATGAAACAGTCAGCCATATTGACGAAATTTCGTTCGATTATGGAGAGGATGCAGTTGCACCTAAACCACGATCTAGTGAAGAAACAGAAAAACTGAAAGTGTAAGAAGCTTTTTGTGTTATGCTGATGACTTGACTTTTTCTTCAGTCTTGTCGATGAAAACAGAAGATTGTTAGCTTTCAATATCTTGCTTTTAGTGAGGGAAAAACAATGAAGTTTGGAGAAGACTTAACGGAAGATTATGGTGATGATTTTGAAGAATCTGTGACCAGTTTTTCTACAGATTCTGAGGATGAAGATGACAAGAACAATTCCGATAGTATATGTGACCGTAGTAATGATCATGTATCTGGAAAAAGTTCAAAACATGCAGATAGTGATTCGATTAGTTTTGGCAGTGAATTGAGTCTTCCTGACGAGTCTGCGGTGAAAGAACAAATCAAACAAGATGAAAAAAATCACCATGACAACGATCTCAATCAACAACATGACAAAATAACGAAACGCATATCGGATGATGAAAAAACAGAACAGGAACATATCTCACGCAACCCTATTGGTAAACTACCTCCACTACGAAAAAGATCAAGTGGAGAGCTGAGATCGTTGGCTCCTTTAAAAGAGAAGTTAGCAACGTCAAAAAATACCAATAACGGAATGATGACAGCTCAGAGTACCGAGCACGATGAGTTAGGAGCTGTGAAGAAGGTGTCATCAAAAAGATCGTTTCTAAAATCATCTTTAGAATATGGAAGAAACGAATCAGAATCATCGAAGAAAGAAAATAATTCACCAACCTGCATTAGGCATTCAAGCTTAGAGGATTTACCTCCATTATCAATGCAAAAGTCGTATTTTAGTTTGCCGCCACAAATCAGTAGTGACAAAGATGACGTCACGGACAAATCTGATTGCTCATTGGATGACGACATCGATGCATTGTTAAAAGGGTTGGATGAAGTTGATGTGAAACCACCATCTTCACGTAAAAAAGTGTTGCCTAACGTTTCATCACAGGCTGCACTGAAAAAGTGCTAAAACGTTTAAAAAAATTGTATTTATTATTATTTTTATTTAATTGTTATTGTTTATTTTTGTTTATTTATTTATTATATGTTTATAATTCCATACTTTGCTTTTCTTTGACCTTCCAATCCGCTCAAATTTATAAGTTACTATGGGTGGTGTCGCAATTACATGGAGCCCCGTTCGTGGGTTTTGGATTTGCTATAATCGTTTGTTAGGGGTCGGTTACATGTAAAATTTGGTCCTGGGATGAAATTCACCCTGGGGAAAGTTCTGGTGCTCTTCGAAATATGGAAATTAGAACAACCTCTAACCCAGGGTTTCTTGCCTTTTCAATATACGGATAGCCGCTATCCGTACATTGGATTGAAGTTCTACGCTTTTCTTGAAACAAATACTTCAACTGAAATCAAAATATCTTTTTGTTTATTTGATATTGTTTTACGTGGCTAGCCTCACTCAGTTGTTATTGCATCTGTTCTCCAGGTGGGGCCACAGCTGAGGTTGGAGGCTCCGAAGTATTTGACACTCTCATGAGTGACACAAACTTAATCAAGTGTCGGTGTTCTCCTGGATGACCTCCTGTGCAACACCTGATGTATGATCTACCCAATTTTCCTCGCATGGCATGGGTAGGCCCGGCGTTATGGTACATTCATTCATGGTACATTCATTCACGCATTCAAATCGCCGCCATATCGATTAAGATCAAAAGGAGATCTTAGTTTCCATCCTTTCTACAATTTGCATGTTTACTTGTTGCATCAATGATGGGATTTCGTGATACACGTTTTTTTATAAGCAACATGTTTATAAGCAACACTAGCAAATTTTCTCAAAAAGTTAAGCAACAGTACTACATGGATCTTACATAAATTAGCAACATGAAATTTTGAAATAATGCAGCACTAGCATAGCTACAACACATTTCTTAAAATTGCCACACTAGGTGGTTGCACTAGGTTGCAGTACTGTGTCCTACACTTTACACTTAAATACTTAAGCTCACACAAAGATTTTCAAGACTGGAAACACATATTTTTTCAATTAATTCTTAGCAACAAATTAAGCAACATTACTACTAAAAAATGGTCACATTTTAAGCAACATAACTACTAAGGTCTGGTTGCTTGGTTACTTATAAAAAAAACTCTGGATATTTTATCATTGCTTGTGGTGGCGTAATACTGAAATGCAGTGGCAGCAGTCTTGGTCACACACCTCCCTGAATCTTCATATCCATCGCCTCTTTGGTATTTTTAGATACATCACGGATATAGCGTGGTAAGTACCTTTGAGTGTGACCGCTGCGACCCGTGTTCGAGTCCAGTCATGTCGTATCTCAATACACCACTCCGATGCGCTTTAAAAGCAGCGTGTCAGCCCATTAGGAGCCATCCACTGACTGCACACTGGTCTTCTGGCAAGTTAGAGCAATGCTATACGTATCTCTGGCGGTAAGTCAACTACTAGTTGCAAATCGGCGTTTTACGCATTGTTTATGTGAAGAAGAAGGAAGAGAAGGCTCTACATTATTGCACACGCAAACCTTTATACAAATTTCAAAACTTCTTTTGACAAAATCGCAAAGTTTATCAATTTAAAATTTTCATAAAACATGAACAATCTTCAACGTTTGAGCGCAGATTTGTTACAATGTATACCTCTGTGTTCAGTTCAACTATGAAATATGGAGAGGTGGATAGTTGTGACACTTCTGCTCACTCTTGAGCTAAGATGGAGTTACCGTAAATGACCGATTAAGCGCCCTGAGCGCTTTTAATTTTTTGAACTTTTACGGTGGGGTGCTTATACGGACGGGGCGCTTGAGTCCTGGGCGTCATTTACGGTACTTGTACGTTTTATTTTTGCACATGATTAACTCTCCTCCGCAGAGTTTAGCTTCGCCCCTGCTTAGTTAGAACAACTCTTCTGTGAAATGGACCAAATCATTCAGAAAATTGGTTTACTAACTTAATGAGACCATTCATCTGTGATAACTGTTGTTGTTTTCTATAACCCCGGACAAATTGTGGCAGTATTGATGTTTTTCATGGAGAAAAGATCATGATTGTGTCCAGCTATGGCCCCCAACAAACATTGATAACATTGATGATGGGGGAAGGGGGCCTCATGAATTTCATGCTTACTACCACAATTTTTTGTCCAGGATTGTAGTTAATGTGAGATCGAAGCAATATTAATCTAACACTAAATTAGGTCCTAACTCCTTTTTTCATAACTAAGCTGTTTTTCGTCTCATTGGTCAGCGCCGCAAGGTCTTTCATTTACCCGTATCTGTCAACCCGTCTGTAAGATCACGGTTTTTCACGCCCTGCTTAAACGTCCGCTATTATTCAAAATAAGAAAGTTGAAAGGACGATATATTGGAAGATATAGCTTGGAACTATGGGGCAACGTTGCTTACAATAAGTAAGGGAAGGGCGTTTTCATATCTGTGACGCCCTTCGGGTGTTGCCATGTAATAGCAAATAATAATATCACACTAGAAAATAATGCGGCACCATGGAAATCGGGATTTCGGATTTGATTAACAATTCTCATTTTCTTTATAAATATAAGATCTTTCTATTTACATAAACTTCACCAGACAACTTTCACAAAAAAAACATGGAATGAAATAGCGGAAGAAGATACCATTAGTGTTTAATTCCGGTGATTACAAAACTGGAAAACGTCTCAAGATAAATCTACAGTGGCCAAAATTGCCCAAAAGTCACTGCGATGAAGAGCATTTTTATTGAAGTAGCGTGTATATCTACAGAAGTGCACTCCTTCACAGTGATTTTTCAACAAATTTGCCCCTGGCAAGTCTACTCTGCAAAGAGGTTAAAACTAACAATTTAAACGAGCAGGGGAAGACCTTAATGCTTTTAAGTCCAGAATTAGTCACATGTCAATCAAAATTCGCCAACATAATACTTTTCTGTTGCTCCATAGAAACAAAAAAACAAAAAAGAGACGAGAGATAAAATTAAAATCCTTCGATATATTTCTCTTTAAAACCCAGGGTTCATGTTATGTTCACACTTGAATATCAAATAGACGATTTCTTGAAAACAAAATTTATTAAGTTTGTTTTGACCAGGCAGTTCATGAAACGAACAAGCTCAATTTGAAATCAACCAATCAACAGAAATGATTATAATATTATGCAAATTATTCCACGTGAATGATAAATAATGTTCAATTTTGTCCATATGAAACATGAACCTCACGAACAGATTATTTCACATGTCATATGTTAACGACGAGTTAAAAATCAATTTCCTGAAATTAACTCGATATTCAAGACAATCTTTTTTCTTTATTAAAAAAGGATTGATTTATGAAAGATTCTTGAAAATTCACCAGAGAACAGTTTTTTTTTTTGAATCTCCACAGAACTTGTGTGAAAACAAAAATCATGTTCTAGTCAATTTTCGTCAGAATACTGTCCGCACTGTTTACGGAAATGTAGCTGACTCCCATGTAAATGGCAGCATTAGAAACGATGTAAAAAGTTATCTTTCCTGCTTCGACGTAAGCAAATCCAAAAAGTATAGACTGTGAATAAAAGTGAGAATATGGCGCAGCATATTTTATTGCAAATCCTAATGCGAGGATGTAAACAAAAACCTTCATATAAAACGAACAACAAAATAAAAATAAAATAAACGAATAACCAAACAAAAAGGATATATATGCGTGTAAGAAGAAATAGGAAGCGCACTAACGGTTCAACATTTTTGAAATACGGTAAATATCGGCAGGTGTCGAGTCAGCTAGGAATTCACACTCCAACAATAGTTCTTGATCAACAGATTTCACCTTGTCCGCCTCATGCACACAACCTGACGCTCGTAAAACCACCAGTGACGCTTCCTTTAATATATGCGTCACCATGTCGACACAACGTCGGTTGTACCATTTACTGATCAAATTTATAGCGTCGTCTTTATGGTCCGACAAGTCGGTTGGGCCGAACAAAAGAACCTCCAACATAAGTCGGATGTCGTCAAAAGATTTGTTGGTGTGATTGGTGGAATTCAAGAGCATGTTTATGATGCACTGCAAGTGACGGCTATATATACTTTTTATCGTCAGATCCGGCAACGTCGCTAGCAGCATTGTGATGTCGACGGCATCTTTCAGTTCGTCATGATAGGAAGTATGAAGGAGTTCGTATAAGACAAAAGCTAACTGATGACAAATACTCGTCATCGGGTTGTATTCAGTCTTTTGAAAACTTTCGCCAAGATTCGGCAAGACGGCAATTGCCACTACCGGACATTTGTTCGGCACACGTCGTGGCGACAATACCACGGACGGCTCGCCATTACTTAAAATGACGAGGTTTTCAGCTTGAACGCCGCTTAAAAACACGCCGTTTCTATAGAAGTGTTGGACGCCCTTCATAACCTGTAGAAAGATGAGAGCAATTTCTCGTTCGTAAATCTCCGGATGTCGCGAATGCTTGTCCAGAGTTAAGCTGGCGTACTTGGCCAAAGTCATTTTTGGAAGTTGTGGTGATATGTACACGTGGTTGATATTTATAGCTTTAGGTATCCCATCATGCAAAGGAGTTGAATAAGTTTGTTCTATGGAATGGCACAGGTGAAGGCAATTTCGATGCAGAGTCGTTTTCGAATAGTTTATGTTCGGATATCTGTGATGTTCTCTCTTAGGAGAGTTGTGTTCCATCTGTAGCTGAAAGAACAGAAAAAAACAACAACAGGTTAGTTAGACCGGTATGCTACATTGGAAACATACCGACTGGTGGTACAGCACTCACCCATGCAGTATACCGGCGAACTTGTCCATTCGGAAGGTTGCAATTGACAGGGACGACCATGTAGTTGGTTAAGCCAAGCTGGATGTTTTCGCCAACACTTTCGAAATCGTCCCAGTCGAAACCTTGCAATGAGTCGCAATCACAATACAGGCGAGACGTTTCGTACGCGATTTTCTCGATAGTTTGTCGATGCACCTCGATGAGTTTGTTATAGCTGTCGATCGAGTGTCGAAGTGGAGTCCGACGCAACGATGAAGAGTTCCTTTGCTGCGTCGTTTCCATGGAAAACGTGTTGCTACGTTGCGATGACGACAGACTCTCCGAGGACAATGCCGAATCTGATGAATTGCTACTGAGCCGATGGCTCTTGTTCAAACTCTCTATGGCTAGTTCGGTGTCCCTACGCCAGGCGTCTTCCTCATTAAGCGTGTGGTTTTTCTTCTCGGTATGGTCGGCCACGGTTGAGTGTTTATCTGTGAATGGTTCGCTACTGCAGCTACCTAACAAAAGAAAGATTGTGAATATTAGGAATAACACATTCAGTGGGCAAAATGGTCAAAAAGTCACTACGACGAAGAGCATTTTCAATGAATTTATTTTTCTATAGAAATGCACTCCTTCACAGTGATTTCTTTCAAAAATCAACCAAGTAAGCTGTCACTGGTGTGGCGTAAGATAAACCGTCCCCTGTTCAGTTCGTCCCCCAAAACATAAAAATAACGTGACGAGGCTCCACCTTTACTTTGATGTCTTTGAGGTTTTTGAGGAGGAAGAATTTTCGACTTGGAGAATGGATAGTTGATGTAATTCGCTTCGTCCTCCATACTTGAAACACTGCTATTGGAAACACGAGAACGGAACTCGATTTGCGCATAGGGCGGAATGTTCGTTGGCGGCTGGGGCGCTCGATATTTTTTGGTTGAAGGTATTAGAGGTTGGTTTACTCGGTAAATCGAAGGATCGGAACCCCGCCGTTGAAGTCGGGTTGTAATCAAGCGATTACGACGGTCAATGTCGGGGCTACAGAGAGCACGTATTGTGTCGGATGGAAGTTGCGGAGAACTGTCGTTCTTATTGTTACTAGGCGACGTGTCGTTACAGTACGTATTGGCGCGAAGTCGTCGTCCTTTACGCAAAAAACTGAGATTGAATAAAAACATCCGTCGCTTGGATGACGGTGTCTGCCCAATCACGTAACTGTCGCGTATACTATGTATCGAGATAGCTCCGTCACTCTTACGTCGTCCGTCATTCAATAGTCTGTTTTTGCCATTATTTAGTCGAATAGACGTACGGTAATCTTCGATGGACGGCGTTTCATGGTCAATGTAGTCGGCTGATAGCTCGTCCTTTCCGTCTTTCTTCGAAGACAACTTCTGGAAAAACTTCTTAAACTTGGATTTCTTCTTCTTGTCACGACCAAGCGTCATCGTCTTCAACTGATCGCCGCCGTCGTCAAGAGCCTTCATACTCTGAGGAATATTTTCGTCGCTGGCACGTCGGATTGACGAGCGAAGGGCAAAGGTTTCAGCTTGATCTACAGAGAAGAGGAAATATGCAATCATCAACAGAGAATATATGATTAGGATTAAATATTCGCTATTGTTTCTCAGCTTAGAAGACGAGGAAAGGCAAACAGAATTAAATCCTTCACGCCAACCAAACATATGAGCGACTTCCTTTAAACCTGCAGGCGACCTATTCATAACATGTCAACATATATTCACGTGCTTGCACATAAACCAAGAAATCTTCAGTCAAAGATGCTTTCATGTACACAATTCACGAAACGACTGACCTGTGTAAGCTTCGTATAAATCCCATGCCTTATGAGGATCGTATTTTACAGAATAATTTATACAGGTCATGGTTGACAATAAATATAATGAAATATATATAAAAAACACTTCTAGACTTCAGTCGATCAACATGGTCTCTCTGTCGAAGATCATAATTTTCATATTGTACTCATAACATTATATCTTTTGTTCATTATCAAACGTAACAGATATTTTTGTAGATGACGCATCCTTCATCTATGCTCACACTTCTTTAAATAAACTATAAGTATGTTTACTTGCCTGTCGTAAGACGTGTGAAAGTTGGCGCGAATGAACTGCAGAAAATTCATTAGTTTTTTTAACATTAACACGATCTCCTCAAATCTGATTTACTCAGAGCGTGGAAAATGAAAATAAATAAATAAATAAATTTTCTCATTATTGTTGTTATTGTCATGCTAAATTTTAATATTAAGCTAATATTCGCCTAATGTAAACAATACCTTCACTAAAATCCCGAAAGAAACAATTGATTCTGAGATAAAAAAGAAAAATCGGTTTTGCTAAACACAGGCTTGGTATAGACATGCAAATACTAATTACTTTCTACCATGATGGTCTTAATCGAACTCCTCATCAAAATAGCGGCCGTATCACTTGAAGATGGAGAATGGTTTGAATATTGAATATAAAAAGATTAAACGCTGATAAAAATCATGTTCGGATGAGCAGATTATGTAAAAGAAAAAAACATAATTAGCTTATAAAGCCACGGTTTTTTTTTCTCTTCAAGTCTAAATATCCAATTTGCAAAAAACTGACATGATGACAGTAATCTAATCCAATCCCCTTGCTCACAGCCATTTCGTCAACTTATCAAAATATTAAAAATTGTAACATGTTTACATGAAATAAGAAGAAAAAACTTGGAAAACAAACAAGATGATTTACAGCCTGTTGTCAAGACGTTAATATTTCCCAGTCTAAATTAAAGGTTTTCGTGATTTTTTTTTCACCACAACTGCACTAATAGCAATACACATACAACACTGACGAAAAACAGTTGACGTCATACCCAAATGACGTCAACACATGAATTAACAATAACAAAACCATATTTGAAAAAAAAAATGCACCAGCCTCGATTGCATGAGATCAGTCAAATTAGAATAGTGATGTTTCAAAACAACTTATACAAAACACCTCTCCTGAAACCTTCACGATAAAAAAAACCTATCTTCACAATAAGCGGGAAAATCAAATGAGATATCCGTTATGTAACACTGTCTATTACGCTTTTAAGAACGTTATATTTATTGCTTAGTGTCACTGACCACATCCTGTCGTTAATCAGTGGACGAATCGACGTAAGCAAATCAAAACAGAAAGTGATTTAAAAAAAAAACATCATTTTGAACGTAATCTGTCATTTCAAGCTAGCCAAAAAAAGATGACAAATTGTTGGTCGAACAACACGAAACATGAGGATTGCACAACAGAAGATCTTCTCTCGAGTTTTCTCACGATTCCAAGCCAAACGATGAAGAGCTATTTCCGATGGAGGAGTTTCTTATCCTTTCTTTACGAAAACATTTGACAAAATCTTTTGAGAATAAGATATTTTGGAGAGGTTTTGTAATGATGGTTTAATAATGATCTCACCTATGCCACACGATGTTGAGAATTACTGTTTGATCAAACCATACAATTTAAGATCGAGCACGATTCGAACACGATAGAACTCGATAAAACACGTAAGAAAGATAAAAAGAAACCATCAAAGCACAATCCATCAAAATCCATAAAAAACTCACAAAACAAAACTATCACTATTAAAGAAACGAGCGATATAAACTCGACTTTTTCTTCATATCAGCTATCCAGTCGATAGTACCTGCACTCGCATCGCATGTCCCGTCGTTCGCACCTGCACTTTCAGAGCATATGAAAGCAAAACTTCACAAAACAAACGGTTACCTCTCGTCTATAAAATCAAACATCCACTGACATATATGTTAAGACTTTCAATAAATTCATCAAGGGTTGTGCGTACACAACTCTGCGGTTCAACAAAGTTTTTTATCTGTAGTGTTTTTCAACATGATCTTAACAAGATGAAGATTATGTCCGATAACTTTAAAGTATTATTGCCAACAGGAAAGATTTGACAAAGTCAAAGATGATAAATGATGTTCTTTCAAAATCGATAAGAGATATTAAGGAAGCTTATCTCATTACAATCATTGTCAACATCAGGAAATTAAAGTGTGTAAAAGAACAGTGGCCGACAGAATGCAGAGTGGAAATTATGCGGAATCGATGTGAGCAATGAAGATATTATATCGCACAGTGGATTCTAATTCCATCTATTTAGAACTACACAACCATCACTAGAAGCACAAAACAAAACTGAAAGACATCTCTCTGTTCCACTATCACCACCGTGTGAACACGTCACGAAATAAGATTTCAAATCTTCACAGTTGAGATATGTGATAACGTATTCGATCAATTCAAATATGTTCGTCTGACAAATCTTTACCATCAGACTTTACGGTGTAAACCTTATGAAATGTGTTTGGGTTAGTGAGGGTAAGGCACAGGGTTGGCCTCATTTATTCAAATACTTTCATAAGCATTTTGCATAAGCATATTAATGTGTGGTAGCGATTTGCCAGATGAAAAGCTCAGAAAGCCATGAGGTTTTGATAACAAATTTTGTAGTGTCTGATGTAATTGAACCGTGGGTTTACTAAGGTCTTGCCATAGCATTAAGTTAGACGACAATCAAGCTATAATAGCTGCTCTTAGACAAATTTCCAACGAGCGATGGTAAGAACAGAAAAGCTGACGTGGCATTTTCTCACTGTTAAACCAAAATCTCATCTTAACCGTCAAAAGATACAATCGACCTATATCACGTGATTTTACTCCACCAATAAAATGATTCATGAACAGAAAATCAGAAGGGTTTCCACCATGTGTTTGTAAACATGTCTCCATGGTAACTGACAAACAACATATCCGTCGGCAATCAACAAAACAAAACTCCCTACCTTTACTGTCTCCGGCGTCGTTTGGATAGAAGACGTCACTGTCGAGATTTTCTCTGGAACTTCCGTCAAAGTCTTCGTTCGACGTCTCTTGGACGGATATATTTTTATTCCAGGCTTTTATAGCCTGTTCTCGCGCCTTCCTCCTTATCACGTCCATTTCAGTGTGACAGTTCAACAAAAATTCTTCCCCATCCGAACTAGGGGTTCTCATGCATTCGACAGGAAGTGGCGAAAACTCCCCTTTCGTGGAGAGGGAGCTTAACTGGGGTGGCGGGATGGCTACCTTTGGTTGTATTCGCTTGTACGGTGACGCCACCTGCTCAGATCGAAGGTCGGTAGAAAATCCAGATAAAGTTGTTTTCTCGAACGGGTCTTCTATCCTGTTGATGATATTAGAGGAATTGTGTGTGTTTTCATCAAAGCGAGGTTTATGTTGGTCGTCTAAATTATCTAGCGGCACTTTGTAGCCGTTGGTGCAGACTTTGATGCGATCTTCCGGCTCCGCATACCCATCAGCGCACACTTTAACGCCACTCTCATTGTCCGACATCTTTGTTAGCTGTTTTCGCTCCGCTAGTATGAGCTCCACATTCTGGTGAGTCATATTTTGACTACGGTAAGGGTATGTTATGCTGTCGCTGCTTTGCACCTCGTCGTCAGGCGAAGGGATGTCCAATTTGTACACAGGCGACGGAGTGCTACTCTGACTGCTTGGTAGAGATGCTTCGTCTTCCGAGCTCACACCCGCAGAGTCTTTTTGCGTTCGATGAAATTTCCAGGTAGGAGATCGATTGATACCACATGGAGATTCGTTCATCTTGATATCGGGAGGAGTCACTCGATTGCTGATTTCTTGGGCTATTTTCCCAACAGTCGGGTAACGCAGTCCACCTTTCTGATTGTGGTCAAAGTACTCAACCGAGTCACCGTTCATACCATCCCTTAGTTTGCCCGAGGTGCAAGGCTCACTCAACTTCTTGGGTAGTGCAGACTTGGTAAGCGGGCTAGTCTCCTTTGTTGGAGTGCTGTCACTGCGGTGATGAACGCTAGGCTTGATCGACGAAGGAGATTTATCGAAGCGTCGTTCACCAAGCTGTTGTCTAGGCTTGATCGTCGGTTTGTCCACGGATTCGTCGTGCGCGGTTTCACCATTACTAATTCGTGTGGCGGCAGGCTTCAGAATACCAGTTTTGTGCACACTACCAGGCGAAACCGTACTGGTGGCAGGTTTCTTTAACTTAGAGTCTTCTGGTGGCTTAAGACCACTGTATGATTTCAGATTGGTCGAGCCAGCAGAAGGGCTTGTACTGGACTTGACAGCTGGCTGTTTAAGCTTCGATATGCCCGTAGTACCGAGCGAGGACTTGCCAGGCTTTTCGGCATTGCGATCAGTGGTAGAACCGTCCACAGAAGATCTTCTGCACGAGCCCTTCGTAAGAGCGGATTGAGAAGGTTTGCGTAGACTGTCGGCAGTGTTCTCTCTACTCATGGTCAAGTTTTCAGAAGACTGTTTACTTCGAACAGATGGTATGGACGACGTCGACGTTTTCCTGCCGGGCAGGTTCTCTGCAGTGTTTTCCCGGCTCATTCGTAGACTGTCAAGGGATCGCTTGTTGTCTAACGCTGAAATCGTTCGTTGCGGAATACCTTTTTTGTTGGGTATACCGGAAACCGACTTCGTTGAAATGTACTCGTCGCTATGAGCAGCTGTCGGGCTGCTCTTCTTAAGTCCATAAGGGACCGACTGTGTTTTTGTGACGGGTATATTTTTTGTGACGATACTGCTTTTATCGGAAGAATTTCCATCACTGTTCGTTTGAGATAATCGAGGTACCGATCTTTGTGAACTTGGTAGACTCTTGTTGGGTGGAGAGATTCTTGATGTATGGCCTTGCTTTCGAAATTCTGGAGTCGGTAATTTCCGAGAGGCGACTGGAACAGAGTCGGGTTTGCTTTTCGGAATTCCGGTATTGACACTTTGTTGGTCTGGTTGCGGCGTGCTGTTACTCTGTGGTAGAGCGATCTTCGAATTGGGAATTCTCAAACCGGCTGATGGCTTAACGAGCAAACTAGAGGTACCTATAAAAAAATACTGCCATCCTATAAGCATATTCCATGAAGGTAATTGTAAGTAGTGAAAAGCTACACTGCACCTGATTGGTTAAGCCTTGGGCCGGAAGGAATTTGCTGTTTTCCGTCTCTCTGAAGTTTTTGTTGTATTTTTCGTTTGGCACATCCTGGTGATGACGGCTGCACAAGACGTGACGCTAAAAAAAAAGCCGACATAATAACGTCAACATCGACATATACGATGACGTGAAACCCGACTGACATGGTGTCACTTACTCAATCCTTTGTTGCTTTCCAACTTTTTACAATTCATTATTGCAGTAAAATATTATTGCCTTAACTATGCTAAAAATAATGCGGAGGTGTGAAAGTCTCTATTTACAGTCAATAACCACTTGTCAATTGTCAGAAAGTTTTAAAACCCAACAACCATGAATACCCTACAGATCATCCAACCAGATCATCAGGAAAAACCGTTTAAAGACTTCACATAGTCTGTGACTACATATCTATCTAGCCTGTTATAATTGCCACGTTGCCATAACTACAATGCTCAGAGTTATGTTCTCACACAGGATCATGTGGAAATAATGCATGTGTGAAATCTTTCTGTTTTTTTAAGGCAAACGCATTTTTTTGTGTAATCAAAAACAGTTTCTTACAAAAATCATTTATTATCCCAGCAAAACTTCTTGTCTATTCTGTCAATCTGGAATGAACTGAAAACTGAAAGGAAGTACACATTGTAGGAATGATTTTCACCTCCATTGCGTGGCAATTGGTAAAAGCAGACACCATAACATGAACACAATCTCTCAGCAGAATAACACTTCAGACAGAACCCTCTTACCAAAATTGAAAATTGATAAAAACAAAATTATCGATAAAATGAAAAAGGAATGAAAAACATCTGTCTAAATATTTTCAAAATAAAACAATGAATTATTTGGTTAGCTCAATGGTATTTAGGTAATACAAAAAAAAAATGGAAAGAATAATTAGCAAACGCAAAGTTTGTGAGGAGGTGGAGGTGGGTTTTCACAGCGTCCACATACAACATTTCAAAATAAAAAAAAAAAAAAAAAAAAAAAAAAGAACAAAAGAGTTGTTACAACATTTTAAACATTGTCGCTTACCTATAATCTTTCCAGAAACAGAAAGAGTTGGTCTTTCTTGAAAAAGTAATACCATTTTACGGCTTTCAAGTTTTCAAATAAAGCAGAAGAACAATTCTTACTGATAAGGTTACTGTGTTTATGATCTGCACAAACTTTCCTCTCTATATTAATAAACAGATGTGACGTACATCCAAATGAACACATGTTGTAGATTGAGTGACGTCACCAAGTTAAACTTTAACAAAACAATCATATTCACAGTGGAACAACCTTGCAATGAATAAGTAACAAGAAAATGAATTTTTAAACATTGTGCATTTTTATTAATGAATAAAAAAGTCAAAAAATCAATTCAATATAAACTCTGTGTGAAGCATCAAAATTCGTCAATATTTCATTAACATCACGTTCAGTGTTATGAACAACAAGATGGTTATGGTCTTCACACGATACCAATTTCAACTTTGTAAAACTTGTTTGTTCATCATAGTTTGGACCATTAGTGGAAAGGTATTTTTGACAATACGCAAGCAAAGAACTTTCTAGAATTTTTGTTTAAACACCATGCTGTCACTGTTCCTTTCCCCACGTTTCTATAATGTCTACTACTTCTTTTCTCTTTAGACATATTTTTTTTTTCACTTCAACTTAACTACTGATCACTTACTGCTTCCAATCCAAAAAAAAATCTTAAAGATTTAGGAAAGGTCTATGGTGATTAGATCAATCCATTCCTGTAAAAACAGTAAAAAATACTTCCTTGCTGTTCTTTCAATCAATCATGAAAACCCTTTCGAAATGTCTGAATGATGAAATGTTTTTTCAAACGATACAGTCTGTGTTAAATGTTTTTTCAAACGATACAGTCTGTGTTAAAGTTAAAACCACATACAAAATGACTGTCAAGAAAAATGGTTTAATTAAGTCAAAAATATTAACACAATGAGTTAATTCTTCCGACACACACAATTGCCAGTATTTTGAAGTGGTCAAATCTGCCCTCCCAAAAACACATAATCAAGTATTTGTTCAAATAAATCTCTTTCAAAAAAAAGCAGTTCAGTAAACAGAATAAGTCTCACAAAAAAACAACGAAGAACAAGCAAGGAAGAAACAAACTGCAAAAGGGAACAGGAAATTTTAACAACAGACAAAACCAGAAAAAAAAGCCATCTATTATTATATTTCATTCTATTTATTTACTTTCTCATTTCATTAAAAAAAAGTCTTGTCATTCTAAACATAGCCAACAAAAAAATTGCAACAGCCAATTTCCCTTTACACTTAATTTCACCCTTCATAAGGAAAACAATATTTTTATTCGGAGGGCAATGGAAAACAATTTAGTTCTCAGGTTTTACAAAGAACAAAACATCTCATAGGAAGAAAAAAAGAGAAAAATGGCAGATGCTCCCTTTTTTGTTCTTGTAATAGAATTGAAACAAGAAAAGAAGATAATGAAAAAAAATAGCTGCTTAAAAATTCATGATTCAGTCAATTATTAATCAGACAATGTGTAAAAGGGCTGCTGATAAAAAACAATTCCAAACTAATCTGAGATTTATGGATTGAAGAAAATGCCAATGAAATCACAAATCAGGGATTTGCACCATGAGGCAAGAAGTGCAGACAAATATTCTATAATGAAATGAACAAACATCAGAAACTCAAAACAGAATGAAAATGAATAATCCAACTTTTCTTTAATCTTCCTTTTTCTTTTCAGTTGTTGACAATTTTTCGAACAAACAATTGCGTAAGAGATAGGAACGGGAGTTTGATTTCTGAAGAAGCAAAACATGTACAGGTGCAAATGAAGAACTTTAAGATTCAATTTCTTTGCGTCAAGGTTTATACTGAAGGAGTTTCAAACAAAAGTTACAACGGTTATGTCACCTTCATTATTATCCTGTCCTTTTTAAATAGTTACTTTTAAAAAGTAAAACAAGGTAAAACGACCAATACATTACCGTTATTTGGCAAATAAACATCTACCTTCAGATAGTGACAATAATAACATAATGGTAACAACTTCTGACTTAAAGTTGAGTCATATGATTTGAAGACCAGTGAACATTATACGAAGTTTGCAAATTTTCTCAAATCATTTTGAAGATAATCATTAGAAAATCATTAAACATCTGAACGTGTAAAAGAAACATGCATGTGCAACAATACTGTATTGTTGGAAGGATTTGTTGATATCAACCAACACTTCATGATTATCTGAAAACTTCAATCAAACAAGAAATACAGACTGCAGAACATGATAAGAATCTGATAAGCAGATTACTGATAACATAACATAAAATAGAACACCAGCTCTACGAAGCACTCCTCTTTTAAATGCACAAACTGTTGTCTTAAAAGATTCCTCTAACCCCTAAAATCAATCCATCCTCTATCCTATGTCACAAAATAACTCATCGCAAGCGCAAGTGAAAAAATAAAACCATTATATCTATTTTTTTTACTGATTTTCAAAGTAACTTTTTCAAAATTCGCTGCCATCATAATCTTGTTCATCACAAGTTTTATAAGCCACTTAACAGAGGAAATAGCAAAAACAAAATGATATAAGTTATCCAGATACAGAGAAAACATAGCATTTGTCAGACAAAAACGATGATTATTTTTTCATCATCTCAAAACCTCTGGTTCACCCACTCAATAGTATTCCGGGTAAAAATTTTTTTGCGATGTTTTTATTCCCTCTTTCCTGTGTGCAAATCCTTTATTGAAAATACATTTTAGTGTATCAAGATTACAGCTTACCTCGATTTATTGGTTTCTTAACTTCATTTAATGCTGTGTCATAATTAGCAGGTGCTGTGTTAGAACGAACACGGAATGGAATATCATCATAATCACTTTCTTGGCCAGTGATTTTCGTTTCATAATGATTGGGGAGAACACTAAAACTTTTACTACGATTCTGAAACATCAAAAAGTTGCACAGTCAGAACAACAAAATTCAGAATGTATTTTTTCCTGTCAGTTGACATTGACTGACATGAAAACTATTACCATGACTTAAAATCAAAATATCCAAACCACTGGTTTTAAAGATTGCAGCAAAATTAAAAATGTATTTTGAAAACTATGTATTTTTAAAAATGTAAAGGGAAGTCAAAGCGTTTTTGAAATGTTTTAAATTGCAGACCACAATAATAAAGTGAAAAGATAGTAGCTCGAGCATCTGAAAAAATTTTACTCAAACTTCAAGATCTTGGCAGCCACCAAAACACTAATCTCAAAATAGCAACCTACCTTTGCTGGTAAAGCTATACAATTGGGTGCATCACCATTCGGTTTGGCAATATCGTAAACAAGCCCATATTCACCGGTCTTTTTTAACAGCTCTTTTTCAGATGCTTGTATCAGGCACTTGTTTATTTCTTCATCTGACAACACTGACCGGGTAGACAAGTCATATACTGTGTAAGGTTTAACTTTGTTAACAGGACCTGCAACAACTTCATTCATTGTTATTTTTATAGTGCTCTTAAAAAATAGTATTCAGGTGAAAATGGAGGGTAACTACAAACCCTAGGTATACACATTTCAACGGATAGAAAGGAAAGTTTATGAGCCTTTTGAGGAAGGACCACAAAAATTTACACGAACCAATTTTTCAACTGAAGGCCAGCTGACATTATAAACCTATGATAAACAAAAACAGAAATATCAAGAAATTATATACATTATAAAAATGCGACAGTGGAGTACGGCAAAAGTTTTCTCGAAAAGACAACTGTGACAGAACTTACCAGTTTACCATTTTGAGACATTATGCCATGAAGTTTACATTATTAACAATACAAATGAATAGCACAAAAGCAATTCCGAAAATATGCATCTTGGAAACTTTAAAATTCAAAGTAAAACAAGATAACAAGATCTAAAAACGTTGGATTTTCGTTTTATTTCTAAACCACCGTCAGGACATAAAAAATGAAATGAGTCCTTTTGCTCAGAGCGTTTATTTATTTATAAACTCTTTATCGACGATTACTTCACAACAGTTTCGTTTAAACCTTATTGTTAGACTTATAAATGCGTCATTTGACCTGAAGTTCTTTGTATGTATTTTAAATGCATTATTTCACAAAATGTTTTCATCCAATAACAACTTTTACGGTCTAAAATATATGGGAGAATAACATGTGTCAAGAGTTATTGACGTGAAAGTTGAGCAAAATTCAAAGTTATTTCGCAAACCATTACAAAATATGAGAGCCATAACAGTAGAATGACTTACTTCAAGACTCAAAATAGAAAAGTTTTCAACCAGTAAAAGCACATGACACACAAACAATTCTTCAACTTTTTTCTAACCAATTTTGCAAGACAATAGAAAGCAATGACAACCCAAATTTTTAAGTGCACCGATTTCAGAAAAAAATGCCCTATTTGTCCCAGGACTACAATATACATATACATCTCAATATCTTCAGATCAAATTTCACAAACTCTGCTTCTATTCACTGTTAAATCGGAAATTTTCTTTCTTTTGACTGACTGACTGGGACATGACTGAAACTCAAACACAAGCCGTAACAGCTGCCCTTACTAACCACTATGCCATTGCATCCAAACATCAAGTAGAATGTGACATTTAGGGCAAAAAAACTGAAGACTTTTGGGTCCATATTCGTGAGTGATTGGGAAGAGGTTGGGAATCTCTAACAATGATGTCAGCAAAATCAGCTGCTTTTGTCATTTTTGACGAGCTTTTTGACAGCGTCCATAAAGCATTACTATTTATCAGAAAACATTCTAAGATTTAAGTAAGATTTTGAGTAGTATAATAACACAAGACTAGTCCGCTACTTTTCTTGGCTTCATCAAGATTTGGTTTACCAAATAAGTTCCTTGCTTGTAATTGATTTGACCAGAAAAACTCAGAAGCATTTTGTTGAATATTTGATATTGTATAATAATGTACTTTATTAATATTACTAGATTATAGAATAATTAAAAGGTAATGTGTTCTTGATCAACGATAGCAGAGCCATGACAATGAAGATCAAATTACCAAACTTGAACACAGATATTGTAAGCATCATCATCAGGAATTGGAAGCATGGAGGGAGAGCATTGATGTGAAGAAAGAAAACAACAAAACTGCAATGTGAGCAAAGGTGTTTGTTAAATCTTCAGATATCCGAAAAGTCCAAAATATTATAGCAACTTGTTAACATTGATAACATTTTGGATTATCATTTTGGATTACCAGATGGAAATAAGAAAAGCTCAATTTGTCTTGATGAAAAGGGGCCAAGTGTCTGAATTTGTCAATACTGCCACAAGATTTGCTCTTGAATAAACCTACATAAAATGTAGTGTACTGTACTATGATAATCAGAAACAACAATGGCATCAATCTCATTACATGTAAAGTAAAAGAGGATATAGAAAGTGCTAGATAAACATCATTTAAATAACCATCACTTTACTGTATCTGACCTGACCAGTGATGACAAATATTAGAGCGATACAGTTTGATTTAATCTCTATCTTCATCAGTGGTTTTACCACAAAAATGAGTTAAAATGAGTTAAAATTCGATCATATAACATACTAACATACCTAAACGTATAAAAGGCTATCAAAAATTGAACAAAATGATATTAAATTGTAAACAGGAAAATCTGTGAAAACCAAAACTTTTAAATAAAACAGTTTTAACACCAGATAAAGCTGACAATATGACCCACCCAAGTAATGCTGAAGGAGTAAATTTCATGCTGGTTTGTTGGATCACGCAGAATACCTAGATAGTTGGGAAAATCGTGAAAAATCAAGAAAAACAGAAACTCCCCAACCCTGTTTTAATGTTTGCACAGGTACAGATAATGCTTTTCTTTGAGTTAAAGCTGCAATATGCAAATTCCTCAACACTATCTGGGCTATCACTATGTAGTTATCAAGAGTAGGAATAAGAAGAAGAATAGTAACATAGTGGTGAAAGTTCTCTTGCTAAGAAATTCCAGCAATTTGCCTTCCGAATCATAAAGATTATAATACCTTTACTTTCCTTTAAAAACGGTAAAAAAAAGGGGATATCAAAAAGTTATCGGGAAGACAACAGTGAATAGTTTTTAACGAACTGAAAAATCTGACGCCATTGTTATGGATTGATTGCATAAAATTCAAGTAGATATACATTAGTTTGTTACCAGGGGGTAATACAGAATAAATTTTTGGGTGTGTCGTTATTTCCCAATCTTTGTATTATTTACATTATTTTTGCATTATTTGGTAGGTTCTGGATTTTCTTACATAACAATAACATTGATTATGTTACTGCTGTTTTGTTGTTATAATGTTTTGAGATGAGTTATTCGCAAGTGAACATTGTTTTTTGGGGGTGCCGATTTTTTATGCCCAAAATCGTTTTGAGTGTAGCACTGTTGATGTTCTTAATTACAAACTGCCTGGTGACAACTTATGGTTTAAGCTCCTGACAGTTTTTGAATGTGTTAAATTGAATCAAATAAACTCTAAATACTCCTTGTAAGGTTGGTTGAATGTCTACAAAGTTTTTTTTACATCTTTTAATGGTTGAGGCTGTAGCTCATCACGGATGGTACATTTCCGTCACGTATGGGATGGTTTTGTGTAAGATCAGCCACTTTCATTCATTTCTTAAACAATGTCAGACCTGCCAGACAGAAGGTTGAAGTAACAACCTTTAAATTAAGATTCATCTAAATACACTAGCCTCTGTCAATAAACGGTGTCGTTCATAGTATCCACTTTTATATTCGGGTGTTTTAATTTTCATCGCCATCTGCTACCATTGCTGAATTGACCCAAATATGTAACTTTGTTCAGTAATAACTTGGGGACCAAGCCCTTTCTTAATCTAATCTATACAATGAACTAAAGATATAATATAGAAATATATCAACAGGAGTTTATGGGACATTTTTTTCTCACCTATTATTATTCCAAGAAGGCTGTTTAAAAACAAGGAATGCCCACCTTGCAGAAATATTTTGGTTTCTGGTAGCTGAGATATGTACACTTGTACATATCTACATATTTTTTTGATAGGAAAAAAATTTGGAAACATTTGGAAGACATTTTTTTCAAAAATTTTTCCCCAAATTTGTCACCACTGTGCAAATATGCCACCTAATTCTGCAATGAACACTCTAAGATCTGAGTATAAACAAACATGGAACTAAAGAAACAACAGGTTTTTAACTACTATACCTTCTCTCAAAACTAACAGATTTTGTCCATGACACCATTACTTTTAATCATCAAGGATAATGATAACAATAAAAGAATCCTGTGATGAAAAAATGACAATTTAGTACATAAAAGTCCAAATACTTTTGCAAACATGATGTCCACAAATTATTATTGAAATTTATTTGGGATTACGCAGGTTTTTGGGAACAATTCCTATTACCGCTGTAAATTGAATAGTTAGGCCGACTTTCAAATGTATGTGTATTAAAATTATTATTAATGTTATTGTAATAGTACTATCTGTAAATGACATTTTAAAAAATAAAAATTTTATATTGGGTGACTTATATTATTTTATGTGTGTTTTAAACATTAAAAATGGCAGTCAAAATAGGCAGTCTAAATACCTTAAGGGAATTAATTTTCACGGGAATTAATTTTCGCGGTTTTCGCGGTTTTTTGCCGAATCCGCGAAAATTAATTCCCGCAAAAAATTTGTATAGTCCTAAACCGCGAAAATTAGTTCCCGCGAAATTAATGAAAAATTTCGGTCCGCAAAAGTAAATTCCCGCCAAATTTTCTCGCTTTTTTGGAAAACGAAATTATCCTTGCTCTGGGGAAATTTCTAGGGATAAACAGTTGAAAATACATAAATTACTGTAGAAAATATCTTTGATCAGTATATAACAAGTTTCCTAGTCGATAACGACAGTACAGTCCTTCTTATTGGATTGGAAGGAATGGCTCACATCGACCCATTCCACGACATTGATCCGCTAACCGACACCCAATTAGAAATTAATGTTCCAATACTCCATGAACGACGAGATATATACATCCAGCCGGCAGACCATTTCGACAGTGACTCAGAGTATGATGACGATGTTGGAAATATATTTAACATTTTACAAGACGATATGAACGAGGACTTGTAACGTCTCATTGTACATTTACAACATTTCCAAAGTCACTTTGTCGTTTATATGACTATTTTTTCTATTTCCTTTCCATTTTATTGCCATTTTTCGTAAAAATAAGGAAACAGCCACAAAAATGAAATCCCGCGAAATTTTCATCTGCGATAAAACCGCGAAAATCCGCGAAAATTAATTCCCATTTTTTCCGCGAAATTTTAAAAAAATAAAATCCGCGAAAATAAGTTCCCGCGAAAATTAATTCCCTTAAGGTAACACTTAATCTGCCTTATCAAGTCAAACAAAAACAAAAACTTCTAGTGACCTATTAAGACTAACTTTACTGCTTTTAGGAGAATTAACATCAAAATTATGTAATGTTTTTTTAATGAATATTTTAAATTGTCAAAGTCAACTTTTTACAAAGTTTCATTGATTTTGCACAATTCTTTCGTTAGTTATTAAAGTTTGAAGTTTAATCAAAACTCAAAAATATGACGCCATAGTTGCACATACATATCAGCTGTGTTTTTACCAATCACGTAGCGAAGACAATTCGTGATGAGAGAATATCTTATTTTCGTTTTCCTACCTGTCAAAGAGAGCTGAAACATCGGCACTGGGTACTGTTTAAAACCTTTCGATTCGGAAAAAATAAAGTAGTTTGCAACAATCACATGAAGACTGTTTCCAAGTTTAATTAATTTTCGTATCTGCGATATTATGACGTTTCAAGCATGGATTTATTCAATAACAAAACATTAAAATCTTTATGAAGGGTTATACAACTATAACATCCTCTAATTTTCCATCAAGTAACGAAAATTCTCTACATAGCAACAACTTTCAAAAAATGTTTGCATTATGAAGCAGTGCTGACATTTACACCAACGCAAATTCTAATTTAAGTTTGTTTTCGCATTGATCACTCTCATTTTTGTTACTTTCACACACATCAGAAAACTTCATTAACTTTAACTCGTCATCGTTATTATAGTCTGGTTTTCCTGCATAACCACTTGTTAAAACGCCATTAAAACTTTCATTTGAACTTTCCCAAGAGTAATCTTGAGAAGAAATGGAGGAAAGTTATTTGTATCTAAAGAAGACATGTGGCCACTCATGAATTTCTTTTAACATGAGTCTGACTATGAAGAAATTCTAGTGTGACATCACGTGACATTATAGTGAATTTTTCAAATCCTTATATATAGCGAAATATGGTATTTTGTAAAATTTTATTTACACATAAAAGGAACAATTTAAGCCAAAGTTGTATTTTTGACGTTAATTCTCCTTTAAAACATAAAAATAACTTATTTGCTTTGAGCAAGTTATAAGTATCTTTATTTTCCAGTTTAGCCATGTGCAAATGAACCAAATAATTCATCACTTACAAAAATAAAAAAAAAACGTGTATCAATAAATATATCACGTGTGTGTGAATAATAAGTGACAGAACGAAAGAACAGAAGATAAGCATAACACATTCGAATATTTAGGAAAGACACAAATTCTTCCAGGACTTGTGTTTAAAATAAACATACCATACCCGGAAGTACAATTCATATCAAACATCTATTTCTGCTTCATAGAAGTTTGATCACATTGATAATTTAATATAATTTGAAGGCAACAGATCAAATCACATTAAAAATATAATTATTTTCACATCAGCGTGTGACGTGCGTGAACCATAATAAACCCTGTCATTCACATGGTTGGTTTTAGAATTGTCTCGTTGATTATTTTTGATTCAAAGAATCCTATCATAAAAATGAATGATAAGCCAAGGCTGGAAGATCTCCGCCGCAGTGTTTCTCAATGATTATTGTTTATCTCATAACCTTCGAACGGTGGCAGAAGATGTATACCTCCATCACACCTTATGAAATGTTTTCATTATTTTTGTAGGTTTATTTAAAAAAGGATTAAAGCGCTATTTACTTCTCAACTTCCACGTAACTCACAGTTTCCGTGTGAAAAAAATACAAAATGTTTGTTTGATTTGTTCTTTTGATGGATTTATTTTTTTATTATTATTATGTAGGATTTTATTTTCTGTGTCAATAATCAAAAATGATTCCTTACTTTCGACATTTTTGTATTATGACGTCGTTTGAAAATTAGTTATTTTATTTAAGGTAAAATCACTTGAAATTACTCTATGTCCTGCTATAATTTAAAATATTTAGGCAATTGAATGTTATATATAAAGTTGTGAATGAATTACATACAATGAATGAAATGAAATTGAAACTCTTCAGCAAACATACAATATGAAAGGTCAAATTGTTCACCTTAAAAGATAGATTTCATGTTTACCTTTAGGTTGTAATTATATATGTCAAAATCACTTAA
This sequence comes from Turritopsis dohrnii, assembly GCA_027922465.2. Lineage (NCBI taxonomy): Eukaryota > Metazoa > Cnidaria > Hydrozoa > Anthoathecata > Oceaniidae > Turritopsis > Turritopsis dohrnii. The sequence continues at coordinate 1,184,857 of BQMF02000048.1, read as the reverse complement.
TCACCATGTTCCTCCCCCAAATATCATTAGATTCAAATGAATATCCACCCAACTAAAACGTCTCATGTTCATGATCAGAATGGGTGAAGTGTGGTATATATCCTGGATGTTTTGCCAAAATATATCTTAATGGTACTAATTTTCACTGATACTAATTTCTGTGGTAATTTTTTTTCCAAAAAAATTGTATTTCCTGCATTATAGTGGGTATTAATTTTCGCAAAAAGCGTCAAAAATTGAGTGCTTTTTTTTAATCTTCCAAATTTGAAAAATTAAAAGCAAAAAGGACTGTTAGTTAAAATAAATTTCTCATTTTTCTTTTCACGTATTTAAAATGTTGCAATATAACTACTACTCAAATAAATCAAATATATACGTTGCCATCATCATCATCACATACAGTGGTATGTAAAAATCCAAAGACGTTTGTGTTATGTTCAAAAACCAAAACCGTTGTCAAAACCCTGGTCACGAAAAACGTCAAAATATTGAATAAAATAGTTGAAAAAATTGATGAATTAGATGAAGAAAATAAAAAGGTATCTTTTGTTAGCTTTGTATTTTTTTAATTTAACCATTGTCGAGTTTTATTCATTTTTTTGTGTGGGTATTTTTCTCGTTTTCAACAAAATTGGATATTTCATGGGTACATATTTTTAGTGATTTTGTGCAAAAAACTTGAAAAATGCCAAAATTAGTACCATTAAGGTATTATAATATAACTTTCAAAATTCTTACAAAGCCTATTGTGATAAAAGTTGTGTAATTATCTTTGTTGTATGAGATCTTAGTGAAAAATAAAAATCACTGCTTGTTATAGCTCCATCAATCACCAGATTGGTAACTTTTGCTTAGCAAACAACAAAGTATAATTTTGGCTGACAATCTTTTTTATAATTCTAGAAGTATATATATAAGTCAAGATGAGAGAAGAAGTTGATTTGGATATGCTTGTTCATGATTTTATTGGTTTTGTCAAGGTAATAACGAGATTGTACATATGTCAGGTATATTATTGAGTTTTAAGGGCATTTTATCTAGTCCACTTTCTTTTCTATAGGTTGTTGATGCAACTGTACATGAAAATGATCAAATTAAGGAGCAGTTGAAGATTTCTGACCAACGTATTTATACTCACACACACACTGAAAAACAGAGTCAAGAAGGTGATGAACAGTCAATCTTTTTCATGACATTCAATTTACTTGATGTCTTCTCTATTAGTTGGTATGGAATGCTTTGCTATTTTTTAAAAGGACATTTTAATAAAGTTATTGTCAAACAAAGAATTAGTGAATTCAGAATCAGATTTCATCATTATAGTTCAAAAGTTTTAAATGTCAGAAGTTGATCAAACAGGAAATTTGGTGATGTCATATCATTTTGAATGAAATTATTTTTTTTTGCAGAAATCAGCAAACTGAAACAACTTATTAGCAGCTACGAAAAAATGCTTTATGAGTTTAACAACATGAAAGGTATAGGTTGTTGTTGTTTTCTGAAGAAATCATCGTTAATAAGATGTTTGTTGCTAACGATATTTTTCCATGCCAGAGGAAATGATGAGTTTGAAGAAAGATATAACAGGAGTGAATGAAGAAAATAGAAAGCTTAAAAAGGTCAGGAAAAGTTTTGATAGCTTCAGTGTGTTTTACAACCTGTGTTGAATAATCAAATAAAAACTTTATAACTTTTTAAAAAATACAAAAATATCATTTTACTTTTAAATTTCTTGTTATTTGTTTACATTTTGTCTACCATTTTGTCTACCATTTTTTGCTACATTGCATGACATCATATACACTAGGTAATTAGTTTTTTATATATATCACACATTTCCTTTGTTTAGCTTTTCTTTGTAACATATTATATTCAATTGGGAGCAATTATCACTTTATTTTTTTATAAATATTGAGACATTTTCACACAGTTCATTCACTCATATAACTTCCATGAGTTAGGAATCAAATTTTCAACCATTTCATTTTTGTACTTTTGTACACCATTTTGGACAGCTTTCCAGCTATCACATCCGGCCATTCTGGTAGGTTGTTTCTCATACTATTTATTGTTTATTGTATTTATTGTATTTATTATATGATGTATCATGTATACCATATACCATATTTATATATTATTTATGAAGTCTTTGTATGTGTTTCAGATTGAACATTATGTTACAACCATAAACCGTTTTGGTGATAGTCTGCGTAAGCCCCCTTTAGACAACATTCAATCAGAAGGATCATTCCAATTCAACCATCAATTAAAAGTTATCGCTCAATCACACCAAGTTCAACCAATTCCAACTGACCTGGTATCAATATCAATCATCAATATCCAACTTATATGTCGAGATATAACCTATGTAACCAACAGGTACTCGACTACAGTAAACTTCATTCAACTGGACAAGTCTGTCAGAAACCTGAACCTGAAGTCACCTTGTCCGACCAACCATTAAACCTCGAATCAGAAGAGTCAATCATGACGCAGCCTGAGACAATTGTTGCAGACATTATGGACCTGATAGAAGAAGCAAAAGAACTGATCGATGAAAGTCCGCTCTGTGCATGTGCTTCAACACAAGAAGTTGACAACCTAATCGAAGAACACAAACAAAGTAGGAAGAAAATTCGCCAAAAGCTACGTGAGGTAACGCCAGATGATGTTTTACGTATATCCGTTGACAACATATATGAATCAATCTCAACCTCGATCAAGGAAGCCATCGATTACAAATCAAAACTTGTTATCAGAACTCAAATCAAACAATCCATCGATGCGAGTGGATCAAAGGAAGTTGCAGCTGTCTTTGTCCTCGAGAATTTGAAACGCTCTGTAGAACAGTTTGAAAAACAATTCGAACAAAACCTTGAACAAATCAGTGATGTTGAACTTGTACAACTGAAGAATGAAAACAGCTCCATCATCAGAAGATTTGAGAAAATGTCCGAAAAGTACGAGGAGATATTGCAATCACCAATTACAAAGGCAGAGACACTTATTGTGGTCAAAGATATCGGAGATAGATATGCGAAATTAGACTCTCGTAAACATGATTTTGTTAAATTAGTAAACGACGAAATCTCAAAACGAAAACTTGACAAAGATCTTCATTACAACAAAGAGCACCTCAACATCAAACTCAATCAATTCCATGGGTATGAATCATCTGTTGATTATTACACTTTTAAAGACAATTTTGAAAAACTGTATCTTCAATCCACGCCAACCAAGCTTTTGCCTGATCTGCTAAAGAATAATTTCCTTGCTGAGCCAGCTTTAACTCTGGTGAGGAGCATCAACGACATTGATGACATATGGAGAAGATTGAAAGTTGCCTATGGTGACACCAAGATTATGTTGTCGAAGAAATTACAAACGCTAACCAAACCTGATCTGTCAAAAATCAGGGATCCTGAGAAGTTAATGGTTGCAATCAGCTCACTTACCAACATGCTACGAGAGGTTATGTCAATGGCCAAACAACACAATATTGAACACAACCTGTACTATGGTGACGCACTTACAAGTATCTATGCACATCTCGGAGATGGACGACTTACACGTTTCCTGTCAAGCATTACAGATGATAAACCGGACGAAAAAGAGACTTGGGAACGTTTACTCAAGTTTCTAGAACGAGAAGAAAGTCTTCAACAACAGAAGTCAATAATCAACAGCCTCAAAGACAAAAACGATCACAAGGAAGGGTCATTCAAGACAAACAGAAGACCTGTTAAAGAATCTTCATACTTTGGCTCTACCGAATCTCCAATCTGTCACATCTGCGGGGAATCATCTGGATCATCCGACCACATTGCAACCTATGGTCCCAACAATGAGAAGATCGTACAGTACTTCACATGCAGAAAATTTGCAGAGAAAACACCTGCTGCACGTCTCAAGATCATCCGTGACAAAGGACTCTGCCACCAATGTCTACTACCTGGTGCAAACGTAAATGAAGGAAAACACCAAGAAGGACGATGTCAACGCCAGTTCATCTGCCCACATCCAAGTCACAGCAAGTATCCAATCAAAAATCATGTGCTCGTTTGTGAAAAGCACAAAGAAGATGCTGCCAACCAAGAAGTACTCGAGAAATTCAAGATGAGATGTATGAAGTCATCTAACCTCCCAACATTCTCAAGGGAAATCCAACTGTCTTTTCATATCCAACATGGTCATGTGTCCGAACCATCATCAAAGGATTCCATCCAAAACAGAGGTATCTATCTGTTACAGCCCATTCAAGTCAATGGCAATCAACTCAACATTTTCTACGACTCTGGCTGTAGCGATTTTATTGTATCTGAGAAGGCAGTCCAGCTACTCGGATCATATGCCCAAATAAAGAGCAGTGAACCAATTTCACTTGGTGGCGTCGGCAACATGTCAATGAAGTCATCCGGAACGTATCATGTCAATCTTTCATTACACGATGGAAGCCCCGTTACACTATCAGGAGTTTGTCTCAAAAAAATTACGTCCAAATTTCCAATCTACCAATTGAAGGAAGTTGAAGAGGACATCCATCGTCACTACAAATCAACTGGTGGCACCGAGAAACTTCCAAAACTTCAGCCGTCTGTTGGAGGGGAGATCCATCTCATGATCGGAGTAAAGTACCTGAGATATCATCCAAAACCAATTCATCAATTGCCATCTGGGTTAACGATATTCCAATCTTCATTTGCATGTCCGAATGGAGAACGTGGTGTCGTTGGTGGACCACACAAATCATTCACACAAGTCCACAAGAACTTTCCAGCAAGTTTTGTCACCTATCAGTATCAACAAACCAGAATAGACGTTCCTCTTCTTGGATATGGAGGGGATCCTTTTTCAACTATTTGCCCAACCCAAGTTCATCTATCAAAGCTACAACGAGTGTTCGAAGAAGTGGAGTCAACCGGACACGAGATCAGCTACAAATGCCCAACTTGCCGGAACTGTCAATCCTGCAAGAACCACGAAGCAATCAAAGCAATCAGCATTAAAGAGGAGGTTGAGCAAAGCCTCATTGAATCTTCAGTCTATGTTGATCTTGAATCTTCTACAACATCTGCAACACTTCCATTCATTGATAATCCACAATCGAAGCTTTCTCCAAACAAAGATCTGGCAATGAAGGTTTATCGTCAACAACTCCGGAAACTGAATCATCCAGCCAACGCTCAAGATAAGGAGGATGTACTCAACTCAGAGAATAAACTGCAACAAATGGGATTTGTCGAGTACACTAAAAACCTACCTCAAGACGTTCAACTCATGTTACAAGAAAATCCAATCCAAAATTACATCCCTTGGCGGGCCGTCTGGAAGGGGAATTCCATCAGTACCCCTTGCCGAATCGTCTTTGACGCGTCACAAGCCACATCATCTGGAAACAGTCTCAATGATGTACTTGCAAAAGGACGCAACGAACTCAACAAATTGCAGGAAATCCTCATTCGTTGGTCAATGCATCGTGTGGCTCTACATAGCCATATTAGCAAGATGTACAATACTGTGCGGTTGAAAGAATCCGATTGGTGTTACCAGAGATACATTTGGAACGAGGATCTAAATCCAGACAACATCCCAGATGAAAAGGTTATCAAAACCCTGATTTATGGAGTTCGTCCTAGTGGGAACCAAGCCGTTTTTGGATTACGCAAAGTCGCTCAACTATCAGCATCTGAATATCCTGAAGTCAATGAAACGATCCAAGATGATGTTTATGTAGATGACTGCATATCTGGTGAAGATACGAGAGAAGTTGCACATCGGCGAGCCGACGAACTTGAATTGGTCCTGAATCGGGGAGGATTCCGATTGAAAGGTGTTACGTTTTCCGGAGAAGACCCACCTGCCAACCTCACAAACGATGGAGAGACTATCTTTGTTGGAGGGATGAAGTGGTTCGTTAAAGAAGACACACTATCAATTAACATTAGCGATCTCAACTTTGCCAAGAAGCAACGTGGCAAGAAACCTTCAAACATGACAAATGTAATTCCAAAAAAACTCACAAGAAGACACTGCTCATCAAAAGTTTCAGAGGTATTTGACTTGACAGGCAAAGTTGCCCCTATTGTTGCATCACTGAAGATGGATTTGCAAGTACTTGTCTCACGCAAACTTGACTGGGATGATGTTATACCTGATGACTTACGTCCACTATGGGAATCAAATTTCGACCTTATCAAGAGCATTGGAACTCTTCGCTTCAACCGTGCAATCGTTCCCGAGGATGCAGTTGACCTCAACATCAATACACTTGACTTTGGAGATGCAAGCAAGTCCATGCTTTGTTCGTGTGTATATGCAAGATTCAAAAGACGAAATGGCTCATTCTCATGTCAACTTGTATTTGCACGCACACGTGTCGTCCCAAAGGATATGAGTCAACCAAGAGCAGAATTATATACTGCTTTGACCAATGCTTACACTGGCGAAATAGTGCGAAGATCGTTCAAAGATTTCCACAAAAGCTCAATCAAGTTCACAGACAGCCAAATTTGCCTTCATTGGTTATCAAACGATGAAAAGCCACTGAAACTCTGGACCCGAAACAGAGTCATCGAGACATTACGATTCACATCAAGACAACAATGGTATTATGTTCAGTCCAAAGATATGGCAGCCGACATTGGTACGAGAAAGGGCGTGACTATACATGACGTCAATCAAGATTCAACGTGGATCAATGGATTTCCATGGATGACACTACAATCTACATCATTTCCTATGTTATCGTCAGATGAAATCAAGCTGAATGAAAATGAAGTATTAGAAGCCGAGAAGGAAGTTAATGCACATTTCGTCAAACATATACCAGACAACCTCAAAGATAGGTATGCATTTTCTGGCTACCTAATAGATCCGAATCGTCACGCATTTAGCAAAGTTGTAAGAATTCTTGCATATGTTATACGATTTTGCAACCACTTACTGAAGAGAGGACAACAACAGTCAACACAACTCACAGAAGCTGAACTTAAAACTTCTGCAGACTATTTCTTTCGTATGGGTACATGTGAAGTCATTCAATTCGTGCAACCAAAGAAATATGAAAAATTCACCTCTCGAAAAGGCAATCTTCTAATTTATACTGGGAGAATTCTGCCAGAAGATGAAGTCACCATCGTTGGAAGATACACAACTACAATGCGAGATCTTGCCAGCACAACGTTTTGTGTTCCAGTTTTGGACAAGGACAGCCCCATTGCATACAGCGTGGTATTGGACGTACATTGGAATCATCCTGTGTACAAGCATTCTGGTGTTGAATCAACATTGAGATGCATCCTAAAGACCGTCTACATCATAGAAGGCCGACAACTGGTCAAATGTATTCGAAAGCAGTGTTTAAGATGTCGTTATCTTATGAAGAAGACCATCGAAGCAACAATGGGACCAATTCCTGAATGTTGCATCACTATTGCACCACCTTTTTATGGCACACAAGTCGATCTTTCAGGACCATACCTTGCTTACTCTCCACTCCACAAACGTACAACCATCAAGATTTGGCTTGCAGTATTTTGTTGCTGCACAACAACAACTACATCCATCAAGATAATGGATGATTATTCAAGTGAAGCATTCATCATGGCATTCATCCGATTTTCCAGCAACTATGGTTTCCCAAAAAGATTGTTCTGTGACAGTGGGAGTCAACTAGTTAAAGGATGTGATGATATGCGTCTGATTTTCAGCGACATCCAACATCAAATACACAAACGTGTTGCTGTTGAATTCACTGTTTGTCCGGTTGGCGGACATAATATGAATGGAAAAGCAGAAAGAAAGATTCAAGAGATAAACAAGTCAATTGAGAAGAGTGCTCAGAATGAACGTTTGTCATTACTTCAATGGGAGACGTTAGTTTCAATTATTGCAAATAGCATCAATGATTTGCCAATTACAATTGGAAGTAAGACAGATGTTGAAAACCTGGATTTAATCACACCCAACAGGCTACTTCTTGGCAGAAGTAATGAACGCAGCCCAACTGGTGAGATGATTGTATGTAACAACCCATTGAAGCTATTAAAATTAAATACCAAAATCTACAATTGCTGGTTTGAAAGTTGGTTGTTGAATCATGTCCCAAAACTTATGGAGCAACGTAAATGGTTCGATGGAGACAAGAACCTCCAAGTTGGAGACATCGTGCTGTTCACAAAAACAGACACAGCAATCTCATCCACTTACCAGTATGGCATTATTTCAGAAGTAGAACCGACAAAAGATGGTACAGTACGAAACGTACGTGTAAAGTACAGAAACTCAAATGAATCTTTAAATCGTGAAACGTTTCGCTCAGTCAGAAATCTTGTCCTGATACGTTCTATTGATGAAATGGACTTTATGGATGAATTACACGATAAATCCAAAGTCAACTAATCTAATGTTGGTCAAAACGACATGTTGGTCAATATGCTTTGTTGGTTGATACGTTTTGTTGGTCGATACGTTTTGTTGGTCGATACGTTTTGTTGGTCGATATGTTTTGTTGGTCGATATGTTTTATTGGTCGATATGTTGGTAATACATTTTATTGGTCGATATGTTTTATTGGTCGATATGTTGGTAATACATTTTATTGGTCGACATGTTGGTTGATACGTTTTGTTGGTCGATATGTATTATTGTGCTCAAGAAATTTAAAACCTCCCTTGGGGGAGTGTTGAATAATCAAATAAAAACTTTATAACTTTTTAAAAAATACAAAAATATCATTTTACTTTTAAATTTCTTGTTATTTGTTTACATTTTGTCTACCATTTTGTCTACCATTTTTTGCTACATTGCATGACATCATATACACTAGGTAATTAGTTTTTTATATATATCACACATTTCCTTTGTTTAGCTTTTCTTTGTAACATATTATATTCAATTGGGAGCAATTATCACTTTATTATAAATATTGAGACATTTTCACACAGTTCATTCACTCATATAACTTCCATGAGTTAGGAATCAAATTTTCAACCATTTCATTTTTGTACTTTTGTACACCATTTTGGACAGCTTTCCAGCTATCACATCCGGCCATTCTGGTAGGTTGTTTCTCATACTATTTATTGTTTATTGTATTTATTGTATTTATTATATGATGTATCATGTATACCATATACCATATTTATATATTATTTATGAAGTCTTTGTATGTGTTTCAGATTGAACATTATGTTACAACCATAAACCGTTTTGGTGATAGTCTGCGTAAGCCCCCTTTAAACAACAACCTATACTACAACACGTTTAGATTTGTTAGCAGAATTATAGAAATAAAATTCATCAGTATAGTTTGAAAGAATTATGATTTGTGTGAAGTCTGTTTTGTGTGCACAAATCATTGTTTGTTTGTTTTGTGTTATGGGGAAGTAATTTCTTTTTGTAGGAAATAGTTTTGAATAAAGAACAACATGTGCAAGACATTGAAGCACTTGAAGAGTATCACAGGAAGGAATTGGTGAAGACACAGCAACAAGTCCATGACATTGGTAGGAATCTTTTGAATACTATTATGGCGTGGGCTTTATACAATGTAGAAATGTAGACCAGCCCAGTTTCAGCAGTCCTGAAATGTTGGATAGCTTAGCTGTCTACATTAAGCTCTCTATACGTTAAGCCCTCTTTCCATAAAGCTCTGTTTACATTAGGGTCATTCCATGTCAAATGAGAAAGGCCATGTCACCCACCCCTTCCGAATTTGCTCATTTTTGGTATGTGAGCTAGTATCAATGAGAGAAACTCCTGTACCAAATTTCAGCTCAATACCTCAAGCGGTTCCCGAGATTTAGACAGTCGGTTCCAGGTCCTTTTTCAGCTTATTTTCTCAGCGCCGCATATTTTTCTGGTTCCCGGACGTCAGTCTTTTAGCAATTAAATTTGTTCTACTGGAGATATTGACCTGAAAATTGGTACCTGACTATTTTGGAAAGTGAGGAATCCAAAAATCAAAGTAAGAAAAGTCAATTTCAAGTGCATCATACTCTAATTTCAGATTTAAAATTGAGATCAGAAAATTTCTATGAAAATCAACGGTCCCGGAGAAAAATGCAATAAAAAATTCTGCCAAACATATAGGAAAAAATTTTTTTTGCCAAAGTTATCTACATACATATAGCTACTAGTATATTGAAAATTGCTTTGGTTATATTTTCCTAACTCAAATAAATGACTTTCCAATTTTCCCTATTTTTGATAAACAATGTTGAAAAAAACGTACTTTTTAGAATTGAAGTAACTAATCAACACCTTACAGTAACTCAACTTTATTATTAGGTTATTAGGTTATTAGTATATATGTCTTGTTCCTAGAATTTGATCTGCTTTGAAATTATGCACCCACTAATTGAGAATGGTTTTGATGTTTATAATTCGCAATAAAACTCGGTAATACAGCAAAAATGAGCTATTATTCCTATTATTCCTATTATTCTTTAAAAAGAAGTGAGTGGGCCTTTACCTTATAACATTATATACCCTTGATCTGACTTGTCTTGATAATAAAGTTGAGTAACTATAAGGCGTTGATTAGTAACTTCAATTCAAAAAAGTATGTTTTTTCAACATTTTTTTATCAAAAATAGGGAAAATTGGAAAGTCATTTATTTGAGTTAGGAAAATATAACCAAAGCAATTTTCAATATACTAGTAGCTATATATATGTATATAGATAACTTTGGCAAAAAAAATTTTTTCCTATATGTTTGGCAGAATTTTTTATTGCATTTTTCTCCGGGACCGTTGATTTTCATAGAAATTTTCTGATCTCAATTTTAAATCTGAAATTAGAGTATGATGCACTTGAAATTGACTTTTCTTACTTTGATTTTTGGATTCCTCACTTTCCAAAATAGTCAGGTACCAATTTTCAGGTCAATATCTCCAGTAGAACAAATTTAATTGCTAACAGACTGACGTCCGGGAACCAGAAAAATATGCGGCGCTGAGAAAATAAGCTGAAAAAGGGCCTGGGACCGAGTGTCTATATCTCGGGAACCACTTGAGGTATTGAGCTGAAATTTGGTACAGGAGTTTCTCTCATTGATACTAGCTCACATACCAAAAATGAGCAAATTCTGAAGGGGTGGGTGACATTTTCTATTTTTTGTGGTTGATTTCACATGGAATGACCCATTAAGCTCTCTTTCCATAAAGCTCTCTTTACATTTAGCAATTCAATTCAATTCAATATTATTTATTTGCCACAAATTAGGTAGAAAGAAAAGTACATTGGCTAAAATTGAAAGGCCAGGGGACTGTCCCATATAGCCTGGGCTAATCAAGAGAACAGCCACCTGCATAAAAAAATACTATGAAAAAGTTATTATAAAAATTAAAAATAATGCCAATACAAAGAAAAGGTTAACCAAGCTAACATAGTTAAAGTGAAAAAGGTATTAATAATGACTCTGTACAAAAGTTTTGAATTTATTATATAATCCCAAATGAGAAAAGATTCTTGTCCCTATGCTGTGTTTGAAATTCATTCCACTTTAGAATCAATCAATACCTTATTGACTATGACCCATAGGAAGTATTCCTGACCATAGGCCTAGATAAAATTCTTGATGTATGATCCCTTGTACGGTGAGAATCATTCACAAAGCTAAGATTCACAAAGCTAGGATATCTTGAATGCCTGAAGGAGAGAATTTATTGACAGTTTTATGAACTAGTGATAAGGTTTGAGAACGCCCAAGATCCGAGAAGGTAAGAATCTTAGCAGATTTGAACAACGGTTTAGTGTGTGCAAGATAACAGGAATTAGTAAGAAGTCTGATTGAATTTTTCTGAAGAGGGAAGATTCGAGAAGAGATTGAAGGAGCTGCATTACTTAGGTGAGAATTGAACAGAGTATAATAAATAGAAGTGAGAGTACAAGATGGGAGATGGGCGCTGTAATAGACTTAACATGCTGTTGGCTCGGGTAAGGTTTTAGCACTAGCATGATTGAGATGTTGAGACAAGGACATGGAATCATCAATGCGAACTCCTCCAAGGTACCTTGTGTGAGTTTTGAAGTTGAGATCAGTGGCCATCTTTCTGGGATTTCAGAAAGGAAGGGCCTCAGTGCAATTTTATTTGCATTAAGCCATCTACCAGATTGACCAAATCATAATTGATTTGGCTTTCCAATGTTAAAAGGCATTTACTAGAATAAAGAATACTAGTGCAAAAAAAAACATGAAATTCCAAAGTCAAGGGCGTTGGGAAGGTCATTGATATAAATCAAAAATAAAAAGCTTCACGAAAGTTGCTGTGCAGTAATCTTACTTACATTGTTTCACATTGAGTGTTTAAGTGTTCTGTTTTGTGATCTAGCTGAAAGTGAAATAGCAGTCTATTCTGTCAAACTGCAGCAAGCTCATAAAGAGATAGAAGTTTGCAAACAGAAGCTTAACGAGAAAGAAAAACAGTTTCATTTGGACATGGCCAAAACCAAACTAGAAGTATGTGTGCTCTGATTTGTGAAGAGATTGTTTTGTGGCAGTGTGTTACAGTACAGATCTATTTCAAACGATACCTTCCAATTTGAAATTTCAGAGTTGAGTTCACAATTCATTCTTTGTTTGAACTAACAGATCTGTACTTTAACATTTGGAGATGTTTTTACAGTGTATTCTGAGAATATAAGATAGTTTTGAGTCAGATATATTGGTAGTCCTTTTTTCCAAGTTTATGAATGATGTCTCCATGTAGTAACTGTATTTTTATCCGATATCCTTGTGAAACGATGACCCGATATTCTTCTATTTAGTATGAAACGAAAATCCGATATTCTTATCTTCTGTAGGATATAAAACTGATTTTTGTTTCTTTAGTACGATGCGAAAATCCATAAGCTTCAACAAAAGCAACTTAGTCAAGCCAACAATTCTGCTGGTTCAGCATCTGCTAGGAATGATATTTTCAGAAAGGTTTATTTTGTTCTTACTTTGATAAGTACACATCATTACCAGATCAGTGTGATCAGCGATTAGTTGTCAAAGAGATAGGTTGTATATGCTTGCCTCTTTTACAAGTTTTCTTCACCAGCACACTCTTAATATAAGTGGAAGCCTGTGAAAGTAGCTTTGCAAATGCGATTCGAAATACTTGTTGAAAGAAATCAGACTGAAATCGATTAAAATTGACGAACTTTTTTTTTTTTTATCAATTTATGATTTGAAGTAAGTTTTGTTCGAGTCGAACCCACGAAATTAATCTTTCCTTCCTGAATCCTGAAATTTTTTTTTCCTGAACCTGATCAAATTTTCTAATATCGTTTAACTTGGGTGCTTGATGCAACCACACAGTTGTATGTTGTTACGCATTCTCCTAAGCCACGACAACGTTTAGAAAATGCAACATTTACAACTGCAAACCGAGAAAGAGTTGAAAGTCTTACGCGCACAAAATACCGAACAACAGCAGGAAATTGCCGAACAGCAACACCAACTCCAATTGCGGAACAAGAGTTTTCAAGAACGACTGAAGAAGGAGGAGGAGACGGTATGTGAGAATCAAATTTTACTGGAGGAAAAAAAAACTGACTTGTCAATATTCGAGGAATAGTGAAGAAAATGAACATCGTGAGAAAGCTAAAGCGAGCAGTTTTATACCACGTGACTGCTAATCTTTTGTTTACCTTGTTTCTTTGCCATTTTGATATTTGACATATGCTCGTATCCAGACTCTTACTGTTCTAATGAGAGATTTGCACTGCTGATGTAAGCAGCACATAGCAACACATTCGTATGAGGTTAATTGGGCGCCAAAATCTCGCTTATCAAGTCGACGAGTCGTCTTAGATGAACACTCGTTTTTCAATTTGAGGCGTTTTAGAAGTTGGGGTCGCTAGATGCTATGTATTTGAGGCGATTTAGATGTTTAGTCGGTTCAGAAATTGAGGCGCAACCTCATTACCAGTTTCTCTAGGTCAGTGTTACCTCTTACACAAAAACAGATTTTTGTGTCATATTTACATAAGTCATGATGATGGCTGTCATGTTTTCTAGTAGTTGCATGTATCATCGACAGTTGCATGGTTATGAATGAGGATATAACCAAACTGTGAAAGATTCCTTTTCTTTGAGTAATATTTGATTGTTTGTTAGAATCCTGAAAGATCCCTTATCTTTATCATGAGAAATGTACCTCACATTAATATGTTCAAGTTCAGTAGTGCGGAACACAGTATATCGCCTGATTTCAAGTAAGGGACTCACGAATAGTGTCATTCAGAATAAACAGATCATAGAAAGACCGACAAACTTTGAACAACGACCAACGACCGAAACGAACAAACTTCTAAAACGCCTTCATTTGAAAAACGAGTGTTCATCTAAAACGACTCGACGACTTGAATGTTTTTTCACTGGCAATTTTTTTCCTTCGCGCATTGACAATGGACGGATCTTTTTATAATCTTGTTAGCTAGTTGTCGAGCTACATCGTTTTATATACTTCATGTGGAAAACTCATTACTTTTTTGCTACTACAGTAGAATCCCGATAACTGGAACCCCCACGGGACCGAGAAAATAGTTCGACTTATCGAATGTTCGAGTTATCGGGGGTATTTTATGAGAAAGTTATTGAAAGTTCGAGTTATCGGGGGTTCGAGTTATCGGGATTTTACTGTAGTTTATAGAAGAAATGTTATTTTGTGTATTGTTAGTTTTGTCAGTTTGAACCCGCCTGATGACACTATCACTTGATCTGTTCAGATCCGTCAGAAGGAGAAATTGCTACGACAAAGTCAGTTAGAAATACGTCGTTTGCAATCCATGCTGAAACACGAAAAGGAGAATGGTGCCAAGTTTGAAAACGAGGCTGCATGTTTGAAGAAGTTACTGGAAGAACAACAAGCATGTGTTCCCAAACGAAAAAAGAACATGTTCAACCCAAATAATAACAGGTTGGCAGGGCCTATGTGAAGATGATCTGGTCCGCAGTTTTGTGAACTATCATTGTATTTTATCTGTGCTAAGTAAAAAACATTTGTCGTTGAACTCCCATTTCCTAACAAATACCCAGCCGGAGCATTGGTTAAAAAATCACAACGATGGAGTGCATTTCTATAGAAATGTACACAAAATCTAAATGAAACTGCTCTTTGTCGTGTAGTGCCTTTTTGACGATTATGATGAAGAATACAGGAGTTTCCATAGAAACGCTTCGTCTCGCCATACCAGTGGAAATCTAACTTCTTAATTTATTGGAATGGAATAATTGCACTGAATAATTTTTTTTCAAGGTGAAATCTTAGTTGTAACTCTGCCAAAATGTTTGGTTAATAAATTACTATACTTTTGCCTCGTTTGACTGATCTCTCAATACACCACTCTGATGCGCTTTTAGCAGCGTGTCAGCCCAATAGGAGCCATCGACTGACTGCACACTGGCCTACGGGCAAGTTAGAGCAATGCTATACGTATCTCTGACGGTAAAGTCAACTAATAGTTGCAAGTCGGCGGGCGGAAGAACCGATGGAAGCCCAAGGGCTAAAAACTCCCATTACTTACTTACTTTCTTAATGGTTCTGAAGGTTCTCAGTGAGATAAGAGAGACGCTAAAAATTTTTCCACGACTTTCACACACAAGCGCTAGCCCTTAATTTTAACGCCCACCGCTACTGCATCCGTCTATACATGGGCGTAACATGCATTAAACATTACAAATATCTTAGGGGGAGAAATTTTGGGTAGAAGAAATATTTGCGGATTGGTTCAAAAATCCGCCAATATTTATTCCCGCCAAAAATAATAATTTTTGGGATCCGCCAAAATTAATTCCCATCAAATTTGATTTAAATGCTCGTCCGCCAAAATTAATTCCCGTCGAATTTGATTTTTTTCGTAAACCGCCAAAAGAAATTATTATGCTAGAATTGCTGACGTAAGCCAATGTTAATTATCGGAAAAGTGTTGCTGCACAGAAGTTTTTCCTTTTTTCTTTTTGTTCTATTTTCACATGGGAATACAACAGTTCGCCCATTTCCTGACTCCACATTTTCGGTTACTCTCTCTCAAAGATATTCACGTATACCAGTGTGATCACAGGCACATGAGTCAATCAAAATCTCACGGTTCCAACTGTCATCAAAATTATTGTTTTGAAATCTTCAAACGCAGATGTTTTTGTTTTTCATCAGTTTACAAATTTCTTGACTCCGCATTTCCCGTTACTCTCTCGAAAGTATCCAATCACAACGGTTTTCTCACCACATTGTGCCATTTATTTCAGTCAGTTAAGATGGCGGACGGACGCAAACCGTGTGATTGACAACTGGTTTAAACAAGAATCGAATCACTTGCAAAACTAACGTACAGACGTTAACGAAAGTTTTTTGGTTGGATCGACAAAGTTTATATCCGAAGTGTGGAAATCATCACAACACGCTGTAAATCGCCCATCTGTCAACTTCTTATTGCTTGTTCGACCAAATCGATAAAGTGTAGATTATAAAGTGGGGGATTATTGTTTTATAAGAATTTTCGATATTTTTCTACACATTCTCACGCATTTGGAATAACTACGCCTTTTCTAACGCATTTACACTTAATCTCTGTAACGTTCCTGGGATTTTGGATTTTCGGGAAGCTCGGGTAACCAACCCCGAGGGACTCGCCAACTTCCTGAAGTGTTCCCGTCAAAGCTTAATCTTTTCTTTCCCCGTATTATCCTTGGCTAAGGATAGACGGGAACATGTCAGCAGCAACAGGATCAAACAAAGATGACCAAGATGATACTAAGGATGAGAACAGAATAATGGAAAAGAAGAGAAAACGTAAGGAGGTTTTCCCTGCTGTTACAACAGTTGTCCATGGAAAGTCGTTCTTTCAACTGGACCCTTTGAAAATTCGAGATGATGAAATGAATAGAATGGAGAAAATCCTACCGCCATCTCAAAGTCAACCCGAAATCTATAATTGTGGTTCGTGCGATAGATCGTTTACAACAAAGGGTGGGCGAACAAACCATATGAGGAAATGTGTTTCTAAAAGATCTGAAGTAGAAGCTATTGCATTGACATCAACCGTAGAAGCTATGACGTCGGAATACCAGGCAGAGCACCTTTCGCCGTGTTCTATTAAAAGTAGATCGTTTGCACCAGTAGAAATAGACCCGAGTTATGCTGAAAGACCTAATATTCGCCCAAAAGCTATATGGGGAAACCACTGCCAAGAAGATCTGCAGCAAATCATAAACTCTTGTTATGAGGAAATAGTCTTTTTCCGAAGGAACGTTTTTCTCCTTCCATCAGGAAGAGCCGGTAAGGATTTTGTTATAGAAATGACAAAGTTGGTGACATACTGGAACGATAAATCCGATGGACGTTCAGAAATCTCTCTTAAAATGATAATGTGCATGCCATCTCTTCTCCTTCAAAAGACGCACCATCGAGCGAAAGCAAAAGAAAATTCTGAAGCGCTAAGGCGGAGACTCTTGCTTTGGAACGAAGGGGATTTCGAAAAATTGATGAGTGAAGCACGCGAAATTCAAAAACGAATCAAAGACAACGTACCGTTAAAGAAACCAGAAGAAGTTTCTAAAGTTTTTACAAAACACATGCTAAAGGGAAATATAAAAGCAGCTTTGAGAACAATCGAAGAAGGTCTTTCAAATGGTGTGCTTAATCTTGATGACGAAGTGATAAAGAGACTGAAAGATCTGCATCCAGTTGAGCAATCAGCAGATGAACGAATTTTGTTGAAAACAAAACCCGAGGAGATTGACCCTGTTGTTTTCGAGGCCATCGATGGGCAATCAATTATGAACGCAGCTATCAAGACTAAAGGCTCTGCTGGTCCTTCAGGTCTCGACGCAGATGGATGGAGAAGGATTCTCGCATCAAAATATTATGGCACAACAAGCGGTGATCTGAGGAACGAACTTGCGAGAATGTTGAGGATAATGTGTACGGAAGAGATCAACCAAAAGAACAGAAACATGGAGGCATATCTTGCGTGTCGGCTGATTCCGCTGAACAAAAATCCGGGGGTTCGTCCAATTGGTGTTGGAGAAGTCCTTAGGAGAATCTTTGGGAAAGCTCTGATCAATAACATCAAGCAAGACATTCTGAAAAGTGCTGGATCATTGCAAGTGTGTGCAGGGCAGAAGGCAGGTTGTGAAGCTGCAGTTCATGCAATCAACTCGATCTTTAATGAAGAAAAGACAGATGCCGTCATTCTTGTTGATGCAACCAATGCATTTAACAGCATCAATCGAAAGTCTTTGATCTCAAATATAAAAGTTCTTTGTCCGGCAATGGCGAAATATGTTTATAACTGTTATAGTCAACCATCAAGACTCTTTATACTTGGTGGAAAAGAAATCTTATCTGAGGAAGGCACAACTCAAGGAGATCCGCTTGCCATGCCATCTTATGCAATAGGCCTCACTCCCCTGTTAGACGATCTAATGGAACACACCGGAACCAAGAGCGTTAAAAATGCAGCTTATGCAGATGATATAGTTGGCGGAGGGAAATTGAACGACCTCAAGATCTGGTGGGACAGAATAAATGAAATTGGACCCCTTTTAGGATATTTTCCGAAAGCTTCAAAATCGATCCTCGTCGTTAAAGAAAATTACTCAACATATGCAAAAGAAATCTTCAAAGACACGGGTATCGTCATCAAGTCGGATGGCCATAAATACCTTGGAGGCACAGTAGGAACAAAAGAATTTGAGAAAGCATATGCCGAGAAGCTAGCTACAAAATGGACCGAGGAAATAAAGATTCTTAGCTCTATCGCCAAAAGTGAACCACATGCCGTTTATTCTGCTTTCACAGGCGGATACGTAAGCAAATTTTCTTACTACCTTCGCACCATCAAAGATATTCAAGAATACCTTAAGCCCGTAGATGATGTTATTGATAATCAGTTAATTCCAGCCATTACAGAGGGTCATGTATGTAGCGAAGATGAAAGGAGACTCCTAGCTCTGCCGGTACGCCTCGGAGGTCTGGGAATACCTATTGTAAGGGAATTAGCAATTGAAGAATATGAGAACTCAAGAACGATGAGTGCCGACCTAACCGAGCACATTATCGAACAGATAAAAGAGATTCCAAGACCTAATCTTGACGCGAAATTCGAAGTCAGGAAACGACGAAATCTCGTTCGGGAAACAGCACTTGAAAATCTACGAGACAAGATGTCAGACATCGATCGAAAGGCGAATGACCTGGCACAGATGAAGGGAGCCTCAAATTGGCTAACTGCCCTCCCACTCGAAGCTGAGAACTTCAATCTCTCAAAAAGGGCATTCTTTGATGCATTGGCGATGAGATATAGATGGAGCATGAAGCATTTACCAACGACTTGCGCATGTGGTAAAACTTACTCCATTGATCACGCACTCTCGTGCCCAAAAGGAGGTTTCGTGTATCAAAGACACAATGAATTGAGGGACACATTAGCGACGGTCATTGAAGACGTAAAGAAGGACGTAGTGATCGAACCAGCACTCGAACCGCTATCTGGAGAACAGCTCCCAAGAGGCACGATTACCTCAGACGGAGCAAGAGCAGATATAAGTGCAGCAGGATTTTGGACGCGTGGCCAACGAGCATTTTTCGACATAAAGGTGTTTAACCCATACGCTCAGAGGTACCACAAAACAAGCTTGAAGAACGCTTTTGCGATGAACGAACGTGAAAAGAAACGCTGTTACAACGCCCGCATCTTACAAGTAGAACGAGGGTCGTTTACTCCACTTATATTTACAACAAACGGTGGAATGGGAACTGAAGCACAACATTTCATTCGAGCACTGGCGATGCTACTTTCCGAGAAGAAAAATGAAAGCTACAATCTAACGATAAACTGGCTTAGAACAAAGATCTCTTTTGCTTTGACAAAGTCGGCAATCACCTGTATTCGTGGTACACGAACGCCAGTGAAATCCAAAATAAGAACTGATGAAATAAACATTTTTGAAAAACTGGTCTATAATCGATAACCGAAATTTTTATACTATTGTCGAAATATTTAATAATTTTGTTTTTTATATTTAGTTAATGTATTCTGTTTGAATGAAGAAATAATTTTAACTGCTGTTTCTCACCACAATCTGCAATTTCAGCATTGCACATCATTGTTTCATTTTGTATCAATCAGTACTAACCATTGCCGGTCTATTCTAACCCTTGTCTTTTTTACTGGCTCTCTCTGAACCGGTGAGAAAAAGGTTCTGATGTCTTTAATTCCTATTCCGTTCTTGTCAGGATCAGATGGTTTAGATGATTTTCGGCTACGACGAAAAATCAGAGTGGGAAGATGGGTAACATTGACCTTGAACGAAACACCTTCGATTTTATTATAGATGATGAACTTTATTTGTAAATTACTGTGTAATAAAAACCTGTAATGTTTGTGTTCTTCTCATTTAAATGTTTTGTCTCTTTATTCTATCGAACCACTTACTTGAAAATTGATTATTTTCTTTAACCGCCAAAATAAATAAATTCTCCAGCCAAATTTATTTTTTTCGCGATCCGCCAAATTGCGTCGCAAAATTTCTTCCCTTAAATGTACCTTCAAATAGAACATTTCTGCTAAATAAATACAAAAGTTTTCTTTAACCGCCAAAATAAATTCCCGAAAAATTTATTCTTTTCGCGATCCGCCAAAATAAATTCCGCCAAATTGCGTCGGATGAGCCGATCCGCCAAAATTTCTTCCCTTAACGTACCTTCAAATAGAACATTCTGGAAAAACGATGATATTTGGGTGTGCAATGGAAACACACGTAAACGTTGTTTAAGACGATGACCTCATTCAAACAATAGTTATCAGCATTACGTAATCATAACCATTGTTTCTTTTCTGTTTTACGCACAGTAAGTTGAGGATTCAAGCAATAGACTTTAAGGTGTAAACTTGAACTGAAAGGGGTCTGGGTTAGTGAGGGTAAGGCCTCATTTGTTCAAATACTTTTATAAGTGTTTTCATCGTGATCATGTAATGTTTGAATCCTGTCAGCTAACATACTCCGAAAGTGTGGTGAACTTCTTGAAATCTTTACCAAATCTCAAAATGTGCATGTGAATTGGTATGTTACGTAAGAAGGCGAAACAATATAGACAGTTCAAACATACTTAAAGGAATTCGTCGAAATTCCTGATAGAAACAAAAACATGGAAGTCAAAAGTCACTGCGATGAAGAGCATTTTTATTGAAAAAGTGTGCAGATTTCAAAAAGTTCACTCCTTCACAGAGATTTTTTAACAGATATTCTGACGGAAGAGGCTAATTACAAAATGAATCAATTCTTGTTTTCGAAAGCATATAAGAACAAGGACGGCAACGTGACGGGAAAAATTTTTTTTTCCATATATCGTTGGGATACGACAGTTGAGTAGTCATGTCAATGAATCACGGGAGAAATTTTACGCAAATTGTAAAAAAAAAAAGTTTTCTTCTAAAAGTAGATTGGTTGCAATGGACTAAGCAGCTTGATTTCAAAACAGATCCATTCTATATACATTTTGTAACAATTCGGTCATCAATAAGAAATTTCACTCATAACTAAATTCCCATGAACGTTCTACCACGTCAGCTGGTAAATGGTTGAGTGGCTTTCACCGGACCTCTTTCTTCCGGTTCCACAGACGTAACCATCTTTTCGTAAAGATCACCAAGACTATAGAACAATTAGTAAGCTCGTTTAGGAATATATTTAGAAAACGTCATTCATTTGTAATAAATAGTTTGAAAGATTGCCTTTCCATAGTTAATAATATTATGTGAGTTGGGTTTAAGGCAAAACAAGAATTTTTGAACGAACCAATCGAAAGCTTTATTCGTTGGAACGAACCAATCGAAAGCTTTATTCGTTGGAACGAACCAATCGAAAGCTTTATTCGTTGGAACGAACCAATCGAAAGCTTTATTCGTTGGAACGAACCAATCGAAAGCTTTATTCGTACGAACAAACCAATCCAAAGCTTTATTCGTACGAACAAACCAATCCAAAGCTTTATTCGTACGAACAAACCAATCCAAAGCTTTATTCGTACGAACAAACCAATCTAAAGCTTTATTCGTACGAACGAACCAACGAACTTACCCCATCCCCTTGAGCATGTCCAAAAACTGCTGAAACTGCAGAAACGAAGATTCGATGGCTTCAAGAACGTTTTCATCATCGAGCGAGACAGCATTACCTGTAAGAGATATGATACACGATCATTTTTGATCATTTTGTGAATTCCCTTCTATTTCTCAAGACTACAGTTAATAGACTTCTCGAAGGTCAGTTTAAACGCTGTACTGTGGCTGAGTTACCATGTATAACCTCGCTTTAAGTGTTCAAATTGCTGCTATTGGAATGGAATTGAAATATTAGACTATTACAAGTTACAAAGCAATGCAATTAGTTGAACAGCGCATTGCATGAAAACGAGGGTAGATATGAAACTCGACCACCATTCAGTGTCACACCTGAAATTTGGGAAAATTCTGTGGGGTTGATAATTATAAATAACTTCATTTCGATGACATAATGCATTCGTTCCAATCACAACTCATAAAAAAACATCTTGCGAAATAGAGCTGTTACTTCATTCGTTTTCGGATCATCGTGAGATGATTTTTCCAAAGTCTGATCATCTCGCCATAAACATGTTGATATTTCTTCTTCAAACGAACATTTAATGATCGAGTGAGCAAGGGAGTTAATATATTTATGCTAGAATTATCAATGTGTTTTTCAAACAAGATGTAAATGAACTCTTAATCTTCCAGGCCTATATCTAAAAATACGCTTTCTCCGTTTGTTCCACCCAGGGCTTTTATTTGGGAGAGAGCGTACAGCAAGCAAGACACTGCATTATGAACGAATGGTTGCGGAGCTGTCGTCATTAAAGCGACTTTCGGACCAATTGTTAAGATGAAGAGATGAGTGCCCCAGTGGGTAAAATCGTCAAAATGTCACTGCGATGAAGAGCATTTTCATAGAAATAGCGGGTATATTTCTACAGAAATGCACTCCATCCCAGTGATTTTTCAACAAATTTGCCCACTGGGTACAGGACAATAACGACCTGAAGTACACATGGTTTGAAGACCCACTAGATTGCAGAACTAGTTCCTACAATATTACAACATCTTGATTTTAAATAGGCGAAACTTGAAACAGAGGGAAAATGAAAACCTTTCCGAATTTAGTTTCGGTCAAATCGGAAAATTTTCAGCCAGCATCTACCAATTGTACGTAGCACAAATTTTTAATGGAAGATGTTTCGAAATTTGCCCCAAATTTGGCCCAAAGTAGGACTTTTGTAAACAAGCTCACATAAACATTGCACAAAATTCTTTATAACTTGGAGTTCTGTTATGAAGAATTGAGGATGTGTTTCTGTTAGAAGGAGGAGAAACTTCAAGTATTTTAAATACCGTAAATATCCGAACAAGCGCCCTGGGCGCTTATTAAATTTTTGGTTTTTTTGCATGGGCGCTTAATCAAGGGGGGCGCTTAATAAATGCTGGGCGTTAATAAAATTTTTCGAATTTTGCACTAGATAAAGACAACAATAATTTTGATTTTTATAATTTTTCCTGAAAAATAAAACTGAAAAAAACATTAACAAAGTGAGGTTTCGTCTTACTACTGTTTTCTTAGTTTTACTAGGGTCTTACTAGATTTTTTAGTTTTAATTTAAACAAGATCAACATCATCTTTCTCATTTCAAAACTACTTCATCAGATTTTGAACGCAAATACAAGAAATTACATCTACGTTACAGTCATTGGGAAACGAAAAATGGGAAGTTGGACCGCACAAAATGTAATCGAACAGTAAGACTCCCTGATGAACAATTGTTGAAGACCAAAGAACAGTTTCCAACTAGAGTTGAAACATAGGGAAAAAAATTATACAACATATAAACTACGTATTTTATTTATTTACCGATATAAGAAAGTAAAAATTTCAAATAAGCACCCAGTTTCTCAAGGCAGTTTTCGATTAACCGCCCTCTTTTACAAGGTGGGCGCTTATTCAAGAGGGGGCGCTTCATAAATACTGGGCGCTTATTGAACTTTATGGAAATTGCCTGGGCGCTTATTAGATGGGGGCGCTTAATAAATGCTGGGCGCTTAATCGGATATTTACGGTACTTTATCACTGGTGTCTAAAAGTCTCGTTATGCGCTTAAAGGCCTAAATACACAGGACGAAAGTCAGATATTACATAAAAATATCTTAAAACAAAGAATTAAAGAGTAGTGTTACCTTTTACATTCAAATTCTTCAAAGGTATTGCGTTTTTCTCCTGCAACCAAAAATAAAAAAAAAATAAAAAACCCAAAATAACAATCGTTGCCAAGAACACCGTTTTGAAGGCTTTTCTCTTGATTGATTAGTTTGTTCAACCTTTTCAATAAGGAAGTATAATCTCTTCATGTTGCACAAAGTGTGTATGATAACGCACGTATACCTTACTACTCAAGAATTCCAGCCTCTCTTTCAGTTCCTCGTTTTCTTTCCGTAGTTGTTTTGATTTGTCATCTGACATGAGTCGAAGAAATTTCTCTTTTTCATATTTTTCTTTGTACCATAACACGTCGTTGTGTAACCTATTCACCAGTACCGACATGTCGTCCTCTTTGGTCGTTCTTATCGTGTCGTTGTTCTGTTCGTCATCTCCCTTGTCGTCAAAATAATCGCCGCTCTTTATCAACGGATGGACCGACATATGCTGGGAGGCGGTCGCAGCACGAGCATTGGGTTTCTCATAGAATGAATGTTTGGCAGGAAATACATTCGAATGAATTTTATCCGATTCGGACTTTTGAGTATGCCGAAAAGCTTTCATGGCTGTGTATGGTTCCGATAAAGTGTAATTCAAAGGGTTTTTTGCCCGGTATCGGTTCCGTTTCGTTCTTTGAGCTGTCCGCCATGGATAATGTTCAGTCGGTTCGATACAGTCTACAGAATCTCTAACACAAAAAGCAAACTCATTTAAAAGACATACCTTATCGGGGAAAAAAAAGTCGGGATTTATTTTAGTCGGGGAAAATTTTGGTCGGGGAAAAATTTAGTCACCTCGAGAAATTTTAGTCACTTTTCCCCGACCAAAATTTCGAAATTAGTCGCTTTTCCCCGACTAAAATTTCTAAATAAGTCACTTTTCCCTGACCAAAATTTGCAATACAAGTAGAAAATGGAACAAAATTTTTGTCGACACCTTCAATTTGAACTAAAAATTATATTACAAAATAACTAATTAAGAGTTCAATCTAATACAATAACAGTTTTTGAGGTTTGATCGTCATTATTTTCATCACTGGCATCCATATTGCTTTCACAAACATCAATTATATCTTCACTGACATCCATTTTATTTTCACTGACATCAATTTTGTTTCCCTTAATCGTAACAGAAAAATCTGTATCGTCCTCATTGACTGATTCAACTTCATTCGATTCCCCTTCCTTTGCTTGACCGTCATAATTCCAGTCGAAAATCGATAGATAGACTCTACTTGAGATTATCAAAAATCGGGGAAAAGTTTCGGTCGGGGACTAAAAAATCGGGGAAATGTTTTGGGCGGGAGTAAAAAAACCGGGGAAAATTTTTGGACGGGGAAATGAAAAATCGGGTGAAATTTTTGGACGGGTGTTGAAAAGTCGGGGGAAAATTTGGTCGGGGAAAATTTTAGTCACTAGCCCAAAAAATTAGTCACTTACCCCCGACTTTTTTTTCCCCGATAAGGTAAAAAGAAATCTCCATATTTAAGGTAGGGTATGAACATAAAAAGACGTTTCAACGGTTAATAAGTCTCACACCTTCTCCGACTTCCTGACACCTTATTCTTCCGGCAAACATTGAATCGTGGCATCTTCTTACTGTGAGTTTTCGGTTTCTCCGGTGCTACTGTCTTCGCCGAATACCAGGGAAACTGAAAAGAAAGGAGAGCCGGAACATAACCGATATACTCATAACCACTGATTGGAACATAATTTAGATTGTATTTCATCAGGTCTTTTATCGATAGCAGATTCTTATTTTCTGACGAAGTTGTCCTAGATAAATGAGTTTTTAACAATAATATCAAACAACAGCCATTATGATGATGGCACTCGCAAATATATCTAATCTATATCTAAACATATTCATTTGAAATTTCACCATTCGTTAACTTTTAGGTCTAACTGATAACAAAAGAAATTATGAGAGATTCGAAGCAACAATAAAATTTTAATTTCACGTGACGCTTCCAATGGAAGTTCTTCTTCGATAAGAAGTTCTCCTGTTTGTATTCAATTGGACTTTGTTTTTCTGGAATAAGTGGTAAAACACCAAAAATACTTTTATAGCAAATGGATGTCTTTTCTTTTTAAAAAATTATTAGCCTCCGTTGTTCAATTGCAATTTACACAGTTTCGAAAGGGAATTTCGCTGACGGTTAAGCGTAGGCTAAACTGTAGGAGGAGAAGAAGGATTACTCAAACGGTTAGCTGCTACGGTAATAAAAATACATATCTGGCGATCTCAATGACTCAATAACAATGACTGTTACTAGAACAAACTATTGTGCAATTCGTGAGAATTAACAGTCTGCCATCTATTTTTATCCTTTCTGAAAGAGCGGAACAATTTTCGTGTGATGTCTTTTTCACAATTTCTGAATATCTTTACTTGTTTATTTGTATATCTCGCTGTCCCGACTCACCTCTGGATGTTCACCACCAGCATTGATCATCACTTGCTGGATAATTGAGCGAAGTAACTCGTATTCTAAATAAAATAATGAAAACTTATAAGAACAGTTAAACCATGGATACGGAAGCCCATTAGTGCCATATTTTCCGTTTGAGTTTTCAATTCTAGAGAACATAGTTTTTCTCACTTTTCACTTCACTTACTCTTCGTAAGTCTAGAGAACACCCTTATTCTCACTTTTCACTTTACTTACTTACGGTAAGTCTAGAGAACGCAGTTATTCTCACTTTTCACTTTACTTACGGTAAGTCTTGAGAACGCAGTTATTCCCACTTTTCACTTTACTTACGGTAAGTCTAGAGAATGCAGTTATTCCCACTTTTCACTTTACTTACGGTAAGTCTTGAGAACGCAGTTATTCCCACTTTTCACTTTACTTACGGTAAGTCTAGAGAATGCAGTTATTCCCACTTTTCACTTTACTTACGGTAAGTCTTGAGAACGCACTTATTCTCACTTTTCACTTTACTTACGGTAAGTCTAGAGAACGCACTTATTCTCACTTTTCACTTTACTTACGCAATAAAGTGGTTTACGCTTATGACCTGTTAGATTTTCTTCATTATCGTTAGGGTAGGGTCAGGAATAGGTCATAATAGAATTACTATTAAAATTTGTTAGAGTTATAGAGGGTTTTCTAATTACAGTGATTCAGATGATGCCAGGACAATTTCCCCTGGGAAATTCGGGAAATTTGGTAAAGCGACTTGTTTATAAACAACACCCTAGGCAAATCTTTAAAAAACTTAAACGACTTTCCTCAGTCCAAGTTTTGATTTAAGCAACATATCGTAGATGAACTCTTCATTGTGATGGACGAAGGATCAAAATGATGACAATGATTTTATAAATTTCGATGTACCATATGCGGTTTATAGTCAACCTATATTGTTTTTTTCCCTGGAGTTCGGTTTTCTTTGTTATTGTTAGGGTTAGGGTTAGATCATTAGCGTAAACCACGGGGTGTGAAAATATTCTAAGGGGTCATTGTACCCTACTACAATGCACCGGAGATTAGAAAAACTGCGTAACTAAAGTGAAAAGTGAGAATAAGTGCGTTCTCTAGACTTACCGTAAGTAAAGTGAAAAGTGGGAATAACTGCGTTCTCAAGACTTACCGTAAGTAAAGTGAAAAGTGGGAATAACTGCGTTCTCTAGACTTACCGTAAGTAAAGTGAAAAGTGGGAATAACTGCGTTCTCTAGACTTACCGTAAGTAAAGTGAAAAGTGAGAATAACTGCGTTCTCTAGACTTACCGTAAGTAAAGTGAAAAGTGGGAATAACTGCGTTCTCTAGACTTACTGTAAGTAAGTAAAGTGAAAAGTGAGAATAAGGGTGTTCTCTAGACTTACGAAGAGTAAGTGAAGTGAAAAGTGAGAAAAACTACGTTCTCTAGAATTGAAAACTCAAACGGAAAATATGGCACTAATGGGCTTCTGTACATGGAGGTATAAAACAGAAGGAGAACGAACTCAAAATCTGCTATTGTACTATCCGTGATGCGCTGCATTGTTTAAGTCCTCAGTGTGTAATAACATATAATTGCTATCATCTTGCATAATTTTTATAATTTTGGCGTTCTTGCGTGAAAATTTCGTTCATATCAATTCTCCAATGTGATTAAAGATCGTTAGGGTAAAGTTCTTAGCATGCATAATCTGTAGGAATTGGGAGAATTATGCAAAAGCGTCACAAATATGCAACGAAAACATTGCAACTTTAGGTCTATATATCTCGTGATCCCCTCAAGCAGTTTCGCTGAGCTTCAGTTTTTGAAGAGAGAATAATCCTAAGTTTTTGCACGTACCGCGGCACTATCGAGGCGCATTTAAGTCAGAAGATATGTAGATTGGAACTTATACATGAATTACGCGATATCTTCAACTCTGTATAAAAACATAGATTTTCATTTGTTTCTCAAGGAAGCTGTAGGTTTAATAATCTGCTTGTCACTATGCAGCAAGTTGATCCGTTGTTATAATGGATGATATTTGGTTTTTAAATTGTCGTTAATTTTTAAAAAAGTATTCGTTTCACCGACAACCAGCCGAAAGCGCATCACGGATGACATCAAAGTGATACCGCAATGAATAGAATAGTCATTATCTGAATAATAGAAAAATAAGAGTTCGTTCTCCTTCTGTTTTATACCTCCATGGTTAAACGAAGAGGAATCGGAACGAAGTTGCTAACACACAACTCCAACATGCTCAATCCGAATGTGACCACTGTAGTTATTATTCCCCCAAATCAGTTGAAAAAATCTATTTATGACTGTACAGGTTTTGCAAGTAACCAAATTTAAATCGAATCATCCAGAATTTTGATAGCCTTTCCGAAGAAATAAATTAGGTTTGCGCAAAAAACTCAATGAGAACATAGAAATACGAAAAGAGAAAGAATCACAACACTTTTAGATCTTTTGAAACAACTTCGTCCTTTATTTTTAGTTTCGATTGTTTCATACTAACTGAAGAAATTAATTAGTTTGGCCCAAAAAACTCAATGAGAACAGCAAATGACAAATTGTTCATAAAGAAAAAAATACTTTCCTCTAACAAGAAATGACAAGGGATTAGCTTCAGCCTTCTAAAACAAAATGGTTAACACATACCAATCCCTGAATTTCGCCTCAAATCAAGAACGACTAGGCTCTTGTTATACGTTACTGCTTCTTTCAATATGGTTGCACCATCTGTTGAAATTCCACAGTCCTGGAGATCAATCGCTAAAAGGGAGATGGACATCAACGTATTACTAATGTATGGTATTTGAAAAGATGACCAATAAACTTCACTAACCTTTTAACCACAGGTCATCCTTCAGAGCATCTGCTATAATTCGTGCACCGGTATCACCGATGCAGTTTGAAGATAAAGTAACTCTTTGTAAGCCACGCATCTTATCGAGATCTGGGTTTCGGTATCGTAAACTGTCTTTCCACGCTTCGCCATTACGTTGTGCTGCTTGATACTAAGGAAAAGACTGGGTAGTCCATTGCTGCTCAACAAGTATTCAAATTGTCTCAGACTAATGGCAAGACGAAAAGACGAAATACACGTCATCTTCTTCTTTGTAATATCGAAAATTACTTCACATAAAGTGATTTTTTAGAAACTAACAGCCACTGAATATCAAAAAGCTTATGCTAAAAATTTTGTTTTTGAGGTAAAGAAAAACGAGTGAAAAACTTCTGTGAAACAAGAGAATGGATAAAAATGACTAGTCGAAGATATTAGAACATACAGAGAAACGATGAGGATGACGTACGAATCTTTTAACGTGTGAGTAAGGGGGAAAAAACGTGTTTTATTTTTTAATCAATCCTTTTGACAGAAATATGTTTATATCAAGTATGATACATTTCTGAAAAGCTTATTTACATCTCTAAAAGCCCATGTTAAAAATTTTGAGGTAAACTAAAAATTTTAAATTTTAGAGTGAGTCAAAGAAAATGAACCTTGTTGCAAAAACGTAGCTCCATTTCCAAAACGAGTCAAGTTTGATTTATGTGTTTTACACTTTTATAATTACATGACATAGAGTGAAAAACGCTTTTGTTTGTTTTTACTGAAATAAATTATTTTCAGAGTTATTTTCAGTTTCTCAAAACCTTGTTTTTGTTTTCATTTTTTACGATTACTAGAGTATAACTCCTGTTCTGTTCAAAATTATAAGATACAAAAAATGCGTTTTTAGATCTAGCCTTCAGCTTCTCAGTAAGCCAAACCTCAATCTCCGAGCTCTTTGTAAATGGTTTGGTTAATGGAGCTACGTTTTTACAACAAGGATAATTTTTTTTCCATGACTCATTCTAAAATTTAAAATAAATGGAAATTGGAAAAGTATCAAGCATGATACCTTTTTGGAAAGGTATCATGCTTGATATAACCATATTCCAGTCAAAAAGATTAATTAAAAAAACAGAATCACATTTTTTCCCAATCACAACTTAAAAAAAAAAACACATTTTAAAATTCTATTTATATTTTACAAACTTACGAATACTTCCGTAGTTGCAAGCTTAAACTATCAAGTGAGATTGGTAGATCAGAATGGTGTAAAGCTTTTCGTTCTATAAGAACATCATCAGGTATGTATGTCAATTAAGTAAACAATTCCATCTTTTGATCAGCTTTTTGAGATTCTTGAGATAGACACACCATTCTATTTCCCATGACTTGGGAAAAAGTGACGAAATTTTTGCTTCGTTACGAAAATGTTTCCTGACGAAATTTTGAAAAGGTGAAATTTATAAGAAAGTATTAGTAAAATTTTGCAAAATGACGAAATTCTCCCCGACGTAAGGTAGCATTTAAATTTACGGTATATAAATGTTTCTTATATAAAAAAACGTGTAATCACGTGATGATTGAAGACACAACCTATTAGAGTTACCAATTTAGACATATGAAACCTGTTATGGATTTCGTCATCACTTCGCATCAATTATCAACAATTGTATTGGAAAATTCACCTTAAAACTTAGTTCGACAGCACATCGTAGTTGTTGTGTCGTACATCTGTGGTTTAAATTAAAGTTCTCCATTTTGTCAGAGTAAGCTCTCATTTTATCCTGAACATCTTATGGAAATGAAATTTGGCGTAAACATGACGTAAGCGTTTACTTATAAGGTTTATACTGTGCTGCAGTCACGACAGTCCACGTCTGCAAAAGTATAACAAGCCCCGATGTAAAGGCGCAAGGGTGATGTTTCATTTTACAAATTTCCTAACAATATTGAGAAAAGCTTGGTTAGCGAACCTTAAAAGGAAAAACCTACCAAAAGAAAAAAAACACGCGAGTGTGTCATTTACACTTTAGGTAAAGTGTCAAAAGCACCTGACGCCCTTACATGAATAATGAGTAGTAATGGAAGAAAATAAGTGAATAATAACAAAGAGGTGAAGTTAATGCTCGACGAGATTTTTCTTACGTGTCACAAGAAATATGATAAAGTAATAATAAGTAAACTAAAGTGAAAGTAAAACAAAATAAATGGAAAACGAATCATAACAAAACTAAATATCTCAAAGAAAAATTTAAATAAAAAATGTACTTTCGAATTTTTCAAAACCTATAACAGATTCTTCAAAATAGTACAAGCCGTTAAAAACTTCGAAGAACTCATCTATATTACCGTTGCAAAGTTCTTCGTTTTCATCTGATGGTTCGTCTTCATTTTGAGACGATAAAACACTTTCCTCGTCATTAAATGCAGACATTTTCAATACATCATGTTTACTGATATATATAAGATGCTAATGTGTTGCCAATGACGTCACAAATTAAAGATGTCCATAAGGTCCGCAATTAATAAGAACTTTGATGGAAAATTCTAAGGGAAATAAGGGTCCAAAATCGATAAAATCAATTTTTTTTCCTGCTAATCTAAATGTACTGAATCATTTTATGGCATTTTTGAAAAACGAGATTTTCACTGGACCATTCCTTTAAAGTCACAAAAAGTCGCGACTTTCGCCCATAAATGATTGACAAAGTTAGTGAATGCAAAAAGTGGGTGCATTTTTATTGAGAATATCGTCCTTGGAGGAAAACTGCTCGATATTCCTTCAATTTATGTATTTTACAGGCTTTTATGAGCACAAAAATTAAAATGGCGTCTCGCGATTTTTATCAGTTTCGGCTGTACCTAGAACTGGGATATATTTTCTTGAAACTTTGGTTTCCTTTTTAGCCAGATAAGAATCAAATGAAAAATAACAAAAGTTTGACCAGGCGAGAATATTCCGTTGAAACCGTGATATCTTAGTAGGGAAATTCAAAGTTCACAGTATTTCTTAGGACATTCGCAGTGTAACAGAACTTGACTTGAAGAATCACAGTATCTTAAGTGCTTGCCTCCCCTGCAATCATAACATGCCATTTTTGAAATCAAAATGTAAGTCTTGCATATATAAGTGGCTAATACACACCCTAATTCCACAAAAAATTATAATTCCATTACATACACAAAACAATTCTTCACCATCCTCAACCCTATTTGGTGATGTGTCCAGATAGGTAAGAAAGTGCTGCGGAAACGTTCAATATTTGCAAAAGCGCAAATATTATTGAATTCTTTACACTTTATTAACCACATATCCCAATCTTGACATTTCCACATGATTTTTTTTGTGATGGCTTCTTTCGATACGATATAAAACGAACGAACATGTTTTTGTATTTTAGTTTGAGCTCTGACATTGTGCACGCATGTAATAAAGGGTTTATAATTAAATAAACCCAAACCAACCCACCAACGATCTCTGTGTAAGGGAAATCTTCACTGTTCACGTGTTCAGCAAACAGTCTGACCAAATTCATTAATACGATTAGAATTATACTCACAATATTCAGGTGAAACACATCTTTAATACTAGATTTTAACCTTTCGAGTAGATTCAACTTTTCTTTATCTCTGCCAAAAATATTTGATTTTTGAAGCAACCGTTTAATCTGAGCCTTCCTTGCGGTTCTAGTGTAAATAGATATTGACGAAAGACCAGCCAACGAGCAAAATACGACCACATACAAGAAAATTCTTCCTAATATGAAAGATGTTTTTTCATCTCCACTGAACAGGTAATACAAATTGGGAATGGCTCCTAAAATCAATGTCAACAACCAATTGGACAACAAGACACGACAGCAAAATGTATCTGTCACAATGGAATGGTACCTTAACCCATTAGGTACCCGTGTTGCCTGAGGGCAACAAAACTTTGTAGGTGCATTACAGATAGTTTTCAGTACATTGGGCTCAAGTAACTACATCTATGTAATGGTCATATTGTGTTCTGTCAAAATTTACTGTGTATTTGACGATATTGAAATCTTCCTAGCAATAAGAACTAGCAGTTGCTAGGGAAATTTGAAATTTTCTTCGTGTTGCCAGTTTGCAACAGAAATTGTTTTAACGATGAAAATGCTGATCTTGAATTGGAGATTCTATATCTTGGTTCAATTCTCCAATACTTAAAGTGCATCTTTATAAAAAATTCCATACAAAATGGGTTACGTCAAAGGCTACAATCGTAATTGAAAGTCGAAGTTGCATTTGGGCAACGCGAGGAGTGTTGCTCAAAAGCAACAATTAATAAAACTTTCCAAACTTGTCGTATTAGCATATTTAGAAGCCACAAATTGCATAACTTGCTGCTTTTAATCATCCTATATAACAGCCTCATGTTTTAGGATGCATTTAATGGTTTTTTCTGAACGTTGCCCTGTGGCAACGCCAGAAAATAGGTTTATGTTGGTCAGAAGAAGTCAGAATGTGATTTATTTTTTTATTATTTCGATGCAAAATTAATAAATTACTATTGTATATAAACAAAAAAAGGCTAATGCAGCTAAACTGCGTGTACGTGAAAATAAATTCAAGGTTGGTGCACATGTGTAAGTCTCAGGATATTATTTCATTGAAGATGCATCAGATTCTGATTCGCGATTTTATGGACATGTGGTTAGGGTGCTCAGCAATGATGATGTTAGAGTAAAGTGGATAATTGATGGAACACAGTCAGTTGTGGATCCCAACGAATTAAGGTTAGAAGGTTAGAAACACAAGAAATAGTTGATGTTGCCCCAGTACCCCAAGTAGATTTCGATATTGACAATGACAAAGAACCTGGGATCAAAATTAAGATTGAAGGAAGGAAAAGCTCTCGAAAAAGGAATAGCATTTGTTATGCCGAAGAAGAGGAGGAATGTGAACATTCTAAAACAGAAAAGTGAAAGGAAGAGGATGAAGCCTCAAAGAAAGCAAAAAAAAAGAAAGTTGAGGACAAACTGATAACAAGAGGATCAAAACGCACATCGCTTATTACCACAAGCAATTCCAAAAATATCAGTGCAAACAATGAAGGAAATATTTCTGTACATGATGTACTTGACGTTCTGGAGACCAATAATAAGTGGTTAGGTGCAGATCTCTTCCTAACACCGCCAGATGGAAATGGATCAGATGAAGATTCTGGTGATGAAGAAGAAGTTCCACAGTTCCATCAACTATCAAAACGGCAGGTACTGGCTTCCTGTGAGCTACAAGTAATTACTCAAGACGAGGATGAGGTGCGTGTTATTTCTAACAAAAATGATCTATATCATCTTGATAAAGATTATACTGCATCATCGAAGACTGACAATTCCCTTGCATCACATGTATGGGAAAAAATTAAGGAGAATGAAAAACAAATTCAATTGAGAGATGACATGGACTGTAATGACCACAATTGGTCACATGTTAGGTTGTTTGAACTTTTTTTGATGATGAGCTTTTGGATCAAATAGTTCAGATGACAAATGCATATGCCATAGAACAGGCTGTCGTTGGTTGGAGTAGTATTGATAACAGTACACTACGTGCATTTATCGGAATCTTGATTCTTAGTGGCTATAATCAGCTTCCATCATATAAAATGTATTGGGAGGAAGCCTCCAATGTACAACAGCCATTAGTTTGTGATGCTATGCCACAAAACCGATTTAAACAAGTGCTTAGGTATTATACACTTTAGTGATAATGCTAATCTGAATCAAAATGATAAATGTGCTAAAGTGCGCCCTTTGTTGGATATGTGTAAAGAACGATTCAGAAAATTTGCAATGAAAACAAAGTCGGTAAATGTGGATGAGTCCATGATACCCTACTTTGAAAAGTTTGGCCAACGAATAAAACAAGGTATGCCTTTAAAACCGATTCGATCAGGCTATAAAGAATGTTGCTTAAATCTAAAAGGTGGCTACCTTTATGACTTTGAAATTTATCAGAGTAAAGGCTCCACTAATGACTATGCTAAAGACTTTGGTTTGGGACCAAGTGTAGTCTTGAACCTCCGGGAGTCATTAGGCACAGGTAACTATTCTGTGTTTATTGACAATTACTTTAACTCTATTCCTCTTATGAAGCACCTAGGAAGCATAAAGGGCATTGGTTGCACAGGAACACTGAGGGCCAATCTGTTACAAGATTGCCCACTTTCCCAGAAAGCTGACATAAAAAAACAACCAAAGGGATATTATGAAGGTTTTGTAGAGGGGCAATGTGGTGTTGAGATAGTAGCTTGGAGTGATAATGGTCCAGTTACTGTTGGCTCAAACTTTGAGAGTGCGGAACCAGTGGGAACAGCAAAGAGGTGGTCAAAACAGTCTTCACTGTATGTCAATGTGCCTAGACCTAAATTGTTAGAGGCTTATAATGAATGTATGTGGAACCGATCAAATGGATCAATCATTAGCTGCTTACCACCCATGCATAAGAAATAGAAAGTGGTACTGGCCTATATTTGTGTATTGTCTTCAGGTCAGTTTGTACAATTCCTGGATATTATACAGACTGTTAGAGAAGGAGTGCACTCTTCTAGAGCATCTACGTGTTATCGCCACCAGTTACCTGAAAGACCACTCTTATCAAAAGCATATTGTTAAATCAACTGAGGCAAGATTTTTTAACAGTCGTGTAGCAAAACGAGTCCCTCAGGAAATATATGTTTTAATTGTATCAATCACTTACTGGGACTATTTGACCAATTATTCTTATTTAGGCAGTTCACTTATAATTTTTCCAAAATAATTTCCTTTCATCACAAAGATTTCTTTATTAATTTAAAAAAAATATTCATATCTAGGATAATGCTTCTTTATATTCATAGAAAATATCATGTTCCAATTGTTCGATTGATTCATATCGCCCTGTGTTGCTCCAGGGCAACATTAAGGGGTTAAATAAGTGGCAGCTAGTTTTTCCCTTCAATTATTTTATCTTCTAAATGAAATAAAACTTGAAAAGGACTGAACAAATGATTTAATTGTAGAAAAAAGTGTCCGTTTCTGCTTGACACCCCGCGTTGCCCGCAGGCAACACTATAAAGATCACGAATTTGCACTAATTGAATTTTGAGTAATTGTTACTGAGTTGAATATAATAAAATGCACTATGCACAGTAATATTCAAATATCATAAGGAGAAGATACATGTGTTTGCCAAAAGTTGCCTTTAGGCAACAGTCCCTGTGTTGCCTCAGGGCAACTTGAAAATTTAGGCACTCACACTGTGCGTAGAAAAATGGGACCAGCGAATAAACTGGTTTCAGGATAAAACTAGATGAATATTCAAATGATTAATAATAACACATAAATCCCTTTTCATGGTACCTAATGGGTTAAACAATACCAAATAGCAATAAGTCGATCAACAGAAATCATTAGCGTTGCTAAGATGGACTGAAGATATAGGAAATGAATACACGACAAAATGTAACGACCATTAGAGCAGATAGCAGCGAATCGCAAACTGATATGTTTCCAATGAAATAATATCTAGGAAGCCGCAAATTGTCGTTCTTGTAGATCATATATACGTTTGATGCATTAGGAACTGCCACAAATACAAAAGCCACAATTGCAATGACGAGAAACATCTTTATCTGTCGACTGCTTCCGATGTTTACAGGTTTAAGTTACACAGCAGTATCAATATTTATTTATTTCTATTATTTCTTTCACTTCTTTGTTTCACTTATTTCTCAAACTAGAAGAGAATCACTAATGTTTAAAAACAAAAATCTTAATGTTAACTATTGGGGCTGCACAGAAGTTTTTCCTTTCTTTTTTTTGTTCTATTTTCACTTGGGAAGACAACAGTTCGTCCATTTCCTGACTCTATATTTTCATCAAGAGGAACAAGAGTCAATCAAAATCTCAGTGTCAACTGCCATCAAAAGTAAAGTTTTGAAATCTTCAAACGCAGATGTTTTTCTCTTTCTTTTCATCTGTTCCCACTACTTACGTTGAAAAATCACGCTTTCTTGACTCCGCAGTATTCAATCAACAACGGTTTTCTTAAGGTTCCATTCATCATTAAAAGTTTTCATAACACGTATATATCCCAAGGCGCTATTTCCTTTTAGCGGCCCTCCACTTCTTTCATTGGATCATGCTAAATCGAATATGGAACATGCACAAAGTGAAGATCTTATTCCATTCTAACTCATGGAAAAATTCCATCGATACCCATTTTCGAGGTTCGGAATTCCCGAGTTACAAAACCGAGTTACAACTCGAGTTACTAACTCGGAAACAAAGAATAACGAAACACAATTTATCTAAAAGCTTTTCGGCTCACCCCATCTTCAGTAAAAACATAATTTAGAACATACCTCGGAAATATTTTTTTGTGTTATTTTTTCCGAATTACTTTCCGAGTTTCCCGAGTTTCTCGTATAATTTTCCCGAGTTACTAACTCGTAATTTTTTTATTTTTTTTATTTTTCCGAGTTGCTAATTCGATAGTATTATATTGCTTTGAAAGAATCGAGTTATTAAAGTTTACAAAAATTTCCTACGATTTATGAATTTTGAAAATCGTTCAATTTTAATAAAAATTTAATAGTGGAACATGTTTGTACTGCTAATATCAAATATGAAGGTCAAATTGTGGATAAGGTCAAATTAGGCCAAATTTGGACCAAATTTTGAAAATTGTTCAATTCTAATGAAAATTCTAGTGGAACAATTAGAGGCCAAATCCAAACAAGGTACGATGACCAATGCAGCCCATTCAGGTCGGCATTCGGCAAAGCCGACCAAAAAACCGACCAAGGTAACCATGGCTTCGGCAGCCTCGTGCCGGCCCAGACTGGCGTTTCTTACGACATTTTCTTTTTTCTTTGATTTGCCGACATTCACGGCATTTCTACATTTCTTTGTAGTTTCATTCTTAAGGAATCTTTCTGACTTTGATTGTGAAGTAACAAAAACCAAATGAATTTCGAAGAAATCACTGCGCAACAGTTTTCAGTCTTGTCAATGAAAAACATTACTAGGTGTGCGATTTATCGCGATTTATCGCACGCACAAAAGGGTTATTTCGTAGTTCAGGCGTGCGACTCAGTCTTGTCATTATGAAGCGCGAGATCGCGCTAGCGCTCGCTATCACGTTCCTCTTTGTTGTTGCTAGGGAGAACGACCACCGTTGCTAAGGTAATTTTGAAATTTCCTTCGTTGTACGAATTCCTTTGATCACCTAACGAAAGAATATGAAAACATAAGTGGTACCAGTAGGACTCGTTTTCGTGTTATTCAATGAAATTAAAAAGCATCTTAGTTTCCAGCTCCCTTTAAAATATGACTTATCTTGACTAACGACCGGTGTCTACTCAATTGCAGGCACGATGTTCCGCAGTGGAAATGTTTCTGACTGGTCAATATTTCTGTACTCGTCTTGCGAATGGTTGCTACGTTTAGTCAAAATAGAGTAAATTTTCACTTATTAATTGATAAAAAATCTATTGTGCCGACCCAGAGATACAAGGAAAACGGCAATGCCGACCCCATTTAAGACCTAGGTCGGCAAATTTTCGCCGGATTAGGAACATGCCGTTACGAATGTCTTTGAATTTCGTGGGCTGCCAATGGTACTCGTTAAATGTGGTTTATTTTTCGTTTTATGCCATCTGGCGCATGTTGATGTACATTAATAACGGAAACTTTCGGCAGGAGATTTTGGCTAGTCCTGAAGTTTTATAATTTAAGGACTATCGCAAAGATATGTTTTTGGTTCATTTGGGGCCTGATAAGTGGCATGCTTTAGATATGCAGTCCTTCAGGAAGCCTAAAGCTGTACAACACTTGCTCAGAATTGTTTCTAGAGGTCATACACAATGTTCAAAGTTACGAGAGGAGTTTTCAAATCATTAAGATGTGCATGATTCAGAATACAGAAGCAGTCGGTGGAGGTTTTCTGCACTTTGGATAACATTGACGAATACATGAGAAAGAAAGTTGTTTATATTTTTTTTGGCCCCATTACACGAAAGAATAATCATGAAGAATACTACGATATTTTGAGTGCACCTGTTATTTTTTTCTTATTTTTTTTAAATCTACGCGTAGGAATTTAATAAGAACAAGAAGCCGCTTGGCTTGAAGACTTCAGGACGTAACACAACGATACAGATCTGGTTTCAAAAATACAAACTTGCCGAATTGCCAAATTACGGTCAAATCTAACAAAATGACTGGCAAATTCAAAATCAACATCTTCCATTTGTGCTTTGTAAATTTTTATGAATATTAAAGAAGTTTCGAAATTTGTTACAAATTTGGCCCAAATTGTTCATTTTTGGTCAAATCAGACAAAATGACTGTCAAATTTGAAATCCGCACCATTCAATTGTGCTCTGTGCAAAAGTTCATGAAAATTGAAGAACTTTTGGAATTTGGCCCAAATTGTCCAATTTTAGTAAAATCTGACCAAAATCATTGTCAAATTCGAAAACAACATCTTTCAAATGTGATCCGTCCAAATTTTTATGAAAACTAAAGAATTTTCGGAATTTGGTCCAAATTTGGCTTAAATTGCCCAATTTTAGTCAAACCTGGCAAAATCATTGTCAAATTTGAAATCAGCACCTTTCAATTGTGACCCGTGCAAAATTTCATGAAAATTGAAGAATTTTCAAAATTTGGTCCAAATTTGGCATTTTAAGTGCTGCAATGTTTGTTTCACGTCTCCAGGGTAGAAAATAATTTTTATAAGTTACTTTGCATTTTCTGTGTATCAAAAAAATTGTTTTTGGTCAATAGTAGGGCATTTTAAGTGTTGCGATGTTTGGTTATAATTCGCATCTCCGGGGTAAAAAGTTTCATTCTGATTAGGCAAATAGTTGGTAAATGGTTTTGCATGTGTTCTTCATTTCATCTTCTGTGTATAAAAAACATGGTTTTGGTCAAAAAGAGGGAATATCGAGAATTTTGATGTTCCAATTTTTATTATTACTTTGATGTTTGATTCTTTTATGTCTGCAGGGGAAATTTAATTGACTAATCCTTTCTCTCGGTTCAACTCACATTGACTAAAACTGGTAAAAATTTTACCAGTTATATGCAACACTACAACATGGGCAAACTTATCATTGCCAATTCTTCATTTTATTTTTCGTGAACTGGACGCATGCTGAACATGGGTGGCGAGCGACGCCGCCTTATCGGCTAGTTCTTTTATAATTCTTGAAAAAAATACACGGGATATTTTCAAAGCATATTTAAAAATCAAATCAAATATTAAAACAAAAAAGCGCGCAGTACGTTATGTGTTTAGAGGAGTTGAGTTTGCAATGATGTATGAAGAAGAAGTAATAATTGCCACTTGTGCTACTATTACTTTGGCTTAACACTTAGTGATGGCATGGATAATTGCGTTGGAACAACTTTTCTTGCTCAATTGTTGCCCCGTTGTTGCTTGCCATGAATCCATTTTTTAAATTAAAACGTGAGTCTGCCTAAAATTTCTCCTCACATAAAAATCGAACATCGAAAACGAGACAACATGTTGTTGAGCGATGTTGGCCAACACGTCGGTCTAGAATGCGGTCGGCTTAATAACAATAAAAAAACGTTGTGTTGACACGTACGGCAAACAGATGGGAGAAATGATTATTACTTAATGGAGAGTGATGAAACTATTGCTTTGTCCATATCTGCGTCTTGTTTAATTCAAAATAACGCAAAAAAATTGTGACAAGCTCACAATGATCGAAACTATCCGATTCAACCGATTAATGGAGAGCTGATTGCTAGAACAGCTAGTGATTCTGCTTCGAAATTCACAGACATTATTATGACGCATGATGAGGGGTGAGTGAGTGACATCAACTATAGCTTAGTTAAAAATCTAAATGATTGAGATGAACGGTTGATATGATTGTTATGATTGTTAATGAAAAAATTATTTATTTACAAAAATCACCATTCTGTTTCTATTCAGGAGGGGGCTAATACAAGTCAAATTTCATAGC
Organism: Turritopsis dohrnii; assembly: GCA_027922465.2. Taxonomy (NCBI): domain Eukaryota; kingdom Metazoa; phylum Cnidaria; class Hydrozoa; order Anthoathecata; family Oceaniidae; genus Turritopsis; species Turritopsis dohrnii. The sequence goes on along the minus strand of BQMF02000048.1, from coordinate 1,143,320 downwards.
AGTGTTACAGGGGCTGAAACTTATTCAATACCTGCATCACCCCCGTGTTATGGTTTGTCATCATAGAGAATTGGAAATGAAATCTGCAATGTTTAACTGGAGTCCAAGTAAATTTAAATATAATTATAATAAAATAGATAAAAAAAGTCATAACATAAAACTAGAAAGTAGAGTACCTTAATTACAGAAGCTATTTCTTGCGCAGCTGGCCAAGTGAGGCGACATCCAAAAAAATTGATGGCCAAAAGGGATGCTGACTTTTTAATAGCTGGGATTAGAGCTAAAGATGGAAGTTTATTGTGAAATGTTAAAGGCTCCATGAATTCTTTGCATTTTTAAATATTCTGTTCATATGCAAACTGCTATCGTTGGCATGTCATATACACACCAACATTGAACTTATTGTTAAAAAAATTGTTGAAAACTTACCGTATTTAGGATTTTTATACGGTAAAACTTGTTTATACACTCATATCTCAATTAATCAGAATATGAAATGTAACAGTTCCCATTCCTCCCAATGTCTATTACAAACTTTTTACTCATTTAACCGTGGCTGATGTCGGGTTCATTTAAACCAAGAAAAATGCTTTCACAAAAGAGCTTTTTTAGAAGGTTTCTCCATTACATTTATTTCTGATCAGAAGATATACAGAATTACCTACAATACATCTATCCTGGTTGCAACTATGTATATATCTAAACAACTTCTTATATCGATCCCTGCAAATTGAAGCAATTGAAACTGACCAAAACGAGAAAGAAGTGAGGATGAAAAACAACCTTTGGTTCAATCTACAGACCTCCCAGAGCAAAATCAAGTAATTTTTTTATGAATTTAGGACAATTTTAGATAGTATTTTTGGACATTTTAGGGCAAAATTTAAGAAAATTTAGGACAAAGACTAAAACGTTAGGACAACTTTAGGACAATTCCCAAATTATGAACCTGTTACAGTAAACATATCTTTATTTAAGCATATCATTAAATTAAACCATCAAAAGAAAATCAAGATTAGATATACATAATAACGAAGAACAACATAAAGTTTCCCTTGGCTTCGACTTTTAATGAGTGTAAATAAGCATAAACAACTATCAAACCTTGTATACCTTAAGTGCGGAAAAACCTAAAAGTTAGGGTAAAAACAACAAGAAAACAAATGATTGTCTGTTATCTACATTTTGAGTAATATGAAGGTGCAAATGATTCGACTTTGTTAAAAGCTAGTTCTTTAGCTTCATGTTCATTATCAATCCATGTAGTCTTGTTTTGTTCAATGTAAAGTCTACTAGATAACTCAATGGTATAATCAAAAGTGATACAAAGGAAACTCATTAACTTCAACTGTTAAAAATACTGGAGTAATATAGTTAACTCAAAAGCTAAATGAAAACAAAAACTGTCAAAAACTATTTACACTTGAAACGAGATCTATTCAAGTTCTTTTTTCCGAAACAGATTTCAAAACTAAATTTCTCATAACTTCTAGTAAAAGATCTTTCAAATAAGGATACATTCCAAACTGAATAGTGTATTCTGTTTTACAAATTCGCAATTTCTAAATCCGGAAACATCTTCATTAGTTGAAGAGAATAAAAAGTTAGACTCAACACATTTTAAAGTCGGAACAATCTCTGTTTTCCTGGTTAATTCAACTCTAGTTAATGTTATTTATGGACATTTTAATTGTAATGCATTGTCACTGTCCTGTCTTAAGTGGTATTTTCTCTTTCCCTCCTTCTCACTGGTACAATGCAGCTTGCTACTTGTAAGACTCCTGATTTGTGATATACCATTTCTATTAACTGAGAAGACCTTTTGGCATTTTCCGTATTCCGCTGAAAAAATATCTCCTTTACAAGGTTGTATTCAGTCAAAAATGAGAATGATAGTAGACAATTCAACGAAAGCTGAAACAAAATATACTCAAAATATACTCAAAATATATAATGTATCTCAATATCTCAATAACTACACTCAAAAACAGGAATTATTTTTTTTTCATTTAATTTTATCCTAAATTTTATGACATTTAGGACAATATACCAAAAGTTAGGACAATTTAGGACAAAATTACTAAAATTTATAATTTTAGGACATTTTAGGATTTTAGGACACTCTGGGAGGTCTGAATCTATTACCGATCTAGTTGTTCTGCAACTTTTTTCTGTTTATTCGAATTACACTCACATGTACTGATGCAGTAAGACACTTAATCTGTCACATGATGCATAAAGATCAAATTTAAATTTATCCCCCTCCAAATTGTTTCTTTAGGAAATCTGTTCCTTTATGAAATGTCTTATGAGAGTGCACAAAAGCAACTAAGCCCCTTAGACAAAGCTTTTTTAGTTTGCAGTGAACTTCAAGAGAATGGTATCAAAAAATTCAGGTAAAAAAAAATGCATTTTTTAATTCTCTAGATAAAACAGTAACCAGGAAACGCTTTCTGATCAGAATTATTTGAATTGCGACCAGCACTATTTTCATCATTTTTTTCTAATTTTCATTTCACACTGTCCTTTTCTCAATAAAATATTTTTGCCCATTTTTTTCACCTCCCAAGCCCAACTTTCTTTTCTGTTCTTTTTTAATGCTCTTCATCGCATTGACATTTTAACTAAACTTATACCTCACCCAGCCCTATTGACACTGAAACATCAAAAGACTTCATAGGGGAACAGTTCTGGTGTGCCAGTCGAACATGTTACTGTTATGCCACTGCTGCTTTAATCTTTCAATTTTGATAGCAGACTGACAAAACTAAGGAGATTATTATTAGTTAAATCAACTAAAAGCATTAAGATAGTGCATAAAATGACTCACATGGTAAATTCTTATCTCCAATGAGACATTGCTCCAAAGAAAGATATTTTAACGAAGTTGATTTGGTGACACCCTAGAAATACAAAAATAAAAAAAATTATTATAAAAAACATAAGATGCATTACTCTATTATGTATCAGTCATACCTTGGCCAAATAATTCAAACATGGCTGAGTTAATGACATGTTTTGAAGAATTAAGCATTGGAGACAACTGCTGCTGAACAAACAATCTTTCAACACCCTGAAAACAATTGTAAGCAGTTTAGTGACTCTCTGAAAAACAGGGAACATTGAATAAAAAATTGCATCTGATACTGCACAGACTGTGATCTGTTAGATACCTTGAGACAGGTTCCCAGAGTGGAAACATATAGCAAGAAAAACCAATGCACAGCTCAAATGATTTACAATCTTTAAAAGAGGAGAAAGGTAGAGGAGTCATTCTGAGGAAACAAAGGAACAAATACCTGCACATTTTCAGTTTCAACTCATTTGATGCAATTGGCGGCAATTTCTTTTTAAGAACTGATTTCTTGGGGCTATCTAAATGACATATGATAAAGAAATCAGCTGTCTACTTTTTATGATAGATCTTGAAATTTAGTAGCAAGTATCATAACAACCACTGTCTTTTGCTGTCATTATTCTCAGTGAACCAGAGAAATCAGCTTGAGAGAACACACTTAATATTACTATGTGATGAAGCATTACCTTAGAATATTGGTGATGTTGTCTTGTCACTGAATTTACAATGGGCCACATAATTTTGCTTTTATATAATTTACATAATTTAATTATATTTTCCAAAAAGAAGGGACATGAATTAGTTAAAAACTAAACATTTTTCTTTACCAGAAGTTATAATTTCTATAAGTTTCCAAGTGATATGTTTATAAACATTAGCATTCTTTGATGTAGAATTGTTTTATGCACCTATGTTAAATGATATTTATCAAGTCATTTTCCTGTGGGCATGTACATGCATTTTCAGGTAATTAGGTGTTCTTGATACATTTAGATTTTATCCACTTATTTGGTCATCAGGAGGCCCTTTTAAAGGCAATATGATAAGATTGCCTAAGTTTTATGAAGTTTGTTTCAACAGGGCCGTTAGCTTGTAATTAAACATGCGGTAAAATCTGACTTTGCTCCAACTAAAAATTGACATAAATTACTGTGTCATACATTTGTTAACTGTTCCTATGCATACCGTGCATGTGATATCCACCGTGCCAAACTATACTACAATCATTTGAAAAGTTAACTTGCTTGTTCTGTTGTGTGATATGATATGAGGTAATTTTTTGTTCTTCGATTAATAAGTTTTCTTATTAAATGCAGAAGGTTCTTCTATTTTTTAATGTCCTCACAGCATAAACCCCAAAAACATCGTTCATTTCTTTTAATATTTTTTTGTTTATTTTTCATTCCCCATTCCAATTAATTTCATCAAAGTGTTTTTTGCGGCACTAGCAATGTTTGGCAATGAGGATGATTTCATATGTCTTTCTTTTCATAGAAAATCAGAAAAGAAAAATCATACACAAGTTGTGTTGTGTTTGGCTTTCCTTGATAACTAAATAACTAAATAATATACCACAAAATTATCGCCCCATATCAGTGCTACCCGTCCTCTCAAAAATTCTGGAAAAATCGATACATTCTCAGCTGTTGTCTTACTTGGAAAGAAATGGACTTTTATCAGAGAATCAATACGGTTTCCGTAAACAACGATCGACAAAAATGGCGGCCACACTCTTGTGTGACCACATCCGAAACGAACTTGATAATGGAAATATGGTAGGAGTAATTTATCTGGATTTATCAAAGGCTTTTGACACCATTGGTCATAGCCTTTTGATTGACAAGCTGGAAACGTATGGTGTATCCGGTCGAGAGTTGGAATGGTTCATTGATTATCTTTTTGGTAGGCTACAAGTGGTTGAGAAAAACAATACCTTATCAAATCCAGAGCCTATATACTGTGGTGTTCCACAGGGGTCCATCCTTGGGCCCCTGCTCTTCATTATTTTCTTCAATGATCTTGTAGATAATGTCAATGCTAGTGTTATAAAGTATGCAGATGATACGGTTCTCGTCTATGGTGGCAACAATGCTGATAAGATCGAGTGTGTTTTGAATGAAGAAATGCAGAAAGTTGGAAAGTACTGTAGTAAGAATGAACTGTTACTTAACCTCAAGAAAGGTAAAACAGAGGTAATGTTATTTGGAACGAGTAAACGTATTAAAATGCATGGAAAAGATCTGAATATTGTTTACAATGGTACGAAGTTATCTTTTGTCAAGGAATACGTTTATCTTGGTAACATCCTTGATTCCAACTTGTCACTCAATACAAATTTCAACCGTTCCTACAAACTTGCCTGCAGTCGACTACGTCTGCTCCAGAGTGTTCGTAGCTTGTTAAACGTCGATGCTGCGACAAAGATTTACAACATGATGATACTGCCACTGTTGACTTATTCGGGTCCAGTAAAGTCAGCGTTTACTAATACTCAGAAAGAACGTTTGTCCTCACTCACCCGTCGAGCGAGTGCGATAACACTTGGTAGAAATGTCAAAGATGTATTTCAAGAAGTGAACAAACAAAATTGTATGTTAGTTAAGAAATGTCTGGGTGAGAAAACTGGAAGCTACACCTTTAACAGATACTTTGAAATATCTAAACATGGCCGGTGTACTCGAAATAACAATCATATGATTAAACTAAAAGCAGTTAAACTGGAAGTTGCTAGACAAAGTTTTTATTTCAACGGTGCTAAATTGTTCAATAGCCTCCCACGAGAGATTAGGCTGAGAAACAGCCTGGCTGAATTTCAGTCTTCCCTCTCTGAACATCATTTTTGATTTTAAAGTATTTATAACAGCGTGTGCCATACTATCTATCTATCCTACCTACCTTCATTTTTCCATTCGTCGATCTATGGGACAAGCTGTATTATAACCTACAATTGATTATGTATTTTAATTAAATTTTAGTCTTTTTAGCCTTTTTGCCTTGTTCTTTTTCTTTTTCTTAAAAACAGGACAAACTTGGAAAGAAGTATTGCTGTATATATTGTATATATTTGTAAATACTTTAGTTTTTATCCTGTATAAAGATTCAGAAATAAATAAAATAAATAAAATGATCCCCATAATATCCCTCCTCTCCTGACGCACGGCTGTCTTTTTTGTTAGCAAACTGTTCTCTACTTAGAGGTGGAGGAGATATAATTTAGAGATATAATTTATTTTGAATTTCAAACAGTATATAATTACTACTCTGTTTATTCTATCGGTATCAGATCCGAAGAATTTCTGCATAAATGAATAAACAGAGGGGGAATGCGCAGAAATCTTAATATATATATAGTATATTCAACAACAGCGTAGATGTAAGGATATAACAACTTCTGTGATGGAGAGTGATGGAGAGTGAAAATTAATGCAATAATGTTTGGTCGGAGCCAAAAAGTCAGCTTTTACCGGCGGCATGTATAATTAACATCCAAAACTTGTCTATAAGAGACCCTAATAAAATACATTTTGTAGAACACTCTATGATACCTTCATCATATTCTTCAGTATTTCTCCAACAGCTTCGTATCGCAATAAATTTTAACGAATTATCAATCTTCAAGGATCCAAAAATTGGTTCCCATTCATTTATTCGCACTTTATCAGAATTGAAATCAATAAAATTTTCTTTCAAATTTGCAGTTAGATTGGGTAAAGGTGCTTGATTCTGCAGTATGCATAATCTTCCATATTCGTCCTCGAAGTGTTTTCCTTTCTCTCTCTTAGCCATCAAACCGAAAGCAAACACTTAGTTTCAATTCAGTCAACGTTTAATATTTTGGCGCTCTTAAATCTTTATTTTGACCAAATTTCCAAGAATCCTTATGGTTTATAAACGAGGCTAATTCATAATTCTGTCACTAAATGTAAACACGTTGAGAAAATGACATTGCAATCGAAAGTGCTGAATAAACAATATTCGCAAACATTTTTTTGTATATAAAAATTGCTTCGCTGCGAGGATACAAGCCGATTATACCCAGAGAAGTCACATTTTATGCTATAAAGCCATGAAGATAAAAGAGGAACGTGTAATTCATTATACTAAAGAAAATAGTGAAGAATCTAGACTGGAGGATCCTGGTGAAAAAGATCATCGAAAGAATTCGAAAAAACCTCATAATTTCAATAGCACTATTTTTGATAATGCTATCATCAACATAGTATCCAAAATTTATGGCTCTGTACCTGGCAAAATCCATTATGGTGTGACGTCAAGTGGAAATGAAAGTAATGAAGTAGTAAAAAGAAGAACTTCTACGATGTCAACGTCCGTCCATTTTTCAGATTTTCCTGTAAGTTTTCTTTCTTTAAATTTGAAAGTGATAATAAGAAATGAATTTATAACACAAATGTCAAAACAAACCCTGTAATGTAATAATATGATTGGCTAACATCAATTCAATTCAATTCCAGTCATTGAAATATATCAAACTTTTGGCAGCTGTTATTGTCTGAGTCAGTTTTATTTCAAAGTATAACATCATTAAAATCTTTGATCAACAATATCTTTGTACCATAGTTTTGGTCACAAGTAAGACTTTAATATACTTTGATATAGTAAAACATTCAATGGTCTATGAGAGTACATTGACATGTTCATAAAAAACTTAAAGGCAAGAACAAGACAGTGATAAAGTGAACCAACCCAGACAGCAGTTTGTAAAGATATAGATGTTTTGTTACCATTATATAATTATATATACTCCTCAAATGCAAATCTCCTCTCAGATACGTTCATAAGCCCATTAAAACACATGAGAGTGTTTGTTTAATGACATGACTACCTTGTCTTTATTATTCATTTGAAAGAACAAAACATTATGAAATAAAATATCAGCATTATTCATTTAACACACACAGAAATAACAAAATATTGAACACGAGCTAGTGATGTATGTGTATATGTGATAATTCTATAGCTAACACCAGTCAAGTGCTAATTAAACTAACAAAACATGACTGCAAACTGAGCTTTCATTGTACAGTTCCATGCTCTTGAAATAATTGTGAGGTTCAGTTAAATTCAACCATATTAGATATAAATAAACACTAGTTATTTAATTAAAATTTGAAACATGTTTGAATTTTTCTATATTGTTAATATCTATAATTATGTTTTTCATTCTTGTAATGAACATTGGAGAATGAAGCATGCCTGGATAAGGTCTCCCTGGAATATTGCCCACCAGAGATTGTCCCCCATGAAATACTCTTATGGTGAATTGCCCTCAAAGAAAATTATCCGTTGTGAGATTTAAATTTTCATATAGATGCTATCAGGTAAAATGGGAACATATTCTTTTATATTTATATTTTTATGAAGGTATAAGTATAAAATGAGAGCAGCAATAAGGTGAAACTTTTTTCTTCTTTTTTTTTATTACGTAAACTTTGTTTTAATGGCATATAATTTTTTTACAAAAATCCAAATTTCTTTTACATTACAAGATATTCATACAACATACTTCCAGGATATGTCTTATGTCTGGTATGTCTTTCAAAGAGTCAAATCTTTTGACTTCAATTCATTCATCAATAATTCAATGTCGATTTGACTTGAAGAATGGTGATCTGGAGGCCCGAAGGCACAAAACATATGAACGAATCAGATGGAAAATTATTCATAATCTGTGCTAATTCATAGTCACACTATAGCTTAAGATTGCGTTTTTCAGCAATTTGCTTGGCAAGTTTTTGAATAGCACGCCACATTCTTTGCTCATGCCTCCAAAACAAGTGAACACCAATGGAGTGAAGGAGGCTTGATCGACTGATGTGATTCGTTTATTATACGATTGTTTCTTTTCTTGTTCGTTGACTGTGTGTGCAGCAGATAGGGTGGTTTTCAGGTAACATTTGGGAGTGGAATTGAAGACCCTTACGTGAAAGAAAGCCTTTAGCCCAAACTCCTCTTGCTGCTACGTCCACACAAGCTTCTTCAGATTTGATTGTACTTGCGGGAAACATTTTTCCCGTTGAAGGTGTCAAAGTCAGTTCTAAGTGGACGTTGTGGTAACACTCAGAGAATAATTCGGCAGTGAAATTTTCAAAGTTCATTGTGTGAGGTGAAACTCCTTTGTTCATCAGACTGCAGAAAGTCCATATGTTCTTTATTAAGTATAAAATTGACATTATGGAAACAAGATTAATACAATTCTCCAGGAAGATGGGGAAAATTCTACAGAGGGGAAAATTCTTAATACTAAGGTTACATTATCAAGCATCAGTATAATCATATTTTTGCAATTTTATAGTTATCACCATTTTGTGCTCCAGTTAATGGGGAAATGTGTGAAAACTTTTCTTCTTGCAAATAACATGTGTTGATGTACTGTTGCAAGCCCTGAATGAACAGTGATATCTAAATACTGTTTTTTAATATGTATTCATTTTGTACATTTTTTCCTTTTAGACAAATGTTCTGCTAAAAATTTTTTCTTATCTTGATGTTTATTCATTATGTAAACTCTCAAGAGTCAATCGTTTGTGGTACAACAACTTGAATGACAATTTATTATGGTTGGAAAAACTAACACGTGAAAGTCATACATGGGAAAGGATTGATCATTTGACACACCCTAATCTTTATCATGAAACCAATCCAGATTTGGCACCAAAAGAAATGTGAGTTTAAGTCAACTTAAGAGTTTTAAGGTCAATAATGTTCCAAAAGGACATTTCTCTCCTATTATAAAACGATTGAGAAAATTTCAACATAATCTTTTGCTTTTTTTATCGAAAAATATTCTCAGCAGAAAAAAAACATTTAGCTGTATGCAGGTAGCATTTTTTATGATTTCAGTTAAATACAGTTTGTTCCAAGATAATTTTTAAAACATATTGTAACATATTATTGTTGTGTTTTTAGTTATTTACGATGTTGTCCTGGGTGTAATCTCCAGAGAAATACCTTATCATTTCCAATGCAAATATCAAAGCTCTCATATTTTTTTGGGTTTTCTGTACCAAGAATTGTTATGTTTGGATCTGGACTGGACTCAAGTGGTTTAGTCAAAAGAATGCTATGGGATCCGACGTCTCCGTTTTCAGTGAAAGGTTTATTTCCTGGTCAATTTGAAGGTACTGATTCTTTTAAACCAGATGGAAAGGTTTTGTTCAAGCTGGTCCCCTTACAAATGTGTAAAGCTGATGTTTATCTTTTGTAGGAGTTGGAAGTGGTGTAACTTTACAGACTAATGGATACTTTATTGATTTAATATGCTTATATGCATTGTCAAAGTGAGTAAAATGAATCCGAAACTTTTGTCAACCATCTTGAGCCTATAATTAACACTAACGTTATGTTAACTTTGACCTGGTCTTCATTCACTCATTCATTCATTCATTCATTCATTCATTCATTCATTCATTCATTCATATTATTTTTAATAGATCTGAAAGGGAGAACCAAGATGTTAATGCGGAAAGAAAAAGTCGACTGCTTGGTGAAAACAGGGAAATATCACAACCAGTAAAAGAGCTGTGCAGCACCATTGATGCGTTTATATATATTGTTAATGGAACCAGTGAAGATTCAGGTTGGAAGATCTGTATTCTCTCTGTTATTGTCTTATAAACCTCAAAGTAACTCGCCTGAAATGTTGAACAAGTGTTCTTTTGATTTTTAACAAATCTAACTAGGTGGACATAAGCCACCTTATTCTGAGGACTTATGTTTGTTATGGCTCCTTGAGTGAAATAAGATCATTTTTTTAATTGCATGCTAATTTTATGTCATTCTTTCTGTTTTAGTAAAATTTGGTTCTGACGAATTTAAGGCTTTGATAAATGATCGTTGGTTGCAGCCGAAAGTTCCGGTTCTTGTGTTGTGTGTGGTACCTAACGCAACTATTCACTCTGTATCAGCATTGAAAGTAGCTGACACGCTGAACCTATTAAATCTTTCGCGACCATGGCAGGTGAGAAATGTCTTCTTTTGAGTTTGTTTGATTTCAATGAACGTTTGAAGTATGAATGCTAACCGAGTGCATTAATTTATTCATGTTTTTGAGGTTTTCTTTTAGATTTTAGTAAAGCATTGAAATTGTAAATACTTTCAATTCTTTTTTTAGGTTCGCCAATGTCATGTAAATTCACTGTATGGTTTGATGCCTGGCATGAAGTGGCTCAAGAAACATATTATGGGCGTTTAATCGATTCCTCTCACTTTCTATTCGATGTATTTGCACCCACGGTGGCGCCTATCAACTGGAAAAATAGATCAGTGTTCTCACGGAATAATGAGATGAAGAACGAAGGGCGTATCCAGTTCGAAAGGTTAATCTGGTCCAAAAAGAAACATACAACGCCTGAAACAAAATGGTTTCTTTCTTCTAAATGAAGGCGGTTTGCTTTCACTAACATTCAGAACATTCGAGGGTAGAACCCCTAATGGCGATCCTTTGGAGCCTCAGTGGTGGTTGTGTGGCGTTGAGCGTTGAATGCAGATAGGCGTTTTTTGAATTTATATTCTATGGAATTTCTTTGTTGCAGTTTTAAGAAATAAAAGCATAAAGAAATATAGGAATGTTCGAGCACAAAACTTGAGTTGTCAATTATTATGTTCATCATCTTATCCGTCGTCCGTGATGAACGTAAACAGAGCAATGCATCATGGGATTGGTGATGCCGAAAAGTTCACTGAATATATTACACACTTTCGAGATGTTAGTGTTGTTTTTAATCCAAACCCAGTAGGCAAAATCTCAAAAAAATCACTGCGATGCGATGAATTTTTATTGAAATCACGTGCATATTTCAATAGAAATGCACTCCTTCGCAGTGATTTTTCAACAAATTTGAATCTCCCAGTTTTAATCCAGGAATCAAAACTAAAACCTACCGTTATGCAATTCCAGCGAGTTTTGTGTTTGCCAGCGAGTTTTGTGCTTACCAGCTAAGCTGTTCGAAGTTTGATTTGCTGCCAAGAAGTGGACCCTTTTATTAACCAATCAATTTTCTCTGTACGTTTCATTAAATCATTGAATACATAATATTGTGGTTTTATATTTGTTTTCATTCGCTGATTTTTACGTAAAGGGTGCTAAACTCGCAACTCGAAATGGCCTTCATAATTGGGCGCCAAAATTCAATTTCAGGTTTTGGTGCACCTATAAATGAGTCATAGTTTAGAATCAGGGAAGAACGATCTCTGCAGGTTCCCAGTGGGCAAATTTGTAGAAAAAGCACTGCGTTGGACTGCATTTTTATAGAAATATAAACAGTATTTCAATAAAAATGCCCTTCATCGCAGAGAGATTTTGACGATTTTGACAACATTTCAATAGGCTTTTTTTCGAGCATAGAGATTCTCATAAAAAACAATTCTTACAAAAAAAGTTTGCCGGTAAGTGTTTTCTTGGTCGAGGTAAACCCTAGGACTTTCTTGTTTGTTCGTCAAACTTTAGCACTGTTTGCTAAAGAAAACTACCAGCTGTTTACATGTAAGCCAGCCAGTATTCTGGTAAGTTCACAGCTTACTGACAATTCCTGTGTTCATCAGGTCATTTCTATACACCTTTCCCGAATTTCTGTTTAAATGCCGAGTTAATACATAGTTATCAAGTTTAGCCTCGTTTCTGTGTTTTTTTATTGTTTTTCTAATTTCATAATGTTTGCAGTAAGTAATAGTTGCTCGTTCTTTCAGTTCCCCAGTGGAATAATTAGAAGTGGTTAAGGGTTTGAAAAAGAGGCGAAACTTAGAAGCTAGGCTATAACACGGTGTTTAAACAGAAATTCGGGAAAGGTCTATTGCGTAGAAGTTTCATGTCCCATCTTCTTACGGGGAAAATTTCGTCATTTTGCAAAATTTTACTAATACTTTCTTATAAATTTCACTTTTTCAAAATCACTTTTCCCCGACGAAATTATCCCAGATAAGGTATCCCGACCCAACCTCGAACCCAGGGTCTCTTGCCTATCGAAAAGGCAAGAGACCCTGGGTTCGAGGTTGATCCCGACCGGATGGCCAATAACCCCCAAACCTAACCCATCTTCGAACGAGAGAACGTATTGCTTTAGGAGGCCTTAAAGCTGTTTGAAAAAGTAAGATCTAGCCACACGCCGAATCTTTCTAGAAATTGAATTGAAAAGAAATGGGAAGCATTATATATGGCACAAAACAGAACTAAAGTCTGTATGGTAAAAATGAAAAATGGATAAAATTAACTAAAAATCACTTTTAAGAGTACTTTCTGACCACGACACACTTTTCTTTCGTTTCTCATTGTCCGTCATGACGTCCAACTGCAAATGATTTTCAGACGTCACATTACTCGACTTAACGTTGTCAACATTATTTGGTGTTGACGTCAAGTATTCTCTTAATTTATGCAGGCTTTCTCTCCTAGTAAGCGTCAATGACTCGTCATCTGTGAGTGACGACATTCGACGTATAATAGCCGTTGACGATACGGAGGAATAGCGACGCCTAATGCTTTCGAAGTTTCTTGAAAGGTTCTTTGAATTTGGACACAAACATTTAATCTGTTGGAAATATGCCGCTTTGTAATCCCGACTTAGACGGTAAAGGATAATCGGGTTCATTATGGAATTGAAGAAGAGGAGGGCAATGGCTAACTGAAACAAAATTCCAGCATACTTCCATCTGCCCAACTCTGGATGAAAGGTCAGTGTTAGAAGTAGAACGTTTATCGGGAGATAACAAACGGTGAAACACAAGAAGATGATGAACAGCATCTTGATCAAACGTTGGTTTTTCTTTGCTCGTTGCAGCGTTGTCCTACCACGCATTGACGAGCTAGCAAATCGGATGTTTTCTATCAACTTTGCTTTGATCTTCAGAAAGCAATACAACACGACGGTGAATGGCACGCAGAACAGACAAACAAACGATAAGATACGATACGTCAGTTCGTGATATCGACTCTTCCAAGTTAAGTTGCAGCTGCGTTCTACCCAAAATCCAGCTGAAACATGTGTCGAAATAACTAACGGCACTCCCAGCAGACAATACGACAAAACCCAACCAAGAATCACAACAAATACGGCTGTCCGTAACGTGATCTTTCGGTTGAAGATATAACATATTGCCCGATAACGGTCAATCGTGATCGCTACCATCGTAAAAATAGTGTTCCCGATAATGACATCCGCCATCGGAAAGATATACTTGCAGACGATTTCGCCGTACGGCCAAGAAATATATAACGACAGTAATGACGTCGGGAGGCACCAGATAATATTAGCAAGATCGCCGATAGCCAGGTTAGCGATAAATATGTTCTTCACTGACCTCATTTTCGGTACCCGTATAATTGTCATGATAACTAAAATATTTCCAGGCATTCCTACCAAAAATATAATGGCGTACAAGGCTGCCATTACTAATTTAAAAGCATCAACATCAAAAGGAGGCTGAATTGCTGTTGCGTTGGGATGAATATCCGAACCGTTCATAACAGTCGCCAGAGGAAGGCTGGTTGTGAAGGTGGAATTGCCATGACTCTGTGTAGTTGTTACGACTTGTTGCGTAGTTGTTACGACTTGTTGCGTAGTTGTTACGACCACTGCGGTGGTGTTAAACATCATCTTGAATCAATTTGAGCAATAGCTTTGATGTGGTTTATCAACTAACGTAATTCACTTTCAGCATGGATGAAACGTGGTGAATTTAATAACCGTTCTGTCTAACCAAACCTTTATGTAGTTGTGTTTTCAAGAAGGCTAAACGATAAAGAGAACGTGTTGTACAAGTTGCCGCAGATTATTGAGAAGCACCCCAAACATAGACACAGCCTAACAATTTCAGATGGTGATGTTTTGTTTTCTTTTGCCTTTTGAGTTTTATCTCTTGTTACTAGGCACAAAAAGTTAGTTACGACCTTTTAGAATGTCTTAAGAATATATCCGGATGATTTTGACTAAAACGTTGAGAATATTCATCATGAAACAAAGAAACAGCATTCTTATAAGAAAAAGCGTAATAATATCGTATCTGCAGTTCCGAGGAGAAAATACTAAGAACAAGATAAGAAACAAAAGGCGATATTTGCAACCTCGTACCCAGGTTCACCTACGCGACGCAAACGGTAAATTTTATATGTTCTTGTCTTTCTCATGCTATGCTTCTCATGAACAAATGGAAAAGAAGAAGAAGAGAACATCGAAAAAATGAGTTTGGAAAAGCTCATTACACGTATTTTGTTATACGAAGCTAGTGACATGCCCTAGTATTGACAGTTTCTTAATTCTTTTCCATTTTTAGTAATGGAAGTTTCTTAATTGGTTTCTTAAATTTAAACTAGATATTTTTAACGGAATTAAGAAGGAAGAGCCTGAATTGAATTTGACGGGAATGGAGGACAGCTACGACAGTTGGATGTGAGTAAAAATGAGATTGAATCAAGTTTTGTTTTCTTATATAAGAACTACCTAAACAATAGAAACAATGAGCTTCAATATCAACAGAAACAATGAACAATAGTACAGTTGTTGAAATAAGTTTGTCTAATATTATGATATCCATCTACATCGTCCAAGTTGATGTAGTCATCGGACCCATCTTTGAATTCCACTCGACACTCGTTAAACTTCGTTAAATTTCCCAATTCTCATACATAATCTTCAATTTTCTATTTTTGAGAGGATTAAGTGAAAGTGTGTTTATACATCAATTGAAACTCTGTGAAAGTTTTTTATTTAATTTTATCAAAATATAAAATACTAATTTTTTGGAGCCGAAATTCAGTATTGAAAGTTTCTTAACGATTTTGAAATACCGTATATGGTTTCTTATAAAAAAAATTATGTGTATTTAATTAACATTTCTTTATATTTTTTGTTGTCACTTTTTGAAACACCCTGCAGAATTTCTTTCACCAGTGTCTTAGAAAATGAAATAGAATGGTTCGATGACTGGAGAAGTTGTGTTTTTGAAACTAAATACCATGGGTACATAAATTCTTTGCAAATTGCAATCATAATTATGATCAAAATATGGAATACGTTTCTTGAGAGACTATGTTTAAAGACACTACATAGCAAATCAATGTGAGAGTCCCTCTTTTAATATAAGAAAAATTTGAAGAAAAAAACAACGAGAAACTAATCAGTATCTCAAACAGTGAAATATAAACCTAAAAACGTTTTATGCACACGACCTAAGCCAATAAAACAGATGTGATCATTAGTAAGTCCAAATAATTTTGTTTGTGTAATACCCACTCAACAATACATAGAATAAATAACAGGTCTTGTCACATGACGGTACTGTTGACATTACGATGACAAATGACTCCTTTTCGGTGCTCAGGATTATATGGTTGCTTAAAGGAATCAAAATGACTCCCATAAAAGGAGTCATCATAAGATAATTTTAAATGACACCTTCTAGGGAGTTATTTTGACTCTTTTACGACTTTGAAAAGGAGCCCTTTTGCAAAGAGTATGTTTTAGGAGTCAATTGACTCCTTGAGAATTATCGGTGTATCAATCAGTTTATTCTAAATTTCTTATATAGTACAAGTTAACAATACGAACATGTTTAGGTGGCAGGATTCAAACATTACATGATCACGATGAAAACACTTATACGAGTATTTGAACAAATGAGGTTCAGCTCGAGCCTTACCCTCGCTAACCCAGACACATTTCACAAGGTTTACACCGACGGAAAAGTCTAATAATAGAATCCTGTCACCTAAACATAGTGATACAAAAGTTATTGCAAGCAACTCCCAAAAGAATGAAGGTAGAAATACGCTCGCACACCATTGGTCAATTGCAGTCACGTGACAATATCGGTGCACAAATCTAAGAAAAATTCAACATGTTAAAACTTTATTTTAATTGTTGTTGTGAATTCTCTAACCAGTAGAATTCTGTTGAGGTTTATAATTCTTATGATTTTGATTCTCATTGAAAATTTTTTAATTATAAAGTTTCCTAGTCTCAAAAAACTTGTAAGACTTTATTGAGCAGTTTCATCCTCGTTGTGCTTATAAAGTTTGTTCTTACCATCAAGTGCATATGAGAGGATTACAAATGTTCATTTGCCTGGTGTTTAAGAAAAAACATCATATTGCAATTCAGTTTTAATGTTTGTCTCATAAATCCAAATTATGTAATAAAAAATTCAATCCAAAATCTTCTTGAAAAAAAATCAGTTCAACAACACCATTATCAAACATCGAAATCTTGGAAGATGACTTTAAAGGGAAAAGGAATTATAAAAGCGTGGCTGTTCTCACATATCCTTGTCGCTTTTGTTGCCAAATTTGTTTATCTGACACAGCAGGTCAACGACATATATATACAGTTGATGGCTTCATTCATGAGACCACTAGAGTACGCTGAAGCAACAATTTCGATTGAATATTCCCATCATCTTTATTCATATTTTCTCGTTTCTTTACTTATTTATACTTAAATCCTACATTCATACGAAACTCGTTCTCAGTCCTCCACGTCCGGATCTTCAATGTCTATCAAAAAAGAGTCTGTAAAGCAGTCACGAAAACCATTGAAAGGGAAAACTCTATATTATGAAAGAGAAAATATGAAAGGAAGAACAAACACACTTTTTACACATACAGGAAATTACCACTAAGATTGGTTGATCTTAGCCTATCCTTTAATGTTTTGTTTTTGTCCACACAATCAGAGCATATTGTAACCCACATACATAACGTAGCAAAGTAACAACAACGAAATGAAAAAGAGTATTGCTCTACCAAACAACCAATCACATTGTACGTTTTAGCGGCAAAAGAATGGCAAATAGGATAACTACACTTCAATCTCATAGTTGTTCATCTCTCTTGCTTTCCTATCAACATTTTACTGAAACTTTATTTATCATGAAATATTATGTACTTTTTCTTCACTGTCAATTTGCCTACTTCGTCCTTCATTATTGTGTTTATTCATGGATTTTGCTTTTTTTTTAAAAAAAAACAAAATTTTAAATCCAGTTTTTTTAACTATTAATCGACTTCTATGTAATTTTATCGCCTGCTTCATCTGATAATATCAAAATCTCCATCAATTATGCAAACAGAAGTTAAATGGAAACTTGGGAAAAATTTCACCTTCAAGCTCAAAGCAGAAACTTTCATTGTTGTTCTTCAATTGTATCCTTGGATATTCGCCACTTTTGGAATATTCATCACTTTTGGAATATTCATCACTTTTGGAATATTCATCACTTTTGGAATATGAAAATGCAAGGAGAATAAAAACTTATGAGGTGGTAAGAATTAACTGTTCTTTTGAATTCATTCCTGAAAAAGGTTGAAAATGATAAACAGTCAGTCCGATAACAATAGTAATAAATCGGATTAATTTAGTCAAAGTAATCTGGTATAAATGCTCGAGTATTTTGTGGGCGCAAATTTGCCATAACGGCGAAATTTCACCATCTTCTTGTGTGCATGTTACGCAATATTACCGGTTTTCTCTGAAGCCATGAATAACCCTGTTAACTCTTATTTACTTTTTCCGCCATCAATACTTGAATGTATATTTCATGTGATGATACTCAAACTGAGGCTGGAAATTGTTCTATTTTGATGTGATCACCAGACCTCTGAATTGGTATTTAAGCTAATTTTGCACAACACAAGCATTATGCATTATTAATACGGTTTAATATTTCATGCTGAATTTATAGAGATTATAGAAACACAAAAATATGTCTGTAAATAAGAATAAACAAAGGTACCATTTTAATCTGAAACATTATCGATTCAAATCATGTTCAAAGTGATCAAAAACAGTTTATCTATTACCCGCCCTACTTGCGCCACTGACCAAATCTACTCCCACCCGCTTTTAGCAAGTTTAATTGCCCCCGCAGCGAGCGTAAGCGAGCGAGGAGGCATAGTAGTTTCACGAGATAGGCGAATTTCAGTTTCCGATTTTGTTCATCATCATCATCTTCATCCTCCAACTTTCGTGTTGACGTTACACGGTGGAAGACAATTATTAGCTGACTTTGCTTTTTTTCCGTTTCAAAGCATGGTACTGCGGGAGACAGAATGTTTTTTCGTATCTCTTTCCTAATTTATTATTGTATTATACTATGTTATTTAGGAAGATCGTATGCTAAAGTTGCTTGGACATTTTTCGTGTTACTTTTGTGTTGTTTTAGTGAAGTGAACGACAAGGATTTTGAAGCACAGCTTGAAATCTGAAATTTTGCCAACCATACATTTTATTTTTGTATTTTAGCTCTAAATATTTCATTCAATAAACTTTGTTCAACGCACTAATTTTTGGCAAAGATTTTAATTGGATTTCTGTGTATGCAAGAAAGCTATATTACAAATTGTCTTTCTTCATGTTTTTCTATTTTAACTGTCCTTCTCGCTCGCGCCAAACCTAATCATACTAGTGTGTGATCATGATCAGTAAAAGCTTTTTACATTTTCTTGTTGTTTTTTTTATAAACATTGGCTACTTTTTGTTTTAAATCAAAGTTTAAAACGCAGATTTCTAATGGATTTTTTGCTTTGATTTTTTTTTTAAAAGTTTAAAAAGTTTTTTTTTTTTTTTTATTTTTTATTTTATTTTGGCTCTTACAGAATTTCTTTAACAAATCTTGTTTTGATTATAAAATACGTATCCATGGTTTCAGTTCACACATTTCTTTTGTTTGTAGCAAATACTTATTACACTTTTTGAAAGGTATATTAGCATCAATAAAAAATAAAGAATAATAAAGAAAGTTTAACTCAATTACAACGTAAGTGAAAAATCGTGAAGACCATCCGTCAAGGAGTTTTTAAATCTGATCTCCCATTTCGAAATGATCATGCTCACAATTCTTCTTGTTTTTATTGTGTTTAGTTTATACAATAACAAAAGTTTAAATGTATATATTTGTTTCTGTGTAAGGATTTGCAAAAACATTCATCTGAAGTTTTTGAGTTTTCGGACAAAAATTTGTTTTTGTTTCCGTTGTATAGCTTGCAATGTATGGCTTGCTGTGTGTACACATTGGAATGCTTGAGCGCGGGGGCATTTTTTAGCTAAAGCTACATGCTAGTTATAAGCTCTAGTTAGTCTTTTGCTCATCAACGAAACAAACGACAACAGAAAAGTAAAACATTTTTTGTTGGTCAGACGTCGTATTTATCATCGCTTCAATTTATCGACTTATCACTTCACTGGAAAATCATCTGTTCCCTAAAATAATGAATCGGTGTTCAAAAGATATTGGAAAAACACATTGGAATCATTCTCTGGAGTCTCGTAATCATTTTCCCAACTGTTCGCTTGCATTTAATCCATCCACTTTATCGGCTACCGTCAACACAGTATTTCTCATCACGTCTTTTAACATTGGAGTACACGTGTGTTATCAAATTTCATTAATAATTGTTATCAAACTAACCCGAGAACATCATCTCTTTCTTGTAAATTAAATCTTTCATTCTAAGCTATACAACCCTGTGTTTTTCTTTCAGTTTCACATCCTGCAAAAAGACGACAATAGAGAGATAAAATTACTGTCCGTCTACGTTTGTCCCTCTGTCTTGATAAAGATAACGATAAGATAAAATTCAAGCTTTCCTAACCTATCTAACAAAACCTTTTGATCTAGACAAGTGCTGCAATTAAAAATAAAGGCAAACCAATTTCCTGCAAACCAATTTTCTGGTAAGACTTTCAGAAACACCTGCAAGTCAAAGACGGTTTTGTGCAATCATAAGGAAAATGTAAGTAGCATCTGCTCTTAATAACGATTCTTCTCTTTTAAAGATCTGGTAGAAATTTTATCTCGAAAATCAAAATAGGTGCGACAAGGCACGAACTTAAAAGGTTTTACCCTTAAAACAACATAGTTTTGGCTGGTACGTGAGATCAGCGTTCAGCATTTCAAGTTCTCCCTCTACTTCCCACATCTTTCAAGGGAAACTGGAAACACAAGTGGTCCAAATTTTGAAATGCGAACGGTGTATGAAAAGTGCTACTTCGTTTATGCTACCAGGTCTCGTTTTGTGGTGGCAAGTTGCTAAAAATTTTCGTCAATTTTTCCATAATTAGCATGTAACGATAGCTACAGCGAATCAAAACCTTGGTTTGACGAAATATTGGCGTTTAAACTGACACTCGGTAAACTGGTATTATTTAGAGTAATACAACTATTCCTTAGGACTGAAGGAGATTCAATGAGGGATAGTGAACAACCTCGTCCCAAGGGCTTCTTATCTTTTCGTTGTACTGAATGGCGTCGAAGTAACAATCAAGAGTAATAAAGTCCCTTTGTTTATAAAGTTTATTAATACGTTTTACTCTTCTATTCTTCATAACTCGTTTTCTGCATGATTATGGAGTAACCCCTGGATCCGTACTCGAGACTCCAAAATTTTTTAAATTGGCGTCACAATAAAGATCGAAACACTCCCACCAATTATATCAAATGGTTTCTCTTTGTAAATCTCTTGCCTGACTAAACATTAGTAAAAAGGATAGATTTATCGATGAAAGTAAATGTGGCGTTCCAGGAGATTTTGATAACAAACTGTAAAACGTTACACAGTAACAAAAAGTTTACTTTAACAATTCTTAGTGTTATTTCATTTGTTCTTTTTCACGTTATAACGTTATTCATATAACGTTTTGTAGTTTGTTATCAAAAGCCCCCTGGATCGACTTAAATATAAAGTGCTAGATGGAAGAGGGAAGAAGAGAAAACGAAAAATTGTATCGTTGTTACCTTTGAACCAATTCTCCTGTTGTGACTTGCGAAATTGTGTTTAAAAACAGGCCTTATGGAGAATAAATCTTTGTTTTTTTCAAATGTATTCAAATTGTATTGTAATCAAATATTCATAAGAGAAATTTTCTTTCTTCAATGTTTTAAATAACAATTTCACAAACTTTGTGGTCTATGGTGTAGGTGTTGACACAGTAACTGCAACGTACATTATTCAACGACTACTCCTTCATCCTATTTTGAAATCAAATGAAAATCGAAACATGTAAGTGTAGGAAAAGTTGATCTTGTTTGTTTGAATTAAAATAGCCTGCAATTTGTCAAAATTGGAACCAAGAAACAAACAAAAAAATGTTTAACATCGGCGTATAGATCAATTGTGTACAATTTATCAGAATTGCACCAGATATGAGGAATTACTTTACTACTTCTTGCTTGCTTAATCCTCTGCAGAAATATGTATGGTTTACTATTGACCATTTGAAGAACTGTAAAAAATATTCACACTTTTTGAAATGAAAAAGTGTTTGTTATATTTTTTTGTTCTCCTCCTTTTTGTTTGACTAAAGTCCATACATGAATTCTGTACTGTTTTGTTATGTCTCAATGATAAAACACGTCTTCGTTTTGATGACGACTTCTTGACACTACTTTTCACGTTGTGTGCGGAACGTACAAATCTGATAATGATATTAGTATGAATGATTAAAAGCATTTCCCAATAGCATAGTGTGAAATAGACTTCCATTCTAAAGCATATCTTGAAGTAAAGTGAATCTTTTGTTTGCCTCACGTCGTCGTCCACATCGCCGTCATAGTTTCGCAAGGTCCCTATTCTCGAGGCTACTGCACGCCCCCTTGCCAGCGTAAAATTTACATATTCTACAAAACGTTCCTTCGCCATTAGCGACAATGGAGTCTTTAGCTTGTTATGAGAATTTAAAACGGGTAATTCTCTGAAGAGCTTTGAATAAAATTTTTTGGTGTAAAAGTGTTTTAATTGCAAATGTAAATTTATCTACGGAATCAATAACTGGCATGGAAATTATTTCAAATCATTTTGTTGATCTTTCAAATTACTGTGCCTATCAATCAGCTGGTTCTTTTCCAATCTTTTATATTATATCACCTGACAATACAAAGCCATTTTAAATGTTGCCAAAAGAATCGAGGTGTTAAGGTTTTATGATCACATAGCAATTAGTTACTGGAGGTTTAAACCAGTCAAACCTGGCAATTACGGCGATTAAAAAGTAAATCAATCGTCGCAATCGCCAATGGTCAGTCGTTTTACGACTATTTCGACGATTGCAAAAGTGTTCACGATTATGACGATTGCACTGAATTTTAATCGTAATTGTCGTTATCGCCAGGTCTAAGCCAGGCTTTACAACCACGTGACAATGCGGGGCACAAAACCGAGAGAAATGGTGATTCAGCATATAAAAGCTTAAATCTATATATTAATAGACGATTGTCTGTATGTCGGTTTTTTTGTTTGTTTGTTTTTCTGTTACGGAAAATAGTAGATTTAGTTGTGAGAGAAATTATTTCCTTTTTTGTGTGCGACGTCAGTGCGAAACTAATACATTGCATCCCCAATTGAACGTGACTTTTTTTGGCTGCTGAACTAACAGGAATAACGTTTTTTTTATTATCACTGTTCAAGGACCACCGCTGACTTGGCTTTGAAAACAATAAATGGACTAGAAACCAATTGATTAAACATTTTGGACACCAAGCAGCGGTGGCATAACACGGTAGCGCGTTCGGTTTGCCAGTGTTGTATCCTAACGCTTGCTTGACTGTGTGAGACGGGTGAACCTTTTTTTCGAGCAATCAAAATGTTTAAAAACTGAAGCTTTCCTTGCCCGACAGGTGAAAAAAGTGTCATGCAAAAAAATTTTTTTGCTTTTATTTTAAAAAACATATTAGGAGTTACTATGCGATTCTGATCGAACATGTCTTTTTATTCACTTCATTCATTTAGTACGTGTCTTTTTTTCTCCGCCTGTGTGATCTTTTTAAGAGAAACCATCTGCCCCCTTACTTTTGATAGCACCCATGTTAGAGCGCGTAACTTTTATTAACAGAAACCAGTAATAAGTTTTTGTCTCTATGTGTAATCGATCGGTTCTAAAAAGCAAATAAGTAGCACATCATAGAATGTAGCTTTTTGGATGCATTGTTTAAACTGATACTTGATTAGTTTGAAATCGTAAATAAAAACCACGTGAAGTTCACGTTCGGAATGCATTGTCAACAAATGAGCGAAATGCGAAGTATTTTAATCGAAATGTGAAGTGAGCATGCGCAGTAGGTACAAATTGATTTTTCCTGCGAAATATTTCTCTTTGACAAAAGTTGAGAAAAGTCTAAGTTTTTCTTGTATCGAAATATTTCGAATAAAATCCTGACCAATCAGGTTGCAGCTTTGTTGTTTATTTTTCCCGCTCTCCCCCACAAATAAAAAATCATTTGATTTGATTGATATTTGATTTAAAATTGTTATGTTTTTTTAATTTAAGTGGAAAAGGTTCTTTTAAATGAGCGAAATTTTTCGATCGAAAATTTGGCGCATTTCGCTGAAGTTTTCTTTAAGTGGAAACGGGCCTTAAAGCAAAAAGTTTGCTGACATTTTAAATGCGACCGCGACAATGAACGGCCGAGTTTAGAACATGCAAGATGTGTAAACAAGCTTTAGGAAGTTCAAACAGTCCAGGAGTCATAGAATTGAACCTCATTATGCGTCCCTCGCTTATCGCTGGTTTTAAGTGCAAATAGTTCGGACAGGTATTTTTTCCGGCAACCAAAATTACAAAAACTTAGAACACTGGTTGCGCGACTGGGACACTCTGAAGAAAAGTTAAGATACAACACTGACTGCACACCAGAAACTGCGATTTCAAATCTGCCTTTGGCTGAACACAAGTTGTAGCCGTTGATAAGGAAATATGCTGTTTAATGGGGTCTGTGGGGTGATACAGACCAGGTGGACATAGGTGGCGAGCGACGCGGCCTTGGCGGCTAATATAATATATATAATACTGGTCGACACATAACGCACCCTTTGTTGGTCTCATAAGTTCTCTGTTTCAGAGTGAAAGCTTACTTCTTTTCAAATGATAATTTAAAAAAGATATAGAGAAATGTTTTGTTTATATAAGTATGCAACTATTATTACGAAAAGCTTTATCGAGGATTTTAATAGAGTATTTGAACCTTTGTTGGTTATGAAGATATTTATAAGTAAAAATAATGTAGAAATTTAAAAACCTGTTACAGTCCTTGTAACTTCAAATTTACTGTTCGCATCACGGCAAATGATAAGAATCTTCTATTACCTATCTATAAATCCGAACGTAGAACCATGAAAAATCAGTTCTCCACCATAACAATGTAATTATGTTTTTCAATATCGAATATATGTAGTCCTATATTTACTAAATATTTTATGTTGTGGTGTTTAGGTCCGGTAATGTTTCTTATAAAATCATAACAATATTTGCAGTAGTGCGAAAGGTAGCCATAGAAACAATAACAAGTTTTCATTGTGAGAAATCAATATCGTATCGCCTATATAGATTTATGGACAAGTAAATGTGTACCCTTGGTTTCACTTTCTTCCTTATAATGTTTCGTTCTTTAAATTTGTATTTCTGGCAAGTGTGACCAGGTTGATATCATAACGTGAGTTCTTGCACATTTGTAGGGAGGGCTTTATTAGAATTATTCACAACTATTAGCCAAAATAATATATTTAGGAGAAGTTCTAGAGTTTGTGATTTGTTTCCTCAGAAAAACTGTTGATAGGTTCCACGGTGTTCTACGGTGTTCCACATGGATTTACTGGAGACATCAACATGATTTTTACCAATCAATCAGGGACCACGGAGCTCTATAAATAAAGTAGCAGGGAGGGGGGGGGGGGGGGGGGGGGGGGGGGGCTGAGTGGGCTATAACACCTCCAATATATTTCATAATAAAAGTTTTTTGAAATCGATTTACGTGAAATAAATATAGATAATAAGTATGTGAGTGATACTAACAATGATACTATTCTACTGTTCTTTGTTTTTTCGCTTTCGTGACGTGTAGTGGCCGAGCAAAAGATTTGTTCCAGTGGTATTGTTCCAGTGGTGTTGTTGCATGAAAGAAACGTTTCATAAAAAACATCATTTGTTCCGATTCATTTTTACCATCCGATTTTCAAATTTATATACAGCCTGAAGATTTTGATTTTATTATTAGCAAACATATCATTTTTTATACAACTCGTTGGGGTCCAGCGGCACAACTTTATGGGCCATAAAAGAGCTCAATTAGGAAAAACAGTGTTGCTTTAGCCATTCTAAATAAATTAAAATTAGCAAAATTTTCTTGGACTTAATTAGTCAGTCCCCCTCAAATAAGATTTCACTCCGCCCTCCCTGTCAATGGATGGAATTTGACTGGCTTACTAGAAAGTAAGTAAGTAAATACACTGCCTTGCTAACACAATTTATTTTTTCTCCAATGGTTTCTGAATGGTTTCTTAAAGAAATAAAGAACATCCAAACAAAAGAAAACAGAATGGAATTACTTGGGAAATAAGGGCCAAGTTACACCTCTGTAAAACTACTGCACCTACGGCTACAAGTAAACTAAAGACTTTGCATGTAATACCTTACCGGTTAAAATTTCATCGGAGAAAATGTTTCGTCGGTTATAAAATCTCGCCGTTGAAAGGTGACGAAATTTTTCTGAAATTTTGTCACTTTTAAGCGACGAAAAGTTTTAACCCCCTTTCAGAAGAAAATGGCCTTTTTATTTTTTTACTTATATTTGACAAAACAAATGCTAATCAATAGTAATACAAGTGCTTTCTTCTTCCTGTTCTAGCACCTTAATACTTTCTATTTCTAGGTCAATTTCAAAATCACTCTCGTCAGAGCTTTCGTCGTTATGAATAATTCCAGTGAAACCATATGAGCAGAAATCGTCAATAAAATCTTTCATTTTAACTCGAACCCATCGTTTGGGACATGAAAATATGAGTTGCAGAGGTATCTCAAGCCCCCCCCTGAAGGAATAGGTGATGACTTGTAGTTTAACGACTTTACATTATCTGTGATGTTTTCATTCTGGTGATGTCAAAGTCTATATCTCAAGTTAAGTGATTTGAAGCCTCTACATGCTCAGTGGATTGTTAAAACATTCAACCATCTCAAGCTACAAAATGATTCTATTATCAACGGTTTTGATGCTGCAAGTCTGCGCTAACAGCGTCTTTGCCCGTATAGAGAACCAATTTGTTGAGCAGAGACACAACAACTTAGCCATTTATCTTACTAGATTTATTTACAATGAAAAGAGAAAACTTACTTATGTTCTTGAAATTTTATTTTTCTTATCTTTCGTCCTAATACCTCCTTCTTATGGCTTGAAATATGACTTTAAAAGGGTCTGTCGACTTCAAACACGACTAAAAACACGTAAAATAGAAAATTCAATTGAAATGGTGAAAAATTTCGTCGGTCAAAATTTTTCGTCGGTTACAAAATTTCGTCGGTCAAAACATTTTGTGGGTTATGAAACTTCGCCAGTGAAAAGAGACGAATTTTTTTTTTCAAATTTCGTCACATTTCACCGACGAAATTTTAACTGATAAGGCAGGAGTTTTACATTCACTAAATTTCATGTAATGTAAAATAGGCCTAATTCAAGCTTTGTACAGTCACCCGAAATTATAAATGGCTTATACGGATAATCACAAACAATCTCGGATTATTTATGCCTTTTAAATTCGTTAAATTCGTGATTAACTCGCTCCTTCTTTTCTTGTGACGTATTACAATTATAATCTTATAAAATTTAACAGTAACTTTATATTTTTTTTTCGAGTGTTAGATGAATGTGCTGCCAACATTGCTGCAAGTGGTATGTAATGCTATTTTCTATAATGCGAACATCTTTAAGATTGTGCTATGTATTGAAACCTTTAAACACAAGGAAGCAAAACTGTCTTTCTTTTCATTAGTTCAAAGCAAAACTGTCTTTCTTTTCATTGGTGCAAAGCAAAACTCTCTCTTTTATTGTTTGGTTCAGCTGTGACGGGTTTACTTTCTTATTTTACACCGATTAAGAACCGAATGAAATGAAAATGAAAGCCCTCTACGCTTGACTTCAATCTGTTAATCAATCCGTATCATTTTTTTTTAACTTTCTGTTATATGGTACATGCCATATGTTATATGTCGCCAAGTCAGTGTAGCACATTTGGTTTCTGTAAAATAAGGGACAAGATATATTTTTGACTTCGTACAAATGTACGCTACCATCACCATTACCAGTGGGCGAATTTTTTGAAAAACCAATGCGAAGGAGAGCATTTCTACAGAAATTATACGGCATACTGGAAAAGTGGGACCCGGGACCCGGGACCCCAAGTTGTTGGTGGGACCCGAGACCCGGGAC
The DNA here is from genome assembly GCA_027922465.2 of Turritopsis dohrnii. Lineage (NCBI taxonomy): Eukaryota > Metazoa > Cnidaria > Hydrozoa > Anthoathecata > Oceaniidae > Turritopsis > Turritopsis dohrnii. The sequence goes on along the minus strand of BQMF02000048.1, from coordinate 1,115,266 downwards.
CTTACAACCGAGACCCAGGAGCCGGGACCCTGAAGCCATGGGTGGGACCCGGGACCCGGTACCCCAAGTCGTTGGTGGGACCCGGGACGTTACAGCCGGGAACTGGGACCCTGAAGCCATGGGTGTGACCCGGGACCTTGAAGTCATGAGTGAGGCCCAGGACACGCGACACCAAAAACAGCAAGTCATTAAAAGGATCTTGGATTTTAGGCACGGAAAAGATCGGACAGATTGACAGCTGTTGAAAAGACTATGTTTATTTTTTAATAATAACAATCAAGTTGATTAACTGCTTGTTAAAATGATAATGCCCGGAATCAGCAGAAATGGAAAACATTTTTTCAATCGAGATCTTTTAGCACGTTTTAAAGAACAGTATTGGACTGAACTCTTTTCATTTCCGGGCTTCCTTAGCCTGGAATAATCTTCCTGCCGGGATTAAATCATTACCAGACTTGGCTAAGTTTAAGTCTGCTATTAAGTCAGTTCAATTATTCTGTTCGTGTAAACTCTGTGGCACTCACTCGGTTGTTCGCTAGCCTCTACAAACGTATTTTATATTAGTAAATACTTATATAGATATTTTATGCATGTATGTCTTATGTTATCTTTTATTTTATGGTTTCATACAGTTGGTTTTAGTTAGTACATTTTCTAACTATGTGTAACCAACTACATAAAGACATAAATAAAAATAAAATGTTCGTGACCAAATAAGATTCTTTTGTTTTCGGAAATATCACGCAAGATTCAAAACATGAAATGTGAAAATCATTTGACACTTGTTAAAAGAATTGTTGTGTGACATTTACATTAACACACGTGGTTCCAGCTACGTAGATCATCTACAATCCTGGACAAAATATTGTGGCAATAAGCACGAAATTCACGTCATCAGGACCCCCTTCCCCCACCACCATCAATGTTATCAATGTTTGTTGGGGCCCCTGGCTGGACACAACTCAAAACATTGATGCTCTGGGGGAGGGGGTGTGTATTTGAATTCTTCATGAAAAACATCAGTTTTGCCACAATTTATGTCCGGGATTGTAGGTAAGAGAAGTTTCTTATTTTTTTCTTTATTTATATTTAAGTCATATACTAAAATACAGAAAATGAACCGGGTCCCACTTACAGTTAGTAGGGTTCCGGGTCCCGGGTCCCACCTAACATTTGGAGAGTCCCGGGTCCCACCACCTTAGGGTCCCGGGTCCCGGGTCTCACTTTTCCGGTATGCCAAATTATACACACTCTTTTAATAAAAGTGCGCTTCATTGTAGAGACTTTTTTATGACTATGTTCACTGGGACCCTGCAGTTTATTTCAGCAAAGGATCAGAACACAATAGAGTGAATTTTGATCCATCATTCTTATATTTTTATTTTTATCAAAAGTAGTGTAATTGCTAGAGAAATTAAACCAGATTAGGAAGATTCGTAAACTCGACGAGCCTGTTACACGAAAAAAATCAATTACTTGTGAGAATTATTTTGAAACTGTTCTACTAAAACGGTACTTCAGAGATTTAAAGCCTTTTGTTGCATCAAAAGAAACATCATTACTTTGCACGCTTATTTCAAGTGTTGATGTGAAGTTTCTAATGACTTTGTAGGGAAAAATTCACGAACAACTCTACTAAGTTGTATACAATTCCCCACAAATCTATAGAAAAATAGGTTCGTGTAAACGAAACATGATTTTTCCGAATCCCGCTAATGAAATGCAATTACCAATAAAAGTATAAAAACATAGAAAGAGACAGTGTAGAGTGAGGAAGGAGAGTGAGGGAGGAGAGTGTCCTGGAAAGTAGCAAGGAAAAACCTGGAGACACGCGAAGATAGCGAAATTTACTTTTACGGATTTCGTTGTGATGATCTACTAAAGGCATTACTTGAACTTTACATGGTAGAGTTTCGTTTCTCTGTGGTAACAGTTTAGCGAATTTCCACACTGCGAAATTACAACAGGGAGCACAGTTGTGGATCCAGAGCATATTAAAATTTTATGGAGGAGCGATGAGATATTAAGATCAGAATAGTGGCCATGACTTAATAAATACTTAAGATAGGGAGAATTGGTTTTACATTTTTTCCACTAGCTCCAGATCAGCCACTGAAACGCCTAGGCTATGTCATAATGAAATACTGAGTCAGCAATATGTTCTCATTTCACGTTGATGTTCTTTTTTTATACAAGAAGCCAAGGTCACATGTTAGTAGTAATGTTGCTAGGTATGAATCGATAATATGTATTTGCCCCCGTCTTGAAAACTTTAATGCACATGAACTTTTGGGATTATTAGGCACCGTTTATTTTATCAAAATCTTGATTTTGAATACAATGTTTTCTCTTATGAATAAAGCACCGGTGTCTTCGCCACATATATTTCGTGGCCAAAACCTTCATTAAATTTGGGTATCAAGTGAAGTTTCCTGAACATTTCTATAGTTTTTAACAAACGGCATTATTTTAGATGCAACATGTAAGCCTGGTTCAGACCTAGCGATAACGTCGATTATGACGATTAAAATTCAGTGTAATCGTCGTAATCGTCTAATGTGAACACTTTTGTAATGGCCAAAATCGCCGTCAAAAACGTCGTCAACGATTACGACGATGAAATATCAAAAACTACTGGTTGATTACTTATTACTAGCGAAATACTGGCGATTGGGACGATTAATTTTTTTTTCAATCGTGGTATCGCCATGTCTAAACCAGGCTTTACTAGATGGCAGATGACTTATTAAAGGGAATATGCTATTTCACTTTAACTCAAAGTTTAATTCTTAAAGTTAACTTTTCCTTTCAAAGAGTTACTTTTCTGAACCGTACTGTGAATACTGCGTTCAAGCAAAATCAGCGATAGTTGGTCATAGATCGCCATAGATGAGATCTGTGACCATCTTCGTCAATCAGTGACCATCTTCGTCAATCAGTGACCATCTTCGTCAATCAGTGACCATCTTTGTCAATTAGTTATCCGTTTTAAACTCGAAACAAAGTCGTTTTATGATTGGTACAAGCGAATGTAAAACCCTCAGAAATTGTAAGCTACATATTTCAGAAGGTTTTGTAGTGAGTCTATTTATTATTTTAATTATAGAGAAAAGAACTTTCGTTACTGCGACATACCATTCGTGAAGCAAGAATGATTTGTTTACGTGTTTACTTGATACTTGTTTACTTTCATGCTAGTTCAGGTACCTATTGTTTATTCATGTTTATTCCTAACAATGGATTATTACATCTTATCGACCAATATATGACACGCTTTGAAGAAAAAAGATGCAAAGAAAGTTTTTTATGAAGGAATACAAACATATAGTACCATAGACATTTAAAAAAAATTAATAAACTCCATAGATCCACTGACATGTATACATGCGTCTTTTGCATGCCCTGTGATGTATAGATCTACTTAAAATTATTGTTCACTGTTCACTTCAACCCACAATTTCCTTTTTCTAGCCGATCACTATTGGTCTTTCGATAAAGCCGAAACGATGTTTGATATCAAAGATGAAATGACAAACACAATTGCCCACTTAAAAGGTAAAAGACATCCTACGGTCATGTGATTTGAAACTGAGGTGACGGATGCCTTTTCAGGGTGGGGTCCTATTACTTCATGGCGGATTTAATGAACACCACACCATTAATTTCAACCAATAGCTGTTAAAACAAGATTGTCCACTACCAGCTAATAACGTACGCGTCTCCGTTGGTTGCCTAATCACAATCCAATCAGTTTTCTTTGGTTTATAGGTAGTGGTGCATCATTTACCTCAATTGGGACCACACACCAGCAAAAAAACAATTATTTGACGTTATCTGGTGATGGAGTTGCATTACACCTTGGAACCTTTGATGGTGAGTCAGCCCATGAAATACAGAAAAATTACGTTTTTTGTTTAAAATCGTAATTATGAGCATTTCGCTATCAGATTTAGTAAAATCATATTGAGCATCTTAATCAGGCATTGTTTCTGTGAACACACAAGTTACGTAAGTAGATCTTAACAGGAATTACGTTACGTCAACAGTTTACTGTCTTGCATTTGTTTGTTTTAATTACTTATGCGCTTAAAAATGATAAAAAGCACTATGACACCTTTCCCTGAGGTATCGTTTTTTTCATAAACGATGCAAAGGTTTTTATGTTACAGCCAAAAAGGGGGAAGGTGGCAAGTGGGTTTATGAAAATGTGAAATACTCCAATACGATCAAGCTTCGTCAAATGAATTATAACTTAGACATTCGCTTTCCATAAGCTTTGCAATCCCAAGATACGGATTTCAACTGGTTACTGAGGATAACAATTGATATTTAGAACAATGGTCATCGTCCCCATGGAAATTTGAGTTATAACTTCTGCAATTTCTAGTGTATTACAAATAACAAATTGTTCCTGTACTTGCAAGAAGAAAAATCTCATTTACTGAATGGAACTAATTTAAATTCTTATTTCATACAGTTCAATTTCAATTTCGGTTTCAGTATGGAGCCCCTTTAACATACCAAAGTGGCAGTGCCAGCATGTTTAGAAGTTCTTCTGCAACCAATCTTTTCATGTTACTAGATTGTATCAGCACCATTGTAACATGCAGAAACGGCATCATCTTATCACTATGGTTACGTTTTCAAATAACGTCATCACAACAACATGTCATTGGTTCATCGAGTTGGGTGTTAAGAGCCAAAGGTGCATTGATGAATTTCCTTATTGAACACAAGTCTTCCCGAATATCAAAGTGGTATAAATGTAAACCTGGGTTATGGTCACATCATACCTTTGTTTGGGATGGACAGGATTTGAAGATCTACTTAAATGCAAACATAGTAAAACCTATTCAGCCGCCATTTCAAGCGATGAAATCAATCTCTCTTGGCCAGGAAATCCCACTTGTACTTGGCAGTGAAAATTTCACAATTCACTCAGATTATGACGAAATCTATGTTTGGGAAGATTTATTGCACGAAAAAACAATTCGACAAAAATACACATCATATCTAGGTAATGATTATTTATGAATGTAAGCTTTGAGGGGGCATTTTGGTATAGTATAGAAAGAAGTTCTAAGTGGATAATCTTCAATTATTACCATTATTTGCTATGCAACTATCATGATGCAGTGCTGAATTAGTTGCTGTCCGATGCGCATGTGTTCCCTCATTTTGTGATTGTGAATAATATAATTACATTATTTTTATTGATTATTATTACATACATTTTGGTAGGTATATGATGCATTAAAGAGATAATTGAGATAATTGAGCATAATCATCGTTAAACGATCAATGAGATGTCTCAAGAAAAAAAAAATGCAGATGAATTTTTTGGATTTGTTCATTTACAGAAAATGTTGAAAAATCTTAATCAATTTTAACTTTTGCAAACATTATATTTGCGTGAATGATGAGCACGAAGAATAGTTTCTCGTCAACTTTTCAACGACTTTTCATCTCGAAGTTATATGTTGAAGTAACAGCCTATGACAGCTGATGTAAGTACTTAACTGATGACTCAGCATGACGTTTATTTATGTTGATGATGTTTTTTTCAGACGATGTTGTGATGACGGCTTCGTGTAACATCACATCATCTTCAATATGTGTTCGGTGGATGAAGCCAGAAGATTACTATGAGCTTATTCAAGCGGAATATTTGCAGTACAGAATAGGAAACAGCTCCATGGTCAAACGGACGAGTATCGGGATATATCAAAACGAGAAATGCTTAAAAAACCTCGGTGAGTTTTCGTTTGTTGACTGTATTTTAACTGATTTCATTTTACAACTTTGCAACATCGTTAATAGCTATTTGTTCTTATGTTAAAAGAACCGGTCAGTATGTATAAAATCATGATATTCACCAACTTGAAGAATGGCGAGACTCGTTCAAGCAACACGATTACGTGCAAAACATCAGATGGAGGTGAGATTATCTATCGCTTTCATAGAAGAAAAACATAGTTTCAACTCAGGGGCGACGCAACAGGTACAACAAGGTACGGCGGTTGTCGTACCAGAACTTTTACCACGTATCAGCCAGTTTGACCACGTATCAGCCAGTTTGACCACGTATCAGCCAGTTATAGCTTCTTAACACTCTTAAAATCAAAATGTTCAGACCATCTTCGGGTTTCTTTACAGCACTAAAACTTTCCAAACCTCCAGCGACTGCAGTTGAAAATGTTTCGCTTGCTACATTCGCCGTACCATCTTAGATAAGCTTCCGTCGTCCCTGCAACTAGGTCGAAATATTTAGTCTGTTGAAGAGGTTTAGATTGTAACTGTAATAAACATTAATTCTTCTACTTGAAAAGCCAGAAAATTTGATATAGCCAAAGACAGATCCATTTACCGCCACGGTGCATTCATGATTACACATTACCATACTGTTCTGGATGTATACTACGTACATGATTTCTATCACATCACTCGTTCATGGTTGTTTCATCATAATTCTTTCAATGTTATTGTTCATGTTTCAGTTTCAAAAAATGTGACAAATACTATACACACTATGGTTTCTTTACTGTCTGATGTAAAGAACGAAATTTGTTGAAATGAAATCCATTTGAAAACGCATTTTTGAATACTATATTGCATTAGAAATCGCTCATATTCGCATCAGCAAAACTGACAGTAAATGCTTGCTGAGATAGCCAGCTTGGGTAGTTTTGTTAATTTTATTCACCTCAATAATTGTACTTTTTTCATTCTTATATTGACAGTGATAAACTTTTATTTTGTGTTTTGTTATTTCATTTCTCTAATATTAATCTTTCCAGTACCTGATTCCCCATCACGACTGCAGTTGTTGGTGAACGACAGCACCACTGTGTATGCAACATGGAGAAAGCCACACCCACCAAAAGGTTTAATTGTCGGCTATGAGGTTTGAATGTTTTTATAAGAGTACTTTTTATGTCGGACAGACAAATTGATACTTCAGGGTTATATAAAAAACAGTTCATTTATGACACAAATCAAGCAAACTTTTTTTGAAAGTATGCTAGAATACTCCAAAACATAATTTCCACAAGGATGATAGTCAAAAAATATTGAAACAAACAGTTATCGTGTCGGAAGGACTAAATGATAATACTTTTGTCACAGACCCTAAAAAAGTTTATTCAAAAACATAAACAGCAACAGTGGTGTAACTGAGTTAAACTTAGGGCAGATGCGTTTTTTAAGTATTTACGCTAGAACAAACAATCGTAAAGCAATAGCACACTTCACATCATAGCAGCAAATGCACAAAGCGCTAAGTAATTTAATGAATTTAATAATTTTGTAAAAAGAATATCGTTTCAAAAATGAAAAAGGGCAAGCTTAATCCGATGGCGGTGCGATCGCACCCAATGCACCCAGCCAGTTATGCCGCAGAACAAGAAAACCAATCATAAAAGCAAAATGAATCATTTATTTTTATCTAAAAGTGGTTTGAATACTTGCAATTTCTAACAGCTTTAGTATATTAAATATGGTTAGGTTCTCCGAAAGCCTTTTATATGAAAAAGAATTTTATTTCTATTCTTGTAAACATTTACTTCTATAAACAGTATTAAATAAATCGTATTGGAATTATGCTCAGCAGAAAATAAATAACTTAACTTTTGTTAAGTGACAACTTTTGTAGCAAATAGATAAGTTTTGTAGCAAATAGATAAGTTTTGTAGCAAATAGCTGCTTATACATTGGAAAAACAATACTGTGTAATGCATGACACAATGCAACACGGCGTAATTGCAATGGTTTGTGTTTCCGTTTTCTTAATTGGTTGAGAAACATTCATGTAAGGAACAAACAAAGTAGCACAGAATTAATCTTATGCAGTATGCTTACAGCCTACCGTTACTCCAGATCATTTTTCATCAACACTGCGTTGTTTTTGAAGCTGTTAGGAGACTTCTCATAACACTTCTGTTATTATATTGAAGAAACATCAAACTTTCAATCTATCTAATTTCATTTTTTATTGGATTTTATATTGTTATATTAATTTTGACGCCAATAAAGTTATCAAACAAACTGTGAAAAAAAAACTACTTAGAGCTTGATTAATTCTTCGTTCATACAGTTATAAGTGCAAAGAAGTTATTTGGATTGAAAAAATTAACTCTATACTGTTTGTTCAATTTCCAGGTTGCATTAATTAAAATCTCCAAACAGAATATAGAAGTACTTAGACGTAATGTATCAACGTCTGCCAATTTCATTTCATTGGCATTGACAAAACTGTCGCCTGGCACTAAGTATATGGTGGAGATTTCAAGCATCGGGAAATTGGGTAAAGCCACAAGCATTTCCAACGTGATTAGAACTTATCTGGAACGTGAGTTGTATTTCAATTGTGCATTTGACAGCAATAATTTAGATAACAACAATGGAACCAATCAAAGTGAAATACAGTGTGTCCCGGAGAATTTCGGTCTAAGATTTTAACAATCTATAACTTTTCAACCATACATCAGAATTCAGGGATATTTACACCATTGAATTTTATTTAAGGATTTTAGAAAATTAATATTTTGTCCTCCAAAAGCTTTTATTTTGGAAGCAATTAAGGATTTTACCATGAAAAAATCCACTTATCTTCTTAATGGTTAACTAACACATCTTACAATAATCAGCAAAGGTCATTACCAAAAACAATAACAAATCAAGTGGCTGTAAAACAAAAGAGTCATTAAAAACAAAATTTTAAGCAGTCTCAATATGTCCCCCGTTTTTCTGAACACAGCGATGTCCTCTTGCTGTCATTTCATGAAGAGCGGCGATTATTTGCTGCGTCAACAATTTTACTTCTCAAATCTAATAGACTCTGGATTTCAGTGGAGAACACTTTTTGTTTTAAGTAGCAACTAAAGATTGCGCATAAGATGCACAAAATTTTGTAGAAACCCCCGTCTCACAATTTTTAATTTTGTGATGAGATATTAATTTTATTGTGTTCGGTAACCCCGCGACAAGTTCTTAATAAACAAAAGAATAATTGCACGTGAAAACTTACTTTTTATTAACCATTAAGGAATTAATTCCTTAACCGTGACAGTTTAAAGAAATCCTATTTACTACAAAAGTTTTGGACTAAATTATTTAAAATATAGGTTTTTAAAATCACTGGAAGAAATCCCATCGGATGAAGTAAAAATTGCTAAAATCTGATGCATGCGTGAAAAATTATAGCCTCTTAAAATCTAAGACCTAAAATCTAAGATTCTCTGGGACACACTGTAAATAATTTTTCTCTATGGTTTCTTCCTGATCCCAGGTGAGATAATTTGACCAAGCTTGTAGTTTTAACGTATAATGTTTTTTTTTTACTTGCAGCTAAAGACTTTCCATCAATAGACAATTTCTTTGTGTCAAGCTCAACAGAAAATTCTGTTAGTCTAAGCTGGGACTTTGTTGTGGACCCTGAAATGTCACCTCATATAACATATCGAGTATTCTACAGAACGGAGAATCAATCTACAAGGTATAACGTTATCAAAAGTACCATGTACCAGCGATGGGCCATGAATAAATTGAGCATGAAAAAAATTTTTGTGAACAAGTAATTCAACCCCAAACCCAGGGTCTCTTGCGTTTTCGATATATGGATAGCGGGATATCGAAAAGACAAGAGACCCTCTGGGTTTGAGGTTATGAGAAGTTATCAAATCTTTTGTTTCAAGATACAACGATACTAAACGCAACAGCATCATATTGCGGAATTTGAAGCCAACCACAGCTTATTACATAAACATTCGTCTCTTCACTAATTCTAAAAATGGCAAGCTCAGAAAAGAAGACCTGTTGGTCATTACAAATAGTAAGTTAAATGTAAAGGAACAGGCTTCCATTTTTCTTTGCTCTTGCAGCTAAGATTGAGTGTTAGCGTATCAATGAACTGCAGACGTTTTTGATGCTTAAAAGTTTCAAAGGAAAATATAAATGTATTCCTGTTGTTTAGGTCGAAACGAATGCTTACATCCCAGAGAAAATTTATGCGATGCTTTGGCCTCTTGTATTAACACGAAAGAATCTTATGTTTGCCGTTGTCCAAAAAATTACTATGGAAATGGAAACTTATGCAGAAGTAAGATTTTCAATTTAATGATAGACTCATGAAACGAAATGCAGAGAGAAATGTGCGCAAATGAAAATGCTGCTCTCTGTTGTTACACCGAGAAATGTAGTAAATTTTCTACGACAAATGTAGTAACTTCGACAAATGTAGTAAAATTCAACGACAAATGTAATAACACCGACAAATGTAGTATACCTACGTCAAATGTAGAAATCGGCTTGAACGTTGGAATGAGCCATAATTATGAAAATGAAAAAAGATCTCATTTTCTTCCTCAAAAAATTCTAATGCACCGAGTTAGCATAAGGATCTTCCTGATACAAATGTAGGGATGTAAAGGTTGCGACACCTAGGCAATCACCGTAAGGATCGATATATGTATAGATGCATAGATGTATAAATGTATAGATGTATATATCTTCATCGTTCCAGTACACGAGTTGAAGTTACATTGACTTTAAATCCTACAACTACCATCATTACGCATCTTTACTACTTAATCCAGCAGTAACGTATAAATATGTGGAAATATTGAAATGACGGTTTAGGTTCCTCTTTTGCTCTATGAAAAATGAAACGCAGATTACTAGACGATAACTTTCTGTTTTCAGGGATTCCTCATTTCATTCAAACCAATGAAGCGTATTTTTGTAAAGAACAAGACTTTCGAAGAATTGCATGGCCACGTACATTTAGCGGTGGTGAGACGGTGGTTGCATGCCCGCGAGGTGTTTCAGGTAATACTGCTATGACTCATGATTCCAATGTACTGTTTCACCATCTTTCATGTGTGACCATGTACCTAAACTTCATTTTTCTCAAAGGTTTTGCAACACGTAAATGCTTACCAGCTACGCAGTCTTCTCATGCTGTTTATGACTCTCCTGACTTAAGTGGTTGTGTTTCCAAAGAGATAGAACAGATCCTGTTATTGGTGAGAAGATGAATTAGCGGATTGTTTTGAGAGTACAGTGTAACCAGGGAGCAACTTGAAATTGTCGTTGATTGGAGATGGTCGCTGTGGGGAGGTTTTCTTATGAGAGTTTGACTGTAACGGGACCAAAGTTTAGTGGTCATTGATGGGAGGTTGTCACAATTTGGAGGTTGCACTGTAGTGCCATTTAAGGCGTTAAAGATAATTAAGGTTGGCATTAAGGTATAAAAAAGTAACCGGTGTTCCAAATTGTGATTAGGTCCGCGATGAACGTGTTTCTGGTCGAGATGTGTTGACAAAACTGGACGAAGTAACGAAAACGATTCCTTTGTACGGTGGAGATATCAAACAGACCATGCAATACGCTCAATTTATTCTCACCAAGAAACTCTCTAATGAAATCGATGAAATTGAAATTTGTTCTAAAGTGAGGCATATTCTTTTTAGTACTAAAACAGGTGTCTGCATGACTGGTATGTTGCAATCATATTGATATAAAGTCAAATTCATAGCAGTATGATTTGTTTCAGAAAAATTATCTCAGCAGTACACATTCTTATGTTGCATTTGAACCAGAGCTAATCGAATAATTATGGATTAGGGGAATTCTTTCTGAACACCTGAATATTTCTTTCAGAAAATGACTTCATTTGTGAGTAACATACTGTCAAATACATCAACCTTTGCATGGTATGACATTCCAAAGGTAAATCTGTGTAACAATAGAATTTTTGTTTGATACTGTATGCTATAAATATTTAAACGAATATTAAGGAAAGGTCTTTGTAGAGGTGTTTTTGTTTTGTAATGTCCACTGCAGTTTTGCCATACTACCAAATCTAGGTTGATCGAAGCAAAACAGCTGGTCAAGTAATCAAGCTTATGGAAGATATTTCAAAACTTACTGCCAACAAATTGAACAACTCTTTTCAGATTGATCAAGAAAATATTGGTATGGAGAACTCCTTAAGAATTATGATTTTTGAAGTTTGTAAAAATGAATGTGCTTTTTTTGTTCAAATATTATTCTTTGCTTTAAAGTTTTGAAGGTGGCAGTAAATACAAAAAAACCGTCTTTGATTCTCAAGAAAAATAATGGAAGTGGGTACGAGATTAAATTACCGACTGATGACCTTTCCGCTCTAGGTATGTACTTTGAAATACTTTGAAACATCCTTGTATAACAACTAAATTGATCATTTGAACATCACTCAAACCGATCAGTTGAACCACTCATAGAGAAGTAACAGAACGAGATTTTATTGCAGTACTCTCAAGATTGTATGTGAGTTTCCTTTATTGCAGGGTTATCAAAGACTCCCATAATATTTGCAAAATATGACAATATTGGTCCGTTCCTTTCTTCACCACCAGCAGGAAAGTACGTTGGAATTTGTATACTTCATTCTGTTTCTTTCCTGAGAAAATCAATTCACATAATATTCTTTCAGGTCAATTAGTAATTCTTTAATGTCCGCATCAATTGTTGGCAAATCAGTGTCATTTAAGTCACCAGTTGTAATCAAGATTCCTCATCCAGTGGTATGTCATTTTAATTTATTTCTATAAAGATTGGACCGTTCAGTTTAATGTAACAGGACTTGAAACATCATTGCACCTTTTACAGGGTTACGCGGTTACATCACCATCTTGTGTCTTTTGGAACGAAGCGGCAAGGTATCGTTATATGTGAACATTCTTCAAATTACCTACGGATCTTCCGTTTCTAGTTTGAAATTGCATTGTCGGTATTTTAAAGGAAATGGCAACATGATTGTACATAGTTTTTCACATCAGCTAGTATGTACAATAGTCTTTTAAAAAGAATGAACTGATATAATGGTCTTGAAAAAACCGAGTCAGTAATTTTTATTTACGAGGGAATTTCAATCTCCATGATTGGTTTGCAATTTTGATTACAGACAACTTATCGTTCCAAACTTTCTATATATTAATAGCCGATTCTCCGTCTGTCTGTAAGTCAAGCAAAATGGTAGATTGAGTTGTGAGCGAAATTATTTTTTTTTTTTGTGTGCGACGTGAGTTCGAAGCAAATACATTGCAACCCCCAATCGAACGTGACTGTTTTTGGCTGATGAACTAAAAAACAATACATCAACTAAATACAAAGAAACTAACTGATTAAACGTTTTGGACATAAAGCAGCAGTGGCAGAACGTGGCAGCATGTGCGGTTTACCAGTGTATCCTAACGTATCCTTGCCTGACTGTCTGAGACGGGTGAACTTTTTTTTCGAGCAATCAAAATGTTTAAAAACCGATAGGTAAAAAAAAAATATCATGATACAAAATATTTTTTTTTTGCTTTTGTCTTAATAGTTGTCTTAATTTGTTTTAATCGATTTCTTTTAATCTATTTTAATCAGATCGAACGTTTTTTTTATTCACTTTATTCATTTAGCATGTGCCTTTTTTTCTCTCCTCCCGTGTGATCTTTTTAAGAAGAGAAACCATTTCCCCCTTACGTTTGATAGCACCCATGTTAGAGCGCGTAACTTTTTTAAAACAAAAGCTAATAAAAAGTTGAAGTTTTCTCTCTATACGTTTTGAGTGTATTGTTACACTGATAAAAGATTGGTTTTACCAGACGTTGTGACTTCGAATCTGCTTCTGGTTGAACACAAGTTGTACGAGCCGTTTATAAGGAAATTTGACGTTTATTGATACAGTGATACAGAGTAGGTGGACATGGGCGGCGAGCGACGCCGCCTTGGCGGCTAGTATTTCTTATTGGTGAAGTAAGGAATTTCCACTGCTGACATCAGAGCACTGCAATCCTCAATTCTACAGTTGATTATCTTTAATGAATTTCTTTGCTGCAATGCACATTCACAACGTGCTCGTCTGAAAAATAGTTACCATCAGACTTTCGGTTTAAATGTGTTCGGGTTAGCGAGAGTAAGGTTTACTAAAATGTCATTAAGGAACTGTTAATTTATCTTTAAGAAATTAATGATGCAAATCTGTGTGTTTTTCTTCAATAACTTTCCGAAGAATAATCATTTTCTTGAACATTTTATATCAATCAAAAGTACTGGAAAAGGGCTTTCTGGTGATGTAAATTTCACAAGATATTGACAAATAATTGTTGAGAAATAGACACTGAAAGTTTGTGGATAAGTCTTTCTGAGACACCCTGTATATAGGCACATTCACAACATTCTCGCCTGACTACAAGAAACAGTTAGCTGTTGCACAAAAACGATTTGAAGTATTGAAAAAGCAAACCACTGAAAAGTATAAAGAGTTGAAGGAACAGTCAATCCAAAAATACCATTTTGGTGTAAATGTGTTTGGGTTAGCGAGAGTAAGGCTCAGAGTTTTCTCTCATTTTTCAAATGCGTTTTCACTGTATCAATGTAATGGTAATGATTTGTCAGATATGAACATACTTTCAAGGTCATTGTGTCAAAAGTGGATGAGTACAAAGTCATTACTTTTCAATTAAGTTACTTATTAAAGTTAAGTACGTTTTGGTCTTCGTTTTAATGAATTAATTCAGACTCAGTTCTAGCTACTCCATCGGAATTCGAGTGTCGGCGTTACACAAGCAAAAGTACCACTACGACACTCTCACAATACTACACACACTATAAACTATGTTTCATAGGAAGTGCCAGTGTAGGTTTCAAATTCTACCACTGCTCCTATTTCTCCCTTTTTCAGCGTGGATACCAGTGGATGGTCTACAAATGGTTGTATAGTTAACAGATCCGATGGAGATCACACTGTTTGCCATTGTTATCATTTGACCAGTTTCGCTGTTTTGATGACACTCACTGAAACTGCCACTAATTCCTTACTGGTAAGAATTCAATTATGATTAAATTGTACTTAATGTCTAACAAGACACCAGATAACTCGAACACTTCAGGACCTGTCACAATAATATTAATAGTGACGTCATTATTGCAGCAAATGATTTTAAATGATTGTTTTTGTGGCGCCGTAGTATAGTGGTTATCACTCTCGTAATTCATGCGAGAGGTCGGGGTTCAATTACCCTTGGCGGCGATTCACCATGCGCGAGTGAATGTACCATAGCGCCGGATCGACCCATGCCATGTGAGGGAAATTGGGTGGATGATCGGGTGTTGCAGGAAGTCATCCAGAAGAGCGCAGGCCCTTGATTGGGTTTGTGTCACTCATGAGAGTGTCAAATACTTCGGAGCCTCCAACCTAAGCCGTTGTCCCTCCTGGAAAGCAGATGCAATAGCAACTGAGTGAGGCTAGCCACGTAAAACAATACCAAATAAATAAATAAAATAAATAATTGGATCAAACTTATCTAGAAATTGAAGAGCTTTTGACATTCGGTCCATGTTTGGCTTAAATTACAAAAAATCTTAGGCAACAACTACTTCTAGTACTAGATGGATATGAGCATGGAAAAGGAATGTGGGCACTTCCGACACTTCACTGGTGTCCTTAGACAATGAGTATCAATGCTTAATATTGAACAGCTTTAGAAGATTTTAATGAAAACAAGAAGGCGCATGACTTGAACACTTCAAGACGTGCTTCGGTTGTAGAACTAGTCTCGACCATATTGCAGCACGTCTTAAAATACAATCAAAAGATTTTACAGAGGTGAAACTTTTATGGCCCGAATTGAAATCTGAAAATTGAATTCAAAATCAGCACCATCCAATTATTCTTCGTGGGACTTTTTATGAAAATTAGTGACGCAACTTTGTTCAATAAGTCGGCTAACGAATTTGGTGAAGAGTTTATGTAAACATTTGCACAAAATCGATCATATTTTGAAATAGTATTGATGGATGACGTGGAGCAGAAACTAGTTTTAAAGGCTACTCCATCATGGGTGCCCTAAAATCAAAATGAAATATATGTCAGATATGTCAGCACAATGTAGATTGTCTTTAAAGATTTCTTTTATTAGCTCAACAGTTGCTCCTGTCAAAGGATTGTTCTCATCGTACATTCGATGGTGACATAAACTCTTGGATCACAACTGTGAACTAAGCTTACTTTACTTCCAATAAGATTAATTTCCTATAGTTAGACAACTGCACAGACTTATCAAACTTTTAGGACAGTGGACATACGTTCGCTTTGAAATTGATTACATATATTGGATTGGGAATTTCTATTGTTGCGTTGTCAATTGCTTTCATCACATTCTCCTGCTTCAGGTATGAAAGTGTTTCTCCAATTACGATTTGCTCAATAAAACTAGCATGTATAAAGCTGTTTCTTGTTGTCGTTCAACTATCATCTAACCAAGAGGATTTTTCTTCTTCAACATTCTAATCTGCATTCAAAATCCTTGTAATATATGAACTACAGTTAACCCTCTCTGATTCGAACAATCAAGGGACAAAAAAGCCGTTCGATTTGTGGAAAGTTCGAAAAATGAAGGTTCATTTACAAAGAAATATTAAGGGACCATGAAATTCGTTCGAATCAGAGAGAGTTCGAATTACAGAGTTTCGAATTATAGCGACTGTATCCCAGATTTATTTTAAATTCAATAGCGCACATTGGACAAAATCTCCGAAAGTCACTGTGACAAAGAGCACTTTTGTTAAAATAGTGTGTATTTTTCTATGAAAATGCACTCCTTCGCTGTGATTTTTGAACAATTTTTCTCACTGGGTTAGAATTGATTCTCTATCTATGATGATGATGCAAATGGAAATTTATTATTCTAAAAAGTAATGAATGAGACCATTATCCCTGATCGGAAAACAACAGATTTATCTCTCGAAAAGTTGTAAAGGATGATTTTATAAAAGATTCTCTTGATGTACTAGATTTTTGAAGTCAACACGAACAATATATCACAGGTACCTAGTGTTATCACTCTTAATGGCAAGCGTGATTTTTGTGGCTGGCATTGAAAGTACCCAAAATAAGGTGAGTGCTATGAATTCAGATCACAAAGTCTGAATTTAATTGGACAGTGATGAACAGTGTTGAATGACGTAATTCTTCTAGATGTTATGTCGGCTAGTGGCAGTGTCTTTGGAATATTTCTATCTGGTCTCGTTTCTATGGATGGGTGTCGAAGGAATATTACTTTACTTCATGCTGAGGAAAGTGTTCAAAGATCCAAAATTCTTCAAACGAAAGCTGTTTCATGCAATCTGTTGGGGTACGTTTATGAATGTACTTTGTCAAACTTTGTTTTACCAAGTCCAAGTTTCTAAATTTCTGGTGTGTGCTTCGTACAGCCAATCACTTGTGTAGCTACTTTTGAGTTAATTATTTCAAAAGAGATGCTTATACAATTCGGAAGAATCAAACCCTAGCTCTTACTCAAGTCTTAAAAAAGCCCTGGTAACAAAGGTTATCAAAAGAATGGCTTAATACTTCATGGCTTTTGATGCAAATACTTATATTCTAGTGACGCCTGGAATTTATGTTGGAGCATTTTGTATAGCTTATCCTAATCACTATGGTACTGCAGATTAGTAAGTTTTGCTCATCATTATCAAGCTAGTTTTTGGTCTCTTGATCTTTGATTAGCGCAATTTTATTCTATACCCTCATCACATGACATTTTGAGACCGCGTGACAAAGAAACACTTGGATACTTAAGACACATGACCTTGTGATTACGATATCAACCCAGAGGAATTTCCAAGCATTATGCTTTTATAGGCATTATTTTTGTAAGTATGACTAGGTTCGAAATGAGGAAAGACAGATTTGTATTATTACTAGCTAAGTATCACCCTTCCCTGTGATTGGGTGTATTTTGGTAAACATCGACTGTGATTGGGTGTATTTTGGTAAGCATCAATGTGGTTTATCAGCAAATTAGTAACCAATGGACTGTCACAATAGTTTCAACCTTAATTTGTTAAGAAGCTCAATAAATGATACTGATGTTCATGCTGTTATTTTTCTTCTTCTGTTGATTTCTTTTTTACTTCCAGCTGTTGGTTATCTATCAAAGATGGTTTCATCATTTCGTTCATCGCGCCAGTTCTTCTCGTCATCGTGGTACCAATGATATACTTCTTTCACCTCAAAACTTTAATGGTACAAAATCCTGATTTTAATATTTCTTCATAGTTCAATATATTTGTGACCATATTGGCATTTCGCATAATGGCGAAGAAATATCGCGACAAACACGATCAAATAGCTCGTCAAATATGGTAAAGTTTCCTTTCTCAAGAAATATATCTTTTTCATCAAAGGTACTATAAATCATTAAGTCAATTTTTTTCTCTACCTGAAGGTACTGGGTCAAAGGTTGTTTTGTTTTGATGTTTTTGCTTGGTACCACGTGGTTATTTGGTTTGCTTCATGTAAACAGCGCATCAATTTCCTTTGCATACATCTTCAGCATTCTTAATGCTTTACAGGTAAAACTGCAGTATGACAAAACCATCAAAGCTATATTTTTGTATGCTTCGCTGTGCAATGACGTTTTGTATGCTCAATCCGATAAGAATAGGCCTTTCCCTAATTCAGTTTAAACGTAGTCTTATGGCTAAACCAACAAGTAGCGCCTCGTTTTAAAGATTTTTATTATTCTACTGCAGAATGGAAATAATAAATAAATAATAATGTAATATGTAATATGTAATATGTGTGTACCGTCTCTATGACAAATCTTTAACTAAAGGCATAATAAAATCAGATATATCAGATCACTTTCCCATATTCGTCTCGTTCAACTATTCCATTCAAAATAAAGACTCCGTACAAATAAAAAAACGTCTCTATAAGAAATCCTCTAGAATTAATTTTAAAAAAGATTTAGAACGTACAAACTGGGACTTTCTCGATAATCTTTTAAATGCTAATGCTCAATATGAAGGTTTTATTGAAGTTTTTACTGAACTCTATAACAAACACTTTCCAATTATAGAATTTTCATATAAGCCAAAAGATCTTAAGTCACCATGGATCTCAAGAGGCCTCAAAAAATCCTCCAAAACAAAGCAAAAACTTTACGTTAAATATCTTAAAACCAAAACAGAACACGCAGAAAATGAATACAAAGCCTACAAAAACCTATTTGAAAAACTGAAACGAAAAGCCAAAACAAACTACTATAAAAATAGAATTGACAGGTATAAATATAACAGCAAGAGAACTTGGGAATTAATGAAAGAAATTACTGGAAAATGTCAGACAAACTCAAATTCTTTACCAAACATGATTGAAACGGATGACGAAACCCTTTATGATAAAAAAGAAATCGCAGAAAAATTCAATTCCTTTTTTGCAAATATAGGCCCAAAATTAGCAGAAAAGATTCCAATAACAAATAAAACATTTGAAGACTATCTGAAAGAAAGTGATTCAAGATTAGAAAATAAAGAAATTACTCTTCACGAATTTGAACTTGCCTATAAGAGCTTAAGTAGAAACAAGGCAACTGGGATCGATGGCATAAGTGGTGATATAATTTTAGACGTGTATGAACAGATAAGGAAGCCATTATATAATATTTTCAAAAATTGCTTCAACGAAGGAGTTTTTCCCGAGCCCTTAAAGATAGCAAAAATTATACCTAGCTTCAAAACAGGTGACAAAACAACTATAAACAACTATAGACCTATATCTGTACTGCCAGCTTTTTCAAAGATTCTAGAAAGAATCCTATATAACAGAATTTACGATCATCTAACCTCAAAAGATTTACTCTTCCATAAACAATTTGGATTTCAGAAAAATGTATCTACAGAGCATGCAATACTTCAACTGGTTAATGACATCACTGAATCTTTTAACAATGGAAAATATACACTTGGAATATTCATTGATTTGTCAAAAGCATTTGACACAGTTGATTATAAAATTTTGCTTAAAAAACTTAAATACTATGGCATCAGAGGAAATTCATACAATATTTTGAAAAATTACCTTACAAATCGAAGACAACATGTGACTTATGGCAGCAATAACATCACTAAAGCATTAAATATGACATGCGGAGTACCCCAGGGTTCAATATTAGGTCCTTTACTATTTTTGATATATGTAAACGATTTTGTAAACTGTTCGTCAATACTGAAACCAGTTATGTTTGCTGACGATACAAATCTGTTCCTTTCAGACAATGATATTCCTAAACTTTTTAATAACATGAACAAAGAATTAAAAAATGTAGCATTGTGGTTTCAGGTAAGTAAATTATCTTTAAATGCTAAGAAAACAAACTTTACACTTTTCCATACTTCCAAGAAAAAAAATACAATAGAACTAAATCTCCCACTATTAGAAATAAATAACACAAAAATAACCAGACAAACAGTCACAAAGTTCCTTGGAATTTACGTAGATGAAAATCTGACATGGACGAATCAAATTGAGTACGTGCACTCAAAAGTATCCAAAGGAATTGGCGCATTATATAAAGCTAGAACCATTTTGAACAAACATCTATTAAAGCAACTTTATTATTCTTTTGTACATAGTCACTTAAGCTATGCAAATGTCATATGGGCTAGCACACAAAAAAGTAAACTAACATCTCTTTTCCAACGTCAGAAGCATGCCATCAGAGTTATACACAATAAAGATCGTTTTACTCATACAAAGCCTCTCTTTGCAGAATCCTTCATACCAACACTATACGAACTTAACATCTTCCAAACTCTAATTTTTATGTTAAAGTGCAAAACAAAGCAATCGCCATCTGTTTTTCATAGTCTTTACACACTCAAACCCCAAAACAAGTATACAACTCGAAATTCAAGAATTTTGCTTAAGCCGATGTTCAAAAATAAGCTCAGTCAATTTAATATTTCATATCGTGGACCACACTTGTGGAATGCTCTCGTTTCATCATCGAATATTCTTTCAGATATTGAATATGTTCCTCAATTTAAGAAATTATTAAAAACAATCAAATTTGAAAATATCCTTCAATATTTTTGATCAATTTTCAAGTCAAGTCTAGTTACATACTTATTCCTTTTTAACAGTTTGATAAAATTGTAAGATTGTAACATTTACGCTGTGTAATCACTCGGTTCTCGGCGATAAGATCATTCATGATCTTCTACGAGTTTCCCGTGTTACTTGAAACAATATGTACAAGGACGATCTATATTTCAGATAGTTTATGTAAACATTCTTATATCTACTATATATATGATAAAGACTTTTAATTGAAAATCTTTTAACAGTTACGGACTTGTAATGTTTCTTAACTAAAAATATATCAATCAATCAATCAATCAATCAATCAAAACGTAATGAGTAAAACAATAGCATACATAGAAGCGAGGCAAAACTTGATAAAGAGGCATTGACAAGTCTTCGGGAAAGATTTACTGATAAAGTGATGATATAGTGGTTTGGATCTAAGTGATATTGTAGGGGTTTGTATCTTCGAGTCTGTCAACTGTAACCCACATCAGGATCACATTCTTGCCTTGATCACATTCTTGCCTTGCCTCAATACTTCAAATGTGCCTTAAAGGAAGTCAGTCTATTAAGAGCCATTTATTTTTGCAATGAACTGTGGGATGATTACAAATTGCAGAGCAGCAAATTTCATTTTTCTCGTTTTTTATGACTACAGTGTAAGTAAGTGAATCTTTTTATTTTTGTTGCAGGGATTGTTCATTTTTATTTTTCACTGTCTTATTGATACTTCGGTAAGTAACCATCGCTACTTTTCTCCTGTATATAGCTATCACTGTTTTGCTAGTGTAAATACATTTTATCAACACTTGTTGAGCAGTATCTGGTGTCACGTAGCACTTAGGAGAAATATGTTTATGATGAACTTACAGGAAAATCTAAAGAGAACTGTCAATCAATAAGACAGTCTATATTACCGGCTGGTGGCCTGGTGATCTACTAGCTTTCTGCGCGGGAGGTCGCGGGTTCAATCCCCGACCGAGTCATGCCAGCGACAATAAGTGTGAATCAATCTGTCTCTGCTAAGCACTCAGCAAGAGAGTAGGAATGATGTCTGGGATGCTTGTTCAGTTGAGTGGTTTCTGCCAGTACACCTTCCGTAACCCATAAGGGGGCTTTAAATGCTCTAGGACTTTCTTCACAGGAACCTAATTGATAATAGTACCTTAAGGGACTGAAGAAGAGGCTATCCGGGGCAAACATTCGTAATATATGAAAACAGAGAAACGATTCATCATTTTATAGGTATTTGATACACAGTTTACCGGTAACTTTCTAACTTTCATCACCATACAGGTCCGGGATGAATACTTGAGACTAATAAAGTGTCAGCCTCGGTCTGAATATAATGAAAAAGCCGGCTATTCATCATCGATGAGATATCGCAAAATGAGTTCCAGTTTGACAAATGCATCCAGTGAAAAGAAAAAGGTCAACGTATCAGCTTCTGATAATTCATACAAGGTAAGGACTTCACTGGATCTAGTCTAACAGCATGTATTTTGTTAGGATTAGTCATGGATCTCGAGTAAATAATTTGTTTTTATAGAACGATTCATTTGCTGAAAGATATTCTCCTAAACAAGCAGGTAATATCACAGACCAGACACAGTTTACATAACATTCCTACGAGTAAAACATGCTTCAGGTCCTTTCATTGAACATTTGTATCATCTGCAGTTTTCCAATAAGTTAAAGAAAAGTGGTAATCTTCTTTGAATGTGAATCCACATTTTAAGCCTGGTTCAGAACTGGCGATTACGACTACTAGAAAACAAATTAATTGTTGGATATCGCTAATTATCAGGTTTGAACACTCTCCAGTATTTCATTAATAATTAGTAAGTAACCAGAATTTTTTTATATTTCATCGGCCTTATCGTCAGGCTACGACAATTTTGACGATTACAAGAGTCTTCACATTAGAATATTACGACGATTTTAACGATTGCACTGAATTTTAATCGTCGTAATCATCGCAATCGCCAGGTCTGAACCAGGCTTTAATAACAAACAGATCTTACAGATGTTGGTCTTTACTGATAACGAACCGTTTTAATTAGAAAAGAGAGTTGTAATGCAGTCCCTCAATAGAAAAATAAGTAATGGATCTGAAAATGAACAACAGAACATATCAAAATAAAAACAAACGAGATAACGTTTTCGCATGGGTGTACCTAAGTTCTCACCACGTTCATAACAGCTCACTATCTTTAAGGAGAAACATACATACATCTTTAAGGAAAGTTTTACTTCAGTCAAGAAAAGGAGGAGTCCAACGCTATGATATTTCTTTTCAGTCTTAAGTGGTGATGTCTTTTCTACTTTAAATGATTTAACTCTCTTCCACAAATTCTAATTGAGCTCTGGCAACACCTCTTCCAGATGTCATGGCAACAATAACTGCTTGTGTCTTTCTTAAATCAGATGATTTTGATAGAAGACCTCTACTTCAACGTCGTATCACATTTGAAGACAGTACCGTGGATGACGTATTTGAAACACCTTTGCAAGACATGGACGGAAATATACAGTGTGAAGACTTCCAATCGTTTGAATATAGTCTTCCACCATACATGACTACATCAACAGAACAGCTAAACATTGCCACGCGAGAAGTAAGTAGAAATATTCCTTGATGTTACTATCAAACAAAATCCAATGGAACACATAGGTGGATTTAAAACATAGTCAAAAAAAACTATGGAGGAGAGATAAGTTATTAAGAGAAGACAATAAAAACGTGCAATTACTAAACAATGATTGAGACTGAAAAGAAAGTTCGTGACAGTACAACTCCTCCACAAAGTTTGACTATGTCTGTATTCGCCTCTGGAACTTTCTAAGCACAAACGTACAGCTTGATGAACGATATTCGACTATAAGTACAGCAAAGTAATTTACAAAACAAAGATTAAATTAGAAAGGTCTCATGTGGAATCCCAATACTGTACCCTAGTACCCAGTACTCTAGACAGTGACAATGTGATAACAATTCCTACTCAATTCATAAGTTGTAACAGTGATTTGAAATAAGGTTTGTTCTATCTTTACTATCCTTTGAACAAGCATGTGAAAAATAGTCCGATTGCGTGAGTACCCGAGCAACGTCAGCAGTTGATTTTAACTTTTCTGCAAATTTAAGCAAAATTTTGGAAACACTTTACGGACTTACAGAGGATCTTCCAAAATTTCAACAGAATTGTTGTTTCATTATGGCCACGACAACCTTAAGTTTTCTTTTCCTTACTTTTCAAATAACTACAAAGTACATCGTCACGATCAGATTGACCGTATTGGAATTGTGCAACTTTACAATTCATAAGATCAGTCACTCCGATTGGTTACAATTCATAAGATCAGTCACTGTGATTGGTTAGTAACACAAACCTCTTATTTCACTCTTTCTTCCCTCAGCAAAAAAACAAGACTGAACGTATGAGCGAGTTTTGTGAAGAAGTCATTTTGAACCCGGTAGAATCATCGTGTCCATGGCGATTTTCCATTTTAGACAACCTGGAAGAGGAAGAAAACGTGGTAAGGGTTTTTTTTAATGTGTTTCCATTACGTGAATTCAGATAAAATATACATAAATAAAATTAATGAAAACATCGGAAAACGTAGTGTACGTAGGGGCTGAATTGGTGATTGTAGAGATGAAATAGGGATTGCGCGAGTATCCTTAAGTAGCTAAGTATCCCTAAGTATACTGGAACTAAAAAATATTTATAGATTTCTGACATTAAATCTCTAAAAATTGGCCTTGATATCAACTTGTTCTCATCCTATTTTAGCCATATCCACGGTTTCTCATGAAGCATCAATAATTGTGACCATAAGGATTATGTTTCTCACTCATTCTGTGGGTGATTTTATTCACTCATTTTGTGGCTGATTTTATTCACGGTAGCAACCTCAGGTTGATGCAGTGTTTAAAACCATTTGATCGGATGAGACTCGTTTTAAAATATTGAATCGGCTGCCGTAGGAATCGAAGTTGTTTGCTTCGATCTTAGTGGAGAGCCGTCTTTACGATTTGAATTCCCATTGGTCACGATAAGTTCTTTTTGCTACCACGTTGATGCTGTTCAGTTTCTTGTTTTGTTTTTGGTTTTTTTATTGTCATTTCAACAAATAAATGGTGTTATCAATATGAGTCCTGTGTTAAGAAAAAAAAAAAAGAAGAAAAAAGAAAAAGTAGGGCCATTAAATCAGAAAAGAAAGCAAGTATACGAAACGAATACACTGGTATACTGAAAATGTTTATGTGTACATTTAAACTGATTGATATTTGTGACAGAGTTGAAGCTAAAATTTGTTATGAGTTTTCGTGAATCTAAACACAACCTTTTGAACTGAATTGCAAAGAGAATTTGAACCAAGAATATATACAAAATATTTTAAGAAATACTTACTTTTTAACTTCTCACATCGTTCAAATCATATACGAAATCACAAAGGATCCTTTCAAATTTCATGAAAATACGAGCAAATGTTCCTTCCACAAAGGACGATGATCAAGAAAATCTTACCGAATTTCCTGAAAAACTTCAACCACTTTTGAGAAAATGAAATGAAAATCTATGAAGTATTTCTAAATATTTATGTGCCACGACCGCCAGATGCACCAGTGTGATAATAAAACGTCACTTTTTCTTAATGAACAGGACTAAAAATATGAGAGTGAGAAAAATATTATTTGTCCTTTTCCGGTTAGGAAAAGAAACATTTTACAAGAAACACTTTACGGAGTATTTTCTGAGATTAGTAAGAACAATATTTTATACTGTCGTTAGTTTTCCTAAGTAAACTTTTTTTGTGCTGCAAGTGTGTCCTTTCAAGCATCACATTGATGAGAGAAAGTTGATGAGAGAAATTATTTGCAGCATAATGGAGATTGAACAATATATTAATGCTCTGAAAATTCTCTTAGCATGTTCTTGTTGATCTTCTAGAGATACGTGGACGACAGTGTTCAAGCATCTGTTTCATTTGAAGCAAATGCAAGTAACGAAGCAGATATGGCCATGGAAGAGCCACTATGGGAAAACGAAAGACCTAATTCAGTCGATGAAGATATTTCTATAATAGAAGTACGAAGGGATGACCAGTTCATGAATGAAGTATTTAAAAACTTGGAGAATCTCGATCAAAGTACCGAGCAAATAAGAACAAATAAAAAGGAAACTGATCTGGAAATCGAATCTCTTTTAAAGTCTCTCGGATTGAATGTCTCACCAGGGCCATTGGAGATTCTTGGTGAAAGCATTGATACCAAGTTAAACAATGCAGATGGAGATGAAGAAAGCCATTCGGTTGAAAATTATCATAAGAAGGTCTCTCTAATCAATGAAGAACTTGAATTAGTTAGCCGTCACCAATTAAGTAGAGCGTGGTTGGAAGAAGATGACCAAGACTCTACGAAACCACTCGAAGTTAGTCAAAATGAAATATTTAATGAAAGTGCGTCGATTTCGTTGAACGAAAAACCATTTTATGTGAATGAAAAGATGCAGTTAACTATGCAATGGAATCCACCTTTAAGTCTGGCCTCCAATGAAATACCCAATAGCTTTGAGTACTTGCCGAAGGATAAAACAGACAACGCTTATGCAAATTCATACGAGAAAGATCCACCTTCGGAAATTATGGCAATATCTGACAGCAGTCAGATAGTGGGCAGTAAAGAAAGTTTCTTGGCAAACAAAAATGAAATACAAGAAGCAGAATTATCTGAGCAAACCGATGTCGGTCCTTGCTTCGAAAAGTCAGTTGGAAGTCCATTAAATGACCTGGTCATAGTTAAATCTGATGGCAATGACAACATTGGAGGTCATCTAATCAAGCGGGAAAATGATTTCCATGATTGCCCTGACGTAGAAAACCCCCAAGATATAAATGAGAGATTGACTGATGGTTGCTCTGACGTAGTAGAACCACAGGATGTAAACGAGAGTTTGGCTGAAGTGTGCCCTAATGAAGTAGAGCCACACGAAGCAAATGAGAGTTTGACAGAAGCATTGCAGTCATCCGAGTCCATTTTAAGCGATATCATATCAGAATCAAAGCCAGAAATCAAAAATGAAGACAACTTCAATGCAGGTGAAAATATTCAGGGAAATTTCAAATTAAACGAAAACAATATGACGTTACTTCCGATTACAATGCAGGAAGTTTTGAATGGTTCAGAAGAAAAAAATAGAATGTCTTTGCCTTCAACAATCATTCACGAAATCAATGATTTGATTGCAGCAATACCTCCAAAAATGGAAAGCACATCTCCGAAACCAAGGAAGAGAGTAAAAAGCAACAGGAGACTACACTCTCAAGAAGAAAATCTCACTGCAGTTTCAAATGAGCCAGAAGACGTTATTGAGTCCGGTTTGTCTGACAGAGAAGAAAAGCCGATAATCAATGCTGATGATATATTCAAATTTGTTGATGAAGAGATTGAGAAGGATCAAGAAAAATGTCACAAGAAATCCGTGTCAACGATTGATCCTGGTTCTCCGCCAGTTTCACCAACATTTAGAAGTCAAATGCAGATCATTCAAGTTAAGGTAGTTATTCACTCTTTTACTTGTAACGTGAAACTCATGGTCTCTTGCCAACTACAGAGAGACCATGGATTTAAAGTTTTCTTGTCATTGCTTAAACAGACTATGAGGATTTAACGTTGTCTTTCATATAGCCTGGTCAGTCACTCATTGGCGAACAAGAAGATTTGATCCTTGATATGTCCTCCTCCTGATAAACCGTTTTTTAAAGACAACGTTAGTATCAGATTCGATTTTAGTAATCACTATTTTCTTTATCTTGACTAACTGGCTGTTCTGCATTTCAGATCTTCATCAAATTGGAGAATATATCAACCAATTGATGACACCAGATGTAATTTCTTGTGCGATGAATTTTAGAAGTAAATTGTGATAATGTTTGTATTGTAGTCACACGATTTCCGTTTGTAAATCTTAGTTAATTTAGTTCCAGATTCATCAAAATATAAAATTTACTTGGCTGGACAGCGTCAGCAGGCCTTTCTTGGAATTACAGTTGAAACTTTCTTACCCCATCTCGTGTTATCCTTGATGGCAATGACGTGTTCACTTAACTGAACTTTCCACGTTAACTGCTCAACAGAGGCACATACCTACTTCCCTTTAATCATAAACTAATACAAACAAAAATCTTGTTGTTATTGTCATCATTAATTTATTTGGTGAAGAAGGTCATATAATTTAGGCAGTGAAAAACAATAAAATTATAAAAATATACGATAAAATGTCTGTTAAATCTTCTATTGTTCCAGAACGAATTAATAAGAAAGTTTTATATAACAGTATCTCTCCAAAGCAGTCAGTGTTTATTTTTCAAATGTCGCAAAGTGTTTTGTTTTGGTTCCCTTTTTCAAAGCTAATTTGTTGCATTGCACATTGAAACTTAGCTAAACATACTATCGATATAGATACATGAAAGATTGAAAATTCCAATACGTTTTTTCAGAAATGAAGAGCATTTCTAGATTAATAGATATGCGCTTCCAAAGTTAGGATCATTAAATCATAGTAATATTCCACTAGACGATCAGAAGAAATATTCCAACCGACATACCTTCGCATCCGAAAATGCTCTTCATCTGAAATTAAGTATGGTTAAAGGAAGCTAAGCAGTTCATCGAACTAGCTTAATATAAATCGCATAGAAAGCTTTGGGACGGCATATTCCAATATAGAAACTAAATAAAGCATGTTTTTAATCACTCCACTGTCACTTTACTGTTTATGTTATCAGACTTTTCGAGTCTGCAAGTTAAAACATACCATCTATAATTGATTCATAAGAGATTTTCCAATGGTTTGGAGCACTCAAGGACTCTAGAATTCCATATCTATTCTTTGAATATTTGGTCAATGGAGAATTTCACTATCTTTCTAAAAGTCTTATGACTTTCAAAAGTTTGACAAATGAGAGGTAAATCGTCTGAAATATCATTGCAAATATCTTTTTCTTTCAGCAAAACAAATTTAGGTGCAAACAGAGCTTTCAACGATGAGATATTCCACATTTTTAAAAAAAATATAGCATCTGAATTTGGAATAATACATCACAATCTACTGGAAGTTATGTCGATCTGATTTATTCTGCTTCATATTAAAGCCATGTTCATATAGTTAATTTTTATTTTCATACAGAGTCATTTGGGAACAAAAAATTTCATCAGCAAAAAATCATTTCTCAAAATAATGAAAAAGAGCCTGTTTTATTGGGATTTTTTAATATCAGCCTTTTCCTTTCATGAAATTTATTCCTTGGGTGGTGCATGATACGTATGTTGGTGCGAAAAGGAAATAGCACCACTGAAAGAATATATGTAATTTTTGTTAGTTTTCTTGAAATGCATCCTATCAAAGACCCTATTACTTCAAATGTCCAAATACCAAACTGTGTTCCCTTGCCTCGTTTTGATGTGGTAATTTGTTGAAAATTATCAGAAATTGACCCATTATTATTATATTATTATTACTATTTTATTTAGCAAAGCAGGTTACAAAAAAGGCAGCATAAGCTGATGTGGACCTACTATGATAAAAAATATATATATGGTCTATATACAATAAAAATATTACATAATAAATATTGAATAATAAAATATAAGGAATAAAATGTTCTTAGATGTTTTTAGTCGACATAGTTGAGGTAATAGAAACTAAAAGACTAGAATGGGTATAATGAACTAAGACACAGGACACAAAAGTAGGTTTGCACAAAACTAAAAAAGATTTTGATCGAAACTAAGCTAAAACCACAAACTAAAGATATCTAGAGTTAAAAATATAATGGTTATATATATAAAAATTAAAACTGAAGTTACTAGTGAACAAATTTAAATACCTTTGCAAAGTTAAAATATTTAAATAAATTAAGACTAAGTTAAAAGCTAACATTGGAATAAACAAAAGTAAGAAGATGATAATAACAAACCTCAGAGGTTAGGCGGTGAGATTGATAAGGGCTTATTAGCCTCAAAGTAAGGTGCTAAGGATTAAAACTTGAGTAAAAAGATCTAATTTAAAAAAAAAATAAAATCCCTATGGATATGAAAGGTGTTATATTCAAAAGAGTAAGAGGTCATTTGTTCTTTATATTCCGATAGAGTTTGTTTAAAAAGCAAATGTGATTCAATCCCAGTGAGTTCATTTGGCATGCAATTCCAGATCCTAACACCTTTGTAAGAAAAACAGTTTTTATTTCCATGATCGACAGTAACAGCCAATTGATTTTCACGACGAAATCTTCTGCAAGGATTAGCATACTTAAACATTGAAACAATTTCAGGGTCGATTGTTTTGTAATAAACTTTGTGCATTAAACAAAGAAGACGTCGTTTGTACAGATACAATATTGACATCCATTTCACTTTTTCAAGTGTATCGAACGTTGACAACTGGTATGGCAAGCGGTGTATTACTTTTGCTGCCTTTGCATGAATCTCATCTAGTGCATCGATATAACTTTTGTGACAGCTACACCAGATAGAGATATTATATGTGACGGATGGTATTACAGTTCTGAAGTAAAAGTCCTCAAGAACTTTGCTGCTAAGGGCTTGCATTCGTTTGAGTTGCTTGACCTTAACCTTAAATTTGGTAATAACTTTATCAGTGTGAGCTTTCCAAGTTAACTTGTTGTCAATGGTGGTACCTAATACTTTATGGTTTTCAACAATTTCGATGTGGTGATTTTCAAGTGTTACGCTAGCAGTTTGGGCCGATAAATTGTTTTCCAGATAAGACAATCATTTTCGTTTTTCCTGGGTGGAAGATCATCCCATTAAGTTTCCAAAGAGAGATGCTTGAGGTACTCCTTGGTCAACTGATGTTAAACCAGATTTAGAGCCATTGACGATGGTAAATTGCTGCCTGTCTTTTAGGTAACTACTACACCATTCGAACGATTCGCCACTGATTCCAATGGCCTGCAGCTTTTTTAGGAGTGTTATGTGGCATACACTATCAAATGCCTTGCTGAAGTCAATAAAAATCATCCCTACATATTTTCTTTCAATCAAATGATGAGACAGTTTTTCAGTTAACCGTAGAGAAGCAATAGTTCTGGTGATCTTTCTTTTCGGAATCCCCACTGGTGTTTACTCAGAAGTTGGTGATGGGATATGTGAGAGTCAATACATGATGAGAAAACTGATTCCAACTCTTCCATAATTTGGTCAAATTTTGCGAGAAATGTTTTCTTGTTTCTTGGTGGCTGATAAAGACACGAAACTAAAATCTTTTGCAATTTTACCGTACATTCGATCCAAAGCATTTCGAGATCATTTACATTAATATCAAATTCAATACCATTTAAAGGGGTTTTATGATAAATTAAGACACCACCCCAACCGGTATCAGACACTCTGTCTCGTCTCAACAGTTCATAGCCTTTGACTGTGATTTCGCCATCGTCAATGACACTGTAAATGTGTCTCAGAAACTGCCAGAATGTCAATATCAATTTCTTCAAGAAGTAGCTTAATTTGATTACGTTTTGTATGAATTCCGTTTATTTTAATGTGTGCGATTGACAAACCTCGATACTTTTTGATGTCATTGACCAGGTCTTTAAAAGCCAGCTGATTTGGTTCAACGGTTTCATTTATTATGTATGTATGTATATATTGCTAATTTTTGAATGGTCATCCTGTATTTAAAAATTCGTAAATAATAATAATAATAATAATAATTTATTGATGGTGTTTGAATTTTATATTGTTCATAATCTTTTGGCTTGATATTGCCACATTTTATATGAAAAATCTTTTGGCAAATTCCACAGGGTAAATATCGATGAGTGATTGCAACAGCTTTGTAGCAGTCACCACATTTTGGAGCCACCATTTCTGTATATTTTTTATAGATTGTTTGTTTATACTTTTTTTATTAGTAGATATCTATAAAAAGAAGAAGGTGGTCGTGCCCAAGGGCATACATGAACCACCTTTTACTGACTAGAATAGTATATTTTAATGTCAGTATTTTTATGTATTTTCAGTTATGAAAAACTTAATATCAAGTAATGTCACAATATAAAGTTGGGTTTGATAGTCTGATAATGTGTATTCAAGGATTTGATTTTGTCAATGTTGGATGGAGATAGAAAAGAGACGGAAAACAAAAGGCTTTATGAATCATCATTTCCAGTTCTTTTATGCATAAGTATAGATTCAAAAAACTTCTGACACTCATAGTGACAAAAAGAGCATGAATAAAGATGACCTATTCTAAAAAAATAGCTTTTTCAAAAGCATAACGAATCACTAGGAAGTGAAACCAACAAGAAAAATATAACAGGCATCTTCTAAACTTTGCCAAAATGTTCAGGTAACTTAACCCAAATATAATGAGCAACATTCGGTTTTATGTTGCAACTTTAAATGTCAATCAACAAAATTCAATTCACATAAAAGACTCTTGAATCCATCACTTGTTCCTTTCAAATGAATGATAAAAAACATTTTGAATGTTTCCTGATAGTTTTAGTCTCTAACCACATATATGCTGGAAATGCCAGACACGTCACATTTGTTACTCCTGTCTTGGTTCAGCAGTTCCATTGTTTCAAGTACATATACCAAATATTCCACGACCATATATAGTGATTCGTCTCAATTCATAAATTGATATCAATTACTCTTGATAATGCCTTATACACCTGAAATAGTAAAACCAACCAACAAATTATTAAGAGCATAAATTTCCCATTCACGATACTGAAAGTAATCAAAATCATTTATATATATTTAACATACTAATTATCTTATTATACTAATTCGCTTTGTGCATTCCACTTTTATTTTAGAGAGTGACATATTTAGTTTTTCTTTCACGGTCAAATCCTTCTTATTTTTTCCCTTTTCGTCGTAAAACCACGTAGAAGCGACAGACACTTTTTTAATGTTATGTAATCTAAGTATGACGTTTAATTTAACTCACGTTCTTTAAACCAATCAAAACGCAGGAATTTCTTTTTTCGCCATTTTGATTGGTTGCCGAAAATCAAAACGGAATCCGTTGCTAAATTATTATTCACGAGGAACTGGCGATGCGAAGTTTTGTGAGTTTATTTATGTACTTAAAATGCATAAAAGGCTTGTTATTAACGGAAGATTTACATCACATTCAACAAAAAACAGTTCTGGCAAATGAGGAAGTCTTACTTATGTTTTTCGGTGCAATAAAACATTGCAGCATGGCAGAAAGAAAGTATATTTAGTACGTACATGTTTGCAGTAGAAAATGTGGATGGATGTACAGTAGAAACTTGCTGTAAAGTAAAAAAGGTTTGCAGAGGTATTAACAGTGTTTACAGTACAAAACCTACTGGAAAATACAGGAAGTTTTCAGGTACTACTTCGCATATAAGCATAAAAGCAGTTTAGCCAAACGAAGAAAGCAATTCAGTTTGTAAAAATGGTAGCGAAAGTGTTCTATAAATATATATGTGGTGGAAAGTAAATAAAGTGTTAGTAATTTGTTTACAGGTATGAATATAGACGTAAAAAGTTTAGAAATGTTTGAAAATGGCTGCAGATGATGATAAATGCTGTTTGCTAACATGTTGATGGGAATTGGCAGTGAAAGGTATCCTATTTTGTTTGAAGTTAAACTAAAGTAAATTTGAAATATTATATATCGATTTAGTTAGAACACAGTTAATAAGCTGGATAAATAAAGGGTTGTCTACTGTTGTGTTTTGAATTAGCCAGAGGAGATTCATTTGTTATTCATTTGTTATAAACTCTTTAGCTATAGAAATTCTGTCATTACGTTTGTGTTTTTAATTATTATTCATAAGGTAAATGCGTTCTTGAAGTTTCTTTTAGTTTGCTTTGCTTTCTTTCAATATCGTCATAGTATGTTTATGTTTTTTGTATGTTATTCAATTATTGTTTTCAAGTTTAATATATGTTCTCGAAGTTCCCTTTTGTTTGTTTGTTTGTTTGTCATAATACGATTAGGTATTTGAATCATTGCATTCGAAATCTTTTTTCTTTTAGAAAAGCAAAATAAAAAATACAATGACAATAAAGAAATGAAACTCATAGTTTAAATCATGATGTTGATGGTTGGTGAAAAGCAGATTATCGATTCATTTCATCTTCTGGGCATAGACAAATGGTTTTGGTCAAAAAGAGAGAATATAGAGAATTTCAATGTTCCAATGTTTGTTTTTATTTTGATATTTAATTCTTTATGTCTCCAGGGGAAATTTAGTTGACTTATCCTCTCTCTTGGTTCAACTCACATTGACTAAAACTGGTAAAAATTATTACCAGTTATATTCAACACTCTACAACATGGGCAAATTTATCATTGCCAATTCTTCATTTTATTTTTCGTGAACTGTACGCATGGCGAGCGAAGCCGCTTGGGCGGCTATTCATATCTTATTATACTACTTCGCGTTGTGCATTCCACTTTTATTTTAGAGAGTGATATATTTACTTTTAATTTACGGTCAAAACATTCTTATTTTTTCCCTTTTCGTCGTAAAACCACGCAGATGCGAGAGCGTTTTTTTTACGATTAGTATATGGGGAAGCCCCGCCGCTGATCGTTTTCATTGGCTAATAAAGGAAAACTCTCAAAATGCGCTCATTTGATTGGCTGACAAATTCCAAAAATTTCGGTCGTTAATAACGGCTTTCCTTTCTTCATTGTGAATTTGACGACGAAACACAGGTTTGTATACATACGAATGTTTTATTATTATAAAACGTTTTATTATCGTGTTTATTGCTAAACTTTTACTGTTATTGTATTTTAGATTAATACAAGAAGCCGCTTCGCTTGAAGATTTCAGGACGTAACACAACGATGCATATGTAGTCTCAAAATACAACGTTGCCGAATTGCCAAATTATGTTCAAATCTAATAAAATGACTGGCAAATTCAAAATCAGCAACTTCTAATTGTGAGTTGTAGAAATTTTTATGAATATTGCGGAAAATTCTAAGTTTGATCCAAATTTGACCCGAATTACCCATTTCTGGTCAAATCTGACAAAATGACTGACAAATTCGTGCACTTTAAAGGTGCTGCCTTTAAACTGTGATCGGCGGAAAATTTTTTGAAATTTGAAGAACTTTCTAAATTTGATCCAAATTTGACCTAAATTGCCCAATTTTAGTAAAACCTGGCAAAATAATTGTCAAATTTGAAATCAGCACCTTTCAATTGTGATCCTTGCAAAATTTCCTGAAAATTGAAGAACTTTCGAAATTTGGTCCAAATTTGGCTGGCCTAAATTGGCCAATTTTAGTCAAATCTGGTAATATCATTGTCAAATTCCAAATCAGCACCTTTCAAATGTAATCCGTGCAAAATTTCATGAAAATTGAAGAACTTTCGAAATTTGGTACAAATTTGGCCTAAATTGCCCAATTTTAGTCAAACCTGGCAATATCATTGTCAAATTCCAAATCAGCACCTTTCAAATGTGATCCGTGCAAAATTTCATGAAAATTGAAGAATTTTCGAAATTTGGTCCAAATTTGGCCTAAATTGCCCAATTTTAGTCAAACCTGGCAATATCATTGTCAAATTCCAAATCAGCACCTTTCAAATGTGATCCGTGCAAAATTTCATGAAAATTGAAGAACTTTCGAAATTTGGTCCAAAGTTGGCCTAAATTGCCCAATTTTAGTCAAACCTGGCAATATCATTGTCAAATTTGAAATCAGCACCTTTGAATTGTGCTCTGTGCAAATTTTCATGAAAATTGGTCAAGTTGAAGTCCTAATTTGACCAAATTTGCGAATTCGGCAACGATGTAATGTAAACGCTGCACGAAAACGTTCATAACTTGGAGTAGTAGTAGTAGTAGTAGTAGTAGTAGTAGTAGTAGTAGTAGTAGTAGTAGTAGTAGTAGTAGTAGTAGGAGAAACCACGGGTATTTTAGATACTTTACTCCACCACGGGTGTCCTAAAGTAAAAAAGAACGGGTAGCACGTGTAAGTGAGTTAGTTAGTTGTATTGATGTATTTTATTATGCATGTATTTAAATCTTTGTTTACGATGTAAAAGCACAGAAGAAATGCGAGTGGAGTATCCAGCACATTTTCAGGGTATTCAGTGGCGGATCTAGAGGTATGTCGAAATTTGTGTAGGAGAGTGTTAGCAATCTAACCATAAAAGAAAAGCGTTCAAATAATTCCATTGGTAATATAAATTGAATTCACAAATTATGTTAATGCTCTCCTGCACAAATTTCGACATACCTCTAGATCCGCCACTGGTATTACTTATTTCGTTTTAGTTATCAAATAATGTGGCTATACAGAAGAAGTGCAGTGAAGGTTTTAAGAATTGGCTACAGAAAAAATGATGTTTATTTACACGGTAATCAATGGTTTTAAGTTTAAGTTTGTTTTGAAAAGATACCTTACAAATGTGTGAGTTTAAGAGTTAAAGTAATTCCATCGTTTAGCATGTAGAAGCTGGATGAAAACGAAGAGGAGATGGAGCAACCATAGTCAAAAAGATAATTGTGGCTTTTTTTCTTGGTATACTTATAATAATTAAAGTGAGAGGCAGTGTCCGGATAGCAAGATTCTTGTCATTTGGAAGACACAAGTTCATTTTTTAAGATCTGTTTTCCTAATATTTTCACAAAAACGACATTTAGACTTGTAATTGCCACATCATTTGGAGATAGTCTATTTAAACTTCAAACAAACTGTCATACTAAAGTAAATAGAAAGGTCATTGTACTTACTCACATTCACACATGATTAACTTCCTCAATTACGCAAACATAAATCCATCGTTGTCAGCAACTTCAAAAAGTACAAAATTTACTTTTATAAATTATATATTCGCTCCTGGGTGGGCTTGAACCATCAACCTTTCGGTTAACAGCCGAACGCGCTAACCAATTGCGCCACAGAAGCCGTAGTACCTTTTCGCATGAGGTCTACCATAAAACTTATCTCCACTATCGTGTTTTTCCGAACACCGTTACAAACTTTAAAAGTTCTTGGTCATAGCATCTCTTATAAACCATGTGCTTTTTTGAATTTGTTTTAAAATTTATAATTTTCAAATTACCTGACGCCGTTTGGACGGAGAAGTTTGATTTTTCTTCAAATACGGAAATAAAATATTCACCGTTACCTGCAACACCAAAGAGTACAATATTTACTTTTATAAAATACAAATCCGCTCCTGGGTGGGCTTGAACCACCAACCTTTCGGTTAACAGCCGAACGCGCTAACCAATTGCGCCACAGAAGCCACAGTTGCTGATCGCATTAGATCTACCAAGAAGTAATCGCATTTATCGTCCTCTAAGGAGCACTATTAACAAATTATAGACGTTCTGTTAATACAATCAATTGTCCGAGACTTGGTCTGTTAGATTTGCTACGTCATTTGGCGTATCACACATACCTGTCGCCTCTTTTGGAGAAAAACATGGTATGCAAATTCCCTACCGAAGAAATCCATCCCCGCTGTTGGGATACCTTGTCACACTTACGATTTATATCTTCTGAAAGATGACTTCAAGAACTACCATGCGTCTAATGGAACTAAATAAACTCGAACAAAATGACACGTTAACGAATGCTCTACAGTTCGCATAAAGACAATAGCCTTTTTAAGTCCTCTGATTTTACAGTCTTTTGGTCAACAACACGCTATACTAGGAGATTAGTGAGAGGCACAGCATTTGGAGATGATCTCGCTGGATTTTAAAGATTTTAACCAATTAAAGGCAATTCAAAATTTTTTGCAACTATTCGAATTTATGCAAATTTACCCTTTTAAAATTGCTCTAGTGAAAAGAAAACAACAACAACGGTTTAGACAACGTTTCGGGTGTTTGCACACCCATTTTCAAGTAAATATATTTGTTGTTACAAAATTTTTTTATACAATTTTTAAAATTTTTTATATAACTAATTATATATACATACAAAATGCAACTGTACACGCTGAATTAAATAAATACAATGGTACAGATCTGATATTATTATTCAATAATGGACTATCTCGCATTATGAATAAACTCTCTTTAATTTCCAAAAGATAACGGTTATTCCCTCGTGCTAAAATACTGAAATCGTCAAAAGATGGAGAATTGACACATTGTTTGAGGTGGTCTTTAATGGCTGTCTGCTGGGATGACGTAGATTTCTTACTTGTTAATGGCGATACACTGAGGTGCTGGCTGACCCGAACTTTAAGGTGACGTGTTTTCTCGCCAGTCCATTATTGAATAATAATATCAGATCTGTACCATTGTATCTATATAATTGAGTTGGTAGATCTAATGCGATCAGCAACTGTGGCTTCTGTGGCGCAATTGGTTAGCGCGTTCGGCTGTTAACCGAAAGGTTGGCGGTTCAAGCCCACCCAGGAGCGGATTTGTATTTTATAAAAGTAAATATTGTACTCTTTGGTGTTGCAGGTAACGGTGCATATTTTATTTCCGTATTTGAAGAAAAATCAAACTTCTACGTTCAAACGGCGTCAGGTAATTTGAAAGTTAAAAATTAAAAAAAAATTCAAAAAAGCACATGGTTGATAGGCGTGTTCGAAAAAACACGACAGTGGAGATAAGTTTTATGGTAGACCTCATGCGATAAGCCACTGCGGCTTCTGTGGCGCAATTGGTTAGCGCGTTCTGCTATGACCAAAAACTTTCAAAGTTTGTAACAGTGTTCGCTAAGACACGATAGTGGAGATAAGTGTTATGGTAGACCTCATGCGATAAGCCACTGCGTCTTCTGTGCCGCAACTGGTTAGCGCGTTCGGCTGTTAACCGAAAGGTTAGCGGTTCAAGCCCACCCAAGAGCGAATATATAATTTATAAAAGTAAATTTTGTACTTTTTGAAGTTGCTGAAAACGATGGATTTATGTTTGCGTAATTGAGGAATGTTAATCATGTGTGAATGTGAGTAAGTACAATGACCTTTCTATTTACTTTAGTATGACAGTTTGTTTGAAGTTTAAATAGACTATCTCCAAATGATGTGGCAATTGCAAGTCTAAATGTCGTTTTTGTGAAAATATTAGGAAAAGAGATCTTAAATAATGAATTTGTGTCTTCCAAATGACAAGAATCTTGCTATTTGGACACTGCCTCTCGCTTAAATTATTCTAAGTAGACCAAGACAAAAACCTGGCGATCAACAATAATAATTAATTGAAATTTTAGTGGAGATAAGTGTTATGGTAGACCTCATGCGATAAGCCACTGCGGCTTCTGTGGCGCAATTGGTTAGCGCTTTCGGCTGTTAACCGAAAGGTTGGTGGTTCAAACCCACCCAGAAGCGAATATATAAAAGTAAATTTTGTACTTTTTGAAGTTGCTGACAATGATGGATTTATGTTTGCGTAATTGAGGAATGTTAATCATGTGTGAATGTGAGTAAGTACAATGACCTTTCTATTTACTTTAGTATGACAGTTTGTTTGAAGTTTAAATGATGTGGCAATTACAAGTCTAAATGTGGTTTTTTTTGAAAATATTAGGAAAACAGACCTTAATAAATGAACTTGTGTCTTCCAAATGAGAAGAATCTTGCTATCCGGACACTGCCTCACCCTTTAATTATTCTAAGTAGACCAAGACAAAAACCTGGCGATCAACAAGAATAATTAATTGAAATTTTTATTGAGCTATTGAATTCAGCAAGGGAAGTGGAATTCTGTTGAACAGTGAGTGCTTATGCAAGCTTTTGTAGGGAAGTACCTACATTTCCGATAACTGTCGTTGCTAAAATGAAAGCATAAGAGTATGTAAATGTAGTGTAATATGAGAGTCATAATATTACGAAATTATTCTGGAGACATTTTGGAAAATGTTTATATAATCATAACAATGGCAATTGACATAGGAGTTACTGTGGCTTTACTGTGGCGTTAGCTCAGCCTGATTTGCTTGTCGACAGAATGTCGACGTTTCTATCTGAGCCTGGTTCTTAACGATAGAGTTAATTTGCTGCACTATAATGGAATTTCATTACGATGGCAAAAATTAATCTTTCACTAGAGCAATTTTAAAAGGGTAAATTTGCATAATTTCGAATAGTTGCAAAAATTTTGAATTGCCTTTAATTGGTTAACGTCTTTAAAATCCAGCAAGATCATCTCCAAATGCTGTGCCTCTCTGTAATCTCCTAGTATAGCGTGTTTGTGACCAAAAGACTGTAAAATCAGAGGACTTAAAAAGGCTATTGTCTTTATGCGAACTGTAGAGCATTCGTTAACGTGTCATTTTGTTCTAGTTTATTTAATTCCATTAAACATATGGCAGTTCTTGAAGTCATCTTTCAGAAGATATAAATCGTAAGTGTGACAGGGTACCCCAACAGCGGGGATGGATTTCTTCCGTAAGAATTTTGCATACCATGTTTTTCTCCAAAAGAGGCGACAGATATCTGTGATAGGCCAAATGACGAAGCAAATCAAACAGACCAAGTCTCGGACAAGTGATTGTATTAACAGAACGTCTATAATTTGTTAATAGTGCTCCTTAGAGGACGATAAATGCGATTACTTCTTGGTAGATCTAGTGCGATCAGCAACTGTGGCTTCTGTGGCGCAATTGGTTAGCGCGTTCGGCTGTTCACCGAAAGGTTGGTGGTTCAAGCCCACCCAGGAGCGGATTTGTTTTTTATAAAAGTAAATATTGTACTCTTTGGTGTTGCAGGTAACGGTGCATATTTTATTTCCGTATTTGAAGAAAAATCTAACTTCTACGTTCAAACGGCGTCAGGTAATTTGAAAATTAAAAATTTAAAAAAAATTCAAAAAAGCACATGGTTGATAGGCGATGCTATGACCAAAAACTTTCAAAACTTGTAACAGTGTTCGGAAAAACATGATAGTAGAGATAAGTAATATGGTAGACCTCATGCGAAAAGCCACTGCGGCTTCTGTGGCGCAATTGGTTAGCCCGTTCGGCTGTTAACCGAAAGGTTGGTGGTTCAAGCCCACCCAGGAGCGACTATATAATTTATAAAAGTAAATTTTGTACTTTTTGAAGTTGCTGACAACGATGGATTTATGTTTGCGTAATTGAGGAATGTTAATCATGTGTGAATGTGAGTAACTACAATGACCTTTCTATTTACTTTAGTATGACAGTTTGTTTGAAGTTTAAATAGGAAGTGGAGATAAGTGTTACGGTAGACCTCATGCGATAAGCCACTGCGGCTTCTGTGGCGCAATTGGTTGCTCCCTGCAAAACCAGACTGCAATGACAGACAAATTAAGCATGGCACAGGCTCCTTTGATAAAGCATCATGTAGCATGAATATCCTTAAAGATCTGAAAGTGAAAAATGTTAATGGGCTGATAATAGGAAATTTGAATATAAATTCTTTATCTGGGAAATTTGATCAGCTGAAAGCGTTGATTCAAGGAAAACTTGATATAGTAATTCTTACAGAAACTAAATTAGATTCTTCTTACAGTACTTCTCAATTTCTTATTGATGGTTTCTCGTGTCCATTCAGGAAAGATAGAACAAAATTCGGTGGGGGTGTGATGATATATATAAGGAAAGATATTCCTTGCAGAGAATTAAAAACAAATATTATGCCCGCTGATATAGAAGGTATTTTTCTAGAAGTTAACTTAAGGAAAACAAAATGGCTTCTTTTTGGTTCTTACCATCCTCCGAATCAGTGTGATGATTATTTCTTTAAACATGTTGGTTTTTCACTAGATACTCTTTGTCAACATTACGATAAGTTCTTATTAGTTGGAGACTTTAATGCACAGGAGTCTGAGCCATGTTTACAAACATTTCTCCAGGATTATCATTGCCAAAATTTAGTTAAAGAAAAAACATGCTATAAAAATATTTACAACCCAAGCTGTATTGATCTTATAATAACGAACAACCCAAAGTGCTTTCAAAATACATTGACTGTGTCAACGGGACTTTCAGATTGTCATAAAATGTCTGCCATAGTTTTAAAATCTTCTTTCAAAAAAACTAAACCAAAAGAAATCTTTTACCGTGATTATAAACACTTCAATGAACAATCTTTTAAAACTGACTTACGATATAATCTATCGGGCTTAGAACCCGATTACACACTTTTTGAAACTGCATTTTTAAACGCACTAAATAAACATGCTCCTATAAAGAAAAAAATGCTTAGAGCAAACCATGCCCCTTATATAACCAAACCATTAAGAAAAGCTATAATGAAACGGTCGCAGCTCGAAAATAAATACTTAAAACTTAAATCTGAGGAAAGTAAAAATCGATACAAAAAGCAAAAAAAACTATTGTAGTAGACTGTATCGAAAAGAAAAAAAGAAATATTACAACAACTTGAATTTAAAGGATATCACTGAAAACAAACGCTTTTGGAAAACTGTAAAACCTTTCCTTTCCGATAAAGGTACTTCTACAGCAAAAATCACTCTAGTAGAAAATAATGAAATCATCGCTGAAGACGATGACGTTGCTAGTGTCTTTAACAACTTTTTCCAAAATGCCACAAAATCTTTAAACATACAAGAAAATAAATTTTTGCTGACAAACACAAATGGTATAGTTGATCCTATCCAGACAGCAATTAAGAAGTTTGAAAACCATCCAAGTATACTTGAAATTAAAAAAAAAAGTGAGAACTGAATCATGCTTCGACTTTAAGAAAGTAAGTCCTATTGACATCGTCAATGAAATAGCCCAATTAAACTCCAACAAAATAGGCACTCAGGGAAACATACCTCCAAAAATCTTAAAATTAACTGCTGAAAATTCCAGTGTAGCTTTGAGAGATATCTGGAATAACCAAGTTATACACAATAGTAACTTCCCCAACGAATTAAAGTTAGCCGACATCACACCTGTCTTCAAAAAGGAAGACGCAACAAGTAAAAAAAATTATAGACCCATAAGTGTTATTCCTACAATATCAAAAATCTTTGAACGAATCATGCAATCACAACTTCTTCCTTTTATGGATAAACTTTTATCTCCGCATCTTTGTGGATATAGGAAAGGCTATAGCGCACAAACCGCTTTGGTAAATATGATTGAAACAATCAAGAAATCCTTAGACTCTAGAGGTTTTTCAGGAGCAATATTAACTGATCTCTCAAAAGCATTTGACACAATTAACTATGACCTTCTTTTGGCAAAATTATATGCGTACGGCTTCAGTTTTGATTCCTTAAAAATAATCTCTAGTTATCTAAAAAACCGTTGGCAAAGAACTAAGATCAATACAGCTTTTAGTTCCTGGTCAGAGCTTCTACAAGGAGTTCCTCAAGGCTCTGTACTAGGACCAATCCTATTCAATATTTATTTGAATGACTTATTCTTTATCTTGCCAACGTGTGATGTTTGCAATTTTGCAGATGACACAACTCCCTACATAAGTGACCTCAATTTGGAAAATATGTGCTTCCAACTTGAACATGATAGTGCCCTTCTCGTTGATTGGTTTGAGTATAACTATATGAAAATAAATACAAACAAATGTCATCTTCTAATCTTTGGCAAAAAAGTAGAACATACGTTTGTATCACTAAATAATAATATTATATGGGAA
Organism: Turritopsis dohrnii; assembly: GCA_027922465.2. NCBI lineage: Eukaryota > Metazoa > Cnidaria > Hydrozoa > Anthoathecata > Oceaniidae > Turritopsis > Turritopsis dohrnii. The sequence goes on along the minus strand of BQMF02000048.1, from coordinate 1,071,783 downwards.
GAAAACAAAGCGATGCTTCTGGGCGTTACCCTAGATAATCAGCTTGAATTTGATAAACATGTGAAAAACATTTGCACAAAAGCAGGTCAAAAATTAAGTGCCTTAAGCCGAATGATGAAGGAACTAAACTTCCATAAAAAAAGGTAATCCTTAAGTCTTTCTTTGAGTCACAATTTGCATATAGTCCTCTTGCCTGGATGTTCCATAGCAGAGAATCTAACAATAAAATAAACCAACTTCATGAAAGAGCACTAAGACTCCTGTATAATGATTACCATTCAACTTTTGACGATTTATTAATAAAGTACAACTCTGTTACAATCCACCACAGGAACATTCAAAAACTTGCGGTAGAAATGTTTAAAGTAGTACGAGGGCTTGCTCATAAAACATTTGCCAATTTATTTGAAGTCAATAAACAAAACAGGTATAGTTTCCGTTTTAAAAACTACTTCAAATTACCTAATGTACACACAGAACTTAAAGGCAAACATTCAATTAGGTATCTCGGCCCTAAAATTTGGAACATAATTCCGGAGCACATCAAAAATGCAAGCACTCTAGAAAACTTCAAACATGAAATAAAATTCTGGAAACCAATAAACTGTCCTTGCAGACTTTGCAGAGATTACATTCCTAATGTAGGATTTATTTGATGATTTAATGATTTATCTGATGTTATTTTTCGGTGTAAATAGACCAATTTATGTTGTGTCTGTATCTATATGTATATAATCTATATTCATATTGTAAACCGAAGTAAAATAAAGTGTTAATAATAATAGTAATAATGGTTAGCGCGTTCGGCAGTTAACCGAAACGTTGGTGGTTCAAGCCCACCCAGGAGCGAATATATAATTTATAAAAGTAAATTTTGTACTTTTTGCAGTTGCTGACAACGATGGATTTATGTTTGCGTAATTGAGGAATGTTAATCATGTGTGAATGTGAGTAAGTAAAATGACCTTTCTATTTACTTTAGTATGACAGTTTGTTTGAAGTTTAAATAGATAGTGGAGATAATTGTTATGGTAGACCTTATGCGATAAGCCACAGCGGCTTCTGTGGCGCAATTGGTTAGCGCGTTCGGCTGTTAACCGAAAGGTTGGTGGTTCAAGCCCACCCAGGAGCGGATTTGTATTTTATAAAAGTAAATATTGTACTCTTTGGTGTTGCAGGTAACGGTGCTTCCCGACTTATCTTTTCTCGCTTAAGAGAAATACACAACAAATAACAAATTATTTCACGGTAACATTTGGTGTGGATCTTTCAACGTAGTGTACAGTGCAGTACAAATGATACAATTTCAATTTGGTAAAATTAAAGGCTTTACAGCATTTGCCAGAAGTAAGCCCTTGCTGAGAACAGGTCCTTTAACTATTGGCCCAGCCCTCAACTTCGGATGAAAAACCTACCTCTCCCCTGAGTCAAAGTGGGAGTGAACCTTTAGAACTATTTTGGTAGGAAAACCGTGGTTTGCTCACGACTCACTCTGGCGACCTAGCAAAATTTACAATTTTTTCAATGAAATAAATTTTTTAATAATTTCTGCTGTTGGAATTCTTGGTGTTTTCGTCTTTTTAATCGTTTCTCTTCTTTTTTCTCAATTCGTCCGTTTTATGTTGGCTAGATTTCGTCGTCCCTTGCATCCAATGATTTTGGTATATAAAATAAAGTAAAAGACAATATGTGAGTTTATGAAGTTGTACACTGTACAAACGTAAAATCCAAGAGAAAGTAGCATCTTTCGATGCTTCTCTTCTAAAGGCTTACAAGAGGCGCATTTTCGTAAATGCGCATGCGCTGAAATCTCGATTTCAGAATCGTCGGGAAAACCTTTTCCCGCTTATTTCAAACGCGGGAAAATAATAATATTTTATTTCCGTATTTGAAGGAAAATCTAACTTCTACGTTCAAACGGCATCAGGTAATTCGAAAGTTAAAAATTTAAAAATAATTCAAAAAAGCACATGGTTGATAGGAGATGCTATGACCAAAAACTTTCAAAGTTTGTAACAGATTTCGGTAAAACACGATAGTGGAGATAAGTGTTATGGTAGACCTCATGCGATAAGCCACTGCGGCTTCTGTGACGCAATTGGTTAGCGCGTTCGGCTGTTAACCGAAAGGTTGGTGGTTCAAGCCCACCCAGGAGCGAATATATAATTTATAAAAGTAAATTTTGTACTTATTGAAGTTGCTTACAACGATGGATTTATGTTTGCGTAATTGAGGAATGTTAATCATGTGTGAATGTGAGTAAGTACAATGACCTTTCTATTTACTTTAGTATGACAGTTTGTTTGAAGATTAAATAGATAGTGGAGATAAGTGTTATGGTAGACCTCATGCGATAAGCCACAGCGGCTTCTGTGGCGCAATTGGTTAGCGCGTTCGGCTGTTAACCGAAAGGTTGGTGGTTCAAGCCCACCCAGGAGCGAATATATAATTTATAAAAGTAAATTTTGTACTTTTTTAAGTTGCTGACAACGATGGATTTATGTTTGGGTAATTGAGGAATGTTAATCATGTGTGAATGTGAGTAAGTACAATGACCTTTCTATTTACTTTAGTATGACAGTTTGTTTGAAGTTTAAATATCTTCTGAAAGATGACTTCAAGAACTACCATATGTCTAATGGAACTAAATAAACTAGAACAAAATGACACGTTAACGAATGCTCTACAGTTCGCATAAAGACAATAGCCTTTTTAAGTCCTCTGATTTTACAGTCTTTTGGTCAACAACACGCTATACTAGGAGATTAGTGAGAGGCACAGCATTTGGAGATGATCTTGCTGGATTTTAAAGATGTTAACCAAGTAAAGGCAATTCAAAATTTTTTGCAACTAACCGAAATTATGCAAATTTACCCTTTTAAAATTGCTCTAGTGAAAGATTAATTTTTGCCATCGTAATGAAATTCCATTATAGTGCAGCAAATTAACTCTATCGTTAAGAACCAGGCTCAGATAGAAACGTCGACATTCTGTCGACAAGCAAATCAGGCTGAGCTAACGCCACAGTAAAGCCACAGTAGCTCCTATGTCAATTGCCATTGTTATGATTATATAAACATTTTCCAAAATGTCTCCAGAATAATTTCGTAATATTATGACTCTCATATTACACTACATTTACATACTCTTATGCTTTCATTTTAGCAACGACAGTTATCGGAAATGTAGGTACTTCCCTACAAAAGCTTCCATAAGCACTCACTGTTCAACAGAATTCCACTTCCCTTGCTGAATTCAATAACTCAATGAAAATTTCAATTAATTATTATTGTTGATCGCCAGGTTTTTGTCTTGGTCTACTTAGAATAATTTAAGCGAGAGGCAGTGTCCGGATAGCAAGATTTTTGTCATTTGGAGGACACAAGTTCATTTTTTAAGATCTGTTTTCCTAATATTTTCACAAAAACGACATTTAGACTTGTAATTGCCACATCATTTGGAGATAGTCTATTTAAACTTCAAACAAACTGTCATACTAAAGTAAATAGAAAGGTCATTGTACTTACTCACATTCACACATGATTAACATTCCTCAATTACGCAAACATAAATCCATCGTTTTCAGCAACTTCAAAAAGTACAAAATTTACTTTTATAAATTATATATTCGCTCCTGGGTGGGCTTGAACCACCAACCTTTCGGTTAACAGCCGAACGCGCTAACCAATTGCGCCACAGAAGCCGCAGTGGCTTATCGCATGAGGTCTACCATAACACTTATCTCCACTATCGTGTTTTACCGAACACTGTTACAAACTTTGAAAGTTTTTGGTCATAGCATCTCCTATCAACCATGTGCTTTTTTGAATTTTTTTTAAATTTTTAACTTTCAAATTACCTGACGCCGTTTGAACGTAGAAGTTAGATTTTTCTTCAAATACGGAAATAAAATATGCACCGTTACCTGCAACACCAAAGAGTACAATATTTACTTTTATAAAATACAAATCCGCTCCTGGGTGGGCTTGAACCACCAACCTTTCGGTTAACAGCCGAACGCGCTAACCAATTGCGCCACAGAAGCCACAGTTGCTGATCGCATTAGATCTACCAAGAAGTAATCGCATTTATCGTCCTCTAAGGAGCACTATTAACAAATTATAGACGTTCTGTTAATACAATCACTTGTCCGAGACTTGGTCTGTTAGATTTGCTTCGTCATTTGGCCTATCACACATATCTGTCGCCTCTTTTGGAGAAAAACATGGTAAGAAAAATTCTTACCGAAGAAATCCATCCCCGCTGTTGGGATACCTTGTCACACTTACGATTTATATCTTCTGAAAGATGACTTCAAGAACTACCATATGTCTAATGGAACTAAATAAACTAGAACAAAATGACACGTTAACGAATGCTCTACAGTTCGCATAAAGACAATAGCCTTTTTAAGTCCTCTGATTTTACAGTCTTTTGGTCAACAACACGCTATACTAGGAGATTAGTGAGAGGCACAGCATTTGGAGATGATCTTGCTGGATTTTAAAGATGTTAACCAATTAAAGGCAATTCAAAATTTTTTGCAACTAGCCGAAATTATGCAAATTTACCCTTTTAAAATTGCTCTAGTGAAAGATTAATTTTTGCCATCGTAATGAAATTCCATTATAGTGCAGCAAATTAACTCTATCGTTAAGAACCAGGCTCAGATAGAAACGTCGACATTCTGTCGACAAGCAAATCAGGCTGAGCTAACGCCACATTAAAGCCACAGTAGCTCCTATGTCAATTGCCATTGTTATGATTATATAAACATTTTCCAAAATGTCTCCAGAATAATTTCGTAATATTATGACTCTCATATTACACTACATTTACATACTCTTATGCTTTCATTTTAGCAACGACAGTTATCGGAAATGTAGGTACTTCCCTACAAAAGCTTCCATAAGCACTCACTGTTCAACAGAATTCCACTTCCCTTGCTGAATTCAATAACTCAATGAAAATTTCAATTAATTATTATTGTTGATCGCCAGGTTTTTGTCTTGGTCTACTTAGAATAATTTAAGCGAGAGGCAGTGTCCGGATAGCAAGATTTTTGTCATTTGGAGGACACAAGTTCATTTTTTAAGATCTGTTTTCCTAATATTTTCACAAAAACGACATTTAGACTTGTAATTGCCACATCATTTGGAGATAGTCTATTTAAACTTCAAACAAACTGTCATACTAAAGTAAATAGAAAGGTCATTGTACTTACTCACATTCACACATGATTAACATTCCTCAATTACGCAAACATAAATCCATCGTTTTCAGCAACTTCAAAAAGTACAAAATTTACTTTTATAAATTATATATTCGCTCCTGGGTGGGCTTGAACCACCAACCTTTCGGTTAACAGCCGAACGCGCTAACCAATTGCGCCACAGAAGCCGCAGTGGCTTATCGCATGAGGTCTACCATAACACTTATCTCCACTATCGTGTTTTACCGAACACTGTTACAAACTTTGAAAGTTTTTGGTCATAGCATCTCCTATCAACCATGTGCTTTTTTGAATTTTTTTAAATTTTTAACTTTCAAATTACCTGACGCCGTTTGAACGTAGAAGTTAGATTTTTCTTCAAATACGGAAATAAAATATGCACCGTTACCTGCAACACCAAAGAGTACAATATTTACTTTTATAAAATACAAATCCGCTCCTGGGTGGGCTTGAACCACCAACCTTTCGGTTAACAGCCGAACGCGCTAACCAATTGCGCCACAGAAGCCACAGTTGCTGATCGCATTAGATCTACCAAGAAGTAATCGCATTTATCGTCCTCTAAGGAGCACTATTAACAAATTATAGACGTTCTGTTAATACAATCACTTGTCCGAGACTTGGTCTGTTAGATTTGCTTCGTCATTTGGCCTATCACACATATCTGTCGCCTCTTTTGGAGAAAAACATGGTAAGAAAAATTCTTACCGAAGAAATCCATCCCCGCTGTTGGGATACCTTGTCACACTTACGATTTATATCTTCTGAAAGATGACTTCAAGAACTACCATATGTCTAATGGAACTAAATAAACTAGAACAAAATGACACGTTAACGAATGCTCTACAGTTCGCATAAAGACAATAGCCTTTTTAAGTCCTCTGATTTTACAGTCTTTTGGTCAACAACACGCTATACTAGGAGATTAGTGAGAGGCACAGCATTTGGAGATGATCTTGCTGGATTTTAAAGATGTTAACCAATTAAAGGCAATTCAAAATTTTTTGCAACTAGCCGAAATTATGCAAATTTACCCTTTTAAAATTGCTCTAGTGAAAGATTAATTTTTGCCATCGTAATGAAATTCCATTATAGTGCAGCAAATTAACTCTATCGTTAAGAACCAGGCTCAGATAGAAACGTCGACATTCTGTCGACAAGCAAATCAGGCTGAGCTAACGCCACAGTAAAGCCACAGTAGCTCCTATGTCAATTGCCATTGTTATGATTATATAAACATTTTCCAAAATGTCTCCAGAATAATTTCGTAATATTATGACTCTCATATTACACTACATTTACATACTCTTATGCTTTCATTTTAGCAACGACAGTTATCGGAAATGTAGGTACTTCCCTACAAAAGCTTCCATAAGCACTCACTGTTCAACAGAATTCCACTTCCCTTGCTGAATTCAATAACTCAATGAAAATTTCAATTAATTATTATTGTTGATCGCCAGGTTTTTGTCTTGGTCTACTTAGAATAATTTAAGCGAGAGGCAGTGTCCGGATAGCAAGATTTTTGTCATTTGGAGGACACAAGTTCATTTTTTAAGATCTGTTTTCCTAATATTTTCACAAAAACGACATTTAGACTTGTAATTGCCACATCATTTGGAGATAGTCTATTTAAACTTCAAACAAACTGTCATACTAAAGTAAATAGAAAGGTCATTGTACTTACTCACATTCACACATGATTAACATTCCTCAATTACGCAAACATAAATCCATCGTTTTCAGCAACTTCAAAAAGTACAAAATTTACTTTTATAAATTATATATTCGCTCCTGGGTGGGCTTGAACCACCAACCTTTCGGTTAACAGCCGAACGCGCTAACCAATTGCGCCACAGAAGCCGCAGTGGCTTATCGCATGAGGTCTACCATAACACTTATCTCCACTATCGTGTTTTACCGAACACTGTTACAAACTTTGAAAGTTTTTGGTCATAGCATCTCCTATCAACCATGTGCTTTTTTGAATTTTTTTTAAATTTTTAACTTTCAAATTACCTGACGCCGTTTGAACGTAGAAGTTAGATTTTTCTTCAAATACGGAAATAAAATATGCACCGTTACCTGCAACACCAAAGAGTACAATATTTACTTTTATAAAATACAAATCCGCTCCTGGGTGGGCTTGAACCACCAACCTTTCGGTTAACAGCCGAACGCGCTAACCAATTGCGCCACAGAAGCCACAGTTGCTGATCGCATTAGATCTACCAAGAAGTAATCGCATTTATCGTCCTCTAAGGAGCACTATTAACAAATTATAGACGTTCTGTTAATACAATCACTTGTCCGAGACTTGGTCTGTTAGATTTGCTTCGTCATTTGGCCTATCACACATATCTGTCGCCTCTTTTGGAGAAAAACATGGTAAGAAAAATTCTTACCGAAGAAATCCATCCCCGCTGTTGGGATACCTTGTCACACTTACGATTTATATCTTCTGAAAGATGACTTCAAGAACTACCATATGTCTAATGGAACTAAATAAACTAGAACAAAATGACACGTTAACGAATGCTCTACAGTTCGCATAAAGACAATAGCCTTTTTAAGTCCTCTGATTTTACAGTCTTTTGGTCAACAACACGCTATACTAGGAGATTAGTGAGAGGCACAGCATTTGGAGATGATCTTGCTGGATTTTAAAGATGTTAACCAATTAAAGGCAATTCAAAATTTTTTGCAACTAGCCGAAATTATGCAAATTTACCCTTTTAAAATTGCTCTAGTGAAAGATTAATTTTTGCCATCGTAATGAAATTCCATTATAGTGCAGCAAATTAACTCTATCGTTAAGAACCAGGCTCAGATAGAAACGTCGACATTCTGTCGACAAGCAAATCAGGCTGAGCTAACGCCACATTAAAGCCACAGTAGCTCCTATGTCAATTGCCATTGTTATGATTATATAAACATTTTCCAAAATGTCTCCAGAATAATTTCGTAATATTATGACTCTCATATTACACTACATTTACATACTCTTATGCTTTCATTTTAGCAACGACAGTTATCGGAAATGTAGGTACTTCCCTACAAAAGCTTCCATAAGCACTCACTGTTCAACAGAATTCCACTTCCCTTGCTGAATTCAATAACTCAATGAAAATTTCAATTAATTATTATTGTTGATCGCCAGGTTTTTGTCTTGGTCTACTTAGAATAATTTAAGCGAGAGGCAGTGTCCGGATAGCAAGATTTTTGTCATTTGGAGGACACAAGTTCATTTTTTAAGATCTGTTTTCCTAATATTTTCACAAAAACGACATTTAGACTTGTAATTGCCACATCATTTGGAGATAGTCTATTTAAACTTCAAACAAACTGTCATACTAAAGTAAATAGAAAGGTCATTGTACTTACTCACATTCACACATGATTAACATTCCTCAATTACGCAAACATAAATCCATCGTTTTCAGCAACTTCAAAAAGTACAAAATTTACTTTTATAAATTATATATTCGCTCCTGGGTGGGCTTGAACCACCAACCTTTCGGTTAACAGCCGAACGCGCTAACCAATTGCGCCACAGAAGCCGCAGTGGCTTATCGCATGAGGTCTACCATAACACTTATCTCCACTATCGTGTTTTACCGAACACTGTTACAAACTTTGAAAGTTTTTGGTCATAGCATCTCCTATCAACCATGTGCTTTTTTGAATTTTTTTTAAATTTTTAACTTTCAAATTACCTGACGCCGTTTGAACGTAGAAGTTAGATTTTTCTTCAAATACGGAAATAAAATATGCACCGTTACCTGCAACACCAAAGAGTACAATATTTACTTTTATAAAATACAAATCCGCTCCTGGGTGGGCTTGAACCACCAACCTTTCGGTTAACAGCCGAACGCGCTAACCAATTGCGCCACAGAAGCCACAGTTGCTGATCGCATTAGATCTACCAAGAAGTAATCGCATTTATCGTCCTCTAAGGAGCACTATTAACAAATTATAGACGTTCTGTTAATACAATCACTTGTCCGAGACTTGGTCTGTTAGATTTGCTTCGTCATTTGGCCTATCACACATATCTGTCGCCTCTTTTGGAGAAAAACATGGTAAGAAAAATTCTTACCGAAGAAATCCATCCCCGCTGTTGGGATACCTTGTCACACTTACGATTTATATCTTCTGAAAGATGACTTCAAGAACTACCATATGTCTAATGGAACTAAATAAACTAGAACAAAATGACACGTTAACGAATGCTCTACAGTTCGCATAAAGACAATAGCCTTTTTAAGTCCTCTGATTTTACAGTCTTTTGGTCAACAACACGCTATACTAGGAGATTAGTGAGAGGCACAGCATTTGGAGATGATCTTGCTGGATTTTAAAGATGTTAACCAATTAAAGGCAATTCAAAATTTTTTGCAACTAGCCGAAATTATGCAAATTTACCCTTTTAAAATTGCTCTAGTGAAAGATTAATTTTTGCCATCGTAATGAAATTCCATTATAGTGCAGCAAATTAACTCTATCGTTAAGAACCAGGCTCAGATAGAAACGTCGACATTCTGTCGACAAGCAAATCAGGCTGAGCTAACGCCACATTAAAGCCACAGTAGCTCCTATGTCAATTGCCATTGTTATGATTATATAAACATTTTCCAAAATGTCTCCAGAATAATTTCGTAATATTATGACTCTCATATTACACTACATTTACATACTCTTATGCTTTCATTTTAGCAACAACAGTTATCGGAAATGTAGGTACTTCCCTACAAAAGCTTCCATAAGCACTCACTGTTCAACAGAATTCCACTTCCCTTGCTGAATTCAATAACTCAATGAAAATTTCAATTAATTATTATTGTTGATCGCCAGGTTTTTGTCTTGGTCTACTTAGAATAATTTAAGCGAGAGGCAGTGTCCGGATAGCAAGATTTTTGTCATTTGGAGGACACAAGTTCATTTTTTAAGATCTGTTTTCCTAATATTTTCACAAAAACGACATTTAGACTTGTAATTGCCACATCATTTGGAGATAGTCTATTTAAACTTCAAACAAACTGTCATACTAAAGTAAATAGAAAGGTCATTGTACTTACTCACATTCACACATGATTAACATTCCTCAATTACGCAAACATAAATCCATCGTTTTCAGCAACTTCAAAAAGTACAAAATTTACTTTTATAAATTATATATTCGCTCCTGGGTGGGCTTGAACCACCAACCTTTCGGTTAACAGCCGAACGCGCTAACCAATTGCGCCACAGAAGCCGCAGTGGCTTATCGCATGAGGTCTACCATAACACTTATCTCCACTATCGTGTTTTACCGAACACTGTTACAAACTTTGAAAGTTTTTGGTCATAGCATCTCCTATCAACCATGTGCTTTTTTGAATTTTTTTTAAATTTTTAACTTTCAAATTACCTGACGCCGTTTGAACGTAGAAGTTAGATTTTTCTTCAAATACGGAAATAAAATATGCACCGTTACCTGCAACACCAAAGAGTACAATATTTACTTTTATAAAATACAAATCCGCTCCTGGGTGGGCTTGAACCACCAACCTTTCGGTTAACAGCCGAACGCGCTAACCAATTGCGCCACAGAAGCCACAGTTGCTGATCGCATTAGATCTACCAAGAAGTAATCGCATTTATCGTCCTCTAAGGAGCACTATTAACAAATTATAGACGTTCTGTTAATACAATCACTTGTCCGAGACTTGGTCTGTTAGATTTGCTTCGTCATTTGGCCTATCACACATATCTGTCGCCTCTTTTGGAGAAAAACATGGTAAGAAAAATTCTTACCGAAGAAATCCATCCCCGCTGTTGGGATACCTTGTCACACTTACGATTTATATCTTCTGAAAGATGACTTCAAGAACTACCATATGTCTAATGGAACTAAATAAACTAGAACAAAATGACACGTTAACGAATGCTCTACAGTTCGCATAAAGACAATAGCCTTTTTAAGTCCTCTGATTTTACAGTCTTTTGGTCAACAACACGCTATACTAGGAGATTAGTGAGAGGCACAGCATTTGGAGATGATCTTGCTGGATTTTAAAGATGTTAACCAATTAAAGGCAATTCAAAATTTTTTGCAACTAGCCGAAATTATGCAAATTTACCCTTTTAAAATTGCTCTAGTGAAAGATTAGTTTTTGCCATCGTAATGAAATTCCATTATAGTGCAGCAAATTAACTCTATCGTTAAGAACCAGGCTCAGATAGAAACGTCGACATTCTGTCGACAAGCAAATCAGGCTGAGCTAACGCCACATTAAAGCCACAGTAGCTCCTATGTCAATTGCCATTGTTATGATTATATAAACATTTTCCAAAATGTCTCCAGAATAATTTCGTAATATTATGACTCTCATATTACACTACATTTACATACTCTTATGCTTTCATTTTAGCAACAACAGTTATCGGAAATGTAGGTACTTCCCTACAAAAGCTTCCATAAGCACTCACTATTCAACAGAATTCCACTTCCCTTGCTGAATTCAATAACTCAATGAAAATTTCAATTAATTATTATTGTTGATCGCCAGGTTTTTGTCTTGGTCTACTTAGAATAATTTAAGCGAGAGGCACTGTCCGGATAGCAAGATTTTTGTCATTTGGAGGACACAAATTCATTTTTTAAGATCTGTTTTCCTAATATTTTCACAAAAACGACATTTAGACTTGTAATTGCCACATCATTTGGAGATAGTCTATTTAAACTTCAAACAAACTGTCATACTAAAGTAAATAGAAAGGTCATTGTACTTACTCACATTCACACATGATTAACATTCCTCAATTACGCAAACATAAATCCATCGTTTTCAGCAACTTCAAAAAGTACAAAATTTACTTTTATAAATTATATATTCGCTCCTGGGTGGGCTTGAACCACCAACCTTTCGGTTAACAGCCGAACGCGCTAACCAATTGCGCCACAGAAGCCACAGTGGCTTCCCGCATGAGGTCTACCACAACACTTATCTCCACTATCGTGTTTTACCGAACACTGTTACAAACTTTGAAAGTTTTTGGTCATAGCATCTCCTATCAACCATGTGCTTTTTTGAATTTTTTTTAAATTTTTAACTTTCAAATTACCTGACGCCGTTTGAACGTAGAAGTTAGATTTTTCTTCAAATACGGAAATAAAATATGCACCGTTACCTGCAACACCAAAGAGTACAATATTTACTTTTATAAAATACAAATCCGCTCCTGCGTGGGCTTGAACCACCAACCTTTCGGTTAACAGCCGAACGCGCTAACCAATTGTGCCACAGAAGCCACAGTTGCTGATCGCATTAGATCTACCAAGAAGTAATCGCATTTATCGTCCTCTAAGGAGCACTATTAACAAATTATAGACGTTCTGTTAATACAATCACTTGTCCGAGACTTGGTCTGTTAGATTTGCTTCGTCATTTGGCCTATCACACATATCTGTCGCCTCTTTTGGAGAAAAACATGGTAAGAAAAATTCTTACCGAAGAAATCCATCCCCGCTGTTGGGATACCTTGTCACACTTACGATTTATATCTTCTGAAAGATGACTTCAAGAACTACCATATGTCTAATGGAACTAAATAAACTAGAACAAAATGACACGTTAACGAATGCTCTACAGTTCGCATAAAGACAATAGCCTTTTTAAGTCCTCTGATTTTACAGTCTTTTGATCAACAACACGCTATACTAGGAGATTAGTGAGAGGCACAGCATTTGGAGATGATCTTGCTGGATTTTAAAGATGTTAACCAATTAAAGGCAATTCAAAATTTTTTGCAACTAGCCGAAATTATGCAAATTTACCCTTTTAAAATTGCTCTAGTGAAAGATTAGTTTTTGCCATCGTAATGAAATTCCATTATAGTGCAGCAAATTAACTCTATCGTTAAGAACCGAGGCTCAGATAGAAACGTCGACATTCTGTCGACAAGCAAATCAGGCTGAGCTAACGCCACATTAAAGCCACAGTAGCTCCTATGTCAATTGCCATTGTTATGATTATATAAACATTTTCCAAAATGTCTCCAGAATAATTTCGTAATATTATGACTCTCATATTACACTACATTTACATACTCTTATGCTTTCATTTTAGCAACAACAGTTATCGGAAATGTAGGTACTTCCCTACAAAAGCTTCCATAAGCACTCACTGTTCAACAGAATTCCACTTCCCTTGCTGAATTCAATAACTCAATGAAAATTTCAATTAATTATTATTGTTGATCGGCAGGTTTTTGTCTTGGTCTACTTAGAATAATTTAAGCGAGAGGCACTGTCCGGATAGCAAGATTTTTGTCATTTGGAGGACACAAATTCATTTTTTAAGATCTGTTTTCCTAATATTTTCACAAAAACGACATTTAGACTTGTAATTGCCACATCATTTGGAGATAGTCTATTTAAACTTCAAACAAACTGTCATACTAAAGTAAATAGAAAGGTCATTGTACTTACTCACATTCACACATGATTAACATTCCTCAATTACGCAAACATAAATCCATCGTTTTCAGCAACTTCAAAAAGTACAAAATTTACTTTTATAAATTATATATTCGCTCCTGGGTGGGCTTGAACCACCAACCTTTCGGTTAACAGCCGAACGCGCTAACCAATTGCGCCACAGAAGCCACAGTGGCTTCTCGCATGAGGTCTAGCATAACACTTATTTCCACTATCGTGTTTTACCGAACACTGTTACAAACTTTGAAAGTGTTTGGTCATAGCATCTCCTATTAACCATGTGCTTTTTTGAATTTTTTTTAAATTTTTAACTTTCAAATTACCTGACGCCGTTTGAACGTAGAAGTTAGATTTTTCTTCAAATACGGAAATAAAATATGCACCGTTACCTGCAACACCAAAGAGTACAATATTTACTTTTATAAAATACAAATCCGCTCCTGGGTGGGCTTGAACCACCAACCTTTCGGTTAACAGCCGAACGCGCTAACCAATTGCGCCACAGAAGCCACAGTTGCTGATCGCATTAGATCTACCAAGAAGTAATCGCATTTATCGTCCTCTAAGGAGCACTATTAACAAATTATAGACGTTCTGTTAATACAATCACTTGTCCGAGACTTGGTCTGTTAGATTTGCTTCGTCATTTGGCCTATCACACATATCTGTCGCCTCTTTTGGAGGAAAACATGGTAAGAAAAATTCTTACCGAAGAAATCCATCCCCGCTGTTGGGATACCTTGTCACACTTACGATTTATATCTTCTGAAAGATGACTTCAAGAACTACCATATGTCTAATGGAACTAAATAAACTAGAACAAAATGACACGTTAACGAATGCTCTACAGTTCGCATAAAGACAATAGCCTTTTTAAGTCCTCTGATTTTACAGTCTTTTGGTCAACAACACGCTATACTAGGAGATTAGTGAGAGGCACAGCATTTGGAGATGATCTTGCTGGATTTTAAAGATGTTAACCAATTAAAGGCAATTCAAAATTTTTTGCAACTAGCCGAAACTATGCAAATTTACCCTTTTAAAACTGCTCTAGTGAAAGATTAATTTTTGCCATCGTAATGAAATTCCATTATAGTGCAGCAAATTAACTCTATCGTTAAGAACCAGGCTCAGATAGAAACGTCGACATTCTGTCGACAAGCAAATCAGGCTGAGTTAACGCCACAGTAAAGCCACAGTAGCTGCTATGTCAATTGCCATTGTTATGATTATATAAACATTTTCCAAAATGTCTCCAGAATAATTTCGTAATATTATGACTCTCATATTACACTACATTTACATACTCTTATGCTTTCATTTTAGCAACGACAGTTATCGGAAATGTAGGTACTTCCTTACAAATGCTTCCATAAGCACTCACTGTTCAACAGATTTCCCCTTCCCTTGCTGAATTCAATAGCTCAATGAAAATTTCACAAAAGGAAGTTCAAACAAGAGTGAGTCAAACAAATTCACTCCCATCTCACGAAAAAGAGAAAATTGCTTTGATTTTAGCGATAACCACGGTGTTTAGCATATGGTATATATTTCGCTGATCAGCGCATGTAGTGTGCAATTATAGTCGGCATTGTGGATACATGCTGACACTTCTAAGCCCTGACGTTTTGTTGAATTTCGATCGAAATGACGGTAACCTGAATGTCTCTATGGACCAGAGAAACCTGACAGTGATAAATCAGCCAGACGCATTGCTAACCATTCCGCGATATATTCAACTCAACTGCGGGGAAGTGCGCACTCATGCAAGATTTACAACCAGAACATGAGACATCTACAACCGCCGAAGTATATATACTTCCTCTCAGACGAACTGCGTGGGGTTCGAACACACGACCTTGCTGGTGCAGGTTGGCGTTCTTAACCACTAGACTACGCTGATCTGCGTGTTATGAGTATTGTTAGCTCATTTATGTTATAAAGTTTAAACTGCTACAAACTGCTTTTTACTACAATTGGGGATTTCCCCTGGACATTTTTATGAGATATTTAATTGTTTACATTTCTGAGTAGTTTGTGGTTATAATGATAATATTAGGGAAAACCCCTAATATTTATTGATTAAACTTTATGTAGGGAAATACCCGAAATCTTGGGATTTCCCACGTTAATACTTTATGTGTAGCAAAAATAATTGACAGGGATTCTCGTTGATAATTAGGAGGGATAAAATTTTGCGCTAGCATCCGCACTTTCCTATCTCTAATGTTTGAAACTAGTAACTCGCGGAAAAAATTTTAACGGCTTTATTTTTGAAAATGATTTGTCGATAATAGGTGATGAAAACTAAAATCACAGAATTACGAATAGAAAGTGTACCCATGTTGTAGAGCTGGAAAAACTGATCAAAAAAATGTATGGCATCGTTTCGCTACGATCAACGGTTAGAGAGATATCGGCGATCAAAGAATTTGATGACGTCATAGCCGCAGTACCAAATAATTCTAGGTCCAAATGTTGTGTTACCCCATCACCCGTATAGCGAAACCTTTAAAACGTCAGTTATCCCTATTGGTTCTCAAGATATTTCCCCAAAATCGTCGCGTTCGATTGGGGACGCAATGTAATGATTCCCTGTGTTTATAAAAAAACTGACGTCAAATGATGCCACGTGCTTAATCATGAAAAAAGTGTCTCTCGCATCTACGTGGTTTTACGCGCAAATAAGAAGACGATGACCGTAAAATTTAAACAAATATGTCACTCTCTAAAATAAAAGTGTGACACACTATATTTCGGATTAGTGTATACTAGTAACCCGGGCAAAAACATTTTACCACATCTAACTGCGAAAAGGATATATGAAAATCCCATGTCGAAAAAAGGTGACAAAAAATATAATCATGGTGTTCAAACCCCGCAACGAAAAATTAAACCACGGAATTGCAAGTGGAAAGTGTATCCATGCTGTAGAGCTCGAACAACTGAGCAAAAAATGTATGGGATCGTTTCGCTACGACCAACCGTTGCAGAGAAATCGTCGGTTAAAATTTTGATGACATCATAGCCGCAGTACCAAATAAAATTTAGGCCTAAATTTTGAGTCACCCCATCGCCCGTTTCGCGGACCCTAAAAACGTCAGTTATCCCTCTTAGTTCTCCAGATATTTCTCCAAAAAGGTCGCATTCGATTAGGGATGGAATGCAATGATTCCCCGTGATAGATTAAAAAACTGACGTCACGGCATGTGCTACTATATAATAATCGTAAAAAAACGCATGACCTAACAAAAAATATGTCCACGATTAAGAAGATTTTGACCGTAAAATTCAACAAAATTTATCACTCTCAAAAACAAAACTGCGACACACACTCGCTATTATATATAAGACTAGCAACTCGCGTAAAAGTTCTTTACGGCTTTAATTTCGAAAGGAATGTGCGAAAATCCCGTGTGCATACCCCGTGACTAAAACTTAAATCACGGAATTGTGACTGGAAAATGTACTCATGTTATAGAGCTTGAAAAATTGATCAAAAAATGTTTGGGATCGTTTCGTTACGACCAACCGTTGCAGAGATATCGTCGATCAAAGATTTTGATGACGTCATATCCGCAGTACTAAATAAAATTTAGGCCCAAATGTTGCATCAACCCATCACCCGTATCGCGGACTCTAAAAAAACGTCAGTTATCCCCATTGGTTCTCGAGATATTTCCCAAAAAACGTCGCGTTCGATTGGGGATGCAATGCAATGATTCCCCCTCATAATGAAAAACTGACGTCAAATGCCACGTGCTTTTAGAGTAATCGTGAAAAAGTGTATCTCGCTTCTACGTGGTTTTACTCGCACATAAGAGGACGATGACCGTGAAAAAAAGGAAATATATCACTCTCTAAAATAAAAGTGGGATGTACAACGCGAACTAGTATAATAAGATAGTATCTCGCGTAAAAGTTTTTTACGGCTTCAATTTTGAAACGAATGTCCAAATATCCCGCGTTACCCCTGTGTGCGAACCCCGTAATTAAAATTAAATCACGGAATTGTGAATGGAAAATGTACCCATGTTGTAGAGCTTGAAAAACTGATCAAAAAAGTATATAGGATCGTTTGGCTACGACCAACCGTTGCAGAATTATCCTCTATCAAAGATTTTGATGAAGTCATAACCGCAGTACCAAATAAAATTTTGGTCCAAAATTAATGTCACCTCATCACCCGTATCGCGGAACCCAAGAAACGTCAGTTATCCCTATTGGTTCTTGAGATATTTCCCCAAAAACGTCGCGTTCGATTGAGGATGCAATGCAATGGTTCCCCGTGATCATAAAACATCTGACGTCAAATGCCACGTGCTATTATACTAATCAAGAATGTGTTTTGCGTGGTCCAACTGCCGCTATATGACCACGATTAAGAAGATTTTGACCATTAAGAAAACAAAAACAAAACACTCTCTAAGTTAAATGTGTTACACACATTGCGAATTAGTATAAGTAGATAGTATCTCGCGCAAAAGTTTTTTACGACTTTAATTTCGAAACGGATGTGCAAGAATCCTGCGTTTCCGTGGTGTGAGAACCCCGTGACAAAAATTTCAACTGCGGAATCGGAACTGGAAAGTGTACCTATGTTGTAAAGCTTAAAAAACTGATCAAAAAAGTGTATTGTTTCGCTACGACCAACCGTTGTGGAGATTTCAGCAATCAAAGATTTTGATGACGTCATAGCCGCAGTACCAAATAAATTTTAGGTCCAAATGTTGCGTCACCCCATTACCCGGATCGCCGACCCTTAAAAACGTCAGTTATTCCTATTGGTTCTCAAGATATTTCCCCAAAAATGTCGCGTTCGATTGGGGATGCAATGCAATGAATCCCCCATGATAAGGTAAAAGACAACTGACGTCACGTCGCGTGCTATTATACTAATCGTCAATTATCAATAGTCTAACGAAAAAATGACCACGATTAAGAAGATTTTGAACGTAAATTTGAAAAAAACACAACACTCTAAAAAAAAAGTGGGATGCACGATTGCCAATTAGTATAAGTAGACTAGTGTCCAGGGTAAAACTTTTTACCGAACTTAACTTTGAAAATATTAGGTCAAATGCACCATTCCCGTGTACGTACCCCGTGACGAAGATATAAATCATGAAATCGCAACTCAAAAGTGTACCCATGTTGTAGAGCTCGAAAAACTGTTCAAAGAAATATATGGGATCATTTCGCTACGATCAACCGTTGCAGAGCACGTTCGTTCACTGTGCATTGCAAGGCGGACATAGGAAAACATTCGAAAATGCGCATGCGTCACATAAATCTCGCAAAAATACGAAGAGGCAAGCTCTCGTAGTCCTCACACCAACCCCAAATTTTTCGTCTAAATTGGGGAAAATACTGCGTATACTGGAATGTAATGCAATACAATTGAAAGGTAGGTAACCAAGGATTATTGTTAAGGAAAAGTTTTGCGATTTTCTGACGAGAACTTTGTTTTTCGCGGGAAAGTATCAGCAAACTTTATTGTCAAATAAAGCTTCAACTTTGAAGTTGAAATACACCTTTTCTAAAGTTTTCACAGTAAAACCTATCATTTACACATTTGCTAGAACCCTCCCTCTAAGTATTAGTGCTGGAATCATTGTCCTGTATTTTTTTGTTTTGAAGAAAATCAAATATTTTGGAGGAACCCCAAAATCCATCTTGGCCGATGCCTCACATGAAGATAACCTGCAAAAACATGCAGAATATGTAGGAAAAAACTGCCAAACGACCCAGTGACTTTCCATGGTAATCCCCCAATAATCTGCAGAATCAGATGATATGTGTGCAGTCTGTTTGGAGAATGTAAAAAAGTTGGTGAAGCTGTTTTGTTCAAACTGTAACAAATTATTCCAATTCTCTGAATAGAAAGAAAAATTTCATCACAAGGAATGAAGCTAGGGTGAAAAACCTAAGGCATAATTGTTCCAACTCCCTTCAAATTTACATATAAACAAAATTTTGCATAAAATATAACACACTAATACAATATCATTCTTTTGTATAACAGGTGGTTACATACATTTTAATGTGCCTTAAGGGAAAAAATTGTTTGCAGAAGAAATTTTTGCGGATAAATGACCCAAAAATGCCATATTTTGCGGAAGAAATTTTTGCGGATGACAAATGCAATAAATTTAATAAAATCGAAACACCTAATTCAGTGCCTGAGAGAGCAGATTATGGAATAACATCTATTTTTCCTCAGTTATAATATCAGTTTTACATATTGACGAAGAGTAATAATAAGTCCTTAGATGTTCAATAACCTCGACTTTTTTCCTTGCGGATGAAAAATTCAGAAAATTTTGCGGAATGACCAATATTTATTAATTTTTCCGGAATTAATTTTGCGGATTTGAGCGAAATCCGCAAAAAAAAAGTTCCGCACAAATTTCTTGCGCAAACAATTTTTTCCCTTAAGGTATCCGCAACAAGTGTCGAAAAAAACAGAAAAGTGCTGCTACAAGCTGGTCACGTGATGATATAGTTGTTTTATGAATAACAAGTCAAAGTACGAAGGCCAGCATTGGGATATACCTTAAGTGTATAAAATTTGGCATGCACTTAATTTGGCGAATGACAAATTTCATAAAATGTGGCGAGGATTTCATTTGGCGAATGGACAAAAATGCTAAATTTGGCGTGGATTTAATTTGACGAACAACACAAAAAAACTTATTTTATCTGTGATAAAAATTTTCATAATGTCAGAATAAATGCATAATAAACAGAAGATATTAAGACAATTTGTATTGATTAATTTTTTAGGATGAGAAAGTTTTCTTGCATTGAAAAAAGAAATTGTAACAAGATGCCCTTACGGGCAGAAAGATTTCTGCAAAATCAGCTTAAGTGTGGAAAAACACCGACTATGACATTCTTGAAATTTAAAGAAGATTGAACCATTTCCACAATATATGTTTATCAAATTTATGACCATGTACTCCCCAAAAATCCGGAAAAACATAATTGTCACCACGAAAAACTTCATACTAATGAACACCAATAAACTTGAATACATTTGAATGACATAATTTTCTTTATTTTGTTGGTACGTAATGATAGTAAAGATAATACAATGAGTATGCATGTAATCCAATCTAAATGTTATGAATTTATGAATTCAATATATATGTCTAGTCAATCTTACTAACAGAAATCCTAAATCACAAGCAAAAAGAGGACAACATAGATTTTGATCATGCAAAATGAAATTTGTGCTTCAGTTTCTTTAACAATATGTCATTGCCACCTTTTTAATTTATATACAAACATGCGTTACCTGAACTAAATTTAATGAAAAGATTTATACAGAAACTTAAAAAACATTAAATTTTTAATTACGCATACACCCAAGGGCATTATAGGAAAGCATAACTGACACAAAATCTTACATCAACTGCCAATAAACTTCATGAACAAAAAACTACATTGAATTTATGTATATGCTTACAGATATCAGTGATTACGTAGGTCTTTCAATATATTATACGGTTATATATATTTACGAAAAGACTTCCCAATGGTAAACATAGATTTGGATTATGAAAATATGTGATTCAAACTTACTAAAATTAGCAACAATAACTGAAAGCAGAAAAAACTTACAGACCGTCAAGATAAGTTTCCTATTTGTTATCGTAAATAGAATGCCTCATTCCTAATTACAGACATTGATAATACAGATAAAAATTATACAAATAAATATATATGCTAAAATAGCTAGAGAAACATACATCAAACATCAAAAATGCTATATTGCAGGCAGAGAGTAGACAGACATCCTTGGCTGTTGGAGCTGAAGAGGAAACTGAGCTGAGCTGTGCGTATCCAGAGCTTAAAAAGCATTACAGCCCACACTTGAAACAAACTATCTTTTGTATTAAGAAAGGCTCAAAGAATCCCAGACATTTTCCAAAAAACAAAAGAATTCGTTCCTTTTTTCACAAACTCGTTTTGATAAAACATTGAGAACTTGTTTTCAAAAAAGAAGGAACACGGGAGAATAATTGTGAAATAATTATAAATTTCTACCATTTACTTTCGGCTTTGGAGGAGTGAATCTTCTTTGAAATCTACTCTACATTGATCAACTTTTGGAAATCTAAGTTTTCTTCGGTCACGCTGACAGTCTACCATTATACGAACGGCGTGCAAATGTTGAGTCGAAAACGCTCTTTTTTTCGTTTTTTGCAAAAGGGGTTTAATTTGGCGAACAGGTAAATTATGTTAAATTTGGTGGGGATTTAATTTGGCGCATAGCGATTGTTTACAATATTGCCAAGTATTTAATTTGATCCTGGCCAAATTTTATACACTTTATACACCAACCAATGCACATACTCAGTCATTTATAAGCAATAAAATGAATATCTTAATACTTTAAACAGAGAAAGCATATATATATATTGCATATAGATTACCATGTTTCACATATTCTTTTTATTAAGAAACCAGTTTATATGAAACTAGAGGCTTCATACTAGAAACTTTCAGTATTGGATTTTTTTATATATCATCAAAGAAATTATAAGAATTTTGTAATTAAACAAATATCTTTCCATGAAATAATTTGAGTGTCAATTTCAAGGGCATACGTAAGAATGCGTAAGAATTATGTGCATGTAAGAAATGAGGTTAAGAGCAAGTGTTCAGAGAAAATTAATGTCATCAGGTTTCATGTTTTCAAGTTTCAAGAAACTTTTAGTTACTAAAGTCATTAAAAATTTTAGTTTTAATGTCTTTCACTAGGCTTTAATAATGAAAAAAATACATGTATATAATTTAAATGTTTCCTTAACTAGATTCAAGGAACAAAATGACAGGCTAACACGTAAATCTTAAACACAGATTTAATGAATAAAATTCCTACAACAAATATTATGAAATTGAAATAAATATTCTTTTATTTCCTGTTACTCATTTTACAAAACAAAAGGATTCGACTAATCATGTTTGGCAATGTGTGAAATACTTTGTGCTGTTAATGGGTTTGTTAATGGAGTTTGTCTTGCCAAATATCTAAATCAATAATGAGAATAACTCACATATATGTTATTGAAATTATTTATAAGGACACTATTGTTGTTAATTTTGATATTTTCGATCAAAATTTCTTGCTAACACTGTCAAAAATTTGCAATACTGGAAAGGAGAATGTATGGAATGTGTGGTGAACAGGGTAGGGAATCAATTCACCCAGAATTTAACAACATCCATCAACACTGTTTTTTCGTATAAAAGCAAACCTTTCAAGAGTTGGAAGCACATGTTGACATTATATTTGGTTGCTCCCCCAAGACTTAAAATATAAAAAAACAACTGAAAACTAGATGAATGAAGTAGAAAACTTACTGGTGTGCACACCTTTGTCTTGATGACAGATTCATTTACTCTGTTTTAGAGACTCTGCAAGTTTTTTGTCTGTAGGACATTCCAAAACCTTCCTGGTGTTTGAAGGGAAACAAGAGCCAGATGGCGCAAAACGGTAGCAGCAAGTTTACTTTTCACGCAAATGCTTTCGAAATTTTACTTTAAGTACTAAAAACTTCTTTACTGGATGTTTTCTAAGATATCTCACTGGTGGAAAACAGGCATTAACGATAAATTCGATGAAAATGATTAATTAGTGTAAATAGGGTCTAACCAAAAACACCAGCAACAATTTATTTAAAGACAAAAGAATTATACATGTGTGAGCTGTGTGTTTTTTTTTATAAGAAATTTTTTCGTAAGAGCTTATGTAGAAAAAAAAAAAGTTTGTTTATAATAATAATAATTTCTGACGAAACCAAAATTGAATTCCAACAAATAAACTGCCTTTTTGAACTAGATCTTTGAAAACTTTAATAAACAAACATAGTGTAATAGCTAACAAACCAAACGAGGTAATAAGAAATTTTGAACTAATAAGCTTTACTAGCAAGAAAAGCAGCATATCAAGTATATATTTTCAGTTAGCGTAATGAACTAAAAGTCCCATTTTTATGTACGCCTATTTGATTAGAATTCGAATGAATTCTAATTTCGTGGATTAAGTTATAAAATATCAGGTTATGTACTTTTAAAATACAAGGTAATCTACTTTTAAATGTTCGATATGAAAAAGCTTCCAAATTACGAAGGCTGCGTTCCTTCATTAGAATTTACATTGCGTTTTTGATAGAGTCCCGCAGACTCTAAATCGCAGACTAATTGCCATTTCGGCCGGAGGAGGAGTAGTAGTAGTAGTAGTAGTAGTAGTAGTAGTAGTATTCCACGGGTGTTTTAATACGGTATTCGCTTTCGCTGCTACCGTAATAACTTTCAAAAAGAAAAAATACAGGTCAATGCGGTTTTTTGTAGTTTCTTCTCCTGTGTGTGCTCTGCCCTTTTCCATTTTATTTGACACTGGGAAAACTTTAGATGTCGTTAAAATTCCAATTTGCCACTAACCCCTTCAGGATTCCATCAATTCCATCAATATCACAGATAGATAGATAGATAGATAGATAGATAGATAGATAGATAGATAGATAGATAGATAGATAGATAGATAGATAGATAGATAGATAGATAGATAGATAGATAGATAGATAGATATTCTTTATTTATAGTCGATGATTTACAAAATGTAAAATAAGTTTAAAACATAAAATAAGTTATATATACTAATAAAATAAAATAAAAAATACCATTTCTCTTATAGAGTCAAACAATGTGGTAAGAAAAGTATCGTGAATGATTCTACAAGAGAATGTGGTTAGTCTATTAAGACTAATTAAAATCGACTGTTACAACAGAAAAAATTATATAAAGCCTAAATTAAATATATAACTAGCACAGATCCTGCATTTACATTTGAGATCATTTTGTTGGTTCAAAGCACTGCAGAATTTGTTTAAAGACGTTGCCCACTTGATTTCGGGTGGAAGGGGGTACCACAATTGTGAAGCAATATATCCGAGAGTCTGCAGCCCATACTTTTTTGAGTAGACCCGAGGTCTCACTAAATCATTTGAAGATCTTAAGTTGAGTCCAATATCATTTCTACAGGGGAACACATATTTCATGTAAGAAGGATTCAAATCACATTTTGTCTTGTAGACTTCTTTTAATAATAGTTTACAATGTTGTACATGAATACCTTCTGGGTGAGATACGTATCCCAGTTTTGATTGTGAACATGCCCTTGTCAAAACTCGATCTACATTTGCAATAGATGTTCTACAACGAAATCCCCAAACCAAAGGGCAATAATTGAACTCGGATGCGATAAATGTCGTATATAATAAGTTTCTCTGCTTATCATCCACAATATTGATGACTTTCTTCAGGGCATTAGATTTGCAGCTAGCTCTTTTGCATAGTGTGTTTACATGTTCTGCAAAAGTCAGCTGACTGTCAAATTTAATACCAAGAAGTTTCACATATTTAGAGGCAGTCAAAATCTCTCCATTCAAATTTAAATGATGCAAATGCGTGATTATTGGTTTTCCAAATAAAATAAAATTGCATTTCTTTGCATTTAGTTGCAGGCCATTATCAGAAAACCATAACGATGCTGATCTAAAAAGTTTCTCTAGCATATTTTTCACTTCAATAAATGTGTCTGCTGATGCACAATATGTATTATCATCAGCATAGTTACACACTAGGGTATCTGAACAGGGCGTATCTTCATCAAATAGAAAAAGAAAATCATTTAAAAATATATTAAACAAAAGAGGTCCTAATATTGATCCTTGCGGTACACCAGAAAAAATTTCTTTCCAAAGACTGAAAACCCCATCAACACCTACTCTCTGAAAGCGTTGCCGCAAATAGCTCCATATAAGAGATAATGCATTAGAAGAGAAACCATATGCATGAAGCTTTGCAATAAGCAATCTATGATTAATGCAATCAAAAGCCTTACTCAAATCCATGAGCAATGCAGCAACACACTTTTTAGAGTCCAACTTTTTTTGAAGAAAGCTCATTAATCTTAAAAGAGCATGTTGACTACTGTACCCTTTCCTGAAACCAGATAAAATTGAAGACATTTTCCCTTCCATAAACTCAGTAATTTGTTCAAATAATATTCTTTTAAACACTTTAGAGAAATTTGGCAATTTACTGATTGGCCGATAGTTCTCTTTAGAAACCCTAGATTTTGCTTTGTACAGTGGAGACACATCCGCACATTTCAAAGACTCAGGAAAAATGCACGTGTCTACCGACTTATTGAAACAGTGACAAAGCTGATCAACAAAGACATTAAGATAAGTCTTAATAAGATGTGCGGGTATATCTCCTGCAGGACAAGCTTTGCCACTCTTTAAAGAACTGATGTGAACTCTCATATTATCGACAGAGACATGACAAAATTTCATTTCCTCAAAATTAGCACCGGGAGTGAACTTTTCTTTGATACGTTTTACGTTTTCTTTTGATACGCTTGAATGCTCTTTGAAACTTGAGATGATAGAATCGATTTCGGAAATAATGCAATCATCTTCTGTTGGTTGGTCAATTTCGGGAATGTTGTTTACATCTAGTGATTTCGTGATATTTACGAAATATTCATTCATAACGTTTGCAATATCGGATTTATCTCGCAAAATAGTATCATCCTCGACCAGCGATGTTAATTTTTCCTAGATTACTTTTTCAGATAGGTTTGGTTTAACAATTTTCCAAAATGCCTTCTTTGATGCATTTTCTACGTTTTTCCAACATTACGTCCAAATGTAAACAAACATTAAAGAAGTTCCACGACCATGCTTTACTATAAAAGCCTGGAAACGAACATTTCAGTAAAAATACGCATAAATTATGCCACGAAAGTAGAAGCATCCTCTCCACGCGCCCGGTAAAAATTTGCGCCACTTTAACCGCCATATTGGATTTTAACCAAATTTCACGGAAGCACCTTAGCGCGTCCGCAAACTTAAATGTCCGCCGTGAAACGAACGTTAGAGATATCGTCGTTCAAAGATTTTGATGACGTCATAGCCGCAGTACCAAATAAAAATTGGGCTCAAATGTTGCGTCACCCCGTCACCCGTATCGCGGACCCTGAAAAACGTCAGTTATCCCTATTGCTCCTCAAGATATTTCCCCAAAAACCTCGCGTTCGATTTGGGATGCAATGCAATGATACCCCATCTGACGTCAAATGCCACGTGCTATTATACTAATCGTGAATGTGTCTTGCGTGGTCGAACTGCCGCTATATGACCACGATTAAGAAGATTTTGACCATTAAAAGAACAAAAACAAAAAACTCTCTAAGTTAAATGTGTTACACACTACGCGAATTAGTATAAGTAGACTAGTATCCCGGGTAAAAACTTTTTACCGAACTTAACTTCGAAAACATTAGGTCAAATCCACCATTCCCGTGTACGTACCCCGTGACGAAAAAATAAATCATAGAATCGCAACTCAAGAACATCCCAGGTGGCGTCGCTCGCCACCCATGTTCAGTATGCGTTGTGTCGCAGAATTTAACTCTTGCAAAAGTTTCTTTTCAGGCATTAATTTTTTAATTCATTTCTTACATTCAGAAAATTTAAAGCAGAAACCAATAGCAACATTGCTCAGAATATATATTCATACGCTGAAGAGAAGTAACTTTAATGTAAAAAAATGCAATATATAACACAGAACCGTTTACCCAGACATACAAAACCAAACATTGAATAACATTACAAAAATGATACCTTCCAACTTTTTCTTTTGTTCAAAAGTTACTACTGGACTGCAACCATTAATGAATTTTTGAAATGATATAGTTAGTTCTTCCCAAAACCATCAACACCATGATTAAAACCATGAGTTTCATTTCTTTGTGCTTTTTTTACTATTGCCTAAAAGAATAATATTTCAATTGTAATACCGAAAATAAAAAAAAACAAAACAAAAAACAAAAAAAAAGGAATTTCAAGTACGCATTTATCCTAAAAACAATAACTAAGAACAAAAATTTACACAGAAGATAAAAAGTCACAAATAAAATCATAAAGCCAAAGTTATATACCTAGGCATAGTACGTAAACGATTACCATAACACAAAATATGCATAAACGCGATAAAATATAAACTTAAGAAAAATACAGCCAACAAGACTTATTTTTTGTAGGATAGTTTCATTGCACAGTCATTTAAATTACATAATCCATTCTTCTCTTAAGTAACCCTTTCAACATTATAACCCATTATGTGCTTCATTTCTATTTTAACAGATGAAAACATTCAAAAAACATATACAAAAAACCTAATCATGCTATGACGAAATCTAAAGAAAAACAAAACAAAGTAAAAGAAACTTTGAAAATATATTAACCTTAAAAATAATAATTAAAAACACAAACGTAATGACAGAATTAGTATAGCTGAAAAATTTTTAACATATGAAAATATTCGTGGAGCCATTTTTTATTTCCAGTTCAAAGCTCCTCTCTGGTGGAAAATTCAAAAAACAACAGTAAACATCCCTCTTATCCTTTATTTATCCACTAATACTAACTGTGTTTTAACTAAATAGATACTATTTTAACTTTACCTTTCAATACCAATTCACATCATCATTATAGTAAACAATATTGATCATGTTCTGTAGCCATTATCAAACACTTCAAAACTCTTTTACTTTCTGTATTTCATACCTGTAAACAAATTAATAACACTCGATTTACTTTCCAGCATACTTTCCTATTGTAAACATACACTTTCCATTTGTTTTCTACTGCAATTGCACTACCATTTTTATACAGTGAAAGGCATAAAAATGCTTTCTTTGTAACTTCATAACTGTGGAGCCATTTTGAAATAAATAAAATAAGTATTTACTGACCACCATTTCAAGCGGTCTGTCGTCATGGCGCCACCATCTGAACTTTCTCTCCCTAAAAGCTTATATTACAGTTGCTTATAGTAAAGCGATTTTGAGTGAATAAGTGGCCTCAAAAATGCTTATGGTGTTTTTAAATGGTAACATGAACATCAAAAGTGCCTTTCTTTCAGTGCTAACGGTGGAACAATAGCCATAATTCCTTTTGGCCTTTTCTATTGTTGTACTGTCTCGAGCCTACTTTTATACTTTTAAATTTGTAGATACGACTTCATTTTATATCTACAACATTGAAAATGGCTCATTAAGTGAAGGGCTTCTGCTTAATATTTTAACTTGTTTTTTTTTGCAACGGCATTTTTATCAAACAACCCTAACTTAATTAAAGTGAATTTTGAAAATTCGCGTCAATTTTCTTTAATATTAATTTCCTACTATAAGGTATTCATATGGTAATTTAGATGTTTATTTTAGTAGTTTGTCCTTTTAAAACTCATAATAACTATTTTGATGGCATTATCTTATTTCAGTACCTTAAGGAAAACAATAAATGAGACATTCGTGATGTGATTCATTTGCTATAATACCTGATTCTAAATGTAAAAAGTATGTTACAATGAAATTATAGTGAACTCAAACCTTGCCTTTTTAAACCAATAAAAACGCATGTGGTTCAATTTCAGTTTTTCGAAAATGTCAAGAGTCGAAATCACTTTTAAAGGATTTTTCAATAGATCTTCTGATGATCGATATTTTGAAAACTGTGTGCCAGCAAACAAAACATTCTCAAAGTAAATGGATCGTGGTTATAGTTTTATAGTCAACAAGAATGATACTCTACTTTCTTTATGGCATTTTCATATAGAGCCTATCAAGATAAAAAAACACACAAAATTGGAAGAAACAAAGAAGGATTAACTTTATATGAATACAAATGTTAATTTCACAATAAAATTTATCAAATTAATATCCATCAGTATAAATATAACGTCTTCATTTTGTTTTCATGATCTGTGTATGAAGCTCTTGGTTTTTCAATTGAATCTGGAATTGGATCACATCTTTCAACATCTTGAACGCCTCGTCTAACTCAACGGCAGGTTTTGTACCTGATCGATCACTCATCTCGGTAAGAGCCCATGTCAAGACTTGAATATCGGTTTTGACAATATCAATGACTCTTTTTAGAACTAGAACACCCATTACACTGTCTGTCTCTTTAATTACTCCTTTTGATGCAAAGTTCCATTTGTAGTAGTATGTGTCGATTCGAAGCAGTGAGTTAGAATCCCATACAATCAACATATCTTTATCTTCATACTCGCCCACTGTGGTATTCCCACAAATAGTGTTTATACCAGCCATGACCAAACTTTCGAGACCTTTCTTAAATTTCCCAGAAAAGAGAGCATCGATGGTGTCATTAATTTCCTGGCTTGGATCCCTTTTACATTTGATGTAGGTCACCTTGTGACTGAAGACAACCGTTCCAGAATGTATCTCTTCATCACCTCTTGCACCATTTATAATTTCACGTTCGGCGTTGTGTAAGCGTTCAGTTACCATCTTTTCTAAGATATTTAGCTGCTCCATCGCCTCATCATTTGCTTCCTTATTAGCCAAGACTTTTCGTGCATCAGAAACTCCTTGACCCATTTTGTTTTTTCAAAAATCCTGACCAGTCGTAACTGCTTAAGGTCTGAATCAAAAGTCTTATATCCAAGTCCACCATGGATCATTTCTTCACTGTGGTATTATATATATACTGTGTATTAACCTAAATATGTTTCCAGTATTAATACTATCACCTACTTAGGTTTCCAATATTTTAATCACTGTCGTATTTCAACATCTGCACAAAGCATGTGAAAATTTTAAAACTGATATTTTTTCCACAGGTTTCACAGGTAAGAAAGAAAATACATCAACAAAGTATTTGTTTTGCCTGTAATTGTCAGACAAACATAACACAGTTACATGTGAAAATATTTAAAAATAATAAAATAATAATAAATAAAATAATAAAATAATAATAACAATCTAACACCTAATATCACCAAATATAACACCTAATATAACACCTAATATAACACCTAATGTAACAGCTGTTTTTTATCTAGGTTTTATGTATCATATTAATTTTGTTATTTCCTTTTATGGGCCTTTCCCAATATATACAGAGTGTGAATGTTTTTGGTTTTTTTAAATATATTTCACTTACGTTTTGAAATGCTAGACTGAACATCACCACCTTTCAAGATAAAAGTACATAAAGAACAACGCATTTGTTTCGCAATGGGGCAGAAAATTTCAGATGCAAGAAAAGAGGTAGAAGCACTTGAAGGGAAGGAACAAGCTGCGGAGCAACTCAGTATCTGCGAGAAAATGGTCAATAACCATTTGAATAGGGTACATCAAGAAGTAATTGAAGGTGAAAGAGGAGACGAACAAATTCACAGTGGAACTATTGTCTTCTCCCATCAACTGATTTATATAAAAGCGCAAAAGGAAGCAAGTGATGATGTTGTCAATGCAGTCAGTGATATTTTTTCTGGAAAATTCCTCAAAGGTATTGAAAGTCTTGTCAAATCAGCTGCCAACACAATTCTGGGTAATACAAGTGTTGGTCAATTTGAAAATCAAGATATGTTTATCTTGTGGAATTCCAATGCACTGTTAAGGGTTGATGCGTACTATTACCGATGGAATTTTGCCTCCAAAGGTGCTATTTCCGAAAGCGATCACGTGATGGGAGTTCTTATTTTAAAACGAGTAATCAATCTGGCTAAAACAAACGTGGAGGTGCTGACATGGGCAATTTCGGAGACCGCCAGAAGAGCAGGCGAAACCCCTGAAGAATCATTGAAAACGGCCTTAGGACTTTTAAGTAAAGTTATAACCTTTCAAGCAAAACTGCGAACATTGCAATTGACGGGACACGGGTGCGATGATGGAGATTGTGGAGAGGAAGAAGAGGAACAAAAAGGTGATGATTATATAAAAGTTGATAAGAAGAAAGAGGGAAGGAAAGCGGCATCGAAACCAAAGAAATAAGTGCTAATGTTATTTTTAATCAGTGCAATAAAATATCATAAATGTTATTGAACTAATTTTATGCTTTGTAAACTTAATTGAGATTCCTTAATAAACTTATCTAAATAATATATGGTCGTCTCTTTCTGTTGTGTTTTCGATGGTGGGACGAAAAAGGTAGCAGTAGATATCTATGTCCCCAATATAAACGCTATCATTCCAGGAATGAGTTGTGAAATGATTCAAAAAAATACTTTATTGTGTTAGATAGAGAGATAGTTCAATAACCCGCATGATAAAAATCGGCTAACAATGTGCAAATCAACTGTCTGTTCTAATAAGAGCAGGGTATTCAGCATAACAATGGATTCTACCCTTACTTGATAGGAATCAATTCACAAAACAAAACAGTAGTGACTCTTAATATGATATTCACATAGACATGAAGCCTAGCTATGAATTGAGTTCGAAGTTGTTATCACTCGTATTTTCGCAATGTAGGTCCATCAACTTATCCGGCATTCCTCCCAATCACAACATCAAAAATGTTCGTTATATTTCTTTATATCTTGCATAACGAATGTTAGAGTCGTAACAAGATTAAAATTAGTCGCTTAAAGTATCTCGCAAATTTATTCTTTTTTCTTATCCTATGTTGAATAAATTAACCTTTTTCTTACATTTTCAAATATAATTCTCACTTTCTTTTTTGATGTTTTTTATAAAAAATTTTGAAATAATAAAATTGTCAACTACGATAAAAATTTTTCTATCTTTGTAACAGTTTATAGGGGACCACATCCTTTGTTTAGATTAACTCTAAACTCCCTTCGAATTATGGACAAATAAATACTTTACTTAGTTACTTAGTCACTTACTTACTTAAATTTTGGACAAAATATAATCCGGACGCTTTTAATTTTGGACGGCCAGATATGAAACCACTATCGTTACTGCTGAAGGAGAAATAACGCATATTAATAAGTGGGGATTATTTTGTTCGTCAACGTCTGAAGATGAATTGTGAGAAGTTTCATGGCGTCATTTGATTTACACGGCTGTTTCAAATGGCGATTCTACGAAATTAAGCGTTTTTTACGGAGGCTTTAAGCGAGTTATAAAAAATGCAAACAAATCGGAAGGGAAACCTCCAACTTTTGAACGCAGATATATAAAGATTTTTGAATGGAAACTTCAAGATTAATGAATGAATAAGGAAACACGTGCCCCTAGAGAATATTAATTTCAAAAACTGAAAGTACTTTGGATTAAATTAAAGGTAGTTTGAACTCCCTAAAGAGGCCTTCCTTTTATGACCGTTCAAAACTGAGTTGCAAAACTATGCGTCTTTTACAATGTTATAGAGTTTTTTGAGTTGTCAAACATTTCTTTTTGGGTTCTCAAAAGGTATAGAAATTGGCAGTAAAAGTTTAGTTACCTAGCCATTTGTTATCGTAAAGTTATCGAGGATAAAACTTCAGCAACTTTTTGTTGACATAATGAGTACATTTCCAATTCTCAAGAATGCTATGAAGAAATTTTGTCGAATTTGTGGATGTACAATAACTGAAAAATATTTTATTATGTTTGTGACAGCATCGAGAGGTTGAATAATGTATTTAAGCGCAACTTTAATAAAGATTTATGCAACATTCATCCTACATGGTACTGTAAAAATTGTAGTTAAATTGGACTGTGTACACTAATACTGATTGCCCCACATGTTGAAGAATAGAATAGAATAGAATATTTATATTATTTGTCACAAAAAAATTAAATACAAAATATATACAAAAGAAAACAGATAAATTAAATGGTAGTAAACAAAAATCAAAAATAAAAGAAAACTAAAAATACGGTTTCCTGATTAAGGAGAAACTTATCCAAGAGTGAGAAGCTAGTTGCATGTTTAGGTAGTGTCTTAGAAAGAAATCAGGGACCAGTTTTAAATTGGATAACACCACTCAGTATGCCAAGGAAAGATAGATAGCATTTCCATAAAATTCATGTGTTACATTCACATTAGGTGTTTTTTCGAAGTTATTCAACATGCTTGAATCATTTCACAATGAATTAGACATCGATCCAGCTTGCACGGGAAGTTTCCTATTTTGACACTTGTTATGGCAATTTTATCGAACTATTGAAACGTAAACAACAGCTTAACATCAATATTCAAGAGTTGGAAGATCATCTTGAAATACTTCAACAACAGGTTACACAAGTCGTAGCAGATAATGACAACAAACAATGAATTATTTAGGGAAATAAATAAAAGATAAAGATAAAGAGGAAAAAGAATCTCCTGACCTTAACATAGACATGCCAGAAAACATTGGTGTGTGTGCTTCATCACTTGGTGTGACTTAGCATATGTGTCAAGCGTATCACCACTTCTGGTAAATTGGTCTTGGAATTCGTAGTTAGTCATAACACAGAAGCATTTTTTTAATTATGTTCAAGGTTTCCAATGATATAAAAATCAAATATATATGACTTTTATATATTAATAGCCGATTCTCTGTCTGTTTGTTTGTTTGTTTGTTTGTTTGTTTGTTTGTAAGTCATGCAAAATGGTAGATTGAGTTGTGAGCGAAATTATTTCTTTTTTTGTGTGCGACGTGAGTTCGAAGCAAATACATTGCAACCCCAATCGAACGTGACTTTTTTTGGCTGATGAACTAATAGGAATAACGTTTTGTTTTTATCATTATTGTTAGTTTTATATTCCACGTTGACTTGGCTTTGAAAACAGTACATCAACGAAATACAAAGAAACTAACTGATTAAACATTTTGGAAAAAAAGCAGCAGTGGCAGAACGTGGCAGCATATGTTCGGATTGCCACTAACTCTTGCCTAACTGTCTGAGACGGGTGAACTTTTTTTTTGAGCAATCAAAATGTTTAAAAACCGATAGGTAAAATAAGAGTATCATATCAAAACAAAATGTTTTTGTTTTTTTTTGCTTTTTTTTTAATAAATTAATTTCTTCTTTTAATTGTTAAGCGTTCTGATCGAACGTTTTTCTAATTCTATTTATTCATTTAGCACGTGCCTTTTTTCTCTCCTCCGTGTGAACTTTTTAAGAAGAGAAACCATTTCCCCCTTACGTTTGATAGCAACCATGTTAGAGCGCGTAACTTTTTTTAAAACAAAAGTTAATAAAAAGTTGAAGTTTTCTCTCTCTACGTTTTGAGTGTATTGCTACACTGATAAAAGATTGGTTTTACCAGAGGTTGTGACTTCGAATCTGCTTCTGGTTGAGCACAAGTTATACGAGCCGTTTATAAGGAAGTTTGACGTTTATTGATACAGTGATACAGAGCAGGTGGACATGGGCGGCGAGCGACGCCGCCTTGGCGGCTAGTTTGTATAAAAAGTTTGTTTTTATCATCTTCTGTTTTCTTCATTTTCTTTTCCTTTTTTGGCGTTTTTTATTTCTGTAGAATATTGTGCTTTTTAATGTCTATCTAACGATACCAAATTTGTTAAAATTGGTCCAGTATTGAGCAAATAGCAAGCAAATTGAGCACACTATTTTTAGAAATGGCTTTTTGATCTCTAAGTGATCAGCAACTGCATCATCAAACCCTTTTGATACCTTCACAAAAATGTAATTCACATCATGTCTGGGTAACAGGTTCCATACTTTCATTACAAATATACTCAGATGATTTACAAGCTTTACTTTATTCACTTGTAATATTGAAAATTTGGCAGTTTTGTTGATTTTTGAAAGACGGGGGAAATATCTGAAAACACAGTAATTATACTTGTACAGTGTGTCCCACAGAATTTCGGTCTGAGATCTTAACAGCTCATAACTTTTCACACATATATCAGATTTCAGCAACTTTTACACCATTCGATAGGATTTTATTCATAGATTTTAAAAATATACATTTTGTTCTCCAAAACCTTTTAGTTTGGAAACAATTAAGGATTTTACCATGAAAAAATCCAATTATCTTCTTAATGGTTAATTAACACATCTTTCAATAACAGCTATCAAAGGTCATTATCAAAAACAATATCAAAGTCAAGTGACTTTAAAACACAAGAGTCATTAAAAACAAAACTTTAAGCTGTCTCAACATGTCCCCCGTTTCTCTTGACACAGCGATTTTCTGTTGCTGTCATAAAGAGTAGCGAATAAAATTTTGATTTTGTCTAAGATTATTTGCTGAGTCAACAATTTTACTTCTTAACACTGATAGACTCTGAATCTCAGTGGAGAAAAGTTTTTGTAGCAACTAAAGATTGCTCATATGATGTCAAAAACTTTTGTAGAAGCCCCCGTCTCAAAATTTTTAATTTTGTGATGAGATTATAATTTTAGTGTGTTCAATACAGGGCCCGCGCTATGAATTTGAAAGTGGAGGGGCCACATTTTATACTGAAAAATTTTGAAATCGGCAATTTAGAGTGAAGGCGCCACCATGGTTGGCGCCGGAGGGCAAGGAAAGTTTTTGCAATTTTGACAGCTCTAGATTGGCTAACAGTGTACTGATTCCTAAAGATTTATACACCTACAATAATCTTTAAATCATTTTTAAAGAGGACTCCAAAGTAATTATAACTATAACAATATAGTATATATACCATAAATCAGAATCCACAAATTTCGCAAAAATATTTTTTCTGGAAGGTTTCAAGGCAACAAATTCGTTGGCTATATTTGCCAAAGAAATGTTATCCGTAAGTTCTTTGAGAAAAGAAAGCTGCCTTTGAGTCATTGTTGCTCGAAGCCTAGTTTTCAATCTGCGTGCAAAAGAGAATGATCGCTCGGGTGTTGCACTTGTAGCTGCAGCAACAAGGACTAGCTTCATCAACTTGATGATGTTTCCAAAGAGATTTCTTTCTAGTGCGCCGCTTGATTTGACTATATTGTCTGTTATCTCCTCGAAATGAGCAACCTCTTCATTTTTAAAAACGGGAGCGCAGAACTTGGATTTCGGCAGGCAGTGCAGAGATGTCAAGGTCATCCGAGTACTTTTCAAAAGCGCCTATCTCTGTCTGGTAGGGGTCGTCGGAGTTGATGGATGTCAAAAAAAACTGCTCGATCCTTGAAATGAATTGGTAGCGCTTGGTTGCTCAAAACGGTCCTTAATGGCCATGACTACGGTGTCGATTGCATCAAAGTAAATGATTCAGTAGTGGTCGGCTGCTGATTCCGGATTTAAAGCCTGAATGCATAATAATAGCTTTTGGCTGTTCCTTTTTCAGTTGCGTAGCCGATTTTTTTTAAATTTTTAAATTTATGTGTAAAAAAAATTTTTTACTTAGCAAAAAAGTGGGTGGGTAGCGCGGGCCCTGCAATAACACCACGACATGTTCTTAATAAACAAAAGAATAATCGCACGTGAAAACTTACTTTTATTAACCATTAAGGAGTTAATGACTGTGACAGTTTAAAGAAATCATATTTACTAGAAAGGTTTTGGACTAACTTATTTAAGATATAGGTTTTTAAAATCCTTGAAAAAAATGCCATCGAATGATGTAAAAATTTCTAAAATCTGATATATGTGTGAAAAGTTAAAGCTTGTTAAAATCTCAGACCGAAATTCTCTGGGACACACTGCACTTAAACAAAAACATTAACCTGTTAACATGCTTGAAAACACTATCTGAGTGGTTTTTTGCTTATTTCGTTTTATCAAATCACACTTCTTTTAAATTATCATAGGTTGTTACCCAGAGTAAATAGAATTAAATAAAACTGCCTCTAAGGATTATTTTATTCCATCTTTGTGTTATTGAATATGTAATTGTTTTGAATAATGTAGAACTAAATGCACTATAAAATTATTTATAAAGTAACCCCCGGTTTTTTAAAAATTGCAAATGGTTGAAAAGTCTAAAATGTTCCAAGTAATAGCATCGTTGCTGCAATATTCCAACAACTTACTTACTTGAAGTTACTTGAAATAATTTTCTTTCAGATCTTGAGATCACCGTTGAGACCAGCGAAAGCCATAACTGCAAGAGTGTTCGACTCTGCTCGCCTCAGGCCAGTGTAGCCTGGAACAAGAGGTTCATCAGGGACAGTGCACAGGAATTTGTCAAGATTCTTTTTGAAAACATCCTTTTTGCAGTTTATTCCAACAACTAATGGAAATTTTCCATTATATATATATATATTTTTGAAATCACCAAAGAATAAGGTTTCCAATGATATAAAAATCAAATATATATGACTTTTGTATAAAAAGTTTGTTTATATCATCTTCTGTTTTCTTCATTTTCTTTTTCTTTTTTGGCGTTTTTCATTTCTGTAGAATATTGTGCTTTTTAATGTCTATCCAGCAATACCAAATTTGTTAAAATTGGTCCAGTATTGAGCAAATAGCAAGCAAATCTTAAAAGTGTGCACACTATTTTTAATCAGACTTTAATTGGCAGTATTCACGAGTTTCTACTGTGGCTGTAGACATACCGTTTTCAGATAGAAATGGCTTTTTGACCTCTAAGCGATCAGCAACTGCATCATCAAACCCTTTTGATACCTTCACAGAAATGTAATTCACATCATGTCTGGGTAACAGGTTCCATACTTTCATTACAAATATACTCAGATGATTTACAAGCTTTACTTTATTCACTTGTAATGCTTCTGCCATAATAATAAAATTCCCAGTGGATTTACAGAAATCTACAGTCACAACAATATCATTCATAAAACTGTTGGCTCTTAAATAATTCCTTTTAAAGTTGTTGTTATTGACTGGAGCCTTTATCAGTCCATTTTTCAGTATTAATTCATCTAATTTTTTTACAGAAAGAGCTGGTGATTCCAGATGATGATGGAACAGTGCACAACCTACAATTTTCATGATGCGGCATAAAAACAGGAGCTTCTAAGTTGGGTGAATGTTCTCTAGAGTTTTGAAATCTGTCAGCTTTCGTTTACAATTACTACAAATGAACTTTGGATAAATTCCATCATCTTCTCTTTACAAGGTGACACCATATAAACTTAAAATGATGTTGGAATACTCATTGACAGACTTAGCATTTCTATATCCTGTCTTTAACAATTTCCCACCACATTCTCTGCACAAAGTTAACAGCAAGAAGTATGAATTTTTTAAAAAAACTGTTTAAAAGTAATGTAAACAAATGACCCGATGAAAGATTACGTAATTAGTTTTTTAAAAAATCCAGTGAAATGCACATCGCGGATGTTCTTCAAAAGCATGCCGAAACAATAAGAAATTTCAATAGAATTGAATAGGCTTTAGAAAAGAGTTCAATTTCCTGTTGTTTATTTTTTCCACAAAACACAGCATACAGAACAAATCCAGCATTACAATCGCAGCTTTACCCACCATTTTCCTGAAGACCCATTTCGCGTTCTGTATAATAACCTGATATGTATCCACGATTGTACACTTTTGCGCCTTGGTTTTTCCCTTGGTTCTAGTCGGAATCCGATCTGTTTTCTTCCTGTTTAGGTAGAATCACTACAAGTTGAGTTTGTGGTAAAATTCATGTATGTATACATATATTTTCAGCGCTGCCAACAAAACATAAGAAGTGTTTATTTGAAAGTTTTCTGAATTCAATTAACGTGACACATATAAGGGTTTACCTCCTTCCCACAAACTACGGGTCTGTTAGAAATGGAAAATGCAATAAAAAGTGATCATGGACTAATCTTGTGCTTCACTTAAGGCTATATTGTGTCCCAATTCAATCAATGAGTTCGAGATACCTTCAGCAATAACAGAACAATAGGTAATTAATCTGCTTAATAGTTGCAATCCTACTGTTTAAAAACACAGTACCTACCAGCATAAATACCAAATGGTGGTTTGGTATACATTGTATTGTGTTTATAGGAAGTACATAGACCATTAATGGAATAGTAATGCATTGCGGTAGTTGTATAAAACAGTATTTCCATCAGACAAATTCGCCGATGAATTCTTGGGGAATTTCTTTTTTTTAAAAAATGTACTGCACGCTGAGAATTCGCAAGTGAATTTGTCTAGATTAAAAAGGGATTAAATCAGTCCCATTTCTTATGCTCTAGTGAAACATACGGTTCAGCGGTCGCCCTTGGATGAGAACTAGAAAATAAAAAATTCAAATTATTTAAAAATAGCACTAGTGAGAAAGTTATCAGTATATGCGAAAACTTCTTTGTTTGAAAGTGAATGTTTAGGAGAACTGACATATGCTTAGCAAAAATTGCGATTCCGCAAAATTACGCAACATAATGATGGAAAACAATAGCCTGACTTCATAAAGCTTTAAAAGTTACCTGGTTAAGACTTTCGAACGTTTTACTTAAATATTGCTCATTTAGTTTGCATGTAATACTGCACATGCGTGAACTTGGATTTTATTAGCACCTGGAATACTATATGATGAAGACCTTGGTGCGTTTTGCTTAATTATGGCTCTCATTTACCTCGTATCAGCATGTTTCTGTTGCGCATGCGCGATTTTGGGTTTCATTTTATCTTGACAGCCCTTACAAAGCTAATTGATGAAGACGTTTCGCCTAATTATGACCCATTTTGCTTGTTTTAACGGTCTCTTACTACGCATGTTCGATTTCCAGGCTTATTACGCAGCTACCTGGAAAAGTTACTTGGTGGAGACCTTGATGAAGACCTTTTGCTGAATTTGTCGTTGATTTTTGCTACATTTAGTGTTACTACATTTGTCGCTGATTTTTACTACATTTGTCGGTGTAACAACAGCTATAAATTTACCTAAAAAAAGTGAAATAGCTTATAAATGAGGCTTTCTGAAGAAACTGAAGGGAGAACTGGAAACAAATTAGTTTTATAACAAAAATCATAAGTTGGGTTCAACTTTTAAAATTTAAAATTTCCATCATCCAGTATGTAAAGAAGGCATTTGAAAAATCCACCAATAACCTTCGCAATTAATTCGCATTCATTAATTGCACAAACATTAATTTTCTGGATGATTTCCATGGCCAAATGAGACTTCAGTTTTGCTGTAACAGTTAGTAAAGACATTTCGTGAGAACTTCATTTCGTGAGAGATATTTTGTCACATTTCTAAACTACTCATTTGCAAACAAAAAAATTTATTTGAAAACAAAAATCCACTTCAGAACGTGTTCCACTATCACTAAGCTAGTGTCGACATTTTATAATAATACGGTACGCCCCGAAGGCAACCAACTGAAAACTGAAGGACTTATTAAATATCAAATCATTGAACCAACAATGTATATTAATTTTATTTTCAGAATATATTTCGGTTATTACTAACCATTATCAGCTAAAAAATAAAAAGCTGATGATGGTTAGTATTAACCGAAAAATATTATGAAAACAAAATTAATATACTCATATTTACTAACCACGATGTTTTTACCACTGAAACTTATTAAATAGCGGTCGAAATTTGGTTAAAATTGCAAATTCCTTAATGAGTTCAT
This sequence comes from Turritopsis dohrnii, assembly GCA_027922465.2. Classification (NCBI taxonomy): domain Eukaryota; kingdom Metazoa; phylum Cnidaria; class Hydrozoa; order Anthoathecata; family Oceaniidae; genus Turritopsis; species Turritopsis dohrnii. The sequence goes on along the minus strand of BQMF02000048.1, from coordinate 1,030,770 downwards.
GTAAATATTGCACGAAATAGTTTATGACTTAGTAATACTGGTAGTAGTGGTAGTAGTAGTGGCTAAAGTCTGAGTTAATTTAACTCGATTTTGTAACTCGGTAATTTACAGTGACAGCTCTTAGTTACAACACACTAGTATAATTGCATGTAAATACGTGATGTAAATGCACACCCAGGGAAAACATTGTCAAATGTTCGAATGATATGTCATTCAAAAAACGAGCTTGGAAAGAAAAGAGGTTGGATAATCAGATCGACTAGTCGGGATTATCGGGATTTCCGTAAAATTTTCAACACTCAAGCGATTTTTCAAGAATTTATGTTTTATTAGGTTTATCAAAATCATAAATAAAAACTGCATACACGCAAGTAGAAAATTCCTTTTATACACCTGATTCTTTTATGTAGAGGTTTGCTTTATTTTCTGGCGAATACACCTCATAGCTTCGAATATCGTTTTCACTTTTTACTTTGTGTGGAAGAAAACTGACTTTTGTTCTTGGTTTTCGTTCTGTTTTGCTACGAAACAGCGATAGTTCATCATAATTTTCGTTATTGCAAAACGGTTTGTGTGTCTTGTTTGAATAGACGTGATTATTGTTGTCCCGAAATCCGTTCACGGTTTCCGGCAAAGCCATGGTGAGTGGTTCTCTTCGTTCGGTTTCCGTACTATTAGCACTCGACGTTTTTTCCTCGCCAGACTTAAAGCTGACGTCATCAAAACTTGTTATCATTTTCATTGACGTTCTTCTTTTGCCGTCCGTAACGTCAGAATCGGAATGGGCCTGCAGACTTACATCACTCGCATTTAAACATTTCATGTTTGTTGGTACGTGAAGACAATCTACGGACGCGTTAGTACGGTTCTCCATCTCGCTTTTTTCAGATGACGATTGTTGGGTATGCAATGCTAAAGCACCCCTTCGCACGCTTCTTCGGGCAAAATTTTCTTTTGTAATCTCAGGAGGATGTTTTGATTTAACTTTTGGCGAAAACAGCGTCTGAGATATTTTCAGTTCAACCGGTAGGCTACTTTGAGTTTCAGCTTTCACGTCAATCAAATCATTATAGGTGTTTGCTCGTCTCCTTGTAGGCGGTTCTTTTATAAATTCAACAGGAAAAGTATTAGACTGTTCTTCATTTATCTCTTTATTTTGGTTGTCGCCGTCATTCGATTCCAGATCACTCGAGGTGATATCATTAGGCCGACCACTAAGTGAAGTCTTATTTTCCAAGAGAACTGTACTCTCACCAGCTGCGGTCATTTCTTCTCCGGAGTCTGTGTCGGTTAAAGCGACAACTACAGCTTTTCTTCTGCGCTCTTGACTGCGTGGATTAGAAGTCTTCGAAGGTTTGGAATTGATGATAACGGCAGAGCCTGAATCGCCCCGAACATGATTTGTACAATTAGAATCTACCGTACAACTCGATACCTGATCAAATCCATTTGTTTCCGATATTTTTTTGCTGAAGGTGTCTGATGATTGGTCCGTTAAGCGTCTTTTATTCACATTTCTTCGTAACGTTGTTCTATCGCGATCTCTTGATGATAGACTAAGAGGCTGCCTGAGTAAACCACGAAGGTTACCTTGAAGCAATGAACGGTTCTTCTTTGGTAGTTTCAAACGAGCTCTGACGTGCGCGTAATACAAACTAAAATTGCTTCCGATCACTGATATCGGCAACGCGACAATCAACAGGCCACATATGGAACAAATTGACCCGATAATTTGTCCCGGCCATGTTTTTGGTGTCAAATCGCCATATCCAACAGTTGTCATAGTAATAATACACCACCAAAATGTTCTGGGTACTGAGTCAAACTTCGAATCGGAATTGTAGGAGATTTCAACAGCATAAACTAAGCTTGAAAAAATCACGACTGGAATAAGGAGAATAAGCAAAAGCAGAGTAAGTTCGTAAGAACTAGCCTTTAACGAGTGTACCAACACTTGTAAACCATACGATAATTTAAAGAACTTGAAAACCCTTAAAATACGAATTATAACGAAGTTTTTCATCCATTTCTCATGAAGGAAAATCAGCATATACGATGGTAACACAGATAAGATATCAATCCAGTTCTTATAGTTCCTAAAGAACTCCTTTCTGTCTGGTGTGACTATGATCCTTGCTATTAGTTCCAACGTGAAAAAGGTCAAACAGATATAATTGATTATGTCCAAATACTGGTTACTCTCCATCATTGGTAAGGTATCAAGGCAATACACTGATATGGACATGATGATCATGATGCAGGATAGCAGGGAAAATCTCTAAAAAAAAAAAAAAAACATTTCCTTCTTTGATATATCTAAGTTTGGTTAGAGAGTTTCTTTACCTTTGGTTAGAGAGTTTCAAAAGCTTCTCACACTCATTAGATATCTTATTCAGCCTGTCTTACATTTATCAGCTTTTTGATTGGAAAGAGCATTTACCGTAATTACCAAAATACGCAAATTATTAAATCAAAGATTCTTTCTGTTGAATTTGTTATCAAATCTTAGTGATTATTAAGTTCTTGAATATTTGCAACATATAAAGCAAGAAGCGGCTTTGTCGCCTAAAGGTGAAGCAGGACGTGGACAACTTCGTCTTCAGGGCATGCCTTTTTAATGTTTGGGAAGTAAACAATATCACAGATTATTGAGAAGGAGCCCTGCAGAGAAATTCCTAGACGCAAGCTCACCTATGCTGATACTAGTTTCGAATTGGAAAAAATCGAATTCAATTTTAAGTGGCGCTGGCCGACTGTTGACTGGTGCAACGCTTGCCAAAGTGGAAGGCCAAAATTAAAAAGCTGTAAATTACTTCCTTTTGTTTTAGTGGACATAAAAAGTGTCAAAAACATTTTGCTATTAGTATCATAGCTACCATTTTAAACACTGGGTAGTGTTTGAAACGTTTATAACTTATGTCGATATTATATAACATTTTTCAATATGAATTTAATTTTTCTTATTAAGTTATTGGCCCCAAGCAACATCTTCTGGCTTTTCTTCTCAACTTAATCAGAACTAACACACAAAAAGATGAAGAAGAAGATGAAAATTTAGTGAATTTAGCAAATTTACTATTTTCGAAATATATTGACAACACATTGTACATAATGTTTTTACCAAACAAATTGTTTAATCAGAATTGGCATTCATAGCAAACGTTACTAAGCAACTCATTAATTTCACTTTATTGGCTTGAATGACGATTTCTTCAATGTGCTTATTTGCTGATAAAAGGATTCTTGAATAATAACTTAGCCACTTTCAACGATTTTGATTTAAAATTGAACTTACTTTTGCAAATGTTGAAGAATGGGGATCTTCTAGGATAAGCCAAAGTCTGTTGAAATCAAACTTAAAACATCGTCGATTGTCTGAAAAATTTGAGCATGTTGACATTTTTCTATTTAACATTCGAAGGTCTTCGAAACCAGGTCCCTCAAAAGTACGAAGATTCTCCTAAAAAAACAATAACGAAAATTCCCTTTCATGAAATGATTCGAACGAAATGATTCGAACGATATGATTCGAATGAAATGGTTTGAATGAAAAGATTTGAATGAAAAGATTTGAATGAAAAGATTTGAATGAAAAGATTCTATAAAGCCATTTTAATGCTTAATAAGGTAATGAAACCTAAGGCGCAACAAAATGGCACTATGGGCGCTGAATAAAAAAAAATGATTCCAGTTTTGTGACTCAAACAATCAAAATAGCAAAATAATCGCTTCCTTTCGAAATGTTTTAAAGCAAAATCGTGCATTCGCTATTAAATATGTATGATGAACAGTAGAGTAACTGTCAAGAGACGGGAAGGATAATTCCGAGTGGACTTGTTTCTTTTCAAGGCTTGGTGTCACTGTTAAAACCAATTTCATTCAATTTACTTAAATGACTCAATGTTCAATGTACATGAAATCTACAAACATACAAATTTCACCTCAGCTTCTCTGTGTTTTGTAAAACTTTCCCAACAGCACGGTTCCATCTGTTTTTCATCGATCCCCCAGAACTGTAGTTCCTCTTCAAAAGCCGGTCCGCATATATCTGTCGGTGTGTGCAATTTACCAGTTCTGTAGAAATTCATAATGTGAATAAAAGCTCCAGGATGCCGGTCGAAGAAGAACTCTTTAGTATGCAAAAACTCTGGGTCAGCATTTTCAATTAGCCACGATAACCTTGTATCAGATATGTTCTGCAAAGTCGTGATATAAGTTTCGAATTTCACTCCACCTACATTGAGGGTGATTCGATCTGCAGAGTCGTCATCATCATCGCTATGCGTATATTTATCCATTAAATGGATGTTACATTGAAGCTCTGTTATTGAGCTTTCTTTAATATATTTTTTGTTGCTTTTTTATTCTCTTTCTTTGCCCTTGTATTTACCAATTCTTTTAACTCTTCTAAATGCAAATTTAAAATTAAATTATTGTTAGTGTTAAATATTCATAGTACTGAGTGATTTTTATTCTTTTTAATTATTGTCTGTCTCTTATTAAATGATTTTCACACGCTGTAAAGTTGTGAATACTTGGAGATACTAACAGCTAACAGCGAAAACATTGCCAAACCAAACTTTTCGCCCTATATATACCTATAAATTTGATCACTCTTGACCAGCAGAGTTTGCCCCATAAGGTAGTTTGCCGAGAGTACTTTTTCCGTAATCATAGCGAGACCGTCAAGGCGTTAATGTGTGAAGATGAAGGAGTATTTAAAGTGTTGCTTGAAAAATTTCGAAAGATTGAAAGTAATCCTCATCAACCTAAACAAATTTTGCTAAACTTTTAATAATTCAATCCGTATAAATTATTTAATATTTATTCACACAATATCTATTTCGTTGCTAAAGAAAAATGTTTTTTTCCTTCAGCTTTAGTAGAATAACAAAAAAACAACAACCATATGGTGCAAAACGATTGTAGCATTAAGAAACTAACTCGTGATATGAGCAAACTCCATAGAGTCATTTTTTTAGCCTTAATGCCCTGTTAAATGGTAAATTATTTGCTAAACTATTCCATAAAGTTACTTAAAATAGAATAATTTACGAAATAATTTATCGTGTAATTATAAACTATTCAAAAGTTATTACAAGAAGCAAAATATCGAATCATTTGGATTTTATTCCGAATAGTTTAGCAAAGTTCAACCGACATACTGACATTTAAATAATGGAACACGTGTTGTACAAGGGTAAATACAACGGGTTTAGAACAAATTTCCCCCCAAGCAAGCACCAATAGTTCATGAGAAAAATTCGCGTGTCAACGCTAACGGTAAAATTATTGAAGCTTTAAAAAAGGAACATAGGACATAGATATGATCGTTTAATCTCAATTCTGGAAGACTCAAATACTCCATGGTCACGTTCTCTAAAATAATCTTTCACTCAACATTTTCTGTTTCGTTTCGAACAAACTACACTTCTTCAGCTGCTTATTCCATGAATGAATGAATGAACCTAAACTTATAACCAATAATTGAATTAATGAATTAATTGATTAGTTTATCAGTGTTTTTGAACATGAACTAAATTAGGGGCTGTTCATATGGAAGTGAGCTGGCCCGGTTAACCGGGCTGGCTCACTTGAATGAGATGAAATTCACCACGCGTTCATATGGCTTTTCTCATCCTACTTAACCGGGCTGGAGAATGTTGTTTACATCACGTAAACAATAATTCGAATTTCGACGCGTGCGCACTTGTCTAAAATCTATCCCACTAAGCCGGGCTGGTCTGTTCATATGAACAAATTTCATCTCACTTAGGTGAGATCCCGGTCAAATGAAATGAGATCTCACTTAAGTGAGCCAGCCCGCTTTTCATATGAACACAATTTATTTTTATAAAGATTTCTTAATGACAGTGAGATCTCTGCTAAGTGAGCTAGCCCGGCTAAATAACTAAATGAATAAATGAAAATAAAAAATGCATCCGAAATACTGCAAACAAAGTAAATGAAGTACATAACAAACAAAAATACTTTGTTAGACAGTTTGAAATTAAAGTTAAAAGTTAAAGCAAAATCTTCTTCTACAGACGTTTCTTGCTCTTTGCTGTAGATGATTTTTCAAACACGAGGCATTACTAACAACAAAATCACAACTTAATTACAAGTGGTACATCGAATTTACCGGAATTTTCCTTGTTGATCCATTTTTTTTTGGTAAATGGTAAAACATAAAAAAAATATACTTTACTAGCCGCCAAGGCGGTGTCGCTCGCCGCCCATGTGCACCTGCTCTGTGTCACCCCGGAGACCCTAATAAACCCCATATTTCCTAAAAAACGGCTCGTACAACTTGTGCTCAGCTAGAGGCAGATTCGAAATCAATTATCAAATATCAGTTTAACCAATGGTTCCAAAAAAACCGAAATTTCATGATGTGTTACTTATTTATTTTTTAAAACAATCGTTTATCACAACAATACGCTCAAAACGTAGGGAGAACAAACTTCAACTTTTTATTAGCTTTTGTTTTAAAAAAGTTACGCGCTCTAACATGGGTGCTATCAAACAGGGGGAAAATGGTTTCTCTTCTTAAAAAGTTCACACGGGAGGAGAGAAAAAAGGCACGTGCTAAATGAATAAATAGAATAAAAAAACGTTCGATCAGAAGCGCTTAACAATTAAAAAAGAAATTAAATTATTAAAAGAAAAGCAAAAAAAAACATTTTGTTTTACTCTTTTTTACCTGTCGCTTTTTAAACATTTTGGTTGCTCAAAAAATAGTTCACCCCTCTCAGACAGTCAGGCAATCGTTAGGATACACTGGCAAATCGAACATGCTATCAAACGCCACTGCTGCTGCTTTTTGTCGAAAATGTTTAATCCGTTAGTTTCTTTGTATTTAGTTGATGTATTGTTTTCAAAGCCAAGTCAACGTGGAATATAAGACTAACAATAATAATGAAAACAAAACGTTATTCCTATTAGTTCATCAGCCAAAAAAAGTCACGTTCGATTGGGGTTGCAATGTATTTGCTTCGAACTCACGTCGCACACAAAAAAAGAAATAATTTCGCTCACAACTTAATCTACCATTTTGCGTGATTTACAAACAAACGAACAGACAGAGAATCGGCTATTAATATATAGACTAGCCGCCAAGGCGGCGTCGCTCGCCGCCCATGTCCACCTGCTCTGTATCACTGTATCAATAAACGTCAAATTTCCTTATAAACGGCTCGTACAACCAGAAGCAGATTCGAAGTCACAACCTCTGGTAAAACCAATCTTTTATCAGTGTAGCAATACACTCAAAACGTAGAGAGAGAAAACTTCAACTTTTTATTAACTTTTGTTTTAAAAAACGTTACGCGCTCTAACATGGGTGCTATCAAACGTAAAGGGGAAATGGTTTCTCTTCTTAAAAAGTTCACACGGGAGGAGAGAAAAAAGGCACGTGCTAAATGAATAAATAGAATTAGAAAAACGTTCGATCAGAACGCTTAACAATTAAAAGAAGAAATTAATTTATTAAAAGAAAAGCAAAAAAAAACAAAAAACATTTTGTTTTGATATGATACTGTTATTTTACCTATCGGTTTTCAAACATTTTGATTGCTCAAAAAAAAAGTTCACCCGTCTCAGACAGTCAGGCAAGAGATAGTGGCAAACCGAACATGCTGCCACGTTCTGCCACTGCTGCTTTTTGTCCAAAATGTTTAATCAGTTAGTTTCTTTGTATTTAGTTGATGTACTGTTTTCAAAGCCAAGTCAACGTGGAATATAAAACTAACAATAACGATAAAAAGAAAACGTTATTCCTATTAGTTGATCAGCCAAAAAAAGTCACGTTCGATTGGGGTTGCAATGTATTTGCTTCGAACTCACGTCGCACACAAAAAAAGAAATAATTTCGCTCACAACTTAATCTACCATTTTGCGTGATTTACAAACAAACGAACAAACAAACAAACAAACAGACAGACAGACAGACAGACGGAGAATCGGCTATTAATATATAGATTCTTAAAAAGTTCACACGGAGGAGAGAAAAAAGGCACGTGCTAAATGAATAAATAGAATAAAAAAACGTTCGATTTGAACGCTTAACAATTAAAAGAAGAAATTAATTTATCAAAAGAAAAGCAAAAAAAAAAAAACATTTTGTTTTGATATGATACTCTTTTTTTACCTATCGGATTTTAAACATTCTGATTGCTCAAAAAAAAAGTTCACCCGTCTCAGACAGTCAGGCAAGAGTTAGTGGCAAACCGAACATATGCTGCCACGTTCTGCCACTGCTGCTTTTTGTCCAAAATGTTTAATCAGTTAGTTTCTTTGTATTTAGTTGATGTATTGTTTTCAAAGCCAAGTCAACGTGGAATATAAAACTAACAATAATGATAAAAAGAAAACGTTATTCCTATTAGTTCATCAGCCAAAAAAGGTCACGTTTGATTGGGGTTGCAATGTATTTGCTTCGAACTCACGTCGCACACAAAAAAAGAAATAATTTCGCTCACAACTCAATCTACCATTTTGCGTGACTTACAAACAAACAAACAAACAAACAGACAGACAGAGAATCGGCTATTAATATATAGATTGAATGTTTCGATGAGCTTTAGAAAAATGCTACCAGGTTCAAGGATGCTTTAATAGGGTTCTCGCTTTCTCCACCACCGTAATAAAGTTGCCAGTTCATCTTCAGTCTTTTTATCTTCTTTTGTGATTTTTTACATAAGGCTTTCTTTTTGATTTCAGAAAGTAGATTTTAGCCTTCTTGCACGTGACGGGTAGTTGCAAACATGTCGTTAACTTCAAATCTGTCGTCAACTTTCAATAGACGGGTTTAATTTTTAATAATAAATCCGAACAAAAGGTACCACATCATCACTTATTGCTGTTGAAATAAAAATTCTCATTATATTATTATCAGGCAGATTTTCTTTCCATCAAGTTAGACTTTCCTAATTTTGAATTTCTGGAAAAATAGTCGAAAATTTCTACCTCTACGGTATTGATTTCTTTAATGGCTTGCATACCATAGGTAACCAGAATCTCATTTCCGGAAGTTTCATTTCCGCTCTTCCCCTTTCTGTCCAGTCAGTAATGAGCAATAGATGTCTTATCTTCATAAAAATGTTCATAAAAGAGCTCATGTAGAAAAAAACGCGTCTTCTTCGAAAAAAAAATTGTTTTTAATGATATCTTGAAACCAAAAATCCATTCGAAAAACTAGATCTTTGTAAGAATTACTGGACGAAGACAGTGAAGATAGCTAACCAAGGAGACAGGTTGTAAGAAGAGTTGAACCGATAAGCCTTACTAACTATAAAAACATTTTCAGCTAGTAAAAGTAACTAAAAGTCCCTTTTTTACATTTCACTACTTGAATAATATCCATTCCTTCATAAATTAAGTGAATTGAATTAAGACAATTGAAAATTTGAAGGCTAGCTTCCTTTATTAGAATTTACATAGCGTTCGGAGTGAAATCTCAGACTTTGAAGCGCAGACTAACTGCCATTTTGACCAGAATAATAGAGGTCCAAGGTGTGTTAATGCAGTATTCAACGAAAGTCAAAAATATGTCAACTTCTCAAAAGTTAGAGTTTTATCTTTGTTACCAAAGAACGATAATGATGGAAATAGTTCCAAGCCTACCTGTTCGAGTTCATCAAACTTTTCTTTGTAAAAGTCACATCAAAGCTATTGAAAGACTTTATAAAGACGTTATGTTTTGTAATACAAAAAAGTTTAATCAAAAGCTTTTGCAAGAACTTTTGATGAGCTTGAATTGGCACATTTATTGTGCATCACATAGATTTTGAGTGGTTATTTTGACAGATCATTCTATGCAGCTTTTACGAAATAGCTGTTACATCTGCTCACTCATATGGTTAAACGTTTTTAAAGAACATTGAAATACACGTTTTTTTCCCACATCATACCAATTCCAACTATATATCATGTGGAATCTTTTACTCCTCATTGGTTAAAAAAGTAAACTCTCCCCAGGTCCCAAGTTTCATTTTATCCGCAATTTTCAGGAAAATCTATTTTCGTTTAAAGTAGACGAGAAGAGTGTGAGCTAATCGAGACTAAAAAGAAACATCATAATTTTGGACTCCGTTAACCATGTAGTATTGTACAATCGACAAATTTTAAAGCAAAATGTCAACAAGATGAATGTAAATAATGACAAACGCAAAGAGATAAAAACACATATAAAATACAAAAGTCCATTTCGCAGACAAGAAATTGAGATCCAGTTGTAGTTAAAACGTTCTTAAAGGAAATAACAGAAAATCTTTGCAAAAATGAATCGAAAACCATTGAAATCTAACCTAGAGACCACATTTGCGAACATGTCCATACTTCAAAAGATTTTTTCGAGGGTTTATGACAGATGAATAGATTCCGTGTAACACTTTAAACCTCGAAGAAAAAAAAGCTGCTGAAAATTTTACTTGCCAAAATTAAAGTTTGAAAATAGGCAAGCGCAAGAGTTCTAAAAAACCGAATTTTTGCTGAAAGGTGCCTTGATTTAAGATGTTAATTTTTCACCGATGGAACCTTGGTTTCATGGAATCTTTCAGATTACAATAATATTGAGGGAAAAAATATTAAAAGGAATATTAATCGCACTACCTTGGATTACGACGTCATTTGATATGTAACAAAAACAACATTAGAAATTGAAATCGAAAAACGATCGAAGAAATGTAACTAATATGTAGAGGTGTCATCCATGAAGTTCTGAATCTTCTCCAATAGTTTGAGTGATCTCAAATATTATATATTTATTTTTACTTTCTGACAAATTTTACGACTCATTTCTTGCAGAACAAGAGTTGTTTCATTAAACACATGTGTTGTACCAACTAAATTATTAAATGCTAAAAAGAATTCAAACTATTTAACTTATCTTTTTCTTTTTTTTCATTCTATCCCCATTGTTTGTTACGTTGGATTGAACTTTTCACATAAATGATTCATTAGAAACAAAATAATAGCAATAATATCATTTGAGGCAAACAACCAGTAAACCTTTCAAAGAGCCGTTGAAAAACATGAATTAATTAGTTGCCATTGACCCTTCTAGCCATGTACAGTTAAAAAACAACATCAATACATAGGTGCTTAATTAGGACCAATAAGGCTTAAGCGGCTTGATTTTAATGGCAAATGCATTTCATATGTAAGGCATTTCACTTTTTCCGCTTACTTTCAATTTGACATGTAAATTCACCTTAGTCCTCTTTTGAGCCAACCCAGAAGGCCAATACAAACTGACTCGACACATAACATCATCGCAGCTAAATGATATCAGATCAAATTAATATCAAATTAATATGTTTCCTCTAGCAATTCCAGTTTCTTCTGATCAGCTTCGCACTTAAATAGTAGTTGTGATACACGATTATTTCAGGTGAAATTCCAAATATTTCGTCTTAATTATCAAGATCTATTAGTACATGCTAGCCACTGATTGAAAGTTCTAATCAACTACAAACAATTTATAAAAAGTAAGTAAGTAAGTAACGGGAGTTTTTAGTCATCGGGCTTCCATCCATAATGGTTGGTTCTTCCGCCCGCCGACTTGCAAGTATTAGTTGACTTACCGCCAGAGATACGTATAGCATTGCTCTAACTTGCACGAAGGCCGGTGTGAAGTCAGTCGATGACTTCTAATGGGCTGACACGCTGCTTTTAAAGCGCATCAGAGTGGTGTATTGAAATACGACTGGACTCGAACACGGGTCTCAGCGGTCGCACTGAAAGGTAATAACCACTACACCATCGCTGCACGAAAAAGTGTTATCAAAATGCCACATGAAAATCGCAAATGTCCGTTGCAATTGATTTGAGAGTGTGTATCGTTAACGAAAGTAAACGAATACATGCTAGAACCCTTTCAAAGCATATACTAATATACCATTCGTTCAAACAATTTCAGAACAGAAAACAAACTGTCTACCATTCAATAGAAGTAACAAATTGGAAACACAGAAACCTTCTATTTTTCTATAAACATAGAGTAAATACTAGTTGTACTAACAACAACTATCAACAATAGTTGTAGAATTTCTTGTAAAAAAACGTCTTTAAGCTAACTGTTTTAATCCTTTCAAGGTGGTGGTGAAAAATCATCTGTTCCTTTTCTGAAAGTTTCCTTACAACGATAACAACAATAACAACAACGAAAGCCAGTTCTTAATACATCTTTTACATCTTAGATTTGTGGTGTGAAAACTGAACAATTCTTTCCATGACTCATTAAATATCTTTATTGCAAGAGAATAGAAAAACACATTCTTCAGTAAGAGCTATCTCAACACCTTGTTCTACATAGATACGTGAAAACGTAGATTATATCTCTTTTTTGTCAAGAAGTTAAAAGTCTGTTACGAGGTGCGGACAAAGTAACTATTTGTGACGCTTCAAGAGATTTTGATAACAAACCGAAAACGCTATGTAGTCTTGTACGAGTATTATATATATGTGCAAGCAACAAAGTACCACTAACAAATTTTCGCAAAATGTTAAGCAACAGTAGCTACTAACAGGACCTTAGATAAATTAGCAACATGAAATGCTGATGCAGCACTAGCGAAGCTACGGCACATTTTAAAATTGTTTTTATTAGAATATACATCCGTGTCAACCGATCTAATTATACATAAAATGATAAAAAACTGATAACAACATTTGGAATTCCATATTTAAATTTGACAACGTTTCGTTGCTTTGTTTATTCCGAAACAACATGCAGTATGTATAGAATTATAAAAAAACTGTAAAACGACTTGTTAATCAAGTGTTAGAGGTCATGTCCCAAAACATAATTTTTCAGCACAAGATCCCTATAACTTTGTTTCGGATTTTCATACGTAATACAAACGACTAAAGACAGCACCAAACTAAAATCATTTATTCCCATCATTTATTTATTTAATAATTAAAAATAAAAACAATCTTCTACTGCAACAATGAAACTTTGTTTCGGTTTTTCATTCATTTAAGGTGGATTTACACACATCGAATTTTTCGCGCGAAGCTAATTTTTCGCTCGTGGACCATTGTTTTGGAAAATTCAATTGCGCAATAAAATTTTGCTTCATCGAATTTTTAGCCGTCTACAGAGTAGGATTGAGTTCAACTTTTTCGCTTGTCAAAAATTCGCTTGTGACAACCAATCAAAATACACATTAAATGCTGACTCAGTAATAATTAATTTAGTAATAATTCAGTAATTTTATAAGTAACAGCTTCTTAAATTCATTCATCTTGTTTGTTTGTTTACAACTAGCCATGAAAACAGTAATTCTTTGTTATTTAATTGTTTCTTTAAATTGAGATGAGGCGACTTTTTCGTCATTAAAAGTTCGTTTCGCGCAAAGCATTCGCGCTGTGTATAAATTCGCCTTTAAAATATACTATAAATCATTTTAGGGCAACATCGAACAGAAACTACTTATTTCTATCATTGAATTCTTTATCTCTTGAACTACCTTTAAGGCTAGCAGAAAGCAAAAATGGCACTGCATCTTCATTGAAGACTAGCTCAAGTCTAAAATCTCGGCCAAAATTCAATGTAGAACTGTGGCTATCATATGTTCAGAAGAAAAAAGAGGAATAATAAGAAGAAAAACGCTGGTTTCAACATAACATTTCTCCCTATTGGAGGATATATAATCATGACTTTATTATTGTAGACCTCACAATTATTTTGTACAAGCTTTCGTACAGCTGAATAGAGGTAGTTTCTTGACCTTTTGATAATAAGCATGTTCTTCAAACAAATTCAACATGGTCGTTAATTTTCATGGAACAACAAATCCAGCACAAGCTTCTCAGCCGGTACATTGGTTAAAAAACCTGTGCGAAGGAGTGCATTTCTATATAATTATACACACAATTTCAATAAAAATGCTCTCCGTCGCAGTGATTTTTTGACGATTTTGCCCATTGGGTTATAGGTTCATGTGCTAGCGTTCCTTCTCGTACCCTAACTACTCATAAAAGACATCGTTAGGGAAAATTGAATTTTAATGGTGGTTTTTCTGGCACACCCGGTATTGTATTTGATAAACGAATATGGAATAGACATACTATGATTAACGATGCTTATAGGACCAATATAGAATAGAAGTGGCATAGGTGGCGTTAATCAGAAAATATAAATAATGTTAAGAAACATTTGGTGGAAATCAGCTGAGGTATCATTGGAATGAAGCAAATGCCATTGAAGCTATTAGTAGTTATAAGGTATTTGAAATACCAGTAAATCACCCCTAGAGCAATTGTCCCTATGTAAGTAACCCTAAACCTAACCCTTACCGTAGGGAGGGGAGCATATGCCAGGGGGTAATTATCCGGTGGCAACTTACTGGGGTGAGGGGCAATTTTCAGGGGCAAGGATTGTCCTGACACCGTTTATGATAATCTTGGTTTAATAAACTAATAAAAAATAGTTGACACAGTGTCGCAGATAAAGGGACAATAGGCATGGAGACAGCTTGCAAGTTATTGAAAAGCTTTGATCGTTCGCAACAGAAGAGAAGTATGTTTTTTCAATCAGGCTTGAAAGATATAAATCAAGTATAAATTGAAATATCCAAAGAAAAAAACGAAGCAGGAGCGCACAGAAAGAAGAAAAAAGCCAGACAGTATTAACTAAATTTTTACTTTTCTACTTAAAAAAACAAAGACTGGGTCAGCCCCTTTAAAATGTTTATCTCAGTGAACTATGGAAAAAAAATAGAAAATCGAGAAAATGTAAATAGAAAATTAGAAGGTATCTGAACGTTTATTGTTTTTTCTGATAATAATCTTTTCAAACGATTTATTTTAAACATCGAAAAAAATTCTATTTTACAACATCTTTTCACGTTGTCTTGGCAACGAATTAAATGCAATCTTTACGTCGTTGATATAAGGAGATCTGTATAGTCATAATAGAACCTTCATATTGTGAAAAGGATTATAATTAAAACTGTTTGTGTATTATCAGATCGAGCAGAAAAAAGGAGAAAATCTTATGCAATATCTTCTTTTTTTTTAAATTTTGACAGAAAACTGAACATATTTAGAGGTTTCACAATTTTTTTGATGTATTGGGAGAAGGTCAAAGAGGCCCTGATGTGGACCAATCAAATTGTATTTATTGTTTTGTATTTAAAATTATTTGTTTTGTAAACTTTAAATTTCATAATTATGATAATTTCAATAAAGTCAATCTTTGACTTGTGAAGGCAATTACATTTCATGTTATAAAACTAATCTCTACATTACAAGATTCCTGACACTTCATGTTTCTCTTCCTAGTTAACAGAATTTCCAAAACAATTTTTGTTTTTTTCAATAGTTCTACAACAGGATTTATCCTATAGCTACAGTTGAATCCAGTTCGAGGGAAAACAAATACATCACTGTGTCCCACTAGGCTGATAGCTATTTAATGGCTTGTTTATAAAAAGCCAAAATATTTGACTGAAAATAAATTCGCAAATTTAAGCGATATATTTCAGCAATGTTTTTAAATTTATTTGTGAAAATCTTCAAATAGAGAAGCCCAAAATCATAGCATTGCATAGATTATTTAGTTTCAGCCACTTCCAAATTTGTTTCACATTTTTTTTTTTTCAAAATGCGTATGTTAAATATTTATTGACATCATGGAACTTAATCAGATAAAAATTTATTTATGAAAACCTTCCCTGTAACAAAGTAGAAGTGCCTTACATTTATTCACTGGTTGAATGAAAATAGATACACCGGTCAGATATTGTTTGATGACGTCAGATACCACGTGATCAATTTCAGATTCGACTTTGGAGGAGTGGAGAATCAGGGGCGGTGGATGGACAAAAATACATGAAGGAGGGTTGATTTATTTACAGAGGAAATCGAGGAGAAACTATCCCTGGATCATTATTAATATCAAGTGAGCGACAGCTTCATCAAACAAACACACAAACTAGCTTACTTCAAAGTTTTTTTGTACTTTTCTCAAGTCGACGTATAAGAAACTACCTTGGGAACTGGGCCATTCGTTTGAAATGAGGGAAACCTTTGTTCGAAGATAATAAAATCATTAATTATTGTTAAACCTTAGAGGTGGTTCCTTCTGGAACGAAGCAAAGGCGAGTGAACAGCTGCAACTTCAGCTTGAGACGAATATTATACGTTGAAATAATTTCACTAATAAACTGCTTCATATACTTCAACAGAAATATAATTTTTAATGAACAAGAATTTCATGTCGATGTTGATTCAAACTCACATTCCGCCTATTTCTCCCTCCCTTCCACCTACATTTTAAAGGGAATGCGAAGTCTTTCTGCTGTTAAACTTCGCTGTTGTATGTAAACATTTACTTTACAAAAGAAACATCACACCATTAAATAGATAGGGAAAAATAACAAAGTGAAAAAAAAAAAATTAATGTCTACATACTAAAACATAGAATTTATGAACCAGTGCTAATTCAAAATTATTTCTGACGTAAGGACACAATATTAACGACGTTCTTCTTAATAACATCCAGTTCTGAATCCCTCCATCGCTAAAACAAATATTTTTCTCATCTTCTTTTTCAAATCCTGTTGCAATACAACAAAAAGCGAATTAAAGGAAACAATTTCGCTTTCTCCTTCCATTTCATTCCAGTATAACTTTTCTCTTTTTATTCCTATTATATTTTCTTATTAGTTCTTGTTCGTAGTATATAATTAGTACCTTTGTTTTGTTATTTTTTTTATTTTATTTAACTTTCATTATTACTACTTCGTCCCTTAATTATTCTATTAGAATACTTGATATAAATATTTTACAGAAACGAACAATATATTGAATTTTCTTTTTTAAATGTCGATATACGTTTCGATATCTCTTCTTATTCAAAACGTCTAGATGTGGTGTAATCGATTTGAACACAGGTTTGGGCGCCTGAGTTATCATTATTTGGTATTCTTTTATGTGGCTAGCTATACTCAGAAGCAATTGTATCTGTTTTCCAGGATGAACCACGGTTTGGGTTGGACGCCCCTGTAAAAGGAAGAGATTTGTTAAAAGAGACTTTTTGCTTATGTCAGTTTAATTCTTTATTTTATATTGTATGACGTAACTTGCAGCCGCTTGAGCGTGGGCGTGAGCGTGGGCACACTTATATTTTTAAAATTTACTTTTATTTGAGTCTTTTATCAAGAAAGAATTTTTTCTTGAGTGACACGAACTCAATCAAGGTCTTGCGCACGGTCGTTCAACGCTAGCCGAAACTCGGAAATTAATTGGTCAGCGCGGGAGCAGCTGATCTTTCATTAGCATTCGTGTTCGTCCGTCCGTAAGTCCACAAACTTTTGTCCCCAGTTGTAGGCTGATACCACTAAAAACACAAGCCTTAGTTTTAAGGCTGGAATAGAGGCTATTTGTCGATTGTGGCTTAATTAAGAAGTGTTTATTAATTCTTAACTACAACTATTTTATTAAGGTGAGTGCGGCCTCCAGAAAATTCACGTGAAATTGCTTAGTGGAGCTTGTGTTTTCAATAATATCTGAAGCAAACGAATTCCTTATTATGAATGATTTTAATATTATAAATGATCCTGTGACTATATCTTCTGATTTTTTCTGGGTAGCTATCGCTAATTTGGTGTTTTGTGTTATTATACTGGTCACAGACCTTTATCAAGATATGAGAGCTCTGCAAGAAGAGTCTATGTATTTATGTTATACATTGCATACCCTATTATATATTCATTTTGTATCTGTTTATGCAACAGTGACATCCATCAATTTAGACGAGCTTCAAGTTTTACCTTTTATACCCTGTTTAAACTAAAAGCTAAGTCAGATGTACACCAAAATAAAATGAAAACCTCTAGTCACCCTAATACACACAGACAACATTTTGGAAGTAAAACATTTAATTACCTGTGAAGGTGCATTGTGTCTTACTCAAAATTGGCTTAATGATATTCAGTGTTTATTGTAATGCATTTATCAATCAAAGCACACACCCACATGTTTACATGTTTGTCTTTCCATTTGAACAAATTCCCTATGGAATCATTATCCTCTTCTTCACTTAAATAGTCTTATTATTTATCATTATTTTTCTAATTTCGTTGTTTAGTTTTTGTGTCGTCTCTTAGTTTTTACTGTGTCCCTGCACGGATGGATGATAGCAATTTTATGTTCTTAATCTTATAAATACTCGGCAGTTGTTTTCCTTTTGTTTTTATTTTCAATGAAGAAAGACGAAAATGTGTTTGTGTTTGTATTGTCTAAGCTTTATTAAAGGAATCAGATGCAAAGCATAATTTTACGAAAAACAGAACAACAATGATGTTGACAACAATGACGACACCAGAGAAACATTTGGTTTCAAAACATGTGTTACACCACCACAACATGAACTACTTGTGGGTTTTGAGAACAATTTGTACGAAATGGTTAGAGACATAAAGTTCCATGAACACCCCAACAGATTCTTACTGAATTTGAATGTCGATGTAAACAGCATTAAATCATCAAAGAATATGTTGGTATTATTTGCTGATAAATCCAACAACATCTACGAAATGAAAAGTGATGATTACAAAAAATTATTACATGACAACATCACAAAATCATACCAAAAAGCCGACGTGTCAGTAAAAATAGAAATCGACATTGAAACAAAAGCATTTGCAAAAAGATTGAACCTCTTTAAACATATGTATTTGTATTGTCAGTATTTTTTATTATTGTCACTTATTTTTAATAACAGTCATTCCTGTTTGGAATTCATCTGTGCAGAGAGAAGTTTGTTTTTGAACTCTTTATGATTAAGAGAATCAAGGTCTGCATGAAATTTTGTGAAGTATACTGTAAGCTTTTTTAAACTTGTTAATTCGAAATCAGATTTCCATTCCATTCAATTCTCAGACAATCATATTTTGTATAACTGGAAAAGATTAGATAGAGTGAATAAAACTGTACATGAAAGTCTTTTTTATGTATAAAATTAATTTCATGCCTACCCAGGTGCAAATAAGGCATCAAAAATATTTGAATGATTCCGTGATATATATATAAAGATTTTGTTGGATTAAGTTTTGTTTCAATGATACTGGTATATGCACTTAATTTTGGGGGTACTGTCTGCTTTATTTTTTAACTCAATATCTCCATTAATCGCTGTCACTTTAGTTATCACTCAGAAATTGCTATTTTGACCTTCCTAGACCAAAACGTTTTAGATTTTGTTTTGCACCCCAACATTTTTCAACTTTGCTGAAGGCGCTGACCTTCAGGCCTCATGGCCTCTTGTTAATTATACTCATCGCCTTCCTCTCAAGATCTGTCATGGCTGAACAGCATTTAAAAAACTTACAAACATTATGTAGAATATGTGGAGAAAACCTTCATAAAGACTCTATACCCATTTCTTCACTTATTAATAACATTAAAGCTGTATTTTTCACCGATGTCAGTGCTGATAACTCAACCATCCATCCAAACAAAGTCTGTCAAAAATGTTATCAGACTATCAGAAATGTGGAAATAAGATCTACCACAACATCCTTAAAAGTTAAACCATGGGAGGCTCATAGTGAAACATGCACAATTTGTAACAAGAAGGGAGGGAGAAAAAGAAAAAAGAAAAGCTCAGGAAGACCTAAAATAAACAACAATAAAATATGGACAAGACAACACATAAAAACTTTAATAAACACTGTAGCAAAAGAAAAATCAATTGATGTAAATGACATAGAAATTTGCGAAAATCTCAACAGCCACTTAGATCTTTGCAGATGCTGTTCATGTAAGAAATTTGTGGTTCAACCGGTGGTTCTTAGTTGTCGGCATTCGTACTGCTTGTATTGCATTGTTCCATCACTAGAGGGAAAATCGTTCGAAAACACAGTTTGTAAAATGTGTTCCAAAGCTATTTATCCAGGGGATGTTGAATACGCACACCATGTTGTCGAAATGATTGAATGCATTACAATACCATGTGAAAAAAATTGTGGAGAAACATTTAAAATTTCTGAAAAAGGAAAAAAGATCCATCATGAACAGAATTGCAATGGTCCGCAACCAAAAGAAAACTCCACCGACATAATTAATCAAATTTTTTCGATTCAACCAACAGATTCATTGACCCGAAATATGGAAGATGCTGCACTCCATGTTTTAAAGCACAAACTGGCAAATGCAACATCAAACATCATTGAGTTTCCTTCTGGGGGACCAAGGGTAAATGTTACATATATGATACAATCTTCTATCAGGAGAAATTTTCAATGAAGTGAATAATCAAATTAAATGAACTTTTCATGTTATTTCTTCGTGTTAGGAAATAAAAGCTTATAGCTTTCCATTGTTTAAGTAAATTTTGAAAATTTCTTCTTCAAAAAGGCAAATGATATATTTTTATATATATATTTGTATATATAATATCTATTTCCCTTTTCCTAGCCGCATTGCTTCACATCTATAAAAAAGCCTGTAAAAGATAGTGATAGTGTCTGTCAAAGAACACTAAAAACAAGGGCAAAAAATATGTTGGACACACTTGCCTTAACGGCTGGAGCCTCAGGTTCTGCACAAACATTGCAAAGTGCTGAGTTAGTGAAACTATTTGACAAGGAAGAAAGAAGAGAAATAATCGCAAAATCAAATCGCTAATGTGAATAAGCCTAACAGCAAAGCCAATACAACAGTTTTTAGTATGTTTGAAGCTAAGGATTATGTCACCAACCTGAAAGTTGGGTTGAATCCGTTTTCAGAACAGGTTGATCTACTACAAACTTTGCAATGGGAGTAAGTTATTCACACTTTCGTGTTATCTTGAATGAATTTCAAATTTGTAACAATAAAATCTTACCTATCTAGAAACAGGAAGATACGTTTATTCTTGTATGGTGACTACGCATTTTTGTGTGCTATATATGGCATAAGTGGAGCAAGTGGTATGTAAACATGTAGGAATTCCTGAATCAATTATATAACAGGTTCATTATAGACATCTTCTTTTACAGGACGTCATCCTTGTTTATTCTGCCACATCACTAAGTCAGATATGCAGATACCTCATGAAAAATCCACAGAACGTTCCCTAAAAAGTTTACAAGATAATTATTGCGCATTCATGGCTGCTGGTGGAGACATCAAAAATGCAAAGGAGTACAATAATGTGATAGATGAACCCATATTCAATATACCACTTGACCAGGTTAATTAATTTTGATATTATCTATTAGAATTTAGGTAATGAATTTATGTGCCACTATAATGAAAAGGGAAAAGTTTAAAAAACTGATGATCAGCAGGCCTGATTTTACATAGCTCAGATTGTGCTTATTTAAGTATTATAAAAATGTGAATTTTAGGTTGCATTACCAGTCTTACATATTTCACTGGGTGTTTACCTGAAAATTTTCAATCTACTTGAAAGTACTTGTTATTTACTTGACATGAAAATTGCTGGACAATTGGCAATAAACGAAAAAAAGATCAATCAGAAGCAATTTGATGAATTTATAGCTACACAGTCACTAATATTAAATCTACAAAATCAAGTAAGTGACTTTGAGGAGACAATCAACTTGGTGCATGATGCAATTACTTTAAATATTTTAAAACAACCAGAACATACAAATGCTATCATGGACGTATACAAACCTCGATTAAGATATTTGGAAAGCAAAAAGGAGGAGAAGGTATGAAATTTTCTGTAAACTTTTCATCTGAGTTCTTCCACAATATTTATTTCATGTTGTCATAATAGGAACATGAAATTAGAGTATTGATTGACACATGCGAACTAAAACGTACTGCTGGTCCTTGCGTACAAAAACTTGATGAAATTTTAAAATCATTAAATGTTGAAAGACAAGCTTATCATGGGAAGTCTTTCGTGGGAAATCATGTGCACAAAATGTTAAAGGTGAACTGACTTACACTTAACAAGGTCATTTTATAAGCTATTTCAAGCTAACTTTGGAAACTTTTTTTCAGGTTACCAACATTATCAAGTTGTGCAATGCAATTCCAATTTTGGTTGTTCAATTGGGTCTGCGAAACACAAACTTACACCAGGAAGCCATAACAATATGCCAAGATTTTAAAAATCTTTTCAACAAATATGGTCTATGTCATGTGATGCTGAACACAACAGAGAACTTTGATGAGGAAAAAATTGAAACTTTTCGTAAGTATATAATAGTAAAAAGCTCAAGTTATAGGTATACATTATGCATCATTATGATCAATTGTGTTAAATGTTTACTTTTTTAGGTCAATATATCGAAGAGTTTGTTTCATTTTATCGTGAGAAATGGCCAAATGAAACAATAACACCCAAAATGCATATGTTGGAAGACCATGTCATTGAAGTTAGGACTTGGTGTTTACAGTGAACAGGGTGGTGAAAGTATCCACTCCGAATTTAATAATTTAGGGAGGATGTACTGTCACATGCATGGGACATCAAGGTTGCAAAGCATGTTGAAAGAACACCATATACGTGTGAATCCTATTGCCAAGAAACGAAAACCAGAAATAAAAAGAAGGAAATTGGCGCCCTACTAGAAAATATGACTAGTTGTTTTAAGTTACCTTGTTTTTGACTTTACTGTGTTGAGAAAAGATAGTTAACTGAACTAAAAACGACTTCATAGCAAAGATTTCAAAACTTTCTGTAAAAAAATGATTGGACATCCAGACCTCTTTGAAAACTTTGTTAGGGTCTTAAGCAACAAATAAAACCATATTTACCTTCTCAAAAAATTCATTAAAGTTCCCAATTCGAGGATATTGCATAAGCTGTAACGATATGTCGAAAATTTCGAAGGTAAAGTTACTAATGCTCATATGTGGCGACATGGACGCCATCATCCGCCAGTAACTGTTCAAGTTCATCTTCAACAATTATTCAACACGTGCATATCTTGCATGCAACCATATCTTCCATATAAGGCATAATTATTTTGATTTAAACAATGAGGTTTTCAAAAACAACTTCGTCGCTAGGCCTATGAAAATAGCGCCATGTTTATAATTCATCATTGCAACGGCTATTTTACTGCGCATGCTCACAATTAAATATACGCACTAAACGACCGTGTGCGCTCTACTGGATGACCTCTTGCAACACTTGATGATCAACGATATATCATCTGCCCAATTTCCTTCACTCACAATTGATGATTCGTTGCTAAAAGGAATGGAACTCTGGCATGAATTCCGAGAATGATAACCACGTCACTACAGCGCCTCAGTTGCGAAAAGGGTTGCTCATACAATCGCCATCGAACGAAGACTTAAACGTTATGAAATTGCAGCGCAGAATTTGATATGCAAAAAACATTGAGGAATGATTTTATTTTGTAGCCAACGTACTTTGTCCATATCATTTATAAATTATCATAGTAAGTGGAAACAAGGTGTGAATTATGCTAGATACTGACGATATTTCTAAAAGACATGTTTTAAAAAAACACGTAACCTGATGTTTTGAAATGTTAGGAAGTCATTCTCAACAGTTGCGATCATGGTAATGTTTATATGAATCAAAATTCCTGTTATGTCGTTGTAGTGTCTCAATTGGAACCTGTGGTCTGTTTGATCTAAAGAAAACATTTGTAGAACTTAAGAAACAAAACAAAACCTTTATATGAAAATTAGTGTTCCTCCAATCCCGTGTCGGTGCTTTCTGGGAACCTTTGTTTATACAGCTTAACAATGCTTTGAAGCACTCGGAAAGAGTTCTCCCGATGTTATAAATGGAACTTTAAATTCCGTTCCATAACCAAATAAAATTAATTGTACATGTATTTCTGTCTCAAATGTTTCGTTTAAATTTTTCCCATTTTCGAAAAGAAGAATCACTTTCTTTTCGAAAATGGGAAACATTTAAACGAAACATCATGAAACATCATCGTTGTCGTCATTACCCACCGAGAAAATTGGCGTAGGAGTACATAATTCTTTCCTAAACTGAATTTCTCAATATTTTGTAAGCAGCGCGAAGTTTTAGTTAGGACAAGTTTTAGTCTCTAAGGCTCACAAAGGTCTTTGTTTAAACACGTTGCACGTGTGTGGGTTGTAAAAAAAGCCTTTTAAGCTCAGGATAGGTACAGCAGCTCAGCTCAACTTCCTCCTCAACTGGAACATCAAGAATGTTTGTCATCTGCATCACTTATGTTTGATGTTTCTCTAGCTACTTAAATAAACAAATATTCAAATGTATGCTGCCGTTTAGCTGCCATATTTTAGTGATTAGCGATTAGTACAATAAATTCTTCACCGACGTACAAGACGCTTTATATTTGAACTTATCTACAGTTTTATTATTCTGTCAAACAACATTAACATAATTTTGATCAAAATCATTTTTGGCTGCTTTTTTCGTGCGCATGTGCAGAAGGGATGGAATGGTTTTTAAATATTATTATTAAACTTTTATGCGATTTGTTCAAATGCATAGCGTTTCTTGCTAAACTTGTTTTGACGTCGCGTTCGATATGGGTCTCAATACAATGTCTTCACACTGACGTCGCGCCCAAGAAGAGAAATAATTTATGTGTGATCTTACATTGCTGACTACCCGATCTCTATCACAGCTCAGGTCTGCCATTTTGCGTGACCGATAAAACCAAGAACACAACAAAGCCATTTTTTGTAATCTGTTCCAAACATTTATCATTTTTCATTGGAGTTTCCTTGTCAATTGTAAAATATGTTTTTAATAAAACGAAAATGAAGTTAATTCGCTATATTGTTTTTTTAAGTCTTCATAACAGTCTGCGAATTCCAAATTAATTATTTTACCATATTCTTGTTGATTGAACTATGGAAGTAACATAAATAAGATTGTTTTGCAACTGCTAAAGTGGGGTTTACACGTAAAGATTCTTAAAAAATTGTACACCAAGCGCTTCAACACATTAATTATTCATGACCGCGTTAACTTTTTGATGTACAAGCATTAAAACAGCTGCTTAAAAGGAAAATCTTTCAAGAATCTTTACGTATAAAGCCCCCTTAAGGAAAGAGGAATTATTCGAAGCTGCAAGTCATAGAAAGAGAAATGCGTCCTGCTTCTTATAAATATACTTGCCCACCATCTCTCCAAGTCTTCTTTACCTTGTTCATATGCGAAAGGCGAAAA
The DNA here is from genome assembly GCA_027922465.2 of Turritopsis dohrnii. NCBI lineage: Eukaryota > Metazoa > Cnidaria > Hydrozoa > Anthoathecata > Oceaniidae > Turritopsis > Turritopsis dohrnii. Next base: position 1,005,644 of record BQMF02000048.1, on the reverse strand, counting down.
AGCTTTGGGGATGAGGTTGACGTTGGTCTTGAAGAATGGGCATTATTGAACAATATCGCAATCTTTAGATTTTTCTAGGTCCATTAAACACTTTCACTTTTTTATGAAGGTATCTGACCTTGATCGGGGATAAAGCTGACGGGGAAGATTTCTTAATCTTCTTATAAAAAATAACTGCACTATGCAACCTGAAGCCACTTCAACCTCTCAAAAAGCTGAAGTGATGATAGTCAATATTCTTGTCAGTTGTGACTGATGATTGAATCTGAATTTGAACTCATGAAGACATCCCTCCCAAAATGTTAAGTAGGCTTTATTTTATTGTGTCTGACAGCTGTGCCAAAGAACAAATTTAAGACGTTTTTGCAAATACTGAAATGTTTCCAAGTTGAGAATATTTGTGCTGTATTGATGGTTATAAATGTGGTTATCAGAATGCCAGCGAGTTTTATAGTTACTTGTTTCCAGTTGATTTTGCTTGGTTTGAGGACATCCTGAAAAGGAACTCCAGGAGCTTTGTTTTAACTGGGCAATTGTAGGGTTGTTTTGGATGATGTGATTGTAAATTCTATTGCTCGTTCGTGGTTAAGTTTTCTCATGTTTATTTTGAGTTGGGATCTCACGTTGTCGCACATGTGATTCAATCTTTTTCTAATCAAGGCCCGCCTATTCGTCTCCCTCACATAGGAAATCTGACGTCTTTGTTGCTAAAGCAATTACTTTTATAGTTTCTTCTTATGTTACCCTCATATGAGTAAATGACGATCACTAATTTATATCTATATATTAATAGCCGATTCTCCGTCTGTCTGTTTGTTTGTTTGTAAGTCACGCAAAATGGTAGATTAAGTTGTGAGCGAAATTATTTCTTTTTTTGTGTGCGACGTGAGTTCGAAGCAAATACATTGCAACCCCAATCAAACGTGACTTTTTTTGGCTCATGAACTAATAGGAATAACGTTTTGTTTTAATCATTATTGTTAGTTTTGTATTCCACGTTGACTTGGCTTTGAAGACAGTACATCAACTAAATACAAAGAAACTAACTGATTAAACATTTTGAACAAGGAGCAGCAGTGGCAGAACGTGGCAGCATATGTTCGGTTTGCCACTAACTCTTGCCTGACTGTCTGAGACGGGTGAACTTTTTTTTTGAGCAATCAAAATGTTTAAAAACCGATAGGTAAAAAAAGAGTATCATATCAAAACAAAATGTTTTTTTTTTTTTGCTTTTCTTTTAATAAATTAATTTCTTCTTTTAATTGTTAAGCGTTCTGATCGAACGTTTTTTTATTCTATTTATTCATTTAGCACGTGCCTTTTTTTCTCTCCTCCCGTGTGATCTTTTTAAGAAGAGAAACCATTTCCCCCTTACGTTTGATAGCACCCATGTTAGAGCGCGTAACTTTTTTAAAACAAAAGCTAATAAAAAGTTGAAGTTTTCTCTCTCTACGTTTTGAGTGTATTGTTACACTGACAAATAATTGGTTTTACCAGAGGTTGTGACTTCGAATCTGCTTCTGGTTGAACACAAGTTGTACCAGCCGTTTATAAGGAAATTTGACGTTTATTGATACAGTGATACAGAGCAGGTGGAGATTGGCGGCGAGCGACGCCGCCTTGGCGGCTAGTCTATATATTAATAGCCGATTCTCCGTCTGTCTGTTTGTTTGTTTGTTTGTAAGTCACGCAAAATGGTAGATTGAGTTGTGAGCGAAATTATCTCTTTTTTTGTGTGCGACGTGAGTTCGAAACAAATACATTGCAACCCCAATCGAACGTGACTTTTTTGGGGTGATGAACTAATAGGAATAGCGTTTTGTTTTTATCATTATTGTTAGTTTTATATTCCACGTTGACTTGGCTTTGAAAACAGTACATCAACTAAATACAAAGAAACTAACTGATTAAACATTTTGGACAAAAAGCAGCAGTGGCAGAACGTGGCAGCATATGTTCGGTTTGCCACTATCTCTTGCCTGACTGTCTGAGACGGGTGAACTTTTTATTTGAGCAATCAAAATGTTTAAAAACCGATAGGTAAAAAAAGAGTATTATATCAAAACAAATTTTTTTTTTTTTTTTTTTTTTTTTTGCTTTTCTTTTAACAAATTAATTTCTTCTTTTAATTGTTAAGCATTCTGATCGAACGTTTTTTATTCTATTTATTCATTTAGCACGTGCCTTTTTTCTCTCCTCCGTCGTGATGTTTTTAAGAAGAGAAACTATTTCCCCCTTACGTTTGATAGCACCCATGTTAGAGTGCGTAACTTTTTTAAAACAAAAGCTAATAAAAAGTTGAAGTTTTCTCTCTCTACATTTTGAGTGTATTGTTACACTGATAAAAGATTGGTTTTATCAGAGGTTGTGACTTCGAATATGCTTCTGGTTGAACAGAGGTTGTACGAGCCGTTTATAAGGAAATTTGACGTTTATTGATACAGTGATACAGAGCAGGTGAACATCGGCGGCGAGCGACGCCGCCTTGGCGGCTAGTTGAACTTTAATACTGCGTCTTGGAGCTGTAAGTAACCGTTTCGAAAGGTTGTTAAAAATTCATAACAATTGTTTGTCTTCGGTTCAAAATAGCTCGTAATGTTTCAATGATCTTATATGAAATTCTAAAACGTGTAACGTAACTTTCATCCAGCGGATTTCGACACTGTCATTGATTACATTTTATTTAAGAAAGAACCCCACCCCTTGTACCACAATAAACGTTTTCTAACTGAACTCCGAAGTCTGTGTTGTCCAGATATAACACAATCGAGTACAGAAAACACGATGAAGTCTTGTGTCTCTGGCCCGAAGTCTGCCAATTGGTTCTAAAGATGAAATACTCACGTAGTCAACGAGACTGTCACGATCGTTTATTTGCCACTAAGGTTAATTCAAGCTGATTGGTGTGCAAAAGATCCTGGTCGCAAAAATTAAATTTAAAAAACTAATTAATCTCCGCAAATCCACTAAAAATAAAGACTATAAAACGCACAGCAGGGTGCAGTTTTTCATAAATTTTTTTCCGCGCAATGATCCCGTAGTTACTATTAAAGCTGGCTTTCCATTAACCTGATTGGAACGTGTAGAGAAGATATAGTTTATTTAGCGCAGAGTTAAATCTTGAATAATTAGAGCTTTAAAGTAACTCATTTCTAAATGACCCTCTCTAACAATTCCTCTCTAACTGATCCTCTTACACACAAAACTATGGACTATTTTCTACTAGACTTTCTCATAAACAATTCTATCCTTCCCATTGATTTTAAATTTCATAATCGCTATCACGTACTGCAATAGTGAAAAGCATAAATGTCATTGATATTCTTGTTGAATATTAATGCCATTTGGATGTTGTGACGCAATTTATGAGAACACCGTTTTGTAAATCAATGAATGTAAATCAAATGACCTGTGATTATACATTGCCAATACTTTTACTTAAGAACACAAGAGTTTTCATAAGTACTGGTCATTAGATTTACTTTAGACAAGTAAAAAGTTCGATCGTATATATAAACTAAAGCAGTTCAGCTAACGTCAAACGGCTAATCGATTTAGAAACAAAAACAACGGCATCATCACTTAAACTTGAGAAAAAAATTTGTTCGTTCAGTTCTTTTTGTTTTCTCCTAGTTTTGCATCAACTACAAAATAATGTCAGCAGAGTGAATAGTTAGCTACTGCACTAAAGAAACATTGTATGCAACTCAGAAGTACACCAGGAAACCACTTTAGAGAATTTGGGATTCATTCGTCAATACCCGTAAGGACACATTTCATGCCGTCGGCCCTTCAATTTAACAGATTGAACCCGCGACCTGCAGAACATAGCAGAATTTTACCCATCTATACCTGAAAATGAAAGCGATTTCCTTCGCACAATCCGTGATGGAAATCCCTCCTGAAACAATAAATATCATCATACTTGCACGTAAATCGTTATTATTCGAAAACAACAAAGTGGCATGGGTCAAGAAAGGTTCCAATTCATCATTTGACGTCACAATGGGTAGTTTTGATGGTGCAGAGATTTGCGTATTAGTTGGTCTCTACATCCTGAAGAAACTGTTCACTATCATCAATACGAAAAAAGTAGGCCTTTACAGAGATGGTGGTTTTGCTGTAATAGAAAATGCAAACGGTCCAAAAATGGATAAGATGCGTAAAGATGTCATCAAATTGTTCAAAGACGAAGGTGTATCTATTACAATCGAGACGAATTTTCCTGCAACCGATTTTCTTGACGTTTCATAAGACTTTAAATACTGCTAGTTATACATTAATGCACAATGGAATCACCCACCAACGATTTTGGAGCAACTTCCAAAAATGATCAACCGTCGCTTAATCGACCTGTCGTGTAATAAGGAAACGTTCGACGCAGCCAAATCACCTTTCGAAACAGCACTTAGAGAAAGTGGTTTTAATGTAACTCTCAAGTATGACCAACACAATGCAGCGAAAGGAAATAAAAAGTGGAACCGAAATGTGATATAGTACAATCCACCATACAATATGAATGTTAGTACGAACTTTGGAAGTTTCTTAAAAAAAGATTTTGCACCTTGTTACGAAACATTTTGTCAAAGGCCACCAACTGTACAAAATCTTTAATACTAACACTATTAAGCTCAGCTATGCATGTACACCAAACGTCATTACACAGCATAACTTACACCTTCTTAACAAACACGACCAGCAACCTATGCGACCTTGTAATTGTCGATATAAACCAAATTTCCCACTCAATGGCGAGTGGTTCACACCATGTATAGTTTACAAGGCTGAAGTTACCACTGCTGATAATGAGAAAGCGATTTACTACGGAGAAAGTAACCACGTGAAATCATTCAAGCACAAATCATGTGACTGAACTGTCGTAATACATTTGGAAACTACCCAGCCGGCAAAAGAACGTCCTCGAAACGTTATATAAACGTCATCACATAACGTTATAATGACGTTCTCATGTGGAACAAGCGACAACGTCATTTTCTGACGTCCACAGGACGTCCTGAGGACGTTGTCACTTGAACGTTCCTTGAACGTTTTAATAACGTTCTTATAACTATTTATTTAATGCTTCTAGGAGACTATGCGTTGAATTTACTCCAACCGGTTAGTTCAAATTAGAAAAGTCCAGAGAGGTGGGAAGAAAACAAACCGGTGTAGGAGAACACGTTTCTTGACAAAAAAATATAGCTCTTATACATTCTTTATCAGGATAGAAAATTAGATTATAAAAATAAAACTTCCTTCACAAACATTAGTAAAAATATTTACACCGTAAATAAAAGTCAAAATCTTTTCGATAAAGATTTGATACATAATAGCAGAACCATAGCGTGCAATGGAAAACTTAAAGTATAACTTCGTATAACATAACTATAAACAACTTACAATAAAATATTAGGTATTACAGATGAAACGTCGTTCATAAATGTTAGTATAAATTAGTTAACAATGATAAATAACAGTGTTACCACAGCACGCTTTAAAAATACGTGACGTAAACAGCAAATCGTCAGTTATATTAAGTCTCTAAATCTTTTAAACGTGCTTAAGCCATGATGCAAAGCAAGAATTTGGTCCTTATGGAAGGCATAATAGGAATAAATTAATGCATACTCAGTTGAAACATCTTCTGGATATATACCACTGGTAAAAATATCCGTAGAGAAATACTTGTATATAAATAACAACTAAAAATCAACTGATCCTATATGTTAAACCATGTTAAGAAAAATTATGATCGATTTCGTGATCAAAGCAGAAGAACAGACCTAAATTTAATAAGACCAACTCCATCATTTCTCTAGTATGCCCTCGATAAGTGGAAACTTCTTTAGTTGAAACTTTCATTAAGTGAACAGATTTTTACAGTCCCTTGGATGTACTTAATTCAATCAGCAAAGTGGAACTTTCCTCTGAAAAGAATGTTTGAATTCTCTGTGGTTGTTTGAATGTTTATGGCAAAACATTTGATTTCTATAAAGATGAAAACATAAAAACCATATCACTAGTCACATTTTTAAAATGAAAGTGCTACAGGCATCCAAATGAAGATAAATACAAAATGTGATACAAAATACAAAATGTGATAAATACAATGCTTTGAAAAAATCGATAGTGCGGTCAAAAATGTGTAGCTGTACAAAGAAATATGGTAATTTGTGAAGCCTTATTTTTCGTTATTCTTTTTCCATTATTATTCATAATTAATTCATTTTCACGAAAATCGGTTAAGTAGAACATTGGATAAGTGAGGTTTGCCTTATTGAGTGCACACTGTATAACAGAGTGTCACATGTTGAGCTCAAATTAGATCTTAGTCGAAAATGGAAAACCTGATAATAATGAAATTCATGTATAAGAGTGTGGAAAAATACAACACAAGAAAACTGTTTCTTTTAGTTTGTTTGCTCTTCTCTAATTTTTCAGGAGCATGTTTCAAAACATTGATATGCGCTTTGTTTACTCATATCTGCGGAGTTCTGAGTAGCCAGTAAATCGCCTAAAAGAGAGAAAAAGCAATAAAAATATAAAATGATAACAAAAATGTCGTACTTAAAACAGAGTCACATTACTTTCAATAGTATCCATGACACAGGTTTAAAATCTTAAGAAAGTATATACTCCTACAAGTAAAAATTGTGATGGATAAAATTGTATGTGAAATAAAATTAAATAAATACATACCTACACGCAATAACATGATATATGGCTACAAGTTTTCATTTTTCTTTATGCCACCAAGGCTATACTCAAACAGCAATGCAATCGTCATTAGTTAGCCTTAAAAATGAAGTGCAGAAACATTGCATAAACATTTTTATGTCTCCTTCAATCAACGAAAAAATTAGTCTAGAATATTGTTATACAACACGACCCTATTAACCAAGATTCTGTAGAAATGGGATACATTATAGGTAAAAGTATTTTCTTATATTATCCCTCCCTTGTCTTCGATCAAAAAGCAAGAAACCACTTGAGTTGTGGGGCCATCTGTTCTTTGGTGTCACATCCTTGATATTAGGTCAACTAGCCTACTCTTACGATAGGCTTATTCAGGGTCAATAAAAAAGTGTAGGTGTCCAACATTGTGATACTTCTTTTCAGTCTTATGTATGGATTAGGTTACTTACACGTTTTTCTGTTCTAATTTAAATGACTAAGCTCTCCTCCACAAATTTTCACTGAGCTCCAGCTACGCCTCCGCTTCCAGACTAAAATTTAGTGATTCTTAATGACGAAAAGAACATACTTACCATAACGATATATATATTTGTATTTGTTCTCTCTCACATCTTTACAACCTTTTCTTGACACCATAGCAAGCTGAAAAATAACATTACAACTTAACATTGCTTTTTAAAGATAATTTTTTTTGAAAGCTTGTGCAAACTACACTTGAAATTAACTTTTATTGAACATAGTCATGACATCAGTAAAGTAAAAATTCAAAAAAATCCAAAATAAAAAATACACTAAAATTAACTTACCAAGCTTTGATAAGCATCTACAGTAGTACCAGAATCATCATGCGTGCTGTGTAACCTGAAACACTCATGAAGGCTTCTTCAAATTTTCATCATCAATACTCAAATTATAATCACCATCATCATTCTCCCCTTTGGAACAGTATATATTTCAACATTATCTTATTCGTGTTCAGAAATACTAGCTTCCTATGTCAACAAGAACCTTTCGATTTCTAATCGCCTGTTGCGTCATCTACTATGTCTCAACAAAATTTGTGAAAGCCATTATATTATACATTTCCAGAAAAGTCTTGTTATGTGGCTGCATGCTGAATCGAAGCCTTCTAAACAAAACTTGTCGATCGAATAACCACCATCTTTTTTTACCACATGGTCAGACCAGAGTAAACCGTGTGAACACATGTAATAACAAACTTGTTATTTCGGGAGAAATTAATGCATCGATTAAACGCCCCCCTTCTTTTAAACGCCCCCCTCGAATAGACGCCCCCCCTTTTCACCAGATTTTTAAATAAACGCCCCCCTCTATTAGACGCCCCCCTCGAATAGACGCCCCCTCTAGAGAGGGGCGTTTATTAGAGACACACTAATTAAGGCATGTAGAACTACTACATTGCATTGTTTCAGCCTCAATGTTTTCATTTTGTATAAAAATATGGAAATTTGCGATAGACGCCTTTCTTTTTAAATTTTAAACTAACAGTTGGAAACTTTGTCTTTATTGACGAAGATCTTGAAGTTTAATTTTGTATATTTTTTATCGATGTTTATGTTTAGTTTATACTTACGAAAAAGAAGAGTTTCACAAAAATTCAATAGACGCCCCCCTCTTTTAAACGCCCCCCTCGAATAGACGCCCCCCCCTAAAAATTCAAAAAATTTAATAAACGCCCCGGGCGTCTAATCGAAGCATTACGGTAAATAAAAAGCATGTCGCATATTCTGTATAAACTGCAAAGAAAAATAAAAATCTTCTGACAGCTTTTTATTATGACATTTTACGATTAAATTTAAATTCCGTCACTTTCAATATATAATAGTTATTTAATATTTTTGCCATCATGTATATGAATCATTTAAATAAAAAACAACAAGTTTTTAATAACAAAGCAAAAGCTTTCCGGTATGTTAACAACACTGATGATGGTATAACATACCGAAAAGCTTTTGCTTTGTTTTTGAGCCATGTGGTAAGCCACTCACAATCGATACAAACCAGGCGCGAGAAGGAGAGGATGCGCAAAACATGCACACTGGAAATAAAAATAAGATGATGCAGGGAATAAAATTGAGGAGAAAGAGGGAAATAAATTTGTCAGATCAAGTTTTTTACCGAAAGCCATGTTCGGAAATTTGTGTTCGGCAGACGAAAATTCAGAACGACACTACCATTATTTCACATTCTAATCTGATCTTAGGCTTATGTGGTGTAAGCACGACCTTTTAGTTCATGGTTTGGCCGTGATTCCGTCACCTTGCTGACGTCATATTAAATGACTTTAAGTGACATCATGAAAAGGTCATAAAGAAGTCATATGACTTTTTAACCAAATTCAGACATCGCAATAACGTCATAACGACGTCATGTGTTTGGTGAGATTAATAAACAAATAAACCTTTTCCCACCAAATCATTTCGTGTACGTCGAAATCTTCGTGTGTACATCGAAATCATTGTGCGTACATCGAAATCATTGTGCGTACGTCGAAATCTTTGTGCGTATGTCGAAATCTTTGTGCGTACGTCGAAATAATATATGTGACGATTCAAGGGAAAATCACTACAAGCGATAATAGCGCTCGCATCGGGAAGTAGCGCTAAATTTATCGCTAACATTGAGGAACTTAGCGATAAATATAAGCAGCACAAAAAGCGCTTTCTTGTTTAATTATTCGAGAATAATTAATTTGTTGCTAATATTCATCATAAATATTATTCATCTTTCCGTGTTTTTTATATAAACGTTTTTCAATTATGGTTTTGAAGTTTACTTGTATGTGTAAACACAACCTTCAGACAATCTTTCACATAAACTTCACGAAAAGCCGAAGGAAACAGGTGTTATTTTATTTAAACGAAGGTGAGTATTTCAAAAGAGAACTTTCGCAACTCGTCAAGCCGAAGTTAAAATGTTTTCATTTTCCCCTTCCTACATTCCTACTTCATCCCAATGTTGAACCTAAACACATTATCGATGCAGTGACAGGAGTCAATAGCGACCTTAAGTTGAGCAACGTACGACGACAACGAAAACATAAAGGAATCCCCTTGTCGTAATACGCATGCGCATTTTCAGAATTACGTTGTAGAACTCTAACCTGAACGTGAAATCAGCCATTTCCACGTTGTCTGGCGACGAAACACATGCATTCAAAATGATGGCTGAGGAAACACAGTGAGTTGTTTAGTTTTGTTGTTTCCATACTTTCTAACCTTTGATAATTCATTTTTTACTAAATCTCTAGCTGTTCGATATTTTGCGAAATACTTTTAGTTTATATTATGCAACTTTTTCACTTTCATATTTATAGACAAAGAATGAAGTGGAGCGACGAACATGATATAAATTTATTAAGAGAAATCCTGTCATTTGAGCCCTTCTCTCACAAGCATGGGAGTGAAGAACGTGGAAAGTGCTGGGAGAGAATTGCTGAATCACTGAATAAATTTCAAGATGATGAATTGTTTTATAAAGTAAGCCAGCGATCTGTACGTGACAGATACAACTACTTAGAGAAAAAATTTAAAGAAAAAGTTCGAGCAGAAGAACAAGCAACTGGGATTTGTCCAGAGGAGGAATCAGAAATACATCGAGCTATCAGAGACATTATGGAGCGTTTTAGAGAGACCCAACAACTACCAATTGCAAAAAATTACCAAAAAGACCTTGCCCAGGGCAAGGAGATGAGACAACAAAGTTTAGAGACATTTAGGGAAACATTAAAAAGAAACTCAGATGATGAACCCCAACCACCAAAGCGTAGAAACACTGGAACTGAAACATTTCGTTTTTTAAAAGAGAAAGCTGACTCAGATAAAGAAATTAAACAAATGGAAATAAACTTTAAGAGAGAGGAGCTTAAAGAAAAAAGTAGAATTGAAGAAATGGTTAATGAAAGAGAGAGAGAAAAAATTCGTCTTCAACAAACACAAGTAGAACAACAACAGCAATTAAATGTAGCTTTCTTTCAAGGTATGCAACAACAGCAACAACAACAGCAACAGTTGATGGTTGCTTTATTTGAAGTTCTTAAAAATAAAAACAATTAAGTTCTAGCTAAGTTTATTGCATGTTTTTATTATGTTTATATTATATTTATTATGTTCATATGTTTGTTTATGTTCTTTTTTTTCCTTAACAGCCCGGGAGAAATTAAAGTTTTTTACTTGTGTTATATTTTTTTTTATATATACATACAGAAACGATATTTTTTCAACAGCCCTAAAGTGTATCCTTGTAATCTAAACAAAGAAGTTTTTTATTGATCTCTTTTTTTTATTACTCATAAACTGTACATATTTTTCAAATGTTTTCTTGTCTGGAAAACTTGTCTGTATTTTCCTGTCTAGACAACAATTGCTGTACATATATCTTAACAAGATTGTTTACATTTTGTTAATAAAGACAAGTTCTCATATTAAGTAACGTCTCACTTATTGGAAATATTCCCTTAAACTAGGAGGTTCCAAATCAAAAAAAGTGGAAGTTTGTGTCCCATATAGAATTGCTCTAGCATTATGCAATAAGGCAGCTACAGTATACATTTTGCCAACTGCACTCAACTCAATTTTCAAGTTCTTTTTAAAGTCGAGGAATTTGAAGTAGTTTATAATGTCCCCGAATATCCACTCAACAGAAGTTCTAACTTCGCTCATTGATTGATTCCACAATGCTTGCACGGGTGTGATATTAGCAGATTTGAAAGGACATTGCAGCTGGGGTCGAAGGGGATACGCTGGGTCCCCATATATGCATAATATATTACCGTTAGTATCAATTGCATGTTGCTGTAATCTTGGAAGAAGTCTAGACATTGCCAGCATTCCACTATCATGCCTTCTCCCTTCAACAGGTCCAAATAAGTTTGCAATCAAACCTGAAGGTGTAACCACACTTTGAAATTTGATTGCATGGACTTTCTTATGCCCATTATACAACACCCTTTGGTTTTGTCCTGGTCGACACACAGGTCGCACAGTTCCATCTATGAAACCCCAGCAATTTGTAAGAGCTGCTCCTTTAGCGTGGATAACGTACGCGAAATTTTGAGGAGAAAGCCATGGCTGATTAAGATCTGTTAACAGGTGGTTCCATCGGCGGTATAAAAAGTTTGTAATATGGTTTGTTATGATTGATAACTGTGGAACAGCTCTCCCAAACATTGGTATCATGTCTGTGTATCTGCACGGATATGCAAACCTTTTTAATGCAACACATAACGCTTCAGTTGAGCAAATTCGAACATTATTGTAGCATAAAATTTCATCGGGCAGGTCTAAAACATCCTTCAATTCGTATACATCAGCTGGATAAAATCTTAAGTCTGTTTTGCACTCGTCATCGGTAAGAGAGTCTAAATCAAACTTGTCATACTTCCAGTACGGGATATCAGGATTCTTCGACTGGTTAACATCAAAGAGAACAGCAAACTCACCATCATCTATTAAATCAGAAGTATAAGCAAAAAGAAGAGCTTGTCGAATCTCTCTTAAGTACACCATCTTACTTGTCACTGCTTATGTTATGCTCGTGCAAACTTAAGGTACAAAAACGAAAACGAAAACTTACGACGCGAGGGCAACCAACAGGTTGTCGTTGCCGTTGTACGTTGCTCAACTTAAGGTCGCTAATAATGATCACTAAAAACGTTGTGATCAATTTAATTAAGGGTACATCTCCACCCAGTGCAAGTGAAATGTCTTTCGAAAGAATAATAATAAAGGTTTTTCTATCGAAAAAACTTTTAATGTAATGTGTCTTTAATATTGTAAAAGGTTTCTCCCAAGAGCTTATAGAATGGCAATCGAACAATCTAGAAAAAAGAACTATCGCAGATGGTTTCTACTTGTGGTTGCTTTCAAACTAACTTCTGTATCTTTAATCTCCAACTGAATATAAGAACCAGTCAATTAAGTTCAATTTAATACACAAGCAGGTGCTACCTGTAAATGTTTCAAAATAATACATTACCAAATCGAATAACACAGTATTTTAAATTGGCTTTCAGATTTGTGCTGAAGGTGCCGGAATAACAAATAAAATAAAAAGCGTTTCGGAAACTTTTTATTCCTCGAGAAATATGTCCGCTCGTTCAGTCATAACACAATGAATCAGAGTTTGTCAAAACAAGCGAGTTTGTTTTGTATTTATTGCTATTTGGCGAAACAATAATTAAATCACTGTTATTTGAGAACTTCATAAAACAACATATGGATATGTGAAATTGTATAAACAAAGGACTTGAACAAAGCTTTTTAACGATAATAACGGTAATCTGTCCCCTTAGAGGATATTAATTATATAAACGATTTCACTTTTATCTCATTCGATATTCTGTCCGTTTCGCATAATTAATTGAACCAACATTATTATACGAATAATTTAGTGATAAATCAAATACTTATCGCTAAAATTTAGCGCTTTTTCGTAAAGAGCGATATTTATAAGCGATAATAGTGATAATGATAAAACTACAAGCGCTAAATTTATCACTAATATTGTTACTACATCTGTAAATAAGAACAAATTAGCGCTAAAACCCATTGTTCTTTTAGCGCTATTAGCACTTTGTATAAAGCGCTATTATCGCTTGTAGTGATTTTCCCTTGAATCGTCACATATATATTGAATACTAGTATCCCGTGTAAAAATTTTTTACGGGTTTTAATTCTGAAAGTGACGTCTCAAAAATGGTTTCGAAAAATTAAATCACAGCATGACGAACAGAAAGGGTATCAGTGCTGTAAGTACTTTAAATATAGGAGCGCAGAACAGTCGTTTTACTTGGAAGATCTTAAACCCATCAAAAATAAAAATACGCGCTGCGTGTGCATCGGCTTTTTTCACTTTGTAAAATAAATTGTATCGATTGAAGATGCAATGCAATGGTTGCCCGTGATGAAAAATCTAACGTCAATACGAAAAAAAAAACACTTCTCACCCTTTTAATTAAGAAACTCTAGGTATTCCAGCTAAAGCATTTTTAGTTCACTATCAACACTGGAGTTATGAACAGAAAAACATTTTAATCGGAAGATCTGACACACATCAAAATATTCATAATACATCTTTCATGATAGTAGTAAAAATAACTTGTGTGTACAGGAAAACAACAAAAATGCTGGATAAATAAACTGTGTTCTAACTAAATAGATCTTTAATATTTTTACTTTGGTTTAACTTCAAACAAAGAGAATATACCTATCCATACTAATTCACATCATCGTGTTAGTAAGCAACAACATCTTCTGCAGCCATTTTCAAACACTTATAAACTCTTTACTTTCCATATTTCATATCTGAAAACAAACTAATAATACTTTAAACTACTACTAATTTAAACTACTACTTTCCAGCACACTTTCCTACTGTAAACATATACTTAAAACACTTTCTTCTGCTATTTCTTTTCCACTGAAATTACGCTACCATATTTATACACTGAAAAACATAAAACTACTTTCTTCGTTTGGAAAAACTGCTTTTATGCTTATGTGAGGTAACTTTCTCTATTTTGCAGAAGATTTTCTACTATAAACATACACTAAATACCTCTGTAAACTTTCTTTTCTTTCCAGTAAGTGTAGTAAACCTTTCACCTTTCACCTTCGTCTGCTTTGTGCTAAACTGTCTGTAGACTACGGGATTTACTAACGGATTCCGTCGGCAACCAATCAAAACGGCGAAAAAATAATTTCTTGCGTTTTGACTGGCTTAAAAATAACTGACGTTAGATGCCCCGTGTGCTATTATACTAATCGTGAATGTGTCTTGCGTGGTCTAACTGCCGCTATATGACCACGATTAAGAAGATTTTGGCCGTAAATTTTTAAAAAAAACATCACTCTCTAAGTTAAATGTGTTACACACGATTGCGGATTATTATAAGTAGATATTGAATCGCTATTTTCTAATAATAAATTTTGGAATAAATTTGGTTATATCCACAACGTATTTGGTACCACTTCTGTTTCTCCATAAATTGTGAATCTTTTTAAAACGTTGATAAAACGTTCCATGTACGTCCAAAAAGAACGTGGAGAATAAAACGTCAATGTGACGTTGTAATAACGTAACCAAATTAGAACTAATTTGAAACGTCCTAATTACGTCCTGTGCCGGCTGGGTAAAAGCTGATTCGAAAATGTTTCAACTATACAAAGGCCTTTCTCTACAAATCTGGCACACGTAGATGTGACCTTTGTCTTCCAGAAAAAGTGTCTAAAAAGGAATTATTGAACAAACTGGGTGATATTAAAGTATAAAGTACTGCAATAATTTTAGTATACTAAGCTTTTCGGCTCTTAGTAATTGCAAATATAGATCATAATACCTTGAAGATGGTGTTAAGAGCCGAAAAGCTTAGTATAATAAAGTTATTGTAGTATTTTATACTTTGATATTCCTCAATTAAAAAATGGCACATATTGATACTAGATATTGAACAAACGTTCGAGCTGTTGTCAAAATGTCGTCATAGAAATAAATTTTTAGTACGTAATTTAAAATAGATTTCATCATTGGTCTATTATTCACCATTCCCTGTAGAGTTATAGTTATGTGATTTATACGTTTTTTCTAAAATATCACCATGGACGTATACGTCCATGATATCACTTATTATCACTTATAACCTGAAGAATGTGACAAATACATACTTTAAGTTGTTATCTGCCCACTCAACGGGGAATGCCTTGTCACTAATATTGTTTACAAGGCCGAAGTCAACACCAATGAACAGAGAGCCGCCTATTATGGCACATCGGAAAGCGAATTTAAAAATAGATTCAACAACCACACCAAATCGTTCCGGCATCTAAAGTACAAAAACGAGACTGAGCTCTCAAAGTTTATTTGGAAGTTAAAGCATGAAGAAAAAGAATTCACCATTAACTGGTCTATAGCCGCGCGTGCAAGACCATACAAATGTGGTACCAATCGTTGTGACCACTGTCTCACAGAAAAAGTGTGTATTTTGAGAGCTGACTCTAAAGAACTGCTAAACAAAAGGAATGAGCTCATTAGCAAATGTCGTCATAGAAACAAATATGTTATTAACAATGTGATATAAAGTCATCAGCAATTCCCTTAGGTGACTGTGATTTTGTAATTTTATAAGCTAATTTCACATTTTGTAGTTATTTGTAGTTTGAGAATTGTAGAAACATGAAACTCAGAGTCACTACTTAATTTTTGTTTCGTTACTTAGTTTTACTTTATTCATATATGTAAGCTCTGGAAACATTGAGCACTCTAAGTGGTAAAGTTATACACTACTTACAGATATTATACTTTAAGTTGTTACATATGTTTTTTTACTCACACAATAATTATCAGGGGCGTACGGTGACAAAATAAAAGGGGGGTGGAAATATACTGACGTTACTATCTAAGGAGGGCCCACCATGGTTGGGCCGGACGGGCCAAGAAAATTTTTGAAATTTAGGTGCTCTAAAGTGCTTAAAATGGACTCCAAATTTTGTTTTTTCTTTAAAAACGAACCTTCTTAGAAGCTAGAAACTACTTAGAAATTACAAGCAAATAGTAAAAAAATGAAACTATGAATTACATCTCTTGATAAAAAATACCGTTTTACAGCGCTTCGAAGCTTCATTGAGCTCTTTTTCATGCATCTTCCTTCTTCTGTCTTTGTTTGGCATTTTGTAGTTTTAATCGCAGAGCAAAAAAAATCGACACACTTTTCCAACAAACAAGACTAACTGTGTAATTTATTATTCAAAAATAAGGGAAAAAAGCAGAAACACGTGAATACAAAAGTGTGTCACATAAAAGAGATTTTATATTTAATTAAAAGAAGACCCTGCAGTGCCGCAAATGCGAAATAAAATTTATCATGTTTTCTTTTCTCAAGTGTTATTATCAATTCATAACAATTTTGAAAAGGGGCAAACTTTTGCAAAAGGGGGGTCGGTCGCACCCAACGACACCCCCACGGTACGCCCCTGATTATAAACTAAATTAGTGTATATTGAAAATACAGGCTCATATAAATGTTGAAACCAATGTTAAGAATGACAATCAAAATTATCTCGACAATTATACAAAGTCGTTATAAACTGAATTAACCTAAAATTGTGTTTGAGAATTACAAATTTCATAATGGTAGATAGTTTACGCAGATCTTTTCAAGAAAATATCGATCATTTTTTGCCACACCCTTTTGGTTTACATACTCTCTTTCTTTGTGGAAAACGATACCATCCCCATTTATAATAAACGATCACATGCGTGCACCTACATTTGATTGGTGGTGACCAATTATGTCTAACAACACCTCTTATGACGTGTCCAATGCTTACGGGACCCCAATCATTGTTGATATCTTTGAGGTTCACAAGCGGTTCGTCAATGTCGTCATTTTCATTGAGTTTAAACGTATCTTCCATTAACTGATAGCAGCAAACGAGTTGCAACGATAAGAAAACGATAAAGATCGATAATTTCATGATTTCGTTCGATTGAGTATTCTTCTTGATCAATTATAAACGATAAATTCTTCAAAGCGTATTTACGATAAACTGTTATCTGAAAAAAAACAAACAAACTGAATTATCTAAATTTTATACGTATATACAAGCTATCATGCTATTCCACAATGCATAATAAAGAAATCGCAAATTGTTGCTATTATCTTAAATTGGACATTATAGATTCTTGTATGGTTACTCATTTTTTCCAAGATATTAAAAATCGATGTGAGCTTAAAGAAGAACTAAAATTGATTTTTTGTACCATTTGGTAGAATTTCAAGATGAAAGTAGGTTATTGAATTTGCAAAAAATCATTTTTCGTTCCAGACGTAATGGCATTTAAAGTTCTTGCTCAAAGTTTGATCTCCATGGTAACATGACATCACAATGTGCAAAAGAAAAAAGCGTTCGCACACAAAATATGTAAATAACTCACCATGTTTTAGTGATACTCTGCTAGACTTTTGTGGAATATCAAATCGTTTCAAATAATTGTTGCCATAGTTACCCTTCCTTCCAGGCCTCTACTGTTTTTTGGTCATAAAAGAGATCTGCTCAGGCAAGAGAAATGAAATTTTTAAAAACGGAACAGATTTTAGTGGACGTAATATAAAGGGAAATTTACTATCGTAACCGTGTTGGATGATGATACATAGCTGTGTCACCAAAAAATGATAGAAACCTGGAGACAAGCAAGAATAACAATAGCAATAAATTTCTTTGCTAATTTCGCAATGTAGTTATTTGTCACTCTACATACAAGGTTTTAATAGCGTATCATTAAAACTTACTGAGTTATTCGCACAGTTTTATGTCAGCAATATGTTTTTGAATGATGCGGTGTCAAGTTACCATGGAGATCGTGTTTTGGAAAACGCCTTTATATGGCAATATCTCAGAAACAAAAATGAAAATTGGAGTTTTGTCATTATTTTTGAAGCTATTTCAAATAGTACAAGACAAAAAACTTGTGATTTTTAGAGTTTAGCTCCCCTTAAACTCTCATGCTGTAACTGTCCACATTTAGCTACATATACAGTAATTTTATTTTAATTGCCTTCTCATAATTAGCAAAATAATTACTGGAATAACAAAAGATGTAGGAATCTTCGATTTTGTTAGTCAGTGTTTTGTAATTTTTCTCTGAGTTAATCACTCACTATAAATAAAGGCAAATTTTCATTGAAAGTTGCTGAGAAAAAAAAGAACCTTTTTTATCCTTATGTCTATTTATTGTGTAGGTAGGCTATCGCCCGGCCTTGTTACTCCTTCCTCTTGTGTGTTGAACTTCAGGTTCTTCTTTCCCTCCCTTGTCATTTCATTCGGTCAATTTTGCCTTCCGGCTGCTGAAGTTATTGCTTCTTTGATTCGGCATCATTGGTAGACGGCACCGGATTCGGGTGATTACTGCTAGCCCCAAGCTGACTGACAGAAGAGGCCGCAATATCATCAATTGTAGAAATTTTGCTCTGTTGAAGTGCCATGTAGCGCATGGAATGGTCTATCTCTGTCTTTGTAACGGGATTGGGTCCTTGCAGATCATGAACAAGATTTCTCTAGCAGGCTTTCATGGATTAATGACAAGGTTTTCACCTTTCAATTTTTCTTGAGTGTAATGACTCCTAACTTCAGTAAAGATGAGGCAGTTACTAAATACGAATCAATGTAGCCTCACTCTTTATGTTTGAAACGTCTATTGTGAAATGACTATTTGGAGCCCTTTAATAAAAAACATAGATCTTCTCAATAAATCTTTGCAGTTTTTTAATTTTACTACGAACATATACAATGGAGATTTACAACTACAATCACTTTAGAAAGATCTATCCTTGTATATTAACGTAGTGCATTTATTCATGCATTTAATTCATTTAGTTTTTAATCTCAGACAGCTAACCTGCGTCCATCCCTGGAAATGGGCCTCCATTTTTCAGGATATGTGGACACCTACTACATAGATATGGAGCACTGCATGCTAATGAAAACCAAGTGCCTATTGTTAGCCAACTTTATAATATCACTGACAGTTTTAGCGGAGTCATTGCGACTCCTAAGAGAGAGAGTCATTGAACAATGATAACCTAAGGGAGTAAATCAGATGATACAGAGAGCATCATAAGGGAGTCATTTTGCTTTTAAGGGGTGTCAATTTCAATTTCCTTTAAATTACCACCTTGAAGGGAATCAATTTGACTCCTTTAAGTGATCATAAGTGATGTAAGTTAAAAGGCTCTTTAAGGGAATCATTTTGATGCTCGTCGGAGAGTCAAATCGAAAAACAAAGCCACTGTTTCGCACGTTTTAAAAAATTTTACGTAGGCAATTCTTTAAATGAGAGTCTCAGATGTCACATAACGGTATAAAAGATTTTACACCTTTAATCAATAAAGATACGGTTATTAACTCTTAGGGGTACTTTCTTTGCATTTTACTAAATAATTATTCTTTTGTATAGATATTTCTATGTATAATCACAAAAATTGTAAACTTATTTAATACGACCGTACCATCGTATTGAATAAAAAAAACATCTACAATTTATCAACTTCACTGGTTCACTGATTTCATTGGTAACATATACATATTTCATATTAGGAGGTATGTAGTTGTACTATTATTTGGATTCTTTTCTTGACGAAATTGAATGTGTCCGTGTCACTGACAGTTTCTTTTGTTTGTTTTCTTGTTCTTAAATAATCGGCTATTATTTTTCTATATGATAAGTTAGCTTGCTTACTCCTTAAATTGCTTTTAAAGAACAACAAAATAACACTGATGATGGCCCACAAAACACGGTCGGCTACGCAGACAGTAGCTAACTAAATATGTTATAAGTACGTTGTTTTTCTTTTATCAGCCATAAACTTCATATGAAAGTATTTGGGGAAAAGCTAAATGATTAGCTACTATATTTTGGTTACTTGTGACAGCTTTAATTTTTACAGTATATTACTTTTTCTTTAGATTCTTATTATGAAATTTTCCTGTCAATTTGATTGCTCTTATAAAACAGTCAATTCAAAAATCAAAAGAGCTGTGCAAAAACATGAAAGTTAAACATGAAGACTTAGTTCAGAGAATGATACACTCGAAGTGACTTGCTGGTGGTAGCAGTGATGATGAAGATGTTGATGATCAGTTTTTTGAGCCGCACTGCTCCATGAATAATGATGATGGTGTAGCAGATGTTTTAATTGAACTAAGAGAATCCATGATATTACTCAATATGCAATGTTTTTATTTGTAATAAAATTATTGTTATAGTTTCATTTGTAAACGTCATTATTCGGCTGCATGTGACGTAATTTTTGAAAAATTTTATCTTATTCAATTTCCGCGCTTATAGCGTAGGAAATTGTTTGGTTTACACATTCTATCTATCTATCTCTGTCACAGTTTTTCGTCGTTTTCGGAAAGTCCGTTCGGATTTCGGATTGTTTGTTTATTCAGAATTGTTAATAACTGACCTATGCTAGGAACTTAGGACAGGTTTGACTAAAATTGGGCAATTTAGACAAGGTACTGATTTAGAAGTTGATGGTCATTTTGTCAGACTTGACTAAAATTGGGCAATTTGGGCCAAATTTGGACCAAATTTCGAAAGTTCTTCAAATTTCATGAAAATTTGCATGGATTACATTTGAAAGGTGCTGATTTCAATTCTGGCAATCATTTTGTCAGATTTGACTAAAATTGGACAATTTGGGCCATATTTGGACCAAATTTCGAAAGTTCTTCAAACTTCATGAAATTTTGCATGGATTACATTTGAAAGTTGATGATTTCAAATTTGACAGTCATTTCTTCAGAATTGACTAAAATTGGACAATTTGGGCCAAATTTGGACCAAATTTCGAAAGTTCTTCAAATTTCATGAAATTTTGCATGGATTACATCTGAGAGGTGCTGATTTCAAATTTGACAGTCATTTTGTCAGATTTGACTAAAATTGGACAATTTGGGCCATATTTGGACCAAATTTCGAAAGTTCTTCAAACTTCATGAAATTTTGCATGTATTACAATTGAAAGGTGCTGATTTTGAATTTGACAGTCATTTTGTCAGATTTGACTAAAATTGGACAATTTGGGCCAAATTTGGGCCAAATTTCGAAAGTTCTTCAAATTTTAGGAAAGTTTGCATGGATTACATTTGAAAGGTGCTGATTTCAGATTTGACAGTCATTTTGTCAGAATTGACTAAAATTGGACAATTTGGGCCAAATTTGGACCAAACTTCAAAAGTTCTTCAAATTTCATGAAATTTTGCATGGATTACATTTGAAAGGTGCTGATTTCAAATTTGACAGTCATTTTGTCAGAATTGACTAAAATTGGACAATTTGGGCCAAATTTGGGCCAGATTTCGAAAGTTCTTCAAATTTTAGGAAAGTTTGCATGGATTACATTTGAAAGGTGCTGATTTCAGATTTGACAGTCATTTTGTCAGAATTGACTAAAATTGGACGATTTGGGCCAAATTTTGGGCCAAATTTGGAAAGTTCTTCAAATATCATGAAATTTTGCATGAATTACATTTGAAAGGTGCTGATTTCAAATTTGACAGTCATTTTGTCAGATTTGACTAAAATTGGACGATTTGGGGCAAACTTTGACCAAATCTCGAAAAATCTTCAATTTTCATGAATAAACATCATGCGTAAGATATTGGTGAACTGTTTTTCTGGCCCCGAAACATCATGATGAATTGCAAAGCTGTCAAGATTAAGTTAAATAAATTAAAGAAGAGAGTAATTTGATGAATACCAGACTGTATCAAATTATTAGTCAGTGTACAAGTCATTCAGATATCTTGAAAATTAGCCTAAAGCAATTTTCTCAAGGGCTAATGCGGAAATTGTTCAAGCCTAATGGCTTCTAGTTTAATCTGCAATGCAAAATTCAATTTTTCTTTGTGTTTCTTTGTATTCTCACTATTTTCGAGACAGAATTGGTATTCATTTTGAGTGAAATATTAATTAACGAAAATTAGCGCCGTGAAACTTTCTTCGTGGTTTTTCTTCATTCTTGGTCTACCTTTTATTGAAAAGTTGGGGAGACAATCGAATTGTACTATATAAAAAAGAAATATTGTATATCGTAGAAGTTAAAAAACACTCCAAAAATATTTATTGTCATGAAATATCCAAGTTTATATATAAGCTATTTTCGTTTTCATAAATGTTTTTGTATGTATATATTCATAGTGTTTTATATGAAAAGATCAATACATGATTTCAAGTAAATGGCATTGTTTTCTTAATTATCTTGAGATCGCCATGAAATCCGGGGGCAAGATCAGCAAGATGACCAACCGTTGAGAATATTATTATACTGGAATGGGAGTCATTTAATATTAACTCATTATGCCCAGAAGGGCGTCATTTGATATCAACGCAATGATGCTCTGAAGGGAGTCATAGCGGATTGAAGCTCTTAAGGTGATAAAAAAATGACTCTTGTTTGAGCATTAATTCAAAATAATACTCAAACGGGAGTCACGAAATGAGAATCGTAAGAGAGTCATTTTCAAACGACTCCCTTTGGAGAGTCACAAATATCGCCATTTTTGAGAACTGAAAGGGAGTCATTCATGGTAATGAGAAGCTAAAGGGAGTACAAAAAGATACTCGTAAGGGAGTCAAAATGACTCGCAAAAGGAGTCGCCACAGGCACTCTAAAATGACTCCCTTAGAGTTCTCATATTGACTCTATTAAAATTGTCAGTGATTGAAACGGTTATTAGTAGAGTTTCACTTTATCCCACAGCATATCGCAACTTGGCTCAGGAATGAGAAAGAGCATTGTTATTAAATAGACCAACCTCAGTAGTCCGTATGTACATGCAAGAAGGTAAAGACAGGAGGAGATACAATGCTCCACATGAATAGGAAGTTGCAGCAATTTTCCTAGGTAACGATGGTGCACTTCCCGCCGGTAGAAATACTGTAGTTTAACCAGGAGATCGGTCCTTGTGTAATATTCCTTACAAATCTACAAGCATTGACTACATGATTTATCCAATGATTTCCTAGAGGTGTCTCTGGATGGATTCCAACATGAATCACGTACAACAGTATGCAACTGGAAGGCGGAAACCATTGCACAGTTGCGGCATTATATCTATCGTATTGTCATTAGTGGTCTATCTCATGTGCACATGCTGTTACAACATGGCAACGAATTTAAGGTGCACATTGATTCATTGATATCAGCACAAAATCCAAATCGGGACAAAGAACCAGAACTTTACAAAATCATCACATCCTGCGTGGTCTATGATCCGTGTAGCCATTTAAATGAATCTTCATATACGCAAGATGGTAAGTGCAGCAAAAATTTTCCGAATCAGTTCAAAAATGGAACTGTTTAAATGTCGATGGCTATTCTTTCAATCAACGACCAGATGATGGAAGAACCCAGTGGGCAATCGATGTTGGTTCGACGTTGCAACAACATCGGATTTAATGTTGGAAAAACGTTAGATAGATGTTGGAATGGAAATGTTATTTTGACGTTGAATTTAGACGTTGAGACGACGTCGGGAAATGACATCGGCACAACATCGGATGATGTTGGATAACGTCGGTACAACGTCGGTACAACGTAGCATGATGTTAAACGACGTTAATTCGATGTTAAATAAACATGGGTTTTAGGATAGGCAGACGTTGCTTTAATGTTAGAATGTTAATTCAGTGTTAGATAACGTTGACAAACAAAAGCCAAATTAATACATGGGCTGCTAAAGAAGGCTCGTCTACAAGGAAAAAGACATTTTCGGTTTTTTTTAAAGCATATTTTCTTGGAAATTATCTGGTCTGGTGAGAAAACTTTCTGCCCCCATCTTTAAAATCGACTTTGTCTGGGGCATATCGTAAAACCGAAGCAATAACATCTTTGACTTCAGCCTGCGAAGCTCCTTTATTCTTGATTAAAGCGGCATCTAAAAAAGCATCAAGAAAGAAGGTTACTCCCGATTTTTTTTCACAAGCAAAACATTTATCCTTTACTCCTTGCACTCCAATACCCTAAACATCTAAATATCGCAATAAAACTTAAGCATTATTTACCGATGATAGCATCAAAAACTTTTAATTTTCGGAAACTTTCTTTCTTTATAACATCTTTCCCGCGTTCTTTTCTGTTGTTTCCATTCATATTGAAATGCATTAACAATATATCGTCCGCAATCCTGAACAAAAGTAAGTCAAGATAAATAGTAAAATTGATGCTGCTATAGAGGGGAATAATTAAAAAAGAAAGAAATCTTACATTTCCATAATATTTTTAACATTTTCCTTCAATGTTGAGCCACCTACTTTGACAAATTTCGATACCTATAAAAAAAACTTACAATGCAAAAAAGTCTAACATATTTTCCGAAACTTCCTCAAACACTGTTTTAGATAACCTACTAACTAAATAATAACTCATAAACTGAACGCCTTACTAATTCTTTGTACACAGTTTCATTTGCCCGTAACTCTTCATCAAATACCTTAAGGTCAGACATATCTGCAAATCTGACTGTCTCTGACATCAGATTAGCGAGTTCGGAATTTGAGCAGGAACACCTTTTGCTATCAACTGCATCTCTAATTTCCTTTAAAATTTTCAACGATCTGTATTGGTATTCTAAACGATAATGACACCAATACCAATAATATGGTAAACATCTAATGACTGAAATAAACTTCTAGTTTCACTTTATGCTTCAATAACATATTTTATAAATATACCTGCAGTTGATAATGGAAAACCCTTCATATTGAACTCTAAACTATCTTTCCTTGCATGCGATAAAGGATTGGGTGAAGATTGCTTGTTGCTTTCAGAAAAGGATCTCGACGAAATCAGGAAACCACCTGGAAGGGTGCTATTAACGTTTGGGTTCTTAAACCGGCTGGACTTGCTTTCAACTAATAAAAAAAAATTAGTTAATGTGATCAGTCCATTGTTTCCAATGACTAGTTACAAATATTTGAATTAAGGAGAAATTATAAAGTTAAATATAGATTTTTTGGTCTTTCAAAAAAGAACACAAATGTCAAAATTGATTTGTAACTGCAAAATTATACAACTTGTTACCTGGTTGTAAATTTGGACTCGCCTGATGGACTAGAAACAGGAGACCTTGATCGTTCCCTCTTTCTTGATAGTGGAAATACTGGTATTTCTCTATTTGATTTAGTTGCAGTTACTAAATAAGGAAAAAGATCAATAGGAGATAAAAGCATTATCTATCAGTCTTAAAGTTAATAATGATCATATCATATTTAAAATATAGACTTTCAGAGTTTCCCAAATGATTACTGTTGTTTTCATTCATTTAAAAAATTATTGAATAAGTTAACTTTTACCTGTCTCCTGGAATTCATCACTGTTGTAATCATCTTCATTGACATCAGTCGTGAAGTCTGAACAATCATCACAAAATTCTTTCGATCCTATTGAGTATATATACATATATCATTTTGGAAGCCTAAATTTCAACCTTCATTTTAAAATTATCAATTAAATTAATAAATTACAGAAAGCTTACCAGTTACTTTAGTTTTAACGAATCGGTATTTCTTCCAATCTTTTTGTGGGTCTTCACGATGAAGGAAAGCTTTCTTAACTTGCAGCTTTCTTGGCCAAAAGACAATTTTATCTTTGATCCAATTAGTTGGAATTGTTCCCTCATACTCCTCTCCATCTTCCAACCATAATAAGACATGTGGAGCTGAGTTGCTTTATTAAATTACTATTTAAATTTTAACATACAGATAAAGAAACAATTTGAACAATTAAAAATGTCATCTTAATAAATGGTGAGTGAATTTAAAAGACCAAAATGTTTTTATGTATGATTTCAGATTATTTAAATGATAGGGAATTCGCAATGAAATAAGAAATCATAAATATAAATCAATTCAATTCAAAGTATACTGGTGAAGTAAAAAACATCAAATTTTGAACTTATTGCTACATAAAAATATGGAAAGGAAGTGAAGACTTATTGCAATATTATGACTCAAATTTGGCCAAATGAACAAAGGGGATATATACAAATGTATTTTCCCTTGGTATACAAACAAATTTTTGCTTGAAATCTGATTTACTATACAATTTTCTTTTGGTAGAAAATTGTTTTTTACTAACAAATATATCCATATCATCAGAACTGCAGGGCTTAGAAAACAATGGACTTAACTGATGCAGTTGAATAACATTGCAAAGAAATGTTCCATCACTTATCACTTCAGTTACACAAGCCAAGTTTTTATCGTGTGTCAAAAACCATCCATCTCTATTACCATGTCTTATTTTATCAAAAATCTGTTTCTTAGAAACAGTTTGCATTGCATTTTCCTTTTCACATAGACGTTTAAATACCTGGCTCAAAGGGTTGTTAGAAGTGCGGACTAAGTTTTTCAATATTTGCAAATAATTTTCAAAATCAAATGCAGAAAGTTCATCTAGGCTAAAACCATGATTTTTCACATCAAGAGGCAAGTGAATCAAGTTATGCACATTATAACTTATAAAACTTGTCCCATAATACTCTACAGCTTTACTAACAAACCATTCAAGTAACCCTTGAGCATAATCAACAAAGACATTTCTTTTTTCAAAATCAGAAAAGCAACAAATTCTGATAGCAATACTCAAGGCCATAAAATGCTCATAAAGTTGTTTTGGTATTATTCCTTTTAAAACAACAGGACCACTATACAGTAAGAATTGATGGAATTCAGTAGCTTTCCATCTTTTTAATTCATCAAATGACCTAGGCTGGCGAGCAAGTTCACTAGGAAACGTTCCTCTTAGCTGAACCAATCTTTCAGACAATTCCATTATTTGTTGCCGTGATAGACGACAAACCCTTGGTTCCTCTTTCAAAAATATCAATAATCGTCTCACCACACCAAGACATACCAAATGCATGTAGTCCAGAACAAAATTTTTTACACAAGGGATATCATAATCAAGAAGAAAACTTCGTGTTAACTGATGACTCCCAATGTAATTCACACAAGAGAAGTCTTCATCTGTCCGAAGAGCAGAATCCAAATCACAAAAAACAACCCGTCCATCAACATAACTGCCTACAACCTCACAGCGCTCACATGCATGATATCCGCCATGACCCTTAATGCTTTTCAGAAGTTGTCTAGCTGGTGCATCACAACAAAAAAATTTAATTGCAACCTGGAAATGTTTCTCGAAAATAGAAAGACCCTCTTTTTCCAAACTCTTATATTCTTCTAGGAAATCAAATAAGAGTTCCCTACATGAAGAAGGCTTTTTTGTACCATAATAGGCAGCCACAAGAAATGGTGTAAAATGTGCAAATTTGCAAAGAACTGGCCAAAGCTGACTATCAGTACTTTTGAAAATTGGAACGCCATCAACATTGACTATCAGATTAATAACATTAAAATCTGTATTACAACATTTCTCAAGGATAGTTGAAATTCCCTTTCTCAGACCAACATAAATATAATCACCACCACATTTTTTTTCACTTATAACAATTCTAGGTGTGTTTAACAAAGTACGACAATCCTTCGGAAGATCCTTAATTCCGCAATCATTGAGAATTTCCAAAAGTTCATTAACAGATGACCTAGTCAATTTATTGCGTGTGGCCCAGGAGGAAAGTTTCTGTGGTAGAGTTAAGGATTCAATACCTGAAACTTCACCTGTTTCACTGCTCAAATCACCACTATCACTTACATTAAGTAATGATCCTAAACTCACAGTATCATCATCATCATCATTACTATTATTGCTTGGCAATAAAGGGATAAAATTCCTGCTTTCAATTTCACCAGTATCCGATAAGTCACTTAGACGCACATTATCACTATTACTAGAGACAGATTCGGCAAGCAACTCAGCTACTCCACGATTACCTTTCCTCCACTGTTTCAAAGACGCCATGCTGCTCTCATTTAATTTTCGCGCCAATTGAAATGCTGTTCTTTTGCTGTTCCGGTTCTGTATAATATTATGAACCTGACAGCTAAGTGCACGCCCGGCCACGTTTCCGACGTTAATCCAACGTTAGTCCGATATCAAAATTCGATATCGAATTGCTAACGTTCGCACAACATCGATTTTGATCAAGCGACGTCACCGATCTTTATCCAACTTATATCCAACGTTGGATTGATGTCATGTGCCCACTGGGAACTGGTCGAAATCCAAATATCAATCTTTACAACAAATATGTGGTCCCGTACAACAGCCTTTCTAAAAAAACTGCTACATTTGCCAGGTCAGATGGTACACAGTTTTCAAAATATCGATCATCAGAAAAATTATTGAAGATGAGCTTAAAAGTTATTTCGACCCCTGAAGTCTTCGAGAAAATCAAATTGCACCACAAGAAATAAGTTTTTCTTGGGTTTAAAAAGGCAAGGTTGTAGTCCACTGTGATTTCATCGTAACATACGTTATGCATTTGAGTAAGAAGTTTTTATTAATAAAAATCGAAATCTTGCTTAGAGAGCATGCCAAACTTCATGATCGACGGTTTGGCCTTCATTTTGATTTTTTTCAAAATATTTCAAACCACATGTTTCACAATGAAAGCACTCTTCTTCCGCTTGAGTAGAAAGACAAAACTACGTTTTTCATTTGACTTAAAACTGTAACGTATGTTACCTAGCGCTCAAGGAAAGCTTTGGCGTAAAATATAGAAGTTTTCATAGTGAATTGGTGAAATGAGCATATTGTAGGGCGAAAAAATGGTATAAGACGAGTTCATTTGGTGGTGTTTCTGTACTCTCAATTTCACTGCATCCCTTCTTTCTTTTAATTACTTCTTTGAAAGGTCTTTCACTTTGAAGTTATATTTCTGCTTAAAGGGCGACCTCCATTCAAGAAATTTTTTACGCGCAGACGAACGAAACCAGCGTATGCACCACGTGAGTGGAAATTGAAAGGTCTCCACACATTCATTAGATAATAAAATATAATAATAAACATCGTTGCCAAACTAAATAGAACAAAAACACAACATATATTTGGAAGTTTTAGTCTCTTTTGATTGGTCAAAATGATTTTATTGTATCATTATTTTTCTGCACGTTCGCTTGGTCACTTCGTAAAACCCTGATCTACTTACATTCAAACAAAATGTGTTCGCAGCGATTGTTTGTGCGAATGCGTATTGAATTGTCGTCTGCCCATACGTACAAAATATGTTGAGTGGAGGTCGGCCTTAATGTGCTCTTTGCTTTTACTTCAAAGCATCCCTTGCCTTTTCCTTCTCTCGGTACTCTTTTTGCATCTGGGCTCTGGTTTTTCCAATTCTAAAGAAAGTTAAACAAACAAGCAATTCAAATATTTCATGAAATGTTTTGTAACATGCGTTACGATTTTATTGTTATTCAAGTCGTTAAAAAAATGAACACTGAATATATTTTTTAGAAAAGTTGCTTTAGCAATGCGTTTGATTAACAATGAAGTTTCATGCATTTATTGATAAGATGTATTCACCATTAATGTTGATATACATACATTTCTGTTGTGATATTGAAAGTTTTTTCAATAATCTTCTTTTTTAAGAACTTTGAGTCAGTTAAACATCAATATTTCCTATATAAGGAATATTTTCATGGTAGTATTTCGGAGATAATAATAAATAAAGACAGGAAAGAAGTCCGAAAAGTCTTCTTCAAAGATTCTCGAAGCTACTTCCACAACTTCCTCAAACCATAAACGTTTCACGTGCTCTGTGTGACTGTTTTACGGACCTGCTAATAAGGGTCAACTCCTTAGATAGAGTTCAAACTTTAGCAACGAATTCAGGTCAAAACAAAATTGAGAGGGAGGTTTTGTGTATTACATATCACTCAGCACTTAGCAAAAACATTATGAAATTCTTAAAGAAGCACATATTATTCTGCAATTTTGATGAGGAACATAAAAAACTGTTTCCATCAATACCACTAGTTTTTTTTCGAAAGGCCAAAACCTTTTTTTAGTTAGGTCAAAATTACCGTTTTTAGTTTCCCAAGGTGGGTTTTGTTAAGGGTGTAATAAATCTAATTTTCAGGTGTGTAGTTTTTTAAATAATAGCAATATTTTTTCTAATAGCGACCAATGTAGATTTTTATATATTTCCCAAAAGGGCGAAATATATGTTAAAACCAGCATTTTTCTTCTTCTCCTTCTTCTTCTCCGTTCACTTTTATAGCAGCGGTTTCGTTTTGAATTTTCGGCTACACATAGTAGATAAGAATAGAGGCTAGTGTACCTTGAAGTAGTACGCCATTTTTTTGTCAGTCAGTGCTGATGGGCTTTAGAAGACTGCTTTTTTCTGCAAACTTTTAAAATAATTCGATAAATAAAACGTTAAATGATGGAAATAAATCGTTTTATTTCTTAAAAAGTTTTGTAAAAAGTTTTAAATGAACGTGTAAAAAAAAACAGAAAAACATCTGATATTGATGATGTTTTGTTTTTGTTGAAAACAATGTGTTATGATGATTGGTAATTAAATACTTGGAACAAGAAACCATTGAAGCTGTGATTTCAGTGCTAAGGTGAAATTTCATTATCAATAGCCAGGGTGAAGATGATATATATACAGCCGTAAAGGAAACCCTTTTCATGTGGAGAACAACCAAAAGAGTAGATACAAAAACAGCAAAAACGTGATGTTGTATATGCAATAAGAAGTTCAGAAAACCAATTACGTATAATATTTTAAAATACAGGATTGAGACAAATCTTGAAATTGAAAAAATGCTGGTCAAGTGTTGGTCAAGTGTGCTTCTCTGGATGGTTGTTTAATTCAACAACAGAAACATAGTTTACTATGAATGAACTATATGGTCATGCATCAGTATACATTTGATGCTGTATATCATATTTTATTTTGCAAAATTAAATATATATGACTGCAAATTTTCCTTTTATGAACAACGAACATATATCAAAACACAATCCACATGACAGTCTGCAAATTAAATCAAGCCAAAACATGACCTTCTGCTTTCAGCTATGTAGTGATTTGTTTATGGATGTGTATTTTCACTACCAAAATCTGTTTTTTTTTCCAGTTTGGGATTTACAAAGGTTTACAATTTTTATCACATAACACAATGAGTGTGAACATAATTTTTTTGAACAGAGATGTTTAGGAGAAAAATTGTTTGCAGAGGAAATTTGTATGGAACTTTTTATCGAAATTTATTTTTGCTGATTTTGCTCAAATCCACAAAAATAAATTCCGCAAAAATGAAAAATTATTGGTCATCCGCAAAAATAAATTCTGCAAAATTTTTGAATTTCATCTATAAGGAATTGATCTTTCACTTTGGTTTTCATATAACTGAACCCTAAACAGCATCTCGTCTTTACAAAACCATTGGAAAATGAAAAAGGAAGTAAGTCGATGTTATTGAACATCTAAGGACTCATTTATTATTCTTCTTACAACCAGCATCTGCACTTGTGACAGGTTTCGTGCTTTGTACTGTTGCTTTTACTTTGAGAAATAATGTCTGCGGTAGTATCACAGTTTTTATTGTTATTTTCACTTTTCGTTTATGGGAAGTAGACCCAGACTGAGTCATATTCTCAGTTGCTGGCGTTACATTGACCTCCTCTCAACAAAGATAAGACCCAGCCACATTATCTGTTTACCGTGGCTGATTCAAACAACATGGTTTTCTTTTTAAACCAATAAAAATGATGAAAACTAAAATATGCGGCCGCACGTTTAGATATGCGGCCGTACGTTTTAATCTGCGGCCGCACGTTTATAATATGCGGCCGCACCTTATAACATGCGGTCGAACGTTTAAAATGTGCGGCCGCATATTTTGTTGACAGGATGTTATTTCTGGGCGTTTTCTATTAAACATGGTCTGGAATCTTTACACTACAACTAGATGGCGTATAATTATGAGGTCTGTCGAATTGAAATCTACAGCATCGTCAGCATATTTTAAGTTACAAAATATGGCGTCGTATGTGAAGGTATGTTGTTGTTGGAGATTGTTTCAAAAAGTGTGTTTGCGCCAAAATCTATTGGTTTTTTCTTTTTTTTTACTTATACTTCACCAAACTATCTAAGGACCCACACCAGTCTGTATCAACAACATCCATTGTGAAATGAAATGTATGCTGTAATGTGCTGTTTCAAATAATTTCTATGGAGTCAACAACTTGTGAATTCTTTCGACACTGAGATTTACTGACCAGAAAAGATAAAAATATAGACTAGATAAACTAAATGTTAATATATTATTTAAAGCCATCGACGAAATATATTTAAAACGTGCGGCCGCATATTTTAACGTGCGGCCGCATATTTTAAACGTGCGATCGCATATTTTAAACGTGCGGTCACATATTTTAAACGTGCGGCCGCACATTTTAGTTTTCATCATTTTTATTTGTTTAAAAAGAAAACCATGTTGTTCGAATCAGCCACGGTATCTGTTTGTTATAGTTTAGTATTCTTTTTGATATTTTAACTGCTGAAAAATAGATGTTATTTCATAGATATGCTCTTTCCATTATACTAAAGTTTGTATTATACACCCAGGCACTAAATTGGGTGTTTCCTTACTTATTTTTATTTTATTCATTTTTATTTACGAATGTTTACCCAGGATAGCCTCTTCAGTTCCTTAAGGTGCTGTTATCAATGAAGGTCCTGCGAAGGAGGTCCTAGAGCATTTAAAGCCCCTATTTGGGCTACGGAAGCTGTAATGACAGAAACCGGTCAACTAGACAACCACCCTAGACATCATTCCTACTTTCGATTTTATCAAATTTCTTGCATCCGCAAAAATTTAATTCTACAAAATCTCTTTTGAAGTTGTCATCCACAAAAATATATTCCACAAAAATTTCTTTCACAAATAATATCTTCCCTTAAGGTATATACTTGAATTTGGTTTTATAAGCTGTCATTTTAAGCCCATCTTTTTTTAAAAATAACTCTTTTGTCCTAATTTGAAATGGTACACATAATATTTTGTTAGTAGTTGTGATTGCTTATGATAGTTATTTGCTTGTCTACCCGAAAGTATTATATTGTAGCTATCAAAATTAGCTTTAACAATTTTCTTTTCTTTTGTACAGTAAACCTCTATACAAATTGATTGTATGATGTTGTAAGATAGTTTTATCCGAGTTACAAAAAGCAAGTGTTCTGTTGAATTTCATTGTTTATCATGATTTTATGGTATAAAGGATGTCAAGCTTCTGCAACAATAAAGATCATACATTTGTTATGATGAAATTCTTTTACACAATGATGATATGCATTTGTTTAAGGGGAAATGTTAGTCACATTTAGGTCTTATAACTTTTAGCTAAGTGTCCGTATAGTAACTTCTCACTTTTTAACTCCTCAATGTACACACAATTATTGACAAAAATTTTGCAACTTTGGGGACATATATAGTCGCATTTTTGCGAATCTTGTTTAAATTACGTTAAGGAGTTTTAAATTGTAATTCTAAGTTTGTTATTTATAGGTTAAGTTGCACTCAGCACTACAATATCATTAATTCCAAGGGTAGCCTAGTTGCGCAGTTCCTGTCATTACAGCTTCAGAAATTGTTGTATTTCAAAACGGCTGGTTATAAAACCCTGTATGAGTTTTCTAAATGAAATACTTACTTTAACATGATGAAAAAAATACAAAAGAAACAGACGGCAAAAATGACAACAGCAAACAAAATACAAGAAAGAAAGAAAAAAATACTGAAAAGGAAACTCATTGCAGAAGAAAAACCGAAGGAAGCGAAAATTCATTGCGGTCGTAGGATAACCGCAACAAACAAACCAATGTATATTGCAAACTGTTGAACTGAATCTTCACTGTGTTTCAAAACAGCAAGGGTAAACACTACTGTAAACGCTAACAGAAAGAAAGCCAACAACAACAACATGATTAAAAAATCTGTTAAAAAATCTCTGGCATTGTTTATGCTTCAACTCATACATTGTTATCGATTACTAGAAGACGAAATTGATGTTAATGGAGCGGCTATTTCCACAAATCTGGAACGCAATGACGTCAATGAACGCAATGTCAGGGACGCGGTCAGTGCTGATGCTCAAACAAATGATTCGCCAATGATATGTTATTGCATTAACATTAAATGTTTTAGGTATTTTACCTGGCGACATCTAAAATTTCGTTATACACAGACCGTTTGTCTTAAAGTTTGTCGAGTACGCTGAAAGACAAAAGAAAAGCCTTGATTTTGATATAGTTCCTGTCGTTATTGTTATTGGTAATGCTGTTGTATCCATTTTATAACTACGATTGTTTCTGTAATTTTGTAATAGAAAACAAAAAGTGACAAATAAAAATATAATTCGATTATAAACGAATATAACGAATATAAACTTATTGTTTCATAAGCAAAGATTACATAAAAATTTCGTACTAGTTGTGTTCGTCTGCTGAAATTCTTCTTTCGAAAGGGAGTCTATTGTGATATTTCTATGATGTCGTAGCAGCTATATCAATTTCAAAATATCAAAAATATCAAAAAGCTAATGAGGCGACAAAAAATATTACATTCACTTTGTCTAGTACTGCAATAGAAAAAGTGGATGTCACATATTTATTCACTTTCAATTTTGAAGCGCTTTTTTCCCTGAAAATTCTGTTACTCAAGTTGCGAAAGTACAAGCGCAAATACTGAATGTGAAATGAATGATTTTAATTGCAGTACCGCCCCATAATTATCATGAACGTTCTTTCATTTCCGTTATGCGAGATTCAACTTTGAGATTTTGTTCCTAAGGCATTTTATATTTGGAACAGTTTCAGTCAACCAAGAGTTACATAAACCTGCCGGTAACCAGGTTGTAGATTTTACGCAACGATATAACTTCAGTGCGTATGACAGTGAATAAGATTGTCAGATTTGTGCATCATGTCTCAGTGAGTAGAATTTAAATGCACAAATAAAAGCACAAGCCTTCATTGTAAAGATAAAGCATTTTTCAAGTTGCCATTTAATTCAAATTAAGAAAAGCGTAGATCGCTCTGAAGGCCTTAAAAGAAAGAAAACCTTGCGAATAAACACAAGCAGACAAAGCACATTCGAAAAAAGTGTTTCCTTAGTAAACCTATTGAATAAGTATCTTTTCACAAGATCACCCTTGTTAATTTAGCTTCAACTCAAACAGACATAGTTTTATTAATCTCTTTGCAATATACACTTGTGAGAGCTTATCATAAGTGGTATTTTCCAGACTTCCACATAATTTGTTTTTTGCTCATTCCCTTTCTTGATGGAAACATTGTTCCGTCGTCGATAAGAAGAATTCCTGGCTCTTTGTAGAAAGTGGTCTTTTAGGCTAAAATTAACATACTTTCACTCTCTATTTCATTGTTATACCGGTGGTGTTCATTTTTAAACACCTTTCAAGGTATGTTATTTTTTCAATCACTTAATTTGAACAAATTAAATTTGCCAAATATGGAAAGTAATAAATTCTCAGTATTTATTATTTTTAACTACCTGAGCTAACCTATGCATCCAAGCGTCATAATTACCCATTAAAGATTACTTACCCAATCTCCTTTGCGATCAAGATCATTCATCAAAATAAAAGTCTTGCGGCTAACATTTATCGTCCAGTTTCGTTTAAACAATGTAGTTTCGGAGAGATTAAACTGTAACTCTTTGTTTCTTTACCAAAACTGTGTTTATGAATAATTACATCACAATTGTGTATAGAGGACAATCCCTTTAATTTTGTTGAAAAATGTCAGCGAGAGTTTTCAAACATTATTTGATATCAGGTACTCGAAATAGATAACTGCATTGCTGCTATTATGTTTTGACTTCTTATATCGAAAGTTTTGTTTTACCCGTTTCAATGAATTTCACTATCAATTCTAATTAAGTTATTGCAAATAAAAATCCAATTCAATACAAACTACAAAAAATGCTTAAGAGAAACCAATTTCAGAAATGAAAGAGACGGAAGTGAAAGTTCCTTGTGGCTATATAATGAAAACCACATCAAGCAAAGCAGTATAGCTATATTGCGAACAGTAATGAAACTTCTCACAAACAACGTTGTGTTTCAAAACAGCGAAGGTTAACAATCCTGTAGCGCTGTCTAAAAGGAACCCAATAACAACAATATGATGATGAAAAAGTCAGTTGCTCTGGCATTGCTGACGCTTCAACTCATTCATTGTTATCCATTCCAACAAGACGTTTTAGACGCTGATGGACCAGCCAATTCTGAATTCCTGGGACGCAATTATGATGAGAAAGATGGTTACTGGGAAGAGAACGATGATGCAGGAATTACTGATCCATTGATTTGTTCTTGTATTAACATTAAAAATGTTAAAAGTTTTGTCTGGAAAGGTAAAACATATCATTCCGGTCTGGTGATTTGTCTTAAGACTTGCCGAAAAAAGAAAATAACAAAAGATAATGCTGTGCACCAAAAGAAAAAAGCTTGATTGATGTTTATCAGTATTGTTACTGTTGTAATTGTTGTTGTTTTTTTAATT
This sequence comes from Turritopsis dohrnii, assembly GCA_027922465.2. Taxonomy (NCBI): domain Eukaryota; kingdom Metazoa; phylum Cnidaria; class Hydrozoa; order Anthoathecata; family Oceaniidae; genus Turritopsis; species Turritopsis dohrnii. The sequence continues at coordinate 968,916 of BQMF02000048.1, read as the reverse complement.
TTGTATACGTTGCCATCAAGTGTTTTTGTCATTTTGTGATGAATTAAAGATGGAAGAAAGATAAAATTGTCACTTACTTTGTTCAAAATATTAACGAAAAGCTTAATATACCTAACGACCTGCAAATAGATAACAAATATTCTGATTTCGCCTCCCCTGAATCCATCAATTTTTTTTGTATTTTGAAAATGAGGACTTGAAGGAAAAACAACTTTAAGCTTTAAGTCCTTCTTTTACAAAATTTAAGATAAAGAAATATGCCAATATGAGGTAAATGTGCCATAATTAGGCAAAACGCATTAAGGTCTTCACCAAGTAACTTTTCAAGGGATATCAGGTGGCCATATAGTAAAACTCAAAATCGTGCACGCGCAGAAAAAACTCCGGTTTCACTTTTACAAAAAACATAAACATCTTCAACCTATAATATTCCAGATTCTATCAAGTGGCCCACAATAGAACCCAAGTTCGCGCATGCGTAGTGAAAACATTTAGGTAGATTCACTAAGTTTGTAGTAATAGCCATGCGGCATATGTATACATATATTTTGAATACGCAGGTGAATTCGTCTAGTTAAAATCCTCTTTAAAATGCCAGCATGAAGGATGCGTCTGTTTTGTAAGAAGTTTATGCATTTGCCTATTTTTAAAGATCTGCTACTTCTTTGCGTTTTTGCATTTGTTTACTGTTTCTTTGAATATTCAACCGTTTTTATAAAGAGACAGCATTCACAATTTCCTATTCTCCTAGGGATGACAAAACCTTAATGCTGACGTTGAATATTCTGGTAACACAGCCCAGGGTTATGTGATCCTTTATGTTCCATCTTTGCTTAGTTGCAGCAAATAATGTCTCATCTATTTGAAGATATTCTTACTTCCACAGGTACGCAAAATTTGAATCTTTAATGTTAGTACACTCACAGTATGAATAAGTTAGTCTTTTTAGCAAAACAACGTGGCGACAATAATAATAAACTATTACTGGTATGTCAAACGTGGGACTAAATCAGCCCCATTGCTTATGCTCTAGTGAAACACACGGTTCAGTAGTCGTAAACTTTTTCGCCCTTCGATAGAGGGACGAAAAAAGAAAACATTCAAATTATCTAAGAATGGTACCAGTAAGAGTACCATTCCTTTACCTAAGTATGGCTAATTTAGATTGGATTTGGTACTGCGTATTCACAATTTTGAGCTTTATTATATAGCTACTGGATAGCCTTTGAAATATTATTTGGTAAAGAACTTGACGCATTTTGCTTAATAACGGCCCAATTACTTCATATTAGCATATTTCAGCTGCGCATGCACTATTTTGGGTTTCATTTCATGGCTACTTGACAGCGTTACGTTCACGTGTTTCACCTAATTATAACCCTTTTTGCTTGTATTGTCAATCTTTTACTGTACATGTGCAAATTCCAGGCTTATTACTCAGCCACTTGTTAGCACTGAAAAAGTTACATAGTCAAGACCTTGATGAGGTTTAACCAATTAGCTCGTATTACTAGGTTCTTTTGCGGCGCATGCGCGATTTTGGCTTTTATAGGGCCACTTGATAGCCCTTGAAAAGTAACCTGGTGAAGACCTCACGTAATTTGCCTAATTATGGCTCATTTCATCTTCAAAGCATTTACTACATTTGATACGTAGGTTTTACATTTGTCGGAGTTACTACATTTGTCGTTGATTTTTACTACATTTAGCGTTTCTACATTTGCCGTTGATTTTTACTAAATTTGTCGGTGTAACAAGTCTCAGTATGAAACACTGCACTTGTAATTTCCATTTTCTGCGTGAAGAGTTGCAGTTGCAGCATGATGTGTTCAATTTTTCGCGGAGAGACACGATGAACATACGCAATTGGTGAATATAATGGAAATAACAAAACACTTAACTCTAAGAACATACTAACAAATTCATTCTCTGCATTCCCCTGTGGATGTTGGTACATACCCATAATATATATTTCCTACTATCCTTGATAAAGTAGAATAATTAATTTATTTGTTTTGTACATGGAAGATTATACATGATCGGATAGACCTTCAAGTGACGCACTTCAGAAATGCGTGTTACAAATTTAATTGTATATTTCTGCTTTTTCCATAGGCACCACTTATTTTAATCACACTTTTTTTTCTGGCACTTAAAAGTTTGTCGTCAGAAATTCATACATTCTCAGTAAAAAGATTCTCAGAAAAAACTTTTAGGAATATTTCCTAACATGTGTAATGCACAAAGAAATTCACGGTGGTGTTGTTTCGCATTTTTGTGAAACAGTACGTGGATTGAAAATAAATAACAAACAAACAAACAAACAAACAAGCAAAAACAAAATGGAGGATAATAAAAGTTTTTTGGCAGACGAAAAAATCGATTCAGTTCGGTCAAGTTCTCCTGAACACACTGATAATATAGATAATCTTTTTTCACTTATGCGAATCATATTTCAACATTGACAGTCTTAAAGGGCATTATTTATACAAATCATCAGTTTGACCACAAGTAATATTCTCAACTGAAGATCTACAGAAGAAGTTCCGCGTGAGGTTTTGGAATCCAGATATGAATATTACCAGACCATATACTAGCATACCTGAGCAAAAAATAAAAAAACAAACCAGTTTTATGTTACGTTGAGAATAAGAAATTATTATGGATAGTCATCACCCCTTGCTGCGTGTTTTCAATTTTGTGTTCATAATTTTTGATATGGTTATTTTTACATCAACAAAGTATATATTTTTGAAAACCTTACACAATTCTCTATCTAATGAACGTAATTTTATTTTCAATGTATTTAGTTTTAAAAAATTATTGCGGATAAGGGCATTTTGAAAAGGCTTAATTTCTAAGAGCTCCACGGACCCTTTGAAAAATATTTTCTGCGACATTTTTATGTGATCGTTTTCTATGTTTACTAATTGCAAAAACGTTGCTACAGTTCTTCTAAACAAGTCCTAGTTCTGACGAAATAAAAGATTTACGAAAAACACTTGTTAAAATAGCCCTTTCTTGACTTTCTCCCCTTCTCCCTTATGTATAATAGCTAATAATCAATTACTGTGTGTCTAGCAGAAAAAGTATCCAGGCTAGGACTAACACAACAAAGAAATTCCTGTCAATAACACAGTTCGTGTGAGGAGGCCATTTCAACTCAAACAGCTGCCGTTGTCCAAAATCTTGAACATCTCGTGTCAAAAATTGTAGTCTTTGATTATCATAAATAGTGGAATTTCACATCTTTATTAAGTCCAGGTAGCCATTCTTGCTTATGGTGTTTGATTACACACGAAGCAATGAAATCACCATACATTCGAGTTAGACAGGAATACCGGAATCAAATAAGTCTGACAAAGAAGCCTTCTTTACTTTCAAGATTTTCAATTTATTAAAAGATGTTTTGTACCTTATGAAGGTACACCACATAACGACATCTTCGAAAAACGTTCACAGCAGAATTTAATTGCACAAAAAACATGCAAAATTAACACAATATCGCAACCTGAAAATAACTGTTCAAATTTCCCTGATTGAATTGTTATGATTTTCTATCAAGTAGCATTAAAAGGATTACACAGTTCATTTGCCATTTACCTAAAAAGGAGTGCCACATACTTGATATTGAATTGGCTTCAAGAAAATCGATAAAAGCAAATGACCCAGCTGATGATTACTCTTACTTCTTAAAAGAACGACAAGATCTGGAAGAAAAGGGAACAAAGATCCTAAAAGAGATTACTTCATTAACGGAAGAATTACGGCTGTCACCTAATTTCTGGAGGCAACCCAAATGTTGTCACCACTTATTTCATTCCTCAGGTTGATGAGCTGGCAGAACAAACCAAGGAATTAGAAGATTCCATGAACAAACAACAGCTTACCACTGGTGTTATTCCATGCGATTCATTCCCTGATGTTAGTCTGAAAATGATTAACATTCAACATTAACATTCAAAGCTTATCTACCATGATAGGAGTTTTACGTTACTAGATTACTTACCTATGTGAATGTACATTTCATATTAACTTTACGTTATTAAGTTTTATTACGGTAGCAGCGAAAGCGAATACCGTATCAAAACACCCGTGGACTACTACTACTACTACTACTACTACTACTACTACTAGTACTCCTCCGGCCGAAATGGCAATTAGTCTGCGATTTAGAGTCTGCGGGACTCTATCAAAAACGCAATGTAAATTCTAATGAAGGAACGCAGCCTTCGTAATTTGGAAGCTTTTTCATATCGAACATTTAAAAGTAGATTACCTTTTATTTTAAAAGTACATAACCTGATATTTTATAACTTAATCCACGAAATTAGAATTCATTCGAATTCTAATCAAATAGGCGTACATAAAAATGGGACTTTTAGTTCATTACGCTAACTGAAAATATATACTTGATATGCTGCTTTTCTTGTTAGTAAAGCTTATTAGTTCAAAATTTCTTACTACCTCGTTTGGTTTGTTAGCTATTACACTATGTTTGTTTATTAAAGTTTTCAAAGATCTAGTTCAAAAAGGCAGTTTATTTGTTGGAATTCAATTTTGGTTTCGTCAGAAATTATTATTATTATAAACAAATTTTTTTTTTTCTACATAAGCTCTTACGAAAAAATTTCTTATAAAAAAAACACACAGCTCACACATGTATAATTCTTTTGTCTTTAAATAAATTGTTGCTGGTGTTTTTGGTTAGACCCTATTTACACTAATTAATCATTTTCATCGAATTTATCGTTAATGCCTGTTTTCCACCAGTGAGATATCTTAGAAAACATCCAGTAAAGAAGTTTTTAGTACTTAAAGTAAAATTTCGAAAGCATTTGCGTGAAAAGTAAACTTGCTGCTACCGTTTTGCGCCATCTGGCTCTTGTTTATTTATTAAATAATATTTTGACAGTTTTAACACTTCAGCAATCTAAAGTCCCTGTTATCAATGTGTGACCTGAAAACGACAAACGTATCAATCAAAACAGAAAAGAGATGTGAAACAAAATTGTTCAAAAATATTCACTTTGCCACAATATCTTAAAAAGCTCTGGCTAGTTAACTACCGATGAGATCAACAACCTGGGTAACAGGAAATACATACATATTTCATTCTTGGAAATTCAATTAATTTGTTATTATAATTTTGTGATTTCACTGGCCTAATGTAAGCATAAGTCCAAATTTGCAAACATTGGAAGATCATCTTGTCTCATTGATCAGACATCTGTATTTGGGATTTACGGAGAAGCGGAAGCGACAAGGCGGAGAGAGTTTACATCATCAGTTTAAATAGACGAAAGCAAGGTAAAGCCGTAATGTAGAATTGTGTATGGCGTTATTCAAAGTATTAATTAAGTATTAATCAAAGCTTATGAATAATTCATCTTTTTTTCCAGATACAACAGAGTGAAAGACCCAGTTAAACGTATGAAAAAAACCAAGAAACAGCATTTATTGTCCTCATCTCCTGAAGCGCAAATATTTAAGCTACGGAAGAAAAAAGGGGATAAATAATGATATCCTTGATTTTGTTGTTGTAATCTCTCGGCACATCTAATTTGTTTTCACAACAACACAAATGTTTGAGCAAACTTGCGGAAATCCAATGCTGTGGAGCCATAAGTTGAGCTACATCATTGTATTTATGAAGCCTTATTATTCACACGAAGCGTTCAGTTTATTACTTTTTCAAAACCAAACACCACTAGATGGTTTTTGTAAATATTTTGTAAATATTTTAACATATGTTAACACGAGGTCAGTTTATGAAATACATGAAAATTGAGAAAGTTTGAGATGTTATATTAACTTGAAAATAAATGTCAGCATCATTACCTTTTGGAGATGTTTTTTATTGACAATTGAATGTTTTTATAACATCTGGCGTGTTCATGGGAAAACTTCAAAAGTATTAAAAAAGGTCTCAAAACTAGATTACACACAGACCTCATAGCAAATTCGATGAAACAAATAATTATGCAATCCAGAGCTTTGACGGCCATATCAGTCCGATGTATCCTTTAGTGATGAAAGAGTCTAACCAAGCGGAAAACGTTCGGTTATAATTTACATCCACTGAGTTTAGTATAAATGCCAAAAAAGGATGTAGAACTTAAAGTCTGTTCCAAAAATATGTGGACTGATTTCAGCTTTTATATAAAAACCAGGCTCAAGGGAATTGATGTAATTTGCTAAATCTGGTTTCCACATGGTAACTGAAATTAGTCCACATATTTTTGGAACAGACTTTAGTACCCAGGAATTAAAAACACACGTGGCTCATCGACATTTTTAAAGCCGTAAATGAAAAACCCTCAAATGATGCAGAAACTGAGTTTTACATGCGAAAACGCCGTGCCATATGACATGTAAAAACTTTTACGGATTCAATCAATAATCGAGCTGGACCGCATTAAAGTTTTTTTAAATTATTTTTTCACCCGGGAGACATGAAACACAACCAAACATCAAAAGTTATAAAGAAACTGAATCATCAAAATGCTTAAAAGGCGCTACTAACTATTACGTAAAGCAAAGTAAAGTTAACAAAAATAATGCGCATAAGCCTTTTTTCACATCTATTCCGGTTCGAAAAACATTCATATTTCTTAAAATCATGAAAACAAGGTTAATTACGAACTTTTTATTTTTCATAGCGTTATGTTAGCTCATAATCTACTGATATTTGCTTAATTGTGGCATTTTAATGCCATACATATTTAAACCATGGATGATAAAGGAATGATAGAGGCAAATAGAAAGAGTGTGGCAAAAAAGGGAAAATTTTCCCGTGGATTAAAGTGTGCAGCCCTTGGATGTAATACATGCCTTTCAAATTTGAAGATGATTCTACATGCAATAGTTTGATGCTGCTATTTTGAATTTTCGTAGTTGATGGCAGTGTTCAGATGCACTTTGTCCTCTTGTACATTTTTCATTGTTGTGTCTTCCTGATTGGAAACAGAAGGGACGAAATATACATGTCCGTCATACATCATAGATATAATCGAATTGTCCACAATAGAACTGTACCACTAAAAACCTCATCGTTGCCACAAATGTCCCTGAGTAGTTTGTCCACAAAATGGAAAATGTAGTTACAAACCATAGTCACCTCATTGATCATAAACAGGTCGACACTTGATGCTGGCGTAATATTGCATACGCTGTTTCCTAAAACAGGAACAGGTAACAAAATAATGAATGTAATGTACAACCACCAGATGGTAAGGCCGCCTTATGCAGCTGTAGCAACTTTCCAGCCTTGGGCTCTACATGCTGCAAAAATATAATCGCATGTAAAAGTCTTACCGGTTGACCCCTCCAGAGAAAACAACGTTTCAAGTTTGAAGTTAAACCATTATGCAGCAGATAAAATCCCATCTGCAACAACTAACCGGTGTTCGTTTAGGAGAAATATTCACTTGCTGAGCAACCTATTGTACCAACTCATGGAGTTAAACTGTGTTAAAATCATGTCAAATTGTTTCAGGAAAGTATCATGTAACCCAAAACCCTTTGCAACAGTCAATGTTCGAATGTAGTCTTCAACAGGTACTACTTGAATGTATTCCACAATTCCAGGGGATAGGAAAGGTCGCAGTCAAAAATAGTGCCAAACAGTTGTCTAAGCTTTTGGGGCCTTTGAAAAGTTGTAGCTTCTTCGAATGTATTGTGCCACTCTGCGTCATCTTCCAGAAGACATACATGTTTCTCTGATTGTGTCACCAATCACATCCATACGTAAAAACTCGAAAGACGCTGCACTTGCAACATGTAGCAACAAAAGTCTCCTTCTGACAATCCAGTATTATATAATCGAGCGACTAAATGTCCTCTTTGTTTTTGCCATTTCTTCTGACAAATACATTATCATTTTAATGGATCAGTTTAAATTAATTGAAATTGTTCTTTTTATGACGGCTTTTCTCAGCGCAAACATAAAATTAATGAAAAATTTGAATGGATTCAGTGCTTTGAAACAATAAGCACGATGTAATTAAACTACGTGTTAATCGACCATTAAAAATTTAATGACATTTTTCCAAGACATTTTCCTTATTTTCTCAAAAACCACATTTTCAAATTTCACAAAAAAATGCTATCCGAAAGAACTTGAAAATGGCTTTCCAACGGTTTAAAAATTATTTTGAAATTCGGTATGTTCATTTAAATAAACAGCTTTAAAATTTCCATTTCCAACATTATGAAACACACTGTATTTCAGCCTTTAAAAGTGTTTGAAAATAGTTTGAATGGTTACAGAATGATCGATGTTGTTTAGTTATGGTGTGAGTTGTTATCAAATGGTATCCTTTTTGCTTGTAGTTAAAAATACAGTTAAACTAATTAAGTATTTAGTTAGAACACAGTGATGGGTAGCTAAATGAATAAAGAATAAAAAGGCTGTTTGTTCTTGTGTGTTTTGAGTTAGCCAAGGACGAAGTTCAAGAATGTGGTATGGGCTTGCTGTTTCCAAGAAAATCTAAGCTCTCGCCTGTCCAATATTGCTCTGCCTCATTTCACACATGTCTGGCTGTTTTTATGATGTCCCTATCGTTAATTTGCTGCATGAAAACTCATAGACTCACAGTACAGGTTAATGGTTAGACTCCAAGCTTTAGCTATACAAATTCTGTCATTAAGTTTGTGTTTTTGATTATTATTTTCAAGGTAAATGCTTTATGAAACTTTATTTTGGTTTGTTCTATTTTTCTTTCGATCGTCATAATCTAATATCTGTGTTAGGTTTTTTTGTATCGTTATACATTTGAAATCTTTTTTATTTTTTAGACAATCAAAATAAAAAAAAATAAAAACAATGTAGAAATGAAACTCATGCTTTAAAACCATGGTGTTGATGGTTTTCTTAGTGAGCGCATAGAAAGTTTTTACACGACACTACATGTACATGAATTTATACCTATTTATTTATTTATTTATTAGGTATTATTTTACGTGGCTGGCCACACTCAGTTGCTATTGCATCTGTTTTCCAGGTGGGGCCACGGTTTAGGTTGGAGGCTCCGAAGTATTTAACACTCTCATAAGTGACACGAACCCAACCAAGGGCCCGTGCTCTCCTGGATGACCTCCTGCAACACTCGATGTATCATCTACCCAATTTCCCTCACATGGCATGGGTCGACCCGGCACTATGGTACATTCACTCGCGCATGGTGAATCGCCGCCAAGGGGAATTGAACCCCGACCTCTTGCATGAATTCCGAGAGTGATAACCGCTATACTACTTTTGTGTTATTGTATATGTAAAATTTACTATTCATCTTCTCCATATAAAAAATGCTTTCGTGAATAGTAGGGCATTTTAGTTGTTTCAATGTTTGGTTTTGTTTCACATCTCTAGTACAGAAAGTTATTTTGAATGCGTTACAGTTTTTTACATGTGATGCTACACACATGTATTTGTACGCAAAGTGGGCAGTTACTTGCCTCTGGCTATAACATACATACATTTCGGTTAACAGTATGGAATTGTTCAATCGTTTTATTATGTTGACGCTTGGTTTCTACTGGGAAAAGTTATTTATGTGCCTTTATGTGGTTCAGCTCCTAAGTGGAGTGCACCTGTAAAAAATAGTTTACCTGAGATACCAAAATATTAGATTCAGATTTGACATCTTATTGACTTTTTTTACCTGGGTGTACAACTTCTATGAAAACGTACAGTCACTTTAAACATTTCTTCAACACATTGTCTCCTAAACTGAAATCTGTAATAATTTGGGCTAAATGTTTTGGGGACGGGGCTTTATAACATCATTGCAACTTTTCCTTAATTTTATTTTTGTGAACTCTTTGGGTGACACAACGCAGGCTGATCATGTGCGGCCAGTTATTTTTCTTAATTGTTTTTTTTCATCTTACTATTCAAACCTAACGATTTTTTTTATCTTGAAATTCATTGGTTCATACAACCGCTGTATCAATGTTCATTGGTGCATAAAGCGCCACTACAGTGTGTCCCAAAGAATTTCGGTCTGACATTTTAACAGCTCATAACTTTTGACACATATATCAGATTTCAGCAATTTTTACACCATTCATAGATTTTCTAAATATAGATGAGTTTCTTAGTGACGTAATGTTTATAAACACCAGTGTTCTTTGCTCGATAAATACGGTATATTGCAACATAGAATATCATTAATCAAGTCATTTTCCTGTGAGTATGCGCACGCAGCCTCGCAGGAAATAAAAGTCTCTTTATACACTTCAAAATGTTGTCACTTTATTTGGTTCTCAGGAGTCCCCTTAAAGACAATCGACATTAGAAAGTTTCAATACACATTAGCACTTCCTATCTATTTTCATACATTGTATTTGATTTTTAGTATGTACAAGGTATAAAAGTGTAATTAACATTGGAAACTCGTCTATACATTTTGTTCTCCAAAACTTTTTAGTTTGGAAGTAATTAAGGATTTTACTGTGAAAAAATCCAATTATCTTTTTAATGGTTAATTAACACATCTTTCAATAACAGCTATCAAAGGTCATTATCAAAAACAATATCAAAGTCAAGTAACTGTAAAACACAAGAGTCATTAAAAACAAAACTTTAAGCTGTCTCAACATGCCCCCCGTTTCTTTTGACACAGTGATTTTCTGTTGTTGTCATAAAGAGTAGCGAATAAAATTTTGATTTTGTCTAAGATTATTTGCTGAGTCAACAATTTTACTTCTTAACACTGATAGACTCTGAATCTCAGTGGAGAAAAGTTTTTGTAGCAACTAAAGATTGCTCATATGATGTCAAAAACTTTTGTAGAAGCCCCCGTCTCAAAATTTTTAACTTTGTGATGAGATTATAGATGGTCTCATTTCCTTGTATTCAGGGTGGTCCTTGAAGTAACGATATAAAATCCTTGGAAACTCTCAAGATCCTTGATGACTGTATCTTCAGATTGGACGTATTTTCCTTGTTGAATCCCTTCGTCGATCATTCCTTGAACTTTCCGTTGGTAGTCTGTTTTATCCATTATTATCACACTTGTATCTTTGTCGCCAGATAAAATAACTATGTCAGGATTGGTTCGAATACTCTTGCTGTTGTTGAAAGTGTTGTCTTTTGCAAACTGGATATTAGTAGCTAGTTCATTGGTGGTTTTTCTCAAATACTGGTGAAAACGTTCTTTATCCTCCTGATTAACGAATTTATCAACCTTTTCTGCTATAATGATTCGAACTCTACTGCTAAATCCTTTTTAACGAACTTGTTTTTGTTGATGTAACTGTGGTGAAGTCCGTACTTTAAACAACTAACGTCCAAACCCTGATCTAATGACAAATTAACGATTGGAACTTGATAATTTAGTGTGTTCAATAACACCACGACATGTTCTTAATAAACAAAAGAATAACCGCACGTGAAAACTTACTTTTATTAACCATTAAGGAGTTAATGACCGTGACAGTTTAAAGAAATCATATTTACTAGAAAGGTTTTGGACTAAATTATCTAAGATATAGGTTATTAAAATCCTTGAAAAAAATGCCATCAAATGATGTAAAAATCTCTAAAATCTGATATATGTGTGAAAAGTTATAGCTTATTGAAATCACAGACCGAAATTCTCTGGGACACAGTGTATTATGAAAGTGTGCTAATTATCTTTAATGGCCAGTTAACGTAAGTTTCGTATTGTGTCAGTTATGCCTTCATAATGCCCTGGGGTGTATGCGCAATTAAAAATTTCATGTTTCTCATTTTGTGTATGAACCTTTTAATCTTTTCACGAAATTTAAATGCATGTTTTGTAAATTAAAAAGATGGCTATCGTACATTGTTAATCAATCTAAAGCAAAAAATTTTTTAGAACTTCTTATGCCTGTAAGGGCATCTTGTTCTCTCTCTTTTGTTATTATCAGTCAATCATATTTAAGTATTGTTTGTTTTTGTGAACATCAATAAAAGAAAATATTCCTCAAACATTGGGGGGTTCATTCTGCATGCTTTGAAAAAATATTCTTGGACAAACAGCATTAAACATTGTATAACCCTTGGTACGTCACTCCAAGAAAAGATTTTTCATCCACGTTTTCTTTGATGACGGTAATAAAATTGATATGTTCAGTTTAAAACGGTGCAAAGCTTTCTTCTGTTTGAGGCTTCCATTTTGAATGCTTTCAATTTTTTCCGCGTGCATGGAAAGCAGTTATGGATATCAATTTGTGCTCCCAAGAAAAAATCTCACGAGCTTTTTTTGCTAAAGCGAAAAATGCAGCTGTATGGAAACCGGCCTTAACTGCTGAGGATAAATCGGATTATATTAAGTGTCCCACGATGTACAGTGTGTCCCAGAGAATTTAGGTCTGAGATTTTAACAGCCTATAACTTTTCACACATATATCAGATCTCAGCGACTTTTACACCATTCGATAAGATTTTATTCAAGGATTTAGAAAATATATATTTTGTTCTCTAGAAGCTTTTATTTTTGAAACAATTAAGGATTTTACCATGAAAAAATTCAATTATCTTCTTAATGGTTAATTAACACATCTTGCAATAACAGCTATCAAAGGTCATTATCAAAAACAATAACAAGTCAAGTAGCTGTAAAACACAAGAGTCATTAGAAACAAAATTTGAAGCTGTCAACGTGTGCCCTGTTTTTCTTCTATGACTTCTAGCCTTTGACTCTTCTATCTTGACTACTCTCTATCTCAGTTCCTTGATAATTTGTGTACTCATTATGCTATTTCTACCTCTTTATCTTCATACATGTTGAACAAATTTCCTGGTCCCTTGCGAGTTCGATTTCAAAGTTTTAAGAACTTTTATGTCGGACGGACATATCAATTTGTTTTATACGGCTTTACATTCTGGTGGATTAAAATACATGATATTCCTTCTGTTGTATCGTTATGCGTTAAAATTGTAAATTCTAGCGGTCTAGAACTTAGGTTACTGAAATTGCTTTTAAGTTTCTTTTATATGTCGGACGGAAAAAATGTTTTATTACACTTTAAGAGAAAACCGTTCAATGTACGTTGCTCAGACTTTACCATAAGATGAGTAATATTGTTTGGCACCACTTCACATTGGTCTTGTTACGATTTCTTGACATTGAAGTTTATGTTGCAGAATGTCCTTCCGACATTGTTCGTCAGACGTTGTTAAACGATCGTAGTTTTACCGTCGAAATTCTCCAAAGGAAAGCCTTGAACAAATTTTGTCTTTAGAATTGATGATGATGCTAATGCTAATGTAAACAAAAAATTAGAAATCTTAGTTCAATTTTGAGATAGAATTTCAATGCTGATCTAAAAATCAGTAATTCGTAATTTCTATCTTGTCCCGAAATCCATTTTGTGAATGAAAAATTAATGGATTTCGAAAAAAATACCACATTCTTTACAGCAAGTTAAGAGAAAAAATCTGTGAAACAAATTACATAAACATTGACGTATGCAGTCGTTTTTTATAATAGTCCCTGTGTATAACTTCAAAAGTTACCACTTGTGGGAAAAAATATAACAAAGCTGACACTTTGCGAAATGTTCCAATATGATGTCTAGGACACGTGGGGAAACATCGTTTCAATAACAGTGTGTACATAATCAATCATAGAGCGAGGGGGGCAGGGGCATTACATTGATACTTTCAATATCTCAAGTTCTACTGGGCCACTTAACTTCAAATTTTGTACAGTGGTAACCCCTAACAAATACAACCAAATCAAATCATTAAAAACCCTGTCACGTGACTGGTGTGTATTTTACAGATCTATTTGCATTTTAATAAAATAAGTCATAACTGGGAAACCATAAAAGCTAATAACTTAAAACTTGGTAGGAAGGGAGATACATTTAAAAGCTTTTCAGCAGTAACCACGTGAGTTCCGTGTATTTTGTGGGCAGGAATTGCAAAACTTTGATTTTATGACAATGGATCCGCAAAATATACGCCAATCAAACTTTTTAATTTTTTAATTGCTGAAATCCATTGGATTTTCATAACAAGAGTTATTGAAAGTCTTAATAAATTACAGGGCGGTGTGTAAAATGCATGAAAGTATTGCTTCTCTTTAACGAAGACTTTCCATTATCTTTCAAAATTTTCATTAAAAAATGAATACATGTAAACTGAAATAAAGTACATGCTGAAAATGCAGAAATGTTAATAGTTATTACAGAAAACAATACAATTAAAAACAAACATCAAAAACTGCTAAAGAGAAGCCAATTTCAGAAGTGAAAGAGACGGAAGTCAAAGTTCCTTGCGGCTATACGAAAACCACATCAAGCAAACCAATATATATTACGGATAATAATGTAACTTCTCACAAACATCGTTGTGTTTCAAAACGGCGAAGATAAACACTCCTGTAACGCTATTTAAAAAGAAACCAATAACAACATGATGCTGAAAAGGTCAGTTGCTCTGGCATTGTTGATGCTTCAACTCCTTCATCCATTCCATTCTGCTAATGGACCAAAGATTTGTTCTTGTATTAACATTAAAAATGTTAAAAGTTTTGTCTGGAAAAATAAAACATATCATTCCGGTCTGGTGATTTGTCTTAAGGTTTGCCGAAAGAAGAAAATAACAAAAGATAACGCTGTGCACCAAAAGAAAAAAGTTTGATTGATACTTATCGGTATTGTTACTGTTGTAATTGATGGTTTTTTAATTTTTTTATACGTTACCATCATATACCACTATATATTTTATATCATTTTTTTCACCATTTTGTAATGGACTAAAGATGTAAGAAAGATAAAGCAAAGAAATGTCACTTATTTTGTTCAACAAAGTCACGAAAAGTTTATTATACCTAACAACCTGCAAATATACAACCAATATTCCAATTCCTCTTTCCATGCATCCATCAATATTTTCGTATTTTGAAATTGAAGACCTGATGGAAAAAAAATTAAACTTTGAACTTTTCTTTTACAAACTTTAACATAACACTTTTATGGCTTCAGAACATTTGAACATTTTGATTGTTAGCACTAAGCTATTGAAAATTATTTTAACTGACTATAAGTGCTGTTACCACTGTTACCAGTAAATGTCGCAAATCAACCGTATATGTCGCAAACCCGACAGTTAATGTAGCAAACCAAATAAAATATGATTTTGTTTATCAAACGTTCAAATCAACGGTAAGTATGGCCCAGAAATTCAAAATCAACAGGAAATGTCGCATTTTTGTTATCATTACAAAATTTCCCTCGATGATTATTTTGAATTTTTATTAACTTCATGATTTTCGACGGTGCATCGGCTTTCCGTGTGGTGGCTTTTGTGATGAGGCGACTTTTAATATAACCTAATACACTGATTAATTCTTTATCGTAGCATTTATGAACATCGGCAGTTTTTGTTATGTTTTCTTTTTCTTTTTGGTACTTGAAATGTACTTCCATAGAACAGATTTATTTCAATACTTTTTTGTTTTTATCAAAATAATTCAGTTTCTGTTTCAGTTTCCGTTTCAGTTTCCGTTTGACAGTTTGAGTGCGAGTCTCTGTGAGTCACTGTAAAGCAGAATTTACACGTTTCAACTACTTGAAGCAACGTTAAGTTGAAGCAACTTGTAGTTAAAACATACATGTGTAAATAACTTAACAACTTTTTTGTGGAATGCACCATTGAAACTCTCTTTTTAAAAATGACTTTGAGCAGTGAAGACGAAGCAGTTCTCGTTGCAATTACAGCAGCTGCAGCAATTATTGTAAACGATGAACCAAGAAAAAGGAGGAAAAAAAACCGTTTGGGCAAAACCGTGCCTTCTAGAAAGGAGTGTTTTTGGAGTCTACGATTCTCTACTTAAAAGAATGAAGCTAAATGATGTCGAACGCTACCAAAATTATCTTCGAATGAGTGAAGAAAACTTTGCAGTTGCTCGAGTTGTTCAGAGTGGTTCCTCCTCCTCCTAAGCAGCGACAAAATGTTCTGTTTCTTCATGATTTTTCGAAGACATCCACACAAGTATTTTAGTATGAATGAAGTTTCTTCCTCTGAGAGTTTGTCGAAAACAGTAGATACTTCCGTTCAACAAGTTGAAAAAGTTGAGCAGTATTCAACTCTTTCAACTCGGTTGAAAGAGGTTGAAAGCATGTTTCAACTCTAAAAAGTTGCCTCAACCATCATGTTTACACGTTGCGATTTGTGGAAGCAACTCAAAGTAGCTTCAACTAGTTGAAACGTGTAACATGCGGAGTTAGCGAATAAAATGGAAATAACAAAACACTTAACACAAAACATACTGATAAAATCATTCTCTCAATATCCTTGTGGATGTTAGTACATACCCATCAATTATAATCATAAAGGAGAATATTTAATCTATTTGTTTTATACATAAAAGATTATACATGACCGGATAGAACTTCAAGTAACGCACTTTAGAAATGCGTGTCATTGTATATTTCTGCATTTAATCACACTTTTTCTGGAATTTGAAAGTTTTCTCCTCAGAAATTCATACATTCTCATTAAAATCTAGACTTTTCGGCCTCGTTTGGAATATTTCCTAACATGTGCAATGCACAAAGAAATTCACATCGGTGTTGTTTCGCATTTTTGTGAAAACAGTAATTGGGTTTAAAATGAAAAACAAACAAACAAACAAAAACAAAATGGAGGGAGCTGTCTTATTTTACTTATGCTCGCTTGAGAAAACTTAAATGACGACATTTGTCAATGACGACGTATAAGACTATTCATTTATTTTCCTGGATTAGTTTTAAGTTCAGAAGATGTCTTTAAATTCAAATCTACATGATCAGCAAGTAAGATCCTTTTGTTTTACACCAGGGTAATACATGAAAACTTGTACATATACATAGCATACATATACTAGCATACCTGGATAAAAAATTAAAAACAAACCAGTTTTAGGTTGTTTTTTTTCGCAAGGCGTTGAGAATACGAAGTTACTATCATTGCACCCGCAGCGAGCGCAAGCGAGCGAGGAGGCATAGTAGTTTAACGAGATAGGGGAATGTCAGTTTCTGATTTTGTTCTTCATCGTCATCATCATCATCATCTTCCAACTTTCATGTTGACGTTACACGGTGGTATACAATTATTAGCTGACTTTGCTTTTCTCCCATGTCAAAGCATGGTACTGTAGGTGAGAGACAAGATGTTTTTTTTCCTAATTTATTATTATATTATACTTTGTTTTTTAGGAAGTTCGTATGCTAAAATTGCTTAGACATTTTTCATATTACTTTTGTGTTGTTTTAGTGAAGTGAACGACTAGGATTTTGAAGCTCAGCTTGAAATCTGGAATTTTGCCAACAACATTTTATTTTTGTATATGTTTTAGCTCTAAATCTTTCATTCGATAAATTTTATTCAATGCACTGATTTTTGGCGGATCTTGCCTTAAAAAGATTTTAATTGGATTTCTGTGTATGCAAGAAAGCCTACAAATTGTCGTTTTTCGTGTTTTTTTCTTTCTGTCCTCCAAACCTGGTGTGATCATGATCAATAAAACCTTTTTATATATATATTTTTTTTCTTCATAATATATAAAAATATTTGCACTGTTTTACAAGAAGTCCTGTCAAATATAGATGAAATGTAATTATACGTAAAATAAGCTAAAAAGGACCAAGATGATATTTTTTAGTTAAAATTTATTTAATAAAATCTTAAATTTTGAGAAGTCTTTCTCAATTCGAAGCGCTTTTGGTGAATTGTTGGATGTTAATGCTCCTTGAAAATAAAAGAAGGACGTATCAGCTTCCAATTTCACCTTCGGTACTCGTATCATATGCCCATTGTTTCGTGTGTTTATTCTTGATTCCAAGATTTCGAAGTAGTTTTCGAAGTTTTTAATCTCACTTCTGTTAATACATCGATGAACATAGGCGGCTACTCGTTTCATTTTTATTTGTTTGGATGATGGTATTGTTAAAAGTGTACCAACAATTTTCTGGGCTCGTCGTTCTAAGGCACTTGTTTTTTCCTCAAGCGTAGCTGGTACCATCCCATGCGTTGCTAACGAACAGTAAGTTAATATTGGTAAGATCATCGATTTGCGGTTTATGAGTCCAGATGGGATCGCATTTATTTTAACAGGTTTATTCTTGAAGAGGCTCTCTTTATGGTGTTTTGTGAGTGTTCTGACATGTTAAGTGTATTGTTTAACGTTAATCCCAGGTATTTATACGTTCTGGTGTTGTTAATAGGTGAATGGTGATGGTATATCTGTAGTTGCGGGTCATCCAATTTGTTTAAACGTTTACTGGTACCGAACACCATAACTTCGGTTTTTCCTTTTTTAGTGTTAATAATAAGTTCATTTTGTTGAAGCCAATCAGCAAGGGAGCAAAAGTCGTTGGTAAGAACTTTTTGAACTTCTTGAATATCCTTGTGTGAATAGAACAGCACAGATCATCGGTATATTCAACAATTTTTCGACAGAACAAATGCAGTTTCGTTGAAAAGGAGCATACACATCAGCGGTCCAAGAATTAAACCTTGTGGGACTCCATTGAATATTAGTTCGACAGACGATAGATGTTTTAGGTGATACACTTGTTGAGATCGTCCAAACAGATAGCTGTAAAACCAATTCTGTGGTATTCATGTTATTCCAAAGTCTGGAAGTTTTTCGATTAACGTTGCGTAACTAATGGTATCAAAAGCCTTGCATAAATCGATGTAAATTGCGCCAGTAACCATGCCATTATTGTCCATAGCTTTTCTTATATGGTCCAAGAAGCAGACTGTTGCTAGCTCAGGTGCTCTGTTTTTCCTAAATCCAATTAAATCGTAATAAAAACATTTAGGTAAGTTTACACAATAGAAACAATTTGTGCCAATTCAAATTATTTCATGACAAACTTAGCTCAATGTAGCTGTATTTTAAAACAGTAAAAATATTCCTCTGGGGGACAATAATATCACACAAAATATAATGTATAATTAATAAATATAAATATAAATATATATGTATAATAGTTAATAACGAATTACTGTATTTTAGCCCCTTACTATAACACCGACTTCAGTCTTTTCAAAGGATTCAAATGTATCTAGCAGAACAAGTCTCCAGGCTAGGACTACCACAACAAAAAAATTATTGTCAACAATATCTGGTTCGTGTAGGCCATTTCAACTCAAATAACTGCTGTTGTCCAAAGTCGTGATGAAAACCAATGCTGACGCATTGTTAAAAAATTGAAAGAACAGACAGCTATTCCAGGGGAATATGTTGCGGCAATGATGTCGTCATTGAACACGAGGTAATTCACGACGGCTCAATACATTTCAAATCAAAGTGCCATTGGAAAGACGGTCAGAAAACAGTAGTTAACAAGATTGGACTGGCTTGTATGTAGAACTTTCACCTTGCACAAAATCTAACAACACCAAAATAGAAGTTATACTTGTTTCGTGGGCATGCCTATATGACTTAGTCGGACATTGCCTAAAAAGGATACGCCAACTAACAAAAAATATGATATGCTTGTTCAGCATACTTTTATCGAAACAAATGAGATCCATTTTGAAATATGGGGTGATCATGGCAAAAACAGCTTCAAAGCGGGTTATCAAAATGTAAATGTCAATAAACCCAATGGACCAGATAACACCATCGTCCTTGCATATTTGAAGCAAAGAACAATAGCAAAAAGCTATGGACATATTTGAATAGATTTCAGCCACAAGTGTCATTGTTGCAGAAAATCAAATTCCAAAATGAAGACTTGCTTGCCTTTATGTACGGTGATTATGCATTTTTGTGTAACATGTGCGGAATATTTGCTTCAATTAGCCATTCTTGCTTATGGTGTTTGATTACACACGAAGCAATGCAATTTCCAGCATATATTCGAAAAAAGGTTAACATGTCGAGCCTTACTCAACCTGAAAAAACATCAACAGGATTTCCGGAGTGCTTCAGGAAATGTTAGGGATTCGAAGAAAGATTTCAATGTAATAGAGGAATTTTTCCTTGATGTGCCACTCAAACAAGTAGGTCTTACAAAGAAGTTCTCTTTGTTTTAAAGATTTTCTATTTGTTAAGATGTTGTGTACTTTAAAAAGGTACACTACATCTTGAAACCACATCTACGAAAAACGTTCAAATTTCCCTTATTTAATTGTTATACTTGATATTGAATTGGCTGCAAGTAAGTAAATAAGGAAGTTGACACAGTTGATGACTATTCTAAGTTCTTAAAAGAACGGCAAGATCTGAAAAAGAGAACAAAGATCCTAGAAGAGCTTATTTCATTAAAGGAAGAATTAGGGCTATCACCTATGTACTGGAGGCGACTCAAATATTGTCGCCACTTATTACATCCCTCAGGTTGATGAGCTGGAAGAACAAATCAGGGAATTGGAAAATTCCACAAACAAATAAGATGACCGTACCAGCTGGTATTGTTCAATGCGATTCATTCCTTGATGTTAGTCCGCAAATGATTAACATTCAACATCAACATTCAAAGCTTGACCACTATTGGAGGAGCTTCATTGGAAACCATCTGCATAGATAGATAAAGTAAAATTTACATATGATGAACAAGGTTACATTTTTGGATTTCTGCGAAAGCAAGAAATACTTTAAAACCGGCTTTGTTTTTCTTATTTTTTTTTCTGCTGTCCAAACCTAGCGGTTTTTTGAAATTTCGTGCGTACATTTACATGAAAACTACCAAAACATTTTTTATAAAGTATTTTAGTATTTTGCCACTTTTTCACGAAAAAAACAGACATTTCTCCCACTAAAAATACAATGGAGAACTTCAGTTCCACCAAATTCGAGGCATCGCTTGTAATAAACTTATAATTTTAAAAGTTCGTTGTTGGTAACATCTTGTGGTTCGAAGCTCTCTTGCAGTTAGGAAAAATTCATCGAAGTCGTTCATAGTTAAACTTTTTAAAAGCTATATTTTTAAATGCTTAGTAGCTAGATTAGGTAGGTAGATACGTAGTTAGTTTGAAACAAAGTATATCTGATGGGTTTTTCGCTTTTACTTTGTTTCTTAATTTTTTTTTTTCGAAAAAGTTTGTGTTTTTTTTCTCTTTTAGCTCTTACATCGTTTCTTTTTTAAAAAAACTGTCATATAAAATGTGTATCCATGGTTACGATTCGCACCTTACGCGTATTTCTTTTCTTTGTATGTAAAAGCTTCTGTTGTTTTTAGTTAAGTCCTATTTACACTTTAAAGGTAAATTTCCATCATCCCTGGGAACAAAAGTTGACAAACTTTCTAGCGGGATTAACTGTATAGTTCTATTTTTGTTTTATCTATTTTTGATCTATATATATATATCAGTGATGCTTTCATGGATTCCTAGGGAGTGTGTGATCAAAAATGTTATGTTGTATTGTAGACGTCATTCAATCTTCGAATTTGAAGAATGTCACTAGTCTTTCATTTTTTATGCTTCAGCTGGTTTCGCAGAAATCCTTATGCCTGTCAGGGCATCTTGTTTCAGTTAATTACCGATGAGATCAACAACCTGGGTAAGAGGAAAAAATACATATTTCATTTTTAGAAATTTCAATTAATGTGTTGTTATAATTCTTGCACTTTCACCGGCCAAATGTAAGCATAGGTCCAAAGCTGCATATAATGGAAGATCATCTTGTCTCATTTATCAGACATCTGTATTTGGGGTCTAAGGGGAGTCAGAAACGACAAGGCGGAGAGAGATTACATCATCAGTTAAAACAGATGAAAGCGAGGTAAAGTCGTTACGTAGAATTGTGTACGGCATTATTCAAGGTATTAACTAAGAATTAATCAAAACATATGAATAATTAGATTTCTGCAAAAGCAAGAAAGCTATTAAAACCGGCTTTGGTTCTTCGTTTTTTTCTTACTGCCCAAACCTAGCGGTTTTTTGAAAATTCATGCGTGCTTTTACATGAAACCAAAACGTCGTGCAACGCATGTCACCCAGCGAAGAAACCCTTTTAGATTTACAAGTTTCTTTGGTCAATATTAAATGGATTTTTAAGAGCATATACATATTTTAAGATGAAAACAAAATCTATAGAAGAAACTTCGATTTTTTTTGAACTGTGATCATTCTTTTCTAAAGAAGATTTCAACATTTTGTAAACAGAAGAGTGAAAAGGTATACATTTGTTGTTTGTTTTTAGTGAAAACACAAAACATCTTCGTTTGTTTCATGTATGGGCTGTTATTCTTTTTAAGCAGTGGATACTGAAGCTCAGCTTAGAGTCCTCATCAGCTCCAACATAAAAAATGTGGGTCTACTGATGCTTTAATGTAGTGTTTTAATGTTTGATGATAATTTTTTAATGTTTTAATGTTTGATTTGTTTTTAAGTTATATATATTGTCAATGTCCTTTATTAAAAATGGCTTTCCTAATTACAATAACAAATTCAAACATCTTCCAATTGCCTGTAAACTCAATACACATCAAATCATGTAACAAACCAAAATTTCCTTTCAGTTATGTGTGTGGTGACTTAGGTAAGTTTAAAGCATAGGTATATATATGTTTTTAAATGACCAAAATCTTTGTTTGGTTTTTGTGTTTGCAATACTGGGAATTACGTTTGTAATTAAGAAGATTCATAGTACATATCAAATGTTTAAAGTTTATGATTTGCGTACGTAGTCACTGTGTGACATCTGAAAGTATCAATATAAACATAAGCTGATTTTGTACTCCCAAAAGAAGGGATGTTTTATGTCATTCAGATGTTATTAAGTTTATCGGTGGTGTATACGTATATGCAATGAAGTTTCGCATAGTGTCAATTTAAGTTTTGCAATGCCTTTGGGTGCATATGAATGTAATCAGAAATGTAATGTTATGTTGTAAAAATCATTCAATCTTTCTTAAACTTCCTACAGATTTTTTTTAAACTGACCATGAATTTCAACTTTGATGAAGAATGTAAGTGCATGCCATAATTCTACCCGTTTCCTTTGCAGAGTTCTTTCTGATACTCCAAGTATGTACGCAACTTCTCTCCAACTTCTAAACACATCATACAATCTAACAATTTCGTCCCTATCAGGCAAACACCTAGGCCTTCCAACTCCTGAATTTTGAGTTAAACAAATTCCTCCTGGTGAATGATTGTTTAGCACAGTCCCTGTCCGAGCAAATCGTCCTTGATATCCTGTCCTTGAGCGGTTGAATGTAGCTGGATAACCTTCGAAGTCTTGAATTAAGATTCTGCAACATTGGATAGACCTCTAAGTTTGTTGACAGTATGTTCAATACGGTTAATGGATCTGTCAGCCTTCTTTCATAATATTCAAGAGCGTTCAAGTTGATACTAAGTGCGTTTCTTTCAGCCTGACGAAACAAAGATGAGAGATCCAAAAAACATTTTCTATGATTGGTAATGTTGTCATACTTGAATTTTTTTACCACCGTTAATGTCCCCATTATGTTTTGAGACACGTGTCCTTTTCTACTTGAGTGCGCATGCCCATGGGATAAAAAACAATATATATGATATATATTTCTTCCATTACAATATACTTATTTTCTACATCATATACGCAAACTATCTATATTATCTTACACTATAATGTATGACAATACATATACAATATGCAATACATAATGTATATTTATTTATTTATTTATTTGACATTGTTTTACGTGGCTAGCCTCACTCAGTTGCTATTGCATCTGCTTTCCAGGAGGGGCCACGGCTTAGGTTGGAAGCTCCGAAGTATTTGACACTCTCATGAGTGACACAAACCAAATCAAGGCCCTGTGCTCTTCTGGATGGCCTTCCTGCAACACCCGATGTATCATCTACCCAATTTCCCTCACATGGCATGGGTCGACCCGACGCTATGGTACATTCACTTGCGCATTGTGAATCGCCGCCAAGGGGAATTGAACCCCGATCCACTATACTACGGCGCCATATATATGAGATAACATCTCATAAATATCTAATATAATACATATACATATATTTACTTTCAATATAAAAGAGTGTTTTTGACAACGTATTTTTGAAATCATAATTTAGTCTGGTTTGGCGGGGCATATGTTTTAGAAGACAACAATCCAATATCCACGACGAAACACCTACAAAAAATAGTCTTCAAATGTCGGTCCATTAAAAACGCTACAGATGTATTAAGAAATTTCGTTTACAAGTGATGATCCTTAACTTAAGACTTTTGTCTTAATAAAAAAGGTCACAAAAAGGACTGACTGACCACAAGTTTTGTTTTACCAGTTTCAAAGAACAATCAATGTTCTTTTAATCGTTACAAAAACAATTCAACTTAAAATTAAATGACAAAAATTACTGAATTTCAGAAGTGAAAGCGACAGAAGTGAAAGTTCCTTGTAGGTATAGGATAACCTCGTCAATTAATACAATATGCATATATAAGTGAAACTTGTCAGACACATCGTTGTGTTTCAAAACGGCAAAGGTAAACACTCCTGTAAAACTGTCTAAAGGGAAGCCAATAACAACAACATGATGATGAAAAAGGCAGTTGCTCTGGAATTGTTGGTGCTTCAACTCATTCATTGTTATCCATTCCAAGAAGACGTAGTAGACGTTAATGGACCATCCAATTCTGAATTTCTGGGACGCAATTATGGAGAGAAGGATGGTTACTGGGAACATATCGATGCCGATGCACAAAATAATCCTCCAAAGATCTGTCCCTGTGTTAAGAGTGAACATGTTTTTGATTGGAAAGGTAAAATATATGCTTACAAGTTGTGTCTTGAGATTTGCCGAAAGACAAAGAGACAGCAAAAGAATGATGCGGAACAGTATTAGTATTGTTTAATACCTTTTTTTATACATTTCCACGAATTGTTTTTGTCATTATGTAATAGAAGAAAGATAAAAGAAAAATTGTCACTTCTTTTTTTCAACAAATTCAGGCGGTGTTTTTCGCCTTCCACCAATCTGTCATTATTTTTGGCATTATTTTATGACACCCTAGTGGAGTAAAACCTTCACCGATGCCCTTCTTTTACAAACTTTAAGATAACGCTTTTATGGTTTCACAATATTTGAATACTTTGATTGTGCGCATCCAGCTATTCAAAATTATTTTAACTGAAAATCAGTGTTCCTGTATAATATAAAGTATTGTGAATAATTTCTGTTTCTCAAAGCATAGACATATGAATAGAGAAAGACTAACGAATCGCTTGTTTAACCTTTCAATTCTATTATTAAAAACTATTGGGTGGTATTTATTTAATAAATTAATATAAACAAAATTTCTAAATTACTATCAAACTATCAAGTAACGAAGATTGAAAGTACGTATCGAAAGTTTATTCCACATGAACTGCCAATCTTCTCAACAAACCTATCAAACAAACCGCAAACACAAAAGTTAAACAAATATTTTGATCATTAAATATACATGAGCCAAACTTACCAAAATTCGTACACATAACTGAAAGCAGAAACTTGCGTTACATGATGTGTAGTGTTTTGAAGTAACAGGCAGTTGGAACATGTTTTAATTCGTCCTCGTGATTAGGAAGGCCTTTCATAATTAGGAGCATTGACGTTCCTTCCATATCTTCTAAACAGTCAGGAAAATAAGAATAGAAAACAACAATTATGGAAGAATTAGTTTTTTCGTCTTTGTTGCTATCACAAACATATCATTTACACTTAATTTCCTCTCTGACTAGCCTGCACCGAACAACCACCTCAGGGAAAACATTCTCTGAACTAGGTGCATTAGTCACCTATGTGCCCCGAGGTTTACCGGTATGGAACGCCATAACTGCCTGTGGTCCCTCCTCTTTGGTGAAAGAACTCGTTCACATTACTCAAAAATGGCGGAATTTACAATTGTTTCATCCGGTTGATTTAGTAAATTAAATACATTCTATATGGTGAATCAAATGGCAATTCTTTTGGAAAATATATGCATAAAGCACCTAATTGATAGATCTAACACGGAGAAAATAAAACTTGGTTTAATTGATTGCGGCATAATAATGAAACTAAGAATTAAATTCTACATTTTTGGTGGAGAGAAATTAGTTGAAGGAAGAAACTGTGGTATAAAACTATTACGTGTTTCAGGAAGAGCTATTTATCGACGAATGAGTGAAAATGATTTGAACAAAGATTTTCCAATGTTACAGATAACATGATGGATGAGAAAATGAAAAAGATAAGCGTGGACTTACCAAATTTCCAACATAAAGTACTATATACTTAGCTAAATGATATACGAATTTACATGGCTAAGTGATAAAGACGTTTACATTGATTATGACATCAATGCTGCATTTCCAAGAATTGTACTTGTAAATAGGCTTAAATGTTGTCTGAGTTACCTTCTTTCGAAAAAGTGCTCAACGAAGTGGAGCATATTATGAACAGTTCTAACAAATACTTTGCCTTTCTTTTACAGTTTGTAAATAGGCTTAAATAGCTCGAGAAATATCCAACATAAGTGTTGCGTCGTAAACAGACATTCTTTATGTTAGAACTGAAACTTTCTTTTTTGAAGAATCGCAATTATTGCAAGTTGTTCGTCGTTAATAAAACGGTTTTGATGAAAAAAATAAAAAGAACACGTGACCGTGTAACAACAGTGCATATGACGAAACATAACGGGTGTTTCATATGATTATGTATCATACGTCATATAAATGACATGAGGCTACCATTACAGTAAATGACGAAATTAGCGCCCGGGGCGCTTATTCGGCAGTGGCGGTTATTCAAGCAGGGGCGCTTATTAAATCTTTATATTACACGTCCGCTGTAAGATGGAAAAAAAAACAACAAATAAACAAAAAACAAAAACAATTGTAAAGTATTTCTGTGTAACCATTAAGCAATCAGTGAGTGAGTTGAATGTCTTTCTGTTTGGTAATTTTTTTTAGATCGAGCAACCACATACTTCTTATATCTGCTTGATCTGATATTTTCGTGGTATTGACTTTCCTGATAACACCTGTCAAAGCTGGGAGATTTTTGGTTTTTGTGCTTGGTAGAATGCTTATGCAATATTGCTTTTGTGTTTTGAAGTTGCCTACTGCTCAACGTGCTGACGCTCACTTTATTTAGAGGGCATTCATAGTAAGCTTGTATAAGTATTGCAATTATATAATATGTGTGTTTAATCATAACAGCAGGTAGGCACCAGGTCCGATACTTTTAGAAAGCAATAAAAGTAGAATTAAATCTCAATTTAAAA
The DNA here is from genome assembly GCA_027922465.2 of Turritopsis dohrnii. Taxonomy (NCBI): domain Eukaryota; kingdom Metazoa; phylum Cnidaria; class Hydrozoa; order Anthoathecata; family Oceaniidae; genus Turritopsis; species Turritopsis dohrnii. Next base: position 941,746 of record BQMF02000048.1, on the reverse strand, counting down.
AAAGTTTGCATAAATTCGATATTGAATTCAGAGGGGAGTGAAAAAGGTTACGGAGGAAAAGACCTCTCGTCAGTCTAAACAATAAAACACGCTATGTGAGTAGTTAGTTTTTCATGAGAGATTAAGTGAATTTATCCGATATCGTATGGTTTTGCTCTCACTGTACGACGAATTCTCATTGGTGTTTTTCACCTAATTATTGTGTTGCGTGCGGGAACGGTGAAAGGTGTCACGCTACATAACGAAAAGATGGTCAGATGGTCAAACGTAGTGGCCTTTTTAAAGCTTTTAAAGTGAAACCGGTTTCACTTTAAAAAGGCCACTTACCATGATGAGTTTCATAGTACAGTGTAAACAAAAAATAAAGATGGAAATATGTTCAGTCCTTCAAATCATCATAACCACACGATCTCCATTTTCCCTTATATCTTTTCGTCCTTGAACACCATCTTCTCTTTTTGCCTTTACGTTTTGAATTGATACACTTGCGCTGTTTCTTCCCTCTGTATATGAATGGAAATGTACAACCGAAATTGTCTAGAAAACAAACAACAGGGTAAGATTATTATAAGTGAAAAATACTGTAATATTGTTCTCATTTTGGTTCAGAAGAAGTGATTCAAAATTTCAACAATTTATTAAATTTAACCTGGTCAGTACTGGATCATGTTTTTACATACATCGCAAGAAAATGCAAATCTTAATCAATGACGTCATTTTATTCACGACAATCATTTCTTAACTTATTCAAACAAGATGCCCTAACAGGCAAAAGGATTTCTGCAAAATCTGCTGAAGCATGAAAAGTAAAAGATCATAAATGACATACTTGAAATGTGAAAAAAGATTATATAATTTGCAAAATGAAACATCACATTTCTAATCATGTATTCCCCAGGACATTGTCAAGAAGGATAATTAACACTACATGAGATTTATAATGTATATATGCCAATAAACTGGATTATATCTGAATAACATTAAATATTCCTTATTTTGTTGGTACGAAACAACATCAAGGATACATTGATCCCTTCAGATATCACAATGAATATGCACGTAACTCATAAACTCTAAAAGTTCTGAATTTCTGAATTTGATATTTGGTGTCAATCTTCCTAAATCAAAGCACAAAAAGGCACACAGATTTTGATCATGTAAAATACATCCACACAGACCAAAATCAACATCAGAAATTTCTGTTTTAGTTTGATTAACGATATGACATGCACTCACAAACATTCTTGATCTAAGTTGACATTCATGACCTGTCAGTGAAAATTCTTTAGGAAATCCGAAAAAAGGTTGAACGATTTTTACAACATAACATTGCATTTCTGATTTCATATGCATTGTGAAAGTGTAATGGACACTATGTGAAACTTTATTGTAGGACATAAAACACCCTTTATTTTGCGAGTACGAAATATAAAGCTTATATTGATCTTTTTCAGATATCACAGTGTACGTATGTAAATCATATTCTTTAAACATTTGATGTGTACCGTCAATTTTCTTAGTTACGAACGTAATTCTCAATATTCCAAACACAAAAAGTTAACGAAGGTTTTGATCATTAAAAGTATATATACTTATATGTATGCCCTAAAGCACACACATAATTATTTATATAACTGAAAGGATAGTTTTGTATTGTGTTACATGACGTGCAGTGTTTTGAATATACAGACAGCTGGAAGATGTTTTAATTTAATGTGATTAGGAAAGCCATTCACAATAAGGGACATTGACAGTGTATAACTTAAAAACTGTTCAAACAATAAAATATTAAAAACATCAAAATATCGAACTTCAAACATTAAAAGTAAGTGGTGCAGAGTAGACATTTTTGATGTTGGAGCTGAAGAGGAAACTGAGCTGAGCTTAAGTATCCAGATCTTAAAAAGCATAACAGCCCATATACGAAACAAATAAGGTTGTTTTGTTTTTATGCTTAAAGAATCCCAAGACATGTTTCCACTAAAAATAAACAAATATATACCTTTTTGACTCTTCTGTACCTTGAGAATTTCTTTTTAGTTTGAAAAGAACGATCACAGTTCAAGATATTTATAAGTTTCTTCTATATATTTTCGTTTTTCAACTTAAAAATCAACTTGTGTAAATCTAAAAGGGTTTCTTCCCGCTGACATGCATGGCACGGTGCTTTGGTTCCATGTAAACGCACGCATGAATTTTCAAAAAACCGCTAGGTTTGGACAGTAAGAAAAAGAAGAAAAAGAAAAACAAAGCCGGTTTTAATGTATTTCTTGCTTTCGCAGAAATCCAATAATCTTATTATACTAACTCGCAATTGTGCATCCCACTTTTATTTTAGAGAGTGACATATTTGTTTTTTTTTCACGGTCAAATCCTTCTTATTTTTTCCCTTTTTGTCGTAAAACCACGTAGAAGCGAGAACACTTTTTTTGATTTTCCGCGATTAGTATATGCTCCTCCGTTTTGTTATTTTTGGTTTGCGCAGTGGAAATCAGCCGAAAAACGTCTTTGGAGGAGTGCGAGCAATGCAATCTTCTTCGTTCGAAATTTGTCAACGATCATTTCGTGAACAAGAAACTTCGCGAAGAAGACGTGTTTCTTTTTGTATACGAATATTTTAATTTAAATTTGATTGTTTTAGGCAGCAAATCGACGAAAGAACTGACGAAGAAACACAGGTTTGTATGCACGAAGGTATTGTTATTATTATAAAACGTTTTATTATCGTGTTTATTGCTAAACTTTTACTCTTATTAATAAAAGAACACGGGTTAGTTGTTTGTATACAATGAAAAATCATATTTAGATATACAGAAGAAGTGCAGTGAAGTTTTTAAAAATTAGCTGCAGAAAGATCGAACGAACAAAAGGTATTATTATAAAACTGTTATTTTTGATTAATAGAAGAACAAGTTAGTATTTAAATGTATTTAAATGTTTGTTTACGTTTTAGTTATCAATTTATTGTTAAACTTTTATTGTTATTGTATTTTAGATTTTATTTTAGATTAATAAAAGAACAGGTATAACCAGTTTTTAAACAGATGTTGTTTTTTATATATAGGTTTTTTCAGAGGAAAACGAAACGAAGAACGAGATGAAGAAAGTCTATTTTTATTTTACGAGCTGTTTACGTATTTCTTTTTATAGTTATCAAATAGTTATGGGAGTGCAGCAGTAGAGTAGTGTAGATGAAGTTGAAGTTGTTTAAAAATGGCTGCAGAAAGGATGCTGTTTATTAACATTGGTGAAGAAATTGGTTTTACTTCTTTTCGGATAGAAATTGTTTGGAAAAGATATAAAGTAATATACGTAAGTACATGAGTCAAACGGATTTAGTAAATACAGCGTTAAAAGAGAGTAAAAACAGAGTTAAAACGATCAAATCATAAGATGCATGTCCCTCGAGCAGTTAATGATTTTTGTTTTGGTAACGAAGTTGCTGTTCCTTATTTTATTTAATTCAAAATGGCTCCACAGTTACGAAGTTACGAAGAAAGCATTTTTATGACTTTCACTGTATAAAAATGGTATTGGAATTTCAGTAGAAAGCAAAGAGAAAGTGTATCTTTACAATAGGAAAGTATGCTGGAAAGTTAATCGAGTGTTATTAATTTGTTTACAGGTATGAAATACAGAAAGTAAAAGAGTTTAGAAGTGTTTGATAATGGCTACAGAATATGATCAATATTGTTTACTATCATGATGATGTGAATTGGTATTGAAAGGTAAAGTTAAAATAGTATCTATTTAGTTAAACACAGTTAGTATTAGTGGATACATAAAGGATAAGAGGGATGTTTACTGTTGTGTTTTGAATTTTCCAGCAGAAAGGAGCTTTGAACTGGAAATAAGAAATGGCTCCACGAATGTTTTCATATGTTAAAAATTTTTCAGCTATACTAATTCTGTCATTACGTTTGTGTTTTTAATTATTATTTTTAAGGTTAATACATTTTCAAAGTTTCTTTTACTTTGTTTTGTTTTTCTTTAGATTTCGTCATAGCATGATTAGGTTTTTTGTATATGTTTTTTTTAATGTTTTGATCTGTTAAAATAAAAATGAAGCACATGATGGGTTATGATGTCGAGAGGGTTACTTAAGATTTACTTACTTAATGACTGTGCAATGAAACTATCTTACAAAAAATAAGTGTTGTTGGCTGTAATTTTCTTAAGTTTATATTTTATCGCGTTTATGCATATTTTGTGTTATGGTAATCGTTTACGTACTATGCCTAGGTATATAACTTTGAATTTATGATTTTATTTGTGACTTTTTATCTTTTGTGTAAATTTTTCTTCTTAGTTATTGTTTTTAGGATAAATACGTACTTGAATTTCCTTTTTTTTGTTTCTTTTTTTTTTTTCGGTATTACAATTGAAACATTATTCTTTTAGGCAATAATAAAAAAAGCATAAAGAAATGAAACTCATGGTTTTAATCATGATGTTGATGGTTTTGGGAAGAACTAACTATATCATTTCAAAAATTCATTAATGGTTGCAGTCCAGAAGTAACTTTTGAACAAAAGAAAAAGTTGGAAGGTATCATTTTTGTAATGTTATTCAATGTTTGGTTTTGTATGTCTTAGTAAACGGTTCTGTGTTATATATTGCATATTTTTACATTAAAGTTACTTCTCTTCTGCGTATGAATATATATTCTGTGCCATGTTGCTATTTGTTTCTGTTTTAAATTTTCTGAATGTAAGAAATGAATTAAAAAATTAATGCCTAAAAAGAAACTTTTGCAACAGTTAAATTCTGCGACACAACGCATACTGAACATGGGTGGCGAGCGACGCCACCTGGGATGTTTTTGAGTTGCGATTCTATGATTTATTTTTTCGTCATGGGCTACGTACACGGGAATGGTGGATTTGACCTAATGTTTTCGAAGTTAAGTTCGGTAAAAAGTTTTTACCCGGGATACTAGTCTATCTCATTATACTAATTCGCATTTGTGCATACCACTTTTATTTTAGAGAGTGACATATTTGTTTTTTTTTCACGGTCAAATCCTTCTTATTTTTTCCCTTTTTGTCGTAAAACCACGTAGAAGCGAGAACACTTTTTTTGATTTTCCGCGATTAGTATATGCTCCTCCGTTTTGTTATTTTTGGTTTGCGCAGTGGAAATCAGCCGAAAAACGTCTTTGGAGGAGTGCGAGCAATGCAATTTCTTCGTTCGAAATTTGTCAACGATCATTTCGTGAGCAAGAAACTTCGCGAAGAAGACGTGTTTCTTTTTGTATACGAATATTTCAATTTCAATTTGATTGTTTTAGGCAGCAAATCGACGAAAGAACTGACGAAGAAACACAGGTTTGTATGCACGAAGGTATTGTTATTATTATAAAACGTTTTATTATCGTTTGTTTACAATGAAAAATCATATTTAGATATACAGAAGAAGTGCAGTGAAGTTTTTAAAAATTAGCTGCAGAAAACATCGAACGAACAAAAGGTATTATTATAAAACTTTTATTTTTGATTAATAAAAGAACAAGTTAGGAACATGTATTTGTATTTAAATGTATTTAAATGTTTGTTTACGTTTTAGTTATCAAATATCGCTATACAGAAGAAAGTGTAGTGAAGAAATGCAGAACAAAATGATGTTTATTTACACAGTAAGGAATGGTTTTAATTTAGTTTTGAAAGATTAAATACTATAGCTTTGAATAGATATCTTATTATATGAGTTCTTTCGTTTAGTTTATATGCTACTGGATGAAAAACGAAGACGAGAGTAATTTGTTTTGGTAACGCGCGCTATTATTATTTTTATAGTTAGCAAAGAAGATTTGATTTGATTTATTTATTTACAGATCAATTAAAAATGGTCCCACAGCTATGACTGTTTTCCTTTCTCATGGCTGTGGAAGTAGGGAACGTGTTATGCTGTCAAATTGTATCTATTGACGATGTTTGATGCTTTGTCTGCATGCCTTTCTACCAGCTATTTATGCCCTTTCCTTTGGTTTGCTTAAATATGGTTGCAGTAGTAGTAAAGAATGGTAGCTGTTCTTTACTGAAATCTTTTTCTTTTAGGTCAGAAAAGAAAAAGTGTAGCTATTTATAAACGAAATTTATAAATGTATAAATGAAACACATGGTATGTTGAGAAGGTTATTTAAGAGAAGAATGGATTATGTATTTCATTGCGATTGTACTACAAAAAAGAAGCATTGCTGGGGTATATTTTTCTTCAGTTTATATTTGTTTACGGCATTCATTATTTTGTGTTATGTTAATTGCTACATACATACTTGCTAGGTATATAAGTTTAGCATTATGTTTTTATTTGTTGCTTTTAATATCTTCTGGGTATTCAATTATGGTTTTGGTCAAAGTAGGGCATTTTGTTGTTTCAATTATTTTTATTAATTTGATGTTTGGTTGTGTATGCCAGGTAAAAGTCTTTATTCTGTTCAGCTCCAGTGTTGAGTGAACCCGTATTGACTCACAGTATCGGTTGACTTTATAGACCAAATTTTGTTTTTAATTGTTATCTTTAGGATAAATGGGTACTTGAATTTTCTTTCTTTTTGTTTTATTTTTTATTTCAATATTGTTACAGCATGATTAGGTTTTCGGTATTACAATTCAAGTATTAATTTTTAGGTAATAATAAAAAAAGCATAAAGAAATGAAACTCATGGTTTTAATCATGAGGTTGATGGTTTTGGGAAGAACAGACTATATATCATTTCAAAAATTCATTAATGGTTGCAGTCGAGTAGTAACTTTGGAACAAAAGAAAAAGTTGGAAGGTATCAATTTGTTTTGAATTAAAATTTTGTAATGTTTGGTTTCGTATCTCTGGGTAAACAGTTCTGTGTTATATATTGCCATTTTTTTTACATTAAAGTTACTTCTCTTCTGCGTATAAATATATTATTCTGAGCCATGTTGCTATTTGTTTCTGTTTTTAATCTTCTGAATGTAATAACAAATTAATGCCTGAAAAGAAACTTTTACACGAGTTAAATTCTGTGAAACAACGCATACTGAACATGGGTGGCGAGCGACGCGTACGTACCACGGGAATGGTGGATTTGACCTAATGTTTTTGAAGTTAAGTTCGGTAAAAAGTTTTTACCCGGGATACTAGTCTATATATACTAATTCGCGTTGTGTGCAACACATTTAACTTAGAGAGTGTTTGTTTTTCTGTTTTTTAATGGTGAAAATCTTCTTAATCGTGGTCATATAGCGGCAGTTCGCCCACGCAAGACACATTCACGATTAGTATAATAGCACGTGACATTTGACGTCAGATGTTTTTATGATCACGGGGGAACCATTGCATTGCATCCCTAATCGAACGCGACGTTTTTGGGGAAATATCTCGAGAACCAATAGGGATAACTGACGTTTTTTGGGGTCCACGATACGGGTGACGGGGTGACGCAACATTTAGGCCTAAATTTTATTTGGTATTGCGGATATGACGTCATTAAAATCTTTGATCGACGATATCTCTGCAACAGTTGATCGTAGCGAAACGATCCCATACACTTTTTTGATCAGCTTTTCGAGCTCCACAACATGGGAACACTTTCCAGTCACGATTTTGTGATTTAATTTTTCGTCACCTATTTTCGACACATCCTTTTCGGAATTAAAGTCGTAAAAAACTTTTACGCTTGATACTAGTCTATATATACTAATCCGCGTGCGTGTGCAACACATTTAACTTAGAGAGTGTTTTATTTTTGTTCTTTTAATGGTCAAAATCTTCTTAATCGTGGTCATATAGCGGCAGTTCCACCACGCAAGACACATTCACGATTAGTATAATAGCACGTGGCATCATTTGACGTCAGTTTTTTTTATGATCACGAGGAATCATTGCATTGCATCTCCAATCGAACGCGACGTTTATGGGGAAATATCTCGAGAACCAATAGGGATAACTGACGTTTTTTAGGGTCCGCGATGCGGGTGATAAGGTGACGCATCATTTGGGCCTAAATTTAAATTGGTACTGCGGATATGACGTCATTAAAATCTTTAATTCACGATATCTCTGCAACGGTTGATCGTAGCGAAACGATCCCATACATTTTTTTGCTCAGTTTTTCAAGCTCTACAACATGGGTACATTTTCCAGTCCCGATTCCGTAATTGAAATTTTCGTCACGGAGTACGCACACGGGAACGCGTCGTATTTCTGCAGATTCTTTTCGAAATTAAAGTCGTAAAAAACTTTTACGCGAGATACAATCTTATTATACTAATTCGCATTTGTGCATACCACTTTTATTTTAGAGAGTGACATATTTGTTTTTTTTTTCACGGTCAAATCTTTCTTATTTTTTCCCTTTTTGTCGTAAAACCACGCAGAAGCGAGAACACTTTTTTTGATTTTCCGCGATTAGTATATGCTCCTCCGTTTTGTTATTTTTGGTTTGCGCAGTGGAAATCAGCCGAAAAACGTCTTTGGAGGAGTGCGAGCAATGCAATCTTCTTCGTTCGAAATTTGTCAACGATCATTTCGTGAACAAGAAACTTCGCGAAGAAGACGTGTTTCTTTTTGTATACGAATATTTTAATTTAAATTTGATTGTTTTAGGCAGCAAATCGACGAAAGAACTGACGAAGAAACACAGGTTTGTATGCACGAAGGTATTGTTATTATTATAAAACGTTTTATTATCGTGTTTATTGCTAAACTTTTACTCTTATTAATAAAAGAACACGGGTTAGTTGTTTGTTTACAATGAAAAATCATATTTAGATATACAGAAGAAGTGCAGTGAAGTTTTTAAAAATTAGCTGCAGAAAGATCGAACGAACAAAAGGTATTACTATAAAACTATTATTTTTGATTAATAGAAGAACAAGTTAGTATTTAAATGTATTTAAATGTTTGTTTACGTTTTAGTTATCAATTTATTGTTAAACTTTTATTGTTATTGTATTTTAGATTTTATTTTAGATTAATAAAAGAACAGGTATAACCACATGCTTAGGTGAGTTTTCAAACAGATGTTGTTTTTTATATATAGGTTTTTTCAGAGGAAAACGAAACGAAGAACGAGATGAAGAAAGTCTATTTTTATTTTACGAGCTGTTTACGTATTTCTTTTTATAGTTATCAAATAGTTATGGGAGTGCAGCAGTAGAGTAGTGTAGATGAAGTTGAAGTTGTTTAAAAATGGCTGCAGAAAGGATGCTGTTTATTAACATTGGTGAAGAAATTGGTTTTACTTCTTTTCGGATAGAAATTGTTTGGAAAAGATATAAAGTAATATACGTAAGTACATGAGTCAAACGGATTTAGTAAATACAGCGTTAAAAGAGAGTAAAAACAGAGTTAAAACGATCAAATCATTAAGATGCATGTCCCTCGAGCAGTTAATGATTTGTTTTGATAACGAAGTTGCTGTTCCTTATTTTATTTAATTCAAAATGGCTCCACAGTTATGAAGTTACGAAGAAAGCATTTTTATGACTTTCACTGTATAAAAATGGTATTGGAATTTCAGTAGAAAGCAAAGAGAAAGTGTATCTTTACAATAGGAAAGTATGCTGGAAAGTTAATCGAGTGTTATTAATTTGTTTACAGGTATGAAATACAGAAAGTAAAAGAGTTTAGAAGTGTTTGATAATGGCTACAGAATATGATCAATATTGTTTACTATCATGATGATGTGAATTGGTATTGAAAGGTAAAGTTAAAATAGTATCTATTTAGTTAAACACAGTTAGTATTAGTGGATACATAAAGGATAAGAGGGATGTTTACGGTTGTGTTTTGAATTTTCCAGCAGAAAGGAGCTTTGAACTGGAAATGGCTCCACGAATGTTTTCATATGTTAAAAATTTTTCAGCTATACTAATTCTGTCATTACGTTTGTGTTTTTAATTATTATTTTTAAGGTTAATACATTTTCAAAGTTTCTTTTACTTTTGTTTTTCTTTAGATTTCGTTATAGCATGATTAGGTTTTTTGTATATATGTTTTTTTAATGTTTTGATCTGTTAAAATAAAAATGAAGCACATGATGGGTTATGATGTCGAGAGGGTTACTTAAGATTTACTTACTTAATGACTGTGCAATGAAACTATCTTACAAAAAATAAGTGTTGTTGGCTGTATTTTTCTTAAGTTTATATTTTATCGTGTTTATGCATATTTTGTGTTATGGTAATCGTTTACGTACTATGCCTAGGTATATAACTTTGAATTTATGATTTTATTTGTGACTTTTTATCTTTTGTGTAAATTTTTCTTCTTAGTTATTGTTTTTAGGATAAATACGTACTTGAATTTCCTTCTTTTTTTTTTCTTTCTTTTTTTTTTTCGGTATTACAATTGAAACATTATTCTTTTAGGCAATAATAAAAAAAGCATAAAGAAATGAAACTCATGGTTTTAATCATGATGTTGATGGTTTTGGGAAGAACTAACTATATCATTTCAAAAATTCATTAATGGTTGCAGTCCAGAAGTAACTTTTGAACAAAAGAAAAAGTTGGAAGGTATCATTTTTGTAATGTTATTCAATGTTTGGTTTTGTATGTCTTAGTAAACGGTTCTGTGTTATATATTGCATATTTTTACATTAAAGTTACTTCTCTTCTGCGTATCTATATTCTAATACGCGCTGTGCATCCGCTTTTTTCACGCTTTCACTCTCTAAAATTTCGGGTCGTTTTTGCGGTCACTTATTCATAATCGAGTGTCAGACCACGGCGGTTAATATTTTTCTACGATTAGTATTAGGGGAAAACATTGCATTGCATTTAATCGTTTCAAATGTTTTGATTATTCGCGAGATCAAGAAACAATAGACAGCAACGAAAGTATTGCGCGAAGATTTATTAATGTTTTTAGGGTAAGTACGCTTTAGAAGTTTTTCGTTTGTTTGTTTTGTTTTTCTTATAGAATTAATAGGGTTTCTACGTCATTACTTTTCAAATAATACGCGATTGAGGAAATGAATATCATGGTTTTTAATCATGACGCTCTGGATTCGTAAAGAAAATCGCAATTGTTTACGATTCACATTTTGGCACTTTTACGACTTTCGCGTTTGGCCTTTATTTACATTGGGGTGTGGATTCCATAAACAGTTACAGCGATTTTAATCTTTTTGTTGTTTACCTGTACGCACAATTTATTTTTACTACTGCATATATCGTATCGTGAAAGATTTATTACGAATATGTTGATGTGTTTCGGATCTTCTGATTAAAAAGTTTTTTTGTTCATAACTCCAGTGTTGAACTAAATATGCTTTAGCCGGAATGCCTAGAGATTTTTAATTAAAAGAGTGAAGAGTGTTTTTTTTCTGTATTGACGTTAGATATCTTTAATCAAGGGGAACCATTGCATTGCATCTTCAATTTAAAAAGTGAAAAAAGTGGATGCACAGCGCGTATCTTTATTTTTGATGAATTAAAACCCGTGTTCTACACGCTGTTCTACACGGGATACTAAATTCTAAACATTCTACATCCAAACTTTATCTTTATCATACTAAAATTCATTATACTAAGCCTTTCTCTCTGTTCAGCTCACATAGATTAAAACCTGTAAAAACTTTTTACACGGGTTACTAGTGAATATATATTCTGAGCCATGTTGCTATTTGTTTCTGTTTTAAATTTTCTGAATGTAAGAAATGAATTAAAAAATTAATGCCTGAAAAGAAACTTTTGCAAGAGTTAAATTCTGCGACACAACGCATACTGAACATGGGTGGCGAGCGACGCCTCCTGGGATGTTTTTGAGTTGCGATTCTATGATTTATTTTTTCGTCACAGGGTACGTACACGGGAATGGTGGATTTGACCTAATGTTTTCAAAGTTAAGTTCGGTAAAAAGTTTTTACCCGGGATACTAGTCTTATTATAATAATCCGCGATTGTGCATTCCACCTTTATTTTAGAGAGTGATATATTTAGTTTTAATTTACGGTCATCGTCCTCTTATGTGCGCGTAAAACCACGTAGATGCGAGAGACACTTTTTTCACGATCATTCCAAAAGCACGTGGCATCATTTGACGTCAGTATTTTATGATCACGAGGAATCATTGCATTGCATCCCCAATCGAACGCGACGTTTTTGGGGAAATATCTCGAGAACCAATAGGGATAACTGACGTTTTTTAGGGTCAGCGATACGGGTGATGGGGTGACGCATCATTTGGGCCTAAATTTTATTTGGTACTGCGGATATGACGTCATCGAAATATTTGATCAGTGATATCTCTGCAACGGTTGGTCGTAGCGAAACGATCTCATACACTTTTTTGATCAGCTTTTCGAGCTCTACAACATGGGTACACTTTTGAGTTGCGATTTTATGATTTATTTTTTCGTCACGAGTTACGTACACGGGAATAGTGGATTTGACCTAATGTTTTCGAAGTTAAGTTCGGTAAAAAGTTTTTACCCGGGATACTAGTGATTTAATGTTCTTCTCGTTTTGTTCTTATTGTCCTAATCAAGTCTGACATTAACGCTCTTATAAAATTCATCATAGCGAAAAATTATTTAAGGGCAACTAGGAGTAAGGTTTAACCAATTTGAAATTGCATCTTTAAGAGATACTTATCGTAAACTTCGCCATTACGTCATCTCATCGATTTATATGCGATATTAGGTTCATAATGATCATTTCTAAGGGTAAAATATTTGTTCAACTTTTTCAGCGTTTAGTATCATCGTTGTCTTTCAGCACGAAACAAAGTGACCAAAAAACTACTGATTGCACCTGAACATTCGTTTTACTGGAACTCTACTATAAATCCATAGTGGTAATTCTAGTATGTTATTGGAATTGCGAAGAACGAACCGTGCAATACCAGAAATAACTTGCTACCTGTTCACGTACAACTGTGATATGTTTTACAGAGCCTTTTCAAATTTTGGTATAATTTGAAATGTAGAGGTGGATCTAGAGTGCAGACAAAATGCTTGATGGAGAGTTGAGCTATTTGAAATAGAAAAGTAAACCCTGTATATGCCCTAATACACCTTATGGCTGAAAATTAACTTTTACTCTGTACTCTTCCGTTTCTGTTTCACTACTTCTAGATCCATCTCTTCATTGGGTTCTTAAGTGTTTACCATCACAGTGTTTCCACTTTCCATCGTAGTAATAATCTTTTGAACACCACAATTTATCCCAGCCTTCCTTTGTACATTTATTGTATGTTATGCCTTTATATATGAATGGAAAGACGCAGTCGGCGCGAGATGATCTTCCTAAAAACGTTAATGATATAAATAAATATACTTTATCTCCACTGCTTCCATACCAAGACAGATTTATATGGAATTAAGCAAATTGTGTTGACTAGGAAATTCAGACTTTTGGGTAAATAAAGAAATTCGAAGAAGTAAATCTACAACTGCTGATGGAATAAATGAAGTCAATATATTACTTCATAATAGATGTACACTACGAATCTGACCATTGGAATTTGAAGAATAGTTTGTTTTGAGCCTTTTCGGCACCAACCATGAGAGGGCTTCGGCAAAAATGTCAGGCCTCGGTCACTTTTAAAATCGTTACGTGGGCCTTAATAAAGGATAAATATTGCTTAAAGCTACAACTTATTTTAAGCCTGAGCTTCTATTCATGTTACCTCCACCACAGTTCTTCCATTCACCATTAAAAAACATATCCTTGGAACACCATGGCCTCGTATGATCCACTAAAGTACAGTTTTGGTACCAAACATCATTGTAAACAAACGGGAAGTAGCACTCCCGACCTTCATCAATAGCCGAGTCTACAATAAAAAACATTCCGGATAAACCGGCTGGCATTTTTGGGTGGATTTTGTTATATCTAGCATCAATCTAAGGAATTATGTTTAAACTGATGTTCATCGGTTGAAAGTACATCTTTCGTTGGAAGACTACCAACTGTACGTCATAAAAACGTTCAAATATTAAAATTTTTGTCAAAATTAACACCTGCTTTACACAGATTAATTGAATTGTAGCAAGTTTTTGGGAATTTTGACTAAATTGGTAGATGAAAATTTATGCAATACATTGAATTGGTTGCAACCCTCAACGTAGAATTCATGCAATTTAGTTGACTGCCAAAATGAGATTTTCACACTGTGAAATGATCTTTACAGAAGAATATTAAAAGCTTTCAAATAACATTTCACAATAGTAAACCAATAGAAACAAATTTTCTACACCGATGAAGATTAATTAAAAGACAGAGAGATAAGTCAAATTATTTTAGATATTTCAGAAAAAAAGGGATCGTTCATTCTAAAAGAAATATAAAATTAAAATACAATTGACTGTCAAGGGAGATCCATGACACAACTTACAATCAACACAGTTTTGCCATTTGTCTGGTACATATTCATCGTCCAATGCACACCATGGTCGGTTCCAATTAGCCATTGAACATGCTCTGTACCAGACACCTTTATACCGAAATGGAAATACACATCCCAAATCTTCGTTTGTTCTTTTTTTCTTTACCCTCTCTAGAGAATAACATTGATATGTTAAACCAATTTATAAGTAAGCAAGTATAAGTAAGACACATTGAATTCTTGACATTATCACATTTTCACTCAGTTGTTCAAACTAACCTCTAGCAAATATTTGGGCTTTATCAAAGACCAAATATTTGTAAAGTTAACTGGCTGCAAAAACAAGTTTGATGGACCTCCACCGTAGCCATTTTTTTGAATTTGTTTTTACGATTATTTAACCAAGATGGCTTTTGCGCTTAACTGTTATAAATGTGATTTCTGCGAAGGAGATCCTAGAGTATTTAAAGACCCCATTTGGGTTACGGAAGTTGAGATAGGAACCGCTCAACTAGGCAAGCACCCTAAACAGCTTTCCTACTCTTGCGATTAAGCACAGAAGAGTGATTCACACTTTGTTAAAGTCGCTGGCACGGCGCGGTTGGAGATTGAATCCACGACCTCCCGAACAGGACGCAACCTCTCTAACAAAAGGCTAACAGTCGTTAAATATATAAATAAATATAAATATTGAGGCATGATATTTTGTTGATTGATCCATTAGAAACAGTGTGTATCTTGCTTCAATTCAAATAAAAAGATAGATTAGATAGAATAAGATTAGATTTGAGCCAAGTTTATCACCATTATCCTCATTTCCTTTACTTTCTTTTCTACAATTGTATGAGTGTAAATCGCTCAACACGAAATAAATCACGTGTAGATATAAGAAATCCTCACAGTTAATCCTTAAGAATCTTTTTCAACCGTTCAGCATCCCACTCCAGCTCATCTAAGACCTCAAACTGGTTACGGAAGGTTGCTGGGAATTGCATGAATTGATTTGCGTACTAACTTAGTAGAATTCTACTGTTTAAGTGAAAAGTAGGGCTTGTTTGATACGTGACCAAGTTTATATAAAGGGTTTTCAAAGCAAAAATGATACAAAAGTCTGTTAGCTCTGTTGCCGTTGAGAACCCACCCATCCCTCCCTTTAAATAGATATATTTTATTGCTGACGTTGTAGTTAATAATGGTTTTGCTTGATGTGGTGAGTTTTATAGTGTTGTAATGATATCTGGGTTATGATGACTCCACTACTATCAAAAATGAAGTTCATTCGTTACCAGTCTGTCCTACTTGAGTTTTTCATAGAAAAATCAATGAAGTTATTTTCGGTTAAATGCATCGAATTAGAAACAAGTAATTTTGCCAGAATTCAATCATCTTACGTGTGAAGGTTGATAATGAATTTGTGTCACAAACACACGAAATGACACTTTATAAGATTCTGATCTTGTTGTTGTTTTTTCACAAAATATCATTCCATTCCCAGGGTTTTTGCTGATTGAGGATCCACAAAAACAAACAAATAAACACTAGAGAAAGAACGTATTTGTTGATCCGTGGAAAATTTTCAAGAACTTAAAGAGGGCCTCCTTAAGAATGTTCTAAAATACAAACAGACACTAGTAACTTTCAGATTATACAGGAGCGAGCGAGATGTGGAAAAAGTCCAACACATCATCATAAATATGTGCAACTTGAAAGGTCTGTGTGAATTCCATGAATCCATTTTTTAGATAGAGCTTCAAATCACATATGTCATCACATTGCAAAGCTCAGATAAGTTTTGAGTGTAGTTTAATTGACAGTGCAGTATGGATTATTATTGGTGTGGTTTGCATTTTACAGGTATGTTTTTGTGTCTGAAGTTAGGGCGATTGACGGCATACGTAGTCAAATTGAAGTATTTAGGCACAGGCATCCGCAAGTATAAATATACAAAAAAATCCAGCTTATTACACGAAAGTTTTCACAGTACGCGAAAAATTCCAGATTCATGAGAATTATTTCCATACTGATTCATGAAAACATCAATATTTTAAGAACTAGTGATACCACACTTCTCAAATCCTTTTACTATAAAACTGCAAAATGAAAGTGCTACCACAAGGATAGAATTAGGATAGAATAATTCAGAACAATTCAGCAAAGGGACACTCTAGGGATAGATTGGGATTGGAATTGTAGTTGTAAAACTCTTGCTTCAATATGTTTTAATGTAACTTATATTGCTGTTATATTATACAGTTGCGAATCTATAAAACTACTTCGAATAATTTTTAAATCTGTTTTTAGTTTTGGCATTGGTTCGTTCCCAAGATACACTGTGGATGGTGAGAGGGTGCATTGAAACGATAAATTTATTTATTCATTTGAGTGAAGTGAACCCTCTTTGCATTGCAATACATATAGTTAGTTACAAACTAGCAATATATCTTCCATAAATAAATGTCGTGCTTTGAACTTTCTTATTTTGAAATAAAAAATTGAATTTTTTTTTTAAAAAAGTATTTAATCAGGGCGAAAAGACAAATAGGAAGTCAAAAATCAAAGACATACGTGAGTAAGCTGAAATGTTGATTATTAATGTAGCTAATAATAAAAACTTCAGTGACTTCATTGCTGATACGCCATCCAACAGTGTACTGGTTAGATTATAAGCAAATACCAAAATAAGTAGCTTCAGCCGTTCCGATTAGATAAAATACTGGTAAAAATTGAATTCAATTGAAATCACTCATGCATGCATGAATGAATAGAGTCAAGGTTCATACATATAATATTGAAAAAAAACACGATTCTATTTCCTTGTTGGTAATGTCGTCTTTTGAAATCTTGTAACGCTATCACGATAGCAACGTAAAAGACTACTGTAATAAAACACCTTTGGACTATCACTATTTACTGCTGCTCCGGCTGAAATAGTAGTTAGCCTATGCTTTTAAAGCCTATCCAAAAGAAGCTCAGTTAATTTCATTGGTTTACTTTACTGACAGAAAACGCAATCACTGACATTAAAAAAATTCTTGCATACCATTGTTTTGTTGATGTTTTTCGTTATGATGTATTTAAAATAAAGAAAGTTCAGAGTTATGTGACTAAATGTCTTCAGAAAACAGTATTAGGGTTAGCCTAACCCTAACTTAACCCTAACCCTAACCCTAACAAAGTTTCGTGTTGCAAAAGGCCGTATGTGTTTGGTATGTTGAGCTTCTGTGCTATACGCTCTTCGAAAAATGATTTTTTGTATTTTTCAGTTATTCTGTACTTCCTTAATGTTTTAATTCTATTTCTTGACGCTACCTTTTCACTGATAGAGACTGTGGAGGCAGTGGCCGTACTGCTTGGTCAGCGTATCACAAACGGAGACGCTATAACAGAAAACCGCCAATGGTTACAACAATCTATAGTCTATACTTACAACGTAAATGAGCACTTGATATGTTCTAACATGTCCTTTTTTTAGAATCCATGCAGCAGAATAACAATATTTTGACGGAATTTACTTTCGCCGGCAGAAACTTTTGCGTTTTTGGCGTTTTTGGCCAAATCTATTGAAATGCTGCTTTTGAAGAGTACCGGTGTATCAGAAAGCGACATAATTTGGACTCAAACACGGATCGCACTTGAAAGTACTAGTCATTACATAGGTGAAGTATGATTTCCTGAGAAGGCTTCATGAAAAGTTTATCAACACGAAGCTTGAGCAAGAAAAAAGTGTTTTCTATGTTTCTATTGCGAGTTCGTTAAACCTATTTTTACAGATGAAAGAGGTGTCGGAAAGGTTTTGGTTATGAACGTTTAAATGGGTTTATTTACGATTTCGAAATAAATTTCGGTACCGGTGTAAGTGAATTAAGCATGACGTGGCATAGTTTATAAAAGGGCGGATCTCCCAAGTCAAAATTCACACGTCGTTTAGATACTTGCGTGACTAGAAGTAGGAATATTCCACTATGCACCGATTACGAAATATTTTGGGAAGGAAATGCTCTGAACCTGCCAATGAAGAAGACAACTTCCATTTCGTGAGAAGTTATTCATCTTCAACAATAACATCTGCAGATCAAAAGATAAAGAATATATCAACTGAAACTCCGATACCGATCATCACAACATCGAAAATTCGAACAAATGAATTCTATGAGGCTGCAGGATAAGATTGCTCTTCATAAACAGATCGTGTCACAGGGAAAGGAAAGGAGTCAAATTTCTTTTAAATACAAGTCAAATAAAATACAAGACGAATTTCTCGTGTCATTGTCTAATAATATTGACGAAGCTAGATCTTTAGCAGAAGCAGGATCCAAGAGGCGTCTCAGTGCCAACTGGAAGCATTCCTGCCCAGCAAGAAACACCATCAAATGAAGGTATCAAAACTTTTTCATCTAAAAGCAGTAAATGTAATATTAAGGGAAGTCTAAAAAGTCATTTGAATTATTGGGAGAAAAGAGTTACAAGCCAATCCTTTTATATTAAAAACCCTTAAAGGCAGATATAAAATTCCTTTCAGATATAAACCTCCATCTTTAGAAATCAAAAATAACAATTCAGCTTTGTATGATCCCGATTATGTAGAATCCCAAATATTGAATCTGTTAGAAAACAAATTTATAAGATCTGTCAACAAACCTTTTCTAACCAACCCTTTATCAGTAGCCAACAAAAAGGGAAAGAAAAGATTAGTGCTAGACTTAAGTTATTTAAACAGTTTTGTCTGGAAGGAAAAAAATCAAGTTTGATGATTGGAAAAGCTTCGAAGAGTACGTAGAATTTGCTCAAACGGCTTTTATGTTTAAATTCAACCTGAAAAGTGGTTACCATCATGTTGATAGCTATACACGAAGATCATCAACAGTATTTAGGATTCTCATGGATTTTCAAAGATTTACTGTTCTACCTTTCGGTTTGACTTCAGCACCTTTTATTTTTACCAAGATAGTGAGGTTGTTAGTAAAATATTGGCGTTCATTTGCCATAAGAATTGCTTGTTTTAACGACGATGGTTTCAGAGTAGCATACTGTTTTGACGAAGCTGTGAGTAATTCGAAGTTTGTGAAAAATTCACTAAAATCTGCAGGTTTTATTGTAAATGAAGACAAATCTATCTGGGCACCTACTTCTCGCTTGGAATGGTTAGGTGTTATTCTAGATTACGATAAAAAGACTTACAAAATTTCAGAACGGAGAATCCAATCCATTTTATCAAGTATCAATAATATATATTCTTCTTCTTATGTTTCGGCCAGACAACTAGCTTGTATCACGGGCAAAATAATTTCAACAAAATTTGTGCTTCATAACATTGTCAGGTTAAAAACTCGTACTTTGTATAAAGTCATTGAGTCTAGATCGTCTTGGAATAAAAAATTTAATATATCTTACATTCACTTTGGGGTCCATTTACATTTGATAATTTTGCTGACAACATCAATACAAAATGTCTAAATACCTATCAAGTGGATGCATTTTCTTTCGACTGGTCTGGAGAAACAAATCTGTTAGTGCCTCCAGTTTATTCAATTTCTAAATGTATTAAACATTTTTTAGCAAGTTCAGGAAGTTCAACAGCAGTTTTAGTTGTTCCTTACTGGCCTTCTTCAAATTTTTGGCCGCTCCTCATTGACAAAAATCGCATGTTTAAGGAATTTGTTAGGGACTATAGAATGTTTCAATCCTGTAAAGGTCTTTTAACTCTAGGGGCTTTTAAAGGTTCCATTCTCGGAAACGATAATTTTTTAGTTCCTATTGTAGCACTCCTATTACAGATGTGATTTTAGAATTTACACGTAGATGCATTTCGGCCAACTTTAATGTTAAAGACGAAAATTTGCGAGAGACGGTGAACGTATCTTTTTCCGTTATCAATGCCTCAGTCGCCGCGATAAAATATTTCCATTCAATTTCTGGATCTACAATTGGACAATCAACTATTTTTAGACACGCATTAGAAGCTGCAAAGCGATCATGTTCGCATATACTTAAAAAGAAAGAGCCTTTGACAGTAGCCGATCTAAACAAATTAAGCTATACAAACCGATAAAGCAGGCAGACAATACCTTCGAAAGACGAGAAAGGCGATATCCTACTCATCAATTCGTGATGACATCAAAACGGTATTAAAAGAAGCCGGTTTATCTCCAGAAAAGTATGGTCTGCATAGCTTGCGTTCCGGTGGGGCATCTGCCGCTGCAAATTTTGGGGTAAACGATAGGCGATCATGAAACACGGTCGTTGGAAGTCGGAAAACGTTAAGAATAGATATTTTACCAAAGATTTAAACAACATGTTGTTGGTTACGGAATCACTGGGTTTATAAGTATATATAATCTTATTTCAACAGACTTTTATGAATTGTTTGATTTGATTTCTCTCTTCACTCATGCTCTTAATTCACACGTTCTGGTACGACATCTACTGTCGAAGTATAATATAAAACCTGTCTCGAGTTGACATAGTATTCTTTGCTCCTTTCCAATTAGTTAGAAAAAGTAAATAAACTAAGTTATTTTCGGTTCACAGATTAGAAAATAAATATTTAAAATCAAATTTCGCCTACCTTAATCTTAAATAAATCATGAATTTTTGCGGAGTGTAGCTTTTAGCGGAACGGAGCTCATTTGGCAAGATCAAATATTGTCATCAAAATACTAACAGAGAGATGCGTTCGGCTGCCGTCAATCGCTGAAATTTCTTACAGGACATACCAAAAATCAAAATTTTCTCGCTTACCTTTAATTTTCGCAAATTGCGATGTAGATATTAATATGATTGATCAAGCCCAAAAGTGTTCAGTGTATAGCTTTAGGGTAAAATTGTCGATGTGTACGGTAGCGGGAAGGCCAAAGTAGTTCCTTTTTTGAGTTAAGTAGACATTTTTCCCCGGGAATATTCCGAATGCTCTGAGGTTTGTCATGAACTTCCCACTGAGAATATTGCTTGTTGATACTTAAATTTAAATTTAGATCAAAGCTTCTGAAAGTTGTGCATCTTTGCTCACAAGCTGTGTATCTATCTGTGAGGAATAAAATAAAAAACTTCTATTTCTTCTCCATTCTTTTTTATGTTTATTCAAGTTGGTGTTGTATTTTGATCCACTTAACTGTTTTTATTTCCACACACAACAAAACAAGACATAAAGTCCATTGATAATGATAAAATCTAATGTTACTTTTGTCGTCCCACAAAATGTTATATATTCATAATAATAGGTCCTTTTAGAGATTTACTACCCATTTTGAATTCTTATTGCAAGCTTATTGTGTTCATGCATTTGGAAATGATTTGTATGTTCCATTTATAAACTTTTTATGCTGACAGGGAATGTGTGTGCAGAAAAAATTGGCTTTGATAATTTCTAATAATGTCTAAATCAATGCAATGAGACATCAAAACAGTATACGTAACATGGAATTTGTCTATTTAAAAGAGTACAATCTTGTTGCCTTTTGTGATCAAATTGGAATGTTTAACAACAAAAAATGTAGACAAGATATATCCATCTATATTGAAAAATATTCTCTGATTTGGAATTCAATATCAGTAAACTCTGTTGTAGTATTTACATTTATACGTGTGCCTGGGGTGAAACTTCGAGAGAAATAACTGAAGGTAAAATAGCTATATACAGCTTTAAAAATTCTTTAATTGGATAAGATAATTAAAAATAAACGACAATGAAGAGTAAAGAAACAAATCAGTTAATTTGTTTTTGTGGAATTGTTATAACTTTACATGTTATATATATATTTGAGTTATTTCTAAAAATATATAATTGTATAATTACATAATTGTTAAATATATAAATGATTTTGATTACTTTCAGTATCGTGAATGGAAAATTTATGCTTTTAATAATTTGTTTGTTGGTTTTACTAATTTCAGGTGTATAAGGCATTATCAAGAGTAATTGATATCAATTTATGACTTAAGACGAATCACTATATATATGGTCGTGGAATATCTGGTGTATATACTCGAAACAATGGAACTGCTGAACCAAGACAGGAGTAACAAATGTGACGTGTCTGGCATTTCCAGCATATATGTGGTTAGAGACTAATACTATCAGGAAACATTCAAAATGTTTTTCATCATTCATTTGAAAGGAACATGTGACGGATTCAAGAATCAAGAATGTAAATTGAATTTTGTTGATTGACATTTAAAGTTGGGGTTAAGTTACCTGAACATTTTGGCAAAGTTTAGAAGATGGCTGTTATGTATTTCTTGTTGGTTTACTTCCTAGTGCTTCTTTATGCTTTTGAAAAAGCTGGGTTTTTTTAGAATAGGTCATCTTTATTCATGCTCTTTTTGCCACTATGACTGTCAGAAATTTTTTGAATCTGTACTTATGCACAAAAAAATAGGAAATGATTGATTCATGAAGCATTTTGTTTTCCTTCTCTTTTCTATCTCCATCCCACATTGACAAAAAATCAAATACTTAAATACACATTATCAGACTATCAAATTCGACTTTGTTTTGATTTTTTATATTGTGACATTACTTAGTATTATGTTATTCATAACTGAAAATTACTAATGGGCCAATTTCTGATAATATTCATCAAATTACCACATCAAAACGAGGCAAGGGAGCGCAGTTTGGTATTTGGACATTTGAAGTAATAGGTTCTTTGAATTGCAATATAACTAAAATGTACATTACATTGATAGGATACATTTCAAGAAAACTAACAAAAATTACATATATTCTTTCAGTGGTGCTATTTCCTTTTCGCGCCCCCATTCTCCGTCTAGGATGTTTTAGGGTCTGAGTTAAGGGTTAGGGTTAGGGTTGCCGACTTTTTTTTTGCGTCGCCTTATTTTAGCGGTTTTAGCGAATGAGCATATTTTCGCTAAATTAAAGTTGCGGAAAATTTAACTTTAGCAAAACTTTTATTTTACCTACTGGCAATTCTCCGTAATTAAGGGGTAATTCGCTAAAATTAGGTTGCGTTAAATCCATGTTCATCCATTTTCGCAAAATTTTACTGACGCAAAAAAAAAAGTCGGCCTAAGGTAGGTAGATTAACGGGGGTGCTAAAAGGAAATAGCGCCCTTTCAGTTATGGATATGCGTATTCATGCATTCAACTCTCTTGTCGGAATTTGTTGAATGAATATCCGGCTTTCATGCATTCCATGTTTTCGCTGGCGAACGGGTGATTCCACGCACCCACTCCGCAAACCTTATATATTGATACTTAACATTACCATTTCACATACTAAGTGACGCAATTCAATCTTAAATCAGGAATAAAAAGAGTGAAAATCCCACGAAAAACCAATGCACAAAACCCAGAGCGTATTCCTATATTTCGTGTTTCTGTTACATGGTCTGCCATATGAAGCGATCCATTTGATCCATAATGTCGGCCAGGTAGACCACGAGGGATTTTCTGTGTTTCTTTTGCATTAAAAGTTGTTAGATTTGATTTTTCTTTTGGTCATATATTATTATAATGTGATCATGGGAGCTGCTAGTACACATAGCGCACAACATAGTGGTGATAATTGTGGTGGCAAGCACTAACTCAGTTTATTGCTTCTCCTATTATTATTTTGGGTAGAATATTTTATGATGAATATGCTCTTTACTTTATATTTTTGTTATTCATTTCCTGTGCTTGTAGAGTTACAGAGTTACATTATTCTATATACATACACTTAATAAACTTCAAATCTATAAAACTGAATATTTTAGGATAATATTTATAATATATATATACTATGGATAAGAATGTAAACATCGAAAATTTATGTAGAAAAAGAAGGATGGTGTGTTTTTTTAATCATATTTAGCTTTTACCCTGAATACTAGACATTCGTGAACTTAAATACATGTTACTAGGACGTAAGGCAGTATATAGATGAGTTTTCAAGTGACGTAATGTTTATAAACACCAGTGTTCTTTGCTCGATTATTACTGTATGTTGCCAACATAACAAATCATAATCAAGTCAATTTTCCTGTGAGTATGCGCACGCCGCCTCGCAGGAAATACAATGCTCTTCATACACTTCAAAATGTTGTCACTTTATTTGGTTCTCAAGAGTCCCCTTAAAGACAATTGACATTTAGAAAGTTCCAATACACATTACCACTTCCTATCGGTTTTCATACTCACATTTATACTTGATTTTTAGTTTGCACAAGGTATAAAAGTGTAATTAACACTGGAAACTCATCTATAGTTTATTATGTTTGTGCTTTTGTATCATTATTTTCTTTTTTACGCTCATGTCCTTTGTGTTGTTTTTTTTTTTTTTTTTTTGTCTAGTAACTCTGTAAGTACAAGTGTGTATTCGTCAATTATTGTGATTGCATTGATGTTTTGTGATGATTCAACTTGTCATAGTTCCTTATGTTGTAAATGTTACTTATTATATATGATGTTAGTTTTAGTGTTTGCAAGTTACCCTGTGTATGAGGTGTTTGTCACAGTGTTTTTAGTAAGTTTTGTTACCATTTCTTGTATATATTTGGGTCCTCTTTGTATCAGATTTATGTATTCCTGTTTTTCTTGTATTCCTGTTTTTTGTAGTTCCAATTCAATGTTTGGACTGTGGTACTAACAATACTATAATATACTCGATACTTGATAAGATATGTTGTAAGTATTGAAAATTTGTTGAGAACAAGGGTATGTTTTCGGTCTCAATGCTGGTTACTAAACATTCATGAATATATAAAGTTATATATACTAGCATGGAATTTAAAAGAATAAGAAATGCTATAATATTTTCATGTCTGTGTTTTACTGAATCGAATCATTAGTAATGTAACTGTATTACATATATAATGAAATAATCGTAAGTAGATAGACAAATTTGAGTCAGTATAGCCAATAACCATAGTGTTAAGTGACTTGCTTTGTTGTACTGCAGTTATAATTTATTCTAGAGGACCTCCTAAGAGAAAGTATTGTTACATATTGTCGTAGTTTGTTGGAAGTGAACTATGATTTTACAGTACTGTTGAAATGAGAGGAAGTACCTTAGGGCCTTCTAAATTGATCTAATGCAAACACTAAAACCTTTGGCTTAAATTCCATGATTTGACTTTCAATTCAACAATGGAATATCCTTCAGCTAAAATTTCCCTCTGTTAGATTTGCTGACGTGTCAATCTCCAAACTCAAATCACTGACACTCTCACACTATCTTGCAACCTACACATAGAACATCATACTTTTTCATTTTCATTGTTGTTTTAAGTTTTTATTATTGTTATTATTGTTATTAAAACATATTTCCACATTCACTTATGTATTTGGTTTTGTTTGTTTGTTTGTTTAGTAATTTATTTAATTATTGTATAGACTCACAAAAAATGTAACATTTTTGTTGGGTGGCCCCCTCCTGATTAGCTCTGTGCTACTTGAATGATGTGGAAATGATGTAACTATATGTTTAAATTGCTTACCTTCACTCATACTTTGGGAGAAATTTGATATGTTGTTAATTAAACTATAAGAGACAGTATTAGGATTATAATACTACCTTTTTTGTCATAAAATCATATGGATAACTATATATACATGGAGGAAATACAGTGATACTGTTGAAAATGCCATGTCTTTTCATTCTTTCATATATGCAAAACAAAAAAGTAAAGGTTTATTCATTTACATATATTAGGTATACACGTAAGTTCTCTCACGGAACGTTTCAGTTATAGAATACATTATCATAATCATTACAGTTGATTCAGCATGTTTTTACAGTATTGTTCGTGTCATGGGATGTTCTATGCTCTTGTTTATAGTTTTATCTTGTAATGGTGATTAATCACTGATCATTTAATTATGATAACTTAATGGCCAGTTATCATAGCATGATATACTTTTTACAGAGGGTTTGAGGAGGTTTGATAAGTTTTAGTCATACGACAGTTAAATTTCATGTTTCTAGAAGAATTAAGTAATTTTTAAACCCGAGGCCTCGTTGAAATGATGTCTTTTCGGGATATCATGCAAAGCTTATATAATATAAATGATGCTATTTCATGTTTCTAGAAGAATTACATAAATTGGTGCACAGTAGAATAGAAAATTTTAACTTTCAAAAGAATTTATATAAGACGTCCGAATTCATATATTTCTACTTTATAAGTTTGCAATGGCGACAACAAATGCAACTGAAAGGAAGCGCAAAGGTCCAAATGGTAGTGGATGGAAAAAGAGGGTTTGTCGTATTTTTCACCATACTACTGTATTGCATCTATAATTACAGTAATTATAGAAATCGGAACTTAGCAGAAAACGTGGCATAAATTGTGACCGTCCAGGGGATTTTGATAACAAACGATAAAACGTTAGAAAACGTTAAAAACGTTTTTTATTTTTGGAAAAACGTTTTTTTAAAAACGAAAAAACGTTTTAACGTTTTTTGAAAAACGTTTTTAACGTTTTTTAAAAACGTTTTTTCAAAAACGTAAAAAAACGTTTTTTTAAAAACGTAAAAAAACGTTTTTTTAAAAACGTAAAAAAACGTTTTTAAAAAACGATTTTGGAAACGGAATGTTTAGACCTACTGCGCGGGCAAACTACATGGAGAGCCATGCACAACCTCGATCCCAGGGCTGGGATCGAGGTTGGAGCCATGCATTCTATCGCAAAATAACATTTAAACGTTTTATCATTAAAAATGTTTTTATTGTTAAAAACAATGCCTCATAATAAAGAGCTAAAGAGCTCTTGCTTCGGCTGCTATTTAGCAAGGAAGACGGAACTATAGCCCGGTTTTCACATCGTTCACTGTCGTCGCACGTATAAGCGAACTAATTTTTGATTTAGATTTGAGTTGAGTTGAATAAAGTAGAAATTGGCCTTTAGTTGAAATTTTCGGGAGGTTTTAACTTCAGCAAGTCATAGCTGCCGTTGATTGGGCGAATCAAATCATATGACAGCCAATCGCCCCAGAACCTGAAAACGTTATCAAAATAAAGTCCATAAATATAACTAAAAAAGTTACCAAGCAATTTGATTAACAGTGCATCTTAATTTTGTGAAAGTGAAATGTTTCTCAAAACAGAGAAAATAAGGTTTATCCAGATCTGTTTCTATAAAAATTAGCCGTTTTCAACTACTTTCACCTTCACCGAGTGAAAATACATCTTTACGAAAATAAACATAAAACTTTTCCCCGAGGATTTACTAAAATAGCAATTCTATCAAATTTGTTCTATTATGGAATCAATAGAATTATAGCGGACGGTTTCTATTTGTGGAAACTTTGAAAACAGCTGTTGTTTCTTTAATCTTTAAATGAATGAGAACCAGGTAATCAATGTATTGTAATATACTAACATGTGTTACCTGCAAATGCATATTATAAAAGTACACACTTGAAGAACATTGACGTCATTAAAATAAATCGAAACAAAAGAACGCACCTTGTTCATTAAAAATCAAAATAAAATCAAAGTATTATTAAGTAAAGATTAAAATA
Organism: Turritopsis dohrnii; assembly: GCA_027922465.2. NCBI lineage: Eukaryota > Metazoa > Cnidaria > Hydrozoa > Anthoathecata > Oceaniidae > Turritopsis > Turritopsis dohrnii. The sequence continues at coordinate 913,970 of BQMF02000048.1, read as the reverse complement.
ATAACGAACTTTCCAAAAATGGCGCATACGAATGTGATTATAAACAAACCGCTGGACACTTCTTCAAACAAAACTTGTTTACGTTTGCAGAGAAATGCAACGATACCAAAATCCGCTGGGCGGTTTAAGTTGAAAATGTTTTTTTGTAAAAAAATGGATTAATGTAAAAACGTTTTTTATAAAAACATTTTTAAAAAAACATATCAAAAACGTTTAAACGTTTTCAAAAAACGTTTTTAAAAAACGATATCTACAGATATGAAGATCTTCTCAGTACTACCACGCTCTCTCAGAACACCACGCTTCTCGTGGAACGAAGCGGAACGGAAAACTAACAGAAGATTTACCGTTTCGGTAATCGCTGGGTTCATAAACTGCTGATTAAACCCGTTTCTTTTCCGAGTAGCTCCGATTGAAGGTCGCATGTCTCAGAAAAATAAAAAAACATAAATACTTTGAAACATAATTCGTATCACACTTTAGGCATTCTTGTTATTATTATTATTGTTAGTATCAATAAAATTTAAACAGGTTTCCTAGGTAGCATAAAAGTTATTATTCAAAGTTTATCTGTATCGTGGAGGCAAAACAAGTAATCTTTTTTAACTAAAAAACGTTTTTTAACGTTTTTTTACGTAAAAAACGTTTTTTAACGAAAAAACGTTTTTAACAAAAAACGTTTTTAACGTTTTTGCTTTCGAATTTTGTAACGTTTTATCGTTTCCATAAAAACGTTTTTACTTTTTCATAAAAACGTTTTTTAACGTTTTTTAACGTTTTCTTCCATTGTTTAATTATCGTTTTTAACGTTTTTTGAAAAACGTTTTATGGTTTGTTATCAAAATCCCCTGGACAGTCACAATTAATGAAAGGTTTCTGCCCATTTACGCATATATACAATAATACAATTTTAGAAAGTGTTTCTGGAAAACGCATCCAATCGGAAATGCAGAGACAAAGAGATTTCACAACAACTGTCTCAGAAGGTATAATATTACATTCTTCTTCTGCCCTAAGTGTTATTGATGATTATCATGCATTATCATATTTGCTAGACTAGAACCGCACGACAAATAATATTTTAGATATTGGATGTCTGATATCAGATGATAACCGACTAAAACTTTCTACTCTTCAACTTTTCTTCAACTCTTCTCGGCAACAAAATGCACATTGAAATTGACATCTAATAAACATTTTCGAACGTTTTCTTAAGAAAACGTTCTTATAAGAAAGCAAACCATATTCAACAGAAACATAAAAACTTTAATGATGCCTCGTAACATTGATGATGCTTATGAGGGAGTGCATGATAAATCGTTAACAACGATAATAGTTATTGCATTCGGTTAAATCGGACATCGAAATTATCCAGTCTCGTCCTGAGATATTCTAATCAGCTTCGCGTCGCAGAATATTTCAGGTTTCGACTGAATAATTTCAGATATCCGATTTTATGCCTTGTCCGAGAAGTGTCTAGATGAATTTTTAATTATTTCAGATGGATAATTGGTACCAACTTTGTAGGACAGCAGCTTGTTTTATATCCTTCTTCAATGGTCAAATTCGCTACCATGGTATCTTTCAATTAGTTATTCCATACATTATATTCTATCATATGTTTAACTTATCATTATGGTTCTTAAATAGGTAATAATACTTCAATGAAGAGGTTTTGCCAAGATAAAACCGTGATGGAATTATTTTCCAAATATGTTAACATCACGGATGATCATGAAATTTCAAAAGGTAATATAATAGAGTCATATTAGAGTTTAATTGAAACTTTATTTGTCAAATGCTTCCTTGAAAATACCTTAAGTTTATGAATGTTATTTATAAATAATCTGTATTCAGTTCCACTTTATTTACATTGGTTATTTTGCCACAATGTATATACGGTGGAGACCTTGTAAACAAAGATGTTGCACAACTAAGAACATTAGCCTTGAAGCTTATGATATTAAAACAGTAATACGAAAATTGTGTATTAGAAACAACAAGTGCTATTAACATTGATGACAACTGGCGAGAACTCAACGTTCATAAGAAGCGAGAAATAATCAGGGAAATTGTCAAGATAAGTTGTTAGTAAATGCATGTGTTGTACTTCTTTGAAAAATTTTGTTGGTCTGTTTTACACTTGGTCGTTGTCAGATTTTCAGTTTACACTTGCTTAATGATACTGGATACATTAATGATAGGAAATCAATATCGGATGAAGTCTTTATACATACTTTAAATTTGAATAAATTAACAGCTATTTTTGCTCATAGGCGGTGGGAAAGTTTCATGGAAACTTCCTGCCCCGGATTGGTGGCCAGCTGAAATTTCATTTGGAAATCCCACAGGGCAAAACAAGCTGGCTTCTTCTGATTGTTCTCTGGTCATCGAGGCTTTTATTGCAGAAAATAGAGATTATCTCCTGCCGGAGCACGACATTGATGAAGACTTTGAAGTGGTCAATACAGAGCAGGTTGTTGATGCAGATGAAGTATTTTCAACTTCAAATCGAACGTCATTAAAATACCTTTACACGAGGGTGAGTAGGAGAAATAATCCCTCCTGTTCCTAATTAAAACTATTATTTTTATATCCTTTACACAATCTTATCTCCGTAATGTCATAGGAATTTCCAGAAGATCTTTGCATTGAAGTGTGCCAGCAAGTAAAGGAAATGGAAAATCTACAGGCTTTGTTCACACAGCTAGAAAAAAAGTTAGGAAAACTTCAGCAAGAGGCCTTTTGTGAAAAAGTGACTAGGCCAGATAACGTGCAAATTTGGTATGTTATCCTTTTATTAACGTGTTAACAATGTTTCTTCGTCCTGGAGCATGCATCTGTTATGTTTAGGCAAAGAAGTGGTAATCCATTAATTTATCACGAACCAGTTATAACCAAAGGTGATGGAAACTGCCTGTATCGTGCTGTTTCACAGAGTTTATTTGGCGTAGACAAGCACTGGGCGTTTCTGAAGTTGGGATCCTTAGTCACAGCTTCTATAAAAGTTGATGAAATAGTTGACAAGGTAGCAATCGCATTGTATAGTTATGACATTCTTCCAAAAGAAGTGAAAATTCTCCTATACAACCGTAACGACTTACGTTTACTTACTACATAACTCATGTTGACAAACGCTTATACTTTGACAGAACTGCCAATAACAAGACCGTAAAATTATGGTAAGAGCATACATTTTAAAACTTCATGATTTTACGTTTTGTTTAAATCATGCGTTATATAACTTTCCTAAATAATAGATTTTAGCAGACAAGGTACTTGCTGGTAAACTTGGCTTTGTTTGTGGGGACGCGTCAGCGTTTTCAAAATCGTCTATCAGAGATGAATATGTTAAAGAAATCGAATACCATTCTGTAAATGGAAAACCTTCAGGTATAGCTATTAGTAATTGCTACTCTTTAAGCAATAACTCGATGCAAAACGAATTTGCTTTATAGGTGTTTTGAAACTTTACTGGTTGTGTCAGTTTAGTCGCAGTTCAGTAAAGTTATTTCTCCATCGAGATCTGCATGCCCACCAGTATCTTGCTGGAGAATTCCGGTATGATGAAGAAAGCCCTACTTGGGCAATTGTTTCTATACTTGCAACCAGTGAGTGTGTTTTGTTTACTAAAAACATTTTCATTTACAAGGATAGAAATTTTTAGCCAAAGATTTTTGGTAAATAGTTACACATGATTTTACTGATATGTTTTTTGAAAATGTTTTTTTGAGTTAGGTCACCGATTCAATATGACTAGTGGCGCAAATCACTTCGTTTCATTGCAAAGATGTGAGCCATCTATGAATAGGGAGGAATGTTGGGCTGGTATATTCTGTAAAGCCTTCACATGTTCGCACCTTGTGAAGTGTAACTACTGCGAATTATATTATCACGACATATGCGTTCAAGTTGTGTCAAAGGATAAGTACCACTGTGGGTGTCATTTAATTGATAGCGTTAATGAAAGGTTAGCGAGTACACTCCTGCATCTGTTTTCCATAAAATGTAATTTTGCAAGTATTAACTGCATCAAATTAGTATTTAATACTTTTTTATCCCATTTTTAATGTAGAATTAATTGGCTGAACGATCTAGAAGAAGTTGGAGCCTCGTTCCACCGTTTTGAAAAAGACATAATTGTAAGTATTTTGACATGAGAATATCCTATCAAATAAAAGAACAATGATTTACTTATTACTTCATTTGTTTAGTTGTCGCTTAAAAGTAAGCTCACGTATAAACAACGCTGTGGACGCTTGAATGCGTTCATTCGTTACGTTAAAGGTGATGAAGATGCTTTAATTGAAGTTAATGAGTGGTTTCGAACAGTTGATGAACAAGTGGTAATATAGCTACTTTACCTACCGAGTCTAAGGAATTGTTATGTCAAGAAATTGTCATTAACTTGACAAACTAGACAGTGCAGTGAATAAAAATATTACGCACTTTTGCAAGTGAACATATTCTCTTTAATAATTTGGCTGAAAATTTTGGGCGAGAAAACGACTAATTTCTTGTTACTTTTTCTTTTTCATAGATTGCCCTTATCAAAATGGCCCTGCAAAGTGCCATAAAGCGTTATGATGTCGAATCAATCCTTTGTACATTCTCAAATATAAATAAACAAATCGAGATACTTTATCATGATTACCTCATACCTGAAGTAAGTATGTTTCTGAAAAATGACTCAAATTGGTTAGTTTGCGTGTTGCCTTAATGTTTTTTCTTTTCTTATAGGCAACTATTATCATCATGAGTAAAAAACTTTCAGCCTCACCATTGATTATAGAGCGCTATTGTTCAAGCAATACCTATTTATTGCTTCAGTAAAGAGAGAGAAGAGAAAGAAGAGAGTCTCAAATCGATGATGAAAAAAAATCTTTTCAATAACAACAATATAAAGATTTCATCGAGTCACAAACAAAATGACGCTGATTTGTCTTTACTATTCCATAGTTAATGTTTCCTTGATAGAACCAGATCATTAAGCACCGCTATTAAATTATTCTACATCCAGATTTTCCTTAAAATTGGAGGTATTTCAATGTTTAGCTCCAATTACAACTAATTTGCCCTTTGTTAGCCAAAAATTGAAAAATTTATAAAGTCGACACTTAATAATTTAGTCCAAAGTTTGCCAGATTTGCACTTTCTTGGCACGAATACGAAAAACCTTTTCATCCATCAGATGTCGTCTTCTTTTAGTTCTTTGCTTTTTTGTTGTTTTTGAAACATTGCTTCTTCTTTGATGGATTGGAAACCATCCTAGTTGAGTTTCATCTATTGTATTTAGCGTATTTATTTAATAACAAACAATAGCTGAAGAACTTTATGATCTTTGTATCCTACTGTTCAGATATTGCGTATTTTCCAGTGCTCCTAACAGCATTTTTCGAAGTTACACAGATGTTTAGTATACCGATAACTATTAGTGTGGAGACACCCATTCTCGTGCTTTAGAATTGCTTTTCTCACCCCCAATGCGCTTTTCGTATTGGAACTTTTCTAACTGCCCTCTGGTTAAAGAGGCTTACTCAATATTTATCACCTCGTGCGCGTTAAGTCCTGTGGCAAGATGGTGAAAGAAAGCTTTAAATATCTTCCAGAGCATAAAATACTTAAATTCCCTTCATACTTCAAATTCCAACTTCATAAGGCATGTTGATAATTCCCACCAACTACCGCCTTAAATTGCCAAAACTTCGTGTGTAATTTCTAGACTGACTTTGACTTTTACTAGAATGCACTTGATTGCATGAAATTTTTGCGGCAAGTAAATTTCGCCGTCATTTTAGTTTCACAGGTTTTCCTTTTTTGTCATTCAATTTAGTTTAAAATACAGTTAGCTAATGGTAGTTCACATAGTAGAAAAATATATTAATACCCGAAATTTTTCATTTCATTATCGCTTTTTTATATATGTATGAAAATCCCGGATTTTCTTTGTATTTTAATAGTTACTAAATCCGGATTTTTCATACACACGGTATTTTCTCGATTAGGAAGGCGCTCTCAAATACAACCCGCAGGTTAGATGAAAAATAGTTACTACAAGCGCAAAAACTTCATGCCATCACTTAATTGTCATCAAAACAAAAGCTAACGGAGAGAAAATAAATTTCGTCTAAACCGAATCGCTCCTAAGACAATGTTAGAAACATCTACTCTAAAACAAAAATAACGAACGGAAATCACGTCATTCCAACTATTTTCAACGCGCATGAGCCATTGAAAGTAGTGCGAAGGCATTTTGTGTAGACAAATTGGATCCGAAACCAGAAGTCAACACAATTAGAAACATGAGATTTTTGAAGAAACTGGGGATGGTATGGAACCATTGGGAGATTTTCTTTGCTGATTGGGAGACCGGGAAAAACAAGTCAAAAGGTCTGTGGTATTAGTTTCTCTGTTGACGGAAACAAATAATTTGTCCGAACCCGGTTGCAAAACCGCGAAATTTTCATGCGAGGAAGCAAAAAATAAGTTTTTGTTGGAATTACTGGATTAGAAAATAACTAATATCCCGTGTAAAGATGTGTTGGATTTTTTCCATTTTGTGTCTGTGTCCCCGTGCGTATCTATGATCAAAAAAGGACAAAAAATAAAATCACGGAATGATGAACAGCAGTTGGTAAAAACCTTCTTTTACAAATTTCAATTTCTAAGTGAATCAAAGTTTCTAATCCGGATACTTTTTATGTTGAAAGTATCCAGAGTAACAATCTTTTACGGATTCACTTCAGCAGACGGATTCACTAGAATTGAATAAGTCAGAGTTTATCGTGTCATGAACAAGCGAGATTATTTGGGCTACGTTTCGACAGCTGCGCTGTCATGAACGGGCAAAAAATGAAATTAGTTTTCGGCTTAATGCGGATCGAGGTGTTGATTATAGGAGCAAAGTACATAAAAATCAACCAATCAGCTATTACTTATTAATTACTAATCAAAGGTAATTAAATTTTATCTACGAAGACTTCCGGACGTAGATGTACCTTTCTAAATGTTCGCAATCATTTAGATGTTATTACGAAAATCCTATAAAAGATTATGTACAACAAGGTATACAACTACTTAACACATCATAAATACTCTAAACAGTTCGGTTTTCAAAAAAATACTTCTACTGAACATGGCTATCCTGAAACTAGTAGATGAAATAACTGCTTCTTCTCACAAGGTAAGTTCACTGTTGGTGTATTCAAAGATCTGTCAAAAGCTTTTGATATGGTGGACCACAAACATACTCTTAGAAAAACTTATTTGAGAAATCGAAAACAATATATTGCGTATGGACACGGAAAAATTACAAAATCACTAGATATTACATGTGGAGTTGCCAAGGGTCAATCTTAGGGCCATTACTATTCCTTATATACGTGAATGATCTTTATAAATCCTCTATAAAACTTACACAAGCAAATGTTTGCTGATGATACAAATTTATTTTATTTTATTGCAGAACTTTTTTCAACAATGACGTTAGAGCTTACTAAAGTAGCTGAATGGTTTAAAGCAAATAGGCTGTCGTTAAATATAAGCAAAACAAAGTATTCTATTTTCCATCCGTCTAATAAAAAGAGGTTCATTCCAACGATTATTCCGGAAATGAAATTCGACAATACTTGCATTAAAAGGCAAGCTGTACTTAAATTTCTGGGAGTTCTGTTAGATGAAACCCTTTTATGGAAAAGACAAATCGAAACTGTTACCACTAAAGTTTCTAAATGTATTGGTATATCATATAAGGCAAGATCCTTATTGACGAAACAACTGCTAATGCAACTGTATTATGCGTTTATTTATTCCCACTTATATTATGCAAATATTGCTTGGGCTAGTAGCTACGTCCAAATCAAAATTGTTGCCTTTTAATCGACTTCAAAAACATGCTATGCATGTTATACATTACAAAATGCAAATGAAAATGTTAAACCACTTTTTGACGATCTCAAATCTACCAAATTCTATGTTTTATATGTATAAGTGCAAAACTAAAACTAGGCCATCCACATTTCACGATTTATATAAACTTAAGGTTATGCTCCTCCAGCACTGTGACAACATGGAACAATATTTTCAATACGCGTTTTATCTGACGACCAATTGCTCTTTTAAAGATAAATTGTAAACATATTTCTTAGTATTCCCTCTACGTAATAAATTTTGAAATGTCTCAACGAGAACTAGCATAAAGTTTCTCAATGATAAGATCCCCTTGATCTTCACCTTGACCTTCTGCTTTTCGTATTGCCGGCAACCATATCTCAGGGAGTTGGTATGAGATACTGTTAATAAGATTCCATCGATCAATGCCATTTATTGTCTTTTTCACCCTGGCCGTCCATCGATCTATGAACTATTTATTTTCCCAGTCTATATAGCATGATCTTTATTCCACCTATGGTCCGCTATCTCGTTTTTATCCATATCACCATTTGCGTACGGCCCTCATATGTTCCTGAGCACGTTGCTTAAACTTTCTTTTTGTTTCATCGATGTAAACAGCATCACAATCCTTGCAAGGGATTTCATAGATAATATATTACGCTGATCTTCAAGACTTGGCTGTCGAAACGTAACCCAAATAAACTCGCTTGTTCATGACATGATAATCTCTGGCTTATTCAATAAGAATGGTATATTGATGTAATAGAATAACGAAGACTTTAGTGCTTATCGACCAAATAGCAACACACTAAGAAAATAGCCGGTAAATCACTTGAAGTAATGTTATACTTTTTTTGGCACAATTTTAGGCGTTTTCTTCGTGGAAACAGCAACAAATATCGTAGAAGATCAAGAGAGCCGTCAGCAATTATATTCTATATTTAAGTTATGATTTGGAAATATAGATATTAACTCCAGGAAGGTTTATTCTTCCTTATATTGAAGGGTTGGAGTGCAGGAGCAGGAATTATAAAAATCCCAAAGAACTCGAGAACTGATAAAAAAATGCACGAGATCATCTATCCACGGTTAACCTTTGTGACCCGGTATCATCGATCAAATATTTTGATGACGTCATAATATCACCTTATTTATTTTCGGCTCAAACATACATCTTGATCAGTCCAATCCTATGATACCATGTAAAAGTGTGTGGATTGTAAAGGAGGTTTAATGTAACTTTATTTTGTTCCTTGGTTTTTTCTAATGGGATTCCCACGAAAAACCAAAGACTGTTGTATACGCGTTTTCATAATCAGAAATGTTTGATGAATGATTTTGGCTTATCTTTATCTTTCAGTATAATATGAAGGGGGTACGTTCCAGGAAATGACTAAAGAATTTTATACAGTCAAAAGGCATTAGGACTTCAAGTCTTCGTGGTCTTTTCCATCTCTAATTGAGTTTCGATACAGCTTGAAATCATACAATAATCGAAAAACTAACTCGCAATATAAACTGCAGTTCAGATATTATAAAAATTAAATATTATCTTAGCTGAGTGCCTATATACATTGCATTATTATATTATATAATCGTGTTATTATCGCACATCACTATTTTTTCCTTTTAATCAACTTCCAGTAACCGTTACGGGAGTTACTTTGCAGTGAACTCCAGTTTATTTAAATAAACATGGCGTATATTGCGAAGTATTTGGTCGAGCTACTGAATCTCTTATGAGAAACTTCAGGCAATTGAGCGTTCTAACTATCAGGAATCTACTGTTGTCAAATCACGTTTTTTAATTGTAAACTGAAATAGTTCATTAGAACCGTATTTCATAAAAACCCTTTGCGAGCTGATAACGTTAAACTGGCATGGTTTGAAATTTTTTCATTGAATTCTAGACATAGTTTGAAAAGAAAGGACCTTGTTTCCTTAAAATAGACAAATAGTCCTACATAATAATAAACATAACTTCAAGGTTGAAGTTTTCATTGAATTATTCCAGGTGACAACAATTTGAAGACGTTACAAACTATAACTACTGTGACCTACAGGTATATCATATATCGAACCTTACGTATTGACATAAAATCACTCATCATTATGGTAAATACTTTGTAGTAAAAGCAAGTTTCTATCGTATATCGGCTAGAGCAAAGCACTTGTTAGATAAAAGATCGGGAAAAGGGGGCAACGACACCGTTTATCACTGAAGCATAATGAGATATAGAGAAGAGGAATAAGTAACTATCATTCTCAAATTGTACGAACGATAAACACAAAACTAGTGAACAAGTTCGCTATACAATACAAGTTCCCAATCACTGAAAATAAGTTTTAAAGAAACAATAAATGGATCATATAAGTGCAGAAACATTTCTTTTAATTTGCCCTTCTTTCAAATTATTTCTATGCCAAAAAAACAAAACGCAATGATTCTTGAAGTTTTCTGGTGTCATGTAAGACAACTGCGTCTTGAGCTTTTTTGTTGTCGAGTTTTGCTGTTCATTCACCTCGCTGTTAACTCGTGCTAATGTAGGATAGTTACGAATATTGTAACCCTCTGAACATCCTACAACGCAAACATGTGGTACCAGATTAATGTTAAATTATGTATATATACATACACACATATTGGAAAACTAGTCGACTCCTTTCCACTTCAATGTCCAATGGAAAAACTTATTAGAGTGAGCAAACAAACTGCTACCGTTTCAACATTAGAGTGGAGCATACTCTTTCCGTTACTTTACCTGGATCAAAGCAAGTGGAAATAGAAAGTCTCTCCGATGCCTTTTGAATCGCTCCAATAGCATTCCGGTAAAGTGGGAAAATGGTCTGACTAATAAAATTCTTTACCTGAATGATTATACCAATGGAATCTATCCACAACAAATATGGTATCTTTAAAGAAAGCTGGGTCTCTATTTAAGCAATAGACGTGCAGGTTGCAAGCGTTATCATAAATGATTACAGATGGTGCTGACAAATAAATATACAAAATCACAATAATAATAATAGCACGCACACATTTAAATGCTCTCGAACCAAAGATTAAATAGATAAAAGTACTTATTCACCTTTCTTAAATCGAGTTCTGTAAATTGTGAAAGGAACATTGACAGATTCTGATGACTCCATGGCTTCAAAACCATAGCATACTCCTAAATAATAACCAAGAGTAAATATTTATAAAAAAGTACAAACTAATGATAATGATCAATAAAAAATATTTAAATTCCAATGTATGAATGAGTAGATTTAAGTTCGCTAACCATGGATGCAGTACACTGTAAATATCCCGGAAGTTAAATGTTTGTGACTTGTATATTTCTTAGAACATAGTTTTTCTTCTTTGTTCTTATCCATAGCAAAATTTCCACGGCGTCTTACCATAGGTAAAGATGGAAAAAAAGATAGGAAGTGGCTTTCTAGATTGCATACATTATCAGGAATGTTATTAACTGAAAATGTTCGCCGAGAAATTCCGATAAGGTAATAAACAACTGGTTTCCATTCCAACGGTAAACGAAGACTGTCAATGCTCACAAGAAGTTTATAAAACATAGGAAGTCTTTGATATAATTCGGACATTCTGGAGGACTGGGTTTTAAAACCTGTTTGGAAGATGGCATCAAGAATATTAAAATTGTCGTCAGAACATGGAAGGTAAGAACAAACTGGTGATGATGAACCAAGGCATTTGAAAAACATCAAAATACCAACAGGAATAGCTCCTTTGTATTTGTCTGCTGTCCAAAGAAAGGCTTCATGAATTTCAGGATAGTGTGATAAATCCTGACTTATCTTTTGCGATGTTTTCTGGGGAGAATTACACCATTGCGTCAAGCGCCTTCTAACGTCTAGTGAATTTATCGCCACCCTCATTTTATGTTCTCTATAGAAGAATTGTTCCAATAACATCGAAATGAATGTACAGATACGCGCGTACGTTTTGTGAGTTTTGTATTTCAAACCAAATTACTTACGACATTCGAGGAATTACAGTTAACGTTTCGGATAGGCTCTTGTCTTTGAATGCAGCATGCGCAAATTTTCTTTGGAATCCTAAGCTGGTTGCATCGCAAATAACAATACTTGGTTCTCTTCCGCAAAGGCTGCATTGGAAACCCACCGAAAAATCGATATCCAGCAGGCTGATAAAAGAATACCACGACATTCGCCAATTATCGTAATTGAAAGAGCTAGAAGGTAGTTCAATACCACACAAATCTTTCTGTCTGTTCTTCCAAACCTTGTAGTATCCAACAAGAGTCACGCTAAAAGTTAAATCAGTTAGTTGAAAATTATAAAATGCAGCCATGTATCATTCTTAACAAAAAAACAAGTTTTTAAAATTAATATACCCTTTTCGAAACAAAAGATACTAATTCACAAGAGAAATTACCCATTGCCCATTAGAAAGTGATGTAAGTAATCTCGAAGCATTAAATGAGTAATGCATATATTTTCGAGATGTAATATTGCCTGTACAAAACCATCAAATATTGTTGTTGCCTCGCAACTGTCCCTTTTGCAAGCATGTTTGTACACTGAAATGAAGAGATTCAGAATTTATATGCAGTTTTATACAGTTTGTTTCATAACAAACAATACACAAAAATAAACAATTCGGCTTAGCATTATATTATAATGATATAATGTTCACTTACCAATACATTTATGTACTTCATTCATGGTGACCAGTTCGGTAACTTTAGAATCAACGTGATTCTCTTCATCAATGAGGTGACCACCAGGATCAGTGCATGGTTCCAAAAACAAGTCACCATTAAGCACTAAGTAATTCTCATTGGAAATAGTGGTGAAATTTTTGTTCGTCGTTGTAAAGCGTAAAGCATCTTTGTACTTACCATTTGGTGTGAATGGTATTTTATTGACAGAAATTTTATTTGATTTTCTTTTAGTTCTTGGCCCATAACTGATTGTCTCAAAAAACTCAGAAACACATGCAGGTGTTGCAGACTCGGAAAGATCGAACTTTTAATTGATCTTAAGTGCATACAATTATTCACTGAGCAAGTAAAACATTTTAATCCTTTTAGTCAGTACCCACCACACCAACGATTTTATCTACTATGATAACCAGTTTACTTGTATCAAAAGATAAATTGCATATTAATGGCTAAAAAAGAATTGACGCATAACGATATAGGTGTACTAGCAAAGTACTACTACTAGTTCAATTTTATTACACATACACATTCTGTATCTTTGCTGAAACTTTCAACAGACTCTGATTTTTCTTCAAAATAAACTAAACAGAAATTCAAGAAAATTAATTTTATTAATTTTATTAATTTTATTAATATTATTATTTTATCACATTAATTTTATTAAGTTGTTTACTTCATTTTTAGACACAAGATGTGATTTGAAGTTGAGATACTGTAGATTCAAATACATTGAGTTAGAGAAAAACAAACAAGATTTTACAATCAATGATATCAGAACCAATTTCTTTAATGACTTGAACATGGAGACACTGATCATTCCCTACAAACAGTTTAAACCGTAATAATTAAAACTTTCTTAGAGAGATAAGCAAAAAGTAATTGAGGTTTCAGTTAATTGTATCATACTTTGATATGGTTCTGAGACAGTATTAGGTAGATTTTTGAGAAACTCTTGTCTTTCAATGTCACAAGAGCATGATCGAACACACTGGATACCATCACTTATTGTACCACCTGAAACCATTTCAAGATCAAACCAATGCTCCAATGAAATGACAATTCGATTAAACTAAGAATTTTACAAGTTATTATGACAATGAAATAATTCAATAATGTAAATGAAGAAATAGTTTGTTATTATTGTAAATGTATTTACCATCAGCTCTTTTCTTTCTTCATTGTAATCAGGAAGAATTATAACTGATCGATCATTTGACCATGTATATCTTCATTTCATAAGTATGGACAGCGTTTTTATCTGAACATCAGCTGATAGTACATATACCACTGTAATTATTTAGTGATACACTTGTTATCAATGTATACACAAAATTTAAAAAATGTTTGCAACTTTTAAGGAAATATACAGTCGCATTTTTGCGAATCTTGTATTTAAAAGAATTATTTTGCATAGCTGAGTGGAGTGAAGAAAAACACTTTAAATAGAATCACTAACAAAACTTTAACAAGGACCTAATGTTACTACGATAGTAGAATTAGTCTAACAGAAATGTGCGATAAATATAACAACAATTAGCGGCCAAGGCGGCGTCGTTCACCGCCCATGTTCAGCATGCGTTGACTTCACGAAAAATAAAATTAAAGAATTGGCAACCGAAAGTGTTCCCATGTTGTAGAGCTCGAAAAACTGATCAAAAAAATGTATGGGATCGTTCCGCTACGATCAACCGTTACAGAGATATCATCGTTCAAAGATTTTGATGACGTCACAGACCCCTTCCCAAAAACATTAGACCCAAATTTTTCGTCACCCCATCGCCTGTATCGCGGGCCCCAAAAAACGTCAGTTATCTCTATTGGTTACCGAGATAATTTTCCCTAAACGTCGCATTCGATTAGGGTCTCAATACAATGGTTTCACACTGACGTCGCGCACAAGAAAAGAAATAATTTATGTGTGACTTTACATTGCTGACTCCCCGATTTCTTTTGCAGTTCACATCTACCATTTTGCGTGACTTACAAACAAACAAACAAGCAAACAGAGAATCGGCTATTAATATATAGACTAGCCGCCAAGGCGGCGTCGCTCGCCGCCCATGTCCACCTGCTCTGTATCACTGTATCAATAAACGTCAAATTTCCTTATAAACGGCTCGTACAACTTGTGTTCAACCAGAAGCAGATTCGAAGTCAAACCAATCTTTTATCAGTGTAACAATACACTCAAAACGTGTAGAAAGAAAACTTCAACTTTTTATTAGCTTTTGTTTTAAAAAAGTTACGCGCTCTAACATGGGTGCTATCAAACGTAAGGGGGAAATGGTTTCTCTTCTTGAAAAGTCACACGGGAGGAGAGAAAAAAAGGCACGTGCTAAATGAATAAAGTGAATAAAAAAACGTTCGATCCAGGGGCGGATCCAGGGTTAGGCAACTTAGGCAAATGCCTAACCCAAAATCAGTTAAATAATGTTTTTCATAAAATTGTATGAAAAAGGTATTGTATTACCATAATCAGAAAATAATCGAAAATATCAAGAGATTCCCGCATCCAATCCGCGCCCGATCCTTTCTTTCCCAAATAGGATTATTATTCTCCCGGCGAGGCGCGGCGCGCGCCATGATGTTAAAAATTAATGTTTTTTACAGCTTGAGTTTATAGGTAGTGATCTCTGCCCCGAAAACAACTTCTCATAGTCACATTGACAACACAGACTAGTGCCTAACGCTCACCTTAGGCGAAGAAAATTTGCCTAACGAGCCCCGGGTTTACACACTTTAATGAATGAACTGGAAGAAAATTTGCCTAAGGAGCCATGGGTTTACACACTTTAAACGAATGAACCAGAAGAAAATTTGCCTAAGGTACAACCATGGGTTTACACACTTTATTGAATGAATGGTCACCAAATCTGCACAAAACGACCGTGGGGGACCTTCGAATTAGATCCAGTTCAACATGGATTCGCTAGAAAACATCGTTGCAGCTTTTGATAGCAATAATGAAGTATTAATTAGGAAATTTTGAATTCACTTAATACATCTGTTGAAAACTGACTTCAAAATCTAGGAAAAGCATTTTTTTCGAGTTATGTCTCTTCTTTTGCTTTTGCGAAATGAAAACATTGTGGCTGCTTTAAAGCAAGTGTTTTATATATTATTTTATGTAATATAAATGATTAGCATGGATTATTAGCACCATAATTCGTTGACAGTTAATTATTAGCTCAGCTATGTATAATAAGTTTGTTTGTGTCAACTGAACCAAAGCCTATTCTTTATTGATTAATGATGCATATAAATGTTTTTGGTATCTGTTTCTGTTAAACAAAAATGCATCTGTAAATGTTGTGGAGTTACGTTTGAATGACTGAGTTTATAATACACAAAGTCATTGTTATTTTTCTGAGTTGTTTTGCGTAGCCAGCTGCATGTTTTTTTTAGCTCCAGTATCTCTACCTGGTAACTTATTTGTACAGTTCAGTATAATTTTTCTTGGTTCGAGATGACTGTCTGGTTTTGAATTAAAGAACTTTAAAAGGATCCTGTGTCCAAAATGATATGAACCAATATGATAGAGATCAAAAAGCCTTTTGTTAGCATTACTTACTTCTAGTTTCTGAGATATGTATTTCATTTTCGAAATCTTACATTCACTTTATGCAATGCATATTTTATGATATATATAACAGTGGCGGATCTAGAGGTATGTCGAAATTTGTGTAGGAGAGCATTAACATAATTTGTGAATTCAATTTATATTACCAATGGGATTATTTGGGCGCTTTTCTTTTATGGTTAGATTGCTAACACTCTCCTACACAAATTTCGACATACCTTTAGATTCCGCACTGTATAATAAGATAGTATATAGGTTAAACTTCTCATCGCAAGTTATCATTAATACTTTATCTTTTTAATTTACTATAGAGAGAAAGGGCTTTCACTCTGAGTGAGTGATAAGAAAATGAAGTTATAATATATTGAGAGTTTATACACATAAACAAAGAATAAAAATCTTATTCTTATACATAATTAAGCCGGTTTTCCACTAGGCGAATTTATTCGCGCGAAGCGACTTTTTTCGCCGCGAAAAAAGTCGCGGTATAAAAAATTGATTTCCACTAGTAGTACGACTCTATTGTTTTCACAAACTCATTTGATGAATTGAAAGAAAGAAAATTATCTTTTTTTGAAGAAACTTGTTCATTCATACATAATAGTAAAGCAGTTGTGTGAGTTGTCATCGAAAAAAATCTTGAAAAAATTTGAACGTTTAGCTGAAACAAAAAAAAAAAACAACAAAAAAACACTCCTTTCTAAAAGCTGGTTTGCTCAAATGGTTTTTTTTTTCCTCTTTTCTTAAAACTTCTTGTTAATTAAATTTAACTGAAAATTTATACAGTCATAAGCACTTGTAATGTTTCTTAACTAAAAATATATCAATCAATCAATCAATCAATCATTAAATAAATTAAAAACTTCTTGCTAGCACGATGAAATGGAGCAATCTGATTGGCTTGCGACTTTTTTCGCCACAAA
This sequence comes from Turritopsis dohrnii, assembly GCA_027922465.2. NCBI lineage: Eukaryota > Metazoa > Cnidaria > Hydrozoa > Anthoathecata > Oceaniidae > Turritopsis > Turritopsis dohrnii. The sequence continues at coordinate 896,868 of BQMF02000048.1, read as the reverse complement.
AAGTAGAAATGAATTCTACTTTTTTTTTCGCTGAAGCGAATCGCTGACTTCAGCATGATATGACGCAATATCACTACTGCGCATGCTTAGCGGCGAAAAAAGTCGCTTCGCGCGAATAAATTCGCCTAGTGGAAAACCGGCTTTATACATCATAATTATGTATTGTATGATTTTATGATTTTTAAATCAAAATATCTGCCCAAGGAAACAGAATTTCCAAAAACTAAGACTTCTGAAACAACTTTGTGCATTCTATCATCCCTCGAAATGTCATTTTGGATGTAGGAACACTTTAACATCTTTGGAGTTATTCTTTCATTTTACAAAAACCTATGTTATGTCTTCTTTTGAAAAAGGTAAATACATAATATTTTAGTTTGACTTCTTGTTTCCTATGCTACATTAAATTCTGTAAAAAATGTTGTAGCTCTTATTAAAGAGGAAGCAGTACATAATTTATCTGTTGTTATGTAGTTTTATATAATATAGGTTCTTGGACTTGTCTCAGGGATTTCTGGAAACACCATCTTTTACTATATTGTGGTTGACATTAATTATTTAACCATGGATCATTTTTAGGGTAGGGTATACTATTTGTTTTGATGAACGCCTAGTGCAGAAATCTGTTTTTATTTTGCTGCCGGATAATGATCAAGGAGCTTGTCTCTAACTTTTGGTCATTTTACTCTATTTCTTAACATAATTTCTTTTCTTTTCTTTATATCTGACCATCTTGACCAGTATAGATGAAATATCATGTATTTACCTGAGTGCTCCAATCTATCATGGTATAGGTGATTGAAAATATAGTATGTTTTCATTTGATGGATTCTTCCAGTTCATGTACAAGCAATTAAGAAAATGAAGAAGATAACAGATGAAGTAATTTATTGGTTATTTACTTAATCTCCATTCTGGCAGAAAATATTATTTTGGCCTACATAAAGTAGTTCAATACATTCCATTCATACTCAATTAGTTTTCTTTTGTTTGTTTCCCTTATTCCATTAGTGCAACAATACAGGCTTGCATTATAACATTCCTTACGTTAGGACGAATGAATTCGAGTTAATATTTTTTACACTTCGAAAAGTATGTATTAGATTGGGCGTAAACTGGCGTAAATTTCATCGATTGCGCCCTTATGTGTGTTTGGCAAAAAAAATTTGCCTAACCCTTAAAAATTCCTAGATCCGCCCCTGCGATCTGCAGCGCATAACAATTAAAAAAAGAAATTAAAGAAAAGCAAAAAAATATTTTGTTTCGTGATACTCTTTTTTTACATATCGGTTTTTAAACATTTTGATTGCTCGAAAAAAAAAGTTCACCCGTCTCAGACAGTCAGGCAAGGATACGTTGGGATACACTGGCAAACCGAACATGCTACCACGTTCTGCCACTGCTGCTTTTTGTCCAAATGTTTAATCCATTAGTTTCTTTGTATTTAGTTGATGTATTGTTTTCAAAGCCAAGTCAACGTGGAATATAAAACTGACAATAATAATAAAAACAAAACGTTATTCCTATTAGTTCATTATCTAAAAAAAGTCACGTTCGATTGGGGTTGCAATGTATTTGCTTCAAACTCACGTCGCACACAAAAAAAAGAAATAATTTCGCTCACAACTCAATCTGCCATTTTGCGTGACTTACAAACAAACAGACAGACAGATAGACAGACAGACAGAGAATCGGCTATTAATATATAGATAGCCGCTAAGGCGGCGTCGCTCGCCGCCAATGTTCAGCCTGCGCTGTATCACCACCTGCTCCAAATTATTGCACTTAAAACCAGCGATAAGACTTCCTTTGCTGGCTTTATCGCTTAATAAAGCTCGTTTGCACGTGAAGAGAAATACGTTCCTGGTGTTTCAAATCTTGCATGTTCTTAACTCAGCCGTTCATTGTCGCCGTCGCTTTTAAATTGTCAGCAGACTTTCTTGCTTTACACAATGCATTTCGTACGTGAACTTCACGTGGTTTTTATTTACCATTTTAAACCAATCAAATATCAGTTTAACAATACACTCAAAACGCAGAGAGAAAAAACTTTTCAACTTATTATTAGCTTTTGTTTTACGCGCTCTAACATGGGTGCTGTCAGAAGTAAGTGAAAAAATGGTTTCTCTTCTTAAAAAGATCACACGGGAGGAGAAAAAAATGCACGTGCTAAATGAATGAAGTGAATAAAAAACGTTCGATCAGATTAAAATCGATTAAAAGAAATCGATTAAAAGAAATTAAGACAACTTTTAAGACAAAAGCAAAAAAATATTTTGTTTCATGATACTCTATTTTTACCTATCGGTTGTTAAACATTTTGATTACACGAAAAAAAGGTCACCCGTCTCAGACAGTCAGGCAAGCGTTAGGATACACTGGCAAACCGAACATGCTGTCACGTTCTGCCATTGCTGCTTTTTGTCCAAAATGTTTAATCAGTTAGTTTCTTTGTATTTAGTTGATGTATTGTTTTCAAAGCCAAGTCGACGGTGGTCTTTGGAATATAAAATTAATAACAATAATAATAAAAACAAAACGTTATCTCTATTGGTTCGCCAGCCAAAACAAGTCACGTTCGATTGGGGCTGCAATGTATTTGTTTCGAACTCACGTCGCACACAAAAAAACAAATAATTTCGCTCTCAACTCAATCTACCATTTTGCGTGACTTACAAACAAACGGAGAATCGGCTATTAATATATAGACTAGCCGCCAAGGCGGCGTCGCTCGCCGCCCATGTCCACCCGCTCTGTATCACTGTATCAATAAACGTCAAATTTCCTTATAAACGGCTCGTACAACTTGTGTCCAAGAAGAAGCAGATTCGAAGTCACAATCTCTGGTAAAACCAATCTTTTATCAGTGTAACAATACACTCAAAACGTAGAGAGAGAAAACTTCAACTTTTTATTAGCTTTTGTTTTAAAAAAGTTACGCGCTCTAACATGGGTGCTATCAAACGTAAGGGGAAAATGGTTTCTCTTCTTAAAAAGATCACACGGGAGGAGAGAAAAAAAGGCACGTGCTAAATGAATAAAGTGAATAAAAAAAACGTTCGATCTGAAGCGCATAACAATTAAAAAAAGAAATTAAATTATTAAAAGACAAGAGGCCCATATGCCTTAAGGTCAGCGCGAACTGTATGCTCAGATGTCTAAAGATCATGATCACTTTGGAAAAGAAAAATGACTAGCTAGAATACAGTAAGCCCGTATTCGGTTGGTGAACATGCGAATCCCAAATGTAAATCCATTTGCTCAAAGCAAAGACATATTAAAAACCTCTCATGATAAAAAGGGCCCCTCTGTAATATTTTCACAAAGCAGTAAATCGTCGAATGAATGATAACCGAAGAAGCCTGGCATATTGCATATAGATTACTACCTCCGAGATTGAGACAAAAACGCAAATTTCTATGATCTGAATAACGTATAACATGCGCATTTTTTTCTAATAGATTCATTGAACGGAAGTTGCCTTTACTAAATATCAAGGTAAACGTTATGAAAGAAATCTTTGCGTTTCCACAGCAATCAACTAAATCCTTTTCCTTTTTAGTCGGGGGATTTTCTGTGACACCATATGAACAATATACGGTAATACGATACGCATCAACAGAAATCATAAGGGCATTACAACTACAACAACTTTGATACGTTAATCGATTTTATTTAAGCTTCAAATTTGAGTTTTACAAGTTTGACTTTCCAGCTTTACGTTCTTACAGGCTTACGTGTTTGGTTTAACACGCAAGTGAACCTTTTTGTACCAAGTAAGTGGTCCACAGATGAGGTCAAATGAAGATCTACTGCCAGGCAGGTTGCTGATTACTAAAAATAAAAGTGTAAAAAGTCATGTATAATTGCACAACGCACAAATTAATTCTAACTAATCCCATTTTACAAAATTCAGGCCTTATAAAAAATTGAATTACAACATCATAATTTTGAAGTTTTGATTTATACCTGAACGGAAAATAGTTACTGAATTTCTATTTCATGGTGGCAATAAAACTAAATTTATCACTCCTATAAAGGTAAAATTCAGTTCAAAGAAGTTTTTCTTTTTCTCTGGTTAAAAAAAAATCTGAAATAATTTGTATGTATTTTGTCTGATTTTTAAATATTTTTCATAATGGCACAAAAATGCAGAAAGTGACGACTAAATATGTGGTTTGGACATATGCCAAATTAAAGGAAGGTTTCTATATAGGTTGGATTAACCCTGATTTAAATAGTAAAATATGTTACCTTATTCATATAAATTGTTTGCGGAAGAACTATTTAGGGGCAAAATTTTGTAAATTGAACCTCTAGAAAATCATGATTTGCTGAATTAATTTTTGTGAATTTGCAAAAAATGTCAGAATTTGTGGGACAAACTTGTGCGACTCACAAATTTAAAAATTTTAAAAAGTTTTTTTCATCCTCTACTCATCATCATTTTCATTATCTAGAATAACAAAAATATTCCTATCTACATATAGAATCTGAAGAATTTTCTTCATTTTCTACCTGATAGAAAAAAAAGTTCTGAATGTATAACAGTGATAATAATGATGTAATCAGGGTCTAATCTAGGCCAATAATTGATCCGTTGATCGGATGCTGCCTTCAGCATTTTTGTTTTTTTAAAAATTTATTTCACTTTAAAACTTTCATAAATCACTCTTGTATAAGGGGGTCACAGGTTTAACCCACCGAAGCGAAATAAAACTCAGGTTGCCCTTTTCCTAAAAAGTGCCCCTTGGATGTTCATGTGCCTTTTCCATTCCGCCGGACGCTGCCCTGCCTTTTTAGATTATACCCTGGTAATAGAGATAGATTAAAAAGTAAAATATTGTCTTCTTGTTCCGTGGTTCATTATTTTCATATATTTCATCATTTTGTAGTCTGCAGTACAATCCACTTCCCCTTTACGTGTTCAATTTGGAAATTTGCTTTAAGAATGAGAAAAAGCTTTACGAGGAAATGTTTTGCAATTTCATGACAAAATTGCAAATATAAACAGTAATTAATAGTGCTGCAAGAAATTCTCCAGCATTAATAAGTAGGTATAAGGTAGTATATTGTATAATTGTTTTTGTTTTTGTTTTTATGTTTAACTTTTAGCATATTTAACCTTATATATAACATGAAATTTTTAGGCTATTACAATTAACTTCTTGTTTTTACGATTCAGCTTGTAATTTAATTTTACTAATAATTAATTTAATTTTACTAATAATGATGAAAACAGAAATGTCAAAACTTGCAAAACTTGTGCCATTTCAAAAGGTCTTTTGGTAAATTTTTGTTCATTTAAAATTTCAAGCTACAAAATTGTGTAACAGTACAAGAACACAATGAAATAGAACATAGTCACAAGAAAAAGAATAGTCTGGAAATAGGGCCGATGCGGGCCGCATATTCTTGATATGTCGAGTTCTGCGAAAAACTAGAGCCAATGCTTTTTTATGGTGCATGGAAATTAAACATCAGGTGGGAAAGTTTAAGTTTTCTTTAGTAAACTTAGCATGCCTGGAGCAAATTGGTTGTTCTAGCTTAAGGTCTGCGCAAGAGATCACTATATTTTGTGGAGACGAAGACTATAGCATTAATTTACGAACTAAATGGATAGATATCGTAGAGAAACAGGGTTGTTGACAAATCATTGAGGGAGCAAATTCAAAAGAGGAATACAAGTATATGTGAGCTTCATTTTGAACAGAAGCAATTAAGAAGAAGTAAGTATCTGATGTCAGCAATTTTGATGATCTTTTATTGGCACTAATTCCTTTTCGCATGACCCTAAAATATCCTGGACGGAGAGTGCTGCAAAATCAAAACAGCGGAATAAGCGATCGGCAGTGTTTTTAGAAATAATCTTTTCTTTCTGAGACATTCATTTCTTTGAGAAAATTAGGTATCAAAATTATATATCATCTTTTTCGTGAATTGTAAAGAAATGTGATCTTTTTTGACATTATGTTCCTTGTGTTGTGTGGAATGGTTTCCAGGGAAAAAATAGGGGGTGCGAAAAGGAAATAGCCTCCTTTTATTTTGGTTCAAATATAATCAATAAAGCAAAAAAATTTTACAAACAGATAAAAAAATATAATTAAGCTCTAGAGAGAATATGTAGCTATATTTTCCAAGCTTTTTCTTGTGACTATGAATAGAATAATTCAGTAAGAATCACCTTGTCTTCCCTTAAGGTATGTAAGCTAACATCTTAACTTTAAATGTATATAATGTTTTGGAGAAAAAGAAAACATTAATTTGAGTGGCATCAGATAAATAATCTATGCAACTTGCCTGACTTTTTCTTCCAGAATTTCTATCCCATCCAATTAGGATACGTGGCTGTTCATGTCTTGATTCAATTACACTTCCATATAAGTTATTGTATCATCGCATGTAAAGCCTAATTTGATCGTTTAGAGGAACCAAAGTAATGTACTTCTTGGTTCTTGTTGATAAATTTTAGCAGCGTTTCACTACCAGAATGCACTTCTGTTCAAATAAAGGGCGGGGAGAGGGCGCATTAAAACAAAATAACTTATTCATTTATTCGAATGAAGAGAACTCTTTTGTATTGTAATATATTTACTTCGTCAAACACAAGTGACATATTTTCCAAAAATCAACATCGTGCTTTATACTTTCTGATTTCGAACTGAAAAATTTAAAGTTAGCAACAACGGGCGTCTAACTGGGGCGTAAAGACCTGCAACATTACACACACACGGACGGACGGACGGACTGACTGACAGACACGGGGAAATGAAAGATCAGCTACCTTGCGGCGCTGACCAATAAAACAGCACGTAAACCGTTAAAGAAATGAAACTCATGGTTCTTATCATGATGTTGATGGTTTTGTGGGAAGAACAGATTGTATATATATCATTTCAAAAATTCATTAATAGTTGCTGTCCAATGTAACTTCCGCACAAAAGAAACACAGTTAGAAGGTGTCGATTTGTTTTCAATTCACATTTTGTAATATTTATTATGTCTTACGTATTATGTCTGGGTAAATGGTTCTGTGTTATATATTGCATTTTTTTACATTAAAGTTACTTCTCTTCTGCGTATGAATTTATATTCTGAGCCATGTTGCTATTTGTTTTTGTTTTAAATTTTCTGAATGTAAGAAATGAATTAAAAAATTAATGCCACAAAAGAAACTTTTACACGAGTTAAATTCTGCGATTCGAGCGACGCCGCCTGGGATGTTTTTGAGTTGCGATTCTATGATTTATTTTTTCGTCACGGGGTGCGTACACAGGAATGGTGGATTTGACCTAATGTTTTCGAAGTTAAGTTCGGTAAAAAGTTTTTACCCGGGATACTAGTCTTATTATACTAATTCGCGATTGTGCATCCGGTTTTTATTTTAGGGAGTGATATATTTAGTTTTAATTTACGGTCATCGTCCTCTTATGTGCGCGTAAAACCACGTAGATGCGAGAGACACTTTTTTCACGATCATTCTAAAAGCACGTGGCATCATTTGACGTCAGTTTTTTATGATCACCGGGAATCATTGCATTGCATCCCCAATCGAACGCGACGTTTTTGGGGAAATATCTCGAGAACCAATAGGGAAAACTGACGTTTTTTAGGGTCCGCGATACAGGTGATGGGGTGACACAAAATTTGGACCTAAATTATTTTTGGTATTGCAGCTATGACGTCATCAAAATCTTTAACCGACGATATCTCTGTAACGGTTGGTCGTAGCGAAAAGATTCCATACACTTTTTTGATCAGTTTTTCGGGCTCTTCAACATAGATACACTTTTGAGTTGCGATTTATGATTTATTTTTTCGTCACGGGGTATGTACACGGGAATGGTGGATTTGACCTATTGTTTTCGAAGTTAAGTTCGGTAAAACTTTTTACCCGGGTTACTAGTATTAATATATTTTTGTATTGGAAATAAAAAAACAAAAATAAAAAAAGAACTGCCGATTATTTATAAGATTAAGAAAATAGAAGAAAGTGCTGACATTGCAAAGACACATTAAAAAATAATAGAAGACACAAAAATTAGGCCACGAAATTCGAAAAACAATGATAAATAACAAGACTACAGTGTGTTTCGTAATGTTGGAAATGGAAATTTTAAAGCTGTTTTTTTAAATGAACATACCGGATTTCAAAATATTTTTTACACCGTTGGAAAGCCATTTTCAAGTTCTTTCAGATAGTATGTTTTTCTGAAAAATGAAAAAGTGGTTTTTGAAAAAATAAGGAAAATGTCTTGGAAAATGTAATTAAATTTTTAATGGTCGATTCACACGTAGTTTAATTACATCGTGCTTATTGTTTTAAAACACTGAATCCATTCAAATTTTTTATTAATTTTATGTTTGCGCTGAGACCCCCAAACGGATATTTTAAAACATAAAAGTTAAACGGTTTTCGTGAACACACAGCTTAAATTTGTTTATTGTTTTCCAAATTGCTGTCAGTGTTTCAAAAAATCTTTTCTTTTCACTCACATCTTAATCGACCATTTACAATTTAATTACATTTTTCGATGACATTTTTCGTTTTTTCAAAACCCACTTTTTCATTTAAAAAACAACTTTAAAATTTCCATTTCTAACATTATGAAACACACTGTATATACAGTGTGTCTCAAAATGTCTTATCCGCCAACTTTCAAGGCGTATATTTCATTACATGTCTGACAAAACATTGTGAATTTTATATCACAAGAAAGAGCTTTTCATGCTCTATCCGTTAATATAAAATGTTTGTCAAAATATTTGTTCTTCGAAAAGATATTGAAGAAAAACTCAACGACTTGGCTCATTAAATTCTTCAAAGTCAATAAATTCAGAATATCATTAAGTCAATTTTGAGTAGGGCACAATGCACCTTCACAGGTAATTAAATGTTTTACTTCAAGATGTTATCTGTGTATTTGGGCGACTAGAGATTTTCAACTCATTCTATTTTGGTGTGCACCTGATTTAGTAAAATTTGAAACTCGTCTTAATTGATGAATGTCACTGTTGTAGTTATAAACAGATACAAAATAACTTATGCATACGATGATTCGCTAGATGCTCTGATGTAGATTGATACCGCTCGACAAGAACCCAGGTATCAGGCCAATTGGAATCGGAGAGGTTTTGAAAAGAATTATCAGTCGTGCAGTAACGAGATCGTTTAAAAACCAAATACAAGAAAGTTCTGGACCATTGCAAATGTGCAGTGGAAGAAAATCGGGTTGTGAGGCGCTGATCCACGCTTTCAACTCCATCTTTGATGAGGTGGAATGTGATGCTGTACTACTTGTGGATGCAGATAACGCATTTAACAGGATCAATCGGAAAGTTATGCTTCATAACATTGAAATCTTATTCCCTTTTATCTCAACATTCGTCTCCAACATGTATCAACGAAATGCACGCCTCTTCATCCATGGTAAAAAAGAAATATCATCTCAAGAAGGAACGACACAAGTCGATCCTGCTGCCATGCCAATGTATGCTCTAGGACTTGCACCACTGCTTGAGTCCATTTCTTCAAAAGATACGAAACAAGGATCATATGCTGATGATTTGGGATCTCTTGGCAAACTAGAAGGTTTGCTAGCATGGTGGAAGAGACTAAATGATATTGGTCCAAAAGCTGGATACTATCCTAAGCCTCAAAAATCATGGATCGTTGTAAAGAAAGGGAAAGAAGAACTGGCACATAAGATATTTGAAGGAACGTCCATAAATATTACACCGAATGGACAAAAACACCTTGGTGCTACAATTGGTTCATTGGAATATAGAAGGAATGAAATATCAAAGAAAGTAAAGAATTGGGTAAACGAACTAACATTGCTTTCCGAAATAGCTAAACATTATCCTCATTTAGCCTACTGTGCTTTTACGGCTGGATATCGACAAAAATTTAACCATGTTATGAGAACGATGCCAGGTATTGGCGAAGAAATGAGACCCGTTGAGCATGTGATTAGACACAAACTCATCCCTTCATTTTGCGATGGACGTTCATGTAATGATGAGGAGCGAAAATTGTTCAGTCTTCCGGTTAAACTTGGAGGATTGGGAATAACCAATGTGACTGAAATTGCTGATATAGAATATCAATCATCAAAATTTATAACAAGATCAACATCAAAAATGATAGAGGATCAAAATGAAATCATAATTCAAGAAATCAATAACAATGAGAACAAATTCAATCTGAAAAATGAATACCATTAAGATTTAATTGCATCGCTTCGTGAAAAAATGACTTATTCACAACGAAAAGCAAACGATATCGCTCAATCTGATGGTGCTTCAATATGGATATCCTCTCTCCCATTAAAACGAGATAACTTTGAACTCACCAAACGAGAGTTCCACGATGCTGTTTATCTACGCTATGGCTGGACACCAAAAAATTTACCAAATGAGTGTGTATGTGGTGGACGATATAGTGTCGACCATGCACTCATATGCAAGGTGGGTGGTTTCATCACATTACGCCACAACGAACTGCGGGATGTAACAGCAAATTTATTATCAACGGTCTGCAAAGACGTTTGCAAAGAACCAGTACTTAGAAACGGAGAAGATGAAGAAAGAGCTGATGTTAGTGTGAGAGGATTTTGGCAGAAGCTGCAAAGAGCATTTGCAGACGTAAGGATTTTCTATCCATTCGCTCAGAGTTACCAAAACCAATCCATCGTCACTACTTTCAAATCCATGGAACGAGAGAAGAAAAGAAAGTACAATGTTCGTGTAATGGAGAAAGAACACGGTTCTTTCACCCCGTTAATTTTTTCATCAAATGGAGGCATGGGCCGAGAGAGTAAAATATTTTACGCACGTCTTGCCGAACTGATATCGGAAAAATACGATCAAAGATTTTCCGAAGCAATGGCATAGGTTAAGAGAAAAATATGTTTTGCTTTGTTAAGAACTTCTATTATATGTATCAGAGGAACAAGATCACGAAAATATGAAGTCCCTGTCGGCGAGTTAAAAGACATTTCTTTAATGAACAATGAAGTAAAAATTGAACAGTAAATTATTAGCTATATTTATTATATTATTATATTTTTATTATATTTTTGTATTATATCAATTTCCGTTGTAAATGTATCTTAGTTTGCATTATAATCTTATTATTTCAAAAAAAAAAAAATATATAATGTAAAAAAAAACAAAAAAAATGCATTGTAACATAGACCCTTGCTCGAAGGTAGCAAAGCTCTCACATCTCGATGATAAATGTCTGTGATCAGTACAATAGCACAAAACATCAAATCAGCGCTAGAAGTATATAATCACAGGATCATTCATAATAATAAGAATCTGTTTGCTTTTCCGGCAAAACTCCCCAAAACAACTGCAGATACCTTATCGGACAAAACTTAGTCGGACAAAATTTTAGTCGGACGAAAATATTAGTCGGACAAAATTTTAGTCACCTCCAAATATTTTAGTCACTTTTGTCCGACTAATAATTTTGTCCGACTAAAATTTTGGTCCTTTTCTAAAATTTCACAACTTACTTAATTTTGGGGGGCAATTAAAAAAAATTGCAATACTTTATTTACTTGATAGTATAATTTTATTTTTCAATGTCAATGTCATATTCCTGAAAAAAAATCTATTTTGGTTCCTGCGTTGGTTTCAGGGGTTTCTTCTAGTATGACTGTCTTCTTCTTTTTTTTATCACTTTCATCGGAAGTATCTGTTATTACCGGTGCCTTTCGCTTTTCCCGTGGATTCCTCAAGACTTCATTGTCACTCTCATGTAAAGAATAAACACGTTGATTTCCTCATCTGAATCCGATTCTGATTCATTGCTGCTTTCTTTTCCATCATATTCATATTGTTAGCTGAGAATTATTTTGTTCTATCTCCATTTTTGGAAAAAATGAGCCTCGATTCTTTTCAAGCTTTTCAGAATTATTTTGTTCTTTCTTCGTGAGCTTTCCCAAAAAAAAAGCTTAATACCCTTAAAAATCTTGTTTTATCTCCTTATTCGTTATCACCCGGTAAAATTATTATGTGTTATCTCCAAAAGCCATGCAAATACGGGTTATTCATGTACAGGTTGGTACGAGGTTGTTGATTTGGCCTAAAACCGTTATTAGACTATCTTGTAAATAGTAGAGATCGTTTTTTTATTGTAATTTTAAAATGGCGACTGTAGAAGAACATAAGATGCTGATAAAGTCTTAAAAGTGCATTAAAATTCTGCAGTTTAAATAAAATCACAAAAATTAGGACATTAAATAATGTCCCATGAGGACATACAAAGGACTCAGTCAAAAAAACAATTGACAAAAAAGCTAACCTTAACCCTAAAAAATGTAACACTTTAAAACCTTCGCAAACAGGATTTCTGAAGTAATTTCAGGATTTCTGAAGGATCGGTAAGTTTTCCTTTATAGAAGACATGGTTTGGAATGAAAACCGATAAGAAGAAAAATTCTGAAAAAAATGATTTGGACCAAATATTTAGTCGGACATAATAATTAGTCGGACAAAATTTTAGTCGGACAAAATTATTAGTCGGACAAAATTTTAGTCACTTCCAAAAAATTTAGTCACTTTTGTCCGACTAAGTTTTGTCCGATAAGGTATTGATCAAAAACACCAACTCCACAGGCAAATTCACGTTTGAGATTGCGTTAAGACGGAAAACAACTTCTTTATTTTGACTAATGCAGAAAATACTTTATATCTAAAATTTTTTATATAATGACGTCACGGACTTGAACTAAGTACTACCCATCCCCTTTTTTACCGTCACGCTGCGTCATCAAAATGAGGAAGAACCACCCATATTGAATGGCCCCTGACCTTATTTTTTATTTCTTTTGTGTTTGTTTTCCATTTTCATTTTTTTTGCCCTTATGTTCGTAGTAAAAACTTTTCTTCTTTTCTTTTTTCTTATTTTTCTTATTACCGGATTCCCATCACTTTACGAAATCTGAACAGTAGAAAAACTTGTAAAACTTAAATTTTTTGCGCAATAACCACAAAAATACTCTACTTTCTCGCTTCAAAGTTCATATTTCCATTTTCTTTGTTCCACCGGTTCTTCCTTTTTCCTTCTCACAGTGTTATGGGTGGGAGAAAAACCTTAAAAAGGCTGAGAAGTAAATTTTCAAAAACAAATCCTAGTAAATATTCTTGGAAGAAGGAAGAAGAAAGAAGCATTCAAGCAGTGGATTTTTTCTCTATCAGAAAAGCAATGCTGAGAAAGGACTTACTTGCTGAAAGGGTAACATGTGAAACGTTGCTGTCAAAGCCAAAAACAATATCATCGTTGAAGTCAACGTTGGATAGAAGTAATGGCGATATCAGAAGAAAGTACGTTAGAAGCTACAAACAAATGAACCATTATCGAGTTGAGATCGACAATATGACAACGACTGCTAGCGATAGGAGATTGAGATGCAATAGAGAAACATACAGCGCCAATCCTTTAATACTGGCCAAAAAAAACAGACATTCTTATAAAAAGGTTCGATGGGCTGAAGATCTTGAAAGTGTTTGTTTCTTTCAAGTTCCCTGTCAAGATCGTCATAAAGTGATTTGGAAGAAAATCAAAACTGTCTTTAAAACCATCATAGATGACATAGATTTTTAAAAAATGGTCAACAATTGACATATGAATAGTCAACAATGTTGGTCTGTATAAATCTTATAAAAATTTACGATTGTCGAAATGATCACTCTTTATTAATTAATAACCTAGCTATTACTTTCTTCGTGTGTTACCACAAAACCAGTACGAGGATGTAAAGTCAATTTATCAGTATAATTTATCTGATTCATGAATTCTGAATTTTTGTTTTACGGAAGTTCTTGAATTTTCAATTTTGATTTTCCAATCATACTTACACCTAGTCGTATCTAACCTCGTTTCTGCGTAGAACGCAGTGTTGCACAACACGGATTGTGTTGTTTTGGAGTAACATTCCCTGAATTTTCAACACTTGGACAATTTCAAAAGCCATCAAGGTTAAATTGTTAATTCAACTTAAAGATAACGAACTATCATAAGATCGAGAAAAAAGTGTGGCAGCAGTTCTCTTTGAAATAATCTTCACGAGAGAGCCAATCTTCCATTTTAATTTCTTTGACGCAATTATAAACAGCTGCTCGTTCTCAGATCATTTCTCAATTGTTCTATTTCTATTGACATCAGCATAGTGCAACCCTCAGCTCTACATATCACAGTTCATTATCTTTAATAAAGATACGTGTTCTAACAATATAACACTATCAATCCACAAGCAAGTCAAAAGATTCGTTGTACATGCACATGTTTGCATTTCTTTAGAACGGAGCAATAAGAGTTCTTAAAAGATGGCTTTAGATTTTGAAGTTTCTTTCTTAATAATAATAATAATAACTTGTTTGTTTGTTTATTTATCCGAGTGTGAAAACAGCGACCACTAATTAAGTGCAGCTTTTTGAAATGATTTTTGTGAGTCAAAGAGACCTTTGACGAATTTCTGTTTGGACATCGTGTTACGGCTAAATCAACAAGTATCGCCTCGTTTCAAAGACTTTAATTACCCCGCTGTGGAATGAAAATATAAGTATATCACTTAGTAAGAAGAAATGTACATAATGGACTTTATAGAATTGAGCAAACCTTGATAGCAAGGCATTAAAATTTGAAGAAAAACTCAACGATTTGGCTCATTAAATTCTTAAAAGTCAATTACCTGACATGCTAATGAATGAGTTTTTCTTCAATATCTTTTCGAAGAACAAATATTTTGGCAAACATTTTACATTAATGAATAGAGTATAAAAAGCTTCCTTTTGATATATAAAATTCACAATATTTTATCAGACATGTAATGAGATATACGCCTTGAAAGTTGGTGGATGAGTCATTTTGATACATACTGAAGTTTCATCTGAGTTAAAGCAAGTGTTCTGTTGAAACACATTAGTCCTGTGATTTTATGGTTTGTCTTCAGCATGGATAATGATCATATTTATTATGACGAAATTGCCTTACAGATTGTTCTGCAAAAAGACTATTCAGTTGTTTAAGGGGAAATATTAGTCGCATTTAGGTCTTATAGTTTTTAGCTATGTCCATAGTAACTTCTAAGTCACTTTTTAACTCCTTGGCAAAAATTGAGAAAAATCTTATCATT
The DNA here is from genome assembly GCA_027922465.2 of Turritopsis dohrnii. Taxonomy (NCBI): domain Eukaryota; kingdom Metazoa; phylum Cnidaria; class Hydrozoa; order Anthoathecata; family Oceaniidae; genus Turritopsis; species Turritopsis dohrnii. The sequence goes on along the minus strand of BQMF02000048.1, from coordinate 881,719 downwards.
TGACCATGTATATCTTCATTTCATAAGTATGGACAGCGTTTTTATCTGAACATCAGCTTGATAGTAGATATGCCACTGTAATTATTTAATGATACATTTTTCTTGTTATCAATGTATACACAAAAATTGATAAAAAGTTTGCAACTTTTGGGGAAATATATAGTCGCATTTTTGCGAATCTTGTATTTAAAGAAATTATTTTTCATAGCTGAGTGGAGTGAAGAAAAACACTTTAAATAGAATCACTAACAAAACATTAACAAGGACCTAATGTTACTACGATAGTAGAATTAGTCTAACGGAAATGTGCGATAAATATAACAACAATATAATATCAAACAAAAAATAAGGCAGTGACTTATGTATTAAACTATATTTCGGCTCTTAAGAGACTTCTTCAGTAAGAAGACAATAACAATTTCGAATATATATCGAAGCATATTGAATCAAGACGTTAACACCAATAGGAGACGAAGGAGGAAAAAGACACCTGTCAAGTTGCATGGGTTATTGCCTCCACAGCGAGCGTAAGCAAGCGGTAAGGCATAATAGTTTCAAAAGTCAGTTTTCGATTGTGTTCATCAGCACCATCGTCATCATCCAACATTTCGTGCTGCTGTTACATTGTAATATTGAATACTTAACCGCTTGTTTATTTTCGGACGTGAGGCAAATACGAAGTTCATGTGCAAGGGATTCTTTTTTTAAATTAAAACTCACCTCTGAAAGTAATTGCGTAAAAGTTTAAAGTTTTATATTTTTTTTCAGTTTTCAGTATTTAAACTTCCGAACATGTGGTTTAAAAGCGTGAAAAATATCAAAAAAAGAACATCTGATATTTACCACGGTCATGTACATCAGATTATAAGGCTTTTACATATTATAAGGCTGAGGGTAATTCTTAAAATATTCTTAAATTTTGACAAATTTGATCCTCGTGATTCTTATAAAAAGAATTCTTATAAAAAGAACAGTGTAGTAGATAAATCAATCTGTGATTTAGACGGCTAGTCTTTTCTTCTGTAAAGTGACTGCAATCCTTTGAAGATTGAGTATCCAGTTTGAGCTGATCTTAAGGCCTATGGGTCTCTGGTCTTCCTGCACAGACGTGTTGATCTTGCGCTTTCTCAATTTCACTATGATATTCTTAAGCGACATGTACAACTCAACCTCGAACCCAGGGTTTCTTGCCTTTTCGATATCCGTAAGGCAAGAAACCCTGGGTTCGAGGTTGATGTACAACTGTAATCACAGATGGTGAGGGCTGAACTGAGCCACCTATGGTTCTAAAATGAACAACCAATTGATTCTTTGTGTAAAACACTTGGAAAGTGTTTTTTTTACTTTGTAAGATATTAAGGTTGGCTGATTTTATTGACAATAATTGATTCTTCTCATGAACAAAACTGGCTTGAATCCAATGAACTAGACCGTTGCAGCCATCATTCGTCACAGCTTCTTGAAGAGCATTAGTTTTTTTCATTTTAAGGAGACAATATAATTCAGGTTCGAAGGTTCGATATTAACGGTGGCATTTGTTAAAAAAAGCTTTTTCAAACTTCACTGAAATTGCCTTACAGGGGCATTTTTCCGACGAAGACATGGAAATAGCAATAAGTGACGCTCCAGGGGATTTTGCTGACAAGCCGTAAACTGTTACGTAGTTATATGTCGGTGTTTTTTTAAAGTGGGCAATATTGTAAATTTCAAACTTTCCCTCAAATTTTGGGCATTTTTATCATCAACAATTAGACTAATCACAAATTTCTCTTAGCGATGGTTAGTTCTCAAATTATTTTGAGCTCCAAGCTTAATGGCGTAATTTACACACATATTGTCTGACCAATTCACTGACCAATCTTGCTTATCAAAGCAGTGGCTTTTTCCATACGGAACTCAACAGATCAAACAATGATACGAATGAATTTGATAACTCTCTCTGCATCAGAACTTTCAGGATTTCATTAAAAATTCCAATAGAAGTACTTAGTGTTCCTTAAGCTATTTTTAGATTCACTTAAGCCTGATACCAACTAGACGGTGTTAAGCTTAGCACGCCCACGTTAAGCCATAACACTTACGTCTTAAGCTTTTCACCATTGTTGAGTCGGTACATGCGGTGTTAAGGCTTCAAGCGCGATTACATTAAAGGCTGGCACCCACTAAGCCGTGTTCAGCTTAACAACCCCACATTAAACCCAAACACTGTTGTGTTAATCTTAGCACGACCTCTAGTGGCAGGGGCGGATTTACGCTGGCGTACTTGGTGCAAGTGCACCAGTAAAATTCGGTATGTCAAAATAAGATGTATCTCTATAGTTAACCAGTTGTACCTAAAGTAGGGAATAATTATTCCCGAAAAATAATCCAGTTCAGTTTGACTTTTTCCTTGGTTGTAAAGATTCTTCGACTGATTGCGCTGCGCGATATTTTCTCACCTTTTCGCATTTTTTTCGGAACAACGGATAAATTTTATTTTTGAAATATTTGGCCCCTACCTTACAAGTGTAAAACGGGGTGCCGCTTCTGAAAATACTCGTTCAAAGGGTCGGTTGCCGGTATTGCTTTTTGCACCACTTAACTGGTGCAAAGATAAGGAGTTTCTAGGGGAGTTTTGAGATCTGTCTGACTGGTGCAGTCTCAACTGGTGCAAATGGAAAAGTGTACGGCATGACGATCGAAGTAATATGACATGTGAGCGATCCACAATTCCCGTTGCCTCATCGAACCGTCGCGAGAAGGTTGAAAGAAGAAGAGCCAGAGAAAAAAAAATTAATCAAATCAAAAACAGACTACAAATTACTATATATTTTTTCGATATTCTTTTATTTACTTTTTTTCGCTGCCCTTCAGGATTTTTTAAACAGACTTCTGTCATTGTAGGGTTTATCCCCTGTGAGAGTGGAACAGCTGGAATTGCTATTGAAGAAATGATTAAAAATTATTTGGAAAAAATAGGTATGTACATTAAGGCTTTCAAAATATTTTGACTATTACAATATGAGATGTAAATATCACTTTTTCTTTATTTGATTTTTATCTTAGGACTATCACTTGATTCTATCCGTGGTCAAGGTTTTGATGGTGCTGGTGCTATGGCAGGGCATGAAAAAGCTGTTGCTGCCAGAATAATGAAAGGTTATCCTCTTGTTCCTTATATGCATTGCATTTGCCATAAACTCAATCTTTGTGTAGTAAAGGTTATAAAAATTGATGCAGTTCGTGATATGTTTCAGCATTGTCGATGTATATCTGACTGTTTTGGAAATTCCCCAAACACACTGCTGTAGAATTAGGAGGAGCGATTGGCGTTGATCCAAAAATTCCAAGAATATCACAAAGGATGCTGCATCGATGAAGAGACCTATTATCGAAGGAACTTAACTGTACCGTGCCTTGATGAGGTGTGCATATAATATTATTGATATTTATTTATTATTGCTTATTTAACATTTTTGTTATTTGAACTTTGATTGTAATAACACTAATGTGCTTCCCTTCTTTTCAGGTCTTAGCAGAGTTAAGATTACGTTTTAAGAGCGACACAATTGCAGTTATTGATGGCTTTTAATGTATTCCTGCAGTTATGGCAAGCAATGCTGATTGGAAAAGAAGATTGAGGCAGTTCATGATCAAATATGAAATAGATATGCCTAATATTGACAGTTTTGATGCAGAGATTCACATGTCTTTCCTTATAAAAAGGCATATATAATACAAGAAGAATAAGACACCCTTAAAGCTTTTTAATTGACGTAATTAGCATATGAAAAAGACGAAGACTACTCAAATCTCCCCAGTCCTTTGTCCTGAATTTAAAGATATCACATAATGTTTTTTGCACCAGTCAAAAAAATTTTAAATCCGTCCCTGAGTGGGTACATGTGGTGCTAAAGCTTCAAGCGCGGTGTTAAGGATTTTAAAATCTCAGTCCGCTGAGCCTAACCCAGTGGCGCCTAGAATGAAGCGAACATTAGCGGTAGCGCCCGTTGTCGGGCTTTAGCGCACCTTGCGTCTAGAATGAAAATGTTTTTATTCTTGAGGCTCACCCTTAAGCAAATCAAAAAGGCATGATACAAGTTTCGAACATAAAACATTTGAAAATAAAAAAATTGAACGTTTTTGTATTGTGTTTTGTGTTCTGTGTGTGATTTTTTAACCAACATTTTTTTTAGTGTTGCTTGGACGATTTCTATATTGTGATATGTTACTTAATATCTGATCGAATAGCTTTACGAAAATACCCCACTTTGCCGCTAAAATTCCAAATACATTCTCGATTGTTCTTCTCGCTCTTGAAGCTGTATAGTTATAGATGCGTTGTGTCTCACCAAGAGTACCAAAGTCTTCAAAGGATAAATCTCATCCCCTACCAGGAAATATGGTAACACAACATCCATTCCACCCAATGTAGGGTTAGGTAGGTAAGTAAGTAAGCAATGATTTATTTGGGATTAACACAAAGTAACAAAATTACATGCAAATTTAAAGGTCAGGAGACCACCACAATAGTAAAAACGTAATCAGTAGTGTTGGCCACCTTTACAACAAAAAGAATGGAAAAGCCAAGTAGATGTTATGTCGGTAGTATTTATCTATATACATTATACGTAACACCATGCATAGGTGAGACTTAACGAGTAACTTTAAGCTTTTAGCCGGGATGTGAGGTTTCTACAAGGATGCAAACATTTAATATAATTCCACTGAGTGATCGACTGGTAACAAAGGGAATGAAAACCATATGCTACAGTACTCACACTCGGTTTCTTAAGGAGACCCAAACTCCAGTTACGAGTAGGATAACCATGATCAATCTCATCAAATCTTAAAGAATCACAAAAATCAGAAGGTAGCCTGGAATTTAAATGTTGATGAATGAAGAGAACATTGAGTACTTTAACGAGATCAAACGTGGTAAGAATTTCAATGAAGAATAATGATATCAATGACAACAAAGACTCCAACAGCCACTCGACCGTCATCTAAGTATTGTGCTAGAACCAATCATTTTTTCTAGCCTGCTGCTACGGTTAGTAAAATGCTACAATACGATAGTACGAGAACTCGATTTCTGGAACTCCTCAATCACTCGAACTATTTTTCCTGGCTCCCTAAGAGTTCGAGTTTTCGGGATTTGACTGTAGTCCCATAAAAATGTTTCATGTTTTTGTAATGGAAATTAAAACAAGAAAAATGTTTTTCTTTAAATATTTTATTCATCTATCAAAAAGTTATTAAAATTATAATCAATAATTATGAAGTCGCTTGCAATTCAAGCATAATATTTATCTGAGACAATTCAATGAATCAATGGCTTTTCAATCACAAATATATAAATCAATATGTATGTAATTAACTAAAATAATTAAAATAAAAAGCAGATGAAGAAAAAGAAGATGAAGGCTTATTAAATGTTGTCTTGCAAAGAAATAAGAGATTTTAGCAAATAAAACGATTTGATGCTGTCTTGGCTAACAGAATTTCATAATTGTAGGTTATGAGTGGATGTTAAAAATGCAAGGTTAAAATACAAACAAAAAGGAAGAAAATGGAAAAACTTAAAACAGATAATTTAAAATGTTTCTGCACAATTATAAACACTTTAATAGGAATTTACTAATAGAATGTAAGGAATTTATGAATTGCAAATTTGATGGTTTTGCAAGAATTTCAACAATTTTTCGAGTAGCAGAACAAGGACGTGCGCTTTCTAGAATATTCGAAATGCTTTGAATTTATAGGTTTCTGTATAATTTGTGACTCTCATAAACCATAGACCAGCTATTTCTAGGTTTATGGAGCATTTCAATGATCAGAATTTGCCACTTGAAAATACAATTCTTTCCATAATCCACGAATTTATAAAGTTTCGCTTCTTGAAACTCAATTTTGTTATACACAGAAAATAAATGGAAATTATGATAAAATATTTATACAACCACAACGCAATTAAATTTTCAATTCTTCTAATTTCTAGAATTAAAAATGACAAAACAGTATTTCGCAATATTAAATTGAATTACTTCAAGTTAATTGCGTTTGGGTAAATTCAGATAAACGTAAAAAAACTAAGTTACCAATAATATTTAACTTAGTTCAGACCTATGCTTAAAAGACTCACCCTCATAAAGACGCTACAGTTAATATTTACACAAAATATCCTTACTGAACAGTTGCAGTATAACCGAAATAACTTGAAATCCCTATGGAAAATCATGCTCAAGTGAGGGTTAATTAGCATAGAATGATCTTTTAAGAACTTCGAGTTATATTGGATTTACATCATGCGTATGTGTTCGATCATTCAACGGTGAGGCAGGTGTAGCGAACTCAAGGTAAAGTGGGACTTCGCTGTAACTGTAACTAATGAAACGCTGCTTAAATTTTTATGGAAATGCAGAAAATTTTATAGCACGAGAAATTTCTTTATCTGAAAGATTTTCAATTATGAGCTTCATTCACCCACTCATCTGAGAGATTACATGGACGTATAGTGACATCTTAGTAAGAAAGATTTGAATTTTGGCCTAAAATCTTTCTCTAATCCTGTTTAGAAGAAAATATAACTATATAGCAATAAAATACGTAAATAAACAAGAACTGGAAGACATAAATAAATAATTTTCCCTCTAAGTGATTACATAAACAAAAACAATTTAACATTAAAAAAAACAGCTTTGTATGATATTTATAACAGTACCTACATCTAAATAATTATCTTTTTCACAGGATTACACTATAAGTTGGAAAAGGATGCCACTCAAGTGATAGTTCTTAAAACAACATTATATCTTCACCTAAGTATGAAAACTTGTATGGAAAACGTATACAAGTAACCCAAACTGTTTTATTCGATATGGACCCATTAGACTTTCAAATAAACCTCCTCCACTGGTGTATCTCTCAGGCAACTAATTCAGTATACAGTTTAGATGTAAAGACTATGCCTATTTGGAAACTCAAATGGCATGATAGAGATAATTTTCAAATTCACGTGGTGTGGGCATTGAAGAATCTAATGTTACCAAAAACACACTAGTGTAAAAAGGAATCCGTTTCGTAAAAACAGTATCAGGTTAAGGTAAGAAAACTTTTGGGTTTTACATAAAAATATACTATTCACAGTTTTTTGTTTCAATAATAATTTACATAATGCAAACTTTTAATGTACAAGTATTTCTTTCAAAAAAAAAATTCAAATAGAGAAGCAATTAAAAAAAATAACGAAATTTACGATGGTAACATTTTCCCTCATAACCAACTTCACAATTGCATGGCAGGTGCTTGGTGGCTTTGTTGGTTCATTTGAAATCCATTATCTGAAAGAAAAAGACATTGAAAGTTTCATAAAATTTCTCTTACTTTTTCCCTATATTTTTGGTGATCGAGACCTGATTTCTTGAAAACCTGAGACTGCAGTCCATTGAGTTATTGAAGCTCTGTACTTACCTTCTAGGTTGTTCTGTTGACTGTTGTGCACAGCAAAAAGATTTGTAAGTGTTGGATACATGGAGACTTCATCATCACTCATTTGCTGTGGTGACGTCATGTTGGGCATTTCCATGGGACTGTGAGCATTTGCTGGGCCATTTGCAGAAACAACATTGTCTTGCGTAACATCAAGATCTCCCAGTGAAGGGGGATTGTATTGACAGCTAACCATAGAGGCAGTAGAGATCTGCGATCCACATGAACTGTTAAGATCAAAATTTTGATAGGCGCTGTATTGTTTCTAAAGAGACGACAAACACGAATTATTCCATTGTTTGTTGTTAAAACTGTTTTGAACAATTACACGCTACCATTGCTGACCTAAAAATACGCTAAACATATTTCAGGCCCAATTTTTTCAAAACTGAATCAACATTTAACTGAAAAAAAAACACTACTTCATTCACAAAAGGAGCTTACCTGATAAGCTGAAAATGAATTTTCATTTTTGATTTGTTGGATTGTTCTGATCTGAGGTCCACCATTGACTGGTGAAGTCATTTGATTGTAGAGACCATTATATGATGCATTTGGATCAATTTGCTGTGTTCCGTTATAATAAGAGTTTAAGCTGGACATTCTATCAAATGCACTTGGCAATGTAAAAGATCTTGGTTTGTTTGGCAATAACGGAGAGTATACTGAATGACCTTTTGAAATATGTGCAGATTGGGAAGTGTATGGCGAAGTACTGTATTGGGATTGATATGATGGATCATCGTATACACGTCCAGCTAAAAAGAAATACACAACACTCGAAATTTTGTTTTAATTTATTAAAACTAATCACAATATTTTCACAAAATAATGCATCTATTGCAATACCTCCACCGTAACTTCTGGCGAATTCGCTAGCAGCGTATTGCAGCTGAAAATCGTTTGTTTGTGGTGAACCATACGATTGTGTTTGCTGTACGGGCGAATTAGGAGTATACTGGGCTTGGTAAATTTGTGAATTGCTTCCAAGCGGACTTATGAGCTTCGGTCTTGTTGGTGTTCCCACGCCTGAAACGTATGCTTGAAAAGGTCAATAAAACTACTTTTATCGTTTCCATGAACATTGCCATGCAAAAGATGTAAGATTTTGGCTTTACCTGAATCATTATCAGATAATGAATGTTCAGGATCATCTTTTATATCATCTTCTGCTCTATATGGGTGTCTGTATGGGTGGGACCTCTGTGCACGTACATTTATTGTAACTGGGCGTGACGGATTAGCTATGTCACTGTATGAGTTGTATGGTGAATTGGATTGTGGACTGTTTTTAGCGTATGACCCTCGATAAACTATGGATTCTAAGATGAAAAAGAGTCAAAAACACTGTCTACTTCACCTTTCATTGTGACAGTTCCGTAAGAATAGAGTATGGAAACATTTAACCATTACACAGACACGGCTTATCACAGTTTGACATGAAATTTATCAGCTATTTAGGAAGTTTAGTAAGATTTAGAATAAAGATTATGATAAGATACAAGTAAATTTTAATAATGAGAAAGAAAAGAAATGTTTTCAAATCGGGCAAAAAAAATTGTCTTTTGTATCTAATTATGAAGTCCTATAATTATTATCTGACTATAATAAGATGTTCTGTTTTTGCTTCCTTCATGTTATGACGTCATTGAAAATATGTTAATGTTTCGATAACATTGTTTTCTTACTGTTAAGGAAATGATGATTAGGACAGCTCAGTATTGTGGAATGTCTTAATGACATGCTTTTGAAAAAATGTCAATTAAAGACCAGTAAAAAAGATTATAGAAAAATTGAATTGCCTTTAGCACATGCACTTGAATGACTAAAAAAACGTTAGATCAACACAATTAAATTAATACTGAATTGAGTTACAAAATGAATTGCACCTCTTTTAGAGTCGATAATGTATCATACTGCTTTACAAAATAACCCGTGATGGACTTAAAAGATAGTTTGTCATTTTTTGTGTCAATGTGTCACTACATTTGAAAAACGTTATTTGTCAGTGAATAAATTTTCATTGAGAAAAGTTCAATACGGATGAAAGTTTTCGATTAGATTACCCAGCCATTTCAGTTAGAGACTTATCTTTCAGTGATTATATCAGTTAATTTAAAGAGAGGAAACGACAGTTTATGAATAACTCTGTTTGAACCTCAATGACATTGCTGATTGACGTCAATGAAACATTCATGTGACTATCAACAATACGCTTCCCAATAACTGTCAAGCACTATACATCCCTTTATCTATCACTAGATGTCTACTTAGGAAGTAACATGCTAGCAAATTCTCTTATCTCATAAAAGAATTATAATAGTGATTATATAAAATGGAAAATATAGGTGGCCTGATGTTTTCTTGCTTTCGTTTACGATGATATAGTTAGAAAATTTTTGTGCATTCAAGTTAATTAAACTATAATTGAGCTCAAGTGCAAAACGGAGGTGTCGGTTTAGTCATTGGAAAATTATTTTCATGTGGCTACAAATGATTAAAGCAACCGTAAACATGATTGCAAAAAGAGAAAAAAATAATTTAAGGCAACATTCTCACGTGTAGATATTCAATGGAGTTCCAATTTCAGGGGAAATGCCTTTTTGCAGACGGTTTTAAATGTTTATACAACGCTGCTGTGAATGTGACCTCTATAATGTTTTCTCTATAGATAAAACCACCGAAAATTGAATAGCCACTTGATTAGTTGCCCACTTCGTATATTTTATGAGGCTTTTTATTAATCTCTTATTTCGTCATCAATACTGTTCGTCTGTTTACTGAAATCATATACCAAAATTTCTGGTACCCAAACATGGTAATCTCGCTCTTTTTATAATGACATATCTCTTAAGGATCCTTAACATTTTTGGCACGGGTTATATGTTATTAAAGGAATTATAATTATATTGACATGTGCTTTCAACTTTTCTAGCTATCAAAACAATTCGTTTTTACTAACCAATAGGGCGGTTGATCGTTGCTAAGATACATTGGTTTATTTGTTGCATCACTTGCCAAAACTTATCTGATTTTCACTTTCTGATTTTCTTTTTTTAGATTTCGAGATTTTCAAAAAATATAATGAATTTAATGTCAACTTAAAATAGTGACACCACGTGTTATTAAAGTGCGTTAAAAAGTAACAAGAGATAACGCCAAAATGAACGTTGTCAACACAACGCAAGCAACACTTTCTAGGAGAAATGATTTTCTTCTCAAGACCTATTATCTATTATCAAACTAAGCCAAGGTTCCAAACAGATTTTGATGGTCATTAACACGCACTGCTGTGAGATGTTTCTCATTTTCGCTGCTGGTGTTGTGTTGCGGTTTTTGGAGGTTTTGTGGACAAAACGTTTCTTCGTGATTGATGTCAACAAAACATAATATTTGCTTCGTTCGGATCAAGTAATTAACTTTTGATGACTAGCGTAGGAAGAAATACAAACGTTGAACAGAAGCTTTTGGTTGTTTCGATTGCTTTTGATTGTTGGTACGAATCCCGACTCTTCACCTACGCAGTTTCGTTCGGATAAGGAAACGAAATAACAAAATTTCTGCTGTATGCGAAAAAATTATCATGCATGTATTTGGATTTTTGGATTCTCCAAAATGTGTTCAATTTCAAATTATTTTAAAAATTCTTTATTTTTTGAAACATTTGAACAGCACTTGACATTTTTTTATATAGCTACATATATATATTTTTTGCAAGAAATTAATTTGCAGGAGAATTAGGCATAATAATTACTCTAACTAGTTATAATATCATATTATGCAAGTTATATTGGTAAGTTCAACTAATAACAACACTGCATCAAGCGATATTTGGTTACGTTGGAAGTTTCTTCACACAAACGAACAACTGTGATTTAATTCTTCGTACACGATAGTCGTTGCCAAAGTTGTCATTGCACAGCAGGTCAAACAAATATGTGTCAAACACTTGCAAAAGTAATGTTTTGGTACACGTATTTATGTCCGGTAGTAACGTAAAAAACTTGAAGAAGATCTGAAATTTTATGATCCTTTAGAAACAATAAAAATTTTGTAGAATATTTGGGAAAAAAACGAATCTTGATAAGAACCGAAAAAAAAGACTTTTCTACTGCTGTTTCATGAAAATTTGCTTTCTCATTCAGTGTTTGAAAATCAAGGATATAAGATCAACATGTCCACTTTAGTATAAATTACTAAACAACAGAGCAATTACGGATTAAGGTAAATTAAAAACATGTTATACCAAGCGTTCCTTTTAAGTTGTTCATATCCTTCTGTCAAAAGATTGTTTATGATCTCCCCATTTGTTTATGTCAAGGGATATCTTGTCACGAAATATAGTTATTTCCTTAAAGGATAAAGAATCTTGCAGGAACTGCTGATAAATATGAGAGGAAAAACTAGAAATTATCAATTAACAAATCATGCTTAAGTGTTGTAAGAAAATTACACAATTTTAGTTAATTACCTTTCATAAACTTTAATGTTATACAATATTAAATTTTTGATATGTTATTAAGTGTAGGCAAAAGACAAATGTCAATGTGTGGTTTTAGCGGTTCTCTAAATGATTATGCTTCGAAACTATAAAAGAATTCTTACCTCTAGCGTATCTATCTAGCTCGTTTCTTTCGAAAACTCCAGGTGTGTGAATATTTGGTCCCCCATCAATACCTAAGATGTAAATATTACGTAATAATGGTATTCAACTGCACTCAAAAGCGACGTTGTATAGCTTTTCTTACAGCTACTATGAGAATATTCGGTTGATAGATGCTGATACCCTACTTTAAATGAGCTTAAGAGTAGAGTATATTGAAGTATAAAAAGTCAATGTTATTTCCTCTAAAAACCTATTGTTGTGCAGTAGTCTTAAATTGTCTTAAAACTGAAGTCGATTCTCAATAATTGGAGCAGGAGTGCTTATGTAGATTTAGTTCTTTTAGTGACTGTTCTATAAGAGTTGAACCGTAGGCTTACCTGCTTCATAGAGTTGGCCGTTTTATGGGGAGTACATTTGTATGCACGAACTACAACTATTGCTGAACTGGAGATGAAATGTCTCACAATCTCCGACTAAATGCTTAATCACTTCCTGCATGATTTTACAGGTTGCCTATCACACGATGCCGGTACTCCACAAAATGTTATAATTAGCTCATAAAGAATTATGATATTGAGATGCTTATCTTTGGGATAAACTATGCAATTAATATTGACGTCAATGAAAGGCATACCAAATAAAATACAGAGGTTTTTTTCGTTAAAACTGAGTTGTAAAGAATTACATGTCCTTTTTTAAAAGCTAAACGAATAAACAATGTGGTTTTTTCTGCTCTTAGTAGGTACTCTGTAGACGATATTAGGCTTTCTTTATACTTAGATCTATTGGAGCTACTTCATACAATACTTGTATTTTTTACTTAGAGAAGCCAACGCTTTAGAATCCTAAGTTTTTTCAAAATTGACTTGGTTACATTTATTTTAGGGGCTTTTGTTAAATCTTTTTAAAATGACTCACTGGATATGACTAAGGAATAACAAAATGAATGATGTATCATGCTGATTTCCCTGAAAATACCGCCCAAACTCTAATTAGACATTTTTGTATGCAAGAGGACAGCGTTGGCGGTAATTAAAGGCGTTACCAAAAATTCTTCTATCCCTCATATTTGCTTCTTTTTATTTTAAAACCTACCGACTATAGAGGTCTGGAAATCAAATTAAACAATTTTGTATTCGTGCTGAATAGTTTTGTGAAATAACATTTATATATTTGTTTTTCTCTATTGACGTCATCAAGAACATCTCTTTTGGTTTTAAGGGAGTGTTTACACTTCGACCATCAACTTTTTCAACTATCACCTTTGCACTCAAAATAAACTTAAGTAAACACTTTGGTTTTCCGTTACGGAAAATCACCTAAAACAAATATATAAAAGCTCTTTTTTTCACCTTTGAAATCAGGATTTTTAATCTTGAACTTCTGTATTCTTTCTTTGACTTTGCCGTCTGTTGTTTTTATGATGAACATACTTTATCGTGTTTTTTTTTTACTGTGACTTTTCAAGGCGCGAAAAAAAAAAACGAATTTCAACTATTGTTTTGTTTGTTTGAGTTTAATGTTTTCTTTGGTAGTGTTTGCAAATAAACGTATCACTATTTCGGTTGTTGTAGATGTTAGAAAATTCGATTTGCTATTGTTGTAAGTTACACAAAATTCGATTGGTTATTATTGTACATTTCACAAAATTCGATTGTTTATAATTGTACATTTCACAAAATTCGATTGGTTATTATACATTATAAAATTCGATTGTACTCGCATACAGAATTTCTGAAATATCTTTCTTATGAATTCCTTTAAATGTAAACTAGTGTTGTGGTTAAGTTTTTTCTTTAATAACAGTAAAAGAAAGTTTTCTCGTCATGTGATAACTCGTTACTAATCTTCCTAAAATCACATGCTGATCCTGTTTGATGTTCAAAGTACAGACAGAAAAACAAAAAAACGCAGAGAAAATAATGAAACATGTTACTTACCACGTTGTGTTAAAAAATTTGATAAAAATAAATCCAGTTCTTTAGCCACTATACAGATGTGCGTTGGGTTAACGCATAAGATCTTATTTTTGCAACGGGGTATTTTACCAAGTCGCTCTCCGTCTGTGCTTTCCAACGGAGTGCCATGAAACAATATCATCATTACTAGATCCAATCTATAAATGGGAACATAGGAATATGCCATTGGAGGAAACAAATTTCAAGTTTTTCGCTGGAAGAACTGTAAGCACTTCACGTAAAACCTAGACGAAACCTTCAAAGACCATGCGAAAACCATTCGAATCGAAAGAAAGCCACGAACCGACTACTAAGTTAGATACTTTCCATCCTTATTTTAAAATGCCCATATATAACATAAAGACGCTTACCTCCAGACTTTATCAGCCTGCCTTAGACAATCTATGCGTCTCATTTTGCCTTTCTGATCAGGGTTTGATAAGATACAATCTGTGTTTTCTTTACCAGTCACGGCAGCTATGAACTCCTCTCTAACATTAAAATGAAACTCTATTAAAATTTTATATGCTTGAACATGATTTTAGAGGAATGGGAGCACTTAAGACATAAAGGAGTTAAATTCGGATCATGTGTATTCAAAATTTATGAGTTGATCTATATTAAGAGCAAAAAGCCTGGTGTCCGTTGACAAAATTCTGTCAGAAAATTTTGCCGCAAGCTAATGGTGCAAGAACATGTTGGACACACCTTTTGGCTTATTATCTCTTTGTCTTGAAAAAAATGTGGACTTAAGCGGACTAGTTTTTATCATTATCGTTTTAGTTATTCAACGATAGAAATTTTAGTTCAGCATCTCACTATTTTAAAGCCTTAATCATCCACTGTAAATTCACGGAGGTAGTGAAAGCGATGGTAAACCCTAGCTAAATTTGCTTTAAGTTAATTTGTAAAACAATCTTAAATTCAACTTCTGAGAAAAAACTTTTGTAAGATAGGAGTGAGGCGACGAAAGTGAAAGTTACTCAATAACCCGATAAAAATAAATTTAAAATTACATTGTGGTTACATTCACCCACTGTTTCATAAGAATGCAACGACACGAAATAGCACTAAATAAAATTCATAGTCCAATATTGCCTTTTTAAAAGTTACTTCATTCCTATCTTCAATAAGAAACGGGATATGTGTTATGTTATACCGACTAGCACCAAACCCCAAACCATGAATACTTTACGGTCCGTATTACACTAGCCCTTAATGATGTTCAATGTTCAAGCTAAAACAGTGGATATTTATCTGTTAAAATTTAGACAGGTTGTTATGAACAGTAATGCTTATAAAGAAAGGCGTAAAAAGGACCAGTTTGATATCATCATGATATCACCATGATAACATCATCCGGTTTGATATACCTGCATTCTGGTTTTATATCTTTTCTTAATTTAGCTAATAATCTAGACGCCCATTTTTGTTTGATATCACACGGTTGGTTTTCCAGTTCCTCTTTCGTTTCTCGTAACAGTTCCATGGTCATCCGGAATTCATGCTTTTTATAGTGTTTGCGTTTTCTAGCTTGCATATTAAACCATGTATATGAAAAGAGTTTGACCTTGGGTAAACATTGTTCTATAAACGGATGGTAGTCCTCCTATAAGAAAGAACAAAAATGTAAGCAAACGTGTTAAATAGATAGAGGATGGTATATGGTTACAAACTGCGAAGATTAAAAACAAAGTCTTTGTTCTGTCAAACACGAGCTATGCGCAAGCAAACAGTTTGTGTTGCAATATTAGAATTTGTTTTCATGTAAAGAAAAAACTGTTGATTAAAGATGACTGTCACCTTTTGGAGAACAGCCTTATAAACTGGTAACTGTCACACTTCATCGCGAGAAGACGCGTTGAAATTACTGAGTACTGTATCTAGTGTAGCTAAAGGAACTACTTGTTCCCAGTTACATCCGAAAATATGTCGGATTTGAATTCCGTTGTAAACGGAATAATATATTGCTTGTCCTATTTTCCGTTTCTTGTTTTACACCGCTAAAGCATGAGAAGAATAAAGGAGAAGTTATTAAGGTGTGAATCATGCTCGTTAAAAATCCTGTTCTTATCTGGAACACCAATAGTAAACATGAAAAATTGCGTGGATGACAACGCTCATTAACTTACTTTGTGACGGATGAAACTATTGCCTGTTTTGCGACAATATTTTAATCGGTCACATATTTTATAATTTCCTCCGACTTACTTGCAAAAGCTTTTCTAAGGGCTTAGTTTACAACAAGAAAAACGAAGCCAAATCTCTTATAAGGGATGCCTAAATGTAAGGAAATGTGAATCCCGCTGGAAACTATTCAACTGTTGAGACTCGTTTAACGCTATGCTTCACTATTTCGTTTCGATACTGTTTGTCATTTTTCAAACTTTTTTCAGCATAAGTGATCACATGCTTCGACTTAAGCTGGCCGGTCTCTTAGCGGAAGTAGTGTTCTCATACTTGGAGAAATCGGAATAATATACTGCTTTTGAATGTCATAAAGCAGTTTGAGTATAACGAAAATTTCCGTCCTAAATCCTTTAAAGAAATTCCACCTAGGTTCTCTTAGTATCCGCGTTCTTAATTTTTAGTCGATTAGATTTGGCTTGATATCAACTCAAAATTGGATATTTTCATACGTTATATCTACATATCTTCACCCATGTGTCAACAAAACTGTCCTTTATAATAAGATATTTATGGAAACATGAGATTGCCTGAAAGCAGATATGCAAAACGGAGTTTCGTCAACAATAGCCCGATATCATAATCAAACACGAAAATGCGTGTTTGAAAAACAAATTAGGCTGTTTTAAACTTAGGCTGGTTACCTTTAACTAAAACATTCCATATACAGATTCAACAACAAAACTCGAAATGCAATAGATACCTACCTCCGACATTATCTGCGCTTGCAAAAGCATTGTGTTGATGCGAAGACTGTTTAGTGATCTGTTGATTATTATTAAAATATTGCAATACTTCTATTAAAACTAGCTTTTATTCGTTACTCCCACGAAATTACTCGTGTATCTTGATAACTCAAATTAAAGAATATCTATATCGTTGTGTTTATTTTGTTCCCGGCAACAAATGAAATAAACTTATTTCGAATACAATCAATAAAATATAAACTTAAGCTCTGACATAAACAAACTAATTTCTATTGTCATAACAGAAAACATGATTTTCAACCAATCACATTACATAATGACGTTATTAAGTACCAATGGTATTTGTTTATATCAATAAATTGCTTTCTCATTGGATCATCAAATTGACAGATTAATTGTTTTTTGTGTGTTCGTGTAGGAAACGCGCCAAATCAAATACGTACAAAAGCATCTCCAAAGAAAATTCTTCTCTTCCCTTCCACTATCACATGTAATAACTTCAGAACTCAGTAATGACGTCACTGCCTTCTTTTGAGAATGACGATAATGCGTTAATCGTTTCAGAGCATATACTTCTATTACAACGGGCATTCTTTGGCAGATGTCCTTGTCGCCCAGATCCCGTTACGGTAATTAAAATAACTCAGTTTTTCTGTGTTACGATTAAGTAAGTAGCTTAATGCGGTTGAAGATGTTCTTGGAAATGATTCCTGTAAAGCTCTGGTTGAAAGACTCTCCTGTCTCTTAAAAATGCCCTGGACCGTACAACAAACACTAAGGGGGTACAAAAAGGTTCTTTATATCGAGAATTTCTTAAATGAACATGTAAGTTAATTTTATCTAAGGCAACAATAAAATTTATTACAAATCCTGAGAACAAATGGTATTTAGTTTTTCTTTCGAAGAAAGTTATTAGTGAGGGGTTGTGTCATCGTTTCCTATTTTTATACAGAAAGAACACGCCTAGTTTCAGACATAGAATAAAAGTCCTATTACTGTTACGTTTTTTGTTCATTTAGACCTCCATATAGAGTTGGTTACAGGTCCTTCTTTCGTTTTGAACAAAACAATGAACAGGTGGTTCATCATTTATTTCAATTCATTGCCTCTATTATTCCCACTTTACTACATTATGTGATAATTCAAATCCATTGACTTGATTACTAAGCATTCAACATGCTTGCTAGGCAACCATTTAAAAATGGTAACTGTGTGACGTCAAAGATGACAAGCAGTTTATTATAGCTGCACGATTTCTATTGTCAGATGGAAGCTCATTGTGTTATTCATTAGTAAATTCTCTTTTTGTGGTTGTTATGAAAATTACAGAAACGTGAAATCAGAGTCAAATGTAGTTTACATATACATGTATCCTTAAAATATATCAAATTGAAAAAAAAATATTAGATTCTCTGCTATGTATTGATGCTGTGATTTTTAGAAGGTACCATGGGTGTGAAGTGTTGCTATGTTTGAATTTAACTTTCCTGTTGGACGAGCAACAGCATTTATCTTTGACGTCAAAAGGCTAGTCTAGCCGCGAGTAATTTTGTACGAAAAGCTCAGTCACCTTGATAGAAAGCATGATACAAAAATGGCGGCTTTTTCTCTTCTTATTGTTTAGTAAAATTATTCCCAATTTAACTGTTTGTCGAAAAACATCAACAGACACATCTCACCAACTATATTTGGATCCCTTACGTAATACAAAAATGAATGTTTTCTCTATACAGCCCATTACCTATTACCTACCACTCATACCTAACTGTCTGTGGTGGATTACAGTAAAATCCACCAGCAGTTTTGGAAAACCTGAAATGAGTTCACGTAAACCTAAAACTACCCAAGATTTTTATAAAGCCCTTAATACAGTAATATCACTCGTCAATAAAAAACTTTACCAGTAAAAATTCCACTTTTTTTGTTTAAGAAAAAAACTGAGTAGTTAAAAGTGATTAAAAAGGCGTCCTATGAGTTCTAAGTCAGCACTTCCGTTCTTACAGCTAGCATTAAATTACCCCATTACCTCAACAGACCTTCGTTTGAGGACACTTTCCTATAAATTGAATATGTAGAGATGTGAAGGCATCATTTGATACTAGGCAATGTAAACGTCGAACATCTTTACTGTGTAGACCGTCATGAATTGGAAAAGGCAGTGAGGGCTGGGGGCTGGCTCTTACAGTATCATTTCCAGAAGTCAAAAACCCTAAATGAAAACACTTATAAAAGTACGAGGAAGAACTAATTAAAGCATAATCTCCAAGGACCCAATCAGATTTCTAATGATTTACACTAAAAAGCTGTTGTACGTTTTTAGACTTTTGAAAATGATTCGTTAACTTGTAAACAAATGATGCCTTCGAATCTATACTCACAAAGTACAGGGAAGTGTCATAAAACTAAATCTTTATTCATAGATTTCCAAAAAAAATACTTCGGCATGACAGGAATGTTACAATTCGTTTTTATCTGAAATGGATAAATTGTTAAAGCACGTGATCTTCTGTGACAGTTATTTCTGCTCGTAAATCAAAAGCTTATCGAGTAACGTAACGGATCAAGCAAAGATCTAGTTATAGAAAATGCGTTATCAGTCGGTTCTGAAGTTTTATTATCAATCATTTATTAACGGAAATAGTAGTCATCCTTTCAGTTTTAGTAAAATGTTCATGTACATCTCCGAAACCCTTAATTCGTAGATATGTTAAAAATCTCTACAAAGGAGTGCATTTCTATAGAAATACACACATTATTTCAATAATAATGCCCTTTATCGCAGTGACTTTTGACGATTTTTCCCTTGTGGTATAAATTGTGTACATGTATAAATGTACGATCAATAAATATCCTAAGGTTTGCATAAATCTTGTTTTGTTTGGAAGTATAAGGGCCTGTTTTTCTGAAGGTTTAAGTTTAAACTTTTGTACGAAAACAAAAAGTTGTTGTTGATCTTTCTGCATAATCCTTAATTAGTTCCGATTGATCAGAAAGCTTCCTATTGTTTCTATAGTAACAATATCAATTTGATAAATGGAAGTTGTTACAATTTTCTCTTTTCCTTCACTTTTTGGAGGTGGCATGGATACAGTGATATATCGACAACTCAGGAGGTCGTTATCTAGGAAACAAGCCTACGATCTAAGCAGACAATCTAATAAGGTTTAGTTACAGACTTTTTGCTGTTTATAGTTACGAAAAGCATAATATACATGGTCGCGAAACATTGTTGGATTTTTTCCTTCGTGACTCGATAAATATCTTGTTATGAGCACATACATGACGTATTGTCGAGTTTTAACTAGCGTAAGAGTTTTATTAGAAACCTTAAGGTTTTTGGTTTCCAGCTAGTATTACAATGTTTTAACAAGGTTCTGTTAGCAGAGGTTCTTAAAAAATTGTAATACCATTAATGTTTCTTCCGATTTGAAAGGTTTCATTCCATAAAGAGTTCCGATCTGCTAAATTCTTCAGAGAGGGACTAGAGAGTTTTATGTAAGCGGTTTCCTTATACGAAATGTGCATTACATTACTGTTAGTAAACATCACAGTTCAGAACTCTTTCAGGTTGAAAAATAATGGCGCGACAAACTCTAAAATTAGACTTGGATGTTCTTGCTTTCTGACGCACCAGACTAGTCATTCTTTAGAAAATCTTTAATGTTGATTTCAATGATGGCGCCGATTACGAAATGCTTTTTGCTTGACTGTTTTGTTTTGTACAGCACGGGTGATTAGGAAGTAGCAATATTCAACATTTTTATGTTGTTTTGGAAGAACAGAAACAGAGGCGTTGATTATTGAACGTCAATAAAGTTGTTGTAGGCAGCGAGGTTTACCTTGTTGTTCAAGTGCTAATCCCACCCACTGTTCAATAAAATCGAGACCTTTTGTTCTCTATTGTTTTTTATTCGTTTTTCATTGGTCAAACAAAATCGACTAAATCCACCTTAACGTCAGAACATGTGATTTCATGTTTTTTTAAGGCCTATTGGTATATTTCGACTTTTTTTTGGAAAGATTTTTTTTTCTCCTACACAGGTGATTCCTTTCTACATATTGTTGTTGTTGTTGTTGTTGTTGTTGTTATTGTTGATGATAATTAAAAAACAGTTGCACTATTTACATCATCGAATAAAAAATGGACCGAATAGTTGTTTAAAAATTCATTATGAAAATATGAATATTTTCTGCCCACTTATGCAAAAAATGTTTAGGTTCACATATTTCTATTTCAGTTTTTGCGGTCAGAAAAAATGTTACAGATAAACAAGAACTTTCTTTACGTAACGCTGTGGGATTTTTTTTTTTTTTTTAGCGTTTCGTATAGGTTATAGGTTTGTCCCCAAAAACATGGTGCAAAAGGGGTTACATTTGGAATGTCCCAAACATAGTGATTGTGTGCCTATTAGTATCTTATGGAACTGATGACTGAGTCTTGTGGTATCTCCATACTCCAATTCAAATCCGCTTCAGCATTAGTACTGCCCTACTGAAAGCACAATGGTGTTAATGAATAAACAAAGTAATGCTACACGCATCTCTGACAGTAACCTAGTTGCTTGTCAAATAGGCTATCACATATTATGGATAGAAAGCTCAAGTTTACCTACTTCGTAATTACTTGCCACGTCACATTTGAAATTGCGAGAAAATTCTTGAAATACACTAAGCTAAAGCTGGAAGAATAATTAAAAATAAATCGGATTGGTTTATTATTTCATACTTAACAATTTAACATTCAATTTAACTATTGGATTAATAAGCGTTGCTTACGGAACGATTGAAACTGACTTGTAGCCTTAAGGCATAAAAAAACCTCTTGTACAAATCTCTCATTGATAGTATAACCAAAAAAACCCATAATACGTGTTACATAGTTTGAACAGTTGCAAATATGCAGTTTTCAGAAATTACATTTTTGTGGTTTCATGAACATTCACGATATTGAAAGTTTCACAACTGAAAATGTTTGATTTCGACATGATTTCGACAAAGAATGGTAACAAAGTTTCTTAACTTTTTTTTCAGTTATTGAGAGTTACATGAAAGTTAAGATCTCACAGAATATATTTACTCAAGTTTCCCGCGTCACAATAACCAAATTTTTACTATAAAAAGCTTTTGTTTATTCAGTTTCAAACTTCATCGAGAGAGCATGTTAAGCTTCTGTCAGAGTTCTTGCATAACTTAGAAATAGATGCGTGTTGATTAATTATAACCTATGCAACAGATGAGAAAATATGATCGCTATTTTTAGTAATAGACATTAGCATTGTATAAACTGGCGCTGAGTCGTTATAAACCTTTCATTTGTTCCATTTTTCAATAACACTGCAACTATTTACAATCTCCATTAGTACAATTTACGTCAATACGCTTTCTGAAGTTGATTTGGAAATCCTAAGATATGAGAGTAACATAGCAACCATTTGGAGGCCATATAAAAGGGCGCCATAAAGAAGCTCTTAAACGGTTTTGACGTACGTTATTGAATGGCCTTATCCATTCATATGTTGATTCTTTGAAGTACCCGATATTCCGATGTGTGAAAAGTTACCTGGGAACGTAACCCGATAATCCAAAACAAAAATCTTAATGGCTCGTGGGGAAGTGAACGTACTTTAGACACGCACTTCCTTCCAAGTTCATGTTTTCGTTTCGAATCTTTTTTGCTGAACTCTACAAAAAAAAATGGTAGTTCACTGCATGAACAGCATGGTACGTGACCATCAAATCGTCATGTACTTGAGTCAGGCATTCAAAGAATGTAAGAATAAAGGCTGTTGACGTCATTTGATCTTTTGTCATTGCATGTTTAAAGCTTAAAAAACTAAGATCAACCCTTGCATTTAAACTCATCACCCTTCCAGTTATGGTTTCTGTTGTTTTATAAAATTCGGCAACCGTGAATTTAGAAAAGCGTACATATGTCGTCTTATTTGTCGCAGTTAATATTGTATAATCTATCTGGAGAGAGTTTAGTTAGGACACAATTCAAATGATGGCCTTAAGTCATGACCTTTTCTTGGTATTAATTGAAATGAAACCGTGGGTTTCCGTTGCACGGTGAGAATAAAGCAAAGCATTGGTCGATATCTTATATATAATAGCGAGTGTCACACTTTTACTTTAGACAGTGATAAATTTTGTTGAGTGTTACGGTCAAAATCTTCTTAATCGTGGTCATATTCTTCGTTAGGCCATGCATTTTTTTTTTACGATTATTACATAGTGGCACGTGCCGTGACGTCAGTTTTCTTTATCGTCGCAATTAGGTGATTCAAATTTTCGCGACGGGGTTTACACACCTTGATTATATTTTTTGTCACCTTCTTTCAACACGGAATTTGCGTACATCACTTTCGAAGTTAGATGTGGTAAAAAAATTTACCCGGGTTACTATTAAACATGATACTAACCAATGAAAATGGAGAATGACTCTAACACTAGATCCTAATCATTAGGCTATTCCTAATGATTTTACTGACAACTTCTCCTCAGTGAACTTTAACTTTTTGGTGAAAGTCATTAAAATTTCATTTGGGAAAGTGAGCTTAAAGAGTCAAGTTTGAACTTTCATATTGGTAGCTACTGCAATGGATACTGTGGAGATAATTAAAAGGAAAAAGCCCTTATCAATATCTGCTGTACTTGTCAATCATGTATGTCAATCATGTATGTCAATCATTTAAGAATTCTGTAATTGGTTCAATGTCTCCAAAACCTCGTACTCATGTGAATTTTAGCATGAGAGGTTATTGAAATAGAGGTTGTTAGTGCCAAAATAAACTTTGGTTTTCCAGTGACATCAATGTTTACACATCATCTCATGTTTGCAGAAAAAATAACGAGTATCACGCAATCCGAATAAAAGAAAAATTTTGATTGGCTCCCTCATCAGCCAACCAATTTTATCCAGTAATCCTTGAAGTAATTTGTTTCTGTGAAAACTAATATTCTTAATAACTTGATATTCAAATAGACATGTGTGTAAATTCTCTGCGATGAAGAGCATTTTTATTGAAATAGTGTGTATATTTCTATGGAAATGCACTCCTTCACAAACATTTTTGAGAGTTTTATATCAATTATATCCCTCGTAAAACGTTTTGTTCTGTATAAAACACTTCGAAAGATTATGAAAGCTGTTTTGAACTTATCCATCCATTGCTTTTAATTAAAAAAATATACTGGCGAAGTATGCTGGTAATAAATAAATAAATGATTATTACTTATTAATAAATCAATTCTGGAAACGAGACTGGATAATAAGGTATTATCAAAGACCTAACTCTAGGTAACTGGAATCTGCATTGGATCAAAAGAACCAATCGTAGCAAAGTCCAAACATTCAAAAAGATTTTTATGGTTAGTTTTGAGAAGAACCGGCTATTATCACCACATGCACTGTATCATACTGTATCATCTTTATCAAATTGAAGTACACAATTAAATTTTTGAAATGCAGACTATTTAAAGAAACCTTTTTGCCCCAAAACAACAACAACAACAACAACAACAACATCAACAACCATGCGTGTGTTCAGGGTCAATTGAATAAATTATAACTTTTTTTTTAGTTTTAAGTGCCGATTAGGTTACTTGCACGAATTTGATTTTTCAAAATTAAAGCTCCAGCTACACCTCTGTCAACAACAGCGAAAAAACAATGGTATCGCTTTTTTTTTTCACTATAAAGACCTGGGGACGAGGTTGAGGGGAAAGACAGATTGTGTGAGCAGATCTATCAGGTAAAATTAAAAGTGTTTCCGAACCAGAAACAATTGATCAAACCTCGTTCATAAATTGTTCCTGTTTAAATGAAATTGTAATCTAAATCCGATTGGGAAATCCGATTTGGATCACGAAATCCAAACTCACCAGAAACTCGTACCGGATTCATAAACAGTTGACAAGAAAAGTTAGTTTCATGTATTTGGAAATTGTATTTTACAAGTCAAAGTAGAAACTGAAAATGTCATAAAATTTTCCCGCCATTTTTTAAGATGTAAAACTTCATACCTTTCATTCTATGGATTGTTTGATCAAACGACAAAAAGCGGGTGCCTTTTTCGGAATTTTGGGAATTACTTTTAACGTCGCAATTTCTAAGTTCACCCTGTCATTTTGTGTCATTCTCATAAGAAACCTATAGTTGATTCTCCCTAAAATACTGGGAACGAAATTGTAAGACATCGAAAACCTATATTCGCTTGGACATTTGATCAACCTTCTACCCAGGCCGTACGTTATGTACAGACAGTTTATTAAATGAGTTTTCTAAAATTTGAGTTGAAATTCTTTCAAGCTTCGATTGAATTTTTCACCGAGACGTTTGATGGTCAGACGGCTGATATCTTTGATGATAACTCAATTCAACTGGCAATCTCGACTCACTCACCTGTAAGTTTACAGAGCAAGTCTTAAAACTTTTTCTCTGGGAAAGTGAGTGTATGTTACTAAATATTTCCCAGATGAATTGTCAAACCCAACTTTTTTACCTCGCCAGATATTTTTCCCCTTTACATTGTTTTTCTTTTGAATAAAAAAAATACAAATGGCGACCTACTGAAGTTATTTGGGGAAAATGACTGATTAATTTTGAAAAAAGGACTTTACTTTTCTCAAATTTTATTTTACTCCGAATGAATCAAAAAGTAAATTAAGACCCTTTATAAAGTGAATGAATACACCGGTGTCCGAAATACGTCATCATCATCACAGTCTAAATCACCAGCTAGCTCCTACTTTTTGCTTCCCGTTTTTTCGGACAATTTCAGATTATGAAAATTCAGTTTAAGCTCTTATAACAGAAATTGAAAGAAAAAAACAACGAAAATGAGTCAAACAAATTTTACAAAGTTGACTCCATGAAGTTTATGTCCTGAAATTGTCGCTATACTGAACTACATATTCTATTGTTTCGTTGCCCTTATACCATCCTTCAACGGCATTCTAGCTTCGAAGCAAAAAGAAACGAAAATTTTTTTTTCGCTTTCTTTAAGGAAGAAAGTTTCTTGTTTTCATTTACAGGAACATGAATTTGAAGAATAATTTGCTCGCTTAACCCAGACAGAATTAACAAAGGTTTGTTCACAAACTTTCTCACATTGGATCTTGTTAAACAGACCTAATGCTTAAATTAATGAAGCTGTTTGCTCGTATAAGACGTATCAAGTGACGTTTCTCTACTTTCAACGTAAAATACATCTTCAGATGGTACCTTATCATCTGTTCGACAATGTCGGACAGAGTGACGAAATTTTTCGAAAGCTGACGAAAATTTGAGAAAATCCTGGAAATTTCTTCCGTCAATTAGTTTTGTCCAACGAAAGTTTTGTCTGACATTTGTTTTTTCCGACATGCTATTTAACTAAGTTGACCTTAGCGTCGTTATGGTGTGAATGCTTTACCGAAGAATTCTAAGAACTTGCGCGTGATCGCCGTCCCATGAGAAAGATATCGGAAATCGGAAAAAGAACTTTTTTATCTCTACGAATTTTGTTGTATGACAATCATACAGTTGACTCTCGTCACCACCAAGTTCTCGTTGTTGTCACACAAAAAACTTTGGTCCCGTCAGCATAAACTCCGCTAAAAAGTCACGTTATCTCAAACTTTTCATCTGGTGCGTTGAGACTTCGAGATAGCGGGATTTGGAAGTATTTACTGACTAGCCGCGACACAATATGTTTACTGTGTTGTGCTATAACCGTATGACATAGACTAGTTTTATCCTCCCTATTCTGCTTATCGTTGATAACAATGTAACTAGACTAGATACGTAGCTCAATTAGCCTCAGAAATAAAATACAGTTTAACTCATGTAATTCGAACTCCTATAATTCGAATAATCATGTAAATCGAACGAAGTCTTCGGTCCCGCCCGAGTTTGCCCTTATAAGAAAACTCTTATAACCCGAAACTCATGTAATTCGAATTTGAATCCCCGTGGAGATTCGAATTACATGAGTTAAACTGTATCGCAACCACACAATTTTATTAATTCATCAACTTACAAAATCAGAAAGATAGTAAGCCATCTTCACTGGTCTCCTTTCGAAACACCTCAAGACCTTTTTTAAGTTACTGCTGTTGTCACCCACGGAAGCGTAATGTAGAAAAACTTTTCAAGAAAAAGTCTTTTATATCGAAAGTAAATGGCGATAGACTGGACGCACTACTTCCTGTGAGAACAACAATTTCTTTTCAATCTTTATGTTGTTTTGTTGACTTTACAATCACGTCCGCATTCCTAATTCTTTTTCGAAGAAGTGCTAACATCTCAAAATCGTTAGCAAATAGTACGGTGTTCCGATTGACGCACGGGGAGAACTTCCTTTATCATGTTGTAATCGATGCATTTAAATCGGATATGTTAAGTCGTCTGTGAAGATTGCTTTATCAGAAAACATCTCAGGAGGAGTGCATCAGTTTGAAAATAACCACGGAGGAGTGCAATGATGCAGACATTATGTAAAGCGATATTTTTATTCGGATCCTTTATATGTAACTTTATTTATGACGTAATACCCACCCGATTATTATTTTGTGTGTCATGCATCTATTGTGTGTGCGGAAATTTGTGTCTCACGTACTAGAAGTTCGTGAGGAATAGATAAAACCATTAGAAGAAAAGTTCGCACTCACGAAAAGAAAGTTGATGCTATTATGTGACATTTCTCATGTCCTGACATGCCCATACACAGACAAGAAAAACAATTCATCAAGTTAACATGGGAGAAACATTTTTGTGGGTCAATGAGAGTAAGGTTATGCCTCATTTAGTCAGACAACTTTAAGCTTGTTAAAATTGATAGAAGTAGAGACAGCCTTTTATAAAACACTTGGTTGAGCATAGGTTCATTTTTCACTCTAAGTTTTTTCTTTGCTCTCCTACGTGAAGATTGATTCCAAGAGATGGAAGGTATTTGTAAGATTCCTTCCCAGTTTCGATTGACCTTGTGAAATTGTATGAAAGAGGAATTGGAAATCTGCGTGGGTATGTACAGCAACCTCGAACCCATGCATTCGTGTTGATGGAACGATGTTGAAATACTTTCGATCTAAAATTTTACTTTGGTCACCTACCAGGAAATACCTTTTCACTAAAGAACTTTAAGCTGGTGTTGCTTTCGAATACTTGAGAGGATAATCTTCTGTCATGATGCTCTTACGGGAAATGGAAATAGATTTGTATGCTTTTTATTCTGAAAATCAAAATTAAGATTTCTGAAACAAGGAACTTACTAAGAAACCAACTAACCAAACAACTGAAATTTTTGATATTGAACCATTCGCTAGATTTTGCTATAAAATAATGTTGGTGTATCCATTAACTCTAAGTAAATGTTATTTGATCGTTCTGTGGAGCTTCATCGCCATTTTCGAGGGCTTAACTTTCGTAAGAGGCAGTGCAAACATGATTGTTTGAAGCACTGAAAGCAAGTGTACGTTGCGGTCTTTCAAACGTCTTAAAGACAGTTGTGATCGCAGTTATTATTGTCATTATGAGTTGATGTAACAACTACTCGGAATCATTTCAGACGGGGAAGCATGTCAGATTTTCATGCAAGATCCTAGAGAAAACTCTACCATTCATTTCCTTAACACCTAACGATGCATTATACTTTTATTTCAAAAGGAAACATTACTTAGGAGTGATATACTTAAATAAACATGAAAAGATCGTTAGTTGATTAGGGTTGGACTGACCACCATACAAGAGAAGTGATTCATACTGTTATAGTCGATGCCACGACTCGGTTGAGGATCGAACCCCCGATTTCTCGAACAGGAGAGCACTTTACCGCAAAGCTACCAGTTATTTATGAGATTTGTACTTAATATGTAGATGTTAAGAAGCCTGTGAGAGTTAATTACTGAATGTAGATGTAAGGAAAACTTTTTCCGCTCTTGGAATCAGCATACAACAGACCACACACAAACAAACAAACAAACTGCGAATCGGATTTCATCTTTCGTGTTTGCACAATCTGGGGGCATTTTTTATCTCCCCTTATTAATTTTCCCATTCATCGTCTATTTTTAGGTTTCGAAACAAGGAAAAGAAGGATGTTTAAAATCACATGAGGATGAATTTTATGTTTACTTTAGCTAATCCTCACTCGTAATTCGTGAAATATTTTTAGGTTGTTTTTCTCTGTTTCTTTGTTTTGTTTTGTTTTTGTTTTTTAGTGGTTCTAACTTATGTCTTATCTTTCTTCTTTTGTTCGTGTTACCTCATTCTTCAAACGAATCGAAAGAAGAATTTTAAGACATTTGTGCAAACCACGCGGTGTATAGAAAATTAGAGGACCCATTGTAAAAGTTATTTTAGGTTTGATAAATTTTGAAAGTATTGGAGGCATTTCTTCATGTTCTAAGTTTGCCTTGTCTCGGCAAAAACGTCAAAAAGTCACAAATTTAACAGGTGCTTATAAAAAGTCTTTGAGAAACTTCAAAGATCAAAAAGATGTCAGTTCTTCACGGTAAAGACACAAAGACATATCAAAATATTCAACATTCTACGTCCTTCATAAAAAAGGAAAAAATGTTTATTTCATGATTGAAAGAAAATGAAAAGAGATGCTTCAGAAATAAATCCTAAAGTTTTTAAGTTTATAAAACTCGATTCGTGCTTATCATTTTTAGTGTTTTATTTAATTTCAACAATCGACTTTGTTACAGGCACATAACATGCTTTTGACGTCTTCAGGAAAGCTTGTAATATCGGAGTGACGTATAAGATGTTCGTTATGAACAAACAGACATGACTTCCACCATTCGTTTTATGACGCAATCATTAGGACGGTATTTTTCCCTTATCTCGATAGAGAAATACAACCGACTGCATCGTAATCGACTGAGATACCTAGCTATTTCAACATTGATAAATAACTTTTTATTTTTAGGATTGATACTTAACCTTAGTCACCAGTTCTAACCCACCAGGTAAATTTGTTGAAAAATCATGCCGGAGGAGTATTTTTTTTATAGAAATATACACACAACTTCAATGAAAATGCACTTCCTCGCAATGACATTTTGACGATTTTTGTCAACTGGGAAAATTCTGATAAAAATTGTTTACTATTTTGTAGTTCTCTACCAATCAAGACCCTTCCAATATTCCTCGCTGTTTGAAAATTATAAATGGCAAACTAAAAGAATGGTCATGATATGGAATTTTGATACAATAATATTAATACAGAAAAAAAACGCTCTTTCTGAAATCACTCCGTGTAATTTCCTATTTCACATTTACTAAAATAAAAGTATCATAAATTGCATGTTGCCAAGTAACAGGTTTCTTGAAGAAACAATGTATCGCTTTCTCCATTCTCTTTGGGGCATCCCTTTAGCATTTGGTATAGGTTTAAAAGTTTTTTTCTTGACATAATGCCTGTTCCGCTCAATTCTCAATATTTATATCGATTCTTCTTGTTATATGGTGATCCATGTCTTACATGTAAATTAACTTTTGAGATTTTAAGCCCTACCATAAAGTTTATATTAGATTCCAGCAGGTTTTGGTGGACCTCTCTTTTGGTACGTTAGATGCATCTCTTTTTTACTTTCACATGTGTAGTTGCCAATATATTTATTTATTACTTATTTAATCTTTTTTATTTATTTATTCTTTTTCCATCCTTTTGGCGATATCACTTGCGGGAGGACGGAAAAATAATGTTTTGTATTTTTGTATTCATATTTGTGCGTCTTGCGTCTTTCATAAAGAAAAAAAAAGTTTGTTTATCACCAAAAGCTAAATAGACCATTCCCAATTTCAGTTTCAGTACCAATTTTTTGACCAACCAGTAACTGTGTGGTTGTTTGCTTTGACTTTTAGTACTTTGAGAGTTACGGTTCCCTCCCAGCCGGCAGATTTGTTGAAAAATCTCTGCGAAAGAGTACATTTCTATAGAAATATAAAGGCAATTTCAATAAAAAGTGTTCTCCGTCGCAGTGACCTTTTGCCGATTTCGCCGTCTGGGCTGTACTTTCTTTCATAACAAGCAGCAGTGGCATAATGATAACATGTTCGGCTGGCACACTAGAGGTACCAGGTTCGAATCCCCTTGTGGACGTACACATATTCTTCCGGCCGCGTCCCTGATAGTAATTGCTTAAATCAATCGGTCAGGACTCACTTGTGGAAATCTAGAGCATAGCATAGAGTAACTAGCAGTATTGGCGAAAAAAAGTAAAAGCAACTTGCTATGTGAAACATAATGTTGGAAATTAATGAAAAATTGCAATCTCTGTGACATGTCGTGTGTGATTTTGCGACACTTACTGGCAATTTTGTGACATTTACTGGCGTTTGCGACATTTACTGGCAGTACAAGCCCCTCCCCTTGAACTACCCATCGGCTAGTCAAAATAGAAAATCGGGTTTTGAAAGGGTGAACTATAATAATAATTTTAAAAAACTCATGTGGAATAACATGTTTTTTCCAGCCGCCCATCCTGTGTTATTTCAACAATACAGTGCAACATATTTGACAAATCGGTCATATATTTTGATAAAATACTGCTTTTATCAGTAAGGGAGTGTTTAAGATTACGCCATGGGTGTGGTGCTGATACGAAAACACGTTGACAATAAATATCAGTCAAATCGTCTCGTGATCGCTGAACTTGATGCCAAATGATAACATTAATAATGCAAAAATGAGAGGTTGTTGTTTTGGTGAGTAAAGTGTTTGCTGATATTAAAATTCCCATGAGTCGTCGGGGTTCTTTCA
The DNA here is from genome assembly GCA_027922465.2 of Turritopsis dohrnii. Classification (NCBI taxonomy): domain Eukaryota; kingdom Metazoa; phylum Cnidaria; class Hydrozoa; order Anthoathecata; family Oceaniidae; genus Turritopsis; species Turritopsis dohrnii. The sequence goes on along the minus strand of BQMF02000048.1, from coordinate 850,038 downwards.
AATCATATGATTATCTCATCCGAATCCACTGAAGATTTTTTCGTCAAGTCTTAGCAGGGGATTTTACATAAACGCCGACTATTTGTTTCGGCTTGATTGCCTTTCAGCAAAAATAACAATAACTGTACGCTTAGGTAATCAACTGGTTCTTCATGAATCATCATAAAAATGCTTTCCCTCAAAACAACAGCCTGGTAACCAAGTAGGCAGTCACGTAGTCAGATTAATAATGTCTACTTCAGTGTTAACGAAATGTAAACATACTAGTCTGCTGAAAGTGAAAAACAACGAGGCGTCATTCAATACGTCACATAACCGTCATGGTTGTATGTCGTCAACAAGACGGCGAGCTTTCCGATCTAGTCGTATCTCGATATACAATTCCAATGGAATACTACGATGGCCTTAATTGCACACTAGACTTTGTGCATGTTTAAGCCTGTTTTAACATTTATAGGAATTCCAGATCCAAGAATCTTTTTTGTGGTTGGAAGAGGTAATACATGAAAGGAAGCCTAGACTGGATACTCCACTTACTCATAATGACAGACAATGAGAAGATATCTTAAAGACTTTATTAAGAGACAGTTGGATCAAAAATTTTCTAATCTGACGAAAACAGGATTTTAGGGAAGATATGAATGTAAACAAACAAACAATGATGATCCTGAATTCTTAACTTGAGATTTTTGATATCTTTAGTCTTGTTTTCGTCGATGGCAATTCCAGGGGCAAAAAAGAAATTTGTGATCTACTTCACCTACTTCATCTCTCCAAACCTTTCTGGCCGGTAAATACTAGCGTTCAGTTTTATATCAAAGTACAGATCTTAATGATTTCCAAGAACACGAAAGATTTCAAGAAAGTTCTGAACCCAAAGATTGATATTTAATAGCATTCCCTTGGAACGTTAAAAATTGGACTTTTCGATTGATTTTAGAAAAATTAGCAAAATTTCCTAACGGTCTAATTTTCCAATCAAAGTTTGATTATACAAATTAAACTAGAGCAGGTTCTTAGGACATGGTTTTTGGTTTCTTTTTTTGGTGACTTAAAAACGTGGTATTGGAATACACAATATTTCTCTACATGGTTTTTTGAAGACACTTAGAAGTGTCAAAAAACCTCCCCAATTAGTTACTAGCAACAGCCACTACGCTTGGTCCCAAACAAAATTTCGACTGTTATGAAATATTGTTCACACAAAACAATAAGATATAAATGATAATTGTTTGTGAAAAGAATTTTTAGCAGAAAGCCAAATCAAACTAAATATTTTCTGGATTAAAAATAATAATAAGCTTTTCCTTTTTTCCATACAACCATTTGAGATGCAGGACATAAACGAAGCAAACCAAGTATTTGGACACATCTCTTTTTTGTTTCCACTGCTTTGGCGAAAACCCACCTCTTTCTGGTTTGGCCAAAATCTGTCTATTTGCTATGTTTTTGACTTGCTGCCTAAAATAGCCCATCTTCGCCAATTCGATTAATAGTCAAAACAAAAGGGAAGAGAGTTGATCGCACGATGTGGACAAAGCTTTAAGGGGCACTAAACAAGAGCTCGTGCTGAAGATGGCCTTGATACATTGTAAGAAGTTATTGAAAACGGGATTCACACATGTACGACTTTTTCATAAGAATAGTAAACTCAAATTATGAGTTGAGTGTCGATGTTCTTAAGTTTCTACAAAGATTGAGCCTGGAATATTTTTTTGCTATGTTCCAATGCATGCAGTAACGGTGTTGGTTATAAGTTTTTCAGCCTTTATACTCTTATATGTTTACAAGAAAAGACAAAGTAATCCCAGTTAAGATCATGGAGAGTTCTGATTCATAGTTAATATAACAACAGTTTGTTAACCAGACATTTCTATCAAAAATTTGTCATGAAAGAATTTAAAGGAACTATTCTGCTGACACAGCGGTGCCTAGCGTTTAAATTGTTGCCATGAATTGGTAACCATGATGTATTTTACATCAATGTTTTTCATTCTTCTTATTAGATCAGATAGAATTCTCAGAAAAATGATTGGAAAGATTCCGTAAATGTAGATAAGGAATTGAGGAACCTGCATAGAGAATTGCAGTGACTACGAAAATGGACCAGTTTTCTGACACTTTTTTGATACTTTTCATCGAATCTCCAGTCACAGTCATAAGTGAGTAAGTGGGAGTTTTTAGTCCTAATGGCTGGCCTTCCACTCTTCAATATTTGAAGGCCTACTGTCAAACTGTTGGCTTGTAACGGGCTTGTAACGAGCTAATACACTGTCTGAAAGGCCCATTGCAGTGGAGTATCAAGGTACAGTGTTCCAATGTAAAAAAACATTTATTTCATGAAGGTTTGTACCTCGATAATGTTTTAAAGAAACTGTTTTGATATGCAAAATTTTCTCCATTCGATTGAATCAACTTTTCCTTATCAAAACTTAATTCTAAAAAATAAAATTTCGTCTCTAAAATATTTTTTAACCTCTGAAACTATACGACAGAAAGTATTTTATGGTTACTTTCTCATAAAACGTGAAGCACAGGAAAGGCGTATTGTTGATAATGTACTGGTTGAAAGGGCGTCACTATAACTTATAGTCCCGGAAAAATAAGCAAAGATATTGAAAGAATTCAATTTTATGGAAAAGCAACTCTAGCAAATAGTTCATTATCTCGTTTTTGTAGTTAATTTGGTTATTAAGGTTCTTTAAATCATTCTTACATTCTTACTTCATTCTTACAAATAAATAACAACTACACGAAAGTATTTCATTTATCAAAGAGCAACAATCGGTAAAATTACTTATTGAGAAATTTGCATTTTAGTTCCTAAAATTTCAACTGGTCTAATGCTAAATTTCTTGCAAAATGGTTTATTAGAAAAAACCATTAATACTCCAAATACATCAATGTGACCAGATGGAAAGTTGGGAGACATCTTTAAACAAAGCTCATCAGAAATTAACATTAGAACATTTCAGCCATCCATTTGTATATTCTCATTTCTTTCATAGTGGGTCTGAGAATATATAAGTGAAGTGAACTGGAGAAATTAGATTCCATCCATTTTAGTTGATTTTAGGCAACAAGCAAAAACCTTGTGTAGGCATACCTTGACTAAAACTTTCCAAAGTCACGTCAATATTTTCCTGAATGTTTCTGGGTTTTTTTTAAAAAAGCTTCTGGGAAATTCTAGGTTTGCAAGAACTTACATCGCCACTGATCAATGACTAAAACGTGTCTTATAAATTTCAATTTAGTATTTCTTGTTATTTTGAAAAGTTATAATCGTCTTAATGTTTTTTCACACAGGATTTGAACACGTCGTTTTCGAAATTAAAACAGTTAAAAATTTTTAGACGGGATACAAATTGTTTTCTATTCTTAATTATTGTGCTTATTATCATCACAAATTATTATCAGTGACACAAAAAGTTGATCAGTTTGTATCTAAGAGGTAATTTATATGGTCGAACTTTCGCCTTCTCTAATGTAAATTAATTGACCTGCGATTAGACATTGTCAATGCTTTTACTTAAGAATGCAAGAGTTTTCATAAGTACACATCACTAGATTTGCATGAAACAAAGCAAAAGTTCGACCGTATAAACTACACCTAACACTGTGTTTTCAGTGTTACTACTTGATCTGTATACCATAACAAATTGATATAGATTGAGTGTTTTCATTGGACGTTGGGCCAGAAAGGAGCAGGCCAAAACAGCTTCATGATTTTTATAGAACGCCCTAAAATGTGTTCTATAACGTCCTATATTTAAAAAGCATCATAGCAGAAATGTGACATAGGCAGAAACTCCGTATGACCACGGGTTACTGAAGACAACATCTTTGCGAAAATAAAGTTTTTGGCATTGGCCACACTCCCTGTCATCCCTAAAACCTTTATTTCACCATCTATTTTTTAAACGTTTTCCAATACTTTAAACCATGGAACCCCACATCAGTTGAATATATCCTCCTTGAACAAATGTAGATACATTACATCTGACCTGTCGATCAAATGTTTTTAAAGCACACAATTTCATGTAAGAAAAAAAAAAAAGAAAAGAAAAAGTGACTTACAACTTTCACATTTGTTCCAACCATAGCTTTCACAGAAAAAATAATTATCTAAAATTATACCATAAACTTCTTACATTTCAGACTTTTTTCTTGTTTTAATTTGTTTTGTTTTTGTTGTTGTTTTTTTAATACCATTAGTTTTTTTTACACGCGAACAACAACCAGTTGTTTGACAGACACGAAATCACATCAACTGTTAAAGTTCTTGACAGTTGGTTTCCACTAGCTGCAAATATCATTTTTCGTATAATGCATTACAGACAGTATTTGCAGATTTTCTGGAAGTGGGGACACTGTGTGCCAAGAAAAAAATTGGGATAACAACAAGGGACCAAGCGGTATCACAGGGGAAAAACTCTGTTGAAAAATCACTGCGGAGGAGTACATTTCTACAGGAATATTCACATTACTTCAATAAAAATTCTCTTCATCGCATGGACCTTTTAACGATTTTGCCCACTAGAACTGATCGAATTGATCAATATTCGAGATATGGAATGGATAGACTTGTCGTGTTAGTGAACGTAGGCTACTTCGACTACCATCGACATTTTTTACATGCAGATTTCTTTTTCTAGCTGGACAGGAATAAGGAGGAAACGATGTAGAACATATCTTACGTTACAATAACAAATTTAAAGGTCTTAAGTTGAGTAAGGCAATTTAGGGAAAAAAACAAGAAATGGCGTCATTTCTTTAAGTAACGCTAAGATTGTTTGGTCAATTGTCTTTGTAATGCTGAGAATGGCGACAGGAGGTCTGTAGTTAGGCTTTCGATAAATATGAGCAATGTTGGAACAAGAAACCATCGCGAAATCCTTTATTTTTAAGTATGCACACATACATACAATGACGAACTCGAATTACAATGACGAACTCGACTTCCTAATTTGCTGACTATTTTTGTAAGTATTTGTATGTCAAACTGTCGATATTGTGCACGATGTTATTTTTTCTTTATAGACAAGATTAGCAAGAGCTGACACCAAATCAGACTTTAAGGCTCCATTTCCATGAGGTCATAAAATGTATACATTAGTACATCAAACAAATACACTTGTGTTTGCCTTAATATTCAATACAATCCTAAAATAAGAACGATGTTTGGAGAACAGATATGAATTTCAAATTGAGAACACAGACTTAACATTAATCCTATGCAAATAGCTATAGGTTTCAATAAGGACCCCTGGTATCACAATCATATATCATCCTAAATTATAAGCTCGCTGGATTAGAAACTCACTGGATTAGAAACGTATTTCCAAATATTTACATATTTGGCTTTTTTGTTTTGTTTGTATACTTGTTGTCAAATTTCCAGATTTGCATAAACAAACAGAAAATACTTCCTATCTAAGAACCTAACCATAGTTGCGTGATTCTACGACGCTTAAAAAAAACCACAGTGGACAAAATTTTCAGAAAGTCACTACGAAAAAGAACATTTTCATTGAAATGGCGTGTATTTTTCCATAGAAATACACTCCTTCGTAGCGAGCTTTTGACAAATATACCTACAGGGAGGAATGGACCTTGTTGACCCTTATGAGGTTCCGTTATTATTCAAACATCCAAAGTTAAAAACCCAGCGCCAAATCTTACAAAACATCCTTCAGACCAGACTTGAAACGAACGCCCAAAAAAATAATACATATGTGACAAAAAAGCCCGGAAAAAAGTGCTTAGTCAGCAAATGAACTTGCAGCAATAAGACCGTAATAAGGGTTTAATCTCCTGGTGTGAAAAAAAATACACACACACACACGGGAATACCGATCCAAAAACGCTCTACTGCGCTCTTCTGAGGTTTATTCGAGCATTCTGTTTAGTATCAGAAAGCTAAACAATAACTGATTGTATGATGCAAAGGGTTAACAGGGACAGATGCTGAAAATGGGCTAATATATATATCCACCGGATGTTGATCTTACAAAAAGGAAAATTCACTTTTAAATTGCTACAATTTTTTAAAAATATTTTAACGTGTTTCAATAAAGTGTTGCAGAGTCCTCAAAAGCCTTGGTTTATGTCTAATTGCAAGGGCGGCTGGGAGAACATTCACAAAAGCAATGGTGATGAAGCGCACTTAACACTACTTCCAATAATTTACAGATTTGTGCATATAAACTTGTGTTCTAAGTCCTTTTTAACTTAGGTTTTCCAGTGGGCAAACTTGCTGAAAAAGCAAATGTGACGTAGTTTATTTCTCTAGAAATATACACATTATTTCAATAGAAATGCTCTTCATCGCAGTGACTTTTTGACGATTTTGTAAACTGGTTTAAATTGATGATTGACCGTCAATACGTTCAATATTTTGGAACGTTGTTATTTCAAGAACTTGTCAAATTTCAGAAAATCATAAAATTCATAAGCTAATTAAATTTTCGGACTATTCTCAAAAGGCAGCCAATGCACATGCGTGTGATGCAATTCAAAATTTTGTTTGACAAGATAAGATTTTATTTGAGAAAGTTTGACCACAGCAAACGTTTAATCTCATCACTTGTGACTTGTCTCACAAGGGTGGCACCCCACTCCCTCACATCACCCTTAAGTCAGCCAAAAGTTTGCGGTATAAACTTTATGAAATTTCTTTGGTTGGTTGAGTGTAAAAAGAACTCTTGTCTCCTTCATTCAAACCTATTAATGAAAGTTTTTATCGAGGTGTTTGGTATAATGAGGTCAACGCCTTTCTTTTTTGCTGGTTGCGTTTACAGTTAGTCGTCGTAGAAACAAGGTATTGCGTTGTAGAATGATTATATTTCACGTGTTTGGATTATCATGGGTTTCGTATTTACACGAATTTTCGAATTAACAATATTTATTTACGTGCAATCTAGTGTTACGTACATTTTATTTACTTAAGGATAAAATGATAACTTGTTGTAATCTACATTCCAATAACAACGTTTTGTTTGTTTGTTTGTTTGCTTGTTTGCTTGTTTGTTTGTTTGTTTGTTTGTTTGTTTGTTTGTTTGTTTGTTGTTTTTAATTTTTTGTGCGTGAGTGTAATGGAAGTTAATATACTACCATGGAGGTATAAAATAGAAGGAGAACGAACTGTTATTTTTCTATTATTCAGATAATGACTATTCTATTCATTGCGGTATCACTTTGATGTCATCCGTGATGCGCTTTCGGCTGGTTGTCGGTGAAACGAATACTTTTTTAAAAATTAACGACAATTTAAAAACCAAATATCATCCATTATAACAACGGATCAACTTGCTGCATAGTGACAAGCAGATTATTAAACCTAAAGCTTCCTTGAGAAACAAATGAAAATCTATGTTTTTATACAGAGTTGAAGATATCGCGTAATTCATGTATAAGTTCCAATCTACATATCTTCTGACTTAAATGCGCCTCGATAGTGCCGCGGTACGTGCAAAAACTTAGGATTATTCTCTCTTCAAAAACTGAAGCTCGGCGAAACTGCTTGAGGGGATCACGAGATATATAGACCTAAAGTTGCAATGTTTTCGTTGCATATTTGTGACGTTTTTGCATAATTCTCCCAATTCCTACAGATTATGCATGCTAAGAACTTTACCCTAACGATCTTTAATCACATTGGAGAATTGATATGAACGAAATTTTCACGCAAGAACGCCAAAATTATAAAAATTATGCAAGATGATAGCAATTATATGTTATTACACACTGAGGACTTAAACAATGCAGCGCATCACGGATAGTACAATAGCAGATTTTGAGTTCGTTCTCCTTCTGTTTTATACCTCCATGATACTACCCAAATATTCTCATTTCTTTTAGCATAATACCAGTTGGTTTTTTTTATAAGGAACCTTATACTTGGCTCTGAGCTTGCTGTTTTTTACTTTTTTCCAAAACTGTCGGCCTCATAATTACTAAACGGTCCTCGCATTGCCTTAATAAGTTTGTTAGTAGCCTCAGAAAAAAACTTCTCTTATGTTGCATTTGCACGTACAAATACCTTAAGTTTTATATATATGTTCTTTATTTTAAAAAGATAATTTTTATTGTTTCTTAATTTTCTTTTTCTTTTATTTCAGCCTGACCAGTTCCTTAATAATTTCTTAATCTTTAAGCTTATGTTGAGGATACTCCCTATCGTAGAAGAACGTGTAAGTGATGCACTCCATCAAGCTCGGTTCAACAAGTTTCCCGGTGAAAACTTTAATGGAAACATTTGGAAGAATGAGGCAAGAGGTTTTAATACACTTAACCGTTCATGCAAATCTTGAACATGGGCATACTAGATCGAAATTGGAAATTTGAGGACGGAATCGGAACTTTTGAGATCAAAATCTGAACTTTTGAGGTCGGAATAATCGGAACTTGAGATCTGCTTTTAACGACTGGTCCATGGAATGTATTACGTTATGATAATGGACCTTTTTATTTATTAGGTCACTTTCGATCTTTACAATTTTCGTAACAGGAAAGTAAGGTCTCTCAATTGGATGACGAGGGGTGTGCATCCATCATTTGCTTTAGTTCGTGATCGTTATACTTCGAGCAATTCCTACTTTAGCTTTTCTTTCTTGATTTTCTTGGATTACCAACTATCAAGACATAAATCTTAATATACGCACACGTAACGAATTTGGTAAATAATAAACTTCATATTCTAATATTTCGATGTGCGTTCACATAAATTTTTAACTTTAGAAACATTTAAAGGAGGGCTATATAATAAATATTGAATCCGAATTTGAAGTCATGAAAATAGGGAACTACTCACTTTTGTTACGCAGCAGTATGAAAGCCCTTTGGAACCTATTTGACCTTCTTTTAAACGCGCCCCTTCTTCAAATAAACGCGCCCTACAAAGTTTAGAAAGCTTGGAAATCGCGATATCAAATTTGAATATTTTGCAAAATGTACAGATGTTAAATTCGTGATTCCCATACAAGAAAACAAAATATTAGAATTCATAGCAATCTTGCAAGAAGCGGAACAGAATCTTACCAGAAATGGGATCTAAATGTTCCACAATTCAGCTGGATGAATCTGATATCGAAGAAATAAAAAAGGAGACTGGATGTGAGATGAAACTTCATAATTTTAATTTCGATGTTTTGTTCTCTTTTGTCGTGTGTTTTCTTTCTGTTTTACACACAAGAAGATTTGATTTCTGATTCGAGCTTCAATTTCCTCTTACTTAGTTTGTTATTATTACTTGACCAAATCTTTTCTTGAATAAAAAATTGGGCCTATATACCTTAGGCCGACTTATTATTGCGTCAGTAAAATTTTGCGAAAATGGATGAACACAGATGGGATTTCATTTATTGCAACCTAATTTTAAAAAAACAACAACATGATTTTCAAAAACTTCACAGAGTTATATTCTTATAAATTCTTATGTATACAAATGGATCCTCCAGAGTTTTGTTTAGTACTCCCATTATTCCCGATTTCGATAAGACATCCAAAGATGAAGAGCTAGTAGGCGGTGAGCTGCAGAGGATGATGAGGACATGTTGTAGATGAGAAATAACAGTTTTTTTCTATCCTTATACCTGTAAGGGCGATGGAAATTTTATATTATTTTAGCGTCACTCGCCCGCATCACTTTAAGTGCCCACATAAAAAAGTTCATTATTTTACAAAATTTCATTATTCCAACACAAAATGACAATTCTTAGCAAGAACAATACATCATCCACTTAATTTGCTTGCCTACCCGCCACCGACCATCGTATCCCGGTTCAAAATGTCCAAGTAGTTGCTTTTCCGTGCGCGTCTAATGACTTCGCCAAGTGTATGTTCCGTATAATATATAAATGTAACGACATTTGGACATTTGATTACGTAATCGAAGTAGACATTGCAGCGTTTTGGAATAATAGAGTTATATATGGTTTCGATATCGATCAGATTCATGCTGAAAAAGCCAACTTTGCGGGATACCTAATTTGCAAAAAATTCTTGAAACTTTCTTTTTAAATGCAGTTGAAGAAAAAGCAGACCTGAATTAATTTGAAAGCTTGAGCTAGTACTGAATTTCCGACAGGCAGGATCTCAGTGATTATAATAATGCAAAATGGTGTGTTCTCTGGCTATGTATGACACTAGAACAAAATTAATGAATAATGAAAACATGCCGCATGACATTTTCAGGAGATAGTGACGCTAAACTAATACAAAATTTCCATCGGCCTAAGTATCATCGCTCTGCCAAGTTGATCTTGTGAATAAAACAAAGAAATTGGTCTTGGGAAAAGTGTTGCATAATTTACATTTTCCGCAACTTTAATTTAGCGAAAATATGCTCATTCGCTAAAATCGCTAAAATAAGGCGACGCAGAAATAATAATAATAAATCGGCCTATAGCTAAAACATGCATGACACTACAATGAAAGTTATTCATACTTAGGACTGAATATTTCATACATGGGTTTCTAATAACCCACTGATATCTCAACGATTATAAAAAGGTGAAAATGTAAATTAAGTATACTATGTGTTAATTTGGCTATATTATATATAAATCTGGACTTTATGTACAGCATCGGGTCTTCAAAAAAAGCATGAAAACAGTTAAGGCAGTTATATTATATACTATCCTTTCCTTTTAATCAGTCATATCTACAGTTAAAAGAAAAAACTTGTTGAAAAGTTTTATGGCGTTATCTAGTTCCAGAAGCCCAGATAAAATTTATCTGAAGAAAGGAGTAACTTGAGTAACTGAAGTATCTAAAGTATCTGAGTATCTGAAGAAAGGAGTAACTTGAAAATGTAACAAGTTTACGAAAAGCTTCGTGTATAATATTTTTAAAGATGTTTTTAATAAAATAAATTGTTTTTTGGCTGATATTATTAACCAAAGGAGTAAATTAAAACTGTTTAAGTTCGACTCTCTTATTCGGTTGGTTGTTTACTTTAAGCTACAGACACAGGCACACTAAGATGAATAGACATGTTCAGACAAAGATAGAAACTCCATAATAATCAGTTATTTGCTTCACTGTGTTTATAGAAGCTGATTCTTCAACATTTATGCTCAATAAATTTTTTGTTAAAGGAGAATTAAGCTCAAAAATTGTTTCTTGCAAGGTACTTTTTATGATTCAACCAGTTCTCATAAAAATCACCAAAAACATTTTGAAGTCCTCCTTTTAAGCCTAAAATGTTAATAATGGTAACCACCATAAAAAATAACATCCATAGGAATGGTTTACTAACAATGCGAATCCAGGGTTTTTTGGGCGTACCGGTCTACTATCCTTGGAGCATTTTGAGCATTAGCAAGATATAAGACAACCCAGCAGCAAAAAATTCAGTTTTTCAGTTTTAGTTTTTAAGAATTTGGGGGGGGCATACCGGTTCAACAGTGTCAAATTTGCCCTGGATATGTCGCTGCTGTAAGGCATGTGGTTGAAAAAGCAGTACAGGTAAAGGTTTTTTGTGATTCCTTGCCCAAATTGTAATAACAAAAGGTCGTGTTACTGGAGATAACATAACATAGGACAGTGCAGATATTGACATCAATTCATTGAAGTTTGGCAAATATACCATTTGCGTTTTAACTGAAAATGCCAGCATTTTGAGTTAAATATGATAGACGCCTGAGTGAATCTTACCATTCTTGATCACAACAACAACATTGGCCGTAAACAAAGTGTGGCTAAGAAAGAGAGAACAGAATGCAGGAAAATTGGGCAGAGAAAATGGAAGTTTGTTCGCAGCAAAGTCAACAGTGAATGGGTGGCAAAGCCTATCATAGAGACTAAACATTCCCCTTTTGTTGATGCTGTAATAAACAATATCATTTACAAGAAAAAAAGTGGCACGATAGTAAAAGTATTTTCAAGAGATTTGGAAAATAGCATGGGAAGTTCATGTAATATTCCCTGCACTCTTAGACCAGACACTGCAACAACACTACATAAGCGACATCGCAACCAACAATTTAAGCAGCAGTTGTTTTAATTTGCATTGGTTTTTGCATCTTTTAAGAAAATTATAAATCAACAAACACCATGAATCTGGTCTAAACGCCATTAACATCAGGAAACATCTCTCTAATTATCTGGACAACACAAGCAGGAATTACAACCCGCAACCTTTGCTAAATTTCATAAATATTCACTCAGGTAGTATACTGTCTGTAGTTGGTGTATCTCAGAAAAAGAAGAAAGTTTTGGGTAAAGCCATGGCTTGCACGGAGACCTTCACTCAGCATCTATGAAATTTTTATTTATTTCACTCATAATTGTTTAGGATATATATCAATATAATTATATCTGTTTTCCATATGTGTCTGTAAAATAGAAGCAAAAAGAGCTAAAGAGACAAGCAGTTGATTTCTGAATTGGATTCTTCTTTTCCCATTGATAAATTTGACTATGTCTGTTCTAGCTATTTTCTTTGCAATTAGGAAAATATACATGTGAAGATTATCGCTTTTTCTGTGATGCGAAAATTTGTTTACATTTTTCCGCATCACTTCTGTATATTTATGAACGTATTCTGATTGGTCAATAACTTGATTTCAATAGAAAAAAAAAAGAGTTATATGCTCATAGAATATGAAGAAATAAACACATCCCATCTTTTTAAAATTGGATCATATACATTATGATCATATGATTTTACTTCATAAAGTATGTTACACGATCATATTCATATGATCGTATACTATTCGTCATATAAAATATGATCATGTAAAAGCAACTTTAAAGAAACTTGTGTTAATTGGAAAGTTGTTATAACATATTTAGAGAATTATGTTTTTTGGCAAAAAATAACTTACCTACTAGTATACTGTGATAGTGTTAATGTTGTATACTGGTTGTTTCAAGAACTGCATGATTTAAACATAAATTTCATAATCACTATTCATCGTTATGCACTTGTTGTTGTTCAACTTATCATTTAATAATATTGTGAATTCTTTACAACACTTGCATTCAGCAAGGGTGATGAAGCACAACACAGCACATGTACAGCAGCATCAATGCAAGTTCTCAAGTCTACTTGATTCTATATCATTGTCATCACCATTATCATCACTAATGCTTCAAACTGACGAACTTCAATTTTCATGTTTTTGTAGCATGAGATTTCCATGCTAAGCATAATGCACATCATGCAAAAGTTGTTTCCAGAGTTAGCATGCTTTTAAAAACTTTATTGGTGATTACTGTTTGTTTTTTAACAAAAATACTGTTCAAAATGTTTTGATTTGTTTTTTTTGGTATGACGTTCGAAAAATAAATTTCTTTAAACTTTTTGAAAAACATTCACTCGAAGGCTTCATTCCCCTTTAATGGTGTGTAGATGTTTTAAATTTAAGGGTAAAACAGTTCATATTGCTGGATATGAAAATGAATAGAGTAGAATCCAGCATAGAATCCACACTGCTTAAGTCCCCTAACTGTTATGAACAGGACAGAGCGTTGCAGTATGGTGATATCCTTTATTATAACAATAAGACATGGGTCAAGTAGTTGACTAATATTGAAATGACGAACAAAGGTAATAATTAAAAGATAGGTTCTTTATGGAGATTTCTCCCTTTAAATAACTGCCAACTCAGATTTCTGAAGATCTTCCTTAGAAAGTTATTTCCTTTACTTTCACGGTTAACAGTTATGACAGTTATGACAGTTATGTAACAGTTGTGAAGACTGCTTTCAATGAAAATGTTTCTTACATCTTGATTCCTGTATTGTGCTCGACTTCAAAAAGTTTAAAACAGCAGTTAAAAATTTAAAATTTGTATTGCTTTTGATGTGTATGTGATTCCTAGTGGGCAAAATCCTTGGAAAACGTCTGCAATGAAGAACGTTTTTATTGAAATGTAGTGTTTTTAACAATGTTTATAAGCATGTATATTTCTATATACACTCCTTTGCAGATGTTGAAATGAGCTTTTCATTTAGCTGTTTATTTTATTTATTTATTTTTCATTGTCTAGGAGGAAAAGGAGTAAATAGAATTGCAATCCTTACATTCAACTGAATAATGCGTAATGTTTTTTTCATTTTAGTTACATCTAGCCAAATCAAGAGATTGTACAGTCGTTTTACCAATCTTGATAAGGACAACAGTGCTTACTTGAGGTTCGTGTGAATACAACACAAAGTCTGTTAGTTTGGAACAGCTTTATGTTTTTAAAACTTTTTTGTTTAATGTGCTTAATTTATTTACGTATTCCAAGTATGAATTTCTATTTTCAATTCTGCACCATTTAAGCAGTAGTACCTAAGTGGTTAAAGAATTGAGCTTAGGAACCCAATATTGACGGTTCAAACCCCGCTGAGGTTGGGTGTTGAAAAAGTCACGACTCCTGGAGGTACTGCAACTAGCTCGATTCCCTGATGTATTTCGAGGGAAATGAAAGCTAGTCGTGGAAATTAACGCTATGATGAACATCCAGAATATGTAGCCCCACTCCTTTTAGTGGCTTCGGCCTTGAGTTGGGCAAGTGATTTAAAAGAAAAGTCAGTAGAGTCAATGATTGAGATCTTGTCATCTTCGTCCAAAATTTGGAACTTTCTATAATCTACAAATCTGTCTGTCACTTCTAAAACCAAATTATGCTGTTTTTTTTTCTCATTTGATTAAAATGAAATCAACTGTAACAACAATTTTCTTAATTCCTGTGCTTACATGTGATAGCATTTGCTGATATGATTAGACAAAGTAGTTCAGAATCTGATTCATGTCATATCTTTCCAATTCAGCAAAACTCCACTTCAACATAAATATTGTGAAACTTTATTTCAGTCCAGTAGTTGCTATGAGAGAATTTGTAAAATATGTCCGATTTGTTGTTATGCTTTTATCTTTGGCTGACTTTGCTGTAAACACCATTATTAATTTTTCTTGTGTGTTTTTTTTTAGTCGTCAAGACTTGTTACGTATTCCTGAACTTGCTTTCAATCCGTTAGCAGAAAGAATTATTGATTCCTTCTTTGTGTAAGTAATAAGAAAGTGTGTATGAAACACCATGATGGGGTATTTTATTCATGATGTAATCACTTATGTCCAACTTATCCAACATGTTTCTTTTAAAAGGACATCAACAGTTTTTGTGAAAGCAGGCATTTTGGTTTTTAGATCAGCGGATGATTCTGGCGTCAACTTTAAAGAATTTGTTCGTGTGTTGGCTCGATTCAGAAGAACAATAGGTTCAGACAAACCCTGTCCATTGAATACAAGGGAACACAAACTGAGATGTATGTAATTTCATTAAACAGGAAATTGATGTGAGATCGAACTCTTCACAATGTAGTTGTCATTATGCGGCAAAACTATGTTACCGTTTCAAAAGTTGCACCAATCCTTGTATAATACCAATGAAAAACTTTCTCCAACAATTGTAAATAGAAATTCAAGCCATTCGAATGGATGATTATTTCACACAGATAAAACTTACATAGTTGAACTATAAAGGTTTAGGAAATCTGTCTATCCTGACTAGCACAGTTTATTTGCAGTAAAATTAGATACTCATGAATCTAAGAGTCCTTCGCAAACCTTTTGCATATGCTAGCTAACCCAGCAACTTGAGAGATCTTCTTTATAACTGACATTAAAACATAGCTTTCAAAGTCTGAAGTTTTTTTGTTACTTTCTTCTATCTGTTTAGATGCTTTTAAAATGTACGATTTGGACAATTCAGGATTGATCTCAAAGAAAAACATCGAATCAGTGAGTATTTTTTTCCGCAAGAAAGACAATCTTCATCGAAAATGTTTGAAATATACAAAGTGTGTAAAGGCGGATTTACACACAGCGAATGTTTCGCGCAAAACGAACTTTTAGCGGCGAAAAAATCGCCTCATCTTGATTTAAACAAACAAAACTTTGGTGTTCGAATTACTGTTTTCATGGCTAGTTGTAAACAAACAAGATGAATAAATTTAAGAAGCTGTTACTTATAAAATTACTTAATTATTACTATATTAATTATTACTGAATCAGCATTTTTTGTGTACTTTGATTGGTTGTCTATCACAAGCGATTTTTTGACAAGCGAAAAAGTTGAACTCAATCCTACTCTATAGACGGCTAAAAATTCGATGAAGCGAAGTTTTATTGCGCAATCGAATTTTTCAAAACAATCGTCCACGATTGAAAAATAAGCTTCGCGCGAAAAATTCGATGTGTGTAAATCCGCGTTAAGTCCCAAAGTTTCTTTTTCACTGTGTGATCTCTTGGGACTGCTTTTATGCCAATAGACCTTTCCCGAATTTCAGTTTAAACACTGAATTGTGGTCGAGTTTCATATCTAACCTCGTTTTTATGCAATTCATTGTTCCACTGATTTCATTACTTTATAACTTAATGATAGTCTCTATTATTCCTAATTCCCATTCCAATAATTAGAAGTAGTTTGAATATTAAAAGCGAGGTTAGACACGACAACTCGGCCACAATGCTTCGTTTAAACATGAATTCTATTCCTTTAAATGGATAAGAAATCTAGTTGTAATGGTCCTTGCAAGCGACTAAACGTTTCTCTAACCATTATTTCTCCCAACAAAAATTTTGGGAGATGTAAAGTCTTTATCTTACATTTTGAGATGACATTCGAGTAAACGTTGAAATTAGAAGGAGAAAAGTATGTGTGTAATAAAAAGTAAGGGTACTGCCGACACAACATCATGCTCCTTTATACCACGTTGGTGGATTACGTACCAAGTTAGTTCTTTTACTGAAATTAAACCTGACCCACAATATGCTCCTTTATACCACGTTGGTGGATTACATACCAAGTAAGTTCTTTTAATTTCCTGTAGATATTATCACTAATGGTTGGATCCAACAAGTCCAGTGAGCAGTTAACAGCTATCGCCGACCGAACCATGCTAGAAGCAGACGAGGATAAAGACGGTTATCTAAACTTTGAGGAGTTTTGCAAGGTAAGCCGAACTCAATTTTCTTAATTCTTGTGAAATTCTTTCGACCCTAATTGTTAATTATGTTAATTATGTTAATTATGTATTCAAGATGGAAGTTAGTAGAAAACCCGATTATAATCTAAGTAATATCTTTATAAGACATTTGGATTACACTGTTGTTTGATTTCTGTAGGCGATGGAGAAAACCGATTTTCAGTCAAAGATGAGTATACGATTCTTGGCATGAGTATACGATTCTTGGCGATTCCACCATACTGAGTTGACCGCAATTCATGGATGAATTTAGAGTTTTGTTAATCTGGATTTCCATTAGACGGAAAATACGGAGCCGCCAAAGTACAAAGACTTTCTCCGCCATGTTTTTATTAGCCAATCAGATTACTCTAAAATTTTCCGTTCTTAGATTTTTCCGCCTAGTGGAGATCCATCTTTAAGGGCTGTTTTCCATGAGGGAGAGAAATCGCCCGTGAGTACTGGGCTTTATTTTGACCTATGTCTAAAATTACTACATAATGCAAATGTGCTTGCATAACTTCGCTCAATGGAAAATAGTTACCATGGAAATCTCTTATTATTTATCTATGCAGTAGGAATTTTTTTATGTTATGAATGGATAACAAAAGGCAATTTTCTGATGAATTTAATTATGTATAAATACGTTCTGGAGTACCTATAAAATTGACATTTGACTCGAGTTTTCTGTGTGAAAATCACATCTAGTGAGATCAGCTATGATGGAACCGTAAGATGTTTTTCGAAACTCCCATTAAGAAAGATTTTAAATATTTGCCTACTAAAATGTAATTAACTAAATATACTTGTTTTAATATACTATATACTATATATTGGGTTTTTCTTTCTCTGATAAAACACATGTACTTTTCCAAAATGCAACCAATGTCACTGCAAATATTGACAAGAGTAGGAGGCTGGTGTGGACTGCAACATATTTCAATGCGACTTGTAAGTAAAAGGTTTTTATAAGAGTTTGACCACGAACACGTTTGCTGTGGTCAGTCTTAAAAATGAAGTGTCTGCTTTAATCGCGAGTTTACTCTGACAAGTAAGATTTTAGTTTGAATAAAAGTGTTTGACAGAACCAAGCCAACCTCGAACCCAGTTTTTTTTTGCCTTTTGAATAATATACAGATGGCAGCCATCTGTATATCGAAAGGGCAACAAACCCTGGATTTGAGGTTGTCCATACACTTGACAACTATGCTGACAACCTCGAACCCAGGGTTATGCTGATTAAAGACTACGAGCGTTTGATGTCAGTCATAGAGTAGATTCATGTGACAATTTGACTTTTCAATTCAAACTTTTCGCATGAAACTCTTACAAAAATATCTGAAAGAACGAGACATGATGTAATTTTGTGCTCACTGACCCAAGTAAATTTAATAAAGTTTTCAACAGAATGTTTTGACCAACTCAATTTGTCACAAGAACTGTATGTATGCTTGTGTTATTGATTTGTCTCGTTTAAAATTTTATAATGGTAATGCTGCACAGCCAGGGCAATTTTGTTGCCAACGGACTGAAAGATATCCAGTAGAAGCCTTATATACATATCTCTCGAATTTCAGTCGAAACATTATACATAGATTATAGTCAACAGTACTAGCCTCGTTTTGATGTTACTATTTTACTGGCGAATGTATGGTTTTCAACTCTCAGAAGTTAAATTAAACACGAATGAAAATGTAATGAAATCGAGGCGGCTAGTATTGATTAGACCATAAAAACAGCGTTTAACCTGAAACATGTTTATTTAGCCAGATATTGCCATTGGAATTCAAATATCTGTAACCTTCACGCAATGTCCAAAACGGCGCAATTTTATTTTATGTTTTACATGAAACCAATTTGTCTTTTTTTCCAAAATCATCGGCTAACAACAAAACGGAAAATTTACCATTATGAAGTCATAACTCGAAGCTTTTTGTCTTTTCTTGTCTTTTTCTTTCTCAGGCTCAATAATCGTTGTGCAATCACAAATAGAGAGGAATTTGATTGGTTGCCGTTTTGAACTTGAATAGACTTTTCCCGGGACTCTTTCGGCGCCTCCTCATCGTTCTAGTGGAAAACTGGGTTTACTGTTAATGGTGAAAAATAGTTTTAGAATTTGCTTTAAATAGGATTCGTTGATAGTTATATAGACGTTTATATCCAATGAAACATTTGCATCTCTTAGTTTTTGAGCCGGGAACGAGTCTAAATAGAACCTTGAAAGCTAAAAACTAGTACTTTTTAACTCGCAGTCTTTACTAGAAGACTAGCTGTCACAGTTTCAGTCCATAGGATTATCAAGCAGACATTTTTCCTGGCTAAAACGTCGAGCAATGCCACTAACTTCCCATAACAAAACAAAAATGATAAAAACAAATTTTGCTCCAAGTGAATAATTGTTTTTAAATGCCTTTTGACGTATAATGACAGTTATGAAATTAGAAGCAATGTTTTATTTTCATTGTTGCCCAAGTAACATTTACATAATTTTGTAATCAATACCTTAAATTTGTTCTCTAGCATAACTTTAAACTTTTTAAAGAATTTGATGACTAACGATTTCACGTAATCTTCTAACGGGATATGTATCGAAACAAATTACAGTCGTTCTAGGAAATAACAACTTCGTGTTCAATCTTCTTATGACACATGTGTCATGTGTCAAAGCACATCAGATGTGGTCAAAGAATACTCTGCACTTTTGACTGAAAATCTACATTGCCTTGGATAGCACATATGACCATTACAAACATTGTTTTGGTAAATAGTTTTCGTATTCTGAAGTCATCCGTTTTTGTTAAACAGTCTGGTAATGAAGTTGGAATTTCCATTGTATCATCAGAAATAGAATCGTATTGTTTAATGAGATATGTTATTGAACTGATGAAATTAACAACGGCATCAAACCGTGTTTTAATACTTTTCTCAAAAATATTTTTTGTCAAATGATTTGATTAGGATATCAAGTTTGTAGAGAAAAGTTGGATTGGTAAAAATGCTTGGGAAGAGTTATCACTCTAAAATGATGTAAATAGAAAGAGATTGGAATTTAATTCTTGTCGTCATAATTGCTGTCAAAGTAAGTTATTTTCCACCTAAAAAAATCATTTGCTCATCTGTCTTCGTCGTCGATTATAAGAAAGTCTCACAAGAGCTTCCACATAAAGCGGACTCTATAATTGTAATTCTATAATTCGACTCTATAATTCGACTTTCCATTACTCAAACTCTCCATATTTCAAACTGAATCATTGGTGTCCGTTCAAGCTAAAAACTAGCAATATCACTCTGTATAACTCGAAATCTCCATAATTCGAACGATTTTGTTTTTCCCTTCGAGGTTCGAGTTATAGAAAGTATACTGTACATACAGATTCATTCATCATTTCTTTTGGGTGGTTATGGCAAGTCAAATATTCGTCTGTATCAATTACTCTCACAAACTACTTTCCGATGACAAAATAATCATGAAACAATGGATCTTTTAGAAACTACATAATTACATTCGTGGCCTCGTTTCTGAGTTAGATACTTTTTTCCCGTGCTCCACTTATGACAAGGATCTCGTAAAGGCTTCCTGTATGAAGTGACCTTTTTTCTGGGAGGAACTTTCTATAACGTAAAAGTCTTTAAAGAAACTGTACTTCGCAAAGAGAACTTTCTGATAGCTCTGATAGTTGAAGACGACTTTCAGTCTCATGTAACCATCTCATGTAAACGGTTTCTTAGACTGGTATTACATTTCCTCTTAGCAGCTTCCGGAAATCTGAAAGATGGTCAGAGATGTCAGAGATCAATGCCACTCACAGGAAAAAGGATCAAATGCGATTTCCGTAGCTGTTGTGATGCAATTATTAGTTGAAACTAATTTTTTGTGGCAAGAAAATTTACTGGAAAGTAATTTCAGGTAGGTTGTACTTTTTTAGATAAGAAAAAGATTGCGAGCTCTGAAACTTTAATAATAAACTTGTAATTTATTTACCCACAAATTACGAAACTTTTTGGGAATACCTTATCGGACAAAACTTAGTCGGACAAAATTTTAGTCGGACGAAAATATTAGTCGGACAAAATTTTAGTCACCTCCAAATATTTTAGTCACTTTTGTCCGACTAATAATATTGTCCGACTAAAATTTTGGTCCTTTTCTAAAATTTCATAACTTACTTAATTTTCGATAAGGATTATCGAAAAGCGTGCGGGAGTGTGCCGATTACCCTAAGTTTTAGATATGTATAGGAAAACGAGGAGAAAGGCATATTTAACAGTTTTGCCGACGTGAAAAACATATGTCCAACAAAATCATCATACCACGACGGTACAATTTTGCCGTCGGAAAAAAATCCTAATTAAAAGGGTTGTAGTATAATTTTATTTTTCAATTTCAATGTCATATTTCTGATCAGTATAAAAATCTATTTTGGTTCCTGCATTGGCTTCAGGCGTTTCTTCCATTATGGCTGTCTTCTTCATTTTCTTTTGAACTACCTCGCTATCACTTTCATCGGAAGTTATTACCGGTGCTTTTCTCTTTTCTTGTGGATTCCTTCCTGGAATAAGCGAGGCTATTAAACAGGTCCAATCTGTTTACGAAAGGGTCGAGAATAAACAATGAACATCATGAAAACAAGCGTTGATGTTATTTGTCAAAACATTTTACCACTTTTTGTTTATTTATGACTAAATCATGTAAAAATATTGTATTCGTTGGTGAGCAAAAAGAAAAATCATAAAGAAATTATAAATATTTAAAATTTTGTAATTAAACTGATAAGAAGAAAAATTCTGAAAAAAATGATTTGGACCAAATATTTAGTCGGACATAATAATTAGTCGGACAAAATTTTAGTCGGACAAAATTATTAGTCGGACAAAATTTTAGTCACTTTCAAAAAATTTAGTCACTTTTGTCCGACTAAGTTTTGTCCGATAAGGTATCAGATTATGCGATGTTGAAATGATGTTACACACAGTCACTGCTTTCCTCGAATACTGGATAACCCGACGTATCGATATATCGCTTTATCGAAGTATTTCCGTGTTGCCCTTGGATACTTATATTATATTTCTTTAATCTTAATACTACTTAATGTTTCTTAAAAGCATAGAAATAGTAAAATACGTTTTTATATGTTAAAAGCTACCGGATAAATCGAATACTGATTTTTTTTTTACCTCCCTTGTAAATTTAATATTTCATATCGTGGACCACACTTGTGGAATGCTCTCGTTTCATCATCGAATATTCTTTCAGATATTGAATATGTTCCTCAATTTAAGAAATTATTAAAAACAATCAAATTTGAAAATATCCTTCAATATTTTTGATCAATTTTCAAGTCAAGTCTAGTTACATACTTATTCCCTTTTAACAATTTGATAAAATTGTAAGATTGTAACATTTACGCTGTGTAATCACTCGGTTCTCGGCGATAAGATCATTCATGATCTTCTACGAGCTTCCCGTGTTACTTGAAACAATATGTACAAGGACGATCTATATTTCAGATAGTTTATGTAAACATTCTTATATCTACTATATATATGATAAAGACTTTTAATTGAAAATTTTTTAACAGTTACGGACTTGTAATGTTTCTTAACTAAAAATATATCAATCAATCAATCAAAATATTTTTCAGATTTTTTGCAGTACGGATAACTCGAGAATGAAAGTTTTGGTTTATAATTCTTTAGGTCCCTTCAAAAAAAATGCAATAAAACTCGAAAATGACTTTTATTCTGAACTTCTTAGATTTAACGAAGGAAATAAAAAGGGACAGTGTCGTAAAACATCCGATTTTTCTCTGCCACGCGCACAACACCAAAAAAGTCATGACGTGAGAGTGCTACATATGACACGAACTTTCTCCCTCCTCCGCAGAAAATTTTTATTATGAACGAGCGAGACAATAAACAAATGGCATTTGTAGCGCAAGAAAAATTCTGCAAATGAGTAAACTAATTTATTATAGGAAATTATTAAGTCAGCATTTGATAAGAAAATCTCGTATATTAATGATGACATGTTGAAATTGTTGTGAAGTTTTTTATGTTTTCAGAGTATTCTGTTTTCCCAGTCTGGCGATAAACAGAAAATGAAACCGTTTGGATAATGTTTGTGCTCTTTGTGTACGAAAGGAAATTATTTTTGTTTGACACTATGTTTGAAGTGTTATCCTTTCGTAGAATTTTGGCCAATGTTTTGTTTAACTCTATGAAGAAGTTCTAACTTGATAATGTAAGCCTATTCTTACGAAAAGCTTCGTATTTTAATAAAATAAAATTCTAACTCTAAAATTCTAAAATTCTGTATATAGTATTTTGTTGTAAAATGGAATGTTGAAAATTGCTATCGTGCTTATATTGTTAATGAAAAAGAGTTAGATTTTGCAAGTACAAGTTTCAGATTCATATATCTTAGTTTGTGATGGAAAGAATTTTATTTTTTAAATTTGTACACAATTATATTTTACTCCAAATAGTGAACTTTTTTCTTCATGGTTACTTCCGGTGACCATCATTTTGAAGAGGTGTTTTTATCAAGGAGAGTTGAATAGCACATTCCATTTTTATTTTGGAGCCTGGCTGTTTTTTGTTTTTCGTACGATGAAGTTATTTGTTTTTCAAGTCCATAATATGGGTATATACTTGCTTGCCATTCAGTAATTTTGTTTTGTATCACCTGACACACTACCTATGCAGAGGGATTTAGATTATTCATTTGCGAAAATAAATTCTTTAAAACAATGTTTTACTTAGGATAAATAGTATGGTATGAAATAATTCTTTGTTGTGAATGAGTCATCTAGTAAGCAAAGTGTATTTACGCTCAACAGTTTTTCGTGTTGAATAGTGTAAATATTATATATATATTATACATATCGAAACAAAAGAAAGGTTTCCAATGAAACAGGAACTACACTATCTATAATGTTCATAATTCATCATGTATAAAAATTACAAAATTTTATTTTATTTTAATCAGTTTATCCATGAATGTAATTTTTTTTGTAAAATAATTTGAGGTGTCGTAGTGCATTTACTAGGTTGTTTTTTTACAGTAGTTTGTTTGTGAAAAATTGCCTGTTTACTGATAAGAAATTCGTTTTGAATTGAATAAAGTGGTTGCTTTGCAGTTGATTGGAGGTTGAAGGTGACTTTCATTAGAGGTATATATGTTATGCCGTTAAATCGCCAATCCTTTCCAAGCAAACAATAAAACATGTGACTTTGAAATACATTTACAAGCATGAGATAAATTGTTTCAACATGTGCTTTTTGTAAAGAAGCAGCATTATATATAACAGTTATAAATAAATTGATGCTAACAGTCGAATTAGAAGGAAGAACATTGTGATTATAATTATAAATATATACTACAACAACCATGATGAAAATGTCGGCTTAAAATTGACTCTGATCATTCTAACACACTGATAACCAAGTTTTAGCTTTTTACGAATCTATGATGAAAATCACATCTATTTTGAAATCATTCCTGTGTGATATGATTATCAAAGGTCTTATATAAAACAAAAACTTTTTATGATTTATAGATTTGAAAAAAAAATGATTTGAAGATGTTTTGAAGATGTTTTGATGTATACATGTGAGTTTTTGAAGAATGATTGGTGTTACTTTACTATTTCTGATGTTCCACGGTATGTAAATAAGTATATCTTAAAAGTTTTTATTTGTTTTTATCTTGAATATTATGTTAAAGAATGTCTTTATATATGCTTTGTGGACATAGGTAATTGACAATAATGATGTAATTAGAATTGCTATATAATAGTCCTTGTTTTTCTTTATAGGTTTTTATGATGAAGCTATTGCTGAAGTCAATCTGCCTAAGCTGGTGATTTCTGGTTTGAGCAAAACAGGAGGGTATATTTACCTTGCCTGTTCACTCAATGTGTCCACAAATTCAAGTATTTTGTACAAGTTTTGGAAAGATGGTGTTAACATCACTTCTTACCAATTGCGGATAGACAAATTAATACAGCCGTTACAAACCAATGACTCTGGAAACTATTCTTGCTCATCGAAAGTGAATGGTATTGAGGCTGTCTCCATTGCCCATGAATTCAAAGGTTTGCTGTTTCTTTATAATACATGATTTTATTGTTTTTTAACATTGTGTTTGTTTAAAAAAATTTTCATAGCACTCTATATACAAAGTAATCAGTTTTGATCTTATGGAAAACTACCCTAGAAAATCGTTGTGAATTTCCTTTTCATTTGAAACTTGTAATTACATGTATATGCTGTTTCTAGTAAAAAAATCAAAAAAATGTGACATGATCAGTTATAAACAGGTCTTGAATTCTAAAATCTAGAAATGTTTTTTTTTTTTGCACTGTCTGTTATATTTGTTATAATTTGTAATTTAGTGTTTCTACGTGTATCAATTATAAATTCGGGTGCTAAAGAGGGTGGAGATTACAACTTGACATGCTTTGTAAATGGTGGTGAAGCTGTGGAAGAATTCTTTTGGAGAAGAGATAACGTGAGCCTACCATTAGAATCATCACCTACATTGACGTTGAAGAATGTGTCACGTCATCAAAATGGGGACGTTTACCAGTGTTCAGTCCTCAAGAGAAATGGAGAGAGAAGCAATGTAGCGTCAGTACAATTATACATTATGTGTATGTGTGAAGTATTCAAGTTTTATGTATATAACTTATGATAAATAAACCCCATAACGTTTCTTTCATTTATATAACACAAATTTTCAATGAATTTAATTCTTAATTGCTCTGATTTGATTAATTTTATTGAGTATATAACATAATTATCTGAAAGAGCGCCCTGGTATAAAGGAGCGCCCCCTTCGAACAACCACCTCTCTGGACAGCTGAAAAATTTAATGTGTGCTCTGGCTTAAATGAGCGCCTGCTCAAATTTGGACAGGGGCATCCATTTGGAATTTTTTCTAATAAACGCGTTGATGATAATATTCACTGTTTTAACGCCGGTCCGCTGAAAGATCAGCTGCTAACCTTGAATGAACTTGAAGTTAATCCGTTTGTCGCTATGGAAGAACCAGATAAATAAGAGTTTCCTTTATTTATGGTAGTGGGCAAGGATGAAGAAGCAGATATAAACACAGATAGAACTTTATGCAGAGTTTTTTTATTTTGTATTTTGTTTTGTTTGGGGAATGTTAGATGGTACTAGTACCTACTTGGTAATTTTGTAATAAGCGCCCCCCTCAAATGAGTGTCCCTTCTGAAAGGTAGGAAATTAAATGAGCGCCCTGGTGCTCTTTCAGGTAATTACTAATAATCATCAGGAATTGTGAAAAATTCTTTATGACTCGATAGCATTGAGAACGCTTAATAAGTTTACTTTAAAAAGGTCTGATCCATCCTTAAAATAAAACATCAATTTTATTACAAAAGTTATGAATTGAGAGAAAAAAAAATTACTCATTTTGTTGTTATACTAAGATGTTTTTTTATTTCAGGGTTAGATCCACCTTCAGTCGAAGTCTTTAAAAATGTTGCAAAGGAAGGAGATATTGTTTCTTTTGATTGTAAACCGTCAGCCAATCCTAATTACCCGCCAAACAGTGGGTACAAGTGGTTTAGAAATGGTCAACAAATCACGTTACCTGCTGGTATCAACAATCACCTTCTAATACGAGATGCAGACCGGAATGATACCGGGAACTATACGTGTGGCATGAAGCATTATACTTTGAATATTGAAAAAACTTCTGATGCAAAGTTACTGACCATCATATGTAAGTTGACGTTACATTTATGTTTACTTTGTTACATTTCAACATGAATTATAATAACAAAACATTCTACATCGTTTGCTGGCATTTTCATAGATTTCATTTCATACCTTTTTATACCCTTATTTAAATTGATATTTTTAAAAGGTCCTTAGTCAGATATCTTAGACCAACCACAATTTCAACATGAAAGTAAACACTTGCCAATGACAGCCCAATTCCCTTTTTGCATTATTTGATTTTTTAAAAATCAAAAAGCAACTTAAAATAAACTATTATCTATTACTATGTTATTAAAGATTTTAAAGCCAACATTGTGTATAAACTTTGTATTAGTTGAGGTGCTATCATATGGGGAAAAAGCCTAATAATGTTTTCCTAATAATGTGAAGTAGAATAATGAGAGGTAGGTATAAATGAAGCTAAATTTTATAAATAAATAATTTAACTTGAAATCTTTAAGATGAAGTAGCTTATTTTGTAATAGCTACTGCAGCTACTGTTTTGCACACTTATAGTTTTGAAGTTTGGACAGATATTATTTAAAAATGAATTGAAGTCTTATGTTTGTTTTTGAATATCTTGATGCGATTTTGCACAATCTTAAGATTCTGAAGAAAGGGGGACCTAAATTTAATTTTGGCTTTTAATTGAGATTTCAAGCCTCTTGGACCGATTAATTGGTCAGTGTATTTGTCAGTTTATTCAGGTCACTTTCAATCGCAATAGAAGAAGTCATGTTCGTTGAGTTGAGTTTTATAAGTCTGTATAAGTTGTATAATTCTGTTTTTTCACCTGTGTCGTTTTTCACAGTACTTTGTACTCACTCAAGATAACATAATCGTTAAAGTTTTACACTGTTCTAAAACAGAATAATTTCAAAATAAAACCTGATTTAACTCCTGAATGTATGTAAAGAAAAAAAAAGAAAAAGAAATAAGATGTCTTATAATCCTTTTAAATTTCTAATGCCCCCCATTTTTGGAGGGCAGTTGTAATTATAGTAAACATGGTATTCTTCTTTTTTCAGTTACTTTTGTTTTGGTACAAAATTTGCCTTTCGAAATTTAAGACTGCGTGTTTTATGAAACAGGCAGGAAACTATAATTATAGAAGCTACTAAAAATAAAGCAATAGTTAGGCCTTATACATGCTCCTATTAAGATTCACTCATCTTGCATGAGTAAGCAGTAAGATGCTTCATAGGATACCACTAGAGTAGTTGATATTATAATGATAGTGAAATGATAGTTTAACCTTTCGCTACCTTTGCAGATTAGTTTTCCTGATAGGACAGCTACATAGTGGGCTCTATGAATTTCATGACATTTACATGCCTAATTTATAATGATTTTATCTCCTTTTCTTTCACTTCTAGACATGAGCAATCCTTACATCGTTTTCAATGATAACACAAGTTCAACTGTGATTGAAGGAAAAAGAGTGTCTTTCTCTTGTCGCGTGAACTCTTATTACCCAGGAATGACTATAGATTATTCTTGGGAAATTGGGCTTGACATTGTGAGCCAATCACCTGATTTTGTCATTAACTCAACCACTCTACAAGATGGAGATTACCATCGATGTCTAGTTGTTGGTAGTTTCAAGGGTGTATCAATATCCAAAAAGACAGGCGTTACCTTAGTTATTCATTGTAAGTTTATATTTTTCTTAAAATTTTTAAAATTCCAATGGTATTTGTAACCTCAGCTAAACCCATACTCTATTCCTTGATTTTGGTATGTCTTTTGTTAAAGTATAGCAAGTGATAACTGTGGGATTAAATGTTAAGATAAACAAGAACTGGTTTAACAACTTTTTTATCGTATCTAAGCAATCAAAGCATTTTCTTCTTGTTCTTGTTTTGTTATTGTTTAACACTAATTCTTCTTCGTTTTAATTTTGTAATTAACAGATCCGCCGAAGCGCATGACTCTATATCCACTTGGTGGTGTTGTCAGATTGAAACTAGATTCATCATTTCGAACCAAATGTTCTTTAAGTGATTATGGGAAACCAAAAGCTACACTATACTGGTTTAGAGGAAACGAATCATCACCATTCTTGAATGGAACACAAGGAAAAGAACTGTTCTTGGATTTTCCATCTCTAACACACAGCCATGCTGGAAATTACACGTGTAAAGGATTGAATTATATTGACTCAGTTCACAAGATAGTTGAAATTATTGTGACTGGTAAAGTCTGTTACTGTTGCTTTATATTAGTAAGTTTAAGCAATAATGCGTTACGTGAGGTGGTTAGAGTAAAAGGTGATAGCATGATCTTGATTACCTCTTTTAAAGGTATTAAGCTTTTGTTGAATCAAAAGAGATGTTGTGCTAATTAATTATTTATATAAGACTTTAAATAAATATAATTACTGGAATACTGTAGGAAGAGTATCAAGTGGTCGAAGTGATCTCTCACTGCTTTTACAGTGTTACATCGAAACTTTCTACTGTGTTAAGTGTTGATGTATTTTTTGTTCAACTACTTGCACTGTTTTTTTACCCTTTTGTAAACTGGTAAGGGCGAATCCTCAAAACCTCTCTGCAAAGCAAAACGTCCTGCTTTTTACTTCTTTTATTAGCCTGATATTTCTTTTTGAACTTATGTAAGCCAGAAAGTTAAAACTACTTATTAGAAAGCTTCATTTCATAAATTATTCATATCACACATGTTTTACAAGTGGCAGTAAGAAACCAGATTTCTAACACCAATTTATATTATAATGCCGTAAGTTGGGTTTTCCTCTGTGCCTTATTAATTATATGTGAAGAGATCAATTGTTTTCTTATCACCACCTCTTGAAAATGCTTCTTTGCTTAAACTTACTATTGTGATAGGTTTTAAAGTTTAACTTGCTGTATTGGGAAATTCTGATTTAAATCCATAATAACTCACGCCATCAATGGACATTGAGCTTACAAATTTTGTTTTCTTATACTCATTTGGATGTTGCTTCTATCTTTAAATAAAGTCTATCTTTTAAACAGTTGTTAGTCACTGTAACTGAATAGTCACCTCTTATATTTCCAATTGCTTATTATACTTCCATTAGAAAAGCCTGGGATAATGGATCCACCAGTGGTTGTTGAGACTGGAGAACATTTTATCAATATACGTTGGATTCCACCAAAGTTTGATGGGAATCAGCCAGTTGAAAGTTATAACATTGAATTACTTTGTGAAAGCTGCAACTCTACCTTTCCATACAATGGTGTCAGCAGACTCAATTTAAACATGAACGGCCTGGTGCCTGGTACAGTCTATAAGATACGCATCCAAGCAAAGAATAGAGTTGGAATGGGACCGTTTTCAAATTTTACAGAAATAGCTACTAAGCCAGGTAGAAATAGGTTCTGTTCTTCCTTGAAAGATTTTTTTGAAATACTATTTATTCCTGATACTGAATCTTTGCCAGTTCTTTGAGAGTTCCAAGTCTTGATATCGACATCTGTTGATCATTTTAATTTGTGGTAACCACGTGGCATTTTCAATCTAGTTATTTAGGCTTACCTTTGAAAGTGGAAACTTGCTTTTATTGCATATCGTTTATGCTTTTTTTTCTTTTAGCTCTTACACCTTACGCACCTACAGACTTCAAGCACATCCTTCCTCCTCTATCTTGTGCGATCATGGTCAGCTGGATGGCTCCAAACAACTCTGATATAATTGATTATATCCTTAAATTCTTTCCCAGTGATGGCAGTGAAAGCAAAGACTTGAGTCAACTATACAAGCTACCTGCAAACTTTACCATTCTTAACTTAAGTATGAAGTTGTTTGTTATATTATTTTACTACATCTATATATTAATAGCCGATTCTCCGTTTGTTTGTCTGTAAGTCACGCAAAATGGTAGATTGAGTTGTGAGTGAAATTATTTCTTTTTTTGTGTGCGACGTGAGTTCGAAACAAATACATTGCAACCCCAATCGAACGTGACTTTTTTTTTAGGAGTAACGTTTTGTTTTTATTATTATTGTCAGTTTTATATTCCCGTTGACTTGGCTTTGAATACAATACATCAACTAAGAAACTAACTGCTTAAACATTTTTGACAAAAAGCAGCAGTGGCAGAACGTGGCAGCATGTTCGGTTTGCCAGTGTTGTATCCTAACGCTTGCCTTTTTTGAACTTTTTTTTCGAGCAATCAAAATGTTTAAAAACCGAAGCTTTCCTTGCCCGACTCAGATAGGTGAAAATATTTTTTTGCTTTTGTTTTAATTTAATTTCTTTTAATTGTTATGCACTGATCTGATCGAACATGTTTTTTTATTCACTTTATTCATTTAGCACGTGCCTTTTTTTCTTTCCTCCCGTGTGATCTTTTTAAGAAGAGAAACCATTTCCCCCTTACGTTTGATAGCACCCATGTTATAGCGCGTAACTTTTTTAAAACAAAAGCTAATAAAAAGTTGAAGTTTTTTCTCTCTACGTTTTGAGTGTATTGTTATACTGATAAACGATTGGTTTTACCAGAGTTTGTGACTTCGAATCTGCTTCTGGTTCAACACAAGTTGTACGAGCCGTTTATAAGGAAATTTGACGTTTATTGATACAGTGATACAGAGCAGGTGGACATGGGCGGCTAGTATATTTTAGTTCTCATAATCTTTGAATTTCGTTTCTGATAGTGCTATTTGATAAAACGGAGAATTGCATTGCTTAAAACAAATACGAAGATACTTTAAGCATTGAGTTTAACGTGTCAGTCATAGTTGAAATTTAATTGACGTTTTCAGGAAATTAATCTAAAATTACCTGCCAATTTGAAATTTCTTTAAGATCAGTTTGAAATTTCCCGCTAAGCGAAAACATCAATCAAATTTCAACCAACCGTGTGATTAACTGATAATAATGGCTACTCACGAAATTTTTTGAAATTTCCCTCAAAGCCATGTTATTGCTAGTGCTAGCTTAATCAAACAATTTTGTGATGGAATTCAACTAAGCATATGATACAATAATGAAATCCTGGTAGATTGTTTAAGTTAACATTGAAGCTAATATTTTTGTCTATTCGTTCTTATTATGATGTTTTAGAAAAATATAAGGCGTACAATTTGACTGTGTATGCAAGGAATGGTAATGGCGATGGAAGTCCCGCACATCTTTATAACATATTCACAAGAGAAGAAAGTAAGTTCATTTGATATTATGCCATTTCGTATTTATTATATTCTTCCTATAATAGTTCATTTCTGTGAAACTTTCTTTTGAGATGGTCCCAGTTCATTCACAGTTCATTCAAAATATCAGAAAAACTGGAAATTATCTTTAATGTGTATCAAAAAGAAAGTTCCACTACTGTCAATTTTGCATTTTTGTTGCAGTGGTAAAATCTTGAGTGATCTAATGAAATCATTAGAAATATTGGGTCATCAGGAAATCCAGGATCTGCTTGAAAAACCAGCCTGTGAACTTGGAGAAGTAGATAGACATACCATTATGTAAACCCACCTAGCGACAAAATATTAATGTTTGTGATTTCAAAAGTGGAGTTCATTTCTGCCATTTTAGAATTAGGTTCCATGCTATAGTTTAGTACAGCTACCAGCTATACAATTTTAAAGTGAAGGTTAATAGTCTGTGATTTAAAGATTCATGGACAACAGGCTATTTTTTTGACAATGATCGATTTTGAACAGCTTGTGTATACATGATTTGAATAAAAATCTCGTGTGTTCTGCTTTTTTGAAAAATAATTTGTGAATTGTTTCTTTATGAAGTAATATTTTTCTCTCAGAGGTGAAGATCTATAATGAACAAATATTTGATTTGTGGTTCATCCTACTGAAACTGACAGAAATATTTCCTAAGAAGCCCTGATATAAGCACATAATTTGATAACAGTAACTGGAAACAAAACTGTGTGACATCAGTTTTTATTGCAGTATTAAAAGCATTCATATCTTAGATGTTATTCTTTTAAATTGTTCTTTCTCAAACTTATCATAGAACCTGAACGAGTTCGATCTGTTGAATTTATTCTTGGACAAACAAGTTTGACAATTACATGGAATCCGCCAAACAATATTTTCGGAGAACTTCAGGCATACTCAGTAAGTGTGTGTATATTGATTTTAATCATTAAGGAATTTTTTAATATTATTTGAGCAGTCATCAACTGACTCCTACTCTTTAGTCTTGGCACTCTTCGAATTCTCATCCTTTAACTGTTCAGGTTCCAACATGCCACAAGAACTTTTATTCATCTAGCTCCCCTTTTCTCACCTTGTAGCTAGAGGTTTTGACCTTGCAGGGAGAAACCTATTTTTGAAAAAAATAATGTCAAAATGACTTTGCAAGATTTGAAAAGAAGAATCAATGTGAGTGATATGAGTAATGGTACTCAACCATGTCAGATTCATAAAATTAAATTACTTTGACAGTTTGGTCAGAATCTCCAACTTTCCCTTTTTTCACCAAATTTTAAGAAAATTCAAACTCCGCTTAGTCATGCTGCTGTTGTATGTGCAAATGTTCAAAAAAGTTGAAGCACGTCCAAATTTTGGCCTGAATTAAGGTAACTTAACCTTTTTTCACCAAATTTGAAAAATCTTGTATTTTTAAAAGTAACCTTAGGTATGTTCAAAAAGCGAAATGTAACCTTTTTCTTTATTACTTATCACTGCAAACTGTTTCTATTCTGAAATGATTTTGTTTCAGGTTTGCCACAAAAGAGCTGATTCACAGGATGATATGAAATGTGTCAATACAACAGCTACTTCCTACAACATCACAAACTTACAGCATGCACAATCATATAGATTACAAGTCAATGTTTTTAACAACCTCTTTTCAACTACAAGCTTTGAGTATACGAGATCTACTATTGGTTTAGGTATGGTACCTTATTAAAGAATCATATAATATTGTCATGAGGGAAATAAACATTTGTTTATTTTAGTCAAACCTTCTATGATTAAAAACAGGGCAAGTTTAAAATTCAGTTCATTCTGTTAGTTAGCGACACGTGTCAGCACCATAGGCATGTTTGATGTCTTCATCAAAATTTAGGCTTTAAATATTCTAGTACTAGATATTCACCTTTCTCTCACCTTTCTGATTTTCAGCTCCTCCACCTATACCTTCAGTTCCAGAACCCGCAAAGAGTAAAATCACAAGAAATACATTTGCTATCACTATTGTTCGTTTTGATGAAAAAGATGGAAAAGTTGAGTATGTATGTTTTTATAAAAAAGAGTTTGCAAATCTCTTTGTTGTTTGTTATATCTGAAAACATTATTGACCTTAGGACAGGATAGTGGCAGAAATCCTTTAAAATACCAAGATTTACCTTTTCTTTCTAATACTATCGCTACAGCTACTACTTCTTCAAGTTGTGTTTTGAAAACTTTGTTAGAAATGATTCAGACCATCCTTGTTGCAAATCCATTTTGTTTCTCATGAAGTAATTTCAAGAAGGTTGTTGTGTGTAGTAAACAAACATTATTGACCCAGTATGGTTGAATGAATTGAAATGACCGAGTTTCTCTACTACAACTACAAGTTTTTTTGCTGAAATTGAGACAATGCTTGTTACAAACTCATTTTTTTTCTCTACTTGTAGTTTTTTCATGACTGCAGCCTATTGATTATATATCAAGGAAAAGCATTTTGTTATCCTTTAAGACCTGAAATAACGGATTTACGTTAATTTATATTAAATCAAAATAACATTTTAAAGAGCTGTGGATAACTTCGTTCCACATCGTGAAAAATGTTTTTGATTTGGACATTCATGCTTTTATAAGTGTTTGACTACTGTGAACACATACAGTGGACTCTCCATATAACGAACCCCCGATATAGCGAACATCTCGATTTTACGACAAAAAAAGGTTAAATCCAGTGTTAATAGAGGAATATCGTTATCATTTCAACGATCATTAATATGCTATTTCTTCAATTCAAATCAAATTCAAATTCTTTTTGTCCTTTCAAAAGCTTTGTTAATCAACTTCTAGTTGAGAAATACAAGTGATAGCTGGTATAATGCCTAATAATTTGTTTGGTAAATAGATTAATTTATTCTAAGTTATAAAGTTCAATCTACCCGATGCAAATGGAACGATTCGGATCGAAGCTACAAACTGTAAAAGACGCTTTTTTTTCTTTTATTTATGGTAAGGCGTATACGAGCAGTGAATCGAAATGAAAAGGGTAAATATCTCCATAACAGATAAGTATAAAGCCCTGCAGAAAATTGCAGAGGCAAAAGTGCAAACAAGATCATTGCAGAGGAACATGGCGTAAACAAAAATGCTGTTTCGGCTTGGGTAGCAAATAAGAGGAACATCACAGAAGCTTACGAATCAGGCCAGGTAAACTCTAATAGAAAAAAATGAAAAAGAGTGACAATATAGATCTTGATGAAGCTGTTTTTTTATGGGTCAAAAATGCACGCTCAAACGATTTTGATATTGAAAAAAGTCAATATTCTGGAAGCAATGGCATTACTTAGTGAAGCTTGGGAGAGTGTAACACCAGAAACAGTGGTCAACTGCTTTGAATTAGATGAAGATGATCCATTCAAACTCCTTGCAGCTCAGATGGAGGATTTCCAAAGCAATTACGGTGACGAAGAATCTTCAATTGACTTCACAGTCAGTAGCTACGTAGACGCAGATGAAGATGTTCAAACGTCCGAGATGGATCCCATGACTGACCAGGAAATCATCGATTGAGTCCGGTTAGGCGATGACGAGAATGATGAGGACAAAGATGAAATAGAAGAAATTGATCAGGACACCCGAACGACTGAGCCATCCAAGAAAAGCGAGGTTCGTCAAGCTTTGGAAACCCTTCAACGATAATGTCTTTTCCATGACGAAGGGGAGGCAATGCGAAAGAAAATTACAGCAATTGAGAGGATGTACGAAATAGAGTTATTGAAGAAAAAAACATGAGTCTTTGATAACAAACGTTTTTACAAAAAACACAACCAAACATCAAAACTTTATGGAAAGATGCGTAGTTTTGTTTAAAAATGTTGTTTTTTCTTGCCACTTTCATTTTCACTGTTCCAAACTTCCTTAATTCAGACATCCTTTCATGGACTTTTAAAATCAGAACTGAAAAATTATTCCATAAGTTATCATACGAATTTAAAAATAAAATACGAATTTAAAGCATTTCTGTTCGAAAGGGTTACGAGATTTAAAAGATTTAGGGAAAATTTTCTGATTTTTTCTCACCTTTCGATGTAACGAACTCTCGATATAACGAACTTTTTTCATTTCACCTTGATCGTGAGTCTACTGTAGTTGTAATCGAAACTTTCAGTTTATCTCCTCACCTGGTAAAGGTACTAGTGCAATTGCTTATGATGATTCAACGTTGATACGGAATGATTCGTGATGAACTATCTATACACTATACACTCTAATAACCACAACCTACTTTTTGTCTTAAAATCTTCACTATTCATTACCAAGAAACGTATAATTCAGAAAAAGGTTTTCATCACTTAGATTTTCTACTCTGCAATAAAACAAATTGATAAAAAAAGTAATTTATCTTACTTTGTAGCCAATATAATGTTATTGTGATGCCGTTAGCTAACAACCAAGTCCCAAACAGATCCCCAAACGATTATTCGAATTCTGAAATTGCGGATTTTGTTGTGGGACGACTTTATTTTGTTGAAGACAATCAACAGTTCGTTGTTGGCAATGGAGATATTACTGGGAGGACAAAGAGGGCACTTGGACGTATGTGACATTTTCTTGAACTTTTGAACTATAAGTTTCAGGTCATCAAGGTTATCGAATTGGTCCAAATAAATTATAACACTTCATTATAGTTTTAAAGGAACTAGTGTTACAAGTTACATTAGTACTACTTCTCAATAGAAAATCGATTACATATTTTCTAATAACCCATGTTAAACATGCAAAATTTAAAACCAACAATACAAATGTTGAATTTGATCTTGCATATGATTTACCATATTTTCTAGAAATATTGCTACATTTTGACTATTTATAGTGTGGTACCACATTTTTCAAATCAGTGAAATTATTTTAATTTTGTAGTGTATTCATCCTTGTTTTTATGTATTTCATACTAGGTCCTGATAATCCGCCATTAAAAGAAAATACGACATACATAGCTTTTGTTAGAGGATACATTACAGAAAGTGTTTATCAGTCATCACCATGGTACCAGCCCGTGAAAACAACAATAAATACTGATCCTGGTGGTGACAAAGATGGTGATGATGATGATGATGATGATGGCTTAAGTATGTTCCATTCCTTCTGTCTAAGCAGATTTTGAGCTACACTTAAAGATATTCCATCAGCTTATCTTTCATGACTGCAGGCTTTGCCATGACAGCTACACAGTTGCGTACCTGCATGCTGTCAGGTAGCTAAAGCTATGCAACTGATTTTTTGCATAGTTAGCTTTATGAAAAAGTTTTCTTGTGTATATTGTACAATATTTCTTGCTAAAAAAAATAAATCCAAATCTGAGTTGCTCCTATTCTTTTATCAGTTAGTTTCTTATTAGATTTCGCTAAGCGAAAGATATTGGTTTCGGCGGCGTTCTATCTATCTATGTACGGCGAAAGTTTTTTAGGACCACACTTACTAACTTAAACTTCTTTTATTTCTATTCCTTTTTTCCTTGCTGTTATGGCCATGGTGAGCGAATGCTTTTGATGGCTGAACTTACTAACTTTTATTAAAGTTCTTTTATTTCTATTTCTATTTATTTCTATTTTTTCCTGTTCACATGGTCATGATATGTTTTCGTATACTTCGTGTGAGCTATAAACTGTATTTAACACTACTCACAAAAAAGGATCTTTCCCTGCTAAAGAAAAAACAAAAAGAAGGGTTTCAGTTACTTTTTTGATTCGAAGTATCACTGTGAAATTTAAATTAAGCAAAATTTAGTTACACTTTTGATGTTGATAAAATGCTTCGAAGAATATCAACTGCAGTAAAGAAGCTTTAGTTTAGTAGAAGCAGTTTTAATTTTTAACTTTACTTCAAACCGTCTAACAAACTATTTGTTTGTTATTGGATTTGTCTATTTCGTTTGAGTATTTTGGATAGATTTTCGTTTTTTAAAATTTTTTCGAAGAAGACATTTTTTTTTCTCTATTGGCTCACATTTTTCTTATAAAAAATCACTTTTTACAAAAAATTCATGGTTACAACCCATGCAAGTATATTTCTTTTGTTTCAATTTGTGATGTATTATTAATAAAGTTTGGTTTACACCATAAAGCTTTTTTATTTCTATGTTTACACTAGCAGATTTTTTTTAAAATACAAAATGACAACAGTAATGTAACTTTCCTCAAAACAGGGAGGTTACGCAGAAGTATGAAAACACGTAGGGTTATGGAGACACAGGTTTATTAATTCCGCTCTGCAACCCAATGAAACCCCCGAGTATGTATTTAGAATGGACATTATTTATAGGGGCGCTATTCTTAAAAACATAAGCGAAATCTTTCGACCCTCCGGTTGTCTTGTTGGTATTTGTTCCCTCCTCATGCGTTCAAGTCCGGTGAATGTAATCTTGTGTTC
This sequence comes from Turritopsis dohrnii, assembly GCA_027922465.2. NCBI lineage: Eukaryota > Metazoa > Cnidaria > Hydrozoa > Anthoathecata > Oceaniidae > Turritopsis > Turritopsis dohrnii. The sequence continues at coordinate 811,768 of BQMF02000048.1, read as the reverse complement.
TATTGAAATAATAAGTATGAAAATAAAAAAAATCTTTTATAAAGTCACTTCCTTTTATGTTTCATTCAGTAGATTTGCATGGCCATACAAACAACAGATTGTTATACAGATCTGCAAAATTGAGCAATTTTTTTGTCCAACCGTAAAGCCTCTACCCTTTCTCGTTTTGTTATAGGTGGTGGTGCTATAGTCGGGATTGTTATTGCTGTCATAGTTGTTTGTGCTGTCGTTGCAGTATTGGTGTATTTCTGCAGCAGAACTCATGATGAACATGAGACCATTCGTATGACAGAATTCAAAAAGTAATGACGCCTTACCAAAAAATGTCAGAATACCAGAGGCAGTAGCAAGGCTAATGTTAAATCTCACTAAGTTATTTTTGGATTTTCTATGATCTGTGAACAGTGATACTAACTCAAATCTATAATTGTGCTGTCAAGATAAATTGAGGTGTTTGGGATCACATTTGGAAGAAAACCAACACTGAGAAGAAAGCTTCATCTTTCATCTCGTAGACTGTTTTTCAATTTTTTATAAAGATATTTTATATTTCTGATCATTTGTTATATTCTTATTTTTTTATTTCTTCTTTGTGGTTAATTATATAGGACTGTAGCAACATTTCATTGGTTTCAATGTAATGTAATGAAATTATCAGCCATGGGTTTGCCTTGAGGAGTTTGTAATTGTTATTGTTTATTATTGTTTGTTATATAGTTATTTAATGGGTATATATTAAAATTTATCAAATGTCTTTTAATTTGATTTTGTATTTGTTCTTATATTGCTTCGTTATATTTTAACGATTTATTTGTTTCTTTATTTCAGTATAGAATCGTTTTTCTACCAATCATAATTTGCGTATCTTTCTTTGGTGTCTCTTGATGCTTCAATGTTTTCAATAATCTGAACAGTGTTGTTCTCTTTAACTAATTTTCATTATTTCACCATCTACGTAACCTGTATGGTAACCCATTCTTTATTTTTGAATTAACATTTAGATTGATATGAATTAATAGTGAATAGTTAAACAAACACAAAGCACAGAATGGGATGGATTTTCTTGGTTGTCCTATTTCTCCAGCTTTCTTTTTGTACAGGTAAGAAACTTGATAGTTGATATTATCTGACGAATTTAAAATTTCAAATAATGGTTGTTGTCTGTTTGTGATCAACTATTTTAGAGATTTGTTGCTCTGATAAGTTAATATCTCCACATCAACCCAATTGTTTAACTTCCCATCACTACTGTCATGAACCCTCCCCACCCACCCCCCCCCCCAAAAAAAAAAAAAAAAAAAAAATCAACAAAAACCAAAAAAAAACCAACAGTTTTTTCAGTAAGTAAGCAATGCCATTGGTTTCATACCACCATTGCCTTTTTGTAACACATCTTCAATATAACAGCACTTCATCTAATATTTTGCATGACAGGGAACGGAGTCATAGGTTAGGATGATTAAAATGATATTGAAGTTTCCAATATTTTCATTCAATTTGTGCCAAATCTTAGTCGAATTATAATTTTTATATTATAGAACCTTTAAAATATTGTTTATAATGTTTATAAACTTTTGTCTTTCAGGTAATGAAGCTAGTGTGGAAAATTTAGGATCAAGTACTACATTAGACAGTGGCCAAAAACTGGAGTTGAAATGTCATCCTGACAATGCTACAGAATACCAGTGGTCTTTCCAAACAACTGCAGTTGGTGGATCATCAGCTTTGATACCAGGTGCAGACATGCAAGTATACAATAAAACTGTCAGTCGTAATGATGATGGCTTTTATATGTGTCAAGTCAATGGGAATAGCACAACTTTATCGGATCAATTACGGATAATAGTCAACTGTGAGTAACATCCTATTGCTTACCAAAGTCGTGTTTGTATTTTTCATCAAAATCCTGTTGAACATTTATGTATGTTACATAAAAATATAAATTTTTTGTTTTTCTTTTCATTTAAGATTTAGAGAATGCTATTTTGACAGTGAACCCCACAACTCCTACAGAGGGTGATACTACCACACTCACATGTGATGTGACTACCAATCTACAACCTGAAGCTGTAACTTACATATTTATCAAAAATGGAGGTAGCATTCAAACAGAAACTGAAAACACTTTCTCCTTCAATAAAATTTCGAAATCTGATGATGGAAACTATTCATGTATTGCTCAGGCTAGGTCATTACAAGTGTCTTCAGATGATGTAATAATATCAGTGCAAGGTAAGTTTCTGACAACATCATACCAAGAATTTGTCAATTTGATATTCTCAGATTGTCTTAACTATGTTTAACTATTTCTGTTTATTTTCAGAATTGTTTCCAAAACCATCTTTATCCTATACTGGATCAATGGATTCAGGAAGCCAGAGTACTCTGAGTTGTTCTGTTAATACAGTATTATCGCCAGTTGAATACAAATTTAGTAAAAATCAGACTAATCTAACATCTTATCAAGCTGCACCAGCACTTACTATTGCCAATCTCCAAACAACGAATGATGGTACTTATACATGTACAGTGAAGATTAATGACATTGAAAAGACATCCGATACATATGATCTTAATGGTAAGTAGAAGTGAAGAGTATGATAGACCTTTAGGTGATGCTTGATTGATATATATAATAGTTGTATTGAAGCAAGGCTCATTAGTCAAGTTATGAGAAAACATAGGAAGGATGGATGAAAAGAAGATGTATGAATGAAATACAAACTGACACCAATAAATTACATTATAATTTCTGAATAATTTCACAAAAAGTTGCTTATTGTTGATACCATTGTATTATTTATTTACAGTGCAGTTGAAGGTATCACTAACTGTCAATCCAATGAAGGAAGGTGAAAACCAAACCATAACATGTGATGTAGCAGGAGGAGAAACTGTCAATGTGAAATGGAAGATAAATGATGTAGAAGATGCTACTGCCTCTGGAATAACTTATGAGATCATAAATGTACAACGTTCTATGAATTTACATAGTTATTCATGCACAGCAACTTCGGGTAACGGTAAAGTCAGCAATGCCAGCAGCACTCTTCAAGTTTACTGTAAGTGTGTTGTTATAGATTATTTTGTATCATAGCACAACAAAGCATAGTACTAACTTGGGTTTCAATGCTTTTGAGGATATTTTGATGATAAACAAATTTGCATCTATCTGTTAACAGCGTGGCATAATAAGAAGTATACAAGCTATTAAATGACATAGTCATTTTTATTTTGTTCATTGAATTTCATTTGCAGGGTTTGACAAGCCAAACATAACCCTTGCTGATCAGTATCCAGAAGAGGGAGCAAATGTCATTTTTACTTGTAATGTAAATGCCAATCCTTCACCCTCAACTTATAAATGGTATAAAGAAGGAGTATTGATCGGTGGTGAGAATGCAGAAGCTTATTCAATAAATCAAGTTTCCAGGATTAACAGTGGTAATTTTACATGTGGAACAGAAACTACACAATTTACCACTGAGAAAGTGTCAGACAAACAACTACTGACTGTTCTATGTAAGTTAAAGATATTTATTTTTTCTCTTGACTTCTCTCACCAGAATATTTGTGCTTGTGTTTGTGGTGATAGGTGATGTTCTCTTTTATCTTTTCTGTTTTCTCTTGATTTACTTCAGTTTACTGAAATTTGTTTAAATGTTGTTTGCTAATATTTATTTATCTTTGTTTATTTATAATTTTACTACAATTATTTTCTGCTAGCGACGGTAGCCTTTAATCTTCCATAAGTTCTAATTTTGTAACTTACATTGCAGCTTCTATGTTATTGTAATTGTTGTTTAGTTTCCTTGATTTTGAAATAATCTCAATAAGAACAGGGAAAAAAGCAAACAAAAAGAAGAGATGAAAAACAAACTCAAATGATAAGATATATACAATTATAGCCAGAGAATCTATATTTCATTTCTGGTTAGCTGATGTTGATAACAACATGTTGCAACAACATAGCACTTGACTCCTCTAAAATAATAATGCAGTCCTTCCAAAATATGTCAACAACATTTCCCACATATGGTTGAACTGAAAGCACTCACAACAGTTCAGCCATTTTAAATTTATGTTAATAAATAAAGCAATAAATGAACAAAGCAGATCCCTTTGCTAAGTATTAACAAATTTCATTTTTAAAGACATATAACGATTTATCTTGTTGAGTGTATCATCCAATGACGTCCATTTACTTTTTCTACCAATGAAAATACTCCCATGCACTCAGGTTTATTCTGGTTTTGTTTATGTCTTTATTGACGCTTGTTAATTTATTCTTTAAGGAACACAGAAAAAAAAAATAAAAGCCATTTGCTATACCATTTGACATTATATAAGTAAACATCATCCTCTGCTTTATGTGAGCAGCCATATTTAACCACTGTAAACAAAAGTAAGATCTTCACAATCAAAATAATGCTTTATATTCTTCTTTCTTCCACTTGTTAATTATTTTTTATTTTCTAGTGAATTATGTGTTTTTAGTAGTCATATTACGTATTCTTTTTTATTCATTTGATAGATCTTGACCAACCAACTACAACATTTTTGGATGGAACAAACACACCATTTATTGAAAATGAAGAAGTTGCTATCGATTGTGTAGCTGGACTTCACTACACAGGACTGTCACTGTCTTATGTTTGGTCAACAGGCGCTGATGTAAATGTTAGCAATACACAAACATTAAGATTGAGTAACATAAACAGAAATCAAAATGGTACATACAAGTGTACAGTGATCGGTGAAGTTCATGGTAAAACACTGCGAAACGAAGTTGAACAAAACATCATTGTATACTGTGAGTTTTCTTTAAGGCTTTAAATCTGACGCTGTCATTCAAGTTAACAGTTGGAACATTTCTGTATTTGTAATTCTGATATTTGTTTATTCTTTAAGATCTGGCTGGACCTCTCATTTTCACCAACAACGATTTTGAAATTCGTATTGGAAATGCATTATCTATTGGTTGTTATTCAAATGAGTATGGCATTCCTCCAGCAGAGTTATCATGGTATAATGATACATCATCACGATTAATAGTTCCTGGCAAAATTGCCGATCGAGTTGATTTAGTCGTTGCTTCTGTTGACCGATCGCACACTGGAAACTACACCTGTGTTGCCAATAATACAGCTGGAAAAGCTTCAAAATCATTCTACTTGATTGTAACTGGTGTGTAGTTCTTGAAATGTTTTGATAGTGGTGTTTAAAAAATAATGAAATGAAATACTTAACTTTCCTTCTTTCATGTTGTAGAAGTTCCTGATGCACCAATAGATCTGTTAGTCCAAACACAAGATTCCACGCACATAGTCTTCACATGGAATTCACCCTTATTTGATGGAAATAAACCGATCACAACTTACCTGTTTTATCATCGATTGAAAGGAAATGGAGTATTCACCTCAGTAGATACACAAAATCAAAGGACTTATAATCTGTCTGGATTAGATCCAGGAAAAGTATATGAGGTGAAAGTACAAGCTGTAAATTCCATTGGTCCTGGAGTGGAGTCCGCTGTTGTGGAAGTAACAACAGGAGAATCACGTATGTGAAACTTTGTTCCTAAATTTTGCAATGCTTGTTTTAACGTTTTTATTGGATTATTATTTATTTTCAAATAAAAATGACGTATTGGTTTTAGCACCAAGTGCACCGAAAGACTTCAATGCAGAAAGTCTGAGCCAAGCAGTGAAATTAAATTGGCAAGTACCGAATCCAACAAATGGAAATATCACAGGCTACCGTGTTTGTTACGTTCGTGACACTGATGATGGCAAAAAAGTCAGCAGTACTGAAACTTGTGTAGATGTTGGATTAACACTTGAGTATAATGTACCCAATCTTGGTAAGAGCTTTTGATAACTTCACTTTCTATAAATCTCTAGATGAGCATTCAACGATATCTATTTTGCTTGTGTGTTTACTGTAACAGTCATAAGGAAAAAAGAAAAAGTTTTTGCTACTGGGTATAGGTTATAACATATTGAATTAAAGTATTGTTTAATCATCATTGATGGCATGATTTTATGAAGTGGTCACATAGAAAGACTACTTTGAAAATAATACTATCACTTATTTCTTATAAAAGAAAGGATTTTTTTTGTGATTTCCTTTTGTATTTTGGTAATGACCATAATTTCATGCTTAAATACAGCTGAAGTTAACTTTGATTAGCTACAAACATTTATGCGATCTTGGACAAGGAACCTTTCTTCTCTTTTTGTATTGTTGTTATTGTTGATTTTTTAAGGAAAGTACAGTGGCTATAACTTTACTGTAGCTGCACAGAATAGTAAAGGATATGGTCTCAATGCAACTCTTACAGTCATTCTGACGCTTGCTGAAGGTAACACTAATGTTAGCTGATGATAACCCTTAATAGAGTCAAAATGCCTGGTTTTAATTTTCATTAGTATGTTGTGTGACAATTTTTATTAAATATTCCTTCCTTTTAGAACCAACTGTTGTGCGAAATGTTAATATCACGGCTAGTGCAAGAAGTTTCCTTGTCACATGGAATGAACCAGAGAATATTTTTGGTATTTTATTGGGCTACAATGTACGTTTTAAAGGAAGCCAACAAATTTTGATAAAACGATATTATCATTTCTCTTTGAATCAACTGCTTCCACTCAGTCAGACGCAATTTGATGTCAGCCAACATTTTTGGTCATGTGCCTACAGTGATGGACATAAATTTTTTTTTCCTTAGGTTTCATACCGAGAAAGTTCATCACAACCATCATTGTTTTGTCGAGATATTATGAGAACACAATGTAACATAACTGGTTTGAGTCCTTTCCGCGAGTATGTAATCATCATAACGGTTAAAAATCAACTCTTTTCAAAACCATATCAAGAACATTCAAAGACTCTTGGCGTTGGTATGTAATTTAAAACCATTAAATTGTCATAAAATTATCAGAGATTCAAGTTTGATTTGATGAACTTTGTTTGAAACCTACTATGATAGCTTTCTTGTGGTATGGACATAAACATAAACTATTTCTGTAATTTCAATTTGTAGCACCACCACCACTAACTGAAGTTTTACCTGCTCCTCCAGACGGAAGCATCGATAAAACCAGTTTTGTCATAAAAATATTACCATTTAATGGTTCAAATGGAGCGATAAGGTATCTGTTTGTTTCCTAATATTGTTCTTTTGCGAGTTAAGCTTCAGAAACACATTTTATGGCAATACTAACAAATCAAATAATAAACAGGTGTATAAGCAGCCATTCAGATCAATCCTGTCTTTCAAAAAATATAAAACTTCTATTCAGCTGATGAATAATGGTTAAAGAAACTCAGAAACTCTTCTGATCACTTATATATTTTTATATTATTTTATCCTTGACTTAGCATAAGTTTATATCATGTCGTTAACAAATATAAAAAACAAGAACCCAACTATAATTTGTTTTCTGATTGGTATACTTTCTTACCACTTTGTATTTCATTCTTTCTTAATTAATCGCCCTGTTGACTGTAAACACTTGATGTGATAGCGGGCTTATCGCACCACTGCAAAACTATAACCAGGCCAGGCTGCAAGATAAAGTTTTTGGATTCTTATCCTGTGTTCCTTAACAGTATATGTTATATGGGTCAACTAAGACAAAAGTATCAAAGGCAGTTAACTTCTATAATTTCACATGTTTCAGGAACTATGATGTCATTGTTTTTGAACTTCCCAATGAGCAAGTCCCAGCCAGAAAACCATCTGATTACTCTAACGACGAAATCAAAACAAATGTGGTTGGAAGGTTGACAACCCTTCCACAAAATCAGTTATTTACAGTTGGTAATGGCGTTGTTAGCAAAAGGAAAAGACGTGCTTTAGGAAGTAAGTCATAAAATTGTTGCATTTCGGATTGCTACAAAAATGTGAACGGACTTACAGTGAAAGTTTGATCTATCAAAAAGTTGAACAAAACTCCTCATTCTTATTTTTGTAATAGGTCGACAAAACGGATCTTTGAATTTAAGTTTCATGTGCATGGTACATCATTCCTATCGAAATTTCACTTCAGTAATGACATACGTTCTATTGAAAATTGTGACGGTTTTAAGGAAAAAGATACAAGCAATGAAATCAATATTTAAAAGGCTTTTTAACATTTCAAAGATTCGCCTTCTGTATATAAACTCATAAAAGCGCTATTGATGTGCTTAGAATAATATTTGTGACTTCCTTACTAGACCCGAACAACCCAGGGCTTAAGGAAGACACAAATTATGCTGTGTTTGTTCGTGGTTACGTCTACGATGATGTTTACACAAGTACTGATTGGTATAATGTTGTCAAAACAAATTCTGAAGATAGTACTGGTAAGTTGTTGTATACTTTAACTAGTATACTTAAGGGTAATGATTATGCTGGTACTCCTAATAACTTGAGTGAATTAACAGCCTAATCAATATAACAAAAACACAAGTAGACTTCACATTTTGAATAGATAATGGCTTCGAAGAACTTTTAAAAGTAAATCCAATTTTGACCTAATCTAAGAACCGTATATACTTTATTTCCACCTTATAAATTTGTGAAGATTTAAGAATTTTTGAAGCTCGGTTTGATTTTGGCATAATATACACTCCGCAAAAATGACTAAAATCAGTACCTTCAAACATTTTTCAAACTGCTCATTGATCAGGAAAGTCTTAAAATGAAAGCAAACAAGTGTTGAAATATCCTCTACATGACAAAGGATAGATTAATGTATCAGAAGCTAAAAATTATATTATTTGAATTATTATACATTGTGCAGATGCTGGGCTTATCATTGGTATAGTTATTGCCATCGTGGCCGTCCTTGTGATTATCATATTAGTGGTATTCTTCGTCAAAAGAAAGAAAGATAGAAAAGATATCGGCCGAGATGAAACTCAACTAAAACGTTCAATGAAAAAGTCCTTCCGTGGGTTTTCTCCTCCAATACAGGGTAAGTCATTTTCATACAGAATAAGTCATTTCTATACGATATTTCTACGCTATGATGTTAAGTTGGAATGTTTATGAATAGACTACATAAAAAGCAGATTTCACTCCTGTCCTTGTGTTTTTGTTATCGGTAGCTGGCACTGACACTGGTGTAGAAGCCATTACAGTACAAACACAAACATTTTCAACTATTAAGCAAACTGCAAAATGTTTCTATGACATTTTCTCAGTAAAGTACGCATTGAATATACAGTTTGATTAATCTTATTCCTAAAGCTTAGTGTGCTTCTTTATAGTCTGATTATTGACCTTCTCATGAATTGCACCTCTTTCAATCTTAGCAAACATTGTCTTGGGTCCAATAAAATTAATGATAACATTCTCTTTCGTGACACCACACCTCATGGATGATGAAAGTTAACGATCTCACTTAAGATGGGCAGGAACATTAATGCTATTTTTGTTTGAAACAAGATATAAATTCATTCCTCATGATTATGCTTATTGATGGATGTGTTTTTCCATTTCATCATGTCTTCTTTATGCTTCACCTAGATAATACCATGGTTTGTGAACAGATCAGTGTGTATTTCTCCTTTAGATCCTACAATACCAGTTCCTCCTGATCGATTCGAAGACCATGTTAATCAATTAAAGGCTAACGGAAATTACGGCTTTTCACAAGAGTACCAAATGATAAGCCGAGAACTTGACTTTACTTATAGTAACACTCGACTGACAGACAATGTTAACAAGAACCGTTATCACAATGTTCCAGCATATGATGACACACGTGTCTTGCTTAACATCATGGATGGTGACAAACATTCGGATTACATCAATGCAAACTTTATTGAAGGTATGTCATCAAAAAACGTGTTTTTATTTTCAAATAATAAGTATCACACAACATGCGTGAGAGGAATACGCATTTGAACTTTGTCTGAATAATTACAATTGCGAAAGAAACATACTTGATTTAGTTTCAACTGATGTAGTATGCAATAAGTCTGCAATAAGTCGAATGAATGAAGTCAATCAATAAATCAAATAATTTCCATCCTTACCTGATAGCTTACTCAACCTTAAACATAACATCAACTATCAATTTCACTTTTGTTTAATTAAAAATGCGTTTGTCATGCCTCACATCATCCTTGTGGGTATTTCCTGTCTTGACTAACCAGCAATTGTGACTCTTTTAAAAGGTTTGCACTTCAGTGTTTATACGAATGTCAAAATGTTAGTACTCTAATCTTGTTGATTTTATAACCACTTCTTGTAGGATTTCATTCTAACAAGGAATATATTGCAACACAAGGACCCATGCCAGAAACCGTCTTTGATTTCTGGAGAATGGCTTGGGAAACTGAAGCCACTACAGTTGTCATGGTAATGTATTTTATCACTTTGTTTATGGTAGCTTGAATTGATTTTAGCTCGATGGTTGTAATAGTTTTTAGAAGAAGTGCTATGAAGTAATTTTTCCTGTAATTTTAGCTGACACGTTTAGAAGAAAAAGGCCGAGACAAATGTGCCCAGTACTGGCCCGATAGCGGTAGTTTGTCTTTGAAAGACATGATTCTTACTGCAACGGAAGTCAACGAGTTTCCTGATCATGTGGTGCGCACTTTCCATTTGACGCGTACAGGTCAAGCTATAGAACGAATCGTCAAACAATTTCATTTTACAGCATGGCCAGATTTCGGTGTGCCCGATGATCCTTCAGCCTTGCTTGGTTTCATTCGCAAAGTCAACAATTGGAAGGGTATGTCTAGCGGCCCTGTGGTAAGTGCTGTTAAACTTTTTGTAAGATTCTGATCTTTTGGAAATTTACCGTTCCCGGAATGTTATTATCTATCTCATTAATACTGAATACAACTACCACAATTAATCTACGATAATTCTTCAATCTGCGAAGGAGTGCATTCCTATAGAAGTGTATACACAAATTCAAGGAAAATACTCTTCATTACAGTGGATTTTGTGCGCAGTGGGAAAATTTCAAGTGGAATTTTCAAGATGTGAAAAAAGTTAATTTTGCAAAAGTTTTTTTTTTTTGAAACCACTGCTCTAAATAACTTGTGAGAATGATGTCGGATTTGTTTGCGAAATACTTTTATTTTTCCATGGAGGACGTTGAAAATGTATTATGTATTACAGAGATACTACCGTTACCTATTCTTAGTTTAAGTTGCGTTTCCTTAGGTTGTCTTAACCTAATCAAACTGTGATAATGGAGTTGAAATGTTTGTTTTCAGAAATGTTTGAAATTTCTAATGTTCTACAGGTTTATTAAGTTGCCATCAATTGGTAGTTCTAATAAATGATACCACGATGATTGAAGATCTGTGTTGCTCTATGTCCTCTTCATGAGTTGTTTGAAGACATTAATACCTTCCATTAACTTGTCAAGTTCTAGTGTTTAGTGTTAAAATCATGTCATCTTCCTTTCAAGTTAGTAAAAGGTTGAATGAAGAAATTATCTTTGGATTTCTTGCGTTGACTATGGAAAATGATTTTTGAAACTTTTCTAAAAAGCCTCACGTGGCCAAATTGACGATAATTAAATAAGTTGAAGTTGTATTTCTTCTTACGGTATAGATTGTCCATTGTTCGGCTGGTGTTGGTCGTACTGGAACATACATTACCATTGATACACAAATCAAAAACATCAAACACAAGAAAGACATCACCATATTTAACAATGTTCAAACCATCAGGTAAAGTTGTTGTCATACGTTTTCTTGTGCACCAACATCAATATGGTAGAAATTGCTCAATAGTACTTTTAATAGAAATCAGATCCATTGTGTGCCATTGTACATCATATGTATGTTTATAAGGTGTAGTTTATACGGTCGAACTTTTACCATGACCTGTACTTATGAAAACTCTTGCATTCTTAAGTAAAAGTTTTGACAGTGTCTAATCGCAGGTCAATTCATTTACATTAGACAAGGCGAAAGTTTGACCGTATAAACTACCTCTTATTTAACTTTTTCTGGATTTTAAATGAAAAATTTTTGCAGAAAGGTTGCTTCTTATTGTGTTCACGCGGATGTAAAAATTGACTTTCCTCATAAAGAAAAATAGTCGATACACATAACCGTTAACAGTCAGCCTTCTGAAAGCGTCTTTTTTTTCCCTGCTTTAACCATGGTCTAATCTACCGTTTCATATAATACAAGTTTCCTTATTGTTTTGTTTGTACGTGTTTGACAGAGAACAGCGTTGCTTGATGGTTCAAACTGAAGACCAGTATGTTTTCATTCATTTTGCTTTGCTCGATTACTTGGAGTCTGGTGATACTGAAGTGGAAGCTAATGAGTTACGAGATTATTTCAAAAGACTATGTCAGGTGGATGTAAGAACCGGTATGTTATATAAGGGGAATTTTTTACTTATCTCTTTTCTTTGGTTCAGTGATAAAAATTTACGCAATATTTTTATAAAAAGTTTTATGATATCCCTATGTTATTTGAAATTCTTTGTGTTTCCACTGAAAAAAGTTTAAAGTTAAATTTCTCCTGGAATTTCTTGGAATTTGAGTACTAGTAAGCAGTGACCATCCTAAGAACGACCCTAAGAACGGCCGGTAACTTTGTTGATAAAATGATTTATTTGATTCTCTAGGGCTAACTGGTATCGTGGAAGAATTCATTCGCCTCGCTAAGGCAGACCGAAAAGAGAAGTTTCATGAAGCGAATAAAGACGTTAACCAAGACAAAAACCGTTATAAGAATGTTTACCCTTACGATGCCACACGTGTGAAATTATCAAACCGCCCGGGCGTTGATGGAAGTGATTACATTAACGCTAATTACATCGACTCTTACGCCAGCAAAGACATGTTTATTGCCACCCAAGGCCCGCTGGAAAACACCGTTGGTGATTTTTGGAGGATGATCTGGGAGCAGAATAGCGCCACAATTGTCATGCTCGTCAAGGAAGTTGAAGGAAACCAAGTAAGATTTTGTCGCTTTTAATTTCTTCATGAGTAGAAAGCAACGATTTTTTGATAATTTACAGACCAGAAGACATTCTGAAAACTAACTGCATTGAAGGATTGAAAGAAAAAAAAGAAAAACAGTAAAAAAGGATTGCTGTCACGAATTTGCATCCAACAGTAATCCTGGCAAAACAGCTTGAAACAGTATAATTGTTCTACTTAGTCTTCATGTGGGAAAAGTATGCATTCAGAAATACAATTCAGAAATACCATACATCCTCTAAAACATGCAGTCTACTTTCTAGAAAGATTTTTGATAAACAAACAGTAAACATAATTGTAGTGCGTTCTTACAAATCAGTTGAGCTGGGATAAAATCCAGTACTACCTTATCAGGGATAATTTTGTCGGGGAAAACTTACGTCGGGGAAATTTTTTCTTCGGGGAAAATTTCGTCATTTTGCAAACTTTTACTAATACTTTCTCATAAATTTCACTTTTTCAAAACTTTTTAGTCGGGAAAAATTTTCGTCACGAAGCGAATATTTTCTCACTTTTCCCCGGTAGCTATATTAGTGATGGCAACAGCTTACAATTCGTATGTATGAACCTCACTTTTCCTCCCTGATAACGATTGCTGTTGGTTTATTTCAGCCAAGATCTTATCCTTACTGGCCACAGACGAACTCGTCCAAGATCGAGCATTTTATCGTTGAGTTAGTTACCGTTACAACCTATGGTGACTACATTGTGCGAGACCTAAAGTTGACCAATACGGAGGTGAGCTCTTGGTTTTTGAATTCATAAACGTTCACCAACTTTCATTTTAAAACACTGTATATCGGCTATCTTTAACCTGCCTCGTTGCAAAATTACGAGTAAGTCTTCTGACAAGAGTTTTCAAATTGAGTTCATTAGTAGATTCAGTAGAAGGAAAGAATTTCATCAGAACGAGGTTCTCAATTTTCACTAGGCCATATTACAACCATATAAAAACTCGAAATCTGTACTAGATTTTATGTTCCTCCCGTTTTCCTGGGTCCTAGGTGATTTCTGTAAACGATTTATTGTCTTGTCTTCAGTTTTTGACTTTGGCTGATAAATGAACCTTTATCGGACAAATCCCCTCTTTGGGCAAACCTTTATGGGCAAATCAAACGCTATCCTTTGGGGTTGATGATAATTTTATCCAGCGAGTAACTTTGTCCGGTCAAAATTGTGTTTTCATATTGAGTGGAAACTATTTCATTACGTGTCCATATAAAACGAGTTGGTCAACTGGAGATATCATTAATCCATGTAAACACATCACTGATATTGACGCCCCTGTTAATGCTACTTTCTTCTTGAATTTTAGGCTTCCATGTCACGTGACGTCAAACAGTTTCAATACAAAACGTGGCCAGACTCTGGCTCTCCTGAATCTGGTGTTGGCATCATAGAAATGATTGGGCGGGTGCAGAAGTGGAACGCTGCAAGTAACAAGATCATAACTGTCCATTGCAGGTTGGTGACCAATGAGAAGCTTTTATTCCCTGATATCTAGGCTGCTATTTCAACGCCTGTACCTTACAGAGCTCTGGTGAAAAGTCTCATCAAAACTTTGATCGAACGAAGCAAAGCTGTCAATAGCTAACGAAGCTATTCGTTAATATTATGATTTTCATCATAACTATGACATCGCCGCATTCACTCTGACAGTCATTTCATTTCGATTCAAGAAATTTCTAGAGAATTTTAAATCAAGAAATGTGCCTTGACCACGGCTGCCCTGATAAAGTATAGGACGCCATTTTGAAAAGCTTAACGATTAGCAGTTCGTCAACTTCGTCCCCGGGTTTTTTACTTGTATATGTATTTTTCTTTGTTTTTGTCATTAGTGCTGGTGTGGGAAGAACTGGTGTTTTCATCGCTCTCACTAATCTCATTGAACGTGTCAAAACGGAATCTGTGGTCGATGTTTATCAAACTGTCAAGAAGATGCGGCAACAACGAACTGCTATGGTTCAAACTAGGGTAGGGCCTTTATTCCCATACTTTAGGTGATACAGTCTAGTCTCGATAGCAAGATCCACGGACATGTGAGGGCTTCCTTAAGCGAGATTGAATTTTTTTTTTTTTTTTTAAATTTATTTTACCGAGGCTTGAATTGCAGTGAACTCACTGATGTGGGCCTCCACCGGAAATACATACCTCAGATTTTAAGGCAGAGAACTTGCACATACTAGACTGATAGGTGATTGTGGTCTTATGAATTTTTTGGCACTCCTTTCATTCATATCATACACAATTTCATACAGCTTTCTACTGCATACGTTATCATTTTTAAGTGATGATATCACATTAGCATTTTACAGTGCCGGGGTTTGAACCACTATCAACTATCACCCGGTATTACAAATCCACCGTCTTACCAAGTGAGCTATACACCCCGAGTCTTTTCTCGATCCTCTGAGGGATTGAGTAACAGATTCTTTGTGTGGTTACCAATGGTTACCAATTTTTTGATCACTGAAGGATCTTCCTTAACGAAGGTGTTCGGTCTATCTCATTTTTTGTATATCCTAGACCATCAGGAAACGAACTTTTCAATTTCAGCCTCACAGCAATCCCTTACCCTTGCCGTAATTGTGCTACCAGCACGCCCTTGCATTAATTGTATTGCATTAATTATAGCCTCCCAACACGCCTTATATTGATTACAATTATGGCGAACACGGTCCTGGTGTAATTTATATTTTGCATAATTTCACATGATCGAATCTTTATTTTAGGATCAGTACGAATTTCTATTCCGAGCATTGCAGGAATACCTGGATTCATTTGACTTATATTCAAACTTTAAATAGTCAGTTTATTTTACTTTGTAACAGACTCCGTTGGAGTTACTCTTCTTTGTAACAGATTTCACTGGATTTACTCTTCTTTGTAACAGATTTCACTGGATTGTATATTAATGTTAACACTAGTTCTCTCTTTCTATATTTATCCAGCAAGCGTTTCATTTTAACTGTAAGCTAAGTTTTTGAGCTCGAGTTGATAAGCAATTCATTGTTCGGTTGTGTTGCTGAATGCGAAAAACCTAAAATTTGAGTCATTTTTATTTAATCCATAGTTGATATTTTATTGAATTTCTGATTATTTAAATGATGCCGAAAATGATATTCTAACCACAGCTTAGGTTCTAAAGGTTGTTTTCGTTGAAACCATTCCAGAAATATGACAAGATAAAAATGAATACTATTCGTGTTTTTATTTTAACTTTTCCAAAAATATTGACTTTTTGCTCATTGTTTTGGATTTTCTAGAATTTGTGCTCAAACGATGTCTGAGTAGAAAATATTTCGCTGACATAATTTTATTTTTTTGATAATCATTAATTTTATTCTTGTCTATATTTAAATTTGGATAATACACTTATTTAGACTTTAAATTTTATGGATCTATGGATCTATAATTATGGATCTATAATTATGGATCTATAATTGATGCTGATTAGTCAAAACGAATGAAAACTTTAATCACTTGTGAATAGATTTTAATAGAATTCCACCCCCCTGAACTGTGTAATTGTACAGAGGGTTTCAGGGGGCCACAAACACCTTGTCGTAATTCGTAAATCGGTAAAAATAACACATGTACTTTTTTGAATTAAATACCTTCCTTTCTAATACCTTTTCATTCCAGGCTTCTGAAAGTGTACATCCACTGTGATGAAGAGCATTTTCATTGGAATATTACGTGTATTTCTATAGAATTGCACTTCTTCGCTATGATTTTTCCAGGTTAACAGTAAATCCTAAACCTATACAAAACCTTTGAAATTTTTAAAAAATTGGTGAAGGAAACTTTTTTCAAATGTTAGCATAATTATAAGTTCCATAACAAGATAACCACATTAGGGAAATATTTAGTTGTTTGTATTTATTGAAGCTTGTATTTAAAACATTATTTTTGTTATACTTCAACAATTATTTACTTGGATAATTAAAATACACAATAATACTTACTTTTTAATATGCGAATTTTTCTTTGCCTATCTCTGGTTTCTTCTAGTACTTAATCGACATTCTTTATATAAGCTCCACAAGTTTACAAACAGGCAAATAAAAATAAATGTCTTAAGCATTTCCACGAGGTTTATTTGGCTAAAGGGGGGCTAAACTCAAAATATCACAAGTTTGTTTCCTTTTATTGTTTGAAACAATTGAAAGTCGTTGTGTATAATGTAACAGTAAAGCCAGTATTGATATGCACGTGTACAATAGGTGATTTCTGTAAAGAAGAAGAGGGAACATTTGGCGAAACTCATCGGAAACAGCCGCGACATCCTGTAAGCAAACACTACCTACATAAGATATGCAGTGTAGTTCTCTATAAAGACGCAAGACGCATTCACTAAACATGGTTCATACTATGGAAGCAGTTTAGTCTTGTACTAAGGAGACGATGTAAATACTCCATGATGAAATTAGCCGGTAGAGATTTGACAACATCAGGCGAAAGAGTAACGTTGGGGAAATATATCTTCTGGTCAAATTCTCCCACAGAAAATACATGGACAAAGATATTGAAGAAGTAACGTTTTGTAATAGAAATGGAGAAATAGGTTTCATTAAACAAACTACGCACAACCGGGTGGACTGTTAAGCGCCCCGTGTTAACAAAGATTTTGAAAGGTATCATGTGTTACAGCGCCCCGTGTTAACAAAGATTTTGAAAGGTATCATGGGAAACTTCAATCGGAAGTTCGTGTTCGTCTTGTTGGAGCCATTTTGCTTTTTCTCCTTCTGAGACAAATCAGATACATTCTTCATTATCATAGTCCATAGCCATACCGTAGTGCACTTTGTCAGAACATATTACAAGAATTAATTATAAGAATTTTTGTCAATCAGTAGTGGACAATGTTTTAATATTTACAAATATTCCATAGCTAGCCTGTGCTGCTCTTTCATTTCTACTGAGGAGTTCTGTACTAGAATACAATGACCCCTTAGAATATTTTTACCCCCCGTGGTTTACGCTTATGACCTAACGGGGGGTGAAAATATTCTAAGGGGTCATTATGTTCTACTGCAGTTCACCCATGTATGATTGTGTTGACTAGACTCAATTCTTTACTACGTCTAGCGAAGTGTCTATAGCCATTGTAGATTTCTTCTTTCGATCATTGTTCTCACAGTTTTCAATCTGCATTGCCTAGAATTATTTTTAATACAACCCATATCAGTGGCCGATCTAGAGGGTAGTCGCAACGTGTGGAGAAGCGCATTAACATAATTTGTGAATTCAATCTGTATTACCAATGGGATTATCTGAACGTTTTTCTATTATGGTTAAATTACAAACACTCTCCTATACAAATTGCGACTACCATCTAGATCCGCCGCTGCCTCTTTAAAATTCGGATACCCACTACTTATATGGTTGAGAGTATGATTGTCGTCTAACACTTATGAATCATGCTCAATTGACCAGCTTTAAAGTTAAGATCATACAGAAGGTGTCATCAATCTTCAAGTCTTTAACATTTATGACATTTATATAGTTTTATCAATGGAGAAATGGTATGAACTAAATAAACTAATATCAAATGCATATAATATAGAAACAATAGTTTGAAACTGCAATATGGCTATAAGGAATTTTCGCAGTTTTCCCATAGTGCGCATGCCTTCAATCCTTTGACCTCGTCCTGCCCTTCAAGTCATGCAGCATATTTGAATTAAAACTAATTTGAAACATTTTACAGATAAACACTACAGATAGTTAGAATGTGGTAATCTCAAACCATTTTTGATTTCAGTACAGTTTCCATGAAAAAAACCTCTAAGATTTTTCTCCAAGATTTCGAAACTTAGGACTTGGTTCATACTCCACTGTTTTTGTACAACCTTTTCGGAAGTTTACAATCTCTATTTCTTTGCATTTGCAACTTGAGATCGGCAGAAAAGTCGTTCAATACTGAAACCAAGGAATCAAAGTTAAGAGGTTGTTACAACCTTACCTGATATACTACAAAGAATAAATTAAAGAGCAGAAAAATGTATCAAAAAATTGGAAATATATAAATACAATACATCGTTCTAGACTAAATTCATCAGATGAAAGATTTCAATTGTTTTCATTGAAACATCAAGCTCTTCCATTCGCTCTTTGCAACACAATCATCATCTTTGTAAGTTGAATCATAATGTATAGCTTGGAGACAAAACAGAAATATCTTTGTGAGATCTTAACCCTGCAACGTGTCATTACTTGTTGAATTCCGTCATACGAATGTTTCCATTGTCCTGGTGGTTTTTTCTGCTGCAGAAATAGGCTATCGCACCAATGAGAATACAAACAACTATGACGGCGATAACAATCCCTGCTATCGCACCAGCACCTATAACAAAAGTTTGCTAAATTAAGAAAGATTTTAATAAGTTTGTTATCTTCGTGGAAGACATTTGTACAAAATTCAGGATATTCATTCGTTGGCATTCTCCGTGCACATTATTATTATTCCTATTATTATTATTATTATTATTATTCATATTTTATCAGGTTAGCTATTTCAGAAAAATATAATTTCTGTTATCAATATAGGACCTGAGTAAAACATGGAAGTGCTGTCATTCTAATGTGTTTTGTCTTGTTAGTTACAGCAGTTCTTTGGCAACCAACCCGTGGAAGAGCGACACTTTCCGAAAGGAACAACAGTGGACATCATAATAGCAATACACGTTTTATTTTTTTATAAGAACAAAGTATTTAAGAACATAAGGCATCAGAGAATCAAAACTTAAGAACATGCTAAGAGAACATCGTAAGGCTTTGTTTTGACATTTTCATATTTTTTGCATGTGTTTCCATTTCCGAGCAATTAACATCTACTTTGAGAAAAAACAGACTTCCCGAAACACGAAAATTAAGAACATATTAGCCTTTGAATGGCAAACCTTAAGAATATTGCAAGTTTCAATGTTCTTGTAAAAAAAATAAAACTTGTAATAGAAAACATAAGGTAATAATGCATAATTGTATTATTACCCTTAAGTGTGATCAGGAAAAACTTTAAGTAGAAGCAGCAATAAAAAGGATCTTACTTAAGCCGTCATCCTTTTCAACACCTGGTGTTGTTATTACGGGCTGGTACCATGGTGACGATTGATAAACATCTTCTGTAAGATATCCTCTAACAAATGCTGCGTACACAGTATTTTCTTTTAATGGTGGATTGCTAGGAACTAACGAAGCAAACATTATAAAATAAACAAGGATAAATTTCACAATTGATTCGCGGAACTTCTTTCTCAAATATCAACTTTGCCCTTTAAGCCTTAAACTTCCGAATGTAACAATATTTGCACCAACTATAGCCTATTTTGACGTAGAAATTCAAAATCAAATTTAGTGTTTATTTTTGTTTTTGAATTATTGGAAAATTTGCCGTAGATTGTTAACGGGGAAGTGATCTCAGTTATGGCTACTCGCAACTTTCGCAGTTGACTTTTGGAAATTAAGATCAAGAAATACCTCCAAGTGTCCTCTTAGTCCTCCCAGAAGTGGATCCACTGCCAACAATGAACTGTTGCTTGTCTTGAACACCATACAGTCGTCCCACAACAAAATCAGCAATTTCAGAGTTAGAATAATCGCTTGGGGATCTGTTTGGGATTTGATTGTTAGCTAGCGGCATCACAATAACATCATAATGTCTATAATGAAAAATATATTACTTTCACCAATATCAATTTGTGAGGAGTAAGAACTCTTTGTGGCTAAAACATTTTTTTCGGCATTGAAACTCAATTGATAATGAATAGTAAAGTTTTTAAAGGGGAGTTTACACGTAAAGATTCTTGCAGATTTTTCTTCTAAGTAGATGTTTTAATGCTTTAGATTTAAATTGTACACCAAAAAGTCAAGTTTCAGCGCCTCAACTCATTAATTATTCATGACTGCGTTGACTTTCTGATGTACAATTTCAATTTAAAGCCTTAAAATACTAGCTTAAAAGAAACATTTTTCAAGAATTTTTACGTGTAAACCCCTCAAAAAACAAGGTTTTAAGTCTATTGAATATTGAATTATCATCAGTAGTTGATCTTTACCAGTTGAGCTCTATTTCCAGAGCTGATAAAGTGAAAATTTCAACAACTTTCTTGGAATTACTTCAATGAGAGAAACAAAACGAGTTTGCAACAAGCATGGTCTTAATTATTACTAACAAAGTTTTCAAAAACAACCTGAAGAAGTAGTAGTTGTAGCGGTACTAATAGAAAGAAAAGGAAAATCTTGGCTATTTTAAAGGCTTTCCTCCACCATCTTGTCTTCAAGTTAATAGTGCTTTTAGAGGTAGCAAACAACAAAGAGAATTGCAGACGCCTGTTTATTAAAAATGTACATACATAACCCGTCCGTTCGTCTCATCAAAACGAACAATATTGATAGCAAATGTAGTTTTTGTGATTTTACTCTTTGTGGGTTCAGGAACTGAAGGTACAGGTGGAGGAGCTGAAACAAGGACTAGAAAGTCTAAATTCTAACGAAGACATCCAGCAAACCTGATGTTATGCCTAGAATAGGATAGTTTTTTCATTTCATCATAATAACTTTTTAAAGATCGCTTCATTTATAATGCATGATGTCAATGACCTTTTCTTTTAATTTGCAGCTTATAAAAATAAATTTATTTCAACTGTTTGTTAATACTTAATTAAATTAGTCCCCCCCCCCCCCCCCCCCCCCCCGAGGGGAATCTTCAGTCTAGTTTCCAGTCAAAATTTCGCTTCTTCGAAAGACGAAGATACCATACCTAAACCAATAGTAGATCTCGTATACTCAAAGCCTATAGTTGAGAACAGGTTGTTAAAAACATTAACTTGAAAATTATATCGCTTTGCATGTTGTAAGTTTGTGATGTTGTAGGAAGTAGCTGTTGTATTGACACATTTCATATCATCCTGTGAATCAGCTCTTTTGTGGCAAACCTGAAACAAAATCATTGTATTTATTGAGATAGTTAGAAACAGTTTTGCAGTCAAAACGGCGAATAAGAAGCCCGAAAGCTTTAATTTAAAAATGTATAACAATGGAAATAGTTCTGTGAATGTCCTTTCTTAAAAACGCTGATAAAATTATATTAAAAATTTCCGACAGCTACTGTGAAAATCAATAACAATACTCTTACTGAATATGCCTGAAGTTCTCCGAAAATATTGTTTGGGGGATTCCATGTAATTCTTAAACTTCTTGATCGAAGAATATAGTTGACAAATCGAACTGGCTCAGGTTCTGTATGATAATATTACAAAAATTAGGTTTGTATGAAAACAATAAAGCCTTTTATAAGGGAGTAATGATTACATCTGCGACTAAACTGCTTTTATTGCTGTAAATAAAATTTGATGTCACAAAAAATTTGTTTTTAATTGTGAAATAAATCATACATTATCTACTTACTTTACGAAGATATTTTAGAATGCTTTGAACATTAATGAAAAGCAGATACAAAAGCTTAGTTTCATCATGATTGAACACTGCGACAAACTTGTAAAGACAAACTTTGAAGGGTATATACAAATGGAAACGAATGAAAATGGTAAGAATTAGCACATAAAATTACCTTCTTCTCTCGTGAATATGTTATAAAGATGCGCAGGGCTTCCATCGCCATTATAATTCCTTGCATACACAGTCAAATTGTAAGCCTTATATTTTTCTAAAACATCATATCAAGAAAACAATAGACCAAAATTAGTAGATTATGAAAACCTCTTTATCAATGAATCAAAAAAACTTTGAGCGATAATTTTTTATACAAATGGAAATTGATTTCTTTGAAATTCAAAGATAGTACAAAAAGGTCGATTGTCATTTTTTAACAACGATACTTAAATTTTGCTTATGACAAAGATCCAGAATAATGAACTTCATACTTAAGTTAGAAATGGTATAGTTTGCTGGTGGTTTCAATATTTGCTTGTATCTTTTTCCTTCACTCTCGTCACTGGGAAAATATTCAAGAATATGATCATAAACATCAGAGTTGTTTGGAGGTACCCAGCTGACCATGATGGCACGGGAAAGGGGAGGAAAAATGTGCTTAAAATCTGTTGGTGCGTATGGTTTCAGAGCTGAAAGAAAGAAAAAACATAAGCTATGAAATGTAGAATGGAATTTTCCACATTGAAAACTCAACATTGTAGCTTATTGTTATTAAGACTAGGAACTTTCAAAGATGTGATGAGGATAAATTATCAGTCCTTCATGGAGGAACAGAACTTTTTTTTACCTGGTTTAGTAGCTGCTTTAGTAAAGTTTGAAAAAGGTCCCGCTCCAACTTGATTGTTAGCTTGGATGCGAATCTGATAGATTGTACCAGGCACTAGGCCACTTATGCGTAAAGTGAGTCCACGAATGTTGCTGTATTGGAAAGTAGAGTTGCAACCTTCGCATACTTTAGTGTATTCAACGCTATAGGTTTTTACTGCATCATTCCCATCAAACTTTGGTGGAATCCAACGTACATTGATAAGACGTTCTCCAGTCTCAACAACCACTGGTGGTTCCATCATCCCAGGCTTTTCTAACGAAAATATAATAAGCAATTATTCAGTCACAGTGATTAACTACTGTTTAAAAGATAGACTCGGTAACCGAATGAGTTGATAGAACTACAATTTATCAAATCAATGTCCACTGATAGCATTAGTTGTTATAGATTTAAATGAGAATTTCCCAGTACAGCAAAATAAACTTTAAGACATATCACATAACAACAGTAACAAACTTTACCAGTCACAATAATTTCAACTGTCTTGTGAACTGAGTCAATATAATTCAATCCTTTACACGTGTAATTTCCAGCATGGCTGCGCTTTAGAGATGGAAAATCCAAGAACAGGTCTTTTCCTTGTGTCCCATTCAAGATTGGTGATGATTCATTGCCATTAAACCAGTTCAATGTGGCTTTTGGTTTCCCATAATCACTTAAATAACATCCGGTTCGAAATGATGAGTTGAGTGCCAATTTGAAAACACTGTCAAATGGAAATATTAACATGCCCTTCGGTGGATCTATTGATTGTAAAATCAGGGGAATTTTAAATTTTCAACGAAGGGTTGACCAGCAATATTAAAATAATTTTCATTTAAATAACAATACACTTCCACATTCAAGCCTAACATAATACACATTTATTAAGAAATTTCAAAGAGAAAAATAGACGTACAATGAATAACTAAGTTTTCGACTGTAGCTTCGGATATTGATACACCCTTAAATCTACCAACAACTTCACATCGATAATAATTTTCATCCTTTTTGGTGGTTGAGTTAATGACAAAATCAGGTGATCGGCTCACAACAATGCCAGTATTCATTTCCCAAGAATAATTAAAAGTCATTCCTGGGTAATAAGAGTCTACACGGCAAGAGAAAGACACTCTTTCTCCTTCAATCACTGTTGAACTTGTGTTATCGTTGAAAACGATGTAAGGATTGCTCATGTCTAGAAGTGAAAGAAAAGGAGATAACAACATTACAAATTAGACATGTAGCCAATCATCAATAACTTTAAAGAACCCAAACTGTAACTGTCTTGTCAGGACAAACAGATTATGTTTTCACAAGCGGAAAAACTATCGTTCAATTTCTCTTATTAAGCAGCTATGATGGTAGGATTCTAGTTAGTATTTGACTGTTAGCAGATGTTCGACGAAACTGGGTTTAACTTTAATGGGATATGAAAACCTCTAAGGGACTGACAGTAATTTATTCAAACTAACAAAAGCTAATATAAAGCAGTTTTGAATTTGCACACATATACTGTAGATTATCAGCACTGCCACTTAACTTAATTAAACTAATTTTGATTTTGAGAAAACGAAATAGTGTTAGTAGAGAAACGATAAACAATCTTGCGGAACATTTTTAATAACAGTATAAACAATCTTTATATTAATAGCCGATTCTCTGTCTGTCTGTCTGTCTGTTTGTTTGTTTGTTTGTTTGTAAGTCACGCAAAATGGTAGATTGAGTTGTGAGCGAAATTATTTCTTTTTTTT
The DNA here is from genome assembly GCA_027922465.2 of Turritopsis dohrnii. Taxonomy (NCBI): domain Eukaryota; kingdom Metazoa; phylum Cnidaria; class Hydrozoa; order Anthoathecata; family Oceaniidae; genus Turritopsis; species Turritopsis dohrnii. The sequence goes on along the minus strand of BQMF02000048.1, from coordinate 786,791 downwards.
GTGTGCGACGTGAGTTTGAAGCAAATACATTGCAACCCAAATCGAATGTGACTTTTTTTGGCTGATGAACTAATAGGAATAACGTTTTGCTTTTATTATTATGTCAGTTTTATATTCCACGTTGACTTGGCTTTGAAAACAATACATCAACTAAAAACTAACTGATTAAACATTTTGGACAAAAAGCAGCAGTGGCAGAACGTGGCAGCATGTGCGGTTTGCCAGTGTATCCTAACGCTTTCCTGACTGTCTGAGACTGGTGAACTTTTTTCGAACAATCAAAATGTTTAAAAACCGATAGGTAAAAAAAAGAGAATCATGAAACAAAATATTTTTTTTTTCCTTTGTCTTAATAGTTGTCTTAATTTCTTTTAATCGATTTCTTTTAATCTATTTTAATCTGATCGAACGTTTTTTATTCAATTCATTCATTTAGCACGTGCATTTTTTTCTCCTCCCGTGTGATCTTTTTAAGAAGAGAAACCATTTTTTCACCTACTTCTGACAGCACCCATGTTAGAGCGCGTAAAACAAAAACTAACAATAAGTTGAAAAGTTTTTCTTTCTGCGCTTTGAGTGAATTGTTAAACTGATACTTGACTGGTTTAAAATCGTAAATAAAAACTACGTGAAGTTCACGTTCGGAATGCATTGTGTAAAGCAAGAAAGTCTACTGACATTTTAAATGCGACTGCGACAATGAACGGCTGAGTTAAGAACATGCAAGATTTGAAACACCAGGAACTTATTTCTATTAACGTGCAAACGAGCTTTATTAAGCGACAAAGCCAGCAGCAAAGGAAGTCTTATCGCTGGTGTTAAGTGCAATAATTTGGAGCAGGTGGTGATACAACGCAGGCTGAACATGGGCGGCGAGCGACGCCGCCTTGGCGGCTAGTCTATATATTAATAGCCGATTCTCTGTCTGTCTGTTTGTTTGTTTGTTTGTTTGTTTGTTTGTTTGTAAGTCACGTAAAATGGTAGATTGAGTTGTGAGCGAAATTATTTCTTTTTTTGTGTGCGACGTGAGTTCGAAGCAAATACATTGCAACCCCAATCGAACGTGACTTTTTTTGGCTGATGAACTATTAGGATTAACATTTTGTTTTTATTGTTATTGTCAGTTTTATATTCCACGTTGACTTGGCTTTGAAAACAATACATCAACTAAGAAACTAAGTGATTAAACATTTTGGACAAAAAGCAGCAGTGGCAGAATATGGCATCATGTGCGGTTTGCCAGTGTATCCTAACGTTTGCCTGACTGTCTGAGACGGGTGAACTTTTTTTCGAGCAATCAAAAAGTTTAAAAACCGATAGGTAAAAAAAGAGTATCATGAAACAAAATATTTTTTTGCTCATGTCTTAATAGTTGTCTTAATTTCTTTTAATCGATTTCTTTTAATCTATTTTAATCTGATCGAATGTTTTTTATTCACTTCATTCATTTAGCACGTGCATTTTTTCTCCTCCCGTGTGATCTTTTTAAGAGAAACCATTTTTTCACCTACTTCTGACAGCACCCATGTTAGAGCGCGTAAAACAAAAGCTAATAATAAGTTGAAAAGTTTTTTCTCTCTGCGTTTGGAGTGTATTGTTAACTGATATTTGATTGGTTTAAAGTCGTAAAGAAAAACCACGTGAAGTTCACGTTCGGAATGTATTGTGTAAAGCAAGAAAGTCTGCTGACATTTTAAATGCGACCGCGACAATAAACAGCTGAGTTAAGAACATGCAAGATTTGAAACAGCAGGAACGTATTTCTCTTCACGTTCAAACGAGCTTTATTTAGCGATAAAGCCAGCAGCAAAAGAAGTCTTATCGCTGGTTTTAAGTGCAATAATTTCGAGCAGGTGGTCATACAACGCAGGCTAAACATGGGCGGCGAGCGACGCCGCCTTGGTGCATAGCATAATTAAATCAACCTTTACGGATGATCTACAGTAATAAAGTTTGGTTTGCTGAACATTTATCTGTTAAGAAGTTGACTTTTCGAAAATAATTATAAACAAATAGTGCATGGAAACCAGTTTTACAAAAATACCAAGAAAATGATGCAGAAATTGTTATAACCACAAAGATTATATATGACTGTAGCAAATATAAAAAGGCAGCATTTTCTCGATTCTAAAGCTACATCAACTTACATATGATGGTCAGTAATTTTGCATCAGAAGTTTTTTCAATGTCCAATTCGGAATGCTTCATACTACAAGTATAGTTCCCTGTATCATTCCGGTCTAGGTTTCGTAATATAATCAAATTGTTGTAACCAGCAGGTAAGGCAATTCGTTGACCATTTCTGAACCACTTGTATCCACTACTTGGTGGATAATTAGGACTGGCGGAAGGTGTACATTCTAAATAAGTAGAATCCCCTTCCCTTACAACACTGGGTGATATTTCAACTGACGGTGCATCTAACCCTGAAATGAAAAAATGACACCTTAAAAAAGCATGTTGCTATAACTAGATAGTTGGTGATGCAAATCTGTGATGCAAAAACATTAAATTCATTTATTCGGGCCTTTTATAGAATGAAGTTCTTAGAAATGTACAGTTTGTGCCCTTGCATTTTCTTGACCACTCTCTGGAGAAACTCTTGATATAAAGGACTCATTGTAATAGTATTGCAGACCAAATAATATTTTATGTCTTTGAACAAAGCAAAAGGCAGGTGAGTTGTAAGTTGCTTTGTCACTGGAAGACATCAAAGGACAGATTGATTCAATTTCTTATTTCTTATAATTGCCTTTCTTATAATGTTTTTATATAATTTATTTGAATTTTAAACTTTTATAGTACATACACATAACCCACAATTTTCCTGATGCATTGTTGCTTTTTTCTCCATTTCGATTGACAGCTGAACACTGATAGATATCCCCACTCTCTTGACGCGACACATTCTTTAGCAATAAATTAGATGACGACTCTGATGTGATGCTCACCCCATTCTTTTCCCAAAAAAATCGTTCCACAGTTTCGCCAGCAGCATAGCATACCAAGTTATGGTCTTCACCCTCTGCAGCAGTCAGTTTTAGAATCGATACAAAGAGAGACACTAACAAGTATAAAAGTATGTAACTAAAGGTTGTTGCGTAAATTGTTAGATTTTTATGATTTTGCTGACTCGTGAAAATTTCTTCTATGAAACTTCCTAAAAACTATTAAGTTTTAATCTGGAAACAGCGTAAAACAAGTTTCAAATGAAAAGGAAATTCACAATGATTTTCTAGGGTAGTTCTCCATGAGATCAAAACTGATTACTTTATAGAGTGTTATGAAATTTTTTCTAAACAAATACAATGTTAAAAAATAACAAAATCATGTAAAGAAACAGCAAACCTTTGAATTCACGGGCAATGGAGACAGCCTCAATACCATTCACTTTCGATGAACAAGAATAGTTTCCAGTGTCATTGGTTTGTAACGGCTGTATTAATTTGTTTTTCCGCAATTGGTAAGAAGTGATGTTAACACCATCTTTCCAAAACTTGTACAAAATACTTGAATTTGTTGACACATTATGTGAACAGGTAAGGTAAGCAAATCCTCCCGGTATGTTTGAACCAAAAATGGCTAAATTGGGAAGATTACTTTCGGCTGTTGCCACTTCAGGAAAGCCTGAAAAGCAAAATATACACCGTTATCTTTGGTATTCGAAATTCAAGGATGTAGCAGAATATCAAAATATTCTTGTTTAATTCTTACAATATCCATGCCCACAAAGCATCCAAAGACATATTAATGAAAATCAAAACAAATAAAAGCCGCTTGTGTGCACACCGTGGAGCATCTCAAATAGTAACATAACACCAACCATCCTTTAAAAGTTCGTGAAAATCAAAACATCTTCAAAACAATCGAAGATGTCGTAAAACATAAGGTTAATTTTTTTTATTTATTGTGATGCGAAGTTTTTCATAACTGAGCTACATTTTCATGTACAATTAAAGATTTCTAAGTAAAAATCATAAACTGTGTTTCAGAATTTTGAAAACGGAAATTTCAAGGCTGTTTCATTCAGTGAGTAAATCGTATTTCAAGATAATTTTTACATTAATAATAGTTCTTTATGAACAACTATTATGTTTTTGTGAAAAATGAAAAAGTAGTGTTGTGAAAATGTCATTAAGATGTTTAATGTCGATTAACATGTAAATGAAAAGGAAGAATGTATTCAAACAATTACAATTACGTTTATCTTCATTTTTATAAATATCATTTTGGAGGTCTCAGAGCAATGATAAAATAACGAAAAGAATTTGAAAGGACTTTGCATCAATAAGCACGAAGCCTTGTTTTTTCCAAGATATTTTTCCTATTTTTCACAAACTACATTGTTTTCATTTTTCACAAAAAACATACAAGGTGAAAGATGTTGAAAAGGGCTTTTTATTGATGTAAAGTTATTGGAAAATTCAATTCACTCATTAAAAAAAAACAGTTTCGAAATTTTCGTTTCCATCATTCTGAAACACACTGTGATGTCTGGTGCAAACATGGCGATTGCAACAATTACGATGTTTAAATTTCAGTGTAATCGCCATAAGCATCGTAATCGTCTAATGTGAGCACTTCTGTAATCGTTGAAATCGTCAGAAACGCCTAACGATTATGACGATGGAATATAAAAAATTTCTGATTCATTACTAATTACTAACTAGCATGTAGCTTTAGCTAAAAAATGCCCCCGCGCTCAAGCATTCCAATGTGTACACACAGCAAGCTATACAATTTAAGCTATACAACGGAAACAAAAACAAATTTTTGTCCGAAAACTCAAAAAAATTCAGATGAATGTTTTTGCAAGTCTTCAACAGAAACAAATATATACATTTAAACATTTTGTTAACATTGTATAAACTAAACACAATAAAAACAAGAAGAATTGCGAGCATGATCATTTCGAAATGGGAGATCAGATTTGAAAACTCCTTGACGGATGGTCTTCACGGTTTTTCACTTACGTTGTAATTGAGTTAAACTTTCTTCAGGATAACTTTTCTTTTATTGATGCTAATATACCTTTCAAAAAGTGTAATAAAGGCTTAACAAGTAATATCAGAAAGTATTTGCTACAAACAAAAGAAATGTGTGAACTGAAACCATGGATACGTATTTTATAATCAAAACAAGATTTGTTAAAGAAATTCTGTAAGAGCCAAAAGAAAAAAAAAACTTTTTAAAAAAAAAATCAAAGCAAAAAATCCATTAGAAATCTGCGTTTTAAACTTTGATTCAAAACAAAAAGTAGCCAATGTTTATAAAAAAAAACAATAAGAAAATGTAAAAAAGCTTTTACTGATCATGATCACACACTAGTATGATTAGGTTTGGCGCGAGGTGGACAGTTAAAATAGAAAAACACGAAGAAAGACAGTTTGTAATATAGCTTTCTTGCATACACAGAAATCCAATTAAAATCTTTGCCAAAAATTAGTGCGTTGAACAAAGTTTATTGAATGAAATATTTAGAGCTAAACTAAATATATATACAAAAATAAAATGTATGGTTGGCAAAATTTCAGATTTCAAGCTGTGCTTCAAAATCCTTGTCGTTCACTTCACTAAAACAACACAAAAGTAACACGAAAAATGTCTAAGCAATTTTAGCATACGATCTTCCTAAATAACATAGTATAATACAATAATAAATTAGGAAAGAGATACGAAAAAACATTCTGTCTCTCCCACTTACAGTACCATGCTTTGAAACGGAAAAAAAGCAAAGTCAGCTAATAATTGTATTCCACCGTGTAACGTCAACACGAAAGTTGGAGGATGAAGATGATGATGATGAACAAAATCGGAAACTGACATTCGCCTATCTCGTGAAACTACTATGCCTCCTCGCTCGCTTACGCTCGCTGCGGGGGCAATGAAATACATGAGTGCATTCGCACTTGGCGATTGGTATTTGCGACGAATTACGATTGTCGTAATCGTTGTAATCACCAGGCCTGGGCCAGACTTAAGGCGCCCATATGTTATGAGATAATGTTCGTTTTATATTCAACTTGCACACGCAAAAACTTGACTCCTTAGCTACGTCTCCATTTAGTAATTCATTCATGAAACATGTAATTGACAGATACCAACTTATACATAACTTATATAGAAGATCTATGCATATTACATAAGTGCCAATTTACAGGGAATCTTTCCAGGAGCCCAGCACATTTGATTTTGAAAGAGGATGTAATGGACCAAGAAAAAAATACAAACAAATAGCACCAAAAAGCCACCTATGCCACAAACACCAAGTTGGATCAGTAAAATAGACATGATATAATTGACAGTGAGTGTGCTGGACAAATCAATCAAATAGCTATCAAGTGTAATGGGGTTTTTATTAAGCATTTACCACAGGATTAAAAATAATAACAATTGAGACAATCAAAAAGTAAAAATTAGAGCAAGCCATCAAGAATTCGGAAATGTTGAAGACAAGTCAATTAAAATTATGATAATCTGCCAGGATTGGACCGGTTGGTGTCTAACAGATTTGAGCTGAAAAAGGCTAGTTCTAGCAAAATGTCTTTTACTGAGGCCTCTGTGTTATAGGCGTGGGAGAGATCGACTGGAAATGTGTCAAGTATCGGTAAACAGAGTTTAACATGGTAAATGTAAAGAGCTTACGTGAGAGGATGTAAAATTTAAGTAGATCGAGTTTTGCATTTACAGGGGCATTAAAATCAGAAAGGTACATAAAATAGATGACATAATTTTGAAAAGCAGAAATTCGCTGAACGTGAGTAGACACAGGTTGCTCCTAAACTTTTGCGTCATAGTTACAGTGAGAATAAAATACCGCAAAATAAATTGAATTTTCCAGGTTGCTCTATAGGCCATTGTTGAAATTAAATAAAACATCGTTTACTCCCATGAGTACGACAGCAATATCATCAACTTGAGCTTTTCATTTAAAATGAAGATTATTGAAAATTTCAAAGCATTTGATGTGGTTGCTAGGAAAGATCCTTCCAGTGTCCCTTTCACCTGTTGAAAGTGTGATTTCCAAATGAAGTACCTTTAAAGGTATTCAGATATTATGTTGGCATTGAGCCAGTGTCATAGAAACTTGAGATCTTGGTTTTTCATACGAATCTTTTAAGTAAGATGATAATACTTGATAATGTAAGCTTGTACTTAAAAAAATCTTTGCATGATTTTAATAAGAAATCTTAACATGTGTTTTTAATAAAGTTATTATTCACTGGCTGTTTTTTTTTTCTAAAATGGTTTATAATTATTGCAAAACAATTTAGAATCAATTTCATGATCATATATAACTTCAAGTACTTTCAGTGAAACAGGGAAAAACGCAAGATGGTTACGCCAAAAAGTGTCCTAACAATTGTTACATGTGAAATAAGTGAGGAGATAACTTGGGAATCACTCATATGGTTTTTTAGCAATTAAAGAACTAGTTGGAGAGGTGCAGAGGCTAGCTTAGCGAGTAACGAGTTAATCCTCCTCCAGGGTTTTGCAGTAATATTGTTATTTTCCAGTAAATAATTCAAATAATGCGTTTAGCAAGTTATTTCTTGACAATATTTCGAAACTATGTTTCATCTTCAGGTCTACAATAAAAAGTAAAAACGGTTAAAACCGACAAAAAAAACTGTGTACATATAATTATCTATATCTATATACTAAAAGTATTTGAAACGAACTGAAACATTAAAGAGCTGTTTATATGGAGAATTTTCATCCTGGGATGAAATGTTACACGTGCATTTGGGCTGGAGTTCCATCCCATCGTTTAATTGAAGCACTTGTAATCAAAAAGTTGCGTTTACATGAAAAAAAAAATCACAACCAGGTGGACTCGTGAAAACTACATAAAAAATACAATAATACGTTGAAAAGTGTGAACAGTACGAATGGAGTCAAGAAAGGCCATGTCTATTATCTATTCGAATGAGATAAAATATTTTAGATCACTTAAGTTATGATCTGATGAAGAAAATGAAACTCAAAAATACATAAAATTGGAAAAAGACCTTATAAATGCTCTAGAGTTCTGGAAAAATTAAAGTAATTCGTCATAATTTTTTGACTGTTAATTCATAACATTTATCTTCAATTTGCCGGGCTGAACGTATCTATATAAACGCTCCTATTTTCCATCCCAGTAGCGAGATGAAATTTCAACCCGGGATGAAAAATCTCCATATAAACAACCCCTAAGAGAAACGATAAATCATAGTTGAATCATAAGATTCCCTAAAGAACAATTAATTGGAGAGCTACTACATTTTTATTGGTAGAGTACGGCTTCTAGCTGAACAGAGGAACAACAGAATTAATTGTAAACACAATATTTGCAATAAAAAAGTCTATTGTCACAAAAAGATACATTTGATGAAAATAAAACATTAAAGTGAATTTATCATGTTTTGTTGGGGGAATAATTTCCACCAAAAGAATCAAAGTTTTGTTGTAAAATAAGGAGAGCAGTATTATTTAAAAAAAAATCAAAAGTGAATACTACAGTGTGTTCTACAATGTTAGAAACGGAAATTTCAAAGCTGTTTCTTTAAATGAATATACCGATTTCAAAATAATTCTTACATCGATAGAAAGCCATTTTCAAGTTCTTTCGACTACCTTAAGGGAAGAAATTTTGGCGGGAAGAAATTTTGGCGGACGAGCTCATCCGCCAATTCCGACGCAATTTGGCGGAATTTATTTTGGCGGATCGAGAAAAAAAAAATTTGGCGGGAATTTATTTTGGCGGTTAAGGAAAATTTTTATATTTAGCGGTAATTAATTTTGGCGGATGCCCCCAATAATCAATTTTCAATTAAGTGGTTCGATGAAATGAGAAGAGGAAAGTCCAACATATGCAGCGTTTTTTCAAAAAACAAAAACATAACAAGTTTTTATCACGTCAATTTATGAATCAAATTCATCATCTGTAATAAAATCGAAAGTGTTTCGTTCAAAGTCAATGTTGTCATCTTCCCACTCTGTTTTTTCGTCGTCGTCATTGTCTTGCACGTTGACGAAATCATCTAAAACATCTGATCTCGGCAAGAAAAGCATTGGAATCAAAGACATCAGAGCCTTTTTCTCACCAGTTCAGAGAGAGCCAGCAAAAACAGGAAGGGTCAGAAGAGACTAACAATCGTTAGTACTGATTATTACAAAATGAAATAAGGATATGCTTTGCTGAAATTCTAGCATTTTATACCTTTCAATTCCTTTTGATCAAATTTGGCGAGAATTAATTTTGGCGGATTCCAAAAATAATTATTTTTAGCGGGAAGAAATATTGGCGGATTTTGGCGGTTTTTTTAGCAATCCACCAAATCCGCCAACATTTCTTCCCGCCAAAATTTCTTCCCTAAGGGTAGTACATATTTGTGAAAAAATGGAAAGTGGTTTTTGAAAAAATAAGGAAAAGACAACGGCAATCTTTTGCAGGAATGAATAAATTTTACTAAGCAATCGATTTAACTGGGAGTCTCAAATGTCACAAAATGGTATAAAAGATTTTTCATTTTTAAACAATAAAGATGCAGTTGTTGACTTTTGTCTTGATTGATCGTTAAGAAATCAATGGGTTTTTCCAAGCCTATTTTTCCAATTTTCTCTTCTTCTTCTTTTCCATATTCTACAAAAACTACATCATGAGAAAGACAAAAAGATTATAATTCTGTTGATATAAAATTTATAAGAATAAATTGGGTATTTACTTCAAAAACTGTGCTAATATCTTTTGTTTCCACTTTTTTGATACACGTTGTATGAATAAAAATTTAATAGCTCTGGACTTTGGGAATCTTACGATTTTACGTTGATATCTCATTTTTCTTAACTTTTCAGTTTGTTTCGGATACTTTTAGAATATAGACATTAGCCACATTCCTGACATCAACCAGCCTGTTACACGAAAAAATATAATTACTGATGAGACTCAATAATTACTTCTGAGATGTAAAACTTTATTTGTATCAAAAGAAACATCATTTCTTTGCACGTTTTTTTTTCAAATGTTCACGTGAAGTTTCTAACGACTTTGTAGGGACATATTCAAGAACAACTCTACCAAGTTATATAAACGTCCCCACAGATACACAGCAAATGTAGTTCCGTGTAAAGAAAAAGTGGTTTTCCAGAATGTGTGTAATTGGTATGTAAATATATAGAGAGTCTTATTGGATTTCTGCGTAAGCAAGAAAGCCTTTACGATCGTCTTACGTTTGATAGCACCCATGTTAGAGCGTGTAACTTATTTAAAACAAAAGCTAATAAAAAGTTGAAGTTTTTTCTCTCTACGTTTTGAGTGTATTGTTTTACTGATGAGAATGAGAATTTCATGTCAATCAAAAGAATTAAATCTAGCCAAAAGACTTCAAGATCATATGCCTTTAAAATTGCTTTTATAATGACTTTTATTATATTTATATACATTTGGCTACAACTTTATATGTCACTTCCTATTCAATCATTGCTTATATTGCAACACCATTCATAAAACATCCAAAAACATATTAATGAATCTAAAATAAAAAATGCTAATTGTCTGCATACCGTGAAGGATCAAGAATAGTATAGCAACACTAACCATTCTTCAAAGGTTAGTGCAAATCAAAACATCTTCAAAACATTGGTTGATAAACTTTTTACATTTTCTTTTTTATATTCAAGCCTTCATATAGAATTTTTTCACAAAATAAAGACGTGGTTATCATGTTCTTTTATTTCTATATAGCTAATCTGTCTAACATGCTTGACATTCATTGACTTTACTAAACAGATAAGTGTATATAAAAGATTTGTGGATATATATAACATTCTTGCTTTTTATTCAATTATTAAAGCTATTTGTTACTGATTCTATACAAAAACCACGTGTTACATTAACTTATGTCATGTATAATCTATATAACCTCGAACCCAGGATATCTTGCCTTTTCGATATACGGATGGCGTCGAAGAAGACCCTGGCGAACGTCACTGAAACTATGAATTCTATTGGCTGAAAATACTACAACGACAACAGGATTTTCGAGCAAAAAAAAGAAATCGTCCGATTCTGAGGAAGATAAGAATCGAAGTCTACCATTTAATTATTCAAAATAACATTACTTTAGCTATCATATTATTTACACAGCATTATTGCCCCCGCAGCGAGCGTAAGCATAGTAGTTTCACAAGATAGGCGAATGTCAGTTTCCGATTTTGTTCTTCATCTTCATCCTCATCATCCCTAATCAACATCTTCCAACTTTCGTGTTGACGTTACACGGTGGTATACAATTATTAGCTGATTTTGCTTTTTTTACTGTTTCCAGGCATGGTACTGTAAGTGGGGGACAGAATGTTTTTTTGTATCTCTTTCCTAATTTATTATTATATTATACTATGTTGTTGAGGAAGTTCGTATGCTAACATTGCTTATAGACATTTTTCATATTATTTTTGTGTTGTTTTAGTGAAATGAACGATAAGGATATTGAAGCACTGCTTGAAATCTGAAATTTTGCCAACCACCATTTTATTTTTGTATATATGTTTTAACTCTAAATTTTTCATTCAATTAATTTTATTCAATGCACTGATTATTGGCGGATCTTGCCTTAAAAAAATTTAAATTGGATTTCTGTGTGTGTTAGAAAGCCATAGTTACAAACTGTCGTTCTTCGTGTTTTTTTTCTTTAACTGTTCTCCCCAAACCTAGTGTGATCATGATCAATAAAACCGTTCTATATTGTTTCTTTTTTTTATGTAAAGTTTGGCTATTTTTAGTTTTGAATCAAAGTTTGAAACAGATTTCTAATAGATTTTCTTTAAAAAGTTTTTTTTTCTTTTGGCTTTTACAGAATCTTATCTTGATTATAAAATACGTATCCATGGTTTCAGTTCACACATTTCTTTTGTTTGTAGCAAATACTTTCTGATATTACTTGTTAAGCCTTATTTACACTTTTTGAAAGGTATATTAGCATCAGTGCGACTTAGGCCTAAGAGATAACAAAAAGTAACAAAGTTTTGAGCAGATTTTCATCTGTTTAAGTTTAGATCTATTTGGTTACAAATTAAATGTTAAATGCTACTCGTCTTGTGATCATAATGCAAGACAGTTCTAAAATGATTTTGAGTGAGTGTTGAGTAGCTTTGAGGCTTCCTAAAAGACTGGCTTTGTCGAAATATTTAAGCATATAAGTATGCCACTTACCTGGCCCACAATAAACCAAAGCATTTGTTTTCGAACAAAACTGATTTTTATTTCCGTTGTATAGCTTGCAATGTATAGCTTGCTGTGTATACAAATTGAAATGCTTGAGTGCGGGGGCATTTTTTAGCTAAAAGCTACATGCTACTGTATTTATACTGAGAATGGCTAACCACACAAAGTTCTTAAGGTGGAAACCCCCCAAAAATCCGTCAATTTTTCAAAATTTCAAAACCGGCTTTTTTGGGGGTAAAAATATTCGTAGATTCTGAAAATCAACATTAGAAACCCCACCCGGCATTGCAAGTGCCTCAATTTCGGGTATTTCGATACCTATATCTTTAGTGAGATGCCTAGCAACGCCCTTAGCAACGTGTTTGTGTGTGTTTTGGACCCTGATTTACCTTAAAATTCCAATTAATATCAATCAAAGGTGGCTAAATATGTAATTTGCTTTATCATGTTCTGTAAAATATCCTAGTTTCTGTCACTAAACACATTCCAACCAGCAGTGAATCATAATATTTTCAACCATCCAGACGAAACATGGGAAAAGCTTGTAGAGTAAAATTCAGCACAAGGACTTACAAGAAAAGAAAAAGAGAATTCTGCAGAAAGAAAGAAGTTGTAGATAGTGTAAATATAGAAGAAGAAGAAGATGTAAATAATGTAAATAGTGACATTACCACTCCACAAGAAGGTACACAACAAAATGATTCTGCCAACATTATTTCAACACCTGCGAAGAAGACTGTGTCAGAACAGAAAGTTCAGGCAGTCATTTCGAACACACCTAAGACATCTGACCCAATCTATGGGTATAGAATTGTTGATGTGAGAATACTGTGCAGTATTTTCAAATTATTGGCATGCCCTGAATGCAAACAAGTGACTTTATCGTTGCATGAAAATATGCTGCAAAAAAAGGGGCTCGCGTCATCCCTTATTGTCTCCTGCTCAAGTTGTGATTATGAAAACGATTTCTATACATCCTCGATGAGTAGTAGAACTTTTGATGTAAACAATAGAATGGTTTATACAATGAGAGCATGTGGGCAAGGACATGCCGGTATTGAAAAGTTTACATGTTTGATGGACATGCCTAAACCAATGACACGGAATAATTATGACAAAATAGTTAAAAAGTTTGTCAAAGTGTCAGAGGAAGTGGCAAAAGAAACAATGGAGGATGCAGTGGAAGAAATAAAATTGAGTGCTGGAGTAAGTGATAGCTCTGTTGTTGTTGATACTGCTATTTCTCAAGATGGTTCATGGCAAAGAAGGGGACATTCTTCTTTGAACGGTTGTGTCACCGCTATTTCAATGCAAAATGGTAAAGTCATTGATGTCGAGCCTATGAGTCGGTATTGCAAGGGGTGCTCCTTGCATGAGAAACTTAGGTTGTCTGACCCTGCTGCTTATTCTCAGTGGAAAATCAACCATAAGTGCAATTACAACTACACTGGTTCTGCCAACGGCATGGAATGTGAAGGCGCGAAACGGATTTTTGAACGTTCAATAATGAAACACAATATTCGTTATACTGACTTGTATGGTGATGGAGATAGCAAGAGTCACCAGGCAGTAGTTGACACATACAGTGGTATAAAAGTCAAAAAACTTCAATGTGTTGGCCATGTTCAAAAAAGAGTTGGGTCAAGATTGCTAGACCTAAAGAAAAAAGTGAAAGGCTTGGGAGGACGAGGAAAGCTGACCAAATCGATAATTGACCGTCTACAAAATTATTATGGTATAGCAATTAGGCAGAATGTTGGGAAATTAAAGGAAATGCAAGAGGCTACAAGAGCCACATTGTTCCACGTTGCATCAAGTGACAAAAATAATTACCATACTGCATATTGCCCGGAAGGTAAAGATAGTTGGTGTCTATATCAGAAAGATCAGGCAAACGGAACCAATGACTACAAGCCTGGTCCTGGGTTACCACTTTCAGTCATAAAACATGTCAAACCAATATTTGAGGAACTCAGCTCAGAGGCACTGCTAAAAGGTTGTTTACATGGAAAGACGCAGAACCAAAATGAGTCGTTTAACGGAACAATTTGGGAACGCCTCCCGAAAACCACATTCGTCACATTGCCGCAACTTCGATTTGGCGTTTATGATGCTGTTTCCAACTTCAACATTGGACGTAAAGCTTCAGTGCTTACCTATGAGAAAATGGGAATGGTTCCTGGCCAGTATGTGCTAAATGGGTGTAAACGAACAATCAAAAAACGTTTATTCCATTCGCGTTACAAAAATAAAGATGACACTAAAAGAAGGCGGAAAATTATTCGGGGAAAGAAAAAAAAGAAAGACGACACTAATAAGGAGAAAGAGGGGACATTATATAAAGCTGGAGCATTTGATTAGTTTATTATTCATAGATTTTAACTGCATATTTGAGTCTTACAGTGCTATTTTTTTCTTTCTTTGAATTAAACGCGTGATTCTGGAAAACAAGATTTTTTGCACTGCCGGCCAAGATATCTCAAGAACCGTAAATGCTAATTGAATGAAATTTTCAGGGAGTGTTCTTATCAATGAAATCTATACAATGAGCGGAGCACATTTTTCATTGCATTTTCCAAATTTCTTTAATGGACCGGAGAAATAGCAAATTTTCCTCTTTTTTTTACTGTCAAATTTAGCAGTCCAGTACCAAAAATTCAGAAAGAGAATGTAAAATGTGCTTCGCTCATTGTATAAATTCATCTTATAAGAGTATGTACAAAAACTCTCATCTCCTAATATTCAGTGGTTAACTCTGCATTTTGGCCGGCGTAAAGCAGTTTTTTGACATTTCTGCCATTATTGTCGGTGACTGGGGCAGCCATTTTGAAAAAAAAATGTAAATTTTTCTTAGTTGTCATGTACTTAACAAAACTGCATAGAAATATTTTCCAAATATTATGTTAAACAGAAAATAGTTTCTACAGGGGGTTTCCACCTTAAAAAATCAACAAGTAAACAAGATGAATATTAACATTTGGAACGTATTTGTCTTCATGTGCAAACGAGCTTTATTAAGCGATAAAGCCAACAGCAAAGGAGGTGAAATTAGAATTGAACCTCAGTTCTCCCATTATACGTCTTTCACTTATTGCTGGTTTTAAGTGCAACAAGAGCCAGATGGCGCAAAACGGTAGCAGCAAGCAGCATACTTTCGAAAGCACCACCAAAAATTGCCATAAAAAAATAGTTAGTGTAAAGAGGTCTTATCGAATGTAAACGGGGTCTTATTAAGAAAAGCCACCAGCAAATAATTTTCAAAACAAAGAAATGTACATACGTGAGTCGAATTTTTTCAAGAAAAAAATTATAAGAACTTATGTGTAAAAAAACGCGTCTGCTTCGAAAAAAATTAAAAACAATAACAAAGATTCCATGGACTCAAGAAACCTTCCCAAAAACTGTGATCTTTGAAATATTTAATGCAAAATGACGGTTTAGATAGCTGACAAACTTTAGATGCAATTAAAAAGTTCGTTAAGGTTGAACTACCGACGATAAAATCGTACCTTACATCCAAATGTTAAGCATTTTTAGTAAAAGTAACTACTTACTACTTTTAACTTAAAGCCTTACTACCAAAATATCTCTTTCTTCATGTATTATTAAGCGATGAAATATTAGAAAAATTTATTTTAGAATGTTTACTGGATATAACCTTCGAATATTTTTAGACTGCGTTCCTTTGTGAGATTTCATATAATTTTCTGAACGAAATCTGATCGACTGTTAAGCATAGCCTAAAAACTGCCACTTCGGCCGGAGGAGTAGTAGTAGTAGGAAGAGGAGGAGTAATAGTAGGAATCCAAAGGTGTTTTAATACAGTTTTCGCTTACGTTGCTACCGTAATAATTTGGAACAGGTGGTGACACAGCGCAGCCTGAACATGGGCAGCGAGCGACGCTGCCTTGACGGCTAGTCTATATATTAATAGCCGATTCTCTGTTTGTTTGTTTGTTTGTTTGTTTGTTTGTAAGTCACGCAAAATGGTAGATTAAGTTGTGAGCGAAATTATTTCTTTTTTTGTGTGCGACGTGAGTTCGAAGCAAATACATTGCAACCCCAATCGAACGTGACTTTTTTTGGCTGATGAACTAATAGGAATAACGTTTTGTTTTTATCATTATTGTTAGTTTTATATTCCACGTTGACTTGGCTTTGAAAACAGTACATCAACTAAATACAAAGAAACTAACTGATTAAACATTTTGGACAAAAAGCAGCAGTGGCAGAACGTGGCAGCATATGTTCGGTTTGCCACTAACTCTTGCCTGACTGTCTGAGACGGGTTAACTTTTTTTTGAGCAATCAAAATGTTTAAAAACCGATAGGTAAAAAAAGAGTATCATATCAAAACAAAATGTTTTTTTTTTGTATTCCTGCGTAAGCAAGGAATACTTTGAAACCGTTCGTGTTTTTTTTTTTTTTTTTTGTATTCCTGCGTAAGCAAGGAATACTTTGAAACCGTTCGTGTTTTTTTTGTTTTTTTTTTTTTTTCACTGTCCAAACCTAGACCAATTTTTGTCGATGCAAAATAGCCACTCAAATCATTAATGTTCCCAACTTACATTCTTTTTATGATTTAACAGTCTAAACTCACACTATATTCATTGTATACAAGTACTTTGCTTGAAAAGACTCTAAAAGTGTAAAATATAAGCTCTAGTGAAAGGAATAATTAACATATGGCTAAATCGCAGATGCCAGGTAGAAATGTTGTTTCATGTGAGTCTTATGCAACGTTCTTACGTTTTCCGTAGTTGTTTTTAAAATGGAAGCGAAGAAGCATGCGTAGATCTGTGAAAGTTTCTTTATTGAATATATGGATATAGAAGAGGTTGTAGTACGGCTGTAAAACTTAAAAGAATCAAAAACATTTATGATCCAAGCTGATAATCTACGTGAAACAAATATTCTTAGTAGTCATTATTGACAAATAAGCAGTTCTTGATGCTTCAAAACAGATATGAACGACTACCAATAGGGTATGTTTATATCGATTTAATGCGTAAGGTTTCTATTAGTCTTTCTAAATGTAATACAATTTTTTAATTCATGTTCCTAGATAAGCTACCCTGTTTTGATAAAGCTCTGGAATCTTGAAGCACAGCTTATCTTCCTCATCAGCTTATACCCATTTTATTAATCAATAGATGACCACTTTTTTAATTGACTAGTCGAATTTAAAATATTGTATGATTTTAAAATTTGTATACTATCAAGCTGACGATAAAAAGGAAACACAGATATTTTTATTATTTCGCAAGGCCAAGTAAAAGTTTTTATTATGAAGTTCAGGTACAAACAACATAAAGATTTTCATACTGTATAGTTTTATAAGGAGTATTTTGAAACCTCCACGGAAGAGTGTTCTTTAATGGATTTTTAAACTGACGGTGTTCCTTTTTAAGCTTGATCTCCGGCAAAATTTTTCAAAGTCTCTTAACTTTTATGATGCTCTCGGGAATGTCATTAAATGAATTCGAAGTTATTACTATTTACGCCACAGATTTTCCCTTCAAAACTTAATGTGACAAAGTTTTCATTACTTAATTACTTTTTGAAGATGCTTTAGGGAATATAACTATGAATAAAAAACTTTTTGAAAAAATCTCTAAATGATGCAAAACAGTGCAGTTTATATGAAATAACAAATAGTACTTCTTTCACATTCACCTTTTAAAGCACAGATTATTCTTAACACGATAATCTTTTAATTAGTTAAATGCTTCTTGAAGAGGCTTTAGGGAATACAACTTTGAATTAAAATCTTTTTTAAAAAATCTCTAAATTGAAGCAAGACTGAAGTTTTATATGAGACAACAAAGTTTAATTGTTATCGTTGTTAAATGGTAAAATGTAAAATACCGCAACATCATTCTGCATTATGCATATCTTTTTAAAGCGTGAACTAACATTCATTTCTTTCTGAAAAGGCTGCAGAAAGTCTTCCAGTCATCTGCAGGAATACTTCTGCCCGGTAGGGCATCTTGTTTTTTTTTTTTTTTTCACTGTCCAAACCTAGACCAATTTTTGTCGATGGGAAATAGCCACTCAAATCATTAATGTTCCCAACTTACATTCTTTTTATGATTTAACAGTCTAAACTCACACTATATTCATTGTATACAAGTACTTTGCTTGAAAAGACTCTAAAAGTGTAAAATATAAGCTCTAGTGAAAGGAATAATTAACATATGGCTAAATCGCAGATGCCAAGGTAGAAATGTTGTTTCACGTGAGTCTTATGCAACGTTCTTACGTTTTCCGTAGTTGTTTTTAAAATGGAAGCGAAGAAGCACGCGTAGATCTGTGAAAGTTTATTTGTTGAATATATGGATATAGAAGAGGTTGTAGTACGGCTGTAAAACTTAAAAGAATCAAGAACATTTATGATCCAAACTGATAATCTACGTGAAACTAATATTCTTAGTAGTCATTCTTGATAAATAAGCAGTTCTTGATGCTTCAAAACAGATATGAACGACTACCAATAGGGTATGTTTATATCGATTTAATGCGTAAGGTTTCTATTAGTCTTTCTAAATGTAATACAATTTTTTAATTCATATTCCTAGATAAGCTACCCTGTTTTTATAAAGCTCTGGAATCTTGAAGCACAGCTCATCTTCCTCATCAGCTTATACCCATTTTATTAATCAATAGATGACCAATTTTTTAATTGACTAGTCGAATTTAAAATATTGTATGATTCTAAAATTTGTATACTATCAAGCTGAGGATAAAAAGGAAACACAGATATTTTTATTATTTCGCAAGGCCAAGTAAAAGTTTTTATTATGAAGTTCAGGTACAAGCAACATAAAGATTTTCATACTGTATAGTTTTAAAAGGAGTATTTTGAAACGTCCACGGAAGAGTGTTCTCTAATGGATTTTTAAACTGACGGTGTTCCTTTTTAAGCTTGATCTCCGGCAAAATTTTTCAAAGTCTCTTAACTTTTATGATGCTCTCGGGAATGTAATTAAATGAATTCGAAGTTATTACTATTTACGCCACAGATTTTTCATTCAAAACTTAATGTGACAAAGTTTTCATTACTTTATTACTTTTTGAAGATGCTTTAGGGAATATAACTATGAATAAAAAACTTTTTGAAAAAATCTCTAAATGATGCAAAACAGTGCAGTTTATATGAAATAACAAATATTACTTCTTTCACATTCACCTTTTAAAGCACAGATTATTCTTAACACGATAATCTTTTAATTAGTTAATTGCTTCTTGAAGATGCTTTAGGGAGTACAACTTCGAATGGAAATCTTTTTAAAAAAATCTCTAAATTAATGCAAGACTGAAGTTTTATATGAAACAACAAAGTTTAGTAATTATCGTAGCTAAAAGGTAAAATGTAAAATACTGCAAACATCATTCCGCATTATGCATATGGTTTTAAAGCGTGAACTAACACTCATTTCTTTCTGAAAAGGATCCAGAAAGTCTTCCAGTCATCTGCAGGAATACTTCTGCCCGGTAGGGCATCTTGTTTGTTTTTTTTTCACTGTCCAAACCTAGACCAATTTTTGTCGATGGGAAATAGCCACTCAAATCATTAATGTTCCCAACTTACATTCTTTTTATGATTTAACAGTCTAAACTCACACTATATTCATTGTATACAAGTACTTTGCTTGAAAAGACTCTAAAAGTGTAAAATATAAGCTCTAGTGAAAGGAATAATTAACATATGGCTAAATCGCAGATGCCAAGGTAGAAATGTTGTTTCATGTGAGTCTTATGCAACGTTCTTACGTTTTCCGTAGTTGTTTTAAAAATGGAATCAAAGAAGCATGCGTAGATCTGTGAAAGTTTCTTTGTTGAATATATGGATATAGAAGAGGTTGTAGTACGGCTGTAAAACTTAAAAGAATCAAGAACATTTATGATCCAAACTGATAATCTACGTGAAACTAATATTCTTAGTAGTCATTCTTGATAAATAAGCAGTTCTTGATGCTTCAAAACAGATATGAACGACTACCAATAGGGTATGTTTATATCGATTTAATGCGTAAGGTTTCTATTAGTCTTTCTAAATATAATACAATTTTTTAATTCATGTTCCTAGATAAGCTACCCTGTTTTTGTTTTTGTGAAGCACAGCTCCTCTTCCTCATCAACTTCTACCTATTTTATTTATCATTTGATGAGCACATTTTTAATTGACTAGTCGAATTTAAAATATTGTATGATTCTAAAATTTGTATACTATCAAGCTGACGATAAAAAGGAAACACAGATATTTTTATTATTTTGCAAGGCCAAGTAAAAGTTTTTATTATGAAGTTCAGGTACAAACAACATAAAGATTTTCATACTGTATAGTTTTAAAAGGAGTATTTTGAAACGTCCACGGAAGAGTGTTCTCTAATGGATTTTTAAACTGACAGTGTTCCTTTTTAAGCTTGATCTCCGGCAAAATTTTTCAAAGTCTCTTAACTTTTATGATGCTCTCGGGAATGTAATTAAATGAATTCGAAGTTATTACTTTTTACGCCACAGATTTTCCCTTCAAAACTTAATGTGAAAAAGTTTTCATTACTTAATTACTTTTTGAAGATGCTTTAGGGAATATAACTATGAATAAAAAACTTTTTGAAAAAATCTCTAAATGATGCAAAACAGTGCAGTTTATATGAAATAACAAATATTACTTCTTTCACAGCTACAAGATAAACTGTAAAACACAAAGAACATCATACCACATTATGCATATTGTTTTAAACCGTGAACAAACATTCACCTTTTAAAGCACAGATTATTCTTAACGCGATAATCTTTTAATTAGTTAATTGCTTCTTAAAGATGCTTTAGGGAGTGCAACTTCGAATGGAAATCTTTTTAAAAAAATCTCTAAATTGATGCAAGACTGAAGTTTTATATGAAACAACAGAGTTTAATAGTTATCGTAGCTAAAAGGTAAAATGTAAAATACTGCAAACATCATTCCGCATTATGCATATGGTTTTAAAGCGTGAACTAACACTCATTTCTTTCTGAAAAGGCTCCAGAAAGTCTTACAGTCATCTGCAGGAATACTTCTGCCCGGTAGGGCATCTTGTTTTTTTTTGTTTTTTTTCACTGTCCAAACCTAGACCAATTTTTGTCGATGCAAAATAGCCACTCAAATCATTAATGTTCCCAACTTACATTCTTTTTATGATTTAACAGTCTAAACTCACACTATATTCATTGTATACAAGTACTTTGCTTGAAAAGACTCTAAAAGTGTAAAATATAAGCTCTAGTGAAAGGAATAATTAACATATGGCTAAATCGCAGATGCCAAGGTAGAAATGTTGTTTCATGTGAGTCTTATGCAACATTCTTACGTTTTCCGTAGTTGTTTTAAAAATGGAAGCGAAGAAGCATGCGTAGATCTACGTTTCTTTGTTGAATATATGGATATAGAAGAGGTTGTAGTACGGCTGTCAAACTTAAAAGAATCAAGAACATTTATGATCCAAACTGATAATCTACGTGAAACTAATACTTTTAGTAGTTATTCGTGATAAATAAGCAGTTTTTGATGCTTCAAATCAGATATGAACGACTACAAAAACGGTATGCTTTCATCGATTTAAAAAAATGCGTAAGGTTTCTATTAGTCTTTTTCTAAATATAATACAATTTTCTATTTCATGTTCCTAGGTAAGCTATCCTGTTTTTATAAAGCTCTGGAATCTTGAAGCACAGCTCATCTTCCTCATCAGCTTATACCCATTTTATTAATCAATAGATGACCACTTTTTTAATTGACTAGTCGAATTTAAAATATTGTATGATTCTAAAATTTGTATACTATCAAGTTGACGATAAAAAGGAAACACAGATATTTTTATTATTTCACAAGGCCAAGTAAAAGTTTTTATTATGAAGTTCAGGTACAAACAACATAAAGATTTTCATACTGTATAGTTTTAAAAGGAGAATTTTGAAACGTCCACGGAAGAGTGTTCTCTAATGGATTTTTAAACTGACGGTGTTCCTTTTTAAGCTTGATCTCCGGCAAAATTTTTCAAAGTCTCTTAACTTTTATGATACTCTCGGGAATGTAATTAAATGAATTCGAAGTTATTACTTTTTAAGCACAGACTTTTCTTGACGCAAGAAACTTTTTATTACTTAATTACTTCTTGAAGATTCTTTAGGGAAGACAACTTTGAATTATAATCTTTTTAAAAAATCTCTAAATTGAAGCAAGACTGAAGTTTTATATGAGACAACAAAGTTTAATTGTTATCGTTGTTAAAAGGTAAAATGTAAAATACTGCAAACATCATTCTGCATTATGCATATCGTTTTAAAGCGTGAACTAACATTCATTTCTTTCTGAAAAGCCTCCAGAAAGTCTTCCAGTCATCTGCAGGAGTACTTCTGCCCGGTAGGGCATCTTGTTTTTTTTGCTTTTATTTTAATAAATTAATTTCTTCTTTTAATTGTTAAGCGTTCTGATCGAACGTTTTTTTATTCTATTTATTCATTTAGCACGTGCCTTTTTTCTCTCCTCCGTGGGAACTTTTTAAGAAGAGAAACCATTTTCCCCCTGTTTAATAGCACCCATGTTAGAGCGCGTAACTTTTTTAAAACAAAAGCTAATAAAAAGTTGAAGTTTTCTCTCTCTACGTTTTGAGTGTATTGTTACACTGATAAAAGATTGGTTTTACCAGAGGTTGTGACTTCGAACCTGCTTCTGGTTGAGCATAAGTTGTACGAGCCGTTTATAAGGAAATTTGACGTTTATTGATAGAGTGATACAGAGCAGGTGGATATATTAATACCCGATTCTCCGTCTGTCACGCAAAATGGTAGATTGAGTTGTGAGGGAAATTATTTCTTTTTTTTGTGTGCGACCTTGATGCGAAACAAATATATTGCAACCCCAATCGAACGTGACTTTTTATGGCTGGTGAACCAATAAGGATAACGTTTTTTTATTATCATTACTAATTTTATATTCCAAGGACCACCGTTGACTTGGCTTTGAAAACAAACATCAACACTAAATACAAAGAAACTAACTGATTAACCATTTTGGACAAAACGCAGCAGTGACATAACATGGTAGCATGTTCGGTTTGCCAGTATTGTATCCTAACGCTTGCCTGACTGTCTGAGATGGGTGAACTTTGCACAAGAAAAAATGAGATGAAATGTGCAAAAAATGAAAATGTTTTTGCAAAAAGGCCTGTCTTTCCTGTTGCCAAATGTACAAATCATAACCTTTTTTTCTTTCCGCAGCAGCATATTTTTTCAAATTCATTTTCTTGTTTTACTCGACTCTCTAGAACTTCCCTATCCCAAAATCCATGGCTTTGCAGAGTGTTGTAAACGTTCCATTTCGAAATTGTTTGATTTTTTTTGATTTTTTTTTAGACATCTGATTTTGAAAATTTGAAAGTTTTTTCTTTCATTCTTTCTTCTTATTCTTCTCGTTTGCTGTGGATGTGCAAAAGAAATATGTAAGAAATTCTATTCTTATTTTCCCCAATTATCCAATAATTCGAACATTCGCTAATTCGAAAAAATTTTTTCGGTGTCTTCGGTATTCGAATTAACGGATATGTCTATATATAAATAGCCGATTCTCTGTCTGTTTGTTTGTTTGTTTGTTTGTAAGTCACGCAAAATGGTAGATGTGAACTGCAAAAGAAATTGGGGAGTCAGCAATGTAAGATCACATATAAATTATTTCTCTTCTTGTGCAAGACGTCAGTGTGAAACCCTTGTATTGAGACCCTAATCGAATGCGATGTTGCGGGAAAATTATCTCGATAACCAATAGGGATAACTGACGTTTTTTGGGGACCGCGATACAGGCGATGAGGTGACAAAAAATCTGGGTCTAATTTTTTTTGGGAGGGGTCTGTGACGTCATCACAGTCTTTGAACAATGATATTTCTGTAACGGTTGATCGTAGCGGAACGATCACATATATTTTTTTGATCAGTTTTTCGAGCTCTACAATATGGGAACACTTTCGGTTGCCAATTCCTTGATTTTATTTTTCGTGAAGTCAACGCATGCTGAACATGGGCGGCGAACGACGCTGCCTTGGCGCCTAGTACTGTATTATTACCCGATTCTCCGTCTGTCACGTAAAATGGTACATTGAGTTGTGAGAGAAATTATTTCTTTTTTTGTGTGCGACGTTTTTATTTTCCACGAGGCAAAACAAATACACTGCAACCCCAATCGAACGTAACCTTTTTTGCCTTGTGAACCAATAGGGTAAACGTTTTTTATTAGAATTATTATTAATTTTATATTCCAAGGACTACCGTTGACCCGCCTTGAAAACAATACATCAAGTAGATACAAAGAAACCAACTGATTAAACATTTCGGACAACAAGCAACCATGGCATTACATGGTAGCGTATTTGGTTTGCCAGTGTTGTATCCTAACGCTTACCTGACTGTCTGAGACGGGTGAACCTTTTTGTCGTGCAATCAAAATGTTTAAAAACCGAGACGTGAAAAAAGTGTTTCATGAATCAAAATATTTTTTGCTTTTGTTTTAACTTTTTTTAATTGTTATGCGCTTCTGATCGAACATGTTTTTATTCACTTTATTCATTTAGCACGTGCCTTTGTTCTCTCCTCCCGTGTGATCTTTTTAAGAAGAGGAACCATTTCCCCCCTACGTTTGATAGCAACCATGCGCGTAACTTTTTTGAAACAAAAGCTAAAGTTTTTTCTCTCTACGTTTTGAGTGTATTGTTATACTGATCAACGATTGGTTTTAAAAAATAAATAAGTAACACATCATGAAAAACCTGAAAAATAGTTGTTGTAACACTGATGTAACACTGACGGCACACCAGAGGTTGTGACTTCGAATCTGCTTCTGGCTGAACACAAGTTGTACGAGGCGTTTATAAGGAGATTTGACGTTTATTGATACAGTGTTCTTTCTCGCTTCTTCCGTGAGTTGGGTAAGCAAGAGCCAGCGCTGACCATCAGGGCGTCATTACAGCTTTGATTATCAGTGCGTACAGACGTCGTCTTCACTTCAAGAAGCTGCTTCATCACAAAGGATAGATAAGTTTTCCTAATACAATTTTCTAATTCCTTATATACTATGTCTGTTTTTTCTAATGAAGAAGAAATGTTATTGCTTCAAGGTAATGAAGCTGACACTGACACTGCTGTTGAAAGCAATTCTGCTTTACAACAACAACAACAGCAGCAGTCAGATCCGTTACATTTAGTACCGGTAAATTTCGAACTAGGTTCTAGTAATGGCATATTTTTGCAACAGCTGTTACAAAAAATAGATACATTGACTGATGTGATTCATCAGCAAACAGTGCAGAAAGCACAATACACAGTGGGAGAAGGTAGTGTAGGTAGCTCCTCCACAATGACCTTTCCATACACCGGGTTTGTGCCTACCACTCCGCAGAGGCAAGCTTCTTCTACTAAGAGGAAAGCTCAACACTTAAATATAGTGACCACGCCTCAAAAACGATCAAAAACTGTGAAACATACAGAAGTTGATGGTGGCTTTGATCATGGTATTTCTTTACCAAGCCAATCCGATATGGATGACAGAATCGACGAACTTTGCAATGATTCATCTGACATTATAGAGCAAGTCTCTGCAGAATTTGTGGAACAAAAACAGTTTGGACCTCCCATTGCTTTTAATATAGCGCAATGTTTTAACAACATTTCAGGGAAACCTCTTTCTTTGGAAAAAGTCACTGAAAAAGCTAAGGCCTATCCTATTCCAGAGAACTGTAATCTTGAGACTAGGTCTGTCAATCCAGAGATTTGGTCGCAAGTTTTGTCCGCCAAACAAAGAACGTTTGACATCAAAATGCAACGAATACAAAATTTAATTGTTAGATCGACTAGTTGCGTTTTGCAATCCGTGGATGAACTGCTCAAAACCAGAAAGGACAAAAATTCCTCCGTCAACCAATACAAAGACACCATCAATTCTGCAGTAAGGAAAAGCATGGATTCATTAGCTCTTCTTACCCATGCACATAATTCTAACGAGCAATTAAGAAGAGAATATTTGTCATATTCGTTTGTGGCAGATGAAAAATCCCTTGCGGTTAATGTGCCATCTGAATCAAAACTTCTTTTTGGGGATGACCTTAATAAAAGGTTGACTGAAATCAATGGCACTAACAAACTAAAGAGCAGGAAAAACACCTTTACAAAGGCAAAAAACAGGGTCAGAAATACCCAAAACGGAACAATGGAAACCAAACATACCAGAAGAAAAAGAACTAGAGGTATGTATGTTTAATTCGGATGGCTCCATTTCAACTGACTTTTTGGACATTCTTCACCATGAAGTCTCTATATACCAAGGGGGAAATATTAAAAAACACCTTAAGGCCTGGTCTGACATTAGCCAAGATCCATGGATCTTAGATATAGTCAAATTTGGATTGAAACTAGACTTCGAATCACTTCCCCTTGACAATAATTTTCATATTCACACCCTTTCATTAGTGGAAACTCAATTTATATTAAGTGAAATTCAAAAACTTTCCATTAAAAAGGTAGTTGTTAATACTGTACGTCAGCCTGGTGATTTCGTTTCGGGTGTTTTCACCAGACCCAAAAAAGATGGGAATTTTAGAATGATTTTAAACTTAAAAAAGTTCAATAAATATATGCAATACAAGCGTTTTAAAATGGAGTCTATTAACAATGTTATTAATGCCATTGAAAAAGATTGTTTCATGGCATCTGTTGACCTTAAAGATGCTTTTTACTCTATTCCTATATTTCAGGAACACCAAAAGTATTTAAAATTCCTTATTGACAAATTTTTATTTCAATTTAATTGCATGCCTAATGGATATGGTCCTGCTATGAGAGTTTTCACCAAGGTACTTAAGTGCCCATTTACGTTCTTACGTAGTCTAGGATATATATCAGCCATATATGTGGACGATACCTATTTACAGGGATCTACTCAGCAACTCTGCAGAGATAATGTTTCTGCTACTGTACAACTTCTGAGATCGTTGGGTTTTACTATTCATGTGGATAAATCTATACTTATCCCTACGCAACGTATGACCTTTTTAGGCTTTATTTTTGATTCAATACATATGACTATGCAACTCACTCCAGAAAAGAAAAACAAAATCCATGATCTCTGTTTAGAACTAATTTCACATCGTAAACCTTCCATAAGACTTGTTGCCAAAGTAATAGGCAATTTAGTTGCTTCATTCCCTGCTGTTCCACATGGCAGATTATTTTATAGACATCTTGAACTTGACAAAATCCAAGCACTTCAGATAAGTCGTGGAAATTTTGACAAAAAATGTCATTTGTCAAGTGACTCTATAGCAGAACTGAATTGGTGGATCAAAAATATCCATTCAAGTATTAAAGATATTCACATCCCCTCTGTTGATCTGACAATTTATACAGATGCCAGTAATTTAGGTTGGGGTATCACTGATGGAGTTAATCCATCAGGTGGCCTTTGGAATGCTAAAGATGCACAGAAGCACATCAATGTGCTAGAATTAGAGGCAAACTACATTGGTCTTGTTACTTATTGCAAGAACAAGCATTATAAACATATACGTATTATGTCAGACAACAGCACAGCCATTGCCTATATCAACAATATGGGAGGTATCAAATCCATTGAATGCAATATGCAAGCCCAAAAAATATGGCTTTGGTGTATTGAACACTCTCTTTGGATATCTGCAGCCTTTATACCAGGCAAAGAAAATAAAACTGCAGATGAAAAATCCAGAAAATTCAATGCAGCCATTGAATGGATGCTAAATCCAAACAAATTTACAGATATTATACATAAATTTGGATTGCCTGACATTGATTTATTTGCAACAAGGCTTAATAAACAGCTTACAAAATACGTATCTTGGCATCCTGAGCCAGAATCCCATGCTGTAGATGCATTTTCTATTTCATGGTCTGATAAATTTTGTTATGCTTTTCCTCCTTTCAGCCTAGTTGGACAAGTTTTGGCGAAAGTAAAGAAAGAAAAAGCACATGTGGTGCTTCTGGTGCCAGACTGGCCCAGCCAGCCGTGGTATCCACAAGCAATAAAAGCGGCCACAAGGAAGCTGGTTTTTCGACCACAACCAGATCTGTTACGGTTAACTCAACAACCAGGGGAAAAACACCCCTTATGGAAAAAGTTACAGCTACTGGCTCTGGACATGAAGGTTTGAGCATTTCTTCATCCACTAAGATGATCTTAGAATCGGCTACTCGTGATTCCACGAAAAAGAAGTATGCCATCTATTGGAGGCAATTTCTAGAATTTTGTTCTCTTCAAAATATTGACATTAATAATGTTAACATCTATAATGTTATAGATTTTTTAAGTACTCTCTATGACAAAAACCTTTCAATTAGCCTCATTAGATCAGCCAAAAATGCTGTTGCACAATATATCTACATTCCTCCTTATAAACATCTTTCAGAACATCCACTAATGAATAAATATTTCAAAGGATTGTTCAATTTGAGGCCACCAAAACCAAAATATGGTTACATTTGGGATGTAAAACTGGTTTTTGACTTTTTCAGAAATAGCCCAGATAATGTCAACCTTACTGACAAACTTTTGTCCTACAAAGTAGTCATATTACTACTATTATTAGGGGGTCAACGTATCAACACCATTTATTGGTTTGAGGTTGACCATATGGTTATTACTGATATAAGTGTTACTTTTGCACCACAGCATGTGCTCAAGCACTCTAGACCAGGTAGAAAACTAGATGTATTCGAATATAGGGCCTATCTAGACAAGAAACTTTGTATAGTAGACTGCCTCAAAGAGTATTTGAAGAGAAGAAGTCATAAAATCCAAGATTCTAATATCAATAAACTTCTCATAACCATCAAAAAACCATATAGAGAAATATCCCTTGATTCCATACGTCGTTGGATCAAAGATCTATTTACACTTTGTAATATTTGCAATTTCAGCCCTCATAGCTGTCGCTCGGCGGCAACCTCAAAGGCTCTGGCTGTTGGTGTGAGTATGGAAGAAATCCTGAAAAAAGCCTGTTGGTCTAATGAAAGTACCTTCCATACCTTTTATTCCAAGGAAATTCAAATTAACTCGGATGAACTTAATATGAACAATATATTGAATTGCTGACTGTAGTTATTTAGTGTTAAGATTATACTATACACATAACATACCTCCGTGTATTTACCTGTAGGTTGCTAATATTTGCTTGGTGTGCTTTGAAATCTCGCTTACCCAACTCACGGAAGAAGCGAGAAAGAACTCCTTGTTAAGCGAGCACTTACCAAGTGTGAAGCTTGACAGCTGTTCTTTCGAGTCTTCTTCCGGGAGTCTTGGGTAAGTGCCACACCCTTATTCCCTCCCATAGGTTCTGTATATGTATTACAGTTACTTTAGAATACACCTGACAAATATTAGCTATAGCTTTAAAGAATGACGCCCTGATGGTCAGCGCTGGCTCTCACTTACCCAAGACTCCCGGAAGAAGACTCGAAAGAACAGCTGTCAAGCTTCACACTTGGTAAGTGCTCGCTTAACAAGGAGATACAGAGAAGATGGACATGGGCGGCGAGTGATGCCGCCTTGGTGGCTAGTATAGATGAATTCCGAAAAGGAATGACTATGGATCATTTAAAATATATATGAAAAATGAGTGTCAAAATGATTACAAACAAGACAAGACTACAAAAGAAGTAAAAAAGAGACTTAAATGATTTCATATAGGGAATTTGTTCATTAAAATATCAAATAAATAGACATTTCGAATACCAAGTGGTTAGATTTTATAAACATTATGCGTCCATTGCTTGATAATGCTTGATAAGTGCATTCCAACAAATATAGAATATTGTTGATAAAGTCAATTTTGAGTAGCACACAATGCACCGAGGTAACTAAATGACTTGTATACACTTCGAGATGATGTCTTTTTGGTGACTAGATTTCTACATCCTATTTTTGTTTACATTTATTTCACTTCTAGTGTGGACAGGTAACATTGAAAACTCCTCTAAATAGACGGATGTAACTATATAGCAAATACAAAAAATAGCATATGTAATGCATAGCTAATGCATCATGATAATTTAATATAATAGGCCCCTAAGCTTGGAGGTAGCAGAGCTCTCATATCTCCTGACCAATTTAATAACACAAAACACAAAATCAACCCTAAGTAGGCAGCAAGGAAACTCAGCAGTATATAATCACAGTATAACTTATAACGGTCATAATATTGAGAATTACATTGCTTCTCTGATAAGCAGTACACAGTTAATCCGTGTTTCCAGAAACATAAACTCCTTCTTATTTTATGGAGGCTGCACTCACCCTAATAAATTAGTTGTAATTATGAATCAATAAACATTTCTGTATTAAGCCACAACCAACAAATACCCTCTATTCCAGCATTAAAACTGAGGCTTGTGATTTTAGTGGTATCAGCCTACAACTGGGGACAAAAATTTATGGACGGACGCACAAAATGCTAATGAAAGATCAGCTGCTAATCGCGCTGACCAATAAGATTTCTTTAAAGCATTCTGTACGAGCCAATAGAAAAAACAAACTTTTTCAAAAAAAAAAAACTTTAAAGCGAAAAAACCATTAAAAATCTGCGTTTCGAACTTTCATTTAAAACAAAAAATAGCCAAAGTTTACATAAAAAAACAAGAAAAACAATAATTGATCATGATAAGACTAGGTTTGGAGGATAGTTAAAGAAGAAAAACAGGAAGAACAACAATTTGTAATATGGCTTTCTTGTATACACAGAAATCCAATTAAACTAACTAATTAAGTTGGTCAAGATGGCGGACGCTCTCAAAGTTAATGAAAATAAGAATAACAAAGTTTCAACGGGAAACCGAAGAATAAAAAAGCGGAAAGTTGAAGATTTTGTGGATGAAATTGTTTTATTAAACGATATTGAATTAAAAGTTGTTGAACGAACGATTCCTGGTAGTAATATGGATATCGATAGTAAATTGGAAAATATGAGAACGGAACTTATCAAAGATGTGAACCAGTGTATTCACGATAACAACACCTATCAAAATGACAGAATATTCAAACTGGAAAATGCAAACAATGAATTGAAGGCGGATAAAGAGTTCCTTAAAAAACAACTCAAGGAATTGACCGGTTTTTTAGATGTTTTGGTTTCGTGTTTTGATAAGCAAAATCACTGTTGCAAATCGAGCCAATTTTCTCCTCACGGGAAGGAACAAATTAATAATGTTCAAAAATTACAACATCTTCAAGAATCTCTCCCTGGAGACAAAGAACACGCTGATCCAGCCATTAGCGAATATTTAAATACATCGTCTTTTCTAATAAAAGAAACAACAGAAAAAGATAAAAAGATAATCGATCAATTGAATACAGTTCGTCTGAAACATAAAAGTAAATATGAACAATTTAAATCTCAAAATAATGTTATAAGAACTGCACGAAATGATAGCAAAAACCTTGATGAACAATTAAACTTAGTAAGAAAATCACACAAAGAAAGGTTCCATCACAGTACTGATAGATTATCTCTACGTAAACGATTAGAAAAAATAGCCGACTATGGAGATGATTGTGCAAATCAACCCTCAGAAATTGATACTGTTATTATTGGTGATAGTTTATTGAAAAACATCAATGGTTTAAAAATGTCGCAAAAACTCGGATCTTCAAACGTAAGAGTGAAGTGCTTTCCGGGTGCTAAAACTACATGCATGAAGGATTATATAAAACCGACTTTAGACTTGAAACCCAAAAACATTATTCTTCACGTTGGTACCAACGATCTATCATCAAATAAAGTACCGTCAGAAATTTCACAAGACATTATCGATCTTGTCATGTCATCAACCAATGACAATACAAGGATTTCAATCTCAAGCATCATTACCAGGAATGACAAATGGGCTGGGAAAGTGAAAGGTGTAAATGAAAATTTGAAGAAGATGTGTAATGAACGCAACATTCATTTTATAATCCATGATAACATAGAACCAACACTTCACCTCAACAATAGCAAACTTCACTTGAATAAGAAAGGAACAAAGGTTTTATCTCAAAACTTGGTGAAAGCTATTGAAAAATGTTGATGGAGTGCACACACTGATGGCAACCCACAGCAAATAGATAGCAGTAAGGAAACTATTTCAAACCCATTGAATCTTCTGAAGGGGAAATATCCAGAAAAGATATTAATAGGACACCTTAATATAAACTCTGTCAGAAATAAATTTAGTCAAATGGATGCAATGTTTCGTGACAACATAGATGTGTTTTTAATATCTGAAACAAAGCTGGACAATTCTTTCACTAACTCACAATTTAAAATGGATGGTTATCATGCCCCATTCAGATGTGATCGCAATAAAAATGGAGGAGGGTTAATGTTATATGTGAAGGAGAACTTAATATGCACCAAACTGGAAAATACTCGACATGCTGATAGCTTGGAAGTTATATGTATCGAATTGAATATACGATCACAAAAGTGGTTAATTGTTGGATTGTATAAACCACCATCTCATTCACCAAAAAAATTCATCTCTCAACTTGAAGACGTATTGGATGACTTTGACTATGAGAATGTGATAATTTTGGGTGATTTCAATATTGATATCCACGATAATTGTCTTGACAATTTCAAAAATGATCAAGGTTTAAAAATGATTGTGAAGGAACCAACATGTTTCAAATCGATTAATAATCCATCTATAATTGACCACATATGGGTGTCAAACAAGGCGAATTTTGTAAAAACGTCTGTCTTAGAGACTGGTCTTTCGGACTTTCATCAACTGACAGTCACTGTCCTGAATAAACGACCACCTAAAAATAAACCAAGAATATTGCATTATCGATCCTACAATAAATTCAACAAAAAGCTGTTTGAGTCTGATATACAAAATATGGTGAAAGCAATCCAGCAATCGAATGATTTTGATTTTGATAATTTTCAACATAAATTTAATGAAATTGTGAATAAACATCTCCCATTGAAGAAAAAGTATGTGAGGAGTAATGATGCTCCTTTCATGAACAAAAGATTACGAAAAGAAATTATGATAAGATCCAAAGCTCGAAATAAATACAACAAATGTCCGACTACAATCAATTGGGTGAATTTCAAAATCCAGAGAAATAAGTGTACGAAACTTATACGGCAAGCAAGAAATGACTTATTTTCATCCTTGAATATGAAGATTTTAAACGATCAAAAAAAGTTCTGGCGCAATGTAAAACCAATCTTCAATGATAAATCATCATGCGAAAAATTGAACATATTGATTGAAGACAAAAATATTGTGACTGATGACCAGAAAATTGCCGAAGTGATGAATGATTATTTCGTCTCTATTACTAGTACTCTAGATATTAATAACATACCAAAAGACTGAGTGCTGACTGTGCTTTTGAAGATGATATTGATAGAATTATTCATGAGCATAAATCACATCCAAGTATAATTGCTATTGAAAATGCATTTCCTGTTGGTACGAGTTTCAACTTTAGCCGTGTTGACGAAAGTGAAATGAAAAAGTATATCGAGAAATTAGATATAAAGAAATCGACACCTCGAAATGATCTACCGACTAAACTGGTGAAAGAAAATATTGATTTTTATAATGAAGTGTTGACGAAATTATATAACAACAGCTGTGAAACGAGTATTTTTCCAGAAAGTATGAAAGAAGCCCACGTGACTCCTGTATTCAAGAAAGGTGAAAAGACGAAAAAAGAAAATTATACCGGGTGAGTCAAAAAAAAGTACCGTTGTTTCACAAAACGTATCTTTCGATTGACTAATTATGAAAGCTAGTGTTTTTTATTTCTGAATAGAGGAATCCTTTACCTACATTTTGGTGTATCATTTGTCAAATTTGGTTGAGTAGAAAAAAAGTTATGGGCAAAAAACTGGAGGTGGTCCTTGTAAAAATCGCCGAAAAATGACGAAAAAATCTAAACAAAACTTCTCCAAACAAGATTTTCTGTTCTTATTGCAAACCGTATGGGATTGAAACTCATACACACTTCAATGTGCTAAAACTTTTTTTTTTATTCCCAATGCTTAAATTAAGTAAAAAGTTCAAACTTTTTTCAAAATTTTATTAAAACTTTACTTGATGAAGTTTTTTATAAAGACTGTTTTGTAAAAAATACCACAACTCACGTTACAACAAAGAATTTGGGTATGTATCCAGTTTCCAGTTTCGAGAAGTTTTGTTCAGCTTTTTTCGTCATTTTTCGGCGATTTTTACAAGGACCACCTCCAGATTTTTGCCCATAACTTTTTTTCTACTCAACCAAATTTAACAAATGATACACCAAAATGTAGGTAAAGGATTCCTCTATTCAGAAATAAAAAACAATAGCTTTCATAATTAGTCAATCGAAAGATACGTTTTGTGAAACAACGGTACTTTTTTTTGACTCACCCGGTAGGCCTATTAGTTTATTGCCAAATTTTTCAAAGGTTTATGAAAGAAAAATGTATAATGATATTTCTGACTTTATGTCTTCCAAGCTGTCTCCACTTCTATCTGGTTTCAGGTCTCAATATAGTACTCAGCATGCTCTACTCTCTATGATCGAAAAATGGCATAGTGCATTAGATAAAGGAGATGTTGTCAGAGGTATATTAATGGACCTTTCAAAAGCTTTCGATTGTATTAATCACGAGCTTCTGTTGGCGAAATTATATGCCTACGGATTTTCTAAACCTGCACTACGTTATGTCCAAAGTTATCTACAGTGCAGGTCTCAGTACGTATGTGTAGGAAATAATTATAGTACAACCAAAGATATTTTGATGGGTGTGCCCCAAGGATCTATACTTGGGCCACTGTTATTTAATATATATATAAACGACCTTTTCATGTTTCTTTCTGATCCTCATGTTTTTATTTGCAACTATGCAGATGATAATACGTTGTATACTTATGGCAAGGATCCTTCTGCCGTTATGAGATGTTTGCATGACAACATGTCCATCGTTTCATCATGGTATAAGGATAATGGACTAAAATTGAATCCTTCCAAATGCAAACTTATTGTTCTTAAAGGTTTTAAGAAAAAGTATGACTCTGATTTTTATTTAAATATAGACAACTTTATTTTGAAAGAAGTACAAGACGTGAAACTTCTAGGCATCATTATTGACAACAAACTCTCTTACAGGAAGCATGTTGATTCACTGTGCAAGAGAGTCAGAGCCAAAATTGGTGCCTTGAAGCGAATTTCACCATATTTTTCAACCTTTCAGCGTAAGGTTGCTGCAAATTCTTTTGTATCTTCTGAACTGTCTTATTGTCCTCTCATTTGGTCTTTTGCTGGGAAGGGGAATCTTCAGAGGCTTCAGAGGATGCAAAATAACATGGAGAAAATTTGTTGTGATAGTCCACATGTATGCATTCATCGAAGAAATTGTGAGGTTCTCCTGAAAGAAGTGTATAAGACTAAAACAGGTCTCAACCCTTCTTATATGGAGAACGTTTTCAATTTCAAGGAGGATATCCCCTACAAAACTAGGCGTCAGTGTGACTTGGTTCGAAAAACTGTTCGAACTACACGTCACGGATTACAGACAGTGTCATATATAGGAGCAAACCTGTGGAATGAACTCCCCACTAGTGTCAGGGAAGCGAAAAATCTTAGTACCTTCTCGTCTTCAATAAGAACCTTGCCCGATCTTAGCTGTAAATGCCGTCTGTGTGCACAAAGGTACTATTTTACTTAAAGGAGATAAAATATGAGATTTTTATCATTGTTTTTAATTTTTGACCGTCAATTTTAATTAGCCGAATTGGGCTAGTTGTACTCTCCTTTGAAATGTATTACTGCATTTCATCGGAGAGACGACATTTTTTTAACTTCTTTTTATTTTTGTATATTTCTAATTGACGTTAAATAAATTTTAATAATAAATAATAAATAATAATAAAGTCTTTTTAAGGCAAGATGCACCAAAAATCAGTGCATTAAATAAAATTATTGAATGGAAGATTTAGAGCTAAAACATATACAAAAATTTCAAGCTGTGCTTCAAAATCCTTGTCGTTCACGGCTGTTTGAAATGGCGATTTTACGAAATTATGCGTTTTTTACGGAAGACTGGAGCGAGTTACAAAAAAATGTAAACAAATCGGGAGGGGAAACCTTCAACTTTTTGAACGCAGATATATAAATGGAAACTCCAAGATTAATGAATGAATAAGGAAACACGTGCCCCTAGAGAATATCAATTTCAAAAACTGAAAGTACTTTGGATTAAATTAAAGGTAGTTTAAACTCCCTAAAGAGGCCTTCCGTTTATGACGGTTCAAAACCAAAAACATGCAAAACCATGCGTCTTTTACAATGTTATAGAGTTTTTTGAGTTATCAAGAATTTCTTTTTGGTTCCTCAAAAGGTTCAGAAATTGGCAGTAAAAATTTAGTTACATAGCCATTTTTTATCGTAAAGTTATCGAGGATAAAACTTCAGCAATTTTTCGCTAACATAATGAGTATATTTTCAATTCTCAAGAATGCTATGAAAAAACTCTGTTGAATTTGTGGATGTAAAATAACTGGAAAATATTTTATTATGTTTGTGACAGCATCGAGAGGTTGAATAATGTATTTAAGCTCAACTTTAATGAAGATTCATCCAACATTCATCCTACAATGTACTGTAAAAATTGTAGTTACATTGGACTGTGTACACTAACACTGATTTTCCTACATGTGGAAGAATAGAATAGAATATTTATATTATTTGTCACAAAATTAAATACAAAGTATAAATGAGACGAAATAAAGACTGGAGACCACCCCAGTAGATAAATCTAAACAAAAGAGGTGGCCACCAAAAAAGAAGACAAAAAAATATAGCTACAAATAAATATTTACAATAGAAAATAGAAAGATAAATTAAATGGTAGTATACAAAAATAAAAATAAAAAAAGTAAAAAAACTGTTTTCTGATTAAGTATTATCCAAGAGTGAGAAGCTAGTTGCATGTTTAGGTAGTGTCTTAGAAAGAAAACAGTAACCAGTTTTAAATTGGATAACACCACTAACCCTAACACCACTCAGTATACGAAGGAAAGATAGATATATAGCATTTCCATAAAGTTCATGTGTTACATTCACATTAGGTGTTTTTTCGAAAATGTTCAGCATGCTTGAATCATTTTACAATGAATTAGACATCGATCCAGCCTGCACAGGACATTTCCTATTTTGACACTTGTTATGGCAATTTTATCGAACTATTGAAACGTAAACAACAGCTTAACATCACTATTCAAGAGTTGGAAGATCATCTTGAAATACTTCAACAACAGGTTACACAAGTTGTAGCAGACAATGACAACAAACAATGAATCATCAGCCAGCAATTAGCCATCTACAGAAATAAATAAAAGATAAATAAAAGGAAAAAGAATCTCCTGACCTTAACATAGACATGCCAGAAAACATTGGTGTGTGCTTCATCACTTGGTGTGACTTAAAATGAAATTCAGCGTCAAGCATATCACCACTTCACGTAAATTTGCCGTGGAATTCGTATTACCTTAAGGGAAGAAATTGTTTGCGGAAGGAATAATTTGTAAGGAACTTTTTTTGCGGAATTTATTTTTGCGGATTTCCATCAAATACGCAAAAATAAATTCCTCCAAAATGAATAAATATTGATCATCCGCAAAAATAAATTCCGCAAAATGTTCAAAACTTGTCACCCGTAAAGAATTTATTTTTCACTTTGCTTTGCATACAATTGAAAGTCTCGTCTCTACAAAACGTTTGGAAAATGATAAAGGAAAGAAGTTGAGGTTATTGAACATCTTAGGACTTATTTATTATTCTTCGTCAATAACAATACAAGCAGTATCTGCACTTGAAACAGGTTTCGCGCTTCGTATTGTTGCTTTTACTTTGAGAAACGATCTTATGTCGGCAGAGGTATCACAGTTTTTATTGTTATTTGCACTTTTCCTTTATGGGAAGTAGACCTTGATATTGACCTCCCCTGAACAAAGATAAGTCCCAGCCATCTGTTTGTTACAGTTTAGTATTTTTTTTGATATTATAGCTGGTGAAAAATACATGTTATCTATTTCCATCTAAAGTTTGTATATACACCCAGCCATTAGGTCAGCGCGATGAGGTGTTTCCCTACTTTCGATTTTATTAAATTTCTTGCATCCGCAAAAACTAATTCCGCAAAATCTCTTTTGAAGTCGTCATCTGCAAAATTTAATTCCCCAAAATATGGCATTTTTGGGACATTTATTCGCAAAAATATATTGCGCAAACAATTTCTTCACAAACAAATTCTTCCCTTAAGGCAGTCATAACACAGGAGCATTTTCTTAATTATATGTTTAAAAATTTTTCAGGTAAAGAACACTAAAGTTTTATGCAACAGTACTCCTAATGTTGTCAAACAGCCTACCAACAACATCCAATTGCATAATAAATCAGAGCAAGAAGTTATTTGAAACACTCTTCTTGAAATTTAGCAGATGTGACAACATTTTTTACTCAGCAGGGCACTGTCAGTGGAAAAAATTTATTCATTGGGTGGGTACTATTTTTTACCATGTTCGAATAAATAATTATACAACATTGTATAAGTTTCAATTTTTTTGTAGAAATATTGATATCAGAATTTTTGGATTTTCTCCATAAAAACTGTCCTGACATAAACATCAGTCCAAAACTTCACATGATGGAACATCACATGATCCCATTTCTCAGAAAATGGAATGTCAGATTTCTATGGAGAGCAGGGTGGAGAGAGCATTCATTTAAACAAATGAAACATTGATACAGTAACATCAAAAATCCTGTCAGACATATTAAGGTATCTCATGAAACAGCACACTTCCTCTCTACTCTACGTATATATCCTCCCCCCAAAGCTCAACAAATCAAACCAGCAGTAAAAAGAAGAA
Source organism: Turritopsis dohrnii (assembly GCA_027922465.2). Lineage (NCBI taxonomy): Eukaryota > Metazoa > Cnidaria > Hydrozoa > Anthoathecata > Oceaniidae > Turritopsis > Turritopsis dohrnii. The sequence goes on along the minus strand of BQMF02000048.1, from coordinate 747,613 downwards.
AGTTATCAGCATCAAATTAATTTATATGCGCTGTGCTGTATGTATTGTTATTAAAGGAAATTGCCTGTGTATCAAATTGTTATCCTGAAAAATGTGCTTCACACTCAAAATATTTCCCCACTTCAGGATCTATTTGCCAAACAAAAAAAAATGGCTACAGCCACAGATCTTACTATAGTGTTGATGCATCTATTAACAACTTCATTACATAATGTTTGATGCCTAAAAAACTCAAGGTCATACTTATTTTGTACAAAGTCCATCTCCAAGGGGGTTGCTATGGAGAACCATAACAAAACTTTACAAGCTCCTCAAGTAAAATTCTCTAATAACCCAGGGAAACTTCCTTGATTATTATGTATGCCAGAGATTAGAAACGACGAAATGTACTTTTTTATATCCAGAGAGTCTTTGATTAAAGAGATCATCGTTCAGATATTCTAATGCACTAGATCATGATTTCTGCGTGCACCATGTGTAATGGCAACTTCTTGAAAATAATACGCGATCCGCTTTATCTTAATTTCGCGTACGAAACAGCCGTGCGTTCACTTCACTAAAACGACACAAAAGTAACATGAAAAATGTCTTAGCAATTTTAACATATGAACTATTGCGTCCGTAAGGGCGCTTTTAATAACGATCCCGGGCGTATATTTAGAATGGTGCTTGTAGCTTGTAGAGTGTACGAGTGTTGTACTGGAAAAAATTTCGACTGCAACTGTGTTCTCGATGTTTTTTTAACTCGCTTGCCTATTATCAGGGGGCTACTAAAAACATTTTGGGGATACTTTATTGTATTTTTGTTTAAATTAAAAGGATTTATGTTTTCTTTTAGTTATTCAAAAACTTAAGAGGAGAAATCGCGAATTAAATTAAAAATCCCTGTTATAATTGCCGTATTAAATAGTTCCTTAACCCCCCGTCATCATCTTTTTTTAACAACAATGCATTGCAACGCAAGTGTTGCATCTTATGAGTAGTTATGAATAATTAATGAGATAAAAGGGTCGCTCTCTACCGTGTCTTTTTATTTTAAAAAACAATGCCGACTTAGTTTTGATCCACTTTGCACAATGAAGGAGAACACTTTTTTGCAACTCTTTATTACGGTAGCAGCGATAGCGAATACCGTATTAAAACACCCGCGGACTCCTCCTCCTCCTCCTCCTCCTCCTGCTACTACTCCGGCCGAAATGGCAATTAGTCTGCGATTTAGAGTCTGCGAGACTCTAATAATAACGCAATGTAAGTTCTAATGAAGGAAGGAATTTTGGAAGCTTTTCTATAACAAACATTAAATTGCGTTTTGTTTCAAAAGCACATAATCTGATATTTTGTAACTTAATCCATGAAAGAATGAATTCTTATCAAATAGGCCTACATAAAAATGGGAAAATACTTGATATGTTGCTTTTCTTGTTAGTAAAGCTTATCAGTTCAAAATTTCTTATTGCCTCAGTTGTTAGCTAACTATACGCTATGTTTCTGTATTAAGGCTTTCAAAGATCTAGTTCGAAAAGGCAGTTATTTGTTTGAATTCATTTTTGGTTTCATGGAATTATAATTAAAAACATTTATTTTTTTTTCGAAACACGTGTTTTTTTCTACACATAGTCTTACACAAAAAATTTTCTTAAGGGCGATTTACACTTGAGCAATATATTGTGAGCAATATTCAACAATATATTGTTTAATATTGTTGATAATTGATTGTGAGTGTAAACGCAACATTTAATTAATTGTTAACTATTGTTTGATATTGTTGGAAAAGTATTGCGTCATTGCTCACAATATCTCTCAATGTTTTTTAAATCAAATCAGTTTGATTTAAAAAACCTTGATGAATATTGTGAGCGCGTGTCTATTGTTTTAAAAGAATAGAGATAATTTGCTCTATTGTTAAAGTGAAGCTTCAAATGTAAACATTTCGAAGAATACGGTGATAGGCAAAAATAAGCACATGTTTGTGCAATTTCTATAATAGAAATTGTAGTAGAGAGAGAAGAAAGAGAGACAAGTTTGTATCACAGCATGATGGATTACGAATTCGGTAGTTTATACTACTCGGTTTATACTTCTTTTGCGCTCTTTTCTCGTACACACTTTAAATATTGTAGATAATTGTTGATAATTGTTAACTATTGCCAGCAATATTAAACAAATATGTGAACAATATTGAACAATATATTGTTGAATATTGCTCACAATATATTGCTCAAGTGTAAATCGCCCTTTATGAAAAAATCATATACAGCTCACGCATGTATAATTCTTTTGTTTAATAAATTAATTTCTGGTGGTTTATGATTAGACCCTTTTTACACTAACTAATAATTTTAAATTTATCGTTTATGCCTGTTTTCCACCAGTGAGATATAAAAAAACACAAGCCTCAAAGAACTTTGTAGTAACTTTTCATAACTTTAAGTACAATTGCTGCTACCGTTTTGCGCCATCTGGCTCTTGTTATGAATAAAAACATCTTGCTTTGAGTATTAAAGGGATCGTGGGATGAAAAATTATTTTTTGGGACACGATATTGATTAACAAGTCTTTTTACAGTTTTTTAATAATTCTTTTTTGTTTTCGCGATATCTCAATTTCAAGATCTTAGATTTGATTTATTCAACGCATAATTATGATGTAATAAGTGAGTAGTTAAAATTTCTCATTGCTTTTAATGAATATTACATCTTTGTACTTTAGTAAATGGATCAAGAATTCTAAGTGAAATGATATGATGAAGTATGAACTAAAAATATTTAGTAGTTCAAAAGTTACACACATCAACAGTACACTCTCCTATTACATCATAATTATGCAATGCATAATTTGATATTTTTAAATTGAAATATCAGCGAAAGGAGAGGAAATTTTCAAAAACTGTAAAAAGACTTGTCAATCAACTTTTTGAGCTCTATCATGTCCCAAAAAATAATTTTTCATAACAGGATTCCTTTAAGCGACCACGTATATGTGAACTACGAAAGAAATATTCGACACATTTAATGGAAAAATAATATAGATGGAATTCATTTTTGGTACTTCCGAATGAACGAAGGCTGTGCACAAAAGAATTTTATTTGAACACTAATACACTTAACTTTCTCCATCCACCACGTGACGTCATTACAAAATGCGAATGGCAGCGACCGTTGTAGCATTTCATGAAAGAAATTATTTCTTTTTTACGCATTTTTCATACATTTTGGGAAGTTTTAATGTTATTTCATGATTTCTTATGTGACTTGGCAAAGATTTGTGAAAAGAAACATTTTTGACCTCCGTTCTCCTTTAAAAATTAATTTCATTCACGTTGGTCCTTTCTTAAATGTCAATGTATTCGCGGCAAACAATGTGACAGAACAAATTTTCATCTGAGGAAGGTTTCGTCATTCGTCATTTAAACCACACCAAAATGTTATCGATACAAAGATAAAATCACACAGCACCGCACTAGTATATTCACAAGTATCTGCTCTTTAAGCCTTGATAAGGAATAAAACTTCAATCAAACTGACAACACCTTCCTTTCCAAAATGTTGCTGAAGTCTTGGAAACATGTAAACAATATCAAGTTTTGCAGGAACGAGCTCAACTCCACGAATTATATTTGGTCTTTACATTGGTTATATGTGACTATGTAAAAACCGCGTTTTATAAAAATTACACAGATTTTGTGTAATTTTCATGTCACGTGACCAGCGTTCGCCAGGGTCTTCTTCGCCGCCACCCGTATATCGAAAAGACAAGAGACCCTGGGTTCGAGATTGTAATCTATACACAGCAGGTAATACATATAAAAAATCTTTTCTAAGATTCTTTGTTGAACTCATGTTATACATATCTAGATGTTCATGCAAAAATTTACTTCCGTACTTCTTCTTTTAAGTGCCTCCTTCTTTTTAGCGCTCTGGCGGTTATGAGGAAATAGCAAATTTTCCTCACATTTTATCCAATCACTATCAAATCGGAAGTTATGACTTGTTTTATTAGCACAGTAGGAAGGGGATAGTGGTCCAGTTTAATTTTCCGCAGATTCCGGATTACTTACTAATAAAGTAATACTGGCAAAACAAATTTCGGAAACATGCGTGTCTCTCCACTAAAATCGATTGTTCAATGGATTCAAGCGTGGACAGATCTCGATCGTGATATAATCAAGAAATAATTTAAGAATAACATAGTTTTTAAGAAAGGTTTACCCAATTCCACGAATAATCATGTTGTTCTTAATCAATCACAGGGTTAGTTGAAATTCGATTAAAGTTTTTGCTCTGCGGAAAAATTCATATTAACATTCATATTAACCTGAAAATTTCAACTTGATTATACAAATTAATACATCAAGGAACTGACAAGGAATTCCGAGTGATCGAGGAGTTCGAGAAATCGAGTGTTTGAATTTTCAAGTGTTGACTGTATGTATATATAAACTACCATAAGAGCACACAAAGTCTTTTTAGCTAATATAAAGATTACAAAGAAAGAACATCAATTCAGTGATGTTCATTCTCTATCATATTTTTTTTCACTTCAGCAACGAAGAGTCTGTTCCACTTGAACCGCAAACCCACTGTCTCCTGCCATTTCTGCACAACTTAATGTGTTAACATATTGCTTATATATTTCAAAGACTTTAGGTATTTTCTATTTGATTATAATTTTATATCTTATCAAGGTTATTACAGTAGGCGTACTTGAGGAATATATGGTAGATTAGAACATTCCTGTGGTGTTGAGATTTTATCTTTGTATCGATGACATTGTAAGCTTTGGTTTATTTTATAGAAACATTCAGAAAAGAATAAAATGGTCAAAACGTTCAAGGTCATTGAACACACCGAAGTGTTTGGTGTTCACCAATAGAAATATACAGTGGACTCTCGATATAACGAACCTCCAAGGGGAATTGGAAAAAGTTCGTTATATCGAGAGTTCGTTATATCGAAACCCTTTCGAACAAAATGCTTTAAATTCGTATTTTCAGCTAGGATCCCGTTCAAAAGTAAAATGATAATGAGTTCGAATAAACACGAAACATTCGGTGATTTTCCTCTTGTTTGCTGCACCCACGTCGAAACAGTATTTTCATATTCCTCTGCAATGCTCTTGTTTGTACTTTTGCCCTTCACAGGGCTTTATATTTATCAGTTATGTAGATATTTTCATCTCGATTTACTCATCTTACACACTTCACCGAGAGGCCAAAGCTGGAGAAAGGAGAGGTTGTTTAATCGACATCTTGCATTATATTTCTTGCTCGAATGATTGGCAGACAGACAGACAGCTCCTTTGAATATTTTGCAAAAAATGGGCTAGCGTCCTGATCAATCACTAAAATATAATAAAATATCAAACATGGTTGATATTTTCATAATGTATTTAATAAAGTTGAAGTTGAACAGTTTCATTTAGTCCTTCTTGGTGCTTATGATCTTAATGCCATTTTCCACTTTTTATGCTTGCAATTCGAAATTTTCGACTTTCTAGATGTATTATAACATTTCTTTCAGTTGTTTCGTATGTACTGTGAATGTACCATAACCACACGGGAGAAAACAATGGTGTTTGGGCCTGTTACAGTTCATATTTGTGCAAACACACCCTGACTGAGTAAGTTAAGTTGACAGGGAAGGAATATTGTTCTGTTACAAACATTTCTCAGAATAGATTTCTTGGAATCGCTTATATTAACACAAAAATCAATTTTTAGACTGTTATCTCCCAATCTTCTTCTCCAAAGCTACCTAAAATGTGAGAGTTTACATGATTTTCGTAACCAACTTGTGTAACCTTATATAGTTTTGAATTTTTAAATGGGATCTTAAAAGCAGGATGACAGCTCAACGTACTTCACAACGCAACTTCATGTGATGTGTAATCAAGTTTTTACCCAGGGTCTCTTACCTTGTTGATTTACGAAGAAAGGAAATCCTAGGTACAAAATTGATCAGATTCTGTTTTTCTGCAGTACAAGTGAAATCATTATTACTCGAATATCACTATTAAAGGAATTGTCAATGCCATCTCTCACGTTAATATTTGCTCAGAATCTTCTTTTTAAAACAATGCTCGCTTAAAACACAAAAAGGCATAACCTCAACAAGGCTGAAAAGATTTCAAAGGAGCTGAACGTCAATGGCAACTAATCTTTTATTCATATCCTGATAATATAAACTATTTCTATTTATTTGTTCTCTTCATCTTTCTCAACCATACCGTCATATATCCAATAATACTGACTGTTACTAAAGCCTCTAATGTTTTTTTCGTTTTTTCACTCAAACACATGTAACAACGGGTTTTCAAAGACTCTAGCAAAGATCGGCGAACCTGAGGGAACATGAAGGACCTGAGATGGCCGTGAACTTTTCTTCCTTTAGTTTTGATAAAGAAAGTGGCATGTCTTGAAATTTCACGAAGAATATGGTTAACAGTAATGTGATTATCGTAAAAGCGATTTCTGATTTTAACTGCACGGGCATGTGTTGGTTCTAAAGCCATGGTAACTTTTTCTCCTACTTTGCATTTGCGCAAGATGTACTTTTGGAAGTGTGATACCCTTTGGAACAATTGTTGTTGTAAAGGAATCCACGATTTCTCTCGTCAACAACTAGAATTTACTGCATGTTAATTACTGCCTTTTGACTCGTAATGGAACGCTAATTAGGGATTGTTCACAAATGACCTCAACCAATTTTTCAAACTTTTTGACCCCCCCCCCCCCCCCCCCCCCCCCCCCCCCATCCCCCTCTGTCAACCTGCGTCAACTTTGCGTTGCCCCCCTCCCCCTCAGTTGACGCGAACAGTCCCTTTAAGTTCTAAAAATTATGTGTGTAGGTAGATGCAGTTAATTCCATATGCAGTAAGCGCTCAAATGCTCAAAAATAACAGAAATTCAAATGAAATTTCACATCATAAATACAGGGTGTCTCGCCAAACCTGGGTCCCAAAATAAAGTTCAATATAATTGAGAAAAGTGGAGGTTTTTAGAAAAATTTAATTTTAGTAGAAACTTTAACTTAATACCTTTTAACTCCAATTTGAATTTTGAAAAAAACTTCACTGATTATTGAGTAAATTCACTTCAAAGAAAGACTGCATTTTTTAGAAGATTATGTAGCACAATGCTACTTTTAACACAATTTAAAACATATTTACATTTCTAACATTCAGACATTTCCTTCAACATGACCACCACCATTTTGCACACAAACTGTGGACGCCTCCTCATATGACGAACAGAATTTCTGATAAGTTGTCAATCTTGCCGCAGCAAACTGCTCTCGACAACAATTCTTTGTTGTAATGTTTGGAGGCTATTTGGTGGTGTCAAATAAACCTTATTCTTTAGATAGGCCCACAAAAAAAAGTCACAAGACGTGAGGTCAGGTGACCGTGAGGTCATTCGTGATTATGGAAGAGACTTATTATTACACTCACACAAAAACTCAAACAAAGTTTTATTTTTTAATGTTTTATCAAAACTACGCATTTCACTATTTTAGAAAGTGCACCCTTGAGAATATAAAGATGAATTACAACTTGAGTGGTGACTCCTATGGACAGGTCATAACATGGTTGAGAGTACGCCTTTCTATGGAACTAACACGTGCCTCCTTACTTTGCCTGAGAGACTCGAGAACCCCGTTTAGAACCTATGACTTACAAGATGTAATGTTTGATAACATAGTTGGCCAAGTAATGTGAAGTTTTTATGAATTTTTGTCTGATAGTGCGAGCTAGTGTTTTTAGTTCCCAACGATAGTCAACGTTTGTTTTCTAGGAGTTATCATGCGTTCCAATTTGCTTCCTTTTTGGAAGACTTTACTGACCCTATATCTTTGCAGTCTACACCTGATTTGTCTTTTCATGATTTACTCACCTATTTATTTATTAAGTTTTTATCTAATTTTAACAATGGTAATTATTTTAATTCTAATAAATATTATTTAGTTCTTCACAATTACAACTTGATTAAGAAGTTTGAGAATTTAATTTTTCTTTTGGGAAAAGGTAGAGGTAATAAGCTTTCACACAGTGAAAAAGTTTTTTCAAAAACGCTGTTAGATGTGCAGATATCCCTTCTTAAATTTCGAAACCAGTTTTTGCGAGACACCCTGTAAAAGAATGCAAGTTACTATGGTTTTTGTAATGTGATGTTTTGTAACTTCTTTTTCATAAAAAAAGTGTATTTCAACAAAAAGCAAGTACGCCTACCGGGCTAACTTGACCTGGATCCTCCCCTGGTTACTTATTTTGATTTAGATAATTCTCATACATTTTTAATTCCTGGTTCACTACCATCCAGAAAATCATTTTTCACAATTACTGATCCCTAACTAAGATCTTCATATGAGAACATATCCCAAAAAAGTTAAGCTTGTCATATATAGATTGCCAACCTAACATGCAGCCATTATATAAATCTTTTCTTGATGCTTGCAGAACAGCTAAATTGTTAACAAACCATTGTTAGGAAACAGCCATCAATGATAATAGCATCTATGTATCAAAGAAAAATTCCGAATTTATAGTTCCTGAACTTGAGATGATCGACAACACCTTAAAATGTACCTTCAGAGTACCATTTAGCTATTATTTTTATACAGATTTCAACAAGTCACGCGGTAGCATTTTTCTACCAATTCTTTTTTCTTGAAACTTCCGATGTTTATCGGTGAAATTCATCAGAATGCTTAACCTTTAACATGTCTTGACATATCAATTTTGGATTTGTACATCTTTCCACAGAAAGAACATTTTAGAGCTTACTTGACTTTTTCTTGCATTTTCAACAACGCTTGGTTGAGATCCACATCAAATAAAAGATCTTCATCAATAATCCCTTTGTCTATTGCACTTAACTAATCTTCAAACACACCAACACCAATGACTTCAACAGATCCATTCATTGTGATATATATTAATTCTCATCCTTCGCTCGAGTCATCCAATGATATTGAACATTTTTCCAGGCCAACAATAAGGATCATATAGACGACCAAAGACACCAGACCAGCGCTGCTTTCTTTGGATTATAACGTAAGTATTCACGCACTTGTTCCAATCCCTGGACGGTTGTTGAGGAAGTAGGATTCATATGTGACGAATGATACGATGGTAAATGGTTTGAGAGAAATAGGATTCTTTATTAACTTAGTCATCTTGCTTCACTGAATTGTTTTCTTTTTCACGAGCAGAACATTATAATCAAATCATGTTCATAATAATCATTATAATTAACCTCTGGATCATTCTCATTTTGTTTTAATTAAATGAAAATGTTCCTCATTGCAGTAACTTTCTGAAAATTTTTCTCACAGTGGATGTAGCATTAGAGAGTTAAGAAAGGCCTACTAATGAACTCTTTACCAAATCTCTTTCCTTTTCCCTTAGCTCATTCAAAAGTAAAATCATGAAAAAGGTAAATGCAATCGTAACTTGAAATAAACCTGACATAAAAATTGATATTTTAACGGGGTTTTAATAGCAGTTTGGATATTTTTGCATACCGCATCTTTCAGAAATTTACCTGAAAACAAAGTTACAGAGAATCCCTGAAAAAGAACTCAACTAAGTAAAAAACAGAAAGAGGACACAATGGTAGCCATCTAACCTCGTCTATGTTGAGCGATAATAAAGACATTGGATCCCCAGAATCAATGAAAGAAACTTTGTGACAAATGCATTACTAAGAAGACTCGTCCTTTGTCAAAGTTTGTAATTTATTCTTATAAAACGTTTCAACCCAAACCCAGCAGCCATCATAAGTAAAATAAAAGGAAACTTGTATGTAACTGCATTTTGTACCTGAAAGAACCTAGGAAATTAAGAAATGAATGTTATATGCTACACATTACCAATGTAAAAATGGTATAAACTAAATAAAGTAATAACAAAAATATTTCATGTAGAAATAGTACTAAATTACAGAATTATTAGTCAAAGTTTTCACCGAGACATCAAACACTTTCCTTCACAACACAATCATTATCTTTATAGGATAGCTTAGAGACAAAAACAAAAATATCTTTGTGAGATCTCAACCCTGCAACGTGTCATTACTTTTTGAATTCCGTCATACGAATATTGCTATTATCCCGGTGGTTTTTTCTGCTGCAGAAATAGACTATCGCACCAATGAGAACACAAACAACTATGACGGCAATAACAATCCCTGCTATACCACCAGCACCTAGAACAAAATTTTGCTAAATTGAAAAGGATTTTCATAAGCTTGGTACATTCATGGACAATTAAAAATGTGTGCTTTGTGTTGTTAGGTACTACAGCTCCTTGACAACGAACTGGTGGAAGTGCTAGACAAAGAAACAACAGTAGGCCTAATAAAGTAATAATAGACAACATTGAGTAATAATGCATAATTAAATGATCCTTAAGTGTGATCAAGAAAAAATTTAAGTAGAAGCAAGAATTAAACGGATCCTACTTAATCCATCCTTCTTTTTGTCCTTTTCACCAACTGGAGTTGTTTTTACAGGCTGATACCATGGTGACGATTGATAAACATTTTCTGTAATATATCCTCTAACAAATGCTGCGTATGCAGTATTTTCTTTTAATGGTGGATTTCTAGGAGCTACCAAAAGGAACATTATTTAAAAAACAAGGACAAATATTATAATTGAGTTGCGGAACTTTTTTGTCAAAAATCAACTGAGCCCTCCAAGCCCAAAACTTCCGAATGCAAAAATATTTGCACCAAGTATAGTATAATCATAAAGTACAAAAACACCAAATTCGAAATCAAATTCAACGTTTATTTTTGTTTTTTTTATTTTTCTGTATAACATGAGTTATTGGAAAATTTTTCGTAGATTTTAACTAAGATTCGGTCTCAATATGGCTATTCGCAACCCTCACAGTTGGTTTTTGGAAAAAAAGATCTTGAAATACCTGCAAGTGCCCTCCTTCTCCTCCCAATAGTCAATCCGTTGCCAACAATGAACTGTTGATTGTCTTGAACATAAAAAAGTCGTCCCACAACAAAATCCGCAATTTCAGAGTTCGAATAATCGTTTGGGGATCTGTTTGGGATTTGGTTGTTAGCTAGCGGCATCACAATAACATCATAATGTCTATAATGAAAAATATATATTTCTTTTACCATCATCAATCAATTTATGTTACTGAGGAGTAATAACTCCAAGTGATGAAAACACTTTTTTCTGAATCGGATCTCAATTGCTAATGAATAGTAAAGATTTTAAGACAATGTATTGTCAGGCATTGAATCATCATCAGTAATTGCACTAGTTACCAACTGAGCTTTTCATTTTCAGTTGAGCGGATAAACTAAAAGTTTCAACAACCTTCTTGAAATTACTTCAAGAGAAACAAAATGGATTTGCAACGAGGATGGTCTTAATCATTTCTTACAAAGTTTTCAAAACACAACTTGAAGAAGGAGTAGCTGTAGCGATAGTATTAGAAAGAAAAGGTAAATCTTGGTATTTTAAAGGAGTTCTGCCACTATCTTGTCCTCAAGTCAATGATGCTTTTAGATGTAACAAACAATAAAGAGAATTTCAAACTTTCGTTTATCAAAAATATACATACGTAATTCGTCCGTTCGTCTCATCAAAACGAACAATAGTGATAGCAAATGTATTTCTTGTGATTTTACCCTTTGCGGGATTTGGAACTGAAGGTATAGGTGGAGGAGCTGAAAATCAAAACTTACAAAGTGAATATTTAATACTGACTTTTTAAAGCTTAAATTTTCATGAAGACATGAAACATACTAATGCCAAGAATAAGATGGAATGAACAACACAGTTTGTTTTCATTTTCAGTTTTTTCTTTTCATCATAATAACTTGTTAAAAATTGTTTCATGTATCATAATGTCAATGACCTTTTCCTTTTTTTGGAGCTTTTAAAAGTAGATATCATCTCCTTTTTTTACTTCCAGATCTATTCCCCCCTTCAACCAGCACCACCAAGGTGCCGATTTGAGCTAAAATGTGACTGACAAATGTAGAATAACAAAGTATATTTGTTGACTGCTTAACAGAATGTACTGAATTTGAAACATGATTTTTTTTCTTTTCAAAACCTTAATCATCACAGAAACTTCTGACTTAAAATGAACAAAATTTTTTTCATCAAAATATAATCTTTTATGGAGAAAGACAGCATGCTCTTATTTAAAAACAGTAGCCTATTTATCAAAGTATTTTTCTTGAATGAATGCTACCATACCTAAACCAATTGTAGATCTTGTATACTGAAAACCTGCAGTTGAAAAGAGGTTGTTGAAAACGGTAACTTGCAATCTATATGATTGTGCATGTTGCAAATTTGTGATGTTGTAAAAATTAGCTGTTGTATTGACACATTTCATATCATCCTGTGAACCAGGTCTTTTGTGGCAAACCTGAAAGATTATGTAGTATTCCCTGAGATAGTGTGAAACAGTTTACAGTCATAACGGCGAGTAAGAAGCCAATAAACTTTAATTTAAATGTGTATAACAATGAAAGAAATTTTGTGGATTTCCATTTAGAACGTTTAAAGAATGATGTTAAAAACTTCCGATAGCTGAAAAATTAGTATTAATGCCCTTACTGAATATGCCTGAAGTTCTCCGAAAACTTTGTTTGGAGGATCCCATGTGACTTTCAAACTTGTTTGTCCTCGAATCACATTTACAAAGCGAACTGGCTCAGGTTCTGTATGGTGATAATACAAAAACTACGTATAAGAACACTAAAACCTTTTGCAAGGGAATACTAAATACATTTGAGACAACACTGCCTTTAATGCGGTAATGAAAAGTTGATGTCAAACGAAATATGTTTCCCAGTTACTTTTATTAAATAAAGGGCTTACATCGGTGTTGTCAATTTGAACATATGTTATAAATAAATGAGGATATGTCTCATACAATATCCAATTACTTTAATAAGATGTTACAGATTGCCTTTAATGTTGTCATGAAAAGCTGAAACAAACCTTTTTTCTGTTTTCTTCATATTTCTTTGCTTGGATAATTAAATTAAGGAAAGGGAACTAACAAAAGTGGGGGTGAGAAGCCTTGTACCAGGCTTTTGAAAATATCTTTTTTTTTTCATTTTCATTATCTGAAAATGAATTTTTAGACATTTTGCGTATGTTGCCTCAGTTGTATTTAAATGAACTGAGATGATTCCTTGATTCCACTTTTCAATTTATACTAAAAATTGCTAAACAACTGTTGGTGTTTGACTAGATCCATTTAGGTCAATAGGTGACAAACTTGTAGAGACAAAATTTAAAGGGTTTATACAGCAAAAAAAAAACAAATGGAAATGATAAGCATTATCAAATAAAATTACCTTCTTCTCTCGTGAATATGTTATAAAGATGCGCAGGGCTGCCATCGCCATTATGATTCCTTGCATACAAAGTCAAATTGTAAGCCTTATATTTTTCTAAGAGATCATATAAAGAAAATAATAAACCAAAAATAACAGAATATGAAAATAGTCTAAGTAGATCACCTCTTTATCAATGAATCAAATTTTGAACAAAACGTTTGAACGATGATATCTCACAAATGAAGAATGATTTTTTGAAAATTCAAAAACTTAGTTTCATCACCATTGAAATTCTTCCAAATGGTACAAAAAACTCGATTCTCATGTTTTTTAGTTCGATACTGAAACCTTGTTGAAGGTAAAGAGACAGAAGAAAACACTCCATACTTAAGTTAGAAATGGTATAGTTTGTGGGTGGTTTGAATATTTGCCTGTAAGCCTTTCCTTCACTGTCATCACTGGGAAAGTATTCAAGTATATGATCATAGATATCAGAGTTGTTTGGAGGTACCCAGCTGACCATAATAGCACGAGATAGATGAGGAAGGATGTGCTTGAAATCTGTTGGTGTGTAGGGCTTAAGAGCTGAAAGAAGAAAAAATACAAGTTACAAGTTACAAAATACGGAAAGCAATTTTCCACCTTCAAAGGTTAACATTGCAACCTAAATGACTAGATTGAAATCAGCAGAGTTTGGCATCAATACTAGGGACTCCTAAAGATGTGACAAGGGTAATTGATCAGTCTTTCAAGGAATAGAAGCGGAACTTTGTTCTACCTGGCTTTGTAGCTGCTTTGGTAAAGTTTGAAAAAGGTCCCGCTCCAACCTGATTGCTAGCTTGGATGCGTATCTCATAGATTGTACCAGGCACTAGGCCAATTACGCGTAAAGTGGGTCCACGAACGTTACTGTATTGGAACGTAGTGTTGCAGGTTTCACATATTCTAGAGTATTGAATGTTAAAGGTTTGTACAACATCATTCCCATCAAATTTTGGTGGAACCCAACGTATAGTGATAAAATGTTCTCCAGTCTCAACAACCACTGGTGGATCCATTACCCCAGGTTTTTCTATGGGAAAAGTAAGACACAACTATTGACAGTGGCTACCGTTTATTTGAAGATAGAATCACCATCTGAATGAGCATAACACGATTTCAAGCTCAGTGCTCACTTATTTAAGGTTTAAAATCAGTAACAGACTTTACCAGTCACAATAATTTCAACTGTGTTGTGGACTGAGTCAATATAATTCAATCCTTTACACGTGTAATTTCCAGCATGGCTGCGCTTTAAAGATGGAAAATCCAAGAACAGTTCTTTTCCTTGTGTTCCATTTAAGAATGGTGATGATTCGTTTCCTCTAAACCAGTATAGTGTAGCTTCCGGTTTCCCAAAATCACTTAAGTCACATCTGGTTCGAAAAGATGAGTTGAGTCCCAATTTGACAATACTGTCTAATGGAAATAGGTACATGTCCTTCGGTGGATCTATTAATTATAAAAAACAAAGTAAAATTTTAAATTTTCAAAGAAGTGTCGGCCAGTGATAATAAAATGTTTCAGTGCAGCTTGACTTGAAATTACCAAATTTTGAAAGTTTAGATTTCAAGAAAAGTTGACATTGATTGTCATTGATTGTTGAACATATCAATAACGAACTGCTCTATTAAAGTCTATTGTCGGTAAATCATTTCTGATATTATAGATGTTATGAAACTCTTTTAAAAGGAAAGAAACTTGCGTAAACAATCAAACGAATAAATCATTATATTTAATACCTATACCGTAGAGCTTTCCAAAATATTGGGTAAAATAATTTTCATTTTAGAAACAATACATTTCTACATTCAAGCCTAGCATAATACACATTCATTATGAAACTTTTAAGTAAAATATAGACTTACAATGTATAACTAAGTTAACGACTGTATGTTTTGATATTGATACACCCTTGAAACTTCCAACAGCTTGACATCGATAGTAATTTTGATCCCTTTTAATTGTTGAATTAATGACAAAATCAGGTGATTGATTCACAATGTCACCCACGACTGTCCAAGAATAATCTATAGTCATTCCTGGGTAATAAGAGTTTACACGACAAGAGAAAGACACTCTTTCTCCTTCAATCACTGTTGAACTTGTGTTATCATTGAAAACGATGTAAGGATTGCTCATGTCTAAACATGAAAGAAATAAAGATAATAACATTAAAAATTAGGTATAAAGCTGATTATTAGTACACTTAAGAATCTCACACTTTTGCTGCCTTGTTAGAGCAAATAGACTATATTTCCAACATGAGGCAAAATAATCGTTCAAATTTTCTTATAAGTCAACTATAATGGTAGTATACTACGTATTATCTGACTGTTCCTATCGTTTAAGTTAGCAAGATTTTTGACGTGAATGGTTTCAAACTAAATGGCATATAGAAGTGTAAAAACTCTTAGGGACTCGCAGTACCTTCTTCAAATTAACAAAAGCTCAAATAAAACAGTTTCGCATTTAGCGTAATATGCTGTAATTATTAGCACTACCAGCTAACATTGACTAAATTAAAACATTTTGATTTTGAGAAAAATGAAATAGTGCTAATAGAGAAATATTTAACAACTTTCCTGAACAGATTGGTAACGATATAAACAAATATTATTGAAACAGCCTTCATGGATAATCTACATCGATAAAGTTTGGTTTGCTGAACATTTCTCTGTTAAGAATTTTACTTTTCGAAAATAACTATAAACAAATAGTGCATAGAAAAAAATTTTATGTAAATAGCAAGGAAATGATGGAGAAATCATCATAACCACAAAGATCATTTGATTTTTACTTTCCTGTGTCTAATATGTACAAGTAGCATTTTCTCGATACTAAGGCTACATCAACTTACATATGATGGTCAGTAATTTTGCATCAGAAGTTTTTTCAATATCCAAAGTGGAATGTTTCATGCTGCAAGTATAGTTCCCTGTATCATTCCGGTCTACGTTTCGTAATATAATAAAATTGTTGTAACCAGCAGGTAAGGCAATTCGTTGACCATTTCTGAACCACTTGTATCCACTGCTTGGTGGATAATTAGGATTGGCAGAAGGTTTACATTGTAAAGAAGTAAAATCCCCTTTCTTTACAATACTGTGTGATATTTCCACTGAAGGTGCATCTAACCCTGAAATGTAAAAATGATTTCTTATAAAGCCATCTTGGTATAACTAGAAAATGGGTAGTAGGCCTACGTCAGTGCTTATTTTGTAATTTTCTTTATCCCCATTCCTAATTTTTCTATTCATCACTTTTTTGTTTTATTTTTTGTGATGTTATCGAGTAGCCATTTTAAAGTGATTAAACTTTATGATATACAGTGTGTCCCAGAGAATTTCGGTCTGAGATTTTAACAAAGTATAACTTTTCACACATATATTTTAGAGATTTTTAGATCATTCGGTAGCATTTCTTTCAAGGATTTTAAAAACCTATATTTTATTTAGTCCAACACCTTTGTAGTAAAAAGGATTTCTTTTGTCGCGGTCATTAACTCCTTAATGGTTAATAAAAGTAAGTTTTGACGTGCGATTATTCTTTTGTTTATAAAGAAGATGTGGTGGTGTTATTGAACACACTAAAATTATAATCTCATCACAAAGTAAAAAATTGTGAGACGGGGTCTTCTACAAAATTGTAAGCAATCTTTAGTTGCTACAAAAACTTTTCTCCACTGAGATCCAGAATCCATTAGAGTTAAGAAGTAAAATTGTTGACGCAGCAAAAATCAAAATTTTATTCGCCAGTCTCAATGACAGCAAGAGCAACTCGCTGTGTCAAGAGAAAACGGGGGACATGTTGAGACAGCTTAAAGTTTTGTTTTTAATGACTCTTGTGTTTTACAGTCACCTGACTTGTTATTGTTTTTGATAATGACCTTTGATAACTGTTGGAAAATGTGTTAATTGTGTTAATTAACCATCAAGAAGATAATTTAATTTTTTCATGGTAAAATCCTTAATTGTTTCCAAACTAAAAGGTTTTGGAGAGCAAAATGTATATTTTTTAAATCTATGAAGAAAATCCTATTGAATGGTGTAAAAATTGCTGAAATCTGATATGTCTGAAAAGTTATGAGCTGTTAAAATCTCAGACCGAAATTCTCTGGGACACACTGTATAGTTTGTTGACTACTTTCATGTATAAACACGGCTGAATGCTTCGGTGACCTTTCAAATTTTAATGATCGCTATCATAAATAAAGCTAACTCTTATGTCTGAACTTTAAGAATTTTCAGGAGGTTGGATACACACGTCGTAGACAATTTATGAATACTAAAACATCGTGCGTATAAGTTGTTTTGATGAAATTATAAGAACAATAGGCTTTCGTTGAAATGTGAGTAATACATTCAATGTAACACTTATTTCAAAGGAACAAGGTCTTTTAAAGGACACAACGTAGCAATTATGGAAAAAATAATATTTGTTCAACGTTTCTATAGAATCATATGTTCAACCCCCGTTTTAAAACATACTATGGTCGTATTTCTTATGTTTTATACAGTGTGTTTCGTAGTGTTGGAAACGGAAAATTTAAAGCTGTTTTTTTAAATGAATATAACGAATTTCAAAATAATCTTTACATGGATGGGAAGCCATTTTCAAGTTCTTTTGGCTGGTAAAGTTTTGTAAAAAATGGAAAAGCGGTTTTTGAAAAAATAAGGAAAATGTCTTGGAAAAATATAATTAAATTTTTAATGGTCGATTAACTAGTGTGATCACAAGGGGTCGGTAGCTTAGTGGTCAGAGCAATCGCCCAGCAAGCGAGAGGTCGTGAGTCCCACTCGACCCGATAACTTTGCGCTGCAATTGGAAAGGTACATTGTGTGCGGATGTCATTGATTAATATATATATCCATATAGCACATTAGTTTCAGTTACAAGATTGATTTGAATTTCCACTTTTCTTATAATGTATAAAACTTGAATAGTACTTACACATAACCCATAATGCTCCTGATGCATAGTTGCTTTTTTCTCCATTTCGCTTGACAGCTGAACACTGATAGACATCTCCACTCTCTTGACGTGACACATTTTTTAGCAATAATTTAGATGACGATTCTAATGGTACCCTCACCCCATTCTTTTCCCAAAAAAATCGTTCCACGGGCTCACCACCAGTGTAGCACACCAAGTTGTGATTTTCACCCTCTGCAGCAGACAGTTTTAGAATCGATACATAGAGAGACACTAAAAAATATAAAACTATATGTTTTAATCTGGAAGCAGTGTAAAACAAGTTTCAAATGAAAGGGAAATTCACATTGATTTGATAACGTAGCACTTGTTAAGATCACAACTGATTTTCCCTAGGATAATATGAAAATGTTTCTGAAGGAATATGTTAAAAATATGTTGAAAATAACAAAACGTAAGATACACCTTTGAATGTATGAACAATAGACATTGCCTCAATTCCATTCACTTTTGATGAGCAAGAATAGTTTCCAGAGTCATCAGTTTTTAATAAATACAATAATTTGTAAGTTTGCAATTGGTAAGAAGTGATGTTGACACCATCTTTCCAAAACTTGTACAAAATACTTGAATTTGTTGACACATTATGGAAACAGCTAAGGTAAGCAAGTCCTCCTGTTGTGTTTGAACCAACAATGGCTAAATTGGGAAGATTAGTTCCGGTTGTTGCCACTCCATAAGAACCTAAAGAGGAAAATATACACCATTATCTCAAAAATTCAAATTTCAAGTATGCAGCAGCATATCAAAATATTCTTGTAGTAATTCTTGCAGTATTGTCAATATCTATATCCACAAAACATTTAAAGACGTGTTAATGAAAATAAAAACAAATAAAAGTTTTTTGTGTGCATACCTTGGACCATAAGAAACATTAACATAAGACAAACCATTCTTAAGTTCGTGCAAATCAAAACATCTTCAAAACAATTGAGACTTAAGTAAAAAATATAATGGTTTTTTTATAAATTATTACGAAGCTTTTCAAAACCGAGTTACATTCTCATGTAATATAAACGAGTTCTAAGCTGAAAACATACAGTGTTTTGGAAACGAAGATTTCAAAGTTGTTTTTTCCAATGAGTAAGTCTCATTTCAAAATAATTTTTACATTAATAATAAGCCTTTCTGAACAACTTTAAACTATTATAATTTTGTGAAAAATGAGAAAGTAGTTATTGAGAAAATATGTAAAATGTGTCAAGAAAATTAAATTTTTAAATGTCGATTAACATGTGGATAAAGGAATAATTTATTGAAACAATGAATGTAATTTGAAAAACAATGAACAAATTTAAGTTGTGTTCTCGAAAACGTTTATCTTTATTTTTTTAAATATCACTTTGAGAGTCTCAGTGCAACGATAACACTACTAAAAAATTTGTAAGGTTTTCAACAATAAAGCCTGGTTCGACGATTAAAATTTACTGTAATCGTCGTAATCATCGTAATAATAAGATGTGACATTGATAAATAGACCTTTCTCGAATTTCTGTTTAAACGCTTCATTGTGGCCGAGTTGTCGTGTCTAACCTCACTTTGAATATTCAAACTCTTTCTAATTATTGGAATGGGAATTGGTAATAATGGAGACTATCATTAAGTTATAAAGTAAAGAAATCAGTGGAACAATGAATCGCATTAAAACGAGGTTAGATATGAAACTCGGTCTCAGTTTAGAGTTTAAACTGAAATTCGTGAAAGGTCTATTTGTGTTTGTGATCACATGAGAAACGAGTCTGCCCGAGATCTCGATAAAGCGGGCTGACTCGTTTCTCATGTGATGGCTTTCAACCGGCTGACCCCCTTTGCCGGGATGAAATTGCATACACGGTGCATGTGTAAAGTTGAAAATATAATAATTAACACGTAATCAATTCTTCAGTCCGGTTAATCGGGCTGATACTTCTCCATGTGATCATAAAAATTTATCAGCCCGGTTTACCGGGCTAACCCTTCTCATGTGATCACCCCCTAATGTGAACACTTTTGTAATCGTCGTAATATTCATAAACGCTTGGCGTTTACGACAACAAAATATCAAAATGTTTTGATATTTTATCGTCGTAGTCGCTCTATTGTATATAAAATTTCATTGAATTTTACGTTAATTCTGTTGTTTTAAACTTGTGTGGGCACGTGCTTCAAAACTTAACAAGGAAAAGAAGTTTCGTGTGTTTGAAGCAATTTTAAAATTAGTATTGTGATATACTTGTGAAGTGTTCAGACGATTGACGATTACAACAATTGATTTTTTTTAATCGTTGCAATCGTCGCAATCGTCGGGTCTGAACCAGGCTTAAGCACGAACTATAAAAGCCTTACCTTAATCGACTATTTACTTGCATCTTTTCAAGACATTTTCCTTATTTTTCAAAAGGTAAACACACTGTAATGCTAGTTCAGACGTGGTGATTACGACGATTAAAATTCAGTGCAATCGTTATAATTGTCGTAATTGCCTAATGTCAGAACTTTTGTAAAACCAAGCTCAGACCTAACGATTAGGACGATTACGCCGATTAAAATTTACTGTAATCGTTGTAGTTGTCGTAATCGTCTAATTTGAACACTTTTGTAATTGTCGTAATCGTCATAAACGCCTGGCGTTTACGACGACAAAATATCAAAAAATTTTGATAAATTATCGTCGTAGTTGCTCTATTGTATGTAAAAATCGATTGAATTTTACGCTAATTTTGTTGTTTTAAACTCGTGTGGGCACGTGCTTCAAAACTTAACAAGGGAAAGAAGTATCGTGTGTTTGAAGCAATTTTGAAATTAATTGTTTAGATGGATAGAAAAAAAAACTGATGAAAAAACCTGATCCAACACAGGTGTTTACACTATCCAATTAATGCAACGAACTACTTTCTTATCTAATCATTCTTAACTAATCATTCTTTTTAAAGTGAGTTCAGAAGAGAAAGTTCGTGTGGCCCCACTGGCTCACTTGCTCTTTTCTTTAAAACAATAGAAATTTAGAAAACAATAAAGAAAAAGAAGGATGAAACGTTTTCAGACGCTTTCCATTTAAACGGAAACAGGTGAAAATCTATCAGTTTTTAGCGTAGACAATTTGAAAATTTGACTGATCCATTTAACTGATACAGTTAAATGGATTATGTATTCTAGGCTTAACATTTGATTTACTGAAATTGTTGGTTACAGAATAGGTGATTGAAAAAGAATAGCGTATTGTATGTATGTAGCGTATTGTATGTATTGTATGTATTGTATGTTCTGTACATTGCTTCAAATACTTTCCCAGAAAAGATCCCTTCGAATTGCTTATATTAATCTTCACAAAAATTTATTTTTAAACTGTTATCTGCCAATCTTCTTATCCAAAGCTACTTAAAATGTGAAAATTCGCATGATTTTCATAACCAACTTGTATAACCTTATCTATACTTTAATGGCCGTTTCTGTGTTTGTAACCAATAGGGATAACTGACGTTTTTTAGGGTCCGCGATACAGACGATGGGGTAACGAAAATGAAAAAAAACCCACAAAAATGAAAGTCATCTCAAAAATCTTTATCGTCTCAGTAAATAATATCTGGCAAGCAAGCAACAAAAATGTCACCTCACGGTAATCCAAACGTGCTCTTCATCTTCCTTTAAATTATTTGGGAGGTAGGACATAGCACAAGCATTTCTATGCAGTTGACCAGAAATAAGTTTTTGGCATGAAGACAGATATTCCCGCACTTTTCTTTCTAAAAACGACTGACAATTCTTTAAACACGTAATATTGTTTCGTTCGCATAAATTTCTAACTGCTGCAGATACTTCCATGGCAGTGAAGAAGGAACATGATCGAAAAAGACCTTACTTTAGCGAGCGAGGAATTCACACTTTTTACGGAGGCTACAAACGTAAGGTGGATAAAGAAACTATAAATTATTATTATGACTTTACATTTAGGAAGTATAAATTATCTCATTAATTTCAGAACTAAACGTTTTTAAAAATAAGAAAGAAACAAAGCAACAACCAAAGAGATCAGCAATAATGGACATTCAGATATATACCCCTGATTATTTTCACTTCACAACTCCCTTCTCCTATTCTAGTGCAAGTTAGTTGCATACAGTTTTCGAGTAAAGGGGTCGGTTAATTTATTATATAAAGTTTTCAACCAAACATAACACCTACAATCATCTCATTGAGAATCCCGGGATAAAAATATACAGTAACTCTCTCTAGTTCGAACACTAAAGGTACCGAAAAAAACGTTCGATTTATGGAAAAATCAAATTACAGAGGTTCATTTACAAAGAAATGATTGGTAAAGGGATCATGAAATTCGTTCGAATTAGGGAGAGTTCGAATTATGGAGGTTCGAATTATAAAGATTCAACTGTATTTCATTTGAACGATAGTTTCGATGATAACACCGCACAGAAGACCGAGCTGAAAAATAAAATCTACAATGTTGATTTTTTGAAAAGTGTAGTTCAGCAAAAAATAAGTACGTCGACCGGGCTAACTTAACATACCCTGAATCCTCCCCTGGTTACTTAATTTGATTTAGATGATTCTCATGCGTCTTTAATTGGTCAGCGCCGTAAGGTAGCTGATCTTTCATTTCCCCGTGTCCGTCAGTCAGTCAGTCCGTGTGTGTGTAATGTTGCAGTTCTTCACGCCCCGGTTAAACGCCCGTTATTGCTAACCTTCGATTTTGCAGTTTAAAATGAGAAAGTTTAAGCTAAATTAATTGCTTTTACAAGATAAGAGTGCTAGAATATCACATGTAAGTTATTATATACAAAATGTATTCAATTTCAGTAGTCATGTAAAAAGGAATTTTTTTAAATGCGCCCTCCTCCTTATTCTCACCGAATTCCAGTGCATTCTGGGATCGAACCATTGCCATGCTGCTGTTTTAACCTTCATGGCTACGAGCTTCTAGAAGATAAGAGTGCTAGAATATTATTATCAAAGTATACTTGCGAAAGAAAAATATAATCACCAGAGTAACTGTTATAAAACATCTGCAACCACGTATCCAAATCTGAGATACAATTTTAAAAAGGAGGAAGAAAAAGAGCCAGGTAAGAAAATATATCATATTAATATACCACGAGAAGACTAAGTTGTGTTGTGTGGCTCTTGACTGTCGTGCGTGGGGTAATTAGTTATTATATTCCCTTAAAGATTTTTAGTAAAGACTTGATAGCAGCTTTAATTGGCCCCCATTATTATTTAACTGATATAAAGTCTGAATTGTGAGGTTGCTCGTCATCTTAAAAACATTGGGAAAAAGATGGTAAACAAAGCAGAAAAATTGTTTCTCAGAGATATTGAATTGTTATATTATCTCAGGGGAAGAAATTTTGGTGAAAAGAAATTTGGCGGCATTAAAATTTGGCGGAATTAGCAGGAATCTGATTTGGCAGAATGCAAAAGTTCATTTAACTTGGCCAGTCTGGGAAATCCTTATAATTGCACGCTTAACTTCTACGGGTGTGACATTGCAATTGCACGCTTAATTTTCCGCCCTGCCTGGAGAAGCTTAAGTGGAATAGGTGGGCTCAGTTTTTCTTTAAATGGGAAAACACGTAGTCAGAAAAACTGATTTTTGTATCTTATTCTACGATAAATTTTACGTAAAACAGTCCTGGCATTTCAGATTCGTTTCCGGGAATATTGGGTAGAAAATGCCAAGAAAGAAAAAAGCCAAATGAAGATAAACAAAATAACACAAAGCTAAAAAATCTTAAAGATAGTTGCAGATGTAATATCCACGAGGAAGTTCTTTCAGGAAACTTTGATATAAAATTTATACAGTGATATTTTGAAGTTTTGTAGGAGATATGAATGGATTTAAAACAATTCTTGATAGCAAAGCCAAATATGAAAGGAAAGTTTGAGTCAAAAAGAATCTTTTTAAGCGTGCAACTGTCCGTTAAAACGTGGGATAACCGCGTAATAACGCGTTTTCAAAATGGTAGCTTTTTAAGGCTTTTTAAGGCATCTCAACGATTTCGTAGCCGTGTAATAGCACTCTTTAAAAGTTGGCGTTTTAGCATAGGAGTGTAATTGCACTGCTAATTCGCAGAAGTTAAGCGTGCAATTATACAGATTTCCCAGACTGTTGGCATTAAACTGGCCAGGAGGAATTTAATTTGGTGGACAAATAAATAATTACAGTGCAAAAACATTGTATCTATTTAAAAGGTTTTCAACAACAAATGATAACATAGCTAAATCTCAGCAATGTTTAATATTGATAAGTAAATTAAAATTAGAGTCCTTCGTCATCCATAATAAAATTGAAGATGTCTCTATTGGATCATCATCTTAATATTTACCAGAATCATTAACTGGTTTCACTTTCAAAGACGTCATTTGTACTTGTCGGTAGGAGAGTGATGTTTTGGAAAGGATCAATTGTGGGCAAAGCTGCAGACCCATTGTTGGCAGTGTCAACGATGCCAGATTTTACAGCTGTTATTAACAGGAATTAGAGTGAACTTTAAGTTGTAATAAGTTATATTATAAATTATTTGCACAAAACATTACTTACAACAAATTATACTGGACACGGATAGTTTTCATGAGAAACAATGAAGTTGTTTATCTTTTTTGCATATCTCTGATTAAAAACAGGAAATTAAATATGGTGGATAAAAAGACTTAAAATTTGAGAAGAATTTAATTTGGCAGATAACAGCAAACCATAAAATTTGGTGAGAATTTAATTTGGCGCATAACAAAAAACAAGATTATAGAATTTAATTTGGTGGTTAAAGGCAAATTTTATGAAATCTGCAAAATTTTCTTCCTACCAAAATTTCTTCCCCTAAGGTTTGTAACTATGGTTCAATTCCAAACACTAGCATACAGTAAGTACCATTTTCCTCTAATAAACGCTGCGGCGTTTATTACAAATTCCAGTTTTTGTATGCTACGTTTAATAGGGGGCGGCGTTCATCAGAGGGCGGCGTTTATTACAAAATGAAAAATGGACAGTAGCAAACTTTAACAATAATGCTTCCTTAGCCTTAAAAAGGTTACAAAAGATTGTGTGAAAACGTTTTACACAAAAGATACGTTCACAAAAATGTCAAAGAAGAACAATATCACTGTCACCTTTCTCTTATGAAAACATTTATAGCAATCAATTACACATCAAATATTCATGCAAAAGTGAATGAATTTGCTGATAGAAAACAAATACAACTATTAGCTATTAAACCAATTCTTGTTTAGCCTGTTTTCTATTAAACACGGCTTTTCAAGATGGAGCGTTTATTAGAGGGCGGCATTTACTACAATTGTTCGGCGATAAGTGCGATAAGCGAGGGCAGCATTTATTAGAGGAAATACGGTGTATACTAAAAGAGAAAGAAATTGAGAGTACTTGAAGCACAACTAATAACAAAAGTAATGACTGTAAGTGTGAATACTGAACAAGTATTAAGGCGGATTTCCACTAGGCGAACTTTTTCGCGCGACGCGACATTTTTCGATAAAAAATTTTCGTCGACGAACAAAATTTGATTTCCACACAAATTTCGATGCAAATTGGTTTGTAAATAAACATGACAGTAAAGAAACGACTGCTTCTAAAAAAATCATAGTTTTAAAATTTTGTCACAATAACAGAACACCGAAGCAAAAAACATATGTGGGTCCGCAGGATATACCAAGAAAGACTGCAAAAATGTGAATTTCATCTTTTAGTGAAAGAGTTAATGCTACATGATCAGGAATACTGTTTTAAAAATTTTCGAATGACACCATCAATTTATGAAGAATTACTGGCATATATTTCTCCATCCATTGAGAACCATGTAATTTTCATTTCAATGTAATTGCTGTAGAAAACTTTATGACTGTGACACAAGTTCTGCTGCCACTTTGATTATTATGAATAAATTTATTTCTTTAATGCTGAACTAGCAAATTAATAACTCTTTCATTGGTTAGCGAACATTTTCGAAGCGAAAAAGTTGGAATGAATTCTACTTTTTTTTTCGTCGAAGTCGATCGCAGAATGATTCTCAACATTACGCAATAATGGTACTACGCATGCTTAGCGGCGAAAAAGTTCGTGTCGCGCGAAAAAGTTCGCCTAGTGGAAATCCGCCTTTAGGTATTCACTCCAAAATTTCAACAAAATTCTCACATCATGTGAAGTTTTTTATACATGTTAATGAACTATTCATATGCTTGCACAACGGATTCTTTCTACAAAATTTTGGTCACAATTAGATTTCATTTGAATGATTGGGTAAATAAATATGGCAGCCATAATGATAAATACAGCGTAAATTTATGCAATAACTAATGTTGTTAGTTTTTTCTTCAAATCGTGTGTTATGTTAAAGAAAAGATAGCATGGTTCTTAAGTCTTTGAGTGTAACTTGTTTCTTTTACAGGAGTTAAGCTTTGAATTTGGGAAAAGACAAGAAGAATGTACTTGAGGGGTGGTCCCCCATTCCAGATTTTTACTTTTACTCATTTTGCATCATACTTTTTAGCATGTATCTATTGTTGAGTTTAAAGCGACACTATTTGTACAAAACTTTGTCTCCTTTGTTGGATGACTGAAATTACATGTAAAAACCTTTTATTTAACTGGTATAAATTTTACCATTTCCTCAAATAAGTGAGCACTGCATATTTTAAAATGTGTCGCTTTTGGAGGGCACCGCTAAAAAGAGAGAAAAAATGCGGTAAAGAATGGAAAAATTAAAAGAAACAATTTCTTTCTAAAATGAACATAGACTTATGTATTGATGTATACAATAAACCCTTTAAGCATCTCATGTAGGCAAAAAACAAACTGCAAACATTTGAACCAAATCTCTGTTTGAACACAACCAAATGACAATGTTTTTTGGAAACATAATAACAATTACAATGAAATTGAGTTTTACCTTCCCTTTACTCACTGCGAATGGTTATCATAATTCATAAAATAAAAATCAGATTTTTTGTTTCTTGTAATTTAATATTCATAATATTCAGTGATGTAATGTGCTGTTAGATATAACTGTTCTTCTCTTACTTTTAGGAAACGACACAACTACTTGGCTAATCTTCCAATCTCACCTCATTTGAGGGCCGCCTGATTTGGCGGAAACGTAAGTTCACGGACGTGAACAGCCAAAACTCGTAAATCTCAAAACTCAGAAAAAGTAAAACGTAAAACTAGTAACTGAATTCTGAAGTTGAATATTGATAAAAGTATCAAAGTTGTTGTAGTTGTTTTTGCTGCGGATATGATTTCCGTTGATGCATATCGTATCACCATAGGTAGTTTCTATGCCGCCACCAAGGTATCCCGGGCTAATAGGGACAATGATGTATTTGACTGTTATGGAACTGCAAGGGGGACCTGTTTCTTTTTAAGAAGCTTGCCGATGTTTTATTTTTTGCTTCTGTGTGTTAATATGATTTTGATAAGGGCCGGCGATGTTGAATTAAATCCGGGACCTGTTCCTTCTGTCACAGTTAGTGGTTCGTTTAGTCAAGGCGATCTCCGCTTCAATGAATCCGCCGGTAAACAATGCGCATGCAACGCATTATGGTCTATTTGTTATTCGGCCCTAAAGAATTTGCGGTATTGGTCTCAATGGGATTTAGATCGTATATTAACTTCAGGTAACGATTTGTACAGGAAGTTAGGCGTCTCTGGTTATCTTTCTTTTGATGACTTACCTGACAGCGTACAATACAACAGTTTTAACATAACCCTTGAAAAGCATGGTGTGGTCACGGGGATTTTACATTCAAATAGCGATAATTTCCTCTTTCGTTTCCATTGTGGAAATGCCACGGGAGCTCTTTTCATCACAAGTGGTTTTGCAACGGCTTTGTTTTGGGCGAATGGGTTTACTTACATTTTCGATTCGCATGCCCGTAATCAGATCACAGGCTTACCAGATTCTGATGGTGTGTCCGTGTTAATGAAATTTGATTCTGTCAGTTCTGCGGAGGAATATATCAAAACCTTTTATCTTGATGTCAACGGACAAACAGACAGCGTTTATTATCAGGTTCAGAGTTACGATGTGCGGATTAGTGCTGATGCTTTAGTAGAGGTTCGAAGACTTCTAAGAACTGAAAAGTGTCGTCATGAACGTAAACGTAAAGTACAAAATTCTGCTGAAAATGAAAAAAATCGGGCAAAAGCACGGGCTCATATGCGAAGTTATCGGGCTGGCATTTCCTCCGACCAAAAATCAGAAATGCTTAAAAAAAATCGTAATAACATGAATAATCAACGGGCTTCATTTACCAATGATCAGAAATCAAAACATATGGAAAAGAATCGGATAAGTATGCAAAATCGGAGAATTGGATTATCTGATGAACAAAAATTTGAACAAAGGGAAAAGAATAAAACTAGAAAGCAAAATCGTAGGATCAGATTATCGGATGAACAAAAATCTGAACTCAGAGAAACGAATCGAACTATACAGCAAAATCGGAGGGCTGGATTATCGGATGAACAAAAATCTGAACTCAGAGAAATGAATCGAACTATACAGCAAAATCGGAGGGCTGGATTATCTGATGAAATCAAGTCAGAATTGACAAAAAAAACCCGAGCGTATAAGAAAAAACAACGTGCTAATCAATCTGAAGAAATCAAGTTTGAACTACGGCAAAAAAATCGGGTTGATAAACAAAATAAACGAATAGGATCGATTGATACATTTAAGAAAGTCATCAAAGAAGGCCCTTATTATATTTGTGTATGTTGTAACAGAACATTATATAAACAATCAGTTCGAATTTTCGATAATAATATTTATACTATGGATCAAAAAGTGTTTGCCTTTCAAGTTCTCAGTTTTGACGGCAGTGAATACATTTGTCAAACATGCCATCTAAAGTTAATAAAAGAAAAACTTCCCTGCCAAGCAGTTATTAACGATTTGGAAGTGTTTGAGCTGCCTGATAACTTGAGTGATGTTCGCAAACTTGAAAAAACGATTATTTCGAAAAGATTGTTATTTAAAAAGATCACTATCATGCCAAAAGGACAATCTCCTAAAATGAAAGGGGCTGTTTGTAACGTCCCAATACAAGCTGATGACATTTGTAATATTTTGCCAAGAGGATTAGATAACAATGGCATAGTCCAAGTTGCTTTGAAGAAGAAAATGTCATTTAAATCAAATGTTTTCTTTGAAGCTGTAAGGCCCGATGTTGTTAGAGGAATTTTGATGTATTTAAAACAAAATAATGCATTGTATTCTAACATTGAATAAACATAGAAAATGAGCCTCGCTGTTGGATCGGAGAAATAAACAATGCATTTGAAGATGAGGTCCACTTTGTAAACGAAAGTCAAATTCCGCATGTCAAACAAGGAGACGAGGAAGAAGACATGAATCCTTTAGATGAATTTCGACTGGCTGTTTCTGAAACTGCGTACGTACCTGAGCTTGCATACGAAATTAGAGATGATGCAAACGTAACTATTGCACCAGGAGAAAATAGAGAACCTTTGGCTTTAATCTGTGATAATGACTGTGAA
Organism: Turritopsis dohrnii; assembly: GCA_027922465.2. Taxonomy (NCBI): domain Eukaryota; kingdom Metazoa; phylum Cnidaria; class Hydrozoa; order Anthoathecata; family Oceaniidae; genus Turritopsis; species Turritopsis dohrnii. The sequence continues at coordinate 717,743 of BQMF02000048.1, read as the reverse complement.
CTACTTGCACATCCATGGTTGTTTCCGACAGGAAAGTTTGGATATACACATGACAGAAAAGAAAAATTGAGTCCTTGTAAATATTTCAACCAAAGACTATTAAATTATAAACAAAAGTTTGCTTCGGACTCGGATTATATATTTTTTGCCCAATCACTAATGCAACATTTGAATTTAAACAGATCTATCAACATTGCTATGAAAAAAATAAAATCACAGCAAATTGACAGCAGGTCAAATATCCCAAAATTTTAAAGAAAAAATTGGAGAGCTAATAGCTAGTGACGAAGCATTTAACTTCATGAACACTTTAAAAGGAACTCCTGCATATTGGAAAAGATTTCTTTTTGAAGTACTAGCCATGGTTAAACAGCTGGGATTGCCAACTTATTTCATGACACTATCTTGTGCAGATCTTAGGTGGAATGAGTTAGTTGAAATTATAGGGAAATTAAAGGGTATGAATTTAACGGCAGAAGAAATTGAAAATTTGAACTATTTTGAAAGAACAAACATTCTTAATAGCAACCCAGTGCGCTTAGCAAGACATTTTCAATTTCGAGTAGAAAAATTTTTCAAACATATAGTTCTGAACGGACCTTTTGGAAAAGTTATTCATTATGCTATTCGGGTTGAATTCCAAGTACGAGGTAGCCCCCATGTTCATTGTTTATTATGGGTCGAAAATGCACCTATATTGAGTGAAAAAAATAAAGACGAATATGTTGAATTTGTAGATAATATTATTAAATGTAAACTACCTGAACAGCAAAGCAATGATGAGTTGTTTCGCTTGGTAAAAACATATCAAACACATAGTCACTCCAGGTCTTTCCGGAAGTATAAAAATATTGAATGTAGATATTCTTTTGGTAAATTTTTCACAAACAGAACGCGTTTAGCTAAACCAATTTCTGACGAAGTCCCTGTGGAAGAGAAAATTAGAATGCTTCAAGCACGAAAAGAAGTATTAGATAAAGTTCAAAAATATGTCAATGAAAAATTAAATCCTAAATATCGCAACATGTATCACCCTACAAAAGAGAGCTACGACCCACCTAAATCCATTGAAAAGATATTACAGGAATTAGATATTGAAGAAGCAAGTTATTATCGTTCACTGGAAATATCACCTGATAGCAGTTATCAGATCCATTTTAAACGATCTCCTGGTTCCTGTTTCATAAATAATTATTTCGAAGATGGTTTACTTGCATGGGAAGCAAACATTGACATACAACCTGTTTTAGATTATTACAAAGCTGTAGCGTACATGTGCGCATATCTGTCCAAATCAGAGGATGAATCTACAGAAGCAATGAAACAAGCAGCTAAAGAAGCACATGAAACAGGACAAACTGCTTATGAAAAAATGAAATCAGTATCCAAGGCTTACAGAACTCACAGAGAAATGTCAATCCAAGAAGCAGTTTCAATTGTTTTGCCAGAAATTTGGTTACGTAAAACATGTCCAGCAGTAACCATTGCAAATAGTAATCTTCCTGAAAACCGTAATCGAGTTTGCCGGAGCGAAGAAGAAATAGCAAATATGCCTGATAACGAGACTAATATTTTCAAAAGAAATATGTTGGACCGTTACATGGACAGACCAAACTTATCTTTTAAGAAAGGAAAATACGCCTTGATGGATGATCTATGTTTTGCCAAATTTCTCTCCAGCTATGTATTGGATGTAAGAGTCACTGATGAAGACGAAAATGACTGCCAACCAGAAGTTCTTGAAGATCTGTTGCTCGATGAAAAAGACACCCGCCTACCGACTACTGTCCAACTTATGTCATCAAAAGAACGCGTTAAATTGCGGAAAACCAAATGTGTATTAAGATACCATGTACCTAACAAAATAACGAAGCCAGAGGCCTATGCTCATCATATGTTGTTCATGTTTTACCCTTTCCGAAATGAAACTGAATTAAAGGCTACTGCATCCGGAACATATACAGAAAAAATATTAGATCCAGAAGTTTTAGACGTCATCAACACTAACAAACAGATTTGTGAACCTTACGGTGAAATAGTTGACAATGCATTTGTTCATTTCAATGCAAACAATGCTAATGGCTTGGATGCAGCTGGAGAACAAGAAAACGATTCTGTAAGAGATGAACGAGAACAAAATGGAAACGAAGATGAGGAAGTTGATGATTTTCCTGAAGAAAATATTTGTGGAGCGCCGGCTTGTACACCAATTACAATTTCTGATGATGAAATGAATGAAAAAATCCGTTCTTTAAACAAAAAACAAAGAGAGATATTTAACTACATTAATAAATGGGTGAGAACTGCAATGAAATCTTTGCAAAGCAAGGAAACACCAAAACAAGAACCTTTTCAAATTTTCATTACTGGGAGTGCTGGATGCGGAAAATCACATCTACTAACAACTATCAAGATGTACTTACATAAAGCTCTGTCTTATGGTTCATGTGAACACAACAAAGAGAGAATGTTAATGTTAGCACCAACTGGAGTTGCAGCTGTGAATATTGATGGTTCAACTATCCATTCAGCGTTAGGGATATTACCAGATCGAACGAGTGGTAAATGTGTTTCAAAATTAAGCGACAAAAAAAGAAGTTCGCTTAGACAAAAGTATAGTGAACTTAAAGTTATAATTATCGATGAAATTTCCATGGTCTCAAACAAGCTACTTTTGTATATTCATCAAAGATTATGTGAGATATTTGGTTGCACTGAAGATCTTCCCTTTGCAGGAATATCAATAATTGCTTGTGGTGACTTTTATCAATTGCCACCAATTCAACAAAAACCTGTTTTTGCGGAATTTAATGATCATATGTTGAATATCTTTCACTGTTGGCGATATTTCAAAATTGCTGAACTTACTGAAGTCATGAGACAACGAGGTGATCAAACATTCATCGATCTTTTAAACAATATTAGGTTAGGATTACTGACAGACAGAGATAGAGAAATACTATAATCAAGAAGAATTGAAATAGATGACCCAAACTATCCAAATGATGCTATTCATATTTGGGCTGACAATGCTTTAGTTAATGAACATAACCAGAGAAAATTACGAGAACTACCAGGTTTTGAGTACGAAATTGAAGCCATCGATAAGTTGCCTGAGAATATTGCAGCAAGTGTTCTTGAAAAGGTGTATCAGCGAAGTCAAATGGATACTGGTGGATTAGCTCAAAAACTTTCATTAAAGATAAAAGCAAAGGTGATGTTGACATCAAATCTTGACGTCGAAGATAAACTGTGTAATGGTCAAATAGGAAGAGTTGAACATCTGAAGTTTGATCAAAGAGGTAACATAGTTACTATATATTTGAAAATGGATGATGAAGATATAGGGTTAAAAGCCACTAATGGTGATCCTTTTGGAAGAGCTCACAGCTTAGTCCCAATCAACAGAGTTGAAAAGGAAATAAAAATAAGGAAGAATAGTTTATCATCGCCAGTAATAAAAAGGCTTCAATTTCCATTAGTTCTTTCATGGGCTTGTACAGTACATAAAGTTCAAGGCAAAACATTCCCCAAAATAGTATTCAGTCTTGATATGCTTCGACAAAAGCGATTTAATTCTGGTCAAGTTTATGTTGCTTTAAGTCGTGTAACGTCTTTAGCTGGATTGTATATCTTAGGAGACATTGATAAGAAACATATTACCACCGATCCAAGAGCAACTGCTGAGTATGGATTTATGAGAGAAAATCTATCTCTAGATTATATAAATTCAGAAAGTTCAGAAGAAGTCCTGTCAATTTCATTACTTAATGTTCGTTCTCTTTCGAAACATGCGATCGATGTTAAGCATGATAATGTGCTTATGGAAAGTGATGTACTTTGTTTTACTGAAACTCAATTGACATCCAACATGGACACCACACAAATAACAAGTACTTTGACTCCTTTTTCATTGGAATTCAACAACACTAGTAATGACAAGTTTTCAAACATTGCATTAGCATATAATGATGATGTCACACTGATCAATAATATTTCCATTCCAGGAGCTTCTCTTTATACATTGTGTAAACCTGATACTTTCTCTGACCATCTGAACATCATACTTTTATATAGAAAAAACAACCTAAGTCTAGCAAATTTTTTATATCTGATCCAACATTTGAGTAGCCAAGTTGACTTGGTCCATGTAATTCTGGGAGATTTCAACATTAATGCCCTGCAATCAAATAACACCATGTTGCATAATTATTTAAATGAGAATTATGTATTAACAAATGAAACTGCTACTCATATTTCTGGGTCATTAATTGATCATGTGTACATCCACAAAGATCTTGCTCAACATACTGCCATTAAGATTTCTATGCATTTTGTTTACTATTCAGATCATGACGGAATTAAATTACAGATAAAAGAAAAATAGACGCCACGTTGTGTTGTGACAAAGCTTGAATTATATCTAAAATCAAATCAGTTCTCTAGGTCTACATTTTCAAATCTTAGTGTAAGTATTGTATATATATTAAGAGGAATCACAATTTTTTCTGCGATTTTGCTTACTAAAACACTTTATTTTACCAATTAAATCAAAAATAAAGAAATAAAACCTGAATCAACATTTTCGTTTAAAAGCTCTTGTTTGAGCGCGTAAAAAGGACTTTGGGATAAATGTACGTCAAATAGAAATGCTCGAGTTTTGTCGCTGAAATAACTATATAAAGGCAATATTTTTCGGTTCAAAATCAGAAACTTTCATTCTTAGCATTAATTCTTGAACAATAAGTCTTCGTAATTTAATAATCTCATTGAAGGAATATTCGAAGTTTTTATGTTAAATCTTAGTTTTCTTTGGCGCTGACCTTAAGGCCTTAGGGCCTCTTTTTTCTGGTTCATTACCATCCAGGAACCTCTTACTGACAACTCCTGAACCTGAACTACAATCTTCATAAAAAAAAGTTGGTAAAAAAAGTCAAGTTAATCATATGTAGATGTGCCCAACCTAAAGTGTAACCATTATATAAATCTTTTCTTGACGCTTCCAAAATTGTTAACATGCCTCGTGAAACCTTCTCACCCAAAGAGCACTTTAGAGCTTCCGTGAAGGCTTGATTGACATCCTCATCAAATAGAATGTCTTGATCTATGAACCCTTCTTCAATTGCACTTAATTTATCTGCAAAAACACCAACACCCATGACTTCAAAAGATTCGTTCATTTCGATTTTGATTAATTTGATTAATTTTGACTTTCGATTTTGACTAATTTCTCATCTATCGCTCGGGTCGTTCGATGATATTGAACATTTTTGATAACCATTTCAAACCTATAACCCAGCAAAACTACCGATGTCTACTTTAAAGATCACCTAAAATTTCAAGCTGTAAGAAGACTTGATATCTGAAATATGTTGAAATTTGTTGTCCCTGTTGCTGAAATTGATATTATGTTTTTGGATGTTTGGTACCAGTGACATTATGGACTGTGCCGTTTGAATCGAAAGACGCGTGGATCATTGTGGAAACCAATATCCGACATCCGTCTATACGGGCACAAGCTCCAGTTGATCAGAATAAAAGAAAAATATGTTAAACAACCTAAGTGCGACTCTGTTAGCCAGTCGGCAAAAATGTCAAAAAGTCACTGCGAGGAAGAGAATTTTCATTGAAATAGTGTGTTTATTTCTATAGAAATGTACTCCTCCGTGTTCACTTTTATAGTCGCATTGCACCATTGAACGTTTGCCTTCCCAAGGTAGATACAAATAGATGCTAACCTTCAGTGAAGTAGTAAGCCATTTTAGTCATTGGAAATTTTTGTTTCCTTTTAAGCAGATTCAAGAGATGAAAAGGTAAATGATGGAAATAGCGGTTTTAATTCATCGTTTTCCTAAAGCATTTTGTACTGTATATGTTGAATTAACGTGTGACAAATAGAAAAAAAATGTTATATCAATGTCACGGATGTTTGGTCTGTCGATAACAGCGTTATGATGGATTGGTATTTTAAATTCTTGGAACAGTAAAACATTGAAGCTGAGGAAGGGCGAAAGTTCATTATTATTAAAAGTGAGGTTGAAGATTTATCTTACATCCAGATAATGTAGCCTAGCTGAAAACACTTATGATAATGTATACAGCCATATGAAGGAAACCCATTTGTGAAGTGGGTGAAAACAAACACATATGTTAATTCAAAGAGTACATAACAAAACCTGTTGGTAAAATTTCCTGTATCTACAAGAAGAAGTTCAAAAACCAATTCCGTTTATTTTTTTAATACACATGATTGGGACCCCCAATAACTTGAAAGAATGTGATTGAGAGTGCTTCCTGGATAGTCATGTAGTAGCAGGAACATAATTTACAATGGATGAACTCAATGATAATATACAGTTATCCCCCGCTAACTCGACATCGCAGGGAGCCCGGGAAAAATGTCGAGTTTGGTGGCGGTCGAGTTAGCGGGGGATTTCTTTTAATGTCATATGAAATACCAACATGGCGGCAATGAAAGCGGTTGTGGTTTTTCTTGTTCTTGTGTTTATAATTTTACAAGGCAGAAATATCGAAACTGTTACTGAGAAAAGAAGAAACAGTCTCGCTGAATTGTTAAACACCAAAGGTTTGAATGTTTTACACCAAAATGTGCGTGGATTGCTGAACAATTTGTGTGGTGTTGCAGAACTTTTATCAACAAACAAAAACATTGATATATTGACATTATCTGAGACTCATATAAAAGAAAGCGAGAACCATGAAAATTTATACCGTATATCTGGTTATAACTTTTAAAATAGAAACCGTAGTATAGGAAGTGGGGGTGGAGTTGCAGTTTATATTCGTGAGGACATCCCTTATATCAGGCGGATTGATCTAGAAAATGAGAATTTGGAAAACATTATTATCGAAATTACAATTAAAAAGTCGAAAAATGTTCTCATAGCTACACATTATCTACCACCGAACACTTCGAAATATTTGTGCAAAAATTTCAATAAGGAGTTTGAAAAGTCATTATCGCTGTATTGTTCCGAATCAAAAGACGTAATACTGCTGGTTGACTTGAACGTAGATTATCTGAAACAAAACAACAACAAGGACATAAAAGCAATCATTCAACAAAATGGACTGACTCAAATAATAAAAAAAACAACTCGCGTGACAAGAGAATCAAAAACGCTTATTGATATCATTGCAACAACCAATCCAGCAAATATTGTCACATCTGATGTCATAGCAACAAGCATCAGCGATCACGATTTAGTTGGATGTGTGAGGAAACTCAACAACAAGAAGTTTCCTAAGAAAACCGTAAAATGTAGAAATTATAGATCGTACGATCCAGAAGAAATGAAAAAGGATTTCAAAAAAGTAAACTGGAATCCTGTGGTAATGGCTACCAACGTGAATGATGCACTGAATATTTTCAATTTCATTGTTAAGAATATATTTAATAAACATGCACCCATAATTAGTAAACGTACGAAACGTAGACCTTGTGAATGGATCACAGAAAATATCAAAAACACTATGGATGAGAGAGATAAATGTTTACGGAAAGCAAGAAAAACTAACATCGCTGCTGACTGGGACAATTATCGGCAATTAAGAAATAAGTGCAATGCCAAGTTAAGAAAATCTAAAGCCAACTTCACCAAAAACCTAATTCATGACAACACTTACCAGCCAAAAAGCTTTTGGAAGACAGTTAAAGAGATCTTTCCAACCAAAAGTAACAAGCAAAAATGTACTATAAATAACGATGATAACAAAAGAAAAACCGAAAGATTTGCTGACTACTTTTCTACTATAGTGTCGAAACTGAAGAAATTATCGTTCCCACTGAAAGAGTGTATCTGGAAGCCAAACAAATCTATCCGCAAACGTACAAATATGAAATTCAAATTTCAATACGTATCTAAAGTCTTCGTGAGAGCATTCCTCAAAAAGCTGAAAAAGAATAAAGCGACGGGTTTAGACGACTTGCCGTCAAAGATGTTGAAGGATTGTGCTGATTATATTATAGACCCATTACATTTTATCATCAACCTATCATTGAGTACGAGTACGATCGCTGATGCTTGGAAGAAAGCTAAGCTAGTACCAATTTACAAGTCTGGTGACACTACAAAAGTCGAGAACTACCGACCTATTTCAGTGCTTCCCATACTCTCGAAACTCCTTGAAAAGGCTGTATATACGCAATTATCAGGTTATCTGGAGAATAACAACCTTTTGAACCAAATGCAATTTGGCTATCGTGCCAAACGTTCTATCGCTCTTGCAACTGCGTTACTTGTGGATGATATAAGAGATAACGCCGATAAAGGAAAACTAACTGGAGCTTTATTTTTAGACCTCACTAAAGCTTTCGATACGATCAACCACGACCTGATATTGAAGAAGTTAGAAAGTTATGGGGTTACCAACGTCGAATTGAACTGGTTCACTGATTATCTGTTTTGTAGACCACAAACAGTAGTTATAAACAATCAAAAATCATCCGTGTTTCATTTGCAGAGTGGCGTACCACAAGGATCAATATTAGGACCCCTTATTTTCCTATTATTTTTCAATGACTTCCCAGAACATTTAAAAAGATCAAAATGTATTCAATACACAGATGACACAGTCATATATTTTTCAGGAAACAGTGGCGAGGAGATCGAGGGAGTACTTAACAAAGAAATCGAAAGTTTGAAAAACTATTTTTGCGATAATGAGCTCATTCTTAATCTTAAAAAAGGAAAAACAGAATCGATGCTGTTTGGGACAACAAAACGGTTGGCCAAAAAGAAAACCATTCAGCTAAAGTTTGACGATCAACTTATCAACCATACAGAATCGTATTGTTACCTTGGAAACGAGCTCGACCCTTCGTTAACACTGAACCGGAATTTCGACATAACATACAAGAAAGCAAGTGGTCGACTGATGCTACTCAGTAAAATGAGATCGTACCTGAACACTGACGCAGCACACAAGATATATGAAATGGTCATCGTTCCATTGTTACTCTACAGCACTTATATACAAATGCAGATCACCACAACACAACAGCGAAAGCTTCGATCAATAGACAGGAGAGCGAAGTCAATCATCGGTGAGGACAAAAAAGTCACTAGTATCGAAGGGAAAAAGAAGAAAAGGGTGTGTATGATGGTCAGACGATGTATGGATGGGGATGTATGCAGTAACTATGAAAACTACTTTAGAGTGCATGAACATGACATGAACACAAGGAACAAGGACAAGTTCTTAGAGCTCCCTAAGGTTAAGCTAGAATATGGAAAGAAATCCTTTAGGTTTCAGGGAGCTAAGGTTTATAATGAACTCCCAATTTACATCAGAACTGCTGCAAACAATTTTAAAATTTTATTAGACGACCATTTTAACTGTTTTTAACTGATTTTATTGATAGTGAAACGTTTTAATTATTTTCTGACAATTATTATATTATTTAGTATATAGGAGAACAGGTCGCACATTGATAGCAGCGATTAAGTTCGCTGAAGTGTTCATATGTACATAACTTATAATTGACAATTGTAAATATGTATATATACCTGTATAAATATTGCTTAATAATAATAATAATAATTGTCCACCGTCCCTACCACCCCTATATTTTGCTTTTATTATGCTCGGGCAGTACTTGGAAGAGTTAAATAAGAAAAAAACTAATATATTATATTTGGAATATATTTTATCATATAGCAAGTTTCCAAAAATTAAAGGTTCATTGATTGCTTGATACTGGTGTTTAAGAGTATTTATATATCCTGCTTTGCCAACGAAGTGAAGTGTGCATTCCACTTGCATCCCTTCTCCATTTTTCTTAATTCACAGGATTTTGATTGACGGTGACAGAACATGAGCTCAAAACATCTTTTAAAAAATTGAGACGAGTTTTCGAATTTTCCACTGACTCCTTTTGTGCAAATGTTCAACAATTTAGCCATTTGATTTTGAAAATGTCAAGTTTTTTGTCAAGGAACCGAAATATTTATGTCGAAATAGGTGGGTGTCGAGTAGAAAATATGGTGATAGCGGGGGAAACTTCCATTCAAAAATGTCGAATCTGGCGGGAATAGGAATTATGTCGAGTTAGGCGGGTGTCGACACAGTGAGAGGTCGAGTTAGCGGGGGGGGCAACTGTACTGTCAATCTTCCTTACAAACAACAAAAAAATACATAAGTGGAAATTCTGTTATATTCGATTACATGGATGTGATAATTCTTATTTTTGAAAATACCGAGAATGTATTGTCATACTTAGAAAAATGATTCATAATTTTTAAGAAAAGAGTCTTCAAGATGGCGGCGCGTACGGATGTGTGTTCGCTTCTCGTGTTTTTGGCTATGGTATATCTTGTTTTGACTGTGGAAAGAGTATTAGAAGAGGACAAAGTTCGGACAAGTGTTGTTTATGTGGAAATGTTTTACATCTGACGTGTTTAACTGATAAACTTGATAGAAATGTCGAGAGATCATTTTGCAACGCTTGTACACCGCCAGAGGAGTGTATTTACGCCTTCTCTAGTTGATCCTGAAATTTCAGAATTTCTCTCTCAACGAGGAATGAAAATCTTTCATCAAAATATAAATGGCATACATGGAAAGTTGGATAATATTAAATCATTCTTATCTAGTTCAAAAAACTCTGTTCATATATTTGTTTTTTCTGAAACACACACAGACCGCTCAATTTCAAACTCTGAACTCCGTATTCTGGGGTACGTGCTAGAAAGGAAAGATAGAGGAAATGGTCGCCACGGTGGAGTATCACTGTACATTCGCGAAAATTTAGAGTATTGCAGAAGAAGTGATCTTGAAATAGATGAGTTGGAGTTACTGTGGATTGAGCTTTACATTCCGAAATCAAAATCTTTGTTAATTTGTTCTGCATATGGACCCCCTGACTCGTCAAAGTATCTTAACAAAATCTTTGCCACAAATTTCTCTAACACTTTGAATCAAATATCCACTTGCAACAAAGAAGTAATTATCTGTGGGTACTTCAACGTTGATTGCAACAGCCCAAGGGACCATGCCGATATAAAAGACATCGCCAAACTCTATAATTTCAGTCAACTCGTGAAATCATATACACGCATTTTCAAAAATACCAGGACACTTATTGTCTTAATCTTTACGACCGATAAATCAAAAATCAAAAAGCACGCTTGTACATTCCAATTCAGTTAGCGACCATTGTTTGTTTGCAGTTAATCGTAAAGCAAATTGCAAACGTTTTCCTACAAAGAAAATCAAAGTGCGCGATTATAAGAAATATAACAAAGAGAATCTACAAAACGAAATTCGTAACCTACCATGGGAAGACTGTCTGACATGCATAGACTTTTATCAAGGGTGGAACTTGTTTAAATCATATTTATCGGCTGCAGTTAATAAGTATGTGCCTCTTGTTGAAAAGTCAGTTCGCCGTAGGTCTAACCCCTGAATACAAGAGAATTGAGGAATGAAATCAACACTTGTGATTATTATCTGCGTAGATTCAACCGTTAAAATTCTACAGAAGACTGGGAAAAATACAAGCGACAACGAAACTTAGTGACTAGAATGATGCGATCTGCTAAGGCCAATCACATTTGTAAAACGTTGAAGAAAACATCTGGTGATCCAAGTTGTTTCTGGAAACATATCAAGTCATGCTACCCTACTACAGAATCATCTAACATTAGCAAGTTGAAGTTGAAGCACTGCTGTATTCTGATGTATGCTGATGATACGGTGTTATACCTATCAAGCAAAAATCTTGATGACCTTGAAACACTAATAAATGCTGACGCCAATCTCATCTTCGATTGGATGACAAAAAACTGCTTGGTCCTAAACCCCAAAAAAGTGAAAACCAAATTTGTGATTTTTGCCAACAAATCACCAGAAACGCCTGTTGATATTGTGATTAGCCATAATGAGATTCATCAACCTGATTCGTGCGAATACTTTGGTGTTTTGCTTGACTCTCATCTCAATATGAACTATCATCTTCAAAGAACATACAAACGCATCAGCTCTTGTATCAAAGTACTGAAGAACATCCGCCACAGAAGAATACCCACCCTATGTAGCTGAAACGATCTTCAATTCCATGGTACACCCGTTATTCTTCTACTGCCACCTGATACTTTAGTGGTATGAGTAATACCTGGACGAGAAAGTTTGAATCGCTTCTGAGAAGGACAAAGCAAATTGTAGGAACTACGAAACTCAGTTAAAACGTAACATTGCTCTCGACGTATTTAAAGCAATCAACAGTGACGAAATCTCGAACTACAAGAGGATTGATCATTCCATTGGCACCAGAGGGAGCATGTTGAAATTGGTTATACCCAGAATAACATCTGAATTGGAAAGAAAACTATTGTTCTATCAAGAAACAATAGTGCTTCATTCGTTACCTGCAGCAATTGCTAAAGAAAATAGCTTATTGAAATTTAAAAAGTTTTTGAAAGAACACCAATTTTGATAAAGTCTCCTAAACCGTGTCCGTAATTCTGTTTTTATAATTTTTATTTTCTTTCTATTTCAATCCATGACAGATTTTAGCCATTTTGTTATAATTTCTATTAAAGTTTAATCTTATCCATTTGTCTGTACACTTTCATAATGTTTGCAGATAGGTTTGATTTTCTCCATGAAGACATAATTTTTAACCAATCCGAAAATGCACTCGAACCTTCCGATGTTTTTGTATTTTATCGAATGGTCACTGATCATTTAATAAACTTTTGTAGTTAACTCACATCATAACCAGTCGGCAACAGTTCAACTTAAGTTCTAGTTCTAGCTTAAGAGTCTTCATAGGGGTAGCGTTTGACGAACTTCGAAGACAAAGGTGGTCATGAAGCTCCGTGAAACTAACTGCGGAGCATTATAAAAATACTTCCGCTAACGTTGAAAGACCATCAACTTTTTGCGGACTATTTCGTATTTTAGCCTTTGCTATGTGGTTTGGGATTTTCATACATTTCAATTTTAATTCTGAATGTAATTCTGAATTTTAATCCCTTAGTTTTTAGTCTACATCATTAATAAAATTACGAAAATATTTTTAAACAAGATGCCCTTGCAGACATAAGGATTTCTGCAAAATCAGTTGAAGTATGAAAGAAGACATTCTTGAAATTTAAGAAAAGTTTAATCGGCAATATATATTTATCAAATTTCTGATCATGTACTCCCCAAAAATCTGGAAAAAACATAATTGTCACTATGCAAAACTTTATACCAATAAACATTAATAAACTTGATTATACTGAATGACATAATGTTCTTTGCTTTGTTGGTACGAAATGGTGTTAAAGATTCAGTGGTCAATTCAGATAAGACAATGTGTGTACATGTAAGTAAATGTAAATGTTATGAATTTATGAATTCAATATGTCTTGTCAATCTTCCTAACAGAATTCCTAATTCACAAGGAAAAAAAAGAAAAGTGTAGATTTTAATGATACGAAATACATCTATATACATATAAAATCAACATACATAACTGAAAACAGAAATTTGTGCTTTAATTTGAGTAACAATATGTCATTGCCATCTTTTTAATTTAAAAGCATGCATTACCTGAACTAAATTTCATGAAAAGATTATAAAAATTTATTAATTTTTACAGGTCTCGCATTGATACGAGAATATTTATTTTCTGAAGCTGTACACTTGTATAAATACGAATAATAATAATAAAAACGTAAATCATAACACATTGCAGTCGCTCTGTATATTAAAAACACCTTTGGTTTGTCAATCAAGCCAGAACACAAACATCTGCTTTCAGCTATATTGAAGTGATTTGGTTAAGGACTTATATTAAACAAAAGTTATGGACTTATATTTTCAAGTTACCAAGATCTGTTTATTTTTTTTTCATTTGGGATTTAAGAAGGTCATTCAACACATTGACAGTATGTTTGTTTGGATCAGGAATTTTTGTTCTGAATATACATGGTAAATCACAACGATTAAATAAAAGAGTGGAAGAATAAACGTATAGCATATGATTACTAAGCGATTAACAGATAACAATATAATCGTAAAAGTGATCTATGCTTTTTCAACAGAGCGTAGATTAAAGATATTTCTTACAAATTAAAAACTACGTTTTTAAAAGGGGTTGAAACTTGGCTGTTTGGTGTACCATTTAAATTTAAAGTGTTAAAACACCTGCATGAAAGAAAAGTTTTTCAAGAATCTTTACGGGTAAACCCCTTAACGTATTTTTGACTACAAATATATAAATACAATACATCTTCTTTGTAAATTGAAATCGATCTACATTAAAATCGATGAGATGAAAGATTGTAAAAGTTTTCTCCGAAACATTAAACACCTCCATTCTTCTGCACAATGCAATTACTATCTTTATGGATAAAATCATTATTGCAAACTTTATAGAAGAATAAAAATATCTTTACAAGATTTTAATACTGGAAAGTGTCATTACTCTTTGAGATTCGTCATACGAACGTTGTCAGTAACTTGGTGTTGTGTTCTGCTCCAGAAATACACTGCCACGCCAATGATCACACAAACAGCTATCACAGCGAGAATAATCCCTGCTATAGCACCATCACCTACATGAAAAGTTTGCTAAGTTAAAAAGGATTTTAATTAGTTTGGTACATTCGTGCAAGTCAATCGCACGAAATCTTTCACACGTACACAATAAAACTGTCATGGCAACTTGAATTGATTGTATGTAGATCTTCATAATATCAAAAATATATTTTGCATTGATTGCTATATGAATATCACGAAATTTAGGTTATTCGTCTGTAAAAGTGTTTGCAATTCTATACAAGGGATTTAAATGATTACAACTGAAAACCTTTAAGTAGAAGCAAACAGTTAAAGAATCTTACTTAAGCCATCGTCTTTTTTGTCCGTAACATCTACTGACATTGTTTTTACTGGCTGGTACCATGGTGATGATTGGTATACAGTTTCTGCAACATATCCTCTAACAAATGCTGCATATATAGTACTTTCTTTTAGTGGCGGATTTCTAGGAACTAACGTAATGAATATCACATAGAAAGACAAGGATGAACATCGTAACTAAGTTGGAGAGCATCTTGGCCGAAAATACATCTTGAGGCCTACATACCCAAAACTATCACTAAAAGATGTAGCAGTATTTGCCCAAAATATGGTCTTTTTATAAAGTAAAGTCAAACTGGGCGCTTATTGCTGCTTTATGTCAGTATGTATACTAGCATGTAGCTTTAGCTAAAAATGCCCCCGCGCTCGAGCATTCCAATTTGTACAGATAGCAAGCTATACATTAACAACAGAAACGAAAACAAGTTTTTGGCCTAACAAAAAATGTTTTGGTTGATTTGAGACCTGATATGAGACAAACTAAATATTTCGACAAAATCAGGCTCCCTGCCTGGCGGCAATGCAAAACCAAGTTGCAATATGCAAACCAAATAGATCTACACTTAAACAGATGAAAATCTGCACAAAACTTTGTTAGTTTTTTTTATCTCTTAGGCCTAAGTCACACTGATGCTAATATACCTTTCAAAAAGTGTAAATAAGGCTTAACAAGTAATATCAGAAAGTATTTGCTACAAACAAAAGAAATGTGTGAACTGAAACCATGGATACGTATTTTATAATCAAAATAAAATTTGTTAAACATTCTGTAAGAACCAAAAGAAAAAAAAAAACTTTTTCAAAAAAATAAATTAAAGCAAAAAATCCATTAGAAATCTTCGTTTCAAACTTTAATTTAAAACAAAAAATAGCCAAAGTTTACATAAAAAGACAAGAAGAAAATATAAGAAGGTTTTATTGATCATGATCACACTAGGTTTGGAAGACAGTTAAAGAAGAAAAACACGAAGAACGACAATTTGTAATATGGCTTTCTCGTCTACACAGAAATCCAATTAAAATCTTTTTAAGGCAAGATCCCCCCAAAAATCAGTGCATAAAATAAAATTATTGAATGGAAGATTTGGAGCTAAAACATATGCAAAAATAAAATGTATGGTTGGCAAAATTTCGTATTTCAAGCTGTGCTTCAAAATCCTTGTCGTTCACTTCACTAAAACAACACAAAAGTAACATAAAAAATGTCTAAGTAATTTTAGCATACGAACTTCCTAAACAACATAGTATAATATAATAACAAATTAGGAAAAAGATACGAAAAAAAAATTCTGTCTCCCACCTACGGTACCAAAAGCAAATTCAGCTAATGTTGGATACCACCGTGTAACAGCAACACGAAAAGTTGGAAGATGATGAACAAAATCGAAAACTGACTTTCGCCTATCTCGTGAAACTACTATGCCTCCTCGCTCGCTTACGCTCGCTGCGGGGACAATAATGAGCGATTAAAAAACTGGATTATAATTTTCAACTGAGAAGTGGCTTTGAATATGTCTATTTGCATTCCTCGCAATTTGTAGCTAATTTTTGTAAAATGTGAACATTACATCATCAAATACCTCCAAGTGCCCTCTTACTCCTCCCAGTAATAAGTCCGTTGCCAACAATGAACTGTTGCTTGTCTTGAACACCATACAGTCGTCCCACAACAAAGTCAGCAATTTCAGAGTTAGAATAGTCGTTTGGAGATCTATTAGGGATTTGATTGCTACCTAGTGGCATCACAATAACATGATATTGTCTATAATGTAAGATATATTTCGTTATCAATTTATTTTACCAAAGAGTGAGAACGGTGAGTTGTGAGAACATTGTTTTTTCTAAATTAAGCCTCAATTGGAAATGGCTGGTGAAGATTTTATGACAAAGACTTCAAGCCCGAACCGATAACAGACGGCTGTTATATATTGAATCATCACCAGCAACTGCAGAAGTACTATTACCAGATGAGCCTTAACATTCCCAAGTAACCACGAAATTTTGACAGGGTCAGCCATTGACCAAAAACGTTTTCCAAGTGGGGAAACAAAACAAGCTTATTACAAGCATTGTCCTTATTACTAATAAAGTTTTCAGCAAATAACTTGAAGTAATAGCAGAAGGAGAGGAAACGTGGTTATTTTAGAGACTTGACTCTCCCATCCTTTGAGAAAATCAATAACGATTTTAAATGTACAGAAGCACGAAGAGAATAGAAAAATGTTATATAACAAACATTTACATACACAATTCGTCCGTTTGTTTCATCAAAAGGAACAATAGTGATAGCAAATGTATTTCTTTTGATTTCACTCTTTGCGGGTTCTGGAACTGAAGGTATAGGTGGAGGAGCTGAAAATCATAAAAGTGAGAGACAAGTGAATATTTGGCATTGTACTTGACATTTCAATGTTTTAACTTTGATGAAAACGTCAAATAAACCTATATGGCTTACACCTGTAGAAACCTGGAATATATTTGTATCAGAGTTAACCGAATTTTAAACGTTGTTTGTTTTTCAAACCCTTAATCATCATGAAAAAGTTTGACTTAGAATAAACGAAAGCTTTTACTTTTCTCTTCAAAATGATTTATAGAGAAACACTCTGGCATGTGCTCATGTAAAAACTGTTGTCGAGTTGTCAAAATATTATTTTTTCGAAAGACGAATGTTGCCATACCTAAACCAATAGTAGATCTCGTATACTCAAAGCTTGTAGTTGAAAAGAGGTTGTTAAAAACATTGACTTGTAAATTATATCGCTTTGCATGTTGTAAGTTTGTGATGTTGTAGAACGTAGCCGTTGTATTGGCACATTTCATATCATCCTGTGAAGCAGCTGTTTTGTGGCAAACCTAAAACATAATATTGTATTTTTTGCGATAATGAGAAAAAGTTTTGCATTCATGAAGCCAAAAAATAGAAATTGAAAGTTATTGCGTTGAGAAAAGAAAGTTTCAGTCATTTAACGACACGAGAATCTTCTGATTTGAGTAAAAAAGTGTTTTATTTAATTTTATTTTAATTTTCTGTGAATTGCAAATTTTCCAAAATTATTTCAAGAAAGGGATATTTGGACTAATTTTGACCAAATTATGAAAATGTTTCCAATAAAAAATTTAAATTTGACATGATTGAGTACTATTGCTGATATCAATCATATGAATTTTTAAAAACATTTTTCTTAAGTGATCACTGAAACTATATTAAAAAACTCCTAAACGATGAAAACCAGTAGTGACATACTTACTGAATATACCTGAAGTTTTCCGAAAATGTTGTCTGGTGGATCCCATGTGACTTTCAAACTTGTTTGTCCTTCGACGATATTGACAGATTGAACTGTTTCCGGTTCTGTATGATGATATTAGAATAATAATTTTGTGTACGAACAATAAAGTGAAATGTTTCAACCTATTCACCGCAACATCAAGTAGCTGTTTTAGCTATACCCATTACATGCATCCTAATTCCGAAATTGCAGGAAGAAACTCCACTTTTGGAATTACCAGCTTTAATATTTGCTGCTAAATAAATCTACATAATGGTTTTAGGGATGGCTATTTATGTTACGATAAAAAAGTTTTGTTTATATAAAACTGTAGACATAAGCTTTTCAGACTACATCCTTCCGCCGAAAAAACTTACAAATTTAATTTTTAGCACAGAAGACGGTTGAAGTGAGCTAACATGTATTAGCGTAAATTTTATTTTGTGAGTTGATCTTTTAAATCAAATTGTGAACGTTTTTCAAAAACTTAAACTACAAAATCAACTTTTACTGTAAGTGCCTCAATGCTGCCTCGCCTTAAATCGTAATTTTGAAATAAAAGAGTCATTTGTACTTTTTTAAAACCCTGGAAACTGGAAATCGTTTTTTGTTTTCATTCAAACTATGGCTTTCCATGATGAATTGCCATAGCCAGCTTAAGGTTTAAATCAGCTCACGTGGATTAATTTTCAATTTGCACAAATAATAGCAATGCTCATCATTTTTCAAAATTTTGCCAAACTTCACGAAAATCGTGTTGAAAAAACTTTCTTTCTGATATATATTAAAGATAATTTCCAGTTTTTCTGATATTTTGAATGAACTATGAATGAACTGGGCCCATCTCAAAAGAAGGTTTCAAAGAAATGAACTATTATAGGAAGAATATAATAAATACGAAATGGCATAATATCAAAAATGAACTTACTTTCTTCTCTTGTGAATATGTTATAAAGATGTGCGGGACTTCCATCGCCATTACCATTCCTTGCATACACAGTCAAATTGTAAGCCTTATATTTTTCTAAAACATCATAATAAGAACGAATAGACAAAAATATTAGCTTCAATCTTAACTTAAACAATCTACCAGGATTTCATTATTGTATCATATGCTTAGTTGAATTCCATTACAAAATTGTTTGTTTAAGCTAGCACTAGCAATAACATGGCTTTGTGGGAAATTTCAAAAAATTTCATGAGTAGCCATTATTATCAGTTAATCACATGGTTGGTTGAAATTTGATTGATGTTTTCGTTTAGCGGGAAATTTCAAACTGACCTTAAAGAAATTTCAAATGGACAGGTGATCTATATATTAATAGTCGACTCTCTGTCTGTCTGTCTGTTTGTTTGTTTGTTTGTTTGCTTGTTTGTTTGCTTGTTTGAAAAATGGTAGGTGAGCTGCGAGAGAAATAAATTTTTATTTTTTACGCGACGTCAGTGTGAAGCCATTCCACTTAGACCCAAATAGAACGCGACGTATCTCTGTAACCAATAGCGAAAAATGACGTTTTTTGTGATCCGCGATTCAGGGGATGAGGTGATGAAAATTTTGGGCCTAACATTTCGGGGGGGACGGGTCTGTGGCGTCATCAAAATTTTTGATTGATGATATCTCTGTAACAATTGGTCGTAGCAAAACGATCTCATGTATTTTTTTAATCATTTTTTCGAGCTCTAAATTTTACTTTTCCTGAACTCAACACAGGCTGAACATCGGCGAGTGACGCCGCCTTGGCGGCCAGTCTATATATTGATAGCTTATTCTCTGTCTGCCTGTTTGTTTGTCTGTCACACAAAATGGTAGATTGAGTAGTGACAGTAATTATTTTATTTTATTTTGTGCGACGTCAGTGTGAAACCATTGTGTCTCAATACAATGTACCCTAATCGAATGTGAAGTTTAGGGAAAATTATCTCCGTAACAAATAGCGAAAACTGACGTTTTTTTGGGGTCCACGGTTTTAGCCATGGGATGACGAAAAAATTTGGGCAAAAGTTTTGGGGACAGTGCTCTATGACTTCATCAAAACTTTTGATTGACGATATCTCCGAAACGGTGGATCATAGACATATGATATACATTTTCTTGCTCAGAATTTCGAGCTCTACAAGATGGTAACACTTTCCTTTGTCAATGCCTTAATTTCATTTTTCTTGAACACTTTGGGAGGTGACACAACAAACATGGGCGGCGAGCGACGCCACCGGGGCGACTAGTTTCAGATTATTTTCTCGAAAAACGTCAATTAAATTTCTATGACTGACTGGTAAAACTTTAAGCTTAAAGTATCTTTGTATTTGTTTTAAGCAATGCAATTCTCTGTTTTATTGAATAGAACTATCAGAAGCGAAATTCAAAGATTATGAAAACTGAAATATATAAAGTAAAATAATATAACAAGCAACTTCATACTTAAGTTAAGAATGGTAAAGTTTGCAGGTAGCTTGTATAGTTGACTCGAGTCTTTGCTTTCACTTCCGTCACTGGGAAAGTATTCAAGGACATAATCAATTATATCAGAGTTGTTTGGAGCCATCCAACTGATCATGATCGCACGAGATAGAGGAGGAAGGATGTGCTTGAAGTCTGTAGGTGCGTAAGGTTTAAGAGCTAAAAGCAAAATGATATTAATGATATGCCCTGAAGTGCAGAAAACAATTTTCTACTTTAAAAGCTTTACACAGCAGTCTAAATGACTACATTAAAAATAACACAAAATAAATGATCGACAGATATCGATATTAAGACTTGGAACTCTCAAAAAACTGACAAGGATTTAGTAGCACGAATGAATAGTCTTTCATAAAAATCTTTCAAGGAAGAACGGAACTTTCTTCTACCTGGCTTAGTAGCTATTTCTGTAAACTTTGAAAACGGTCCCGTTCCAATTCTATTCTTTGCTTGGATGCGTATCTTATAGACTGTACCAGGCACCACATTTCGAATGCTGAAATCGAGTCTCCTGACACTGTTGTATGTGTAGGTAGAGATACAGCTTTCGCAAAGTAATTGAATGTTGTAACTTTCAATTGGCTGATTCCCATCAAACTTTGGTGGAATCCAACGTATATTGATAAGACGTTCTCCAGTCTCAACAACCACTGGTGGCTCCATTTTTCCAGGCTTTTCTAATGGAAATATAAAAGGTAACTATTCTGTAACAGTGACTACCTACTGTTTATTTTAAAATAGAGGCAACACCAGAATGAGTATGAAAAAAGTAAAATTTTCAAACCCAATTCTCACAGAAAGTATGGCTGTCTATGAATTTAAATCAGCTAAACTTTAAAACACATCATGTAATATACAGCAACAGTGACAGACTTTACCAGTCACAATAATTTCAACTGTCTTGTGAACTGAGTCAATATAATTCAATCCTTTACACATGTAATTTCCAGCATGGCTTTGCTTTAAAGATGGAAAATCCAGGAACAGTCCTTTTCCTTGTGTCCCATTCAAGAATGGTGATGATTCATTTCCTTTAAACCAGTATAGTGCAGCTTTTGGTTTCCCAAAATCACTTAAATCACATTCTCTTCGAAATGACGAGTTCAGTGGCAATTTAACGATAGTGTCTGGAAGATGTAGGGTCATATGCTTCGGTGGATCTGTGAATTACAAAATCATAAAAAGAAGACTTTTGCATTTCAAGAGAAGTGTTATGTAGTACAAGGCCGTAGAATTAAGGGGGAGGGTTTCCTTAACCATGGTGGGGCCTCTTTTGGTAGTACAAATTTGCTGAGCCCCCCCCAACTCAAAATGTTTTGCTACGTCCCTGGTAGCAGTAACAAAAATTTTCCAATGCAGTTCGATTTAGAATTTGCAAACTTTAAGAGGTTAGATTTCAATGAAATTCCTGCCTTTGATCGTCCTAAATGTCATAGGAAAGAGTTATAAGAACTTTCCTTTTAACCATTTACCAGAAATGTATTAAAATCTCTTTACAAAGGGAATAAACTTGTGTGAAGAATCAACCGAATCGGGTGAATGACTGAGACAAAAAGGATGATGCAACTTAGAAAAAGGATGTATTCGCCACACCCTTTCTTTCTATCCTTCTTTATAAAAAAAGGATGTGTTTATCTTTCATAATTCCAGTTTCCTTCTTCTTTGGTTTTGTCTTTATCATACACAAGTGAGTTTTTTGTTTCGATTAAGTTAAATTACTTCAAAATTCTTATGTTTGAATGCTTTTAAAAAAGTTACTGTGTTGATTTAAATGTTGGCGAGTTTGCTTTTCAAAGATCGTAAAAATTAATAAAATCGAAAAAAAAAAAACAGAATAATTTATAATGAAATGAAAAATAAAATGCCTGTGGAAGATCTGTTCAACTTGATAAAACGAGACAGAGATGAGTAAGGAAAAGCTATCAGTGACCTGGCCTGACTGTTTGAAATGACCGATACAGTATATTTGAATTCGGAGCTATGATTAATAGTTGTCTTCAAAAGTTATGATCACTAAGACGCAGTTAAGTCTGTTTCATCATAAAGGCAAGGAGTTAAAATATTAGCAGTAAAAGGCATGCTTATTATTTAATATTTAGAAAATGAAGTAAAGGTGAACATCAACACCTGCGTACGTACTACAGAATTTAGCGAATTCAAAGGACTCTAAAAAGAAGTACAGGGCGTGAGGACACGTTTTAATAGAAGTGCCAAAATATTACTTGGAATGAAATTATTAAAGACCATGAACTCAAGGAAGACAACGTCATCTTTGATATGCAAGATGTTTTTACAATAATTATGTATTCTTCCTATCTTGCTAAGATACCCTTCAGTCTGTACTGTTAAAGTATTGTGTAATCACTAACTTCCTTCGCTATATAGTGTGAGTATTTCTTCCGCTAACAGCAATTCCTTCAAGTTTTAGGTTGCATCTCCAATGACCTCGTTCAATTTCCCCGCATTCCAAATCTCCTTGATCGAAACTTACAGATGATGTATAATTTGAACGTGCTTTTCTACGCAGCTAGCTGAAGTTACTTTTTCTACATTGTTACGACTAAAATGTATTGGGTTGCGAAATACTTAGAACCGGTTTGCCATGATCCCAAATGTAGTCTTAGAAACTATTCGTGGGAGTGAAAATCTGTAGTTTGTAATTTTGCTTTCTGTGGATAATTAATGAATAGAACTTGCTAACACTTTGTTTGAGGTGAAAATCACCAAGTGTCGCAATGGCATAAGCTGATACAGAGGATTTCACTTGTCCCAGTTTTTGCATTCCCAAAGAGTTTTCATCAATTTCAGTTAATAGTGATGAGTTTCGAAACACGCTTTTGTTACTAATTTCACTATGGCATCCGACATCCACGTATAAAAGCATATAGTTTGCATCTACTAGCGCTTGCAGTGAAGTAGCAAAAATAGCTTTGTAGTTAAAAAATAAGGAGTCACTGTTCTTACGTTGTTTGATAGTAATGTGTTGCCGCGCATTTCCTCATTGCAATTCCTTTGCTGTATTTTGTCATTGCTTATTGCCCAGAAAACGAAATGCTTGGATTTAGAATAACTCAAAAATGTATATGTGGATGCCTACTTAAACGGACAGACACACAGATCACTGAACCTGACGTGGTTGGTGAAACGGGAGATTAAAGCACAGTCATAAACCTTCCAAAAAGCAATTTTCAACTATCCGACTGTCAGAAATTGACAAAGGATTTGCGATGGAGACGGTATTTATGGTCAAAGGGCCCTTACGAAGCAGATTCCAGAAAGAAAAGCTACGGTGGCCAAATAACGAATTGTAGCGGCCAATTAGATGTAGGGACTAAGGCATCTCTCATCTCTGTATTTTGCATAATGACCAAACTTTTAATCAAGCTAAGAAAATTACAAAAGATATGAGTTGTCATTCTCAGAAATGTTCCATACCTGCAAATATCTTATTGTCCAAATTCAGTAAGCGAGTTTTTAAAAGGTAGTTTATGCGGTCGAACTTTTGCCTTGTCTAATGTTAATCTAATGACCTGTACTTATGAAAACTCTTGCATTCTTCATTGCATTATTCATTGCAATGATAAAATTTTAAAGAAAAATAGAGACTTACAATGAATAACTAAACTGACACGTGTCTTTTTGGATATTGATACACCCATGAAACTACCAACAACTAGACAATGATAAGAATCTTTATCCTCTTTGGTGGTTGAGTTAATGACAAAATCAGGTGATCGGCTTACAATGTCAACCACTTTCCAAGAATAATTTAAAGTCATTCCTGGGTAATAAGAGTTTACACGACAAGAGAAAGACACTCTTTCTCCTTCAATCACTGTTGAACTTGTGTTGTCATTGAAAACGATGTAAGGATTGCTCATATCTAAAAATAAAAAAGGAGATCACTATAAAACTATATAATAACCGCCTACTTCATAGTCCGGAAAACATAGTTGTCTTGTTAGGACTAGTACACTGTTTCGTCAGCATGAGGCCGAACTACTGTTAAATTTCTTTTGTATCAACTATTGTAGCGGTTTCCTTTAAACTATCCGACTGCTTACTTGTACGTGGAGAGTTAATTTCATTGTGAAGATGTAGGCCGGCGTCTGTGTAACAAAAAGATGCTCAGAAAAAATATTCCGCTGTACAACTTGCAGACCACACTTTTATGTTGGAATAATGTTAAGGAGTGTGTAGTGGTTCTGAAACAAAAAAGTTCCCACGAATTCGCTGGTCCGTTATGACGTAATAACCCAAAAACACATTTTGTGACGTCTAAGAAGAAGAAAAAATTCAAAATGGCGGAAAAAAACTTTTTTATATATCATTGTATAGCAAATTTAATGCAAAACAAAGTTTCCTACCAAACATATATCTGAAAATGTATTGCAGACTATTTATGGAACACAGACGACTATTGGATTTTACCAATGCCTTCAGGAGGAGGTGCGTGGTTCTTTGTTGTTCACCTCATTTTTGCTTTCATATGAACCAGAAACTATGAAAATCAAAGTGAACAGGAGAGGACAATAAAGATAAATCCATTTAATTCATGTAATTAAGCAATTTCTGACGTAGGTTGCCTAATTTTCATGGCAATTCGTACGCAGGTATTTGCAAACACATGAAAGGAAACGTTTAAGACATGACCTTTTCAATCACTGTAAACTACTAAGTGAAACGCAGAAAGTAGAAGATTAATAGTGGACAAATAAGCACGTATCAAATAGTCTTCGTCATAATCATCATCGTAATCATCAACGCCTATTTCTTCATTTCTTATATTATCCGTAACATCATCCGCAACATGAGTATTTTGTAAAATGTAGAGGTGCCTGTGACATTGTGGTATTAACATCTTACAACTTACCTGTCCAACTAGGTAAGATGTAAGATGTATTTTACAAATTCTTTCGATGTTAGAATAAGTTGTTCCAAGAGACATTCCTGTTCATTCAGACAACCAAGGCTTAATCTGTACTGTCATTGAGTTACACACATATTCCTTTTTCGCCAAAACAAAGCGTAAAATGTTATTAATGGTTCTTTCAAAGATCGGTTGGAATCCTTCATTTGATGCAGATTCTTCACTGCTTCTTTGAATTATGGTACCATTGGCCATATCTATGTGTTGGTCTTGTTTCTTCTCTGAAATCAATCTCATTTCAAACAAAAGCTGTGAACACACTACTGTGAAATGCTGATGGTAGAGCTACAGAGATCATATTCATTTAAGCAAGTGCTGTTTCATGGGATCTAACAACAGAATGGGAAACACCATGCCCAAAACCATTCAACTTTTGAATTAACGTTTTTTACAGCCTGCTATCTGCCTTGTTTCCATGCTTAAAGATAATGCTTTTGTGCCCTTTGATGATGAAAATATCATATCTTGGGTGACAATCAAAACTTTTGGTTTAAACTCCTACACATATATTATCTAATGTGGGGTCATCAGAAAGACCAAGACATCAAGACAAAAAGGTTTAAAAGTTTAAGAGGATTCAAAACTGCATTTGAATATATATAAATTAGTTAAAATTAAAAATATCGAAAGTTCTAATAGAATGTAAAGTGAATTTATCAAAGTCGCTAAATTCTTCTGCAAATTCACTTTACATTCTATTAGAACTTTCGATATTTTTAATTTTAACTAATTTATATATATTCAAATGCAGTTTTATCCAAGGTTGGTTGAACTAGCACTATTTGTGTCTCAACTTGTTTTAAGCCAACCATGGTCTCACTCATTCCAGTTCATAACTACTGCGCATGTGGCTAATTCTCATTTCCTGGATTATGAAGTTCTGAAACTCTCTATTTCATGTTTTGAATTGTTTTAAATTGTTTTTTAAATAGTTTTTAAATAATATATTCATTTTTTAATTTTTAATTATACTTTATAGTAGGTCCACATCAGTCTATGACTGCGTACATTGTAAGTATGACCTTCTTTACCAAATAAATAAATAAATAAACACTCCTTTAATGTCAGCTACGATGATTTGGGTGGCCACAAACAACTGCTCTGGAATTTCTTTTTATTTCTAAAGATGGACTACATGAATTAGAAGTTGGTTGACAGATTTGTTGAAATATTCTTCTTGTTGAAATTCACGTTCACTTTCTGTGTCACTTTCACTACTACCTTTCATTCTAACATTTCTGAATGCTTTTTACAGGTGGATCATGAAAACATAGTTTCTCTTTAAACTTTGACATTATCTTTGGCTTATCTACTATAAGTCCAGGCATTTAAACTCTTATTTTCTCTAACTATTCTGACAAACTCATCATACAGTTCTTTCGGCATGACAGTCTCAATCAGTTTGATTACTCCTTCATCAATGTAATTGAATAATAACTCCAATGACTAGTGGCATAATGTATTGTTTTTACTTTTGTGAACTGAATACACATTATGTTATAACACTTTTATGATGAACTTCCTTTCTATAATTCAACATCATGGTCTTTTTAAGTCTTAGCTCGCCAGCATCTGATTTCATAGCCTTTACTAAGTGGAATATTTTTTTCGAATCCCAAAGATGTATTATATACCCATTTCAATTGTGCACACACATAAAAACTCAATTTATGAGAAAATATATTCTTTAAAACCTTTGGAGAAAATGTTATAATATATATAACCGACATCTAATAAATTGAAAGCAATTCTGACCTAACAAAGGACTTCCCTTTTCGCAAATGATGCAAACCTCTTCCAAAATGCCAGATCTAGTTTTATTCTATGTGATCTTAATCACCAGGAAATTTGGGTAAAGCTTTTGCTTAGAGCAGCTAGGTTTGACTACTGTCCTTGATAACTTCTTACTACTTGCTTAGAGCAGCTAGGTTTGACTACTGTCCTTGATAACTTCTTACTACTTGCAACCCTTCCTTGCTCTTTCCATTTTAGACACTATCTGTGAATTTTCTGTAGCAACTGCTATGATAGTGTAAACTGAAATCTAACTGACTATTCTGGGTATTGACTAAAAAGGTAAACAATGCTACCTTAAACATAGGGTAGAGATAAGTAGATTATAAAGCAGCATCTATAGAGACTAATAAGGCTAATTATAATATTTTATGGGATTTCGATACAAAAAACACATTTACATTCAGTAAAATTTAGCCTTAGCCTTTAATGAAGTTACAACGTCGTTTAATTACTTATTTACCAATTTTCTAGTTATATTGTTATATAATAGGACAGCAGCTTAGTAATACTGGCTCTACTGAGGATTGTTTTTCCTTTTTTTTGGTTTGGTTCAATTACAATGGTTTTTGTGTGCCTAAACCCTCATTAAGCAGTGCTACTGTTTAGGCTTTCATATTTTTCGATAGTTATATTTAAACAATATTCAAACAGCAGTCATCCTCCAGAGAGAGGAGAGAGGGGGGATGATAAACAACACAACAAACCTGACGACACGCTGAACCAGTTCCTCTGGCTCTGGTGATGCTAACCACTGTTCATGTGAATTTTAAAAAGTATCAAAGGTCTTCTGCAATATTTTGTTTACTGTTTCTTCATTATTGTTCCCAGGAAAATGAAGAAAGCATTCCACCTTAAAGCTATTCCCTAACAACGTGGTGAGCAATTCAATTATTTATCATAACTAAAGTTAGCATCTTTAGTTTTTTTACCGATATTATTTTACAGACCTGAAATATAAGCACATTCTAATAGCAAGCTCCACCGAAACATAAGTCTGTAAAATATGCATTAGAACATAACACTTAGAATCGTTCACATACGAAACAAAACGATAGACCCGATAAACTGGAACTTTAGACCCAATTTACAAACAAAGGAACCAGGTTATGAGTGGGAACTTTTTGGTTCTGTTATCAGTAATATTTAACTCGACGATTTCTGCATAGAAACTGTGATCTGCAAGTTGTACAGCGGGCATGACAAGTTTTTGTGGCACACACGCCGGCCAAATGTACAGTGGAGACCAGAATTGGAGTTGAGAAAAATAAAAAATTATAACACCGGGTGTGCCAGAAAAACGTTACCCTTTTTAATTCGATATTGAAAGCGACAGAAAACAAATTTTCAAATATTTTTTCAGAATCGTTTAGAGGAAAGCCTAACTTAAAATTTGGTGTACTACTTTTTAATTTTACTTCATTGGTTCAAAAGTTATGACCAGAAAAACTAATACATCAATTTTCAAACATATCAAAAAAAAGCGAAAAACGAAGGTAATAAATCATCTCAAAGAAAGCACTACAGTGTGTCCCAGAGAATTTCGGTCTGAGATTTTAACAAGCTATAACTTTTCACACATATATCAGATTTGAGCGATTTTACACCATTCGATAGCATTTCTTTCAAGGATTTTTAAAACCTATATTTCAAATAATTTCGTCCAAAACCTTAGTAGTAAATAGGATTTTTTTTAAACTGTCACGGTTATTAATTCCTTAATGGTTAATAAAAGTTTTCACGTGCACTTATTCTTTTGTTTTTTAAGAACATGTCGAGCTGTTATTGAACACACTAAAATTAATATCTTATCAAAAAGTGAAAAATTGTAACACGGGGCCTTCTACAAAATTTTGTACCTCATATGAGCAACCTTTAGTTGCTACAAAAGGATTTCTCCACTGAGATCCAGAGTCTATCAGAGTTGAGAAGTAAAATCTTTGACGCAGCAAATAATCTTAGACAAAATCGTGAGTGTGTATTGAGTATGCGCGCACGAATAATGCAACAGAAGTAATAAGATGTTGGCCTAGCCAATGGTTCAATGTTTCTCCAACGACAAGACAATCCATCATTAAAAGTTATGAAAAGTTTGGCAGAGAGGGGACTTGTCAGAACCTCAACAAAGGTCAAAGTGGCAGAAGGCGCACAGTGATGACACAGGGGAATAAAGATACGGTGAGAAGATCTTTACAGCAAAATGGGTTTCGTTCTTGTCGAAGGAATGGGTAGAACCTCACTCCATCTTCTTTCCATCGCATAATCAAGGAGATAAAATTTCACCCCAATATGTTGGTAAAGAAGCAAAAGCTGGAATTCTTAAATTCACAAAAAGTTGTATCTAAACAGAAGTAACTGAAAAATACTAGTTACTGTACTAACAACAAGGGAAGCATGAGAATTTAGAAGGGATTGTAAGGCACCGTATGGAATAATACTTTGGAATATTCCTGATTTGTGACTGAGTGAAACATGTTTAACAACTCTGATATTTAATAGGATTTATAGGATTTGGAAAAATGCAGCTACTGAATTGATTATCAAAATAAAACAAAAGAACATGTACTGCCATCAAAATGACCACATTTGCATGAATACAAAATGTAGCATATATAAACTTGCACCAGGAGAGGGGTACTGATACTCAGATAAAAATATTGTTGTTACCCAGGGTCGATGTGAATTTACCAAGTCTCTTGAAAGTATGTTGTTTCAATTGTTTGAAGAAGTGAGTATTTTGTTTTCGTCATTGAACTTTTAATTTCATCATAATTTTAAAAGGTAGTGGAAAACAGTAGCAATCATTAAATGCCACTGCTACTTCACTGAAAATTAGCCTCTTTTCATATCACAGCTGAAGTTTAATGCCAAACTGCAGCAATAAAAGTGAACAGAGACCAAGGACAAGAAAATGGTTTTGGAATATAAAGAAACGTCTTATAAGTGTAAATCTTGCAAAAACGTCGAACCTTTAATCACCAAACTTGAAGTGCTGTGGTGGTAATTAAAGGACAAACACTTCCTTCTTTCTCGTTTAATTCCCCACTTTGGTCAACTTTTTTCATAGACTTAAAATCTAAATTGTCTTTTTATAATGGAAAACTGTAATTAACACAACTTGTTTTTTATCTTCAATATTCTAATGAAAAGCGAGACTCGCATGAGTGTCTAAAAAAAGCCCCTTTATCCAAAAAGAGAAATGCATTAACATTTTCAATAAAAATGTTTTATGTTGAAATTGCGGTTGATCTAATATGTCTGACCTGAACCTTTCAAGAACAAGATTGCATACAAGGGTAGGTGAAGACTTTTATGAAAATGCCTGAAAATGATAAAGACCGTTTTTTTTACTATATTTATTGTTGTTGAATGAATGTAATATAAATGTTAACTTACATATGATGGTCAGTAATTTTGCATCAGAAGTTTTTTCAATATCCAAAGTCACATGCTTCATGCTACACGTATAGTTCGCAGTATCATCCCTGTCTGCATTTTCTATTAGAAGTGCATTGTTAGGACCAGCAGGTAATGTGATTTGTTTACCATTTCTGAACCACTTGTACCCACTGTTTGGTGGGTAATTAGGATTGGCTGACGGTTTACAATCTAAAGAAACTGTATCTCCTTCCTTTCTGACACTCTCGCGTATTTTCACTGAAGGTGGATCTAACCCTGAAATAAAAAAGGAGTACGACCTTACAACAAATGAATAGTATGCCTACTCGAATAATTTTTTTATTTGTTACTTTGGCTATACAATTGATATGCTTACATAAGGATAGAAGGTCAGATTTTTGAAGGTGAATTTACTATTTTCTTTTTCTTTTAGGAAAATTTTATTTTTTTCTTTTTCTTTTCAAAAGATAAAGATTTTTTAAATAATTCCTGCTAAATTAACATATTATATTTTATATGATATATACCGGGTGAGTCAAACAAAAGTCCGGTGTTTCAAAAAAAACATCGTTACATTGAATAATTATGAAAGAGAATTTTTTTTAATTCTGATTAGAGAAATTTGTTAAGTATATTCTGGTGTATTATCTTCTATATTGGTTGAGTAAAAAGAAGATATGGAGAAAAACCTGGAAGCGGTTTTTGTAAAAATCTTGTAAAAATTGACAAAAAATCTGAGCAAAATGTCTCCAAACAATATTTATGTTTTTATTGTGTTTAAGTCCACTTTGTAATAATCGTCCCACTTTGTCATACCTGTCCCGTTTTGTAATAAAAAAGCTGTCCCACTTTGTAAAAAGGCTTGTCCCACTTTGTAATACCAAAAAGCTGTCCCACTTGGTAATAACTTTGTAATACCAAAAATACCAAAAATACAGCACATACTTGATGTATCTTTTTGAAATAAGCATGTATTCCATGACAAAGATGGATCTAATTATAGTGTACCGAGAAACTAATTTGTGCACATAATTTCGATTTATTATAATTTGAAATAACTGTTTTTAAATTCTTCTCTCTCTCTTTTTACAAATACCATCATAGCCCTTATAGTCTGTTGGCATACCTTAGCGAAACGAGTTTCCCGGAAAAAAATAGCGATGAAAAGTAGTTGTGATGAAACACGTAGTATATGAATACGCACGATATTACGATGTACGCTAAGGGTTAATTTTGCCTACGTTTTTATTGCAACTAAAATAATAAATTCCATAATAAACTCCTACAGTAAATTGCAACGTCAGTTTGGGGTTGCTTCTTCATAAAATGCCTGTTTGAAAAAAATTCTCCGAGGGCATTACAAAGTAGAAAATCTGGTTATTACAAAGTGGGACAGCTTTTGGTATTACAAAGTGAGACAATCTTTATTACAAAATGAGACAATTATTACAAAGTGGGCTTTAACAATTGCAAACCATATTGGAACAAAACACATACACACTTAAATATGCTAAAATCTCTTTTTCTTATTCCAAATAGTTTGATTAAGTAAAATTCAAACTTTCTTCCTTATTTTCTATTCTCTGAAACTCTATTCGGTGAAACGTTTATAAAGACTATATTTTAAAAAACATTAAGAAATGCACTAACTCGTTACAACAGAGGTTGACTTCGTATCCAGTTTGCTAGGGTGAATAATGTTACAGAGGTGATTAGACAATGGAATAACCGTTGGCCTAACGTACCTTCTCCTACTGGTAGAACTGCTGTCAAAACTGTTCAAAAACTTTGCTCGGCTTTTTTGTCCATCTTTTGCAGATTTTTACAAGGGCTGCTTCTAGTAGTTATCTGTCCATAGCCCCTTTTATACTCAACCAAATTAGAAGAATGACACCCCAAAGTATGCTTAAAGGAATCCTCTACCCAGAAGTAAAAAATACTATCTTTCATAATTATCTAACATAAATTTTTGGTGAAACACGGTATTTTCTTTTGACTCGCTTGGTATAAATATTAAATTATCTTTTAGT
This sequence comes from Turritopsis dohrnii, assembly GCA_027922465.2. Lineage (NCBI taxonomy): Eukaryota > Metazoa > Cnidaria > Hydrozoa > Anthoathecata > Oceaniidae > Turritopsis > Turritopsis dohrnii. The sequence continues at coordinate 684,986 of BQMF02000048.1, read as the reverse complement.
TTATTTTTTTTTATTTATTAATTAAATAAATAAATAGACTTCTTATAGTATGTCTCCTGTTTTATATATATTGTATATATCTTGTTTCAGATTTTCAACTGATTATTGCACTAGCGTGAAACTCTGAGTATTGAGTATTTATTTTATTACTTACATGAAATGTATGTAAATAAAATAGATATAGATAAAAAAATTTACATTCCCACGTTGAATTAAATGTTACGGGATAAAAAATTATCATAAGCTATAGGAAAATTCGAATACTTAAAACATACACCAAACGTTTAATTTCGCTGATGCTACGTTGCTTCTCTCTCCATTTCTCTTGAGGACTGAACACTTATAAACGTCCCCATTTTGATGACGTGACACATTCTTCAACGTTAATGTAGATGACGATTCTAGTGGTATGCTCACGTTATCTTTTCTCCAAAAGAATTCTTCCACAACTTCACCATTTACAAAGCATGTCAAGTTGTAATCTCCATTCTCTTTGGCACCCCAATTTATAATAGATACATGTAGAAACACTAAATTACAAATATAACAGATAGTCCAAGTCGGATTTTCACTATTTTCTAGATTCTAGATGCTTCTTCTTTTTGTAGACGGAAGTATGCATCAGTTTGAAGCTACCCTCATCTTTGAGCAACTAGCCTCAGTAAAGTACATTGAAAAACGTGTATTTGATACACAGGGATTCTTTCTTCGACAATAATAATAATAATTAAGGATATACTAGATACAAATGCTAGTAACTGATCAGTTCACATACAGATTAAGCAGTTTTAAATCTTGAAACAACGTACATGTGTAATACAAGTTTCACATAAAAAGGAAATTCACGATGGTTTTGTAGGGTATTGCTCATAGGATGTTATATAGCAACTTTTCTGAACAAACATAATGTTAAAAAAATAAACAAAATATAAGAAACAGCAAACCTTTCAATTCATGGATAATAGACACAGCCTCAGTTCCATTCACTTTCGATGAACAAGAATAGTTTCCAGAGTCGTTGGTTTGTATGTTGTATAAAAATATTTTCTTTTGCAATTGGTAAGAAGTGATGTTGACACCATCTTTCCAAAACTTGTACAAAATACTTGAATTTGTTGACACATTATGTGTGCAGCTAAGGTAAATAAATCCTCCTGTTTTGTTCAAACCAGTGATTGTCAGTTTTGGCAGATTGACTTCAGCTGTTGCTTCATCATAAAAACCTATAAAGAAAAACAAGCACTATTATTATCAAAAAATTCATACAGTAATTTTAATGACATCATATTGTCAATACCTATTTCCAGAAAGCATGTCTTTGTATGAATTCTACAATATAATATTCAAAGGAAAAATAAATAAAAGCTTTTAACATGTTTATTTTCATACCATTGAGCATCAGAAATAGTAAAGTAACACCAACCATTCTTCAAAAACTCATATGTATATATCAAAACATCTTCAAAACATTATTTTGATACCTGTCAATCCCAAATATTTTATTTTGTATCCAACTTTTGACCATGATATCACTTGAGCTGTTACATAAAATCTTTTTAAAATAAATGTAATGTTTATCAGAGATTTATTAATATTTAACACCTACTTATCATGTTGACATCAGTTTGGTAGAATGAATTTTCTAGAAAATATTTCGGCATTGAAAAATTATGTATTTTTAACCAAATTTTAAAAATTTATCATCTTAATGATCTTGTTATTATTATGTTTTCATTTTTGCTTGTCATGGTATGTCATCACAATGTTCCTCTTTCCAATTCAACTGTCGGAGTCAATTTATTACCATTACTGCTTTTGTACATATGTTGAAGCAATTCATCTCATGTATATATAATAATTTTTAAATCTTTCAAAAAGTCAAATGTATATAACGTTGTTTGCTTGGAAATGATACAATGAGTTAACAGTATATACACGACGGTATCTCTTAAATCAACTGCAAAGGAACCACCTTATCTAATTCAGCTATTTGGTTATCAGTCAACTGGAAACTTTACCAAACATATTAGAAAAAATGACCTAGTAAATGCAATTTGATGAAAAGTATTTGTATCTTCAAAATCTGTTATCTTTATTATGTTGGATCATATGAAATATATCAACATAGTTAAATTGTATCTGAGAAACAATTCCCTACAACCATGGTAATCTTTACAGAATATTAGTCACTAAGTTTGGACCGTGAAAGTTGCCACTGTTGTATTAAAATATACGCACTGGCAAAGGTCGATTTAAGTTAACAAAGTGAACAATTCTTTCCTAGACAAATTGAGATATTGAACAAACTTAGATGTTGTAACTGACCCTGTTTTAGTAAAAGTATTAACATAGTCTCGATCCATATTTTTCTATATTTCACCATAACAAGCCATTATAAATTTTAAACAATCCATTTTACAACAATAAGTTAAACTGAACGCATAAACAAAGGTAGGTTGGATCACGAACCTCAAATTTTCATATCCCTATATGAAATATCATAGAGTTAAACAAAACATCGTCCGAAGCTTTATGAAAGGAAAACATTTTTAACATAAACTGAAGCAAAAGTAAATTCCTTTTCTTACACATAAGAGCACAAACATCATCAATCAAATGATTTCATTTTCTGTCTAAAGTCAAACTGGAAAACCTGACTATTATGAAAACATAAAAACATCACTTCAAGAGGGTATTGGGGAAGGGAAAAAGGGAGGATATTCTCACCAGGATCCGTTTTTAGTTACCTTGTTAAATCTAAGAAGCCAAAAGGGAAGCAGATTGTTGCCAAAATAGAAATTATTTAGCTTCATCATGCACAACTTTCGACGAGAGCAAATTGCTACTTTTTTTGCATAATTTCGTGCAAATCGAAACGTCTTCTAAGCAATTGAGAATTCAGAAAATATTTAGTAAAACTTATTTATTTGTGGTTATAATAAGCGTTCAAAGGGTTTTTAAAGATTACATAGACAGATATTTTCGTGGCACTAGGTCAATGAGAGAAAAACTTGAGAATTTGGTTTACTCTTTTATTTAGAAATTTCAGAAACTTGTTAAAATGGATCAAATCCAACTTATCAGCAAAATGATGAACATTCAGTAACACTAAATTATATTTAAATTAAATTATATGTTACTTTCAGTTATCGGTTCTCCAATCGTTCCTTCAAATATAGTTTGTCCGGAAGCATTGTTCACATCACTTTGGTTTCTCAACTCAAGCATCATATTCATCGTGGTGGTTAGATTTTCGTCGGGATTGGGTGGGATCACTGCCATTAGGATCACATGTTAGACCTCGTCCCTTAGACTACGGCTGTTCAGCGTTGGTTTCGGCGTTTTTGGACGGTTCTGAATTGTTTATCAACGCATGACCCTAAGAAGTTAATGTATTCCTCATGTATTGCAATTGTTTGCTAGCATGGCAGTGGTGGTCACATTGGATCATAATTGGACAAACATAAAAGTTTTGTTTTTTACTGATAACGCTTACTGCAGATGCAGAGAACACACCCACTCTATCTTCAATCTGGCAAATATTGGCTTCATGAGTGTACATTGTTATTTTCTCTCATTGGCTCCATTTACACAGTCAACCTATTCTGTTGCCATCCGGTCATATTCTCAGTTTTGCACTTTGGAGGAGGCTCTGGTCCATCCACTAAACGAGAATACTTTGATCAGTTTCGTCGCTTCACGAACCCGGCAAGTCGGCTTCAAGACACTGAAGGTTTCCCTTTTTGGCATCTAATTTCATGGTATTATCCCTGTCGCCCTTTCAATATGGTCAAATACTCATACACTCATACACATTTGTCGTGTTCCAGAATCTGCGTTCAGTCGGACTCGTCGACAGCCTATCACATTCAGTCACCTACTAGTTATGTTGTACCGTTTGGATCTTCTCAGTTACCCTTCTCATGTCCACACGTTATTAAAAATCGCAACACCGCGCTTTGCCAAGCTTACGATTTAATAGTTCAATGGTCGGATTTTGGCCGTACACATGCGTTCATCCAAAAGTGGACCTATTCCGTACAGGGTTCCTCGGTCATGCTGTTCATTCAATTTTCCCTGTTGCTTCTATATGTGAGCGTGGCTTCAATTGCACCCGTATCGGGGCTTACTTTTAATCGCTTTCTGATGACATCGATTTTTTACACGGAAAGACAAGGCCGAACATCTACTACAGACGCTGTTCACTGTTTCCAACATCAATACCCAATCTCTTTCGAATGGCGGCGCTTCTTTCGCTGCTTTGGTGTTGCAGTTTCATTGAAATATTGGGTTGTTGGTCGTCAATTCAATAACGTCGTTATATTCTTCATGGTAATGAGGTTGTGGTGCGGCTGTCACATGGCTTGACCGCAATCACACCCTTGGGATCTGTTCTCTTTAACTTCTTTTCCACATACATTTTGATTTTGGGGATATTTGTGGGGGAGGGAGAGGATTCTACCAGCTTTACATACTTTGCAGAGTGTCCGTCACGCTGATATACTTGTCCGGCCTTGTAGTCGGTTGGAAGCTTTAAGCAGGATATTGTCATCCTTGTTGGTAGCACTTTCCGCCACACGCTAGGAACTACTTTGTCTGTGGAACTTGTCCTAGTTGACATGCAGATAAAAATTTAAATCCAGCTAAAATGACTTCAGGATGAAATTTAAAATAATCTTACATTTTCCTTGAAAGTCCACAGTTGATCTTACTTTGATTTTTAATTATCCGAATTTGAGACAAAGAGATCAGAAAATGAAATATTTAAATGCTTGAACTACGGCATATGTTATCAGTAACAGTATATGTAAGTATTTCTGGTGATACCAGTTGGCAGCCAGAGAAAAGGATTTAGTTATGTCCAAAATAGTGTGTACCAAAAACGTGTACCAGCACTTTTATTGGGATTTAGCAGTTCAATATTGAAATCTCTACGTAAAACTATAGATTTAATTTCCATTGAGTTTTTATGGAGAACAGCCATCAACAAACAAGGTGTCAGTAGATGCATACAGCAATGATATCCACTTTTGTAGACTCAATCTCTTTTTGAAGGGCCACAAAATACTTGAATACGAGTGTAAAAAAAGACCTAAACTATTATACTCTTTTTTTTATCAGAATGATTTTATAAGAACAATGAGGCTCAAAATGGCCAAAACATAAGAACAATTTAAGAACAGCTCTGAGGCTCAAAATTTTTCTCAAATGTTTTTCTTACTTTTTCTTTTTCTTGTTGAAAAATGTAACAGCAGATATTCTAGTTTTACAGTTTAAAATTAAAGGAATAAAAACTAAGTTCAAAAAGTAAACATAAGTATATGATAATGAAGCTGTTTTTTGAAACTAGATTTCTGTGTAAAAATTGCCCAAAAATAAGAACACAATAAAAACAATTTGAGGCTTAAAATGAAAAAAAATTAAGAACAGTTGAGCCTCAACTTAAATTTTATGGTTCTTATTAAAAAAAGAATGTATTTCACTACCATTGCTCGAATCATTTTTATCCCTTTCATAAAAGCAGAAAATCTTATAATATTGTCAAACCTATAAACCATACAAAGTCATTATTATCAGTTAAAAAAGCTACTTCTCACCGTGGAGCATCAGAAATAGTAGAATAAAACCAACCATTCTTCAAAAATTCGGGAAATCAAACCATCTATTTAAAAAAAATTACTTGTAATTAAAATTATTTATATAAAAACGTTTTTCATTTTATGTTTAAAATTTTAATAATATTTCTTTTTCAAAAAATGTAAAAGTAGGTTATCTCATTCTTTATTATATATATAATCTTTTTTAAGAATGTTTGACATTCCATTGACTTGTAAATAGATAAAAGATATCATATTATATTAAGGGTGTGTGGTTACATAACATTCTTGCTTTTTATTCAATTGTTGAAGCTACTGTTACTTCTGCTTACTAAAACCACGTGTTGCATTAATTTATCTGTATTTCTATGATTTATTTGTACAGGACATGTAAAACCTTACTTATGCTTAAATTCGATCAATCTGAAATTCGCGCAATACTTGGCTGCGCGAATTTGAATCCGCGCGAATTTCAGATTGCGCGAATAGGTAAGAAAAGGAAAAAAACACAAGAAAAAAAATTGTGAAATTACTTGTTCTCAAATATATTCTTTGTTGAAATGGTTACAAATAATGAAAAGAATATGCACCTATCACCATTCAAAATCATCAAATTGTTCTTGATATGTTCTTCTTTTATAGGAATTTTGTGATTTATCTCATATATAATCTGTACAGAACATGTAATACCATGTTAAAAGTGGTTTGATAAGATCGAACTTGTGTTAAGACCGGTTATATGGTTGCATAATCGCTGTGTCGAATTAAATTACACGTTTCTTTTACAAGCAACGCGTTTATTAGCGGGATTCGATTTCGGTTTTTTCGGGATTTCGTTTACACGAAACTATTTTTCTATGGATTTGTAGGGAATTATATACAACTTAGTAGAGTTGTTCGTGAATTTTTCCCTACAAAGTCATTAGAAACTTCACATCAACACTTGAAATAAGCGTGAAAAGTAATGATGTTCTTTTGATACAAGAAAAAGCTTTAAATCTCTGAAGAAACTTTTTTTTCCACAGTTTAAAAAAAATTCTCGCAGGCTCGTTGATTTTACGAATCTCCCTAATTAGCAACACTAGTAAATTTTTCTCAAAAATTTAAGCATCAGTAGGTACTACCAGAATCTTAGATAAATTACCAACATGAAAATATTGAAATGATGTAGCACTACCATAGATACAGGACATTTTTAAAATTATCACACTAGGTGGTAACAATATGTTGTAGTACTTAGATTGTGCGTTCTTTGTAATTATTTGAATGTCCTAGACTTTGTACTTAGATATTTAAATTAAACAACTTAAGTGTCAAAGGTTTTCAAGATTGGAAATATATATGCTTTGGAATAAAAAATTAAATCATTTGAATACATATTGTTTCGTTTAATGCTTAGCAACAAATTAAGCAACAATAGCCATTTTTAAGCAACATTACTGCTAACGTCTGACCTTGGTTGCTTATAAAAAACCTGTACTTTTATTCAGGCAAAATCCAATGCAATGCGTTTCGTTGTTGAATATGAAGTTTGACAGCCACAATATGGCGAATTTAAAGATATCCTTATAAATATCAAAGTAATTAAAACATTCATCATGCTCATTTTGTGTACATCACCATTACAATTTTTTAATGTTATTTTTGTATCAATGACATTGTCATAGTTATTTTGAAGATCTTATCAGAAACTAGTGCATATGTGGTTAAAAGTGAAAAACGGACAGAAAATTCAAAGTTAAGTTGATTGAGGTTTAGTGTCCAACAAAAGAAAATCTAGATACGGAAAGCCTGTCTAATCCACAAAATCTTGAATCCATAGGCGGATTTAGAACATAGTCCAACTTTCTGGAGGAGAGTTAAGTTTTTAAGAGAAGAAAAGAAAAACGAACTTGCAATTACTAAACAATAATTGGGACTGTAAAGAAAATTCGTGACAGTGTACTCCTCCACAAAGTTTGACTGTGTCTGTATCCGCCTCTTGAATGTATCCTTTTTTATGGATTTCAGATAAGAGATTATATAAATTAAAAGATATGTTGTCGAAGCTTAATGCTACCCACGAAACCTTAATTTTAAGAAAAAAATTAGAAACTTAGAAGCAGATACCATTTGGAATGTATGATAACATGAAGTGGCGATTGACTTCTTAATAGACCTTTCCCGAGTTTATTTTTTATCACACTCCGCCTCGTTTTCAATTGCGTTACTATGACAACCGAATCTCTTGTGCTCAATCATTAACACTATCACAATTATTACACTTATTGCACATTACTGAAATGAGTCCCGTGACATTTCGTTAGCATATTAGCCATTGCGAAAACGAGGCGGAGCTTGATAAAAAATAAACTCGGGAAATGTCTATTCTATCAAGCAAGAGCTGAGGCAGGAGCACCAGCCCAGATATGACAACAGTACTCCATGGAAGGCCGAATAACAGACAGACTAGCACGAAATAAGGAGCCAACCTTTATAGAAACTGTCTCTGCAATAGAAGTGATGTAATCAGTCCAAGAGAGATACTTAGAAGAAGAAAGACCAAGAAAACGAAATGAGGGAGATTCAGGGAGATCACTTTCATCCATTGTAACAGCAGACAACTGATTGACGATGTTGTCACGATTAATAGAAAAATGTTTTGTCTTAGAGGCATCAAAAGAAACACACCAGTCAGAGCCCCATTCCAGAATGACAGAAAGATCATACTCCGGAGAACCAGGGGGGGGAGCTCGATGAGAAGGATGGTCAGTAGTATGGCTAGCCTTCTGTTGTAAAGAGATAGATACCACAACATGATCGGAACTACCGAAAAAAAGGCTCAGGAAAAGCTTTACAGCTACTAGAGTCAGAAACTAGACAAAGATTAAGCAAAGAAGGAGAGTGGGTGTCATTGTCAGGAAAAACGAACAGAGGAGGTTTCGCTCTAAGAGAGATTCTGAGAGACAGAAAAATTGTTTGTGTCATTTAATCCTAGGCATTGAAATCACCTCATACAACAATATGTGCCGTGGGATTGTCACACAAAGCTCTTTCGATGCTGTCAGAAATGCATCCAATAATATAGCATAGATAGCGATAGATAGAAGGAGATTGAATGAGAAAATAATTAAAGTAAGTGCAATGCAAGAGATCAAGACGAAAACACAAGTGAAAATGAGCAGAAGATTTTAGTTCAGGAACGCGAGCAATAAGAAGAGTGTCTCTAACGTAAACACCAAGACCATGCATGTGTGTATCAGAGTGCAGACGAATAAGAGGAAGGTAACCATCAACATGAAGTCAGGCGAGCATATTGAAGGATCAAGGTTAGTTTCACATAAACCAAGAAAGTCACGTGAGTGAGAAGTAAGGAAAGACTCGACAAAAGAAAGTTTGTTCTCAAACCACGAACGTTCGAATAGCACATACCGAGAGAGGCTGTAGTGATTTGGTTTTAGTTACTCTCCTTTTCTCCTTTTTTTGAGGAGTCATAATGCATAAGAACAATAAAAAGTGGAGAACCTTGCCATTCAACCAGGAAAACATGCGAGATCCAGCAAGAGAAGTCTTGTCCATGATCGGTAAGGATCCAATACCGTTACAAAGGCAGAGAGAAATTTTACAACTGATGATAGAGCAATCTCTTCCAATGGTTATATGGAGGAAGGTCGGGCTACTGTACTGTCCGTCGGGCTTAGGTGTGAACAGCAACCACCCGAATCCGGTACCCTCTAATCAATGAAAACTCAAAGAACCAATAACTTCACCAGCTGGAAAGCAAAATTAAGATGTGGGAGCTGACAAAAATGAACAAAAATGACAAGGGAGGGAAAGGAGGACCGTTATTCAGTGCAATTGTCATAATCGTTAGTAATCGTCCAATATGAGCACTTTTATAATCCTCAAAAATCGTCGTATTCAACTGGTGTGAAACAGGTTTAACGTTTTGTGATCTGGTGACGTTCTTAGTTGAGGAAGAAAATTGATTGAATTGAAACTACTTGCTCAATTAACTGCAGCTTTGCGCACCATCTTGCCTTAAGTCTCCTAAAGAAATAAGGAGAATAATAAACTTCGTACTTTGATTTTCTCTTTTCTCTCCGCTTTCGAAACACTGGTCGTCCATCATGATACAACATAGAAGTTATTGTCTGCATTTTAAAATATTTTAATTGAACAATTCATCTGACTAAAAATCCACCTTCGAAATAATGATTACATAGAAAAGGCAAGAGGCCCTGGGTTCGAGGTTGTTCAAGGACGTAATAAGACAAAAAAAAAAAACAACTTGCAATGGTTCCATTATTTACATGAATTTTTTTGCTTACATTTCCATGCTCAAAATTTTTTACAGTAATTTACACGAACAGAACATAAAATCCCAAATGTTCCTGAAAACTCCTTACAGGCGATGAGACCAAATCATTGCGCCCACATCCAACGCACGTCACGACATACTCAAGACGCGTCAAGATCATGACTCGGCAGTTGACAAATTTTCCTTCGTGCCGTTTTCTTTTGCATCTTTTTCGTCGCTTATTTTTAACTTCTTCTGCTCAACACTGCTCTCATCTTCCGTCTTTCTCTGAAAATATAAACATTTGATGAAAAATCACTGCGAAGGAGTGCATTTCTATATAAATTTGCACACTATTTCAACGAACATGCTCTTCATCACAGTGACTTTTAGGTGATTTTGCCAACTGTTTTACATCACTCTAAGTTTTGTCTCTAGTTGAAGGTGGGACCATAAGTTAGTTGAGATGAAACTTTCGTTCAACAATGTTTGAGACCTTTCCTTCGAAGATTTTACGTGATTTTTCATTAGAGTTATTACGAGTCAGTAAGTATACATTACATAACACAAAAAATGAGGAAATATTCAAAAACAACATTGAAAACGAGGCGAGAGTTGTAATGATATCAACGATAATAAGATATATCAAAAAGAGTTTCTACAACAGCAAAGCAACAAGGGTATGTTCAAGGTTGGAAGGTGGCAATTATCTCGCTTAACCAAGACAAAATAACAAGGTTTCGACCACAAACTAGTACTGATCACCTCTCGTTACATCAACCTTCATCATCAAGAGATTTCAACTTCATCCTCCAACACGTCATCTCAGCCATAGCCTCGTTTCAGATATTCATGATTCTTACGCAAATGCAGCATGTAAAAAAGCTTAAAAAATCATCCTCGCCATATTGTTACCTCCCATCAACGCTATTATAATCATCCATTTCTTGTTGTATTCCAAAACGAGGCTAAGACTACTATGACGTAATTGATGTTCATTCCCAACAAGCTTACCGCACTTACTTTCGGTCGGATCTTGTTCGTGATGTCGTGTACCACCTGCATAAAATGTGGGAAATGATCATAAAACTGAGTTCAAGAAAAAACCACTACGAAGGAGTGCATTTTTATACAAATATAAACATATTAAAATACTCTCCATCGAAAAAGAAAATATAATCCTGAAGTAGTTATCTAACAATGTTTCCAGTTGTGTTAAAAGAAGATTCTGTGAACGAATAACAGATGGCTACCAAGTTTTTATCGTTGTCCTGGTGACACCAGCTTCGGTAACGCGCAAGTTCATGTAACCAAGACCATGAATAACCCTTACCGCTTATTTATACCTCTTCGAATACGCCAGAAACTGTATCACAACCATAAAATTTCTCTTATAAATTTTTCTTAGTTGAGAGTGAAAAAAAAAAAAGAACACGTTCCGAGGAGTTTTTCTTCAGGATTTTCCATAAGATGAAACCTGAACAAAATACCGTTTGCAGACCTTATTCGAGTCCAGGATGAATCGATTAAATCGTCTTCCTGACTGCGTTGTCATTTAACACGTAAAATATAACCAACATAAAACAAGAAGCTGAAGAGCATCAACAATGTAGCAAAAAGAACTTATCATAGAAGATTGAGATTCAAATTTGTAAAGCGGTTTTCCACCAAGATCAAAACAAACAACTTCGATCCTACGGCAGCCGATTCAATGTTTTAAAACGAGTATAAACCTAAGGTTGAATAAACGAGAAATTATTACGAACTTACGTCTGTGCATGTGGTTGCAGAGTCAAAACCAAAACCTTCATCAAATCCATTCGACTAAAAAAGGAAGTTGAGATCGTCAATAACGACAGCTTGTTTATAAGATCATACAGAATCTGAAAAGAATTCACATACAGTTCCAATACTCTCAAATATCTCTTTGGTGGCTTCTTTTATAGCTTTCACTGAATCGTCAGCTTGTTTTTTCATTTCTTCTGCATCTTCGATCTAATTATGAAAGTACAAATTAGCTGTGTGGGATAAAAACAAATCGAAAACAAGCATTGAGCATGATGTAAAACCACGCGTACCTTTGTCATCATGTCTAATACCACCAAGTCTTTCAGTTCAGTTATCTCTTTTTTCCAATCTTCCAACTCAGACGGTGCTTTTCCTTTCCCACCTTTGTCTTCTGCTTCCTTGACTTTCGATTCCAGATCTTTTATTCTTCCTTCAAGTATTGCCACAGCGATTTTGTATTTATCGATGGCCTCTGAAAATTTTTTATCAAATGATAATGCCAGGGCAATGTTGTAATTGACCTCGGCTAGCCTTCTGTCGTTTTTATCTTCTAATGTTTCGGTGAAATATTTCAAACATTCAGTGAAGTCTTTAACAGCATCCTCGTAATGTTCTACAGATGAAAATTATCCAATCAGAAATAACTATTAGTGATCACATCCATCAATCCATCAAGGCATAAAAAAGGTTTTATGCATGGTCATAGCTATCTATTCCCACAAAAAAGGCAATGATTTAAGATAATGAATTGTTATATGTGTAGCTGAGGGTTGCACTAGGCTAATGTCAGCGGAAATAGAACAATTGAGAAATTATCTGGGAACGACTCACTGTTTATTATCAACAAAGTGTTCAAGCAAAGTAAAAAAAATGATCAGTTCTCTCATAGAGATTATCTCAAACTTTTTTCTCGTCCTTATGAGAGTTCATTATCTTTAAGAAATTATCCAACTCTATATTCTGCCTGTCCATGCAACATGTATACACAAAAAAATAACAGTTCAAATCTATTGCAGATAAAGAATCTACTAGTTCCCAATTTTACTTGGATGAAATTCACTTACCTGTTTCTAGACTAATCTGTGCGAGACCATACTTTGCTTCAGCTATATGTGAGGTAATGTTGGATTCTGTCTTTCCTCTTTTTATTTGTCTAAAAAAACAAAACAAAAAAACGGGACAAACATAAAACTTACTTATTTGATAAGGGATAACAAATAATAAATAAGCTAGCTATGATAATTTTTTAGTCAAAACAATAAATTTTAAGTTTTAAAATATATATACTTAATGCTGTTTCTAATAAGGCAACAAATGTGAACAAAATTCTTTCAGCGGTAGAGCGCAAAGGCAGGCTTCGCCATGAAGAAATGTCTAACCGCGGGATAAAAGCCGTAGCTAGAATACATTAGTTACGGGATCGCGTACTATGAAAAACAACATCGCAAATATTGTACGCAAATATTGGAAATTATGATTATTTATCTAACAACGATTCAAAAGATATTTTGCGATATGGATACAATTTTGAATTAAGAATGGATGTCGCCATTTTCTTTCCCAGGAATTGACATTTTGACGACGTGCCATATTAGACATAAACAAGCGCCGCAGATGTATAGTTTCGACAGCGAGCAGGAACGCGATGGCGTAGCTGTCATGACGAAGCCTCCCAAGGCACCTCTAACTTCCCCTTAGTTTTGGTTTGCACTTGTAAAAAGGTTGAACTAACTTTTCACCAATTCGTAATGAAATAAATATCACTACCTTAAGCAAATAAAAACAGTTAATTCAAACATTTCCCAAGCCAACTGCATATTAGAAACATCTTCATCCTCTTCAATTTCTGCATCTTCAACATCCATTTCAGAAGCAGCTTCTTCGGTTGACGCAGGTTTTTCCGTAGTAGCTGGTTCCTCTTTTTTGTCGGGAACAGATGTATCATTTTCTGTATCATTCTGACCTTCCGCAGATTCTTTTTCTGTTGAGGTCTTTTCTAAACACAGTATTTTATGCAATCAAATTGGGTTGAAAACAAATAAAAACAGGCATAAAAACGAAGAAAGGAACTTCCAATGGAACTTAGTTTACAAGGCATCATCGATGAATTCCCTTTTTCTCTTTTAGAAAAATGAAAATCTCAGGAATAATTTTAATGATAAATGCATGACTGCAGAATATTTATATTCCTGTAAAAACATAAAAATTGTTTCATTAACAGCTTGTAAATAATTATATCTTTCAAAAGGACTTGTCAGATAAAAATGAAATGAATTTTTTAAGAGAAACTTCTTCAAAAAAACAATGTTCTTGGAAAAATGTTCTTGGAAATTGTATTGCATCCTGTTTTGAAATGTAGTTTGTCCCTTAACACCAGTGAATCTGTTAATTCACCTTCACTCTCCTCCTCTGTGTCTTCAGCAGTCGTGTCTTCATCCTCGGTGACATTGTATAAATTGCCGTCACGCATTGCATGCTCAACATCGGCCCTCAACTCCTTTCGCTTTTCCAAAGTGACTTCTTCATCATCTTTACAGAAAAGGAAACTTACCGAAACTGAGACACAAATACGACCACTTCGAAAATTAACATGAAATCATGAAGACGTACCTTCCTGTGAACCTGCTTCATCATCTTCATCTTCGTCCACACCAAATACTGGCGCTATAGCAAAAGTAAAAACAATATACGTTTTTATGTAAAACATTTCTTCATACAATCTGACATATCATTTTAACGTGCTAAAATTATTATCAAGCGCAATGAATATGTTCATCATTCTGGTCATGATAATATATCTGTATATTCACCAAAAATCGGTACTAAAAGCTGATGTTTGTATTTTGGTTTGATAGCACAGGATATGCAATATTCTTAAAGGAATGGTCCAGTGAAATTTTAATATAGATATTTGAATATTTGAATTTCTGCACAAAAATTAGCTAGAGAAAAGAACTTTTACTTTTTCAAATGTTTTGTTTCATGAGTAATTAACAGTTATAAATAAGATTTTTATGCCAACTTCAATTTCGAGAGTAATGTGTGACGCGTCATTGGCGAGACAGCTGTATTAAATAAGCATTGAAATCATACGTGAAAAATATTTTTCTTTCCCATTTTCGATTGGAACTTTAAGAAAATAGTTAGAAATAGTTAAAAGAAAAGAATATTTTACTTGTTTTTACTTATAAAGGTTTATACAAATTTCATAAGAAATCATAAGAAGACAAATTTAAATAAAAAAAAGTAGTAATATATACCTAATATATACCTTCAAATTTTTCATGACAGATTCCTCAAAATAGTATGGATACAAGTTGTTAAAAACTTTGAAGAACTTGTCTATATTATTGTTGCAAAGTTCTTCGTTTTCATCTGATGGTTCGTCTTTATTTTGAGACGATAAAACATTTTCCTCGTCATTAAATGCAGACATTTTCAAAAATGTACATCATGTTTACTGATATATATAAATGATAATGTGTCGACAATGGCGTCACATATTAAAAATGTTGGTAAGGTCCGCAATTAATAAGAACTTTGATGGAAAATTCTAAGGGAAATAAGGGTCCAAAATTAATAAATCAATTTTTTGCTGCCAATCTAAATGTACTGAATCATTGTATGGTATTTTTGAAAAAACAAAATTTTCACTGGACCATTCCTTGAATTTACAGACCATTGGAAAATGTTTTGATTTGCAATTAGGTAGCTGTGCATGGTTAAAGGGGAAGAAAAAAAATTCTAGTATTACTGGAAACAGATTTTAAAATAACTTAAGTCAGTTTCAAAATTTTTGAAAAATCATTTTCCATTCCTGAGATAAAAAACATGATCTTCATGGCAACAAGACTTACTTTATATGAATCCTGCAAAACCAGTACTTATAGATGGATATTGTTACTAGCTTAGTTCTAAGTCACTGTTATTTACTTGCTTTGTTAAGGGCATTGATACTATTATTTAGTATATCAAATATCTTAAGACAATTGGTACACACATTCAAAAAAGGTGTGCTCAATTTCTCAACACAAGCAAGATATAGAAATGTAACAACTTACTTTCCTTCACTGCTTGGCCTAACACTCCATTCTCCAATCTAGCTATTTCTAATAAAGTTTTCCCGTAGTATAGGTACGGTTCAGCACATTCATCTGAAAGTTCACCATAAAAGACAGATCTAAAAAACAAAATTGTCAAAGTATTTTCCAGGTTCTAAAAAAGTAACTAATAGACATGCAATGCTACTTACAGCTTTTGACAAAGTGACATGAAACTTTCCAAAGCCAACTGAAATTCCTGACAAACGAAATGACGTTTTCCAGCAGACATCAACTCCGTGATATCGTCTAATTCTTCCTTGCTGAAAGGAGGCAATGAAATTGTGAAATTAATGAGTGAAATTCTAAAAACAAAAGTTCTGCAGAAATACTGAAGTAATTTACCTTGGAGGAGTTCTAGAAGAAGATGGTTTTTCGTGGGATGTTTCTGTTGCCATGATTAGTATATAGTACGAAAAGTTTGAGCATGCAAAAGTACTTTATCCAAAGATGCAGGAGGAATGAAACAACAATCTTTTCCCGCGCTCTATATGAGAAGAAAAATTACGTCATAAGCGAAGAAAAATCCACCAATGACGACCAGGGAACTCGAGACAACTTTGATCGCTGCTAAACAAAAAAATCTGAAAACCATACCCCGGCATCGCTTTTGTTGTTCCTTCTTCAACAGTTCGTTTCGATTTCATGAACAGTCAAGACTTCTTGATTGTCAGTTACGTGATTAAATCGTGTTATTGCATGACACGAAGAAACTTGAAAGGTTGAACAAGGCTGCAGTGGTTGCATACTAATACACAGCAATTTTGTTGTCGTACTCTTGCACCCATCTTTTTGAAAGAGAATGTGTGAATATGTTAGCTAACAAACACAAGTTTCACGTTAAATGTTGTTTGCATTGTTTGAGCCGAGGCATTTGTAATTCGAAAGTTTCTTCAACGATTGTGCATTTGGAAGTTGAGTTTAAGATTTTTTAGGTTTAAAACTGGTATTTGATGGTCCAGGAGGGGATTTTAGGTAAA
Source organism: Turritopsis dohrnii (assembly GCA_027922465.2). Lineage (NCBI taxonomy): Eukaryota > Metazoa > Cnidaria > Hydrozoa > Anthoathecata > Oceaniidae > Turritopsis > Turritopsis dohrnii. The sequence continues at coordinate 668,242 of BQMF02000048.1, read as the reverse complement.
AAATCTGTTTGTTGGTAAAAAGTGACAAATTTTTGTCTTGATGACGAATGTTTTTTACACCGATGAAACTTTTTGCTCACAAAAGTTTTTACCAAAGAATTTTTTTTACTGACAAATAATATTTACCAACGAATAATTTTTATATATATAATTGGTATATATTTTTTTAAACTGTATTTTGAATTTTGCAGCTTAAAGGTAAAACCATTCGTTGTTTTTGCTTAATTTGTGTTAATAGGTATTGACAAATAAATAGAATATGTAAGTTAGAGTCTAGTAAATAAGTCAGTGCAACAAAATTGATTTGCAAATAAATGAGGACATATAATTATATTAGATTGATGTAAATAGATCAGTGTATTTACTTTTAAAAGTGTCCATAAAGCCAACTAAAGAAAAACAATAAAAATTGACAAATTTTGTCTAGGTGACGAATATTTATTACCAACGAAATTTTTTACAGACGGATTTTTTACCGATAAAGTAATAATGACATGCTTTATTATAACATATTACAAAATTTTATATTTTGTTGAAAAATGTTTTAGTGATGAAGAAACGCTTCATTGTCTCACTTGCGTAATGTTGTAAACCTTGCCTTCAAACATTTAACAATTTTAACATTCTTGCAATTTTTCATTCCATGGTTATAGTTGGTCTGGGAACAATGGAAATTCCCTTAGAAGGACCGTTTGATAAAAGAATTATTGTCTGTCTTACAAATAAATCCTCCTGAAAGGTGTAGTTATAAAGAAGAATTTAAATTAGAATTACTCCTAGGGTAATAATATCAGCAATAGCAAGATAAAAAGAGAGGATAATTCTTTCAAAAGTTACTACAAATAAGAATCATCAGCTATAATTATTTTTGACAGGATTGTTGCATTGGTAAATCCCTAGGAGAAAATCTTATCGACTGATATTCCTATTGATGTTCAATGACAACAGTAGCTCTGATGATGTATTAGAAAGAACTGCAGTAAATAAAACACGAAAGGTACACGCCATCTTCAACAAAGTCAAGAGGTTCTGCAACTTCTTTCCATGAGTTCTGTACAACGTCTTTTTCTTTGTATGCCTTAGTCGTTATTTCGTATAAACAAGGATATACCTTCACGTTTTCACTTAACTCAATCAAAGCTAAAATAGTGACCATATTTTGCTCCACTATGCTCACTATGTTCGTAAAGTTAACGTATTCATTGAAAACAGTTTCTTTGACACTTCAGAAACATGCTGCAAGTAGTCGGAATCCTTTGATGTTTTTCTAAACCATGAGTTAACTTGATCTTAAAATTTTTGAGCTGGTTCTGAAGATGTTTCCACTTGAGTTATATAATTTTCTAAACCACGAATTCTAGCTCAAGTTAACTCAAGTTAACTCCAGGGGCGCATCCAGACCGAAAATGGTAACGTTGAAACGTTATGGGTGCCCAAAAAATGTCCCAAAAAAATATCCAAAAGAAAAGATCTGACTGATAAATTCGTGAACAAATTAAACAAAAGTAATTTAGAACAATACCAAATTAGTTCAAACGTAACATTTTACATGGTTTAAATTTGTCCGGTCTGTTAAATAGTAATTTAGAGCTTTCTCTTTGGTGCAGTTCTAAATTATGCAATCGGTAACCAAGTTATATACTACTTCATAAAACATGCAATTAAGTGGTTTTCGCCTCTTGAAAGTACTAAAACGTCAGAGCTTCTGGAAGCGTCACAGCCGACCCTAACCCCCCTGCTGAAAATCGATGTCCCCATAAATGTTCTGGATGCGACACTGAACTCATAGTGGAAACCAAGCTTAAAGGTTCGAAATTGGGACGATAGATAATAAAGGAAGAGATGAATGAAATTTTTTACGTGGGCCTGACAAGTTTTAGAAGTTCTCTTGAAATACTCGCCTGTTTAATAAAACTTTACCTGCTTCCTTCAGTTTTTCATTATAAATTCATAATCAATTATCTAAATTTTTAACTGTAAATGATTATTACAGCATAATAGCAGGAGTAAGTGTGTGATGATAAAATCATAAGAAACGAATGCTCCCCTTCTCGGAAGCTTAAATCAAACCCCTGTCATTTAAGAAACTTATAAAAATACAGTATTATACAGAAGAGAGAATTCAACAGGGTTCCCACGTAAATAGGTGCAGTTTCGCTAACTATGAGGGGACAATTATTAATCTAATTACCTGATCCTCTAATATAAATATATTTTGATGTTATTTTTGCACTTTTTAAACTTTATGTTTATTATGAGATAGAACGTTTTTAACAAAGAAATAATAAAACCAATAAAATAATTTACAAAACTTTTCAGTGTTTTCTCCTTCAAAGGTTTTCAAATTTTGATGTTGTTTATGCTTTTTGATAAACTATTTATCATTATCAAAATTTCCTGGACCAATACATAATACCGTAAAAAGTTTCTTATATTATTGGGTTTGTACAAAGTGATCCTGCTTTCATGCAAATATCGTTGAGCTTGCATTTTGTCTTGCTTTTTCAAACATCAAGTCTTCCTGTTGAAAAAGTGGATTATCATAAGTCTTAACGTAACTTATTTTACAACTCTTAGAAAATAGCTTGATTATTGATTATTTGTTTTAACTCCAGCATACGTCACAGGGTGTCTGTCCTCGTTGATAGCACTCGCCGGCCTTGTAGTCGGTAGCTAGTTCTAGATAAGTTTTGGTATAGGGTGGCTATCCTTGTTGATAGCACTCGCCGTCCTGGTTGACGGTAGGTCACTAGTTAGGCACTATTTTGTATTGGGCACTTGTTCCAGTTGACAGTGCTCATCCTTCCGGTAGATGGACCTAAGTCAGTTCGCATTGGGCGCACATCCTTGTAGATGGCGCTCCCCGTCCTAGTAGACGGCCAGCGTTAAGATGACATGAGTTAGTTTGCCATTGGGCGCACATCCTGGTAGATGGCGCTCCCCATCCTAGTAGACGGCCAGAGTCTAGCGTTTCAATTCCTTACTAAGCCTGCTGGAGTGTCCTTCCCTGATATCCCTCAAATCTCCCAAATTTGCTTTGTTTTTGTACTAGAAGCCCTAGCCAGTTAACTTGTTTTTCAAACATTGTTATAAGACTTCCTGTTGAAAAATTAGATGAATTCAAATCATAACCTAAGCCTACTTTACAACTCTTAGAAAATATGGAAATACAAATAATTAAAAGCAAGCCATACGATGGTCAAAAGCCGGGAACATCTGGGTTAAGAAAACCTGTCAGTACCTTCTTGCAAGTCAATTATACAGAAAATTTTATTCAGTCGCTTTTTAATGCATTGGATGCAAAATTGTATGGTCGAACTTTAATTGTTGGTGGAGATGGAAGGTTTTTTATGACAGATGCTATAAAAATTATTATTCAAATGGCTGCGGCTAATAAGGTAATACAGTAAAAGAAGTTTGATCTGTTTTAGATTCAAGCTATTCTGCTAAACTCAAAACTTCTAACTAGGAAAATGTATTCACAAGAATTTATTTTTAACTGCTATATCCTTTAGCAATTTGCTCTCTTTACTGTTCCATTCTAAATGTAACTACATTATATTACAGCAGGCACATTTGTTGGAAAAACACTGTGAAAGAGTGCACTGCTATAGAAATATTGACACTATTTCATTAAAAGTGCTCTTTGTCACAGTGACTTTTTGAAGATTTTGTCCACTGGGAATTAGCAAATAGGCTCTATAATCTAACAAAGATAAAGCGAGGACGAGGAGCTGATTGCACCATTTTTATTCTTGTTCTGTTCCTGCATTATGAAAATGTTGTTTAGGTGGGGAAATTAATCATTGGGGCTGGTGGAATCTTATCAACCCCTGCTGTTTCTTGTCTTATAAGAAAAAAGAAAGCTTTAGGTAAGTTCATTCATTTTTTGTAACTACTATACGTTGACAAACATATTGAAGACAAAAAGTCTTACCTTCATGATGATTGGAAAGTATGTTGTATCCTAATAATGTGTGTATACTTAAATGCATGGCACATTACTTCCATGTAAAAAACAGAAATCTTTCACAATTTGTTTATGGAAAATCATGTAAAAAAAGACATAGATAAAGTTTGCTGTCATTGGTGATTTGCATGCACATGCACTGATGTTTGAGATTGTTTTGAAATAATTGACTTCATATTCTGTTGGATTTTTTGTTGCAGTAAATTTTTCATTCAAAGTTTTTTTATACTTAGGTGGCATCATCCTTACTGCAAGTCATAACCCTGGTGGAAAAGATGGTGATTTTGGTATAAAATACAATATTGATAATGGAGGTAAATATTTACGAAATGGCTTCAGTGTTTTCTTAATTATAGAAACAATATATTCAATTAAATGATAAAATAAATTACAATTGTAAAAAAACTATTAAAATATGTTATACAGGCTTTTCACGGAATAAAAAGCAACGAGATTGAAGAAAAGGTCTGGTAAATAAGACATCGCGCGCGAAAATTTAGGCAAATCGCTCTCGTAAATCAATTTTGACGCGCGCGATTTTTAAATTTTGCTATAAACACTCGTCAAAAATGAGAATTACTCAGGTCTTTTCAAACATTCAGACAACTACAAAAATTATGTTCGGCACCCTTAGAAAGTTTCAAACTTCCTCTACCTACTTCCATAACGGAATCAGCCGATTTGCTTGTACTAGGAAAGTAGGCGGAGCCACTCCGAACACTAATAATGTAGAATCCTAGGGGTTCTGACTGACTTTCCTTTCGCCACTACCCCCATTCCTCGAAGACGAAAAGTTTGGTAATATACCACTAGTTTCAGTCAGACTGGTTTCCGTTTTTTATTCAAGATGGTAAGCGATAAGAACATTAAGAATTTTTTACTACGTCATTGCTTTTAGACTCCCATACATTCTTTGAATGAAAGAAGAAGCAACATAGGAAAGAAAAAATAAAAAATATAGCTTTAAAAGGCTGCCTCTAATTAATCCTTTGTTTATCGTCGCCCGCACGCATCTTAAAAATGATGCCAATAATCGCCACATTACATTTGATTATTAACATTTTAAACAAAAAACTAATTATTTATAACTTTTTTTCTTATTCTTCTTTTTCATTCTCTTCTTACCATTGTCCCAGTGCAATTTTAAATAATGTTTTTCATTGGCTACTTTTGTGACATGTTTTTGCAACGGAAGAAGAATTGAAAAGTTTTTAAGTATCTTCACAAAATGTTCATCACATAATCTGATCCTTTAACAGGTGTATTAAGCAAAAAGAAATAAAAAAGATATCTCTAACTCATTGAATTTTATTAATTGAATTAAAACAATATCTTTCGAAAATTTTTTTCTTTCTCCCCCGGTATCAAAAAAAAATTGCGTTGCGTAACCAAGAAGAGAAGAGAAAAACAAACATTGGGATGCTTTTTATTTGAATCAAAAAATATAGAACCCAATGTGTAATTGACGAGAGCGATTAATTGATCGCCAACATCTTTTTACGAGCTCCCTACCAAGCGCGAGAGCGATCGATCGCGTCTTAATGAAAAGCCTGTTATATACATAAAGACCACTATAATTATGTAATGCAAATCAAATCTGCTTCTATGACTGTGTTTTCTTAATTGAACTGAACATAACCTCAAGTCTGCTTTTCCAGGCTTTCATAGCATGGATGTACTTGTTTCATTGCTTCTTCTTTTGAATTTATTTTGCTGAGGCCAGAGGGAACTAGCAGTGTCATCCACTGATGTTGGCCTCCATCAGGAATTTATAACTCTAGGAGTTGATTTAGGTCAATCTCGACATTGGTATACCGATTTTGGGCCCCCAAATTCAACACTATTTGTGCAATAAATAACTACAGAAATACTCTAGAACGCTTCTCTTGTTCATTTCTTAATAATCTAATGAAAACATGACAGAAAGGCTTCTGTTTGAAAACCTTAATATTCCTCATTCAACTGGAAGTGTCAACTCGTTTTCATTAACCACCACAAAATATAATAGGATGTTTCGAAGCATGATCTTAAAAAAAGTAATATGCCAGGGAATCCTTTTTACTCTCCACCGCTATCAGGTCTTGTTACGAGATGTTCACAACCAGCCGACAGAATTCTTATTTTAACTTACAAAAGTTTCCATTTTGTGGAAATCCCAGTTACTCTTCCATTTCACTGTGTTATTGTTAAGGAAGCTGGAAACTAAGATGCTTTTTAATTTCATTGAATAGCATGAAAATTAGTCCTGCTGGTACCTCTTATGTTTTTATATACTTTCCTTTGGTAAACAAATGAATTGTATAATGAAGGAAATTTCGAAAACTTTCTTAACCTCACGTCTTTACTAGGAGCGTTATAGTGAGCGCTAGCACGATCATGCACCTCATAATGACAAGAATGCTTAAAGGTTATGTTGCTATGACTAATGACACCCAAAATAATTTTCTGGATCAACCTCTGACCTCAGATTTTAAGGTAGCAAACTTGCACATACAAGGCTGATAGGTGATTGTGGTCTTATGCAATTTATTCACTTGTTCATTACATCACATCATGCACAACCTCATATGCCTTTTTGCTGCATACGTTATTATTCTGTAAGTGTTCTTAAGTAGCATTCAGAGCTGGGATTTGAACTACTTCTGACTATCACCCATGTATTACAAATCTAATACCTTCCCAAGTGAGCTATACACCCTACTCTACTTGACAGATGATTGTATTTATCCATTCTGCAAATTACAGTAGACTCTCTATTTCAAACCTCGAAAGGGAAAATTAAAATGTTCAATTTATGGAGAGTGTTAGTTATAGAGGGTGATATTGCTAGGTTTTAGCTTGAAGGGAATCACTGATTTAGTTCCAATTATGGAGAGTTCAAGTAATGGAAAGTCGAATTAAAGAGAGTCCACTGTATTGATTACTGAAGCAACAAGTGAAAAAACACATTGTATTACAAAGTTAAGAGTTTTTGAAATGAGGAAGACATAAATTTCATAATTTGAATATTGCAATACCATATTACATAACACTCTGCATAAATCAAAGCTATGCCATTAATTCTTATTACCTTCTTTATTTGCTTGTAGTGTTTCACACAGACATAACTTTGAAAATAGTTTTTAGTCAATTTTGAGGATATTTCGCTTTTCAGAAAGCCGTAATAATCTTGTATCATTAGTTCACTTCACGCTGTGGACAAACATGTCAAAAGGTCACTGTGATGAAGAGTGTTTTCATTGAAATCGTGCATATATATAGAAGTGTACTCATCCATACGTGTTTTCAACAAATGTCAGTGGGCAACATAACATTATTCACAATTGATTGAACTTTTATGTTTTGTTTACTTTTTTGTGTTTTTAATCAGGTCCTGCTCCTGAAAATGTTACAAATGAGATACTACAACAAACAAAAACAATAGTCGAATACAAAATTTGCCAAGTGGAAAAGCTTGGAGATGTTAATATCAATGAGATTGGACTTTCCACGTTCATTGTTGAGGGAAAACAGTTCCAGGTTGAAGTCGTCGATCCTGTACAAGACTATGTAGATTATATGAAAAACATATTTGATTTTCCAATGCTTCAGGAATATCTGTCAGTTCAGAACGTAGCACTTCTTACCAATGGTATGCATGGAGGTAAGCTAACGATTTTCTATTTTTCCACTTATTTTTAAAGAAGGTAGTTAGTAGAAGCTATGCATTTTCATAATAAGAACACGCCGAATTTTGATGTTTCGACCAATTCTTTGGGCTTTGAAGCTTTTACATAATGTTCTTCACTTTTATATTAAAAATATAACAGAATTTATTTATTTGGAAAAAATGTGACATTTTTAGTGATAAAAGATTCAAGGATGTAATTATTTTTTTTTTTAATTATGTTACCATGTAAAGACTAACATGAATAAGTTTTCTTATTCATAATATTATGTTGAAAAACTAATAATTAAATTTTATACTTCTTCTTTTGATAAACTCTAAAGCCAATGAAGATGTTATGTTCTTTTAACCTCTTGTTTGATTTTTGGTCTTCCTTTGGTTTGATTATTACACAGTTTTGAAACAATTGCAATGAAGGTATGATCACAAACATCTATTGTTATTTTTCTGTTTATTTCACTTTAGTTACTGGACCCTACCTGCGAAAGATCATCTGTGATGAATTAAAAGCTGGTCCAGAGTCAGTTATAAATGCTGTACCTAAACCAGATTTTGGAGGTATTTTCTATCACTCTTGGAAACTTATGCAACTGCCATCAGTAAAAGTAAAAAAAAATGATAATCTTCTAGGTGGGCACCCTGATCCAAACATGACGTATGCTGCTGACTTTGTCAAAATTATGCAAGATGGTGATTATTTTATCGGTGGAGCTTTCGATGGCGATGGAGTAATGTTTTTGTTTATTCGTCCTTTTCTCTTTATTTGTTTCATACCTTTCGATTGCTTAAATTCACGTTTTATGTTTTTGGATTTTTAGGATAGAAATATGTTAATTGGTTACAAAGGGTTCTTTGTGAATCCCTCGGATTCTGTTGCTGTGATCGCAGCCAATGCTGATTGTATACCATATTTTCAAAAATCTGGAGTAAAAGGGCTTGCAAGAAGTATGCCTACCAGCGCAGCATTAGATCGAGTAGCAGAAAAACTGCAAGTTCCGTTGTACGAAGTTCCTACTGGTAATTAAAATTCCTATGAAAAAAAGGCAGTAGCCAAAGATTGATTGGAATCAAAAAAGTCCAGCAGTTAGTATCTGACTAATCGCTGATCGACAATTTTAATGGCATTTCAGAAAGTTTTCCATTATACTTATTGGTGTATAAAAATCTTTGTTTAAGCAACAGTATTTGGAACAGTTTGCTCCCTCATATTTTACAACATTTTTATGATAACATTTTTTCTGTGAGATATTTTACAATCTTATACAAGCATAAGTATTACAATACAGATTTAACGGTACTGACAAGTGGATGTTTTTTTATTGGTTATTGGTGCAGATATAATATTTTGCTTAGGTTGGAAGTTTTTCGGTAATCTGATGGATGCTGATAAACTTTCCATTTGTGGTGAAGAAAGTTTTGGCACAGGTTCGGACCACATACGTGAAAAAGATGGCATCTGGGCGTTTCTTACTTGGTTGAGTATATTAGCTACAAAGAAAATGACAGTGCAAGAATTAATTGAAGATCATTGGTGTACGTATGGAAGAAATTTTTTCACCAGGTAGCAGATGCAAATTATTTTTTCTTTATTTTTTTTATTGCTAGCTCACCCCCCTCATGCCCAAATTTCTATTCTGACTAGCTGATAGGCACTTCGAAGTGAGGGCTTACTTTCCCACTTCAGCTGACAATCATCTTCATTAGAAACTAATTACTCCCTTCATTCACTCCTGTCAGTACTACCATGGACGTGGCCGGTAGAGTATGTGTTCGACCAGAGGGGGACTCAAACTCGGAACCTCTGGTGTGATTGCTGAACATGTTGCCGCTAAGCCACTGCTGCTTAATTCTTATTACGTAAAAATTCCTTAATACCAACTAAAGGCTTGGTTTTATTATTTCAAAGTTTTTCAGATTCTGATGCTCAGATATTCCATATCATTATGTCTTTCATGCAAAAGAGAAAAAGTGGAAGAAACGAAAAAAAAACCCAAAACACTTGTGCTAATAGCGGCTTGGTTTTAAAAATGAACATGGTATTCTTTTTTGTTTCATTGCTGCACTAATGTTTGTGTTCAGAAAAGTATGAAACAGTTTTTTGAAAAAATTTTTTTTATTTGCTTGTCAGGGTATAGAAATTGAAGGAAAGTTGAAAGCAAGTTGAATGGAAGTTGAAAGCAAGTTGAAGGAAAGTTGAAAGCAAGTTGAAAGGAACCAATCCAGAAAATTGTTAGTTTTTTATGTATAGCTTATGCGATAATCCCAGCCTCAGCTGTAGTTATTTTAGCTGCTTTCAAGATACAATAACGAGTTTTTCTAGCTTAGTTTAGCTAAGTATGATAACAGGAAATTCTAACTAATTGTTATGATTGTGTTGTTAGCTATTGTTAGTAAAGGTTTGTTATGACATCAGAGCTTCCCTAACGCTGTTCTCTTGGACTGGATGACATCACAGTTGAGGGTAAACAGAACACTCGCATAATTTTTTAAAAAGTTCGTGAGTCATCTTTCAAAACATTTGCAACTCCTTTTTATATCTTCACGTCTTTGATATCGTCAACAGCGAGACCTAAACTAGATCAGTGTACCTGCATACCCAGTAGGCAAAATCTTCAAAAAGTCACTGTGATGAAGAGCATTTTTATTGAAATAGTGTGTATATTTCTACAGAAACACACTCCTTCGCGTGATTTTTCCCTATATAGCAAATCTACCAGAACTTACTAGTACAACACCAAAGATAAACAACTTAGAATATTACAGAAAGTTGTCTGTACTGAATTTAAAACTAAGCAATGATTCATTTCCCCACAAAACGTATGGTTGTGTTGGTGGAAGTAATCTAAACTTTAGGGCTATATGGAAGTTCAGAAGGGCGCAAGAAGTGACAGACGGGCGCAAGTTCTTTGGTTATTAAGAATAACATTCAGACTTGAATAAAAACAATATGTGGAGAAGGGTGTTACCTCTTTGTTCTCCTTCATAGGTATGATTTTGAGAATGTGGATAGTGGTGCAGCGAGCCAGTTGATGGAGAATCTTCGGCAGATGATTGCAGACGATTCTTTAATTGGCAAACAGTGCGATTCGTATAAAATCAGTAAAGTAGACGATTTTCAATATGTTGATCCAGTTGATGGCAGTGTCACAGAAAAACAGGTTTGCTAAACTTCTGTACCTGAATAAACGCCCATAGTTAGAGCCCAGTAATGTCAATTAACGTCATAGTTGTTGATTGAACATCATCCGCCAGTGGTTATTCCAAAAAGTTCTCATTAAGTGTTCTTATTCAAAGAACAGGAAAACATAAAAATTGTTTTCAAAAGTTTGTTGAACAAACAGGCCTTCTACATTACCATACAAATTCAACCATCATCACTTTTCTATCAGGGTGTTCGCATCATCTTTTCCGACCAATCACGAATCGTTTATCGACTGAGCGGTACCGGCTCTCAAGGAGCCACCATTCGTATCTATATTGAATGTTATGTGAAAGACAAAGAGAAACTAAAAGATGACGCCCAGGTGAGTCTTGTAGTTGTGGATAGGTGAATGTAATAAACTCGGTATGAACTCGAACCTATATAAAGTCGTACCGGTATGAACTCGAACCGATATAAAGTCGAACCGGTATGAACTCATACCGGCCCGAACGCGTGATAGCAAGACAACCACTTCTGTTTAAATGATCAGTTTTTATTCAGCCTGAATATTTACCACTATTCTTGCTGGAAGTGGAACCCTACTTGAACTTTCACAAAGTAGAATCGCTTTTCTCGTGTCTTAAGATATTTTTTTTTCTTCGAACCCTCGATTAGTGAAATTTCAATATGTCACATTGCATTGTGGTAGTTTAACATTGCATTTTGGTAGTTGTAGCATGGATTCGGGAGATAACTAGTGGTCGGCAGTACGAGCATGAAAACGAAGGCTTTGAAAGAAATGGAGGGAGATCAAAGTTGTCGGGACTTTCGATAAGCGGAACCGCTCTCTCTACTGTCTTACAAGCTCCTCTTATCGAGGATCAGCTGAAATTATACGTTTCCTTCTCTACCATTTTGATCATTTTTTTTTTTTAGTTGACATTGAAACCTTTAGTGAACATCGCGTTGAATCTGTCCAATTTGACGGCATTGACTGGCCGACACGAACCGACAGTGATCACATGACAAGGTGGAAACGACGCCATAATGAAAATGCTGTTAATATTTTTTTAGAATTCAATTTTATGTAATAAATATATAAATGTCGAAACAGACAGACTAATCTGAAGATTTTCTGTGACGCTGGATCGTCCGTCATCACAGGCTATTTACGTCCAAACTGTCACGTGACTTATTATAGTCACATGATACAAACGATTCTTGATGGAAAAAGGAATGTGTTCAGAGAGAATATGAATTGAAAATTTTTTGTAACAAAATCAAAGTAGATGTTTATTATGAGAAAGAACTATCAATCAAAGTGGATTATGTTCTTAGAGGTTATTTTCCATGTGTGAAATCCCTTTGATACGACACAATAGCATTTCCAAGAGATTCAGTATTTCAGGATTTTGCATGAATAGTGTTTGGTACGGAAGGAGATCTCATTACATGCGTGTGTTATTTATAACTTAAACTTTGTGACACACAAAGTTAACAAGGAGCCTAGAGAACTGCTGTGTGTGCGTATGTTTCCATAACAACCAATATTGCAATTAATCCAGTTCAAGAACTATCTATCAATTTCTCTAACATCTTACATCTAACATGTTGGTGGAGAAGCGTATTCCTATATCTAAAAACAATATAGTTTGAAAGTTTTCACACATTTTTTATTCGAATGGGCAGGTATGAATTTTTCTTAGGACAGGAACATTCATGGTGATAGGCATAATTTCCAAGTGTTGAAAAATCACTGCGGAGGAGTGAATTTCTGTAGAAATATATACACTATTTCAATGAAAATGTTCTTAGTCGTAGTGACTTTTTGGCGATTTTGCCCAATGGGACAAAGAAACCTTCCGTGGTTGAAACATTCAATTTCAACCTCCAACCCAGGGTCTCTTATTAACTCTTGGCTCAAGTAAGAGGGCCTGGGTTGGAGGTTGTTTTTATAGACACTGATACTTGATGGCCGTCAAGAAAAAACATTTTGCAAAAATCATATGACATTCTTTCTTGTTGTACCAAAATTTTAACTGAACCCCAAAATGTTCATGTTAGGTACACCCTTGAAAAACCAGGCTTAAAAAGATTATCATTCTAAAGTCCCGTTTGGGAAAAACGTTTTATCTTTGCTGAACCCAAATATTTTTGTAATTTCAGCTTTTCGTTGATAAAAGAGACTGTTCTTATGTCAACTGACAACTTCCAACCCAGTGTTTCTGTTGATACACGATATATCGAAAAGGCACCCTGGATTTCTAGGTTTACTATTGATCTCAGAAGATAGAAATGTTCATTTCTCCCCCTTAGAAAAGTAAATTTGATAAAAAAAGAAACGTTTTTCCAACCATAGAAATACGAGATAGAATAACATCGATGAAATTTCCTTTGTACCATCCGTGTTGTAATTACTGGTGGCCGTATACAAAGTTGAATTTTAAAAATTTAAAATTTCGCGCTATATATGGAAGTCTATTGTTCCCCGTAATAAAAGTCGTAATTCAGATCTAGAGATCTATTGTTAATTTTTCAAAATGTGGGACTTCAGGTAATGTCTTTTTATCAATTCTGCATAATTATCAAAATTATTAGAATTATTCAGATGATAGCAAAACGAAAAATAAGTTTGCGTTTTATGATTTGACGAGAATAATATTCGTATTCATTGCTTTCTCGTGATCAGCTAATCAAATATGCAAAATCAGAAATTTTTACCTATCTCTGGTAAAATCATATTAAAGATTTTGAGATTGAATGTTGATACAAATGAAGACAAAATAACTTTGACGAAAGTACACTTGATTCTCGTAATGAACATGTATGTTTTGAAGTGGAAATTCCTGATGATATTTCTGTTTGAACGAACACGAACAATTTTACAAGTTGTTATAAATTGCTTTTACCATAAACAATGTTCTCCGGACAAGCTGCCAGCTTTCTGATGAAACAGAGATCATCACTGCATTGAATAATATCACCACTTCACTGCTTTGTCGTAAATATCAAAAGATTCTTAAAAGAGTTGCCTTGACCTATATAAATGGCATTAAAAATATATTTATGTATAAAATGTATATTCTGACTGCCTAAAATTGGAGAAAAATACTTCAACTTTTTTTTCTGGAAGGTTTCTGTAAAAGTATGAATGATCAAAGTATGATCTTTATAATCTGGTTTGGCAAAAACATAACTTTCTTCTCACTCAACCTTTGCACAATAGGAGATTGTTTTTACAAACTTAAAATAATACAGCTGTGCACGTGCGCTATTGTTCAATACCAGAGATTTTGATTGGTAGATTTATTTTTTCGGTGTGATAATTATTCGCCGACAATTAAGAAAGTTTAAACAATGTTTATGACCATAATTAAGAGGACGCCAATTAGTTTCGGTCCCGGTACTTACACCACAACATTCTATATTCCTTAGGAGGTCGTAATAGTGAAACAAAATTTGTTGATGCATAGAAATACGAAAAGAGATAGAATAACATCAAACTTTAGCTCACCTTAGCTCTATTCAAATTTCTATTCAATTTTCAAACAATGAGAATCCATGCGTGTTGCCTCGCCTCATTCTCTTTTATGCAATGTTTATTATTTTTTAACTACTCGGTAAAATTTGAAGTAAAAACCGAAAATTTTAAATCAAAAACGAGTATACTTAACAAGTTCATTCGTAAAAACAAACATGCTATCCTTATTAGGGCTTCTAAAAGCTACTTTTTTCAGAAAATCGGAACTGAATTCGTTTTTTTCGTTTTTATGTTACAATGAAAAACATATTTTCAGGTTTTCATTTCACATACTCGGATGTTTGTTTCATTATTTTACGAACTAAAAGCGTTTTCAAGTTGTTTTCACTATTACGACCTCCTAAGGAATATAGAATGTTGTGGTGTAAGTACCGGGACCGAAACTAATTGGCGTCCTCTTAATTATGGTCATAAACATTGTTTAAACTTTCTTAATTGTCGGCGAATAATTATCACACCGAAAAAATAAATCTACCAATCAAAATCTCTGGTATTGAACAATAGCGCACGTGCACAGCTGTATTATTTTAAGTTTGTAAAAACAATCTCCTATTGTGCAAAGGTTGAGTGAGAAGAAAGTTATGTTTTTGCCAAACCAGATTATAAAGATCATACTTTGATCATTCATACTTTTACAGAAACCTTCCAGAAAAAAAAGTTGAAGTATTTTTCTCCAATTTTAGGCAGTCAGAATATACATTTTATACATAAATATATTTTTAATGCCATTTATATAGGTCAAGGCAACTCTTTTAAGAATCTTTTGATATTTACGACAAAGCAGTGAAGTGGTGATATTATTCAATGCAGTGATGATCTCTGTTTCATCAGAAAGCTGGCAGCTTGTCCGGAGAACATTGTTTATGGTAAAAGCAATTTATAACAACTTGTAAAATTGTTCGTGTTCGTTCAAACAGAAATATCATCAGGAATTTCCACTTCAAAACATACATGTTCATTACGAGAATCAAGTGTACTTTCGTCAAAGTTATTTTGTCTTCATTTGTATCAACATTCAATCTCAAAATCTTTAATATGATTTTACCAGAGATAGGTAAAAATTTCTGATTTTGCATATTTGATTAGCTGATCACGAGAAAGCAATGAATACGAATATTATTCTCGTCAAATCATAAAACGCAAACTTATTTTTCGTTTTGCTATCATCTGAATAATTCTAATAATTTTGATAATTATGCAGAATTGATAAAAAGACATTACCTGAAGTCCCACATTTTGAAAAATTAACAATAGATCTCTAGATCTGAATTACGACTTTTATTACGGGGAACAATAGACTTCCATATATAGCGCGAAATTTTAAATTTTTAAAATTCAACTTTGTATACGGCCACCAGTAATTACAACACGGATGGTACAAAGGAAATTTCATCGATGTTATTCTATCTCTTTTCGTATTTCTATGGTTGATGGAAGTTGGTCTTTGATTTGAAACTATTAAAGATTTTTTTCTAGGACGACATCTCGACCGGCCATTTCCCCGACGACCATTAATAGGATGAGAGTTGGGGTGAGGGACTATTTGGTTGTCGGGTAGTAAATGGCCGGTTGGTAAGAGGAATCTTACAGGTGGAAAATAACCGGACGACATAGCACTCAACTTGTCATGTTTTTAAACTTGCACAGTTGTTATATATATCCATCTTTCTTTGTAATTCGAAAGTTTTTATCTGAATATGATTTCCTCGAAATTCTCCGAAGTCACCCTTCATAAAAGACGTCACACCACTTTGTCACGTCACGTCACACGGCAATTCTGCGCTTCAGTCGATTCTTAAATTTCATTATAGCGACAAATTTGTTGATTATATTCGTTACTGCTGAACACATATTCATAACGAACGTTAAACGTTTCACGGTGTTTATGACAAACACTTACGCATTTAACTGCGTAGCTAGAATTGCATTGATGGTAGCAAGATATTATGGAGATGATTGAGTTGAGTGAAGTGAGCGAAGCGGAACGAAATTAATTTGGCAAGATCAAATTATTGTCATCAAAATACTAACCTGGAAATGCGTTCGGCTGTCGAAAGTATCACTGAAAAATTACTGAAATGTACACTATATTTATATAATAATGGTCTTCAACACAGAAACTTTTTGGCCAAACTCTCCTCTACAATTATTTTAAGTAGTGTAAAACAAGCTTTAATTTCCAAATCTCTTTGAAATTGATTACCACTTCATTTTATTGCTTACATTGAAAAAAAGGTTTCTTCATCAAATTTTTCATCAAAGTTAGATTTATTAGGTACTGCTGCATTATTGTAAGCTACGTATAAATATACCCCACCCTCACCCCCAAACCTAACCCCGTTTATTAGATACTACTCAAATGTCGAACCAGTCCTCTTATTAGGACCCCTGTTGTTCAGGACCTTAGAGCATGAAATAACAATCACATACTAAATAAAATATTCTTTAAAGTGCTTTAAAGGGGGGTTTACACGTAAAGATTCTTGAAAAAATTTTCTTAAGGCTTTAAAATTTAAATTTTACACCAAAAGTCAAGTTTTAGCGTCTCAACTCGTTAATTATTCATGACCGCTTGGTTTTTGATGTACAATTTAAATTTAAAGCCATTATAACACCATCTCAAAAGAAAAATCTATCAAAAAATCTTTCCGTGTAAACCCCCTCTAGTGTGCAGTGGGTTTTAAATTGCACGATGTTTCATTGATTTCATTGACAAAACATAAAGAGTACACAAGAGATACTTGAAAACCGTGCAGATGATGCATATGATGGTCTCTGGTGTATGAAATGTTCTTTATTCTTTTGTAGATAATTATTCGTGTATTACAAATTTATAAATTCATGTACAAACGTGGAGAACGTTAACTAAAATATAATACTGGTAAAGTTATAAATAAATGGCTCGAGTGTGGCAAGTAAATATTTTTTATTATATTTTTAGAGGTTAGTTATATTGTTATGTTTATATTATTATTTTTTTTATATTGTTAATTAGTATTTTTATGATGTATAGTTGTTTCATATGGTACTGTTTGAACTAGTTTAACAGAGTTTTGCCAGTGTTTGTGAATTGTATTGTCGTTGAACTTGAGGTTTTTGATGGACTTTGTGGTTTGCAATGAGAGAGGATGATGGCAGTCCAAGAGCTTTTTCATCTTTGTGATTATCAAATATCTCCTTTACTGAAATTCCACTGGAATAACAAAATCACTTTTCTCATTTGAGAAACCAAGTTTTCTTTTCTTGTTTTTCTTGTTGCTTTAAATACAGGTCTTCAGATGAAGTTTTCTTTCCTGGAATAGGCTCACAAAAGGATGTAAAAGGATGAAACTAATTCGTCAAATCTAATTTACAAAAACAGCTCAGCCACTATTACGTGAGTGAGTTTGAATCAGGCATTTCCAACAATAGGCAGTTGTTGGATATCTCATTCCTCCTCCCAAAAATGCAGCATTTGTATGACTCGGTCATGGCCGTGTTAGCTGGTTGTATCAGTACTGTGTTTACTGGCACTTCTCTCCTGGGTGCAAAGAGGTGTCTTCGGAACGACTCTGCACGGCGAAGAAAGGGATAGCTTTGTGGAGAACGGCGTGTATCCAGGGCCCACAAGAGTGTTTCGGTGCGCAGACCTAAGTATCAAATAATATGCTGCATCAATTCATGTTGTCTTCGTTGGCTGGATTTTTGATTGCTCTTGACCTACGATTTGCTTTCTTGAAGTAGTGAGGACGGAATAGCCCCTATTGGGACGTCTTATAACCTGCTGCTCTTCAGATATGGCACCGCTATACCCTGCCCGAAGTCAAGTCTGTGAGTTAGGGGATCCAAGGCTTTCGGGATCTTTGTTCAACAAGACGCTCTAAACATGAGGAGTTAATATTATTTCCGTCAAAAGTATATTAAGGTAAAAGAAATGAGGTGTGTTATGCAAAAGGTCTTTTTGCATCCTGCTGTTAGTCTTTCTCTCTCTTCTCTTTTTGTTTTCTTTTCTTTTCTTTATCTAAAAATGCGCAACTCTCCCTAATACTTCGCTACTTTGTCTGAACACTCAATGACATATGACGATGAATCATATCAACCGATGAATCATTTCAACCAATGAATCTGACCAACAACGGTTTGAATGGTGTTTTGATGGATCGGGTTACTAATTCGGATTTCTGTGTTTACTGTTAGGTGTTAGTGGACTTACTCTTATTTTATCAACACAGTCAACATTTATTTTCCATGGCATTTGTTATTGTATAATTTTTATTACTATGTTTTTATGTTTTGATCTTTTTTATCATTATTTTCATTTTTATATATCTTTTATTATATTATTTATTATTATATTATTATATTATTATATATTACCTTACGTATTTTATCGTGCTTATTATGTTGCTTTGGGATTTGTTATTTTGAATCTAGTTTTTAGTGCTTCTTCCTACGACCGAATATTATTGTTTTAGTAGTGGCTCATATTTTGTTCATTGTTTTAATTTTTTATTCATGTTATATCGACTAACTTAGATTTTTTCTGCTAGAAACACTATCATGTTTTTTTTTCAGTGAAGGGAAAGTTTTGGTCCATATTGTTTTTGGGTTTGTTTTAGGCTTCAATGCAGTTGAAGTGATTCATAACGACTAATTGTGATTAAAAGTTCCTTCTAGGATTTGATGCTCTCAGTTGTAATAATTATGCATCCTTTTACTTTTTACTTTGCAGGGAAGACTTCTGTAACAACCTAATTCATTTTTATTTCAGGCATTTAATATTTCCTGTTCTTATTTCTGAAGTAATGGAATGCTCCTAGACGTTCCTTTATTGTAGGGAATTAATTTTAACTTCATGTGTTTTTCTTTTCAGGATAGAAGAATCTAACTTGCTTTTTATTTCAGATTATAACGCTTTCACTTTCAGGTTGATTTCAGGGCTAATGACATGTTTATGTTAATGATCATGTTTGTTTCCATTTTTTCCTAATAATTCATTTTCCATTTTTACAGGATAATCTGTTAATCTTCATTTCTAGGAATTAATGATTTCTGTTTTAGATAATTTCAGAGAGCAGCCGCTTTTTACAATGCGTTAAGCATTGAAGTTACTGTGACTAATTACTTTTCTTTTTCATAACCTTGTTGTTTTATGCGAGTTCTTATGTAAATTGAAGTTAGCTAGGTGGTCGATTGGAGATGGAGAAGAATATGGGTTTACCATGTGGTTTAACAATTGTTTATGCTGCATGTTTGGTCAAAACAGATGTTCGACTCCACCACGCAAATTGAGGTAATGCATCACCAGTTGGAATTGTTGTTTGATACTTTAGAAGTTTTTTTCATTTTCTCTTATCTATTGTGTTATAGAAAACTTGTGAACAGTGGGTAATTTCTCAAAGCTTTGGCATCGATATTGCAACTGAAGGTATGGTTGATTAGATGTGTTATTAATTGAAATAAAAGCATTATTTCCTAATATCCGCTTAAATCTTTATTTTATAGATACGAACGAAACATGGATACACATTGCGGCCTTTCCCTCACGGTTTTCTCGACAGTAAAAAATGCCAGATAAAAGTGGCGCTGCTGTTTTGGCTCTTATGCAGTAACTGCGAGTTTTTCATCCAGAGGGTGTTCAGTTTAAAGCATACTCACAAGAAATACATAACAGAATAAAATATTCAGTTTCTCTCATTCAGTTTCTTAACCCATCTTATGTCCTCCATCCATGTTGGTTCATTTACCGATTTTTTACAAGATTTTCTTTTGAACTGTTTCTAATATATTGACACTCGAGCCCACTGCTTCGTGCCTCTTTCATTTTTGGTCTTCCTCACCGCACTATCCGTATATCAAAAAGGAAACAAACCTTGGGTTCGAGGTTGACCACTGACAAAAAGTTAGGTATGGAGTTTACAACAAGTTTGTTTATAAGCAACTTGGCTTTCGACCTCTTGAAAATTTGTCTTAACACTATATTGTCGCTGAGTAATTAACTCCAACTGGATGTTGAGAACCGAGGCTATCCATCTAACAATTTGAAAGCAGTTAAACTTCTCGGTTAAAGCTTCTTAAAATAGTTTGAAAGAACGAGGCATAGCCTGAATCGGACCCTCACTAACCCAAACAAATTTTGAAGTTTTGATGCATTCGAATTGTTAGATGAACGCACATGCGTGGATTCGACACTGCGGTCCGATCCAGTTCGATCCGGCTAAGTGGAAACTAGCCTTTACCATGGCGAATAATTTTCAAAAACATTTACAATTATCCTGTAATTTAATTCAGCATCATATGAACCATATGAAATTACGACAGCAACTGAAGATGACGTTGCTTTAGATACTCATATGCAATTAATCACCAAACAATGGAATTTTAATACTAAAACGATTGTCTGTGATGTTTACGAAGCTTGTTTCATGAACATAGAGAAACAGAATGGTGAAGGAACCAAAGAACGTTAATAAGAAATATTGCTACGTTCCCGTCTTAATGTAGTCGAAATTCTCTTATAATGCGAATCTCCATAGTTCCAACTTTCTCTAATTCGAACGAATTTCATGGTTCCTTCACCTATCATTTCTTTGTAAAGGAACCTCCCTAATTCGAACTTTACATAAATCGAACGTTTTTGTCAGTCCCCTGTGCTCGAATTAGAGAGAGTTTACTGTGTTATGGATGCCGTAGATATGGATATTCTTGAAAATATCAACCATGTCCTTACATTTTCTTATATACACCACCTGTTACGAACAGTCGAATGCGATCCGCAAATACTTCATGCATAAACAATAGTACTTGGATTCACTAGTACCAGTACTAGAAAGGCAGTGGTTATGAGAACGATATTTGGGCATTAAATAATACATTCAATCAACAAGTAACAGTAACATAAAATAACCAAACAATTCTAAAGTAGTAAAAATATAATCCATATTACTCATAACCCCTACATAGGTATTTAAGTCAGATAAATTCAAAACATCGGATAACTGTTTAATATTTGTAAAAAGATCACCAACTTCTTCCTCGCCTTTTGCAGTTTCTCGGATAGCAAACCTTTTGTCGATACTTAATTGTTCGCTTGCCCCATTTGAATGATCTGTTTTCCCAATAACATATACACAATGATGTAATGGCTTGCGAGTTATGTCTAAAGGGCCGACGTATCGGAATTTTAGACCAATCGTTCACCAAAGTTTCAATTAATTCGTCGTTTTCCTCTTCATCATCATCGTCAAACATATCCTCAGTAAATTGATAACACCAAATATATGATAGAGACAAGAACACCAGGAAAAATGATATTTTCATGTTGACGTTGTATTCAAGAAATAAAATTGTTTAGATTTTATTCAAATAATTCTCTCGAATCTCAAAATTTAAGTTTTGCTTCTCGCTGTGGTTTATCGAAACTCCGTTTGCATATCGACTCCCACTAACTACTTTCCGATACAATAAAAATCAAATTAACCAATATTTGTTTAATTATGAAAAATAACTAAATTAATTACTGTAAAACTATCTTCCTCTTGACGTAAAAATGATTATAATGGTTATGATTTATTATCACGGCAGCCGGGGAAAAGTACATAAGAATAATGAAAAGATATTGTAAATCCGATTTATTGTTCTATATCACTTTAGAAATTGCGAGACCCATTTTTGGAATCACATTTTCTTTTAAATAGGAATGTTTACATTTACACAAACTACATATGCTTTCCCCAATCTACGAAACTAGGGCACTGAGAAATTTGGGGATGATTTTGTATTTTACAGCTTACCAGAAGTTCGTTACTTTGTTATCGTTCTTTCGTCCGATATCGTTCATAGTCCGTGTCAACATAGGGTTTACATATACGTTCAACCGGTAACATTTTCCCAATAGCATATTAACAGTGATTTCGAAATAAAACATCACAAATGGAACGGTCAAGTCAAGAAAACCCTTTTGCATACTACGTACGCAAGCCTTACGAACAGATTGAATAAGATTCAATGTGTGAACTGTACAACATTTATGCTACAATAAGTCTCGATTTATATATCACACAGAAGATGCAATCCTTTTTGAGCAACGCCCTTCTTCTTCTTGATGACGTCATCTTTGAGGGCGTAATTTCCATTCATTTTAGTCTTACATTTTAAGACTATCATGATCGTCTATCTAAAAAGATAATTCTTACAAAGGTAATCTATATAAAGGATTGTTAAAGCAAAACAATAATGAATGTGACATCACGGATGATGACGTCATCTTTACCTTTTAAATTTGAAATGGAAATTTTAGAAATTTTGATTCTGATCTGGTTAAGGGTACACAAAAACTTGAAATAAGGGTGGAAAAGGTTGTAATGCAATGTTTGGAAATATAGGTATGACGACGTCACGTGACGCCACAGGTTGCAAATGCCGAAATTGATAACTTCTTCTGATAAAACGCCGCCCTCTGATAAACCTTGCTTTCGAATAATAAGTCAAATGATACTTATTTCCGTGAAAATATTCAAAGTTTAATTCAGATCTTTTGTTAAGCGAATTAAGTTCGAGGTGATGGTGTGATATTTTGTCGTGAGGCAAAATCACCGCGATGGAGTACATTTCTATAGAAATATGCACTCTATTTCAATAAAAATGCTCTTCTTCGAAGTGACCTTTCAGTGATTTGTGGCCGTTTACAAAACTACTCTTTGTCTCATTAAAAGGTTTGACGAATTATGATACCTAGCATAAAGAATTACGATAAGTACTTCCTAATTCAGACATCTTTTCTCTAATGAAATATGATCTCGTTATTTATTCACAAATCGAAAGATGTAAAGAAGATTTAAGACTTTCCTTTTACTTATAAGAATTTTTTAATCGCACATGATTTGTCTTTGCGACACCAACAAATTACCGGATAATTCCTTCCAAGACAACACAACACAAAGCGGACAGTACCAAAGCGAACACCTTTTTCATGCACCAAATGAACATTTCCTCTAAAAAATCTTGGCATAAAGCGGACACTAGATAATATCGAAGACTGGAACAATTGCTGCGACAGTGACGACAAGGAAAACAACGCTGAGAAAGAAAAAATTAGTTGTTTAGAACTGATTTCAATGTTAGATAGAATTCAGTTGTGCTCTCTAATTGGCGGTGAAAGTCCAGCCATGCTTTCGGTGATAACAAAAAAAGATGGAAAATATCAAAATCGCCAGCAAAAACCCATCACAGAATTTTTCTGTCAATTTAAACTGACAGTTTTTTTTTCTTCAGTTAAACTGATGAAACGCACCTGTTTACACGTTCAGTTTAAAATGAAAGAAAATGTCATGTTTTCTTCTTTTTTAACATGGGCAGCGCAGTGTAAGATGCGGTAATTGCAGCGGCTGTGTCTTTTATCGTAAAAAGAAACAAAGAAAAAAGAGTGCAAGAAAGAAACAAGCAATTTGGGTGAAGCCGTGGTTACAACAGAGACATTTATTGGGTGCATGCGTTGTGAAAATGAATTAAGGCAGAACGATCATTTGGAGAATGAAGTGTTCTTATGTATTGAACCTGTTACTTTTGATGAATTACTGCTCCTTATTGAACATTCAATATGGAAGAGAAATTCCCTCGTTTATCATTTTTCTTCATTTTCTTCATTTTTGGCGTGTAAATAACCGCTCACTTCATTTTCACATAAAATTGCCACAAAATCATTCGGAAGTATTCTGTTCCGTACGAAAATTGGCACTTGTACGAAGGTGGCCACATACGGAAACAACTACGATGGTGGCCTGATCTGTACTATGGTGGCCACGGTACGCATCGCGCATTACCCAGCAGTAGTAGACAAAAACAATTTTCATGTGAGTAAAGTAAAAAGAAAATCAAAAATACTCCAAAAAATTTAAATTCTTAACATTCGGAAAAAGTTTTATTTCCATTTCATGCCTATATAGCATGCCCCTTAGCGCACCAGGAAACCGCCTGGCCCACCTTCGTACAACAACTAGTCAAGTCGTAAGAAAAGGAGATGGCCCTACTTACCTATGTATATTGGTTAGAATTCATAAGAAGCTCCCTTACGTTTTCTTGATGGACAAATATGTTCATTTGTCCATTACATGTCTATCAAAGCATCTAGAGCACCAAGAAACCGCCTAGGCCCACCTTCGTACAACAACTAGTCAAGTTGTACGGAGGTAGCCTACTTACCTACGTATTTTGGTTGGAAATCATAAGAAGCTCCCTTACGTTTGTTTTGACCGACAAATATGTTCATCTCTCCATTACATGTCAATGTAAGCATGGAGCGCACCGAGAAACCGCCTGGGCCCACCTTCGTACAACAACTATTCAAGTTGTACGGAGGTGGCCCTACTTACTTATGTTTATTGGTTAGAAGTCATTAGAAGCTCCCTTACGTTTTCTTGAAGGACAAATATGTTCATTTGTCCATTACATGTCAATGTAAGCATCTAGCGCACCAGAAAACCGCCTGGGCCCATCTTCGTACAACAACTAGAAAAGTTGTACGGAGGTAGCCTACTTACCTACGTATATTGGTTAGAAGTCATAAGAAGCTCCCTTACGTTTGTTTTGACGGACAAATACAGTACACTCCCGTTATCTCGAACCTCCAAGGGACCAAAAAAATAGTTCGAGTTATCTAATATTCGACTTACAGGGGCATTCGACAACTCGAACTTTGGCCGATTAGTGAAAATAGTTCGAGTTATTAAAAGTTTTTTTGCCTTTCTATTCTAACAAGAAAGGTATACAGTACATAGTATACATCACTGAAAAAAGTTCTAATGTCACTCTGTTTCATTATAGCGGTAACGTCTCTGTCAATTGAAATTGAGAGTGCATTGAGCTTTTGTTGAATATCTTCACCGCATAGACTGAAGGGCATGTAGTCATGCAGCACTTGCAATGCCTCCCGAATATCACTAACTTTTTGGCAAAGTGGGTCCAACAGAACATCCTCATCCTCATCATCCTCATCACCATCATCTCCATTCGCTGCATTCATCACCTCTTCTATCACCTCTTCATCTGATAGTAAAGGTTCTGTATTCATCACGTTTTGGTCTGCGGAAATAACATCTTCAACAGTTGTACCTGGAGGGTAAAAATCACCAAGTTTTATTGATCTGATTTTGATCCTGTTTTTGCAAAACAATTGACGACGGTGGAGGTTTTCACTTTATGCCATGCAAGATCAAGCATTTTCATTGCGTTTAAAATCGAAAAAAACAGGAAGATCCTTTCCTTTATCAATAGCTACGACGAGCCTTTGCAATGCCAAAGACTTATAATATGCTTTCAAAGAGCTTTTAACTCCCTGATCCATTGGTTGGAGTTTAGATGTGGTATTCGGTGGTAAGAAAACAAGGTCAATGGATTTGAGATTATCGATTGTCGGACGTGCTGGGAAGTTATCTATGATAAGCGCTATTTTCTTCTTCTCTTTTGTAAACTTTGTATCCATTTCTCGTATCCACTATTCGAAAAGTACGCTATCCATCCAACTTTTATTTTGATTTCTGAATCTGCAAGGTAAGTGTTTAACTCCTTTGAAGCAGCGAGGGGATTTTGATTTACCAATGACAAACATTGGTATTTTATCACCCATTGCATTTGCTGCCGCCATTCCAGTCAGGCGAATTTTGCTGTGTTTCCCCCTGTGCAAGACTCAGATCTAAGATTGAATGACTTATTAGGCTGCATACGAAAAAAATAACCCAAATTCATCTGCATAATACTTGGAAGTCCAATGCGAGCCGGAAAATCCTTCTGATAAGTATGCAGTTTGTTTAAAAACTAGTAATGGAACTACAGTTGGACAATTGAAAAAAGGAAAGTCAGGGCGTTTCGCAAAGACCATATTTTATTTCTTACGAAGTCATTCTCAAGCGAGTTGCACAGCTAAAGTAACTGGAAAAAGATTCAACCTTGGCGATGGCGAGGGTTTGCAATCTCTTACATTTTACAATTTACAGGAGAAAAAAAGCTTTTGTCAACTTTGGAAGAACCATTTATATTATTGAAAGAAAAGTAGTCACTTTTTACTGAGATTGTTTTCATTTTTCCTCTGAAGTTCGAGTTATCGGAGGCATGCTCATATTACCCTTTGCTATTGCCCAGTTAGGTACAAATCATTCATTAAAATGAAATTTGGCCAGAAAATAAACTAACAAAAGAGTAAAACTTAACATATCAATGTCTTTTATTTATTGTCACAGGGTAAGCAGCTGTGGCACTTAGAAGTACGCAGTTTTTTAGCTTTTCTACATGAGCACGAATTGTTTGGGCGAGCTGTCTTACAGTTGCACAGCTTGTAGCCTTGCTCACCAGATAACGATGACTTTCCCGCGCATTCTCGTAGTGATATATCAGTTGAAGAGACGACAGCAATATCGACGATTCCTGCTGTGCTAGTTGTGAATTGATCCCGGTTATGCAAAAAAATCTTATTTTCTCATTAATCTTATCACTTCATTTTATACAAAAGAATAACAGGTTAATAATTAACACTTCCCAAAAACGAATGGTTATTATGTAAAAAAACCGGTGAAAGTAACGAACCTCATGATATTTGTTACATTTACCAACTTTTAATGGGAACTATAGAAAACGACCGGTTATTATTAAAAATTACCCAAAGAGAAACCAATTTTTAGTTATTACGCATAATAACCAGGGAATATGCATAATTCCAAATTTATCATATTCCCCGTAACATATATATTACCAGCCTGTAAACTTATTATTAACAGAAAATACACCTATCTATCTATCTATCTATCTAACATCAAGCTGTCAGAGTTGAGAAAGTTCAATGAAAAGCACAATCTCCAACTTCCTCCATCTGGTTTTTCTTATTACATTGACATATCATTTTTTTTTATCTAAGTGCTTATCCGTTCATCAGTTGCAGATTTTCCCTTCAAATGTCCGATTTCCATTCTCAGTGGGAATTAAAATTTGATTCATTTTCGATTTCATGTTGATGATGATGAAGATAAGTAACGATCAAATAATATCACTTAAACTCGTTATTTACGTACAAGAAAGAACTAAGCACAACTGAACTTCTTCCATTATGTATCAGCATTTCAAGATGGGAACATCTTTTGTTTTAAAGTTGCTTTTGTCAATGATTATAGGAAATGGTAAGATAAGCTTTATGTTTCAGAAATACCTTACAAGAATGTGGAAATTTTTATCGTTATGATCCTGAAAATAAAGGCTCTAAAATATCCGAAACATTCTAGGTAAAACATGACTTTACAATCCAAGTTTTATAATATGTTCAATCAGGTTTGTTGATCCTAGATGCAAACTCGTTTTTGCTATAATATCAAAGCATGGAAACATTCAACAACTAAGTGACCATATTTGCACAAGGAAAATTCCACGTATCCCTTAAAATGAAAATTACTTTACGTTTTCAAATTCCCCAAAACGGCAGTAAGAGAGAGAGAGAGAGATGGAATAAATAACTAAAGTGAACCATTTTGCATGGGTAACGAAGATGATTTAACAAGTTTTCTTTCCTTTTTTTTAGATTTTCTTGTTGTTGTTATATCAACATATGATGGTAATGACACTGTGAGTTGTGGTCGTTTGATTTTACCATGTGCAAGCTTTGAGGATGCAATAAAAATGGCTCAATCTGGCGATACCATAATGTTTGATAACATCAATACTGGTGAGCCTTTCTTTATTGATGATTCAACCATAACTAAATCAGTGGCTGTCTCAGCTGTTAGCGAAAGTCGAAATCCTCCTTCAAGGTTCAGTTAAAGTGACCATATCCAGCTGAAATTTTCAACATATCACATATAAAGTTTGTAACGATCAGTAATCGTGGATCAATATACTTTTCTAATGTATCGTCATTACATTTAAAGAATGCAACATTCCAAAGTATTGTGTCCGCAGAACTGAAATTTTACCAAGTGGATATATTAACAATAGAGCTTTGCCATTTTTTCCAAGCTCCGGCAAAAATTACCTATACCCACACTTTAATTATCAAAACGTCAATGTTTTCCGGTAGTAAAAGTAGCAGTGGTGGTGCACTATACTTATTTAAAAGTAAATATGCCCATTTATTTTACTATGTTTTCCACCACAATACTGCAAGCTTGGGCGGTGCTATATATTCATACGGACCATTAGATATCATGAGGTCGGATTTCATCGACAATTATGGAACTTCTGGAGGTGCAATTCATTTCCAAAGAAGATGGCTTAAAGACGACAAATTAGTTTTGTCTAGAGTTCATATAAGAAGTGGATCAAAATTATCTGGAAACTTAGTCACTGCTGCAGGAACTGTGGAAATTTTTTATTGTTTTCTATCACTTGACTTAGTGGACAATGCTAAGACCTCTGCTGCACAAGTACTGGATTTAAACATTCCCCTGATGTTTCTTCCTGCAAATAATGTAACAGTTCAATGCCCAACAGGTTTTCGAGCAACTTATTATCATAAAAAGGGTTATTATGCAAGAGCTGATATAAAATCTGTAGACTGCAAGAGATGTGAAAAAGGCACGTACAGCCTTCAAAGGTGATTGCTCACAATAATGTTTGGCGACACTGGCGTTTTTTACCATAAACACTCAAACTTTAACTGCTATCCATGCCCAACTGGTGCATGCAATTTGTAAACACAGTATAGTTAGTCGACATCAGTTTTGGGGTTACAGAAAATCAATGCATGAATTGAAATTTTTACCATGTCCAGCATCATACTGTTGCAGTTCAAAATCAAACAAATGTAAATTTCATAATACATGCAACTATTTTCGTGAGGGACCGCTATGTGGTACATGCCAGAAGGGTTATGTTTTAAATTATTTTGGACAGAACTGCATGAAAAACAATAGTTGTGTTATATCATTGTTTTGGATAGTTGCAGTCTTCTATGCCATTCTGTACACTGCCATGGCTGCATATTTTCAAGAACTATCAGCTTTTATCAGAACACTGTTTTCAAACTATTTTTCGTTCCGAACTAAATTATTTCATTGCTGTAAGCAAAACAGTGATCGCGAAAGTATCAACGATACAAATACAGAAACTGATTATTATGAATTTCCTGGTGAAGCAACACTTGATACAGCTATTTCTCTGCCAAATCAAGACCAAGACCGTAAATCTACCATTGGCGAAGTGAGAGTTCTTTTGTTTTTCTTCTATCAAGTCGAATTTCTTTTACAGGTTAGCTCCACTGATAAGTCAAAGGACGGTTTTTTGCAAAACCTTCACGAACTAATATCAGCAACTTTTAACTTTCATATATTCACAACAAACCTCACCAAACTTTGTCCACTTATACACTTGACTGCTTCGATGAAGGAAGTTGTTACATTGGCATTAATCATCCCGATGTTTTGCATTCTTTTGATCCTTTTTACAGAAGTCAAAGCCATCAGGTTATGGATAACTACGAAAGAAAGTCAAACAGAGTTGAACCACTATGATACCCTTAAAAATAGACTAACCTCATATCGATTACGAATAAAAGTGTGTTTTATACAGTTGATTTTGCTTAATTATACTGCAATTTCAAGTGCTTCCTTTCGACTTCTTAATTGTGTTCAGATAGGCGACAAGTCGGTCCTTTACACTGATGGAGCTGTTACTTGCTACACACCTTTGCAGTATGTCACTATCGTGTTTGTGGCTATATGGATCGTACCATTTGCTCTTGTTCTACATCTGTCCACAATCATGCTTAGGAGAGGTGAAATCAATGTACAACAGTTCTGCATCTGTTTGGTATTTTCACCTCTTTGTTTATTATGGTATCTTAAAATGAAATTTTCAAAGAGACCAGATGCTGATGGAAATTTTGTTTGTCACGAAGGTGAAGTTGTTCTTGATAATTTACAAGGTCCTTATCGTTCTAGTTACCACACTGGATCATCCAGCAATCCCCACTGGGAATTGGATATCATCATTCGACGTCTTATAGTATAGGCAGTGTCGACATTTTTCATCAATCCAATACAAAAGTTATTTGTTATGTTTCCAATATTGATTGTTTTCTGGTTTCACAGTGCACATGTTTTACCATATCAAACAAAATGGATCAATTCACTGGAGCTAATTGTTTTATCGCTACTCCTGTTCTTCAATGGGACTAATTTGTTTTGGTCGTTCGATTATATGGTGGACTTGTCTGGCTTACCAGGAATTAAATTGATCGGGATAATTTTTGCATGGTTAGAGGATATTGTGTTGTCCATTCCAATTATCTTGCTTCTTTTAATTTTAGTGTTTATGCTGTTTAAAGGATTTATAAACTTTATTCGTTATTTGCTTCGAAAAAAGAGAGATTGATTCAATATGTTATTTTCCTAACATTTTTCCTGTAAAAGTTTGCACTCTCCTGAAAACATGATCGATTTCCATTCAGCGTAGATCTCAGCGCAGACGAAAAAATCTTTTTGCTTGAAGCTCATCTATTAATAAAAACAAAGGAGATTATAGTATTGGAAATATCAAGTGAACTTCCAAAGTAGTTGATATATATTGCATAATAATTGATTTTTTTGACATTTTGTTTTTGATTATTATATATTTCCCCATAGGGCGCAATATATGTTAAAACCGCCAGTTTCCTTCTTCTCCTTCTTCTTCTCCGTTCACTGTTATAGCCGCGGTTCAGAATGGAATTTTCGCCTAGCCACCAAAGTAGATAAGAACAGAGGCTAGTCTACAGTCAAGTAGCACGCCATGTTTTTTCAGTCAGTGCGAATGGGCTGTAGAATATTTTTGTTTTTTCCACTAGCTTTTAAAATGATTCAAGAGAATTCAACGTTAAATGATGGAAGTAAATCGTTTTAGTTCACTATTGACTTAATAGGTTTCGTAAAAACTTTTGAAGAAACGTGTAGAAAACAGAAAAATATTGTTTTGTTTTTGTTTTGTTGATGACAAAAATGCTATGTGTATGATGATGATTGGTAATTAAATGCTTGGAACATTGAAGCTGCGATTTCAGTGCAAAGGCGAAAATTCATTATCAATACAGGCTGAATATTTATTTTTATTTTACGTCCTGATATAGTGAACTGAAAACACACATATGATGAACCGTGAGTTGGGGCGAGCAGATTCAATTCTGTGGGGCGAGATTCAACATGCCAAAATCAAGCTACATCTGGTCAGTAATTCAAATACATTACATTTTTTAAAACTAAACCAAGTTATACAACACAAAAAAGATTTAAAGCAATCAAAACATTCATTAATGATTACCATTTAAGAGACTCACTCTGGCTATTAAAATGTCACGATCCATCAATCTCGTTATGTACGGGCTTCAAATGTTTTGACGTCAAAATAGCCCCGCTGAACAAAACGCGTTTTCCAAAATGGGAATGTTGTTTTAGTTTCTCTGTGAGAAAAATGTATGTATAAATTTCATTCCGGTTCGTTAGATTTTGATATACGATGGTAAAAGTTGTTATAAGAAATAGTTTAAAATTTTAGGTTTTGACAACAGGTTTGTATAGAATTTCATAAATGGTCAGCAGTTTTTTTGGTGTGAATCACAACTACACCACACGCGGTTGCTTGAAAATGAAAGTGAATGCCTGGTTTCTACATTGCAAATCGGTTAAGTTGAGCCTATTAGGATGAGTTCTAGTCATCATAGTCAGAGATTTCAAATCATGTGACAAAAAGTTGTAGATTGCATTTTAAATGAAATATTGTCAGACAAGTATTAATTCAATATTAACATCGGAAGCAAAAAGAAATATACGACGCACAATATCATTTTTTGTTATTTTATTTTTTTCCTTTGCAACAATGAAACTGCTTTCTCTCCAGATTTATTGTCCAATAATTCTTTTGTGCATATTTAATGGTTGTGCACTCAAGATGAAATTTTGCGCTGCAACTATCACACACGATCCAGCGACTTTCACACTCGTCGTCCCATTTTTGATCACATTTTTTGCAGACCCATTCCTCTTCCGTTTTACTTTTCAAATCGTTGGGTTAAAGGGCTCTTCCCGGAATTATAATCATTAACGGGGGCCACTGAAGAAGATTTTCCATCTCCTCGAATTCATTGTGTCCGGTGGTGAATCTTTTAAACTGAGTACCAATGGGAGTTGATGGAGTGTAAACGGTGTGCACTTTTTAATCTTTGCACAAAACCCTTTACAAAGTAATTGCACAGTCATCAATTCTCTCCATCGTTCTCTCCATCATTGCGTAAGACCCGCCGATAAGCTTTGTAGGTGCGCTGGGTTGGATGGAAAGGTGTTTTAGAGGGCGACATTGCTCAGTGAAAACCGTCTTTAAAAAATAAATTTTGCGCACAGTGATCAATCATCTCCTTCAGTTTGTTTCACTATATAGCTTCCGCCCACGCACCCCAAAATACGACCCGCGCATTAGTAGCTTTTATAAACACGCTTGTGAAAGAGCGAAAGGTGGCTGGGCGGAGGGTGGACATCACTTCATGGAAACCGTCTTTGAGAAATCCTAATTGGTGGTATAAAAATAAACGTGCACGGCTTATTTAGATAGATAGATAGATAGATAGATAGATATTCTTTATTTATAGTCGATGATTTACAAAATGTAAAATAAGTTAAAACATACTAATAAAATAAGTTATATATACTAATAAAATAAAATAAAATACCATTTCTCTTATAGAGTCAAGCAATGTAGTGAGAATAGTCTCGTGAATGATTCTACAAGAGAATATGGTTAGTCTATTAAGACTAGAAAAAATTATATAAAGCCTGAATTAACTAGCACAGATCCTGCATTTACATTGGAGATCATTTTGTTGGCTCAAGGCACTACAGAATTTGTGTAAAGACGTTGCCGACTTAATTTCGGTTGGAAGGGGGTACCACAATTGTGAAGCAATATATCCAAAAGCCTGCAGCCCATACGAAGTCTTTTAACTCGTGTTGGGATTTGAAGAGCTCAAAGGCAATTTACATTCGGCATTTGTAAAAATATAAAAAAAATTTTATTGTAGAGTGTAGTATAGATACATCTTGGTTCAGATATGCGATGTCGTTGTTTTGAAATTTCGAATTATTTTGTTGAATGTTGTGGTCTGGATAATGGTGCTGTTGAATCTCACCACCCCACTGAGTTGAATCTCACCCCAACTCACGGTATATACAGCTATAAAAGGAAACCTTTTTGTGGAGAGCAACCAGTTCAACCAGTTAATTCAGAAAGTACATTAAAAAAACAGCAAGTAAAAATGTGATGTCGCATATGCAATAAGAACGTCAGAAAACCAATTGCGTATAATATTTTAGCAGACAAGATTGAGACACAATTAAATTAACTGAAAGAATCTGTGGTCGAAAAATGTTCTTCCCTAGATAGTCATTTAATCTGACAACAGAAACATAATTTACTATGGATTAATTCCATGATCACCTATACTGTTTTGATACTGTATATATATGATATTTTAATAAAAATTGGTATACTGTCAATTTTCCTTACACAAACAACAAACGTATATAAATTAAAGCATAATCCAACAAACAATCTGTAAATTAAATAAAGCCAGAACACGAACGTCTACTTTCAGCTTTGTAGTGATTTGGTTATGTATGTGTAGTCTATTTTCATTACCGAAATCTGTTTTTTTTTCATGTGGGATTTACAATGGTCATTTTTATCAAATTATATAATAAATAATGGGTGTGCACATATTTTTTTGAACAGAGATGTTTACTCCGAATACTTGAATTTAATTTAATAAATTGTCACTTCTGTCCAAATTTGAAGTGCTAATTTGAAGTGCTTTTGATAGTTATTATATTTGCTTATTCATTTATTTAAAATTTAAAAACGTAAAAATACAAGACTTTAAGTTTCGCATATCACAATCATCAGATGTATAAAATTTTATACATCTATATTTTATACATCTGATGATTGTGATATGCATGAAACTTAAAGTCACGTATTTTTATGTTTTTAAATTTTTAATAAATGAATAATTTACTTGAACTCTACCAACTGGTATTGAGTTCTTTGCCAATATCTTTCTTATGGTTATAGTTACTTGCTTATATGTCTAACTCAAAGTATTCTTTTCTTCTTTTGTAAATCTGTATACAAATTTGATTGTAGTATAATGTTGTAAGATAGTTTTATCTGAGTTACAAAAAGCAAGTGCAAGTGTCTTCTGTTGAATTACATTGTTTTGTCGTGATTTTATGGTATAAAGGATGTCAAGCTTCTGCAACAATCATATGTCATATGATTTATTATATGTTTATTATGCTTATCTATGTATTAATCGCCTTACACATTGGTGCGGTTGTTGATATTTAGTTGTTTAAGGGAAAGTATTACTCAGCAAAATTTATAAGAGAAACCTTATAATTTGACCATGAACATCTTCAGTTCTTAATAAGTTCAAAATAACCTCTTTTGTGGTATTAAATTCAATTCCACCCTGATTAGTAAGGACAACATTTGTATCTGAGTATGACATTGATGGTAGTTATTGTTATTACTTATTGATACATTTTTCTTATGGTTATCAATGTACACACAATAATTGACAAAAGTTTCGCAACTTTGGGGAAATATATAGTCGCATTTTTGCGAATCTTGTTGTTTTAAAGAAGACATCTTACATCGTTGGAAATTTCAGCAGTTTTTAATTATGCGTATTTAAGAAATGTGACGTAAGGACGAGAATACTTTTATGAGTGTTAACTCAAATATTTAACAAAAATATTTAACAAAAGTTGTTTCCTTCTTTAAGCTAAGTGGACACTTTTAAGCGAAAGAATTAATTCCTCAAAAAAAAAAAAGGAAAAAGCAAATTTTTCTGTCGCCAAAAAATATTTTGCAAACACCTGTTGTAGTATGTCCACTTTTAAAAGGATTTATTTTTGAAATCTTTTCTTTTACGCTTCGATCATGAATAGTGAGGACGAAATGTTATGTGCTCTTACTTTGATACTCACGAGGAAAAGAAAAAGACAACACAAAGTTCGAGTTCAACAAATTTACAGAGAAAGGATTGAATACGGTGTTTATTTCCAAGCTCTTTTTCAAAATTTGCCCACGCATTTTCGTCAATGGTTCTATCCTTATACATAAAAAAAAGTTCCGTACAAATTTCTTCCGCAAACAATTTCTTCCCTTAAGGTAGTCTGTTATTTCCCGAACAGTTTTTGGGAGTTCGTTAAAAATCGTTGCTTGGTCTTGAAATGTTTTATTTTCTGTTGGTGCAATTTTTGGTCCATTCTGACTGGCTCGTGTTGTACTTAACAGTTTCGATTGGCAGATTATGATGGTCATAACCTATTATAATAAAGTGCTTGGAAAAACATATCTAAATGTTGTGTAGTCAGTATACTCTTTCACAGGTAACCTGAGTTTTAGAACACTTTCTTCTTTCACACACAGCGACTAAAGACGTAACCAACAGTGCAGGTTTGTAAACGTTGCAATCGTCTTTGAAGATACATTGGAAGTGGCGAAAAAACAATGCAATAGTTATGGTTCAATTTTGATAACTTCTAGTTTTAAAAGGTGTAAACCTCTTAAGTAATTTGAGAATGCGTAAAATTCCGTAACATGAAGTTAGTG
This sequence comes from Turritopsis dohrnii, assembly GCA_027922465.2. Classification (NCBI taxonomy): domain Eukaryota; kingdom Metazoa; phylum Cnidaria; class Hydrozoa; order Anthoathecata; family Oceaniidae; genus Turritopsis; species Turritopsis dohrnii. The sequence continues at coordinate 632,328 of BQMF02000048.1, read as the reverse complement.
TGTTATTGAAGTGTTCACTCCATGTTAGTTTCTCATCAAAGTGGACTCCCAGTAATTTTACAGTAATTTTGTTCCCCTACAGAATAAATAAGCTGAATCTGACTTAAGATGAAGTTCTGATAAGTCACAAATAAGGACAAATTTGGAAACTCGTTCCTTTAAATCTAAAGTCCGCAAAGTCAACTTCCTCTTTTAATACCGCAATCAAGTCTTGGAAATGTACATCATGTCCATGTAGACTTTGCAAAGACTTTGTCCCAGGTCTAATATATTTACAACAATTTTAGATCTTTTATTTATTTATTGCCCCCGCAGCGAGCGTAAGCGAGCGAGGAGGCATAGTAGTTTCACGAGATAGGCGAATGTCAGTTTCCGATTTTGTTCTTCATCATCATCATCATCATCATCATCCTCCAACTTTCGTGTTGACGTTACACGGTGGAATACAATTATTAGCTGACTTAGCTTTTTTTTCCGTTTCAAAGCATGGTACTGTAAGTGGGAGACAGAATGTTTTTCTCTTTCCTAATTTATTATTATATTATACTATGTTATTTAGGAAGATCGTATGCTAAAATTGCTTAGACATTTTCGTGTTACTTTTGTGTTGTTTTAGTGAAGTGAGCGACAAGGATTTTGAAGCCCAGCTTGATATCCGAAATTTTGCCAACCATACATTTTATTTTTGTATATATTTTAACTCTAAATTTTTCTTTCAATAATTTTGTTTAATGCACTGATTTTTGGCGGATTTTTTGGATTTCTGTGTATACAAGAAAGCCATGTTACAAATTTTCGTTCTTCGTGTTTTTCTTCTTTGACTGTCTTCCAAACCTAGTGTGGTCATGATCAATATAACCTATATATATATTTTTCTTGGTTTTTTTATGTAAACTTTGGCTATTTTTTGTTTTAAATCAAAGTTTGAAACGCAATGGATTTTTCGCTTTAATTTTTTTTTTGAAAAAGTTTTTTTTTTTTGGCTCTTACAGAATGTTTTTAACAAATCTTATTTTAATTATAAAAATTATAAAATATGTATCCATGGTTTCAATTCACACATTTCTCTGTAGCAAATACTTTCTAATATTACTTGTTAAGCCTTATTTACACTTTTTGAAAGGTATATTAGCATCAGTGTAACTTAGACCTAAGAGATAACAAAAAGTAACAAAGTTTTGTGCATATTTTCATCTGTTTAAGTGTAGATCTATTTGGTTTGCATATTGCAAGTTGGTTTTGAAATGCCAAAGACTGATTTTGTCGAAATATTTAAGCATGTAACTTTGCCTCATATCAGGTCCCAAATCAACCCAAACATTTTTTTTTCGGCCAAAAACTTGTTTTTGTTTCCGCTGTTAATGTATAGCTTGCTGTCTGTATAAATTGGAACGCTTGAGCGCGGGGGCATTTTTAGCTAAAGCTACATGCTAGTTTATTTTATTTATTTTACTGTCGATGTAAATTAGTTTTTAAATGTAAACTAGGTAAAATCGACGTTAAATAAATCAAAATGAAATGAAATGGAAGTCGGACCGATTTTTACGGACCTTTGAGAGTCCGGCTTAACGGGGTTGTACTGTATACACATGCACGTTCAATGAATTTTCATTTTTCAATAAAACTTCATTCCAGGGTTCCTTCACAGCATCTTTGCCAAAGAACTTGTAGCATGTACGTATACAAGATGTCAACACTCTGTCAGATCCACAAGAGCACGTCATATCAATATTTCATTATATTCAGTGAACAAAAAATAATGAAGACGAGCAAGAAAGGAAATATTTGGAATGGCTGGAAATGGCCCTTCCTCAATTTCTGTTTAAACGTTGAATTGTGGCCGAGTTTCATATCTAACCTCATTTTTATGCGATTCATTGCTCACCGATTTCATTACTTTATAACTTAATGGCAGTCTCTATCATTCCGAATACCCATTCCAAAATTTAGAAGCAGTTTAAATATTAAACACGATAACTCGACCACAATGCAGCGTTTAAAGGAATGTTTCAGGAATGCTCATTTTACATGTTTCCGTACATTCACATCGTTGTGAATCCAAACACCGTAAACTGATTAAGCGCCCAGGACTCAATTAAGTGCTCCGTTCGATTAAGCGCCCAGCCAGGTTTGGAGGAAAATTTGTAATAACCGCCCAGGTTCCCATTAAACGCCCAGGTTCAAAACTGAAACTGGGTGCTTATCCAGCAAAAACATAATATTGAGAAAAAACATGGTTTTTAGTTGCACATATATTTCAGCATAATGAAGGAAACTTGGCACGGCAATGAATTAGAAGTTGGAGGTGGTTGTTGTGGGGAGGTTTTCTTATGAGAGTTTGACTGTAACCGGACCAAAGTTTAGTGGTCGTTGATGGGAGGTGGTTATTGCGCAGAGATGGTCGCTATTGGAGGTTGCACTGTAATTCGACACGGCGAATTTTTGGCCACGTCTATGTTGCGTTTATACACCGTGTTATGACCTCGTTTTAAACATCTTCATTTCTTTTATTCATCTCATTGGAGAATTGAAAGAATTGTTGCTAAGCGATAACTCAATGGGCAAATATGATAAAAAGATAACTGCGAAGGAGTGCATTTCAAAATATGCACAATAATTCAATAAAAATTTATCGCAGTGATTTTTGACGATTTTGCGCACCTCCCTGGGAAAGCAAAATAATAGTATGCAGAGAAACAGGGCATAACTTGATAACTGGGCGTTAATGTTTAAGCAAGACCGTCTTATGCGTGAAACAGGACTTCAGTTTAGCGCAGATGGCCGATTAATCTCCCTGGACCCTTTTAATTGTTTTTGAACTTTTATGGTGGGCGCTTGATTGAGTCGTGGGCGGTTAATAAAAAAATCACTAAAATCACTATTACAATTTATCTTTTCACTGAATATCTTTTTTCGTTTTGATACAAAGGAACACTAATCAAAAAGGTGTAATTCCTGTTCTTCACCATCTTCATCTAAAAGTCCGACGTTGCGAGGGCGATATCGTCTTCTTCGATTTGGTCACTCGTAAACGGATTTTCATCGGGTTCAAATAAAATAGAAAGCTCGATAAATACTCTCTCACTCGGGAGTGTGCTGTATTATGAGGTTGTATAAAGTGTTGGCGAATTTATGTTGAAAATTGTCGTTTCATTCGACAAGTCTGCTGCATTAATTCATTATGCCGCATTAAATTTAATTTTCACTTTATACAGTCAAATTTTTTGCGCATTTAATAATGAGTTTAATTCAACACACACAACAACACACACGCGGTTCACATGCAACCGTATATCCATAAAGACACTGATCGTCATGATGAGCATTATTACTGAACTAGTGATTATATTTCTACAAAGATTCACTCCTTCGCAGTAATTATTCGACAAATTTACCCATATTAGCGATTGCTCAATGGTGGTTTCCGGAGTCTATAGCAAAACAAGAACACAGTGCGACAGCAACGCGGTGTTTAAAATGAGAAAGGTCTATTGTGGGATTTTCTTGAGTTGTAACAGAAATGACGTCATCCAGATGGAGGTAGGAAATGGCGACATGCTGCTCAAAAAAATAAGAGCTCAATGATATCCTGCATGCACGAACCTGAAAATACAGATGAAGACATGTTTGCATTATATTACAGATTTTTTTATAGATATAAAGCTTTCTACAACAAAATATAACAGATGAAAAAATCTTTCAATATTACGTTAGAATCAATCTTAGAACACAGAGTCCCTTGCAATCGTAGCGTCATAAAAAAGACGAGGGATCGTGTCTCCAGGTTGTTCCATAAGGTTTTTAAAACAAATCAAATGATTCACGAATGATTTTCGTGAGATAGTCACATGACACCGACATTTAAAAGGATAAACGTGCTTTCTTCAGCCGCTTCCATCTTTCCCTAAAAAACCCTCACCAACACAGACTAACAGCTATTCATTTCGCAACAGGGTTGCCAGACTAGCGTTTTCTGAAAAAACGTTTGCAATAAACATCTTTTCTTCTGAAATATGCATGAAATAGCGAAACAAACACGACGACCTCTCTTTCTCTCACTGACCCAGACAAACTTCATCTGGTTACCGTATACTATCATGGTCGATCTATCTTTAGACTTCAGGAAATGGTTAGAAACTTACATAAATAGTAAAAACTTGCAGACAAATAAATGACGCGAACAAATAAGTGCGTAGCTAATTTCCCATCTACAGAAATTCTCTCCATTTCGCTCTCCTCTAATATCTGGTAAGTTTTCTTATGTTCTCCACCATTTGGTTTTTGAGCATAACAATAAATCTACAGCCGGCAAAGAACCTTCCAGTGGGCAAATTTGTTGAAAAATCACTGCGAAGAAGTGTATTTCCATAGAAACATACACACTATTTCAATGAAAATGCCCTTCATCGCAGTGATTTTTCGACGATCTTGCCCACCAGGTTTGTGACATACTTTAGCTATTTGAACAGAATAAAAATACTATCTCTTATACAACGCATCTGCGTAACACTTAAAGCCAAGACAATTTGCAACCAATAGAATCACTCCAACAATCTTCATGGCATCTGCTTAATGTGCTAGAACGTCTCTAAAAGGTCCAGTTGTTATCACAACATATTTGAAATTACAACCAGTGCACCATGTTGAAGTATTGAACAGCAGAAGCCAATCAGTAATTTCGAAAAAGAGTTAAACTCCATTGATTGGTTGGTCAGAGAAATCGAACGACAGACGAAGTTTTGACTGAAAAGCAACTTTGTGGCAAGCGGTATATACCTCGCACCATCTCTAAAACCCCAGTTACACTTGGCCCGAGATTTTCAAAAACTCCTCATACGCATCATCATATTGGTCTTCATCAAGCCTAAAGAAATTTAACTGACTTTAAAAATCCTGCCATCTCCATGAGCTAAATCGCAAGGTTGACATGCACATCATTATTTACTAAGGCATTCTTTAAGTCCTGTTTCCATTCCAAAGTAAATAAAATTATTAGTGCATAATCAATAGAACTGGAATTGTCCAAGAGCAATAATAAACGTAGATCTTTTGCCTTGTTTAATTAAAGTCAACCGACCTGCGATTAGCATACAGCATTACTTTCCCCTAGTATGTTTAGGAATTTATAAATACAGGTCTTCAGATGATCACTCCCATCATCATCATTATACAACTTTCCATGGTTTCACAAGTTGACGGATACTACCCTATCCTCAGCTCTATCCTTTCTGACTCCTTCTCTCCAAGTATTCTGACGCCTATCCTTTCTGACTCTTTCTCTCCAAGTCTTCCGACGCCTATCCTTTCTGACTCTTTCTCTCCAAGTCTTCTGACGCCTATCCTTTCTGACTCCTTCTTTCCAAGTCTTCTGACGCCTATCCTTTCTGACTCTTTCTCTCCAAGTCTTCTGACGCCAGTGCCTTTCTAAACCTTCATCAACTGTAATATCTCTGCATTTACTATGTAGAATATCTAGAGTAAATCTCTATGGTTGTCTGATGACATCTGTCACACTTCCCTATCCTTAGCTTTTTCCTATCTGACTTTTCGCCCAAATCTTTCCGAACTACTTCACTCCCAAGTCTTGTGAGGCCGACCCATTCCCAACCTTTCATAAACTGAAATATCCCTGCATTTACTAGGTCAACTTTCACTCATTCCATATGACGAAATCATCACAGTCTCTAATGTTGTGTACATTCTCTTAAGCTATATATCACTGAAATCTGTTCCTCAAGTCCAAAAGAGCTATTCAATCACTTAAGCTAACCCACACATGCACCCTATCATCCTGACGTAATTTCTTTCCAAACACTTAACCTCTTCTTTCTAAACTGGCAGGTCTCACTACAAAACAACAACACAGCATACACAAGTGTCTGAAAAAACTTTCCCTTCAACTACTCTTCAATAAAACAAAAGTAACAACTCCCAGAACTTACTCCAGCGTTCAGCCTTCTTTAACCAATTCTCCATCTTCCTTAATGCCGTATGCCTGTCTATCAGAACAGCAGGACTATACACAGGACCTACTTGTGATACACTATAGCCAATACTCGTAATTTCTAACACTCTTCTAGCCTTCTCTTAGGTCTCTTTCTGCCTTACCACACATTACACTACGCATTCTCCAAGAATGCTATCCACATTACTGTTCCACTATGTTATCTCCTTAGGTGGATGGACCTTCATTCCAGCCACAAGTTCTTCCTGCTGCATTTTCAGAACCTTTCCATAACCTCCAACAGATGTTGAGGTCTACAGTGCAATTTCTTTTTACATTACTTTCATACAGTTTTCAGGAAAGTCTTTCGCCGTGTAATAAACGTCTTCTTATACCACTTTTCATTTTTTTTAACCTTTAACCTTAAAGCATGTTCCTTTCCTTCAGGTTAACTTCATAACTAGATACAACCTTCACATTCTTTTGGAAAATCACTTTTGGTTCTACCAGGCTCATCACTGACTAAAATGGTCATCTTGCATCCTAAAGGAACGTATCAACTACTATGACCCACTAACATGACTGGACAAAACTCAAGGTTGTTTTTCTTTCCTTCTTTTCTCCATACCTACATCCCTATCCTTCATGTAAACTATCAAAGTTATCTCCACTTCTTCCAACATGACCATTAAAATCTCCATCACTGAAATTCTTTCTGCTTGATTAAGTTATCATAGAACAAGTCTTCTCTTCATCTAAACTGACCGGCCAAGAAAACTCCAACCCTCATAAAAAGAAGAAGAAGATCAAATGTTTGTGAACTTACCCATCTGATGTGTCAAAATACGACTTGTATAAATCGCTATCATCACCAGCATAATACTCGTCCCAATCTGAAAAGAGAAAAGCTCCTGTGTTAAAGGGTTCCATCATGCAATGCTTTCGCCTTTATAAGTAACGGTTGCAAGATAGTATGTGCTTGAAATCTCCTGAATGCTGATAACAAATAAAAACAAAAACTAAAATTTTCAACACTGTGAACAAAATTTGAAAGAATTTAAAATATAAAAGAACATTTGACAATTAACTGTCATCCTCTTGCTAAAAACAACACAAAAACTGTATTGGATACAACTGGGTCATAAAACTACTATGCCAAACTCCAGGGGATTTCAATAACAAGTCATTATTTTAGTTATTTATAACGTTATAATCTTTATAACGTTGTTCTTTTTAAAGTAACGTTACTTTAACAATTTTTATTCGATTTCTGCGAAAGCAAGAAAGCTATTACAACCGGCTTTGGTTTTTCTTTTTCATACTGTCCAAGCCTAGCGGTTTTTTGAAATTTCGTGCATGCATTTACATGAAGCCAAAGCACCGTGCATTGCATGTCAGCGAAAGATTTACAAAAGTTTCTTTGATCAATATTAAATGGATTTTAAAGAAGATATACATATTTTAAGGTGAAAACAGAAAACATATAGAAGAAACTTATAATTATCTTGGACTCTGATCATTCTTTTCTAACTAAAAAAGAAGTTCTCAACGGTTTGGAAACAGAAAAGTCGAAAGAGCTATATATATTTATATCTTTACTGACGTGCATGGTTTCCATGGCACAGCTGGTTAGTACAGTCAACTGTTAACCAAAGGGTCGGTGGTTCGACCCCACGTAGATTTTCTGAATTTTTTTCGAATTTTAAAATATGTCATAAAACATTTCGATTTTGGATTTTTGCGAAAGCAAGAAATACATTACAACCGGCTTTGGTTTTTCTCCTCCATTTTTTTTCTTCCTGTCTAAACATAGCGGTTTTTACATTACAGATATACGTGTAGTTCTGTGGCGCAGTTGGCTAGTTACTCGGCTGTTAACCGAAAGGTCGGTGGTTCGAGCCCACTTAAATCGCGTAACATTTTTTGTCGAATTTCATAAATGTCGTAACTTTTTCATTTTTCATGCTTCAACAGATTTTGCAGAAATCTTTCTGCACGTAAGGGCATCTTGTTGTTATTTCTTTTGATCTTTTTAACATTAAAATTTAATTCATATGGAATTTTAGGATTAAAAGAAACATTATATGAAATTTTAGCATTAAACAAAATACTGTAAAAACCCATGATTACATCTTGTTGACCTAACTCAGCCCATGGATTTACTAGACTACCAAACAGGTTTTATTAGGACACAATTGAGATATCTTGGAAATATTTGCCTAAAACTCACCGACAGGCACTGGAAAATTTGTGACAGGATCTTGCTAAAGAAAAATTAAAAGTATGATGAATAAAATATGAGGCAAAAACATAATGGTATCATGATGGCAGACTGACAGTCTTTAATCCTAGATGCAGTTGACACAGAGTGCAGTACACATATTGCTTATTCAAACACCTTAGGGATTAAGTTGTTATTGTTACCCATGAAGCAAAAAATTTTCTCCAATCGGAAACAGTATACTCTGTTTATGCACTATATACCCTCCTAAAACTGACAATTAGCATTTCACACACATAAAAAATAACATTACTGGGACAAATAAACAAATACATATGACTTTTCTTACATCGGGAAATCTTGGCGAGTACTGCAATGAAGTTGGTGTTGATGGCTGGCTGCTCCTTCGGTCCCAGTCCCTACTATGCAGTTTGTATACGCGCCAGATGCCATCTTTCACAGATCTAGAAAAAAACAAAGTTGATATCAAATGCAAAAACTTTGTTTCGCCTATTTATTATTATTGCTCTTTATTGCTCCCCTCTCCCTGTGATCATACCAATTAGTGATCAAAATTTTGTTATTCTATCTGGTCAAATGAGCAAATTACTGCATTATTACTGCCTCATTCTTTCAAGAAAAACAATATTAGAGAATTTCAGCGATAATGATAGCATGACCATCATCATACACTTTCGCACTTCGTTATCCCTCTTTCGAAGTTTTTTTTTTACTTCAGAACTTTGTTCCACCGATGGCTCTGTTGATAATCATGAACTAAATGTCGAAATCCTTTCAATTCCTTTTCTTTCAGTTGCAGACACGTATTGTATCCTTTACAGAAGTCTTTCTATTATTGGCAATCCGGTTAGACCTGGTGTTCGCAACAAATTCATCTGCAGTGCTATAAGGAGTAAGCCTCGGAAACGTGAAACAACATTTTGAAGGTGATGTTATATGAAACAGTTTGTTAATTTTTTGAAAATCTTGATGTGTTCAGGTTTATTTTTGCATTCTTTACTAACATATTTTTGTTACAAGTAAACCAGGGGGTTATACAGGTCAAAAACCAAAGCGAAATGCACTTTTGGGCATCAAAAATTCAGTGCCCAAATTCAAATCTCACTTCTTCATGTTTGAACTTACTTGTTTATTCAATGAAACGTTGATATAAAAGTTTCTCATATTATCTGCATGGATGAAACGATAATTTTTTTCTTAACACACGTGATCAGAATGCGGAGACCGGATGTGTAACAAAAAAGAAGTCTCTTGAGACAAGCTCTATTTAAAAATACACAATAACAGCTAAAAATACAAGTATCTCTTCTCTCCCTTTATCATCCATGCCCTATTCCATCAGTACGAAAATAAATAAGAGTGAAAACGCTGACTATTAAGCTGCACGAAAATTTATATTTGTAGCAAGACGATAAATAGAAATACGAACATAACTTTTAGCGATTTTAGGCCAATATAGTGCCCCAAATCGAAAATTTACAGCGCCCACCATCTAGACCTCCCAGATAGCTGCCATGGTTTGTCTTGCAAGCGAAACTCACGTGTCAACTAGCGCCGCCCAAATTCAAATCCTGTATTAACCCCATGTAAACATTGAGAACAGTTCCTGTATTGTCACAGGTTGTCACTTTTATGAAAATATTGAGACAAAAATGTTATGAATTGCAAAGACACTGGTGACACAAATGAAATTTTAAGGCAATTTACTAATGGGTAAACTTTACAAAAAAATCACTGCAGAGGAGTAAGTTCTTTAAAGGAATACAAAATAAACACAGCAGTTCAACACACTTCATCGTAGTGACTTTATGATGATTTCACCTGCTCCATTACTGATAACTGCTGGTCATCCCCTTCAACCCCTTCCAAGAAAAAAGCAGTGTAAACTGATATTGGAAAATGGAGGCCAGTTTGTCTAGAATACATTGATGTCTGAAGAGAAGCCATGTTTACCCGACACCACCGAAAACTACCTAGAACTTACACTGGTAGCTGTTCAGTTTTCTTCTTGTCAAGATAGAAGTCTCTCACTTTGTTGAACATCTCTTCAACATCTCTTGGTCGATCAACATCAAGTTCTGGACCAACCAACTGCAATCGAAAGTACAATAAAGCATAAATTGCACTGTATTCTAATATTTGTAAGAGGATATTGAAATACCACAGAAAAGGTAACGATTTCCTACCAAACTTAGTTTATAAATTATTTCCATTATACAATTGCATTATTCATGATTCCTGGTCTTAACTGAGTGATGTTTCAGTTTATAATTAACCAGGAAGAGAAACCCCCCAACTTCCCACTCTGACTGCAACAATTGTAGCATCAGCCAATTTCAGAACCATTAGATACAATTTTTTTTTTCTGTACCAGTAATCAACTTGAAAATGAGATCATAAAAATGTCTGCTGAAATTTACATCTAAATCTACAGGTAAGGAAGCTTCACAAACAGGTTTCAAATTAGGGCAAACAAAATTACATTGAGAAAACATACAACATTTGATGATCAGTTCTGATCATCAATGCAAAATTTAGTACACAAGAAAATATAACATAATACATCTCAAAGTTTGCAAATATAACGACATATCCCAAAAATCATGAAATGTGACCGTCCATGGGAAAAAAAGTACATTTCATTTTACCGGTAAAATATACCGGTATATTTACCGCTAAAGATGTAGTATCGATATTTTTACCGGTAAAATTTTCATTATACCGGTAAACTAATTATATTATCGGTAATTACCGGTACACAAATTGATCAATACTTTTATCAGTTTACCGGTAAATCTAAATCCAATTTTATTGGTAAAGTGTGAACTATGGTAGTTTTTAAAACGAGAAAAGAGCTAGCTTTAAGAGCTGTTATGCCTAAGTTATCGTTTATATATGGTGTTATACGTTACCGTAGCGTAATAATTTGAAAATCATTTTACCTCCGGGATACTTAAAAGTCGTCAAAGAATTCACATCGAATGTTCAGTAATCGAATGTTTTTGGATGAATATGCACTGCGCAAAGAAAATAAAATGATCTTCCTAATGTTTTCTCGTGTACATGTTTTTGTAGTAGTATGAAACCAAATTTTAGCATTTAGTTCCCAGGATCTTTCGACTAAAATGTTAATGCTATTGCAGTAAAGGTCTTCGAAAGGTTGTACAAGGAAAATTACGTTGGTTCCATCGCTTCATGCTAACACTCTTATGCTCGACTGTTGTATAACAATGAGATTTGAACGGACAGAGGAACTACCATTTGGAACCTTGCCACAGGTTTTCCGACTGTCCGTCATCAACATTGACTACTGCGAGAAGAGTGCGCACCCACGCAAGCTTTACAGCCAGGACATGGGAGAGTTTTGGAGCCCTGAGCTTTCAGACAATCTTCCACGTAAACCTTATGATGAAAAACTGTAGGAAACAGGTAGTATTAATGTTTAAACGAAGGTGAGTATTTCAAAGGAGAACTTTTGCAACTCGTCAAGCCGACGTTAAAATGTTTTCATTTTGTCTTTTCCCAAATTCACTCTTTATCGGGATATTATCTGAATAAAGTTACAAAAGTGAATAAAGATCACTAAAAACGTTGCGATATGATCGATTCTTTAAGGACACATCTCCACTTGTTGAAGGCGAAATATCTGTTGAATAAAATAAGTCTCAGCTGACTTTCCCTGAGGAAAATAAAAATAAAAGTTTTCATCATGGGATTTACAAAAATAACTTAATAGAATTAGAGCGGACAGTTTTTATTATTGCCAAATTTCGAACAAACTGTTTTATCTCTTATTTTCAACTGAATGAGAACCAGGTAACGAGTTGATTTTGATACACAAACGAATGTTACCTGTAATATACATAAAAAGAGTATAGATTACCAAAGGGCTGTTACAAAAATTTCCCTGTTTATTATAACAATTGAATAACGCAGTCTTTTTAAATGGAAAATTTAAACCTATGAAGAAAAAATCATTAATAAATTTTCGACACATCATCCTTTCTTTTAAAGGGAAATTAAGCCTTTATGAAAAACTTTTTATATTAGCTGCAGAAAGGTCTCATTAATCATCTGTGATCATTAAAAATTATCTTAAATGATAATTATACTCAGTTTTTCGTTATTTAGTATCTAACAACGGACGCCATTGCAGTGCTCTACGATGGAAATTTTGACGTCACAGCGCGATCGCTGTTTTGTAAGGATTACATAAACTACAATATTTTGTTTTCGTTGATGAAAGTTCTTGTGTTCTTTGTGATATAAAACCTTTATTAAAAAGTATTTTGTTTTAGATTTATAGCAGGTATACGTGCGTAAATGAGTTTTTGAACAAATGTGTATATTTTGGATGTATAAAAATTGAAATCTTCAGTATGACTGTTTTTGTTTTTCTTGAATCGCTAACGATAAACTTATTTTACATTTTGCTGTTTCTTGATGTTTAAGATTGTAATGTTGGTGAATGATAAATATCTTTGTGTTGTCTTTATTGTTTTTCTACCATTTCTCGTATCTTTAGAACGTAGGCGTAAAAAACATGTCATCATGTGCTGCCTACGTCTGATGTTTCTGGAAATGAAATTCGCTCTGTGACGTCATGATATTTATAACGAAAGCTGTAATGGCGATTTAACTAAGTTGTTTTTTTAGCAGTTTTTTTCATTTGGAATACCTTTTATACATAAAAAGGTGTTCCTCTAGGATGAATGAAGTATTTCATGTTCAAAATCAGAAAAGAAATTTTAAGGCTTAAGGCTTAATTTCCCTTTAAAAGATCTTTCAACCGTCTAATTCATGAGCAGGTGATTTGTTTTGTTTCAGAGTTTATTGACGTCAATTACTTCATCATGAATAAAAACAAGAAAGAAACATATTTTGAACAACCACCGATTAGGTAATTTATGACTTGACCGGGTCTTAGAAATGGCGGAATTAGTATAAACAAACACTAACATTTTCAAAAACATGTTATCGCTATTGATTAGCCACTTTACCTTACGTCTGAGACGCTACCGGTAAATCACACTAGGTATTTTGTTACATTACATTACGATACCGGTAATTATCGGTAAAGCGGTAAATTTATCGATAAAAAATTATAATTACCGGTAATCGCTAAAGAAATCTTAAGTTACCCGTAAAATTACCGGTAATTTGCGCATATCGGTAAATCGAATGTACTTTTTTTCCCATGGACAGTCACAAATATTGGAAATAATTATGCAAGATGCACTAATTTGCAACCAAAAAGTTTGTTTTTCATTCCTTTTCCTGTCAAAAGATGAATAAAAATGTTACCTTTAGTAGCTTCGTCAATGTGGTAAGCAGTTCTGCATCACCAGAGTCAAGAAGCATTTCGACAAGTTTGAAAACTGTAGATTTGAATAAAGGATTTGGTTTGCCTTTAAGCTAATAATGAAAAGAAAGCATCTCTTCAAAATGATAACATAATCTATCAATCACTTTAAAATATCGAAAAATACTCCAACATCTTCTGGCCACGTGTTTTTTTAATTACATGCATATGTCTGAACTTTCAACTATCAAAGAAGTAAGACCTTATTGTGAGTGAATCAATACTTCACTTTTCTTTTGATATTGTACACTGAAATCTTGTGATTTTATTTTCCCTACCTTTTGAGACATCGCTTTGAAAATGAACACATATACTAGGCTAACTTCAATCTAACAACTTCAAGCTATTATTTTTTTAACACAAAATATCATTTACCTTCATATGACAATACAACTCTCCAAAAAGAAGTGATGTATTGGAAATCAAACTTTTGTCTCTGTCGCCCAAGTTGTTGTTCAATTCCAACTTAATCTTATTGAACTCTTCTTGACACCTGCAGAACAAACAAACAATTTGATTTGTATATCATACTAGAATTATTCTGTTTGCCTCAAAAACTTCTGGTTAGTGTAAATATCAAAATAAGCAACATCCTTCTTTAAAATTAGTGCACCTATCAAATGAACAGACCTCACACTTATTCCAAAAAAGATATGGAAACAAATGATACATTAAAAAATACAGGAATATTGATTATAACTAAATTGCAGTTCATTAAATTGTTTGTAATTAACTAAGGGTTATCTCCAAAAGGATACCAAAAAATCTACAACAGTCCAAGAACATTACCTTCTAAAGGTTCTTTTAGTTTTAATATCAACAACAGTTCACAGACATTTAAACGGTTGGCCTGTAATTTATTGCCACTAACATAGATTCTACAATAATAGACCAGTTTCAGAAATGCTGTTCGCAATACTTACATTTTGAAAAACAGTTTTCGAAAGGTTGTTCCGTCTTCCAGTTCTAATGACTTGGATTCGTCCAAATTTTGACAAATCTTTGCAATGATGTAAGCATGGCTTTGCTCTGTCAGTCCCTTTGAACCAAAAAACGATATAATTTTACAAACGAAATCCTTAAAAAAGGAATTGAAAACAAAGGAAATGGAAAAATCTGTTTATTCATAAAAAGAAGAGAAAAGATTTATCATGATTTGGTCTAGATTATTTTGATTGCATTTATGAAACTTGATGCAGAGGCTAATTTGCTAGAACTGTCCAATGAAATACATTTTCAATAATATTTTACAGAGATACATTTTATATGTTGTGTTCCGAGGCATTTTGATAATAAACCACAGAGTGTTATGTGAATTAATGTTAAAAAGAGCAAAAGAAATAACAATGAAAAATGTTAAGGGAAAACTGAAGAAAGAATGCTATAATGACATTATGTTTTGTTACGGTTTGTTATTAAAATCCTCTGTCATCATAATGTCTAACATTTTAAACTCTGATATTGTAAAGGATGATAGAAATTAGAGAACCTGTTGGAAAAGCACACCAATTACAGCTTTAAGAGTTTCTTCATTTGTGACAAAATTCTGTAAGTGTTCTGACAACTGTGACAAATTATCATGAATTAAAGCTGGATCATCAACCATCATCATCATTGCATCCATTAGAACATTTAACACAACAGTTTTTTCATCTTCATAGTCAACTTGTTGAGATTTTTCTTCAGATTGTTTTAGGAAAGCAGGTATGAATTCCTTTGCGTGTACAGTGTGTGCTAAATTACTACGTAAGGCTTTTTCATCAGATACTGGTAACAGATCTGTTGATGCTGTTATCTTTGAGTTCCCTTCTGAACTAATGTCAAGTTTGGGTAATTTCTCATCGCATTGATCTGTTGCTGATTCATAATTTTGTATACTTGGCTTCTCATCAAACTCACTAACTGAAACTTCTTCTTTCTCATCAGATAAAATGTCTCCAGCGAGCTTGTCTGACAATTCATCAATACTTTGTGTACTATCCGTAAAGTCTTCATCAGCATTTCCAAAGTCACCACCTAGAGCTACAAAAATGATTTTTACACATATCAAATCAAAACGTTACAAACAGAGGTCTTCTGCAAAAAATTTGTGATGCTCCAGGGGGTTTCGATAACAAACCATAAAAAGTTCCGTCTTCGTGCCTAATTATGGACAGCCTTCGTAATTACGGACATCAAAATGTAAACAAACATTCTTGTCGCGAAAATAGACATGCATTCTTGCCAAGTTCACCACGTATAACTGAATAATGTTTTATGGAACAGAGCAATCCCATAGAGAGCAAATTAGCAGCAACACTTGAAGAATAATGGACCGTGAAAATCATAATGGCCTATATTTCAATACTCAGTAAAAAGTGTCCTCCCCCACTGTGATTGACGTACAAAAACTTCATTTATTTGACTTATTTTATGATAATTAACTTTCTAAAAGCATGATCTAAAATCATTTTCATTCCTCAATTCATTTTTAAACATAACTTTTCGACCTGTCGATATTTCATGACAGAGATGGCCATTATTATTTTTTATCCGTACATATGGCTACCATTGTACACACGGAGCTCATAAAAATACGCATGATTCTCAAGAGAGCGCAGTCTATTTTAAATCTTTAAAGTTTAGAAAAATAAATTCTAAATGGCATATTGGTAATTTTGTAGCGTTCAAATAAATTTAATTATCTCTGAAGTTTGTTTTATTACAGTTTGGTTGACAGTACGGGATGTGCCGTGTTTTTAATTTACAGACGGTTGGAATTATGTTTTGATCGATGTCCGTAATTACGAAGGCTGTCCGTAATTAGGCACGAAGACGGTTATGTATAACATTATAAGAACAAAAAAAAAAAAAAAAAAATGGGAGAAATTTGTTCAAAAATAAGTTTATTTAAAAAGATAACATATAACTAAATGCTACACGGTTTGTTAGGCCGATGGAAATTTTATATTAGTTCAGCGTCACCCACCCGCATCACTTTATTAAGTGCCTGCATAAAAAAGTTCATTATTTTACAAGATTTCATTATTTCAATACAAAATGACAATTTAACTAGAATAATACATCATCCACTTCATTTGCTTGCCTACCCACCACCGACCGTCGTATCCCGGTTCAAAATGTCCAAGTAATTGCTCTTCCATGTGCGTATAATGACTTCCCCAGAGTGTTCCGTATAATAAATGTAGCAAAATTTCGACATTCGATTGTGTAATCGAAGTAGACATTAATTTTTGCAGCGTTTTGGAATAACAGAGTTATGGTTTCGATTTCTATCAGATATATACATTGCAGAATTCCTAATTTGCAAAAATTTCTTGAAAATTTCTTCCTTTTTCAATGTAGTTGAAGAAAAAGCAGGTCTGAAGTAATTTGAAAGCTCGAGCTAGTACCGTACTCGGGCGGATGGGATCTCAGTGATTATAATATAATGCAAAATGGTGTATTTGATGTGTTCTCCGGCTAATGAATAATGAATAATGAAAACATGCCACATGACATTTTCAGGAGTTAAGTGACGCTAAACTAATATAAAATTTCCATTGGCCTTATGAAAATCTGGTGACGTTTAAATAATTTCTCATATTTCCATGCAAAACTGGATCCAGACAGAGAGTTTAGATTAACTTACCTAGTATATCCTCTTTTTTAACCAGACATGGTTTTGGTTTGAAATTTCCAAGCCAATGCTTCTTGGAAAGAAGTCCTCGACCTCTGCCTCGACCTGTAGTTGCCATTTTTACTGATTAAATAGAAAATGTTTCTTTTCTTTTTTAAATTATAACTTTACAACTCTAAGATTGTATGTTCAGTAAAGTCTAATCTAATGTGGGAAATATATATATATTATATATAAATCAGTAAAACGTGATAACCATACAGTAAAAACAAGGGTTCATGGAAAATAAAGACACCAGCAAATTTAAAATATAAGTCCTTCTTTCGAGTAAATAATCGGTAAAATTGCACAAAAGGCCTTTCAATTTTCGTCAGTTGTGCATATCATATAACATATATCTGAAACTGTATATTATATTATAGGCGCTATTTCCTTTTCGCACCCCCACTCTCCTGTCCAGGGTTTATTATTTATTTATTTATTTAGTATTGTTTTACGTGGCTAGCCTCACTCAGTTGCTACCGTAAAGCGGGGTGACTTCGATCAGCAGGGTGACTTCGATCAGTAAAAATAAACTGTTTAAACTCTGAAATTAAAGTGCGTTTTTCTCATTTTTTAAGATTTTCATTTAGATTCCTATTGTAAAATATCATCAGAATCGTCTTCAAGCGAAACAATTAATTTCTTCCTAAATTAACGACGAAAAACATCAAAACCGCTCACATTGGTCATCGCTGTACGTCATATTCAAGAGTTTAGCCCGGACATTTTTGGTACATAGTGAAGTATAGAGGCTGAATGTAAAGAAAATTATAAGAAGTCTGAAAGAAATTCTGTTCTTCACCGCTATATTCTGTTTTTCTTTTCATTATTCCTTTATCAATAATATTGTGTTTATAAAAACACGAAAAAACCGAATGTTTTATATCGCTATAAGTTACATGTTCGCAAGAACTTCGTGAAAAGTCGTCGTATCTCATGGGAGATTTAATGACTTACCGAAAAAATTTTAATAAGCGTGCTCTTTCCCCATGATGATAGATCTCAAAAATTTTGTTTGAGATACAATGAAATTTCAATGTTAATTTTGTTTCGTATTAACGAGGGTCACATATGTGTGAACGTCGTAAATATCTTTTGTTTTATTAACATTCGCTGCATCTGCTTTCCAGGAGGGGCCACGGCTTATGGTTGGAGGCTCCGAAGTATTTGACACTCTCATGAGTGACACAAACCCAATCAAGGGCCTGTGCTTTTCTGGATGACCTCCTGCAACACCCGATGTATCATCTACCCAATTTCCCTCACATGGCATGGTTCGACCCGGCGCTATGGTACATTCACTCGCGCATGGTGAATCGCTGCCAAGGGGAATTGAACCGATCTCTCGCATGAAATACGAGAGTGATAACCACTATACTACGACGCCTAACCCTTAGGGTTAGGGCTAAGTTCAGATACATTTAGGTGGGTGCGAAAAGGAAATAGCGCCATATTATATACAGTAGCAGTGTTCGTTTCAAATCATGCAAGCCACATTTGTTGGGGTAGTACATTAGGGTTAGGATAATAGTTTGGGATTAAAAAAGTAGGCCAAGGTCAGCAAGATGTGTGTGTACAAGATGTAGTGACTTGATCATTAATGTTTCATGCTGAAAAACATCAAGAAATATTAAAAGAACAAGTGCATTTATAAACAATAGATACATCATCGTTTGTCAAATAGAGAGAGAAAAAAGGAAACCTCTATCAGCTCTCTTTCTCGGTATTTTTGCTAGTTCATAATAACTTTAGAAGAAAATTTTTAAAAATAACTGGTACATATACAGAAGAGAGAAGAACACACATTGCCTGCCCAGATAAAACAGATAGATACACTTTCGTTTTTGGTATGCAATAATGCCTGCAAGCTTATAGCTGCCATGTGTTTGCCTACAAAAAAATGTGGGTAAGATGCTCATGTCGTTTTGCATATAATACGCGATAAACGTTTTATTGATCTGTAATGTAATAATAATAATAATACTATTCGTTATATCTAAGTATCTATACATCTGTATATCTGTATATCTGTATATCTGTATATCTGTATATCTACATATCTGTATATCTGTATATCTGTATATCTGTATATCTGTATATCCGTATATCTGTATATCTGTATATCTGTATATCTACATATCTGTATATCTGTAATCTGTATATCTGTATATCTACATATCTGTATATCTGTATATCTGTATATCTGTATATCTGTATATCTACATATCTGTATATCTGTATATCTGTATATCTGTATCTGTATATCTGTATATCTGTATATCTGTATATCTACATATCTGTATATCTGTATATCTGTATTATCTGTATATCTGTATATCTGTATATCTGTATATCTGTATATCTGTATATCTACATATCCGTATATCTGTATATCCGTATATCTGTATATCCGTATATCTGTATATCTGTATATCTGTATATCTGTATATCTGTATATCTGTATATCTACATATCTGTATATCTGTATATCTGTATATCTGTATATCTGCATATCTGTATATCTGTATGTCTGTATATCTGTATATCTACATATCTGTATATCTGTATATCTGTATATCTGTATATCTGTATATCTGTATATCTACATATCTGTATATCTACATATCCGTATATCTGTATATCCGTATATCCGTATATCCGTATATCTGTATATCTGTATATCTGTATATCTACATATCTGTATATCTACATATCAGTATATCTGTATATCCGTATATCCGTATATCCGTATATCTGTATATCTGTATATCTGTATATCTGTATATCTGTATATCTGTATATCTGTTTATCTGTATATCTGTATATCTGTATATCTGTATATCTGTATATCTGTATATCTGTATATCTGTATATCTACATATCTACATATCTGTATATCTGTATATCTGTATATCTGTATATCTGTATATCTGTATATCTGTATATCTGTATATCTGTATATCTGTATATCTGTATATCTGTATATCTACATATCTACATATCTACATATCAACATCAGAAGGTTGGTGTTATGATACGGATAAAAGAAGCACAAAATGCAAGTGTTTCAAGGCTGGTGTCGCATGTACAGATGCTTGCAAGTGTTCTGGATGCAGCAGTTCGTTCGGAATCCGAATACTGTTTAAAACCAAACGCAAAGTTTTGGCACCTCCAAGGCCTCATACCACAACATACAAGCGAAAAAGGACGTCTAGTTTAACCGAGATTTGTACCCAGTCTGAAGGAACATGGACCGAATTTGAAACCGTTGCATTGTATTGTTGTATCGAGGTTTTAGAACAGATGTCGATAGACGTATCAGCAAAGAATGTTCAAATGTTATATGACATTTTATTTGAAAACAAGACTTGCAGTAGTTTGCCTGTAAGACGTAAAACAATAAAAGAGGTTGAAGGCAAACTTAAGTACATAAAGCGTTGTAAATAGTACAATATTTGAGATGTCGTTGTGTTTTTTAAAGTATTACTAACTGCTTCATATAATATCTTGTGATGTCTTTGCCCAAATTCAACCTCGCGAAAAACAACATATTTTTATCTTTCCGCCATAACTTCAGAGCCATTCCCACGATAGGTTTCATATTGCCATTCTGTTGAAAGATAGATCAGAGTGATAATCTAGTATGGTTTTTTTCACTGTAAATTGAAATTTACAAGGCGCTGTAAGTTTTAAACCTCGATTTCCACTTAACTGGGCAGACAGGACTGGACTAGATTGGAACATGGTCCATTCCGTTTCAAATGAAAAATAGAGAAAATATACAAAGCTTCTCGTAAAGAACAGGCTTACATCATCAAGTTATAAATTCTAACATGTGTTTTTAATATAATAATAAAGTAAAGTCTGTTCTTAAGTTTTGGAACAAGTAAGATTCCATATCGAACCAAAATTCTAGGTAACACTAGAAATAGCAGGAAAATATCTGTTTACTCAAATACGCACAAGAATTATGTATTTTTGATCCTTATTGAAATAATGATCCGAATTTTTGTTTTACCTCCTTTTGTTATTGGTCTTCTATTGGATCTGACCTTTATACTCATTCGCACTGTTTCAATGAGAAAGAAGATATCTTACATAATTGCCCTTTCATTTTGATTTTTCAACTGATTACATTATAGTTCATGTGACAAATTCAGTTCATTAAAACTTCATGGTGAAAACCTTGTTAAATGTGCTTCGGTCAGTGAGCATAAAATTACGTCATGCCTCGTTCTTTCAAACATTTTTGTAAGACTTTCCTACAAAACGTTTGATGAACTCAAATCGTCCCATGAAACTACTCTTAGATGAACGTGTATTAATGAGTTTATTGTGAGGGTGTTATACTTATTACAAACCAGAACATTTCATGGATTTATGCGGTGTTTATAAGAGAAAAGATTCATCCCGCTTAATCAAGGTCCTTGCTTCACGGAGATCTCGTCTCCCTGTAGAAGTTTTTTACTGAAAAATTTATTAGTGTATGCGAAACGAGCTGCCATGCCTTGATCGGGGTCAGGCGAGATGAAAATTTCTCACATGAACACTGTCTTGCCTAGGCATAATGGTTTTTGTCACAGTATGCAAGCGGAAGATTTGATTATATTCTACAATAACCCAGCAGTTTTAAGTTTTATCAACAGTTTTGATTCATGGCTTTGTTTTTTTGTACAGCAATCTCTTCCCTTCTACGTCTTTTGCATATTTTTCGAAGTTTTGGGTTTTGTTGCATCTATATTTTAGTCTATATTAAGTTCATATTTTTACTATTGTGTTACTGTTCATAAAATCCGGTGTAGCGGATTATTTTAACTCCCTGGGAAAAATGACTCCCTCAGTTAAAATAAACTAGGAAATAATGACTCTCCTAGAGTAGAAATCTCCTAGGAAATAATGACTCCCTTAGTAAACAAAGACTCCCCATTATTTTGGATTGAAAAATGTCAGGGAGTCAAAATAAACTGGTTAATCATGACCCCGCCCCCATCATCAAAAGAAGTCATTGCATTGCATATCTTTAACTATAAACCCTATAAACCGTGAAAAAATTTAATGACAAAATAAGTTATCATATACCTTATAATTTAGTCGAACGTGCCTACCACACTGAGCTCAGCTTCAGTATTTTCCAACTAACTCGAAGGCACAATTGATGCTGTTCAAATATACCAAAGTTCAGTCAAATCTGACCATTTTTGAAGTCTCCAGGCTGCCCCAAAGTTTTAGCCTCGTTTTGGTGCAAAACCCCGTCCCAGGCACAAAAAATCAAAATTTCAAAAACACCCCAAGATATTCACCCAAGGAACAAGTGTGCAAAATTTCAGCCAAATCCGACCATTTTTCAGGCTACCCCAAAGTTTTTCGGACAGTCACACAGACTGACAGACACACAGACATTCTCAGATTCTAGCTCAACTGAAGTCGAGAATAAGGTATTTGGTGAAGGAATGAATAGACAAAATTTAAAGTTTTTAAAGTCTTGACGTCCAAGGAATGGCCATATGAATTTTAAAAGTTTTTAAGCAAGATTTAGAGGGGAGTCATTTTAAACCAGGGGAGTCAGGATTTCCTAGGAAATGTTAACTCTAGGGAGTCATAATTTACTAGTTTATATTAACTGGGGAGTTATAATTAACTAGTTTAATTTGATGGGGGAGTCACTATAAACTAGTTTATTATGACTGGGGAGTCATTATTTAGGGGAGTTAAAATTTACTGTGACACCAGTACGCATATGAATACGCATATAGAATAGGTCTTTTTATGCAAACTAATGCGTTTAGTGTTATGTGCTGATTTAAACTTTTGTTTTTGTTGTTTCTTTATCCCCATTCGATGAACTGTGCTAAAGCTTCCAAACCACTGTCATATATGAGCACTTTGTTATTGTTAACAGACGTATTACAAAAAATGCACAAGTTGTTGCTTATTACTTGTTTCGATTCTTGTCTATTCCAAAAAGGATTAAACAAAAACAATGAAGCTTGCTGTCATATTTTAGATAACATACGGTGCTAAGTAAGTAAGTAACGGGAGTTTTTAGTCCTTGGGCTTCCATCCGTAATGGTTGGTTCTACCGCCCGCCGACTTGCAACTATTAGTTGACTTACCGCCAGAGATACGTATAGCATTGCTCTAACTTGCCCGAAGGCCAGTGTGCAGTCAGTCGATGGCTCCTAATAGGCTGACACGCTGCTTTTAAAGCGCATCGGAGTGGTGTATTGAGATACGACATGACTGGACTCGAACACGGGTCGCAGCAGTCGCACTCAAAGGTACTAACCACTACACCATCGCTGCTAAGCTTGTGCTTGCACCCATACAATTAAATAAGAGCTACTGCCATGACCTTGAGACAGGTACTACTATTTGCAAGAGGATCACTTGAATTTTTAAAGTTGCTTATTCGATTTAGGTTGTCCATTGATTGATGTTTGCTATTTAGTGTAGTGCCAAATGGTATACCACATGTGTTAACCTCCACACGTGAAAAGAAACAATGCAATACCGTAGGTTCCCCGAAATGAAAGAGCTGTCGAGTCTGCTAATCAACTTGATTTTTGCGTGTCATCATTACATGTGTTGTTTTTAATTTCTTAGATGACCCTGTGGTATAAGTACAGAGAACAATGCTGTCCGAAAAGAAACTTCCTTTCATTTTGACACCCAATCCTTTAGACATTAAGAAAACAAGTTGATCTTTAAGTCAATCAAGCCGATACTTAAGCGTCTTTCACTTGCTAGTGCCTTCAATGTTGTCTTAGGTGATTTTTACAGTGCTACCAACTGGAGGTGAAATCATAACTAGTGTAAAACCTACTACAATACCGATTCATTGATGATAGCATGAGACTACTACTTAAAAATCGACTGAAGTACTACCTAATGTTAGAATAATGCTATTAGTAGCAATGTACTACTACCGTATGAATGATACAGCTGTATGTAAGAATAATCCTACTCGCGAACGAATTATACTGTTGGCGTCTGAATGGTCCTACCATTAAGATAAATGATAATAATAATAACGGTTTATATTTCAGTTCCAAAGTTTTACATTTGGCTAATTCTACTGAAATAGCGAAAGACTAGTGTATGTGCACGATCATAAATTAAATATTAGAAAAGTAGCATTTGCTAATAAACATATACTTCAGAAACAAGAACAAGAAGTTTGAGAAGACAAGGGTCAAAAATGAAAAATGAAGACATGCGTATGGCCTAAACTTCAACGATGTTGAGATTTTTTGTAGTTACTATTGTAGCCGCCCTTTCGATGTATACGGAGACAAATGGCCCTAAACTATTGTAGTGAGAGAAATAAGTAAACTATGAAGAACAGAAAAAAAAATCATATGGTCATTATACACTGTAACCAGAGTCGTTAAACAGAACCGCAGAATTGTGGAGCAACAAAAAAAAAAAAAAAAAAAAATCTGGCAAGTGTGTGTTATTTTTTATGTACAAGCTTTCGAGTTTTCTCTTCGTCAGGTAAAGTTGCAGAATGTTTTCTGGGCGTATAAATAGGTTTACAGTTGGATGATTTAAAATTGATATTTACAATAAAAGTCATAAAAATACAATAAAGAAAAGATCTGGTTGTTAAATATTACAAACATTAACTGAAAAGAATTATTGGCCAGTGGAAAATAATAATTTAAAAATAGTAAAAGTTATAAATCGAGTGATTGTAAAGAATAATTAAACTAAGAAAAGAGTTAAGTTAATTGTATTAAGTATTAACTTTGTATTAGCCGCCATGGTGCCATCGCCGACCCATGTCCACCTGCTATGTCACCCCACAGACCACATTAAACAACATATTTCGTTATCAACGGCTACAACTTGCGTTCAGCCACAGACAGATTCGAAATCGGAACTTCTGGTGTACAGTCAGTGTTGTACCTTAACTTTTCTTCAGAGTGTCCCCCAGTCGGGCAACCAGTGCCCCAAGTTTTTAATTTTGGTTGCCGGAAAAAATACCTGCCCGAAATATTTGCACTTAACCAGCGATAAGCGAGGGACGTATAATGGGAAAACTGAGGTTCAATTCTAATGGCTCCTGGACTGTTTTAACTTCCAAAAGCTTGTTTTCACATGTTTTCAAAGCCAAGTCAGCGGCAGTCCTTGGAATAAAACAAAAATGATAATAAAAAGTTATCCCTAGCGGTTCACCAGCCAAAAAAGTCACGTTCGATTGGGGATGCAATGTATAAGTTTCGCACTGACAATGCACACACAATATTTTATTTATTCATTTATTTCTGAATCTTTATACAGGATAAAAACTAAAGTATTTACAAATATATACAATATATACAGCAATACTTCTTTCCAAGTTTGTCCTGTTATTAAGAAAAAGAAAAAGAACAAGGCAAAAGGCTAAAAAGACTAAAATTTTATTAAAATACATAATCAATTGTCGGTTATAATACAGCTTGTCACATAAATCGACGAATGAAAAATATGAAGGTTAGGATAGATAGATAGATGGCGCACGCTGCATTAATACTTTAAATCAAAAAAGGTGTTCAGAGAGAGAAGACTGAAATTCAGCCAGGCTGTTTTTCAGTCTTATCTCTCGTGGGAGGCTATTGAACAATTTAGCACCGTTGAAATAAAAAATTTTTCTAGCAACTTCCAGTTTAACTGATTTTAGTTTAATCATATGATAGTTATTTCGAGTACACCGGCCATATTTAAATACTTCAAAGTATCTGTTAATGGTGTAGCTTCCAGTTTTCTCACCCAGACATTTCTTTACTAACATACAATTTTTTTGTTCACTTCTTGGAAGACATTTTTGACATTTCCACCAAGTGTTATCGCACTTGCCCGACGGGTGAGTGAGGACAAACGTTCTTTCTGAGTACTGGTAAATCCTGACTTTACTGGACCCGAATAAGTCAACAGTGGCAGTATCATATGTAGATATACAGATATGTAGATATACAGATATACAGATATACAGATATACAGATATGTAGATATACATATATACAGATATGTAGATATACAGATATACAGATACAGATATACAGATATACAGATATACAGATATACGGATATACTGATATACGGATATACAGATATGTAGATATACAGACATACAGATATACAGATATACAGATATACAGATATACAGATATACAGATGTACGGATATACAGATATACAGATATACAGATGTACGGATATACAGATATACAGATATACGGATATGTAGATATACAGATATACAGATATACAGATATACAGATATACAGATATACCGATATACAGATATGTAGATATACCGATATACAGATATACAGATATACGGGTATGTAGATATACAGATATACAGATATACAGATATACAGATAACAGATGTACGGATATACAGATATACAGATATACGGATATGTAGATATACAGATATACAGATATACAGATATACAGATATACAGATATACAGATATACCGATATACAGATATGTAGATATACCGATATACAGATATACAGATATACAGATATGTAGATATACAGATATACAGATATGTAGATATACAGATATACGGATATACAGATATGTAGATATACAGATATGTAGATATACGGATATACAGATATACAGATATACAGATATACAGATATACAGATATACAAATATACAGATATACGGATATACAGATATACAGATATACGGATATGTAGATATACAGATATACAGATATACAGATATATAGATATACAGATATACCGATATACAGATATGTAGATATACAGACATACAGATATACAGATATACAGATATACAGATATACAGATATACAGATGTACGGATATACAGATATACAGATATACAGATGTACGGATATACAGATATACAGATATACGGATATGTAGATATACAGATATACAGATATACAGATATACAGATATACAGATATACCGATATACAGATATGTAGATATACCGATATACAGATATACAGATATACGGGTATGTAGATATACAGATATACAGATATACAGATATACAGATAACAGATGTACGGATATACAGATATACAGATATACGGATATGTAGATATACAGATATACAGATATACAGATATACAGATATACAGATATACAGATATACCGATATACAGATATGTAGATATACCGATATACAGATATACAGATATACAGATATGTAGATATACAGATATACAGATATGTAGATATACAGATATACGGATATACAGATATGTAGATATACAGATATGTAGATATACGGATATACAGATATACAGATATACAGATATACAGATATACAGATATACAAATATACAGATATACGGATATACAGATATACAGATATACGGATATGTAGATATACAGATATACAGATATACAGATATATAGATATACAGATATACCGATATACAGATATGTAGATATACAGATATACAGATATACAGATATACAGATATACAGATATGTAGATATACAGATATACAGATATGTAGATATACAGATATACAGATATGTAGATATACAGATATACAGATATACAGATATATACAGATATACAGATAATACAGATATACAGATATACGGATATACAGATATACGGATATACAGATATACAGCAGATATGTAGATATACAGATATACAGATATACAGATATACAGATATACAGATATACAGATATGTAGATATACAGATATACAGATATACAGATATACAGATATGTAGATGTACAGATATGTAGACATACAGATATGTAGATATACAGATATGCAGATACACGCTTTTCTTTTTATAAGAACAATTTTATAAGAACACGAGCCTCAGATTTGGCCAAAAAATAAGAACAAAATAAGAACAACCTGAGGCTCAAATCATTGTTCCAAAAATTAAGAACAGTGTGAGCCTCAGTTTTCTTGTAGAATAAGAACAATTCATGATGTGAATTCTCTCACTGGTAAATAGTTAAGAAGTTTTGTTATTTTTTCACCTTCAATAAATGTGCGGAATGAGTTATTACCGAACTGCAACCATCCTTTTTATCAGTTGCTTTAAAAAAGATTTATTCTTATTTTGCTGGAAGTTCCATAAATAAGAACAAAATAAGGCTAAAATTTGAAACTGTGTTCTAAAAGATAAGAACAAAATAAGAACAATTCAGGCTGAAAAAGGCTAAAAAAATAAGAACAGCCAGCCTCAGGTCAGATTTTACTGGTTCTTATAAAAAAAAAAGCGTGTATACCGATATGTAGATATACAGATATACAGATATACAGATATACAGATATACAGATATACAGATATGTAGATATACAGATATACAGATACAGATATACAGATATACAGATATACAGATGTATAGATACATAGATATATAACGAATAGTATTATTATTATTATTACATTACAGATCAATAAAACGTTTATCGCGTATTATATGCAAAACGACATGAGCATCTTACCAAAATGTGTTCCATAAAAAATTTCCCGAATCGATTAGGATACAATCGTTTCACTGGATTTAATTTGCAATAATCTTCTATTCAAAATGGTGAACGAAGGATGTAAACATAGCGACGGAAAAAAACGATTTGTTTTCAGGATGTAAACACCAGTGGTATAAATATTCGAGTATGCATGTAATTAGATGTTAAAAGTGTCGAATTGGCATTAGATTATTGCATTTCTTAATTAACTTCCTCAGCAATTGAAAAAGCTTAAAGCTGTCACACAATGCTTACTGGCATTTATTTTGAAATTATGAAATAACGATACTGATGAAGAAGAAGAAAACAGCAACATAGCATGTGTTTTTGTCGTTGTTTAAAACTGCTATGATTATGCTTATGCACAATATTTTTTTGGTTCCTGTTTGGAGGAAATATTTCGAGAACCAGTAACTAACGGTTTTGGGCACAACTGAAAAGATCATGTGCCATGCATATTGGGTGAAAATATTCTATCTAAAGGGGTCATTATAATTATACTACAGCCTTCTCACCTAAATTAAAACTGAGTATCCTAGTAGTGGCCACAGCGATATTTTATTTGAATAATAATGAACCTGAAGGAGCAAATACAGAAACATTGAAGTTTAAACTTAGAAACAATTATTAAAAAAGTAAAGTTACAGTAGACTGTTGATAACTTTCAGTACAGTAGGTTTCTTTTCTTTCTTGTAAGTGTATCTTTTCAGCACTGTATCAGCAAACATATTGCCATGACATTTTAATGAGTTAGTATCTGAAGCAATATCTACCTCAAGCTGCCCTTCATCACATTACTGATTTGATTTTAAAACAATCTTTACAAATTTTGGATGTGTTATGCCTTATAACCCGTATCTTTTAAGAGTATGTTCAACCAGGGAAAGAATTTCATTCTTCATTGTTTTTCATTTGGTATAATAAATCATACATAGTTCCACAATGAAAGAGTGGATTGGGTGTTCAATATGCATTGTGGGTTGCAATGACCACTATTGATACCACATTACTATATTGCAAGAAATTCAGCTTTCTTCCGAAAATGTAAAATGTTGAATCTGTTCTTGTTAAAATGTTTTTTATATACATATAAAAAAGTAATACTGTTTGTACTGGTCTCATGTTGTTATTATTCCTTGTTGTTGTATTGTAATTTTATTCAATGCAATTTATTGATGTTAATAACTCCTCTCTCTCCCTCTCATGGCGTTTCTCAAAAAACTTATGTCTAGATTTTTTTTACCTTTCCCTTCTGCATTCCTACACCGCATCTTACACAA
This sequence comes from Turritopsis dohrnii, assembly GCA_027922465.2. Taxonomy (NCBI): domain Eukaryota; kingdom Metazoa; phylum Cnidaria; class Hydrozoa; order Anthoathecata; family Oceaniidae; genus Turritopsis; species Turritopsis dohrnii. Next base: position 602,353 of record BQMF02000048.1, on the reverse strand, counting down.
CGTTCCCTAAGACCCCAAGCTGAAAGTGAGAAATGTCATTTTCCCAAAATTTCTAGCTAATGTCCTGGGTATAATACATTTCAAGAAGGTTGCTGCCATCAATATGTCCTAAACAATCCACCATGTTTGTTTTGAGGGATCACTTTCATTGAAATTGAAATGTTTAAGGATAAAATAAATTCAGAAATGAGACAATGTGATTAATCAGTATAGACAGCTGTTAGTGAATATATAATATTAAATTCATAGTGTCAATATTTCATCAATGTAACTCTTTAATGGCTATTGGCTTTGTTCAGAATTTTAGGATTTATAAATAAAATTTTCGTAAAGCAAATCTGTTGATGAAACCAATATGTCGAAGAAGCGTATGACATCAAGGGCTACTGGTTCCGTAAAAGGTACAGATACTGCATCAACAAAAACCGTTAAGCCAGCATGGCAAAAAATGATAAACAAACCACCATTGAGTCAAGTTTCACCTACTAAATCCACCGCTTACTATGGTGAAACAGATGACTCAGATGAAGATTTTGCTAATGGTTTTTCTGAGAGTCCCACAAGGTTTAATAGAAACGTTCGAAGTTCAACAGGATTTAGTTTGAAAAACTCAATGAATGCATTAACTGTGAGTAATAATACAAACGGCTTCAATGAAATTTTTAATGGTCCCCTGAATGGAAGTTTGAATGGAAGAGCAACAAAAAAGAATTTATTGCTGACTCAGACTAGAAAACATCAACGGCATCTTGGACCAATCGAACCAAATATTACCAATGATTTTGAAAAATTAGTTTTATCAGGAAATTACATTAATTTTAGCCAGCTGGCTATTTTATTAGGACATGCAAGCACTAACGAACAAGCAACAGAAATGTTAAAAAGAGATATTTTGATATGGGTAGACTGTTATATGTTGTATGTTTCTATTATTGGATCGGTATGTCCTGGAAGACTAACCAGTCTAATGAGCTATAGTAGAGTGATTTTGTGGATTTACAAAGAAGCCAAGGATCCAACTGCTTGGTGGAGATATGACAAGGCTTATCGAAGGATGGTTTCTGGAAGAGGTATGATTAAGTATTTCCAGTTATGTTAAGTTCTGCTAATTTATATCGAAACTCTTAACTTCATTATGTTTTTATAACTGCCATTGGTTATATAATACTTAGTGGAAAAAATTTTTGTAGGAAAAAATTTGTTGGATTTGGCCTTAAATCGCCAAATGAAATTCCTCCAAAATTTTACGATTTTTGTTATCCAACAAATTTAATTTCCTGTGTTTAATACCACTCTTTTATACTTGAAAAGCTTTGAGAGGGTTCGAATTATCGTAAAAAATTCACTTCCCAAAATTTGCTCATTTTTGTTTTTCCACGGAAAGCCCTATAGGGTGAAGTTAATTCAAAGTTTTGGTTTATAGGCTGACAATAAGCAACAAAAGTGCCTTACAATAATTAAAACAACACAATTTAACACAACAATTTGATGATTTTTCATAAAACTTTTTAGTATTTTAAGCGACAAAATAATTGCACCTGTTTATAAAATGAGACGGTAAGAATTATTATACTCAAGTTTGAAATAAGTCATCATAAAGAAATAAATGATGGAATGTTACTATGACGTTATTTATCAACATGATTAGAAGATCAATTATTTTTGGAGTGAAAAGATTATTTGAAAGAGAACTTTTGCAAAATTCTTTTTGATACCAGAAAAAAGAAAAAATTATTTGAAAATTCAATGAGTTATAGATATCTTTTTTATTTCTTTTTGCTTAATACACCTGTTAAAGGATCAGATTATGTGATAAACATTTTGTAAAGATAATTTAAAACTTTTCAATTCTTCTTCCATTGTAAAAATGTGTTGCAAAAGTAGCCAATGAAAAACAATATTTAAAATTGCACTGATAACAAGGTTTCTTCAGACATCGCGATGACTATCATTCGCTGTCTGTTTGAAATGGTCTCGTGTATAGGTAGCGACAACATTGCAAATTTTGAAAAATACATTTTGATATACCTTTGCAGTTTGAAATAACATAATGTATCTGTAGAAAAGATATAATCTATATATTAATAGCCGATTCTCCGTCTGTTTGTTTGTTTGTTTGTTTGTTCGTTTGTTTGTAAGTCACGCAAAATGGTAGATTAAGTTGTGAGCGAAATTATTTCTTTTTTTGTGTGCGATGCGAGTTCGAAGCAAATACATTGCAACCCTAATCGAACGTGACTTTTTTTGGCTGATGAACTAATAGGAATAACGTTTTGTTTTTATCATTATTGTTAGTTTTATATTCCACGTTGACTTGGCTTTGAAAACAGTACATCAACTAAATACAAAGAAACTAACTGATTAAACATTTTAGACAAAAAGCAGCAGTGGCAGAACGTGGCAGCATATGTTCGGTTTGCCACTAACTCTTGCCTGACTGTCTGAGACGGGTGAACTTTTTTTTTGAGCAATCAAAATGTTTAAAAACCGATAGGTAAAATAAGAGTATATATCATATCAAAACAAAATGGTTTTTTTTTTTTTTGCTTTTTTTTAATAAATTAATTTCTTCTTTTAATTGTTAAGCATTCTGATCGAACGTTTTTTTATTCTATTTATTCATTCAGCACGTGCCTTTTTTCTCTCCTCCGTGTGAACTTTTTAAGAAGAGAAACCATTTCCCCCTTACGTTTGATAGCACCCATGTTAGAGCGCGTAACTTTTTTTAAAACAAAAGTTAATAAAAAGTTGAAGTTTTCTCTCTCTATGTTTTGAGTGTATTGTTACACTGATAAAAGATTGGTTTTACTAGAGGTTGTGACTTCGAATCTGCTTCTGGTTGAGCACAAGTTATGCGAGCCGTTTATAAGGAAATTTGACGTTTATTGATACAGTGATACAGAGCAGGTGGACATGGGCGGCGAGCGACGCCGCCTTGGCGGCTAGTACAGGCCTGGTCGTAAGAGGCGTGCGATCGCACGCGCACGTCTCCACACATGCCCAGACATATTTAGGCGTGTGCCAATCGCACGCCTAACTGGTAATCACGAGTGCAAAAATCATTCCCAATATTATGTAGAAAGTAAAAAGAAATGGTTCTTCGATAAAATGTTATAATAAACTATAATAAGCGGAAACCTCTTTACTTTAATTCAAAAAAGTTTTGAAGTAACGAAACAAAAGGATGTAAGTTTGATCTTTCTAGTTAATATGTTACCTGTTACAAAATAAGTAAATGATAAAAACAAATTAATAATTAATGAGGTTTATATCCTGCACCTTACAATATAACTCTGCATACTTTTAATTCGGAGAATGTTGTTGCAATATAGAGTCAAACACAGCTGGTAGAATCAGTCATAGAACAAGACGGTAAACTGATACAGGACATAATGTTCGACAGTCAGACATAGTGCAATTCTTGTCGGAAAGTATCCAATGTCTGGCGCTTATTTACAGCCTTACATCGTTTTGTTTTATTTCTTGTAAAATCGATTTGTTTTGTCTCTTGTTAAACTTATTGTCCGTGAAAATCTCAATTTCATACATGATGCATTTCAAAATCACAAAAATATATAGCATTGCTATTGAAATTTACTTGAAAATCATACAGTATAAAGACTGTCGATCTTAAGGCAACGGATGAAAAACTCGATCGCACCCCATAACTGATATCATCAATTAAGGCGTGCGATGACCACACGTCTGCCAATTTTCTTACGACCAGGCCTGTAGTACATATTATAATATTATAATCTGTAATGTATGTAATCTGGACATCATACTTTGCAATTATCTGAAAATCTAAAATAATGACTAAAATAATGCAATTTTTTAGCTGTTTTCAAATTTGCAAAGTGTTAATTCGAACCATGTTTTAGATGCAAATGCAAAGTGAACTATTATTAAGTTTTTATTGTTTAGTCTTCTGCCAAATTGAAGTTCTGCCAAGTTTAATGAAATTTCGCATCTGTGAAATTAAATTCTCAGCAAATTTACAGTTTTATGATTCAGCCGAATTAAATTGCCGCCATTTTCACGGAATTTTCTTGTTGCCAAAATTTCTTCCCCTAAGGTAGTATTTTGCATACTCTTTGAAGGTCAAGTTTTCTACGTAACAAATGTGAAATAATTTTTGAAACACATAAATTCATAAAATGAATGTTTCAGGAGAAGCGGATTGGTCTTTCATTGATGAAGAAATGTACGCTGGAGCAACGTCCTCCAAGTTTCGAGAAACGTTAGATTGCGAGGATTGCTTAACTAGACAACATCTTGCTGCCAAATGTCCTTTTCGTGGTTCAGTTGCTGGACAGTATTTTATGGGCAAGATGTCACCTCGTGGCGAAGTAATAACACCAAGACGAAATGAGAGAATTGAGCAAGCCTTAGCAAGTCCTGAAAAATCAGCTAGAAAGCCTTCAGAAGGACTGCAGTTAAAATTTGCTTTTGGGTAATATATTATGTTTACTAATACTTTGTTGATACTTTGGTGTCAATGCTTTCTGAAACTTATCTCTAATAAGACAGCTGTCTTTTGCAAAATTTTATATACAATAGAAGATAATTAATAAGGTAAATGAATATTTATCGGAGATACCATTCATATACTTTTCATTAAAGCATTAAGAGAAACTGCAGTGCTACTTAAAAGTACAGCCACTTTCAGAAGTTCTGTTGGGGTTGTCCTTATGTTTTTCTTTTAGATGGCTTCTGTCTATTTCTTTGACTTTAACTAAGAAGTTTGGAATAAGAAAAGTTTCCCCTAATGTTATGCAAAGTATTTTCTATTTGATTTTTAGTTACCATGGCTATAATGCCTGCAATAATGTCTTTTACACCCAAACAAACGAGATTGTGTTCCATACGGCAGCAATTGGTGTTGTATATAACCAGCAAACACATGAGCAAAGATTTTACCTCGGTCATGATGATGATATCTTATGCTTGACAGTCCACGACGAACAGGACTTCATAGCGACAGGACAAGTAAAGTGCTTGATATGATAAGAAACAAAGTTTGATTGAACACCGAACAACTGTTTATGTGAATCTTCCTGTTTAGATTGGACGGAATCCATGTACCCATGTGTGGGATATTGTATCAATGAAGTGTGTTGCTGTCTTGAGAGGTTTTCATAGAAGAGGAATTATCTGTGTCGACTTTTCAGGTTTGGTTGAGTTGTTTTTGTTTTGTTATGGTCTTTGAAATTTTTCTTTTTGTACGAAAACTTTTGTTAGTAAATGATCTTCTCTTTATTTAAGAGAAATATAAATACTCTTTATTATATATTTCCCCGTAGGGCGAAATATATGTTAAAACCGGCATTTCCTTCTTCTCCTCCTTCTTTTCGTTCACTTTTATAGCCGCGGTTCAGTATTGAATTTTCACCTAGCCGCCAAAGTAGATAAGAATAGAGGCTAGTCTGCAGTGAAGTAGTGCGCCATTTTTTTCAGTCAGTGCAGATTGTCAGTAGAAGACTTTGCTTTTCCTGCCAGCTTTTAAAATGATTCAAAAGATAAAAGGTTGTTAAATGATGGAAATAATCGTTTTAGTTCAGTGTTGTTATGAAAGGTTTTGTAAAAACTTTTTAATGAACGCGTAAAATACAGAAAAAATTGTTTTGTTTTTTGTTGATAACAATAATTTAATAATGCTATATATGGATGATTGGTTGGTAGTTAAATGTTTGGAACAGCAAAACATTGAAGCTGTGATTTCAGTGCAAAGACGAAAATTCATTATCAATACAGGCTGAAGATTTATTTTTATTTTACATCCTGATTTGACAGGATAATGTATATATACAGAATGTATAATAGCCAAACTGAACTGACACAGCACGCACATGATGTACAGCCACCACAAGGGAAACCTTTTATACATGGAGAACAAGTAGTTCAACCAATTATGTTAATTCAAAGAGTACATTACAAAAACAGCAAGTAAAAACGTGATGTCGTATATGCAATAAGATGTTCCAAAAAACAAATTACGTACAATATTTTTATACACAGAATTGAGACAGATAATAACTTGAAAGAACCTGGTTGAATGTGCTTCCCTGGCCTGGATAGGCTGGATACTATGGATTAATTCCATGATCACGCATACTGTTTTGATACTGTATTATGATATTTTATTTTGTAAAAAGTATATATATAATATTTATACTGTCAACTTTCCTTACACAAACAACAAACATAAATCAAAACACAATCCAACATAAGAATCTGTAAATTAAATCAAACCAGAACTCAAATTTCTTTTTTTAGCTTCGTAGTGATTTGGTTATGGATGTGTATTTTCACTACCAAAATCTGTTTGTTTTTTTCATTTGAGATTTATGAAAGTCATTTTTATCACATAGTAAATAATGAGTGTCCACATATTTTTGTGACTGAGATGTTTATTCTGAATACTTGAATTTAATTTTATAAATTGTCACTTTTAAGACCATCTCTTTTTGGAAAATAACTCTTGTCCTAATTTGAAATGCTACACAGTACAAATTTTGATTGTTTTTGATAGTTATTTGCTGTCTACCCCAAAGTATTTTTAATACTTAGACTGTAGTATTAAAATTAGGTTTGACAATTTTCTTTTCTTCTTTTGTAAACTTGTAAACAAATTTCATTGTATGATGTTGTAAAACAGTTTAATACGAGTTACGAAAAGCTGTTTTCTGTCGAATTACATTGTTTGCCATGATATTACTGTGTAAAAGGATGTCAAGCTTCTGCAGCAATGAAGATCATATGTTTATTATGATGAATTTACCTTATACATATTGATGCAGTTGTTGATATTCAGTTGTTTAAGGGGAAATATTAGTTGCATTTAGGTCTTCCAATTTTTAGCTTTGTCATAATAACTTCTCATAACTCATAACTTTTTTTAACTCCTCAGCAAAAGTTATAAGAGAAACCATGTCACATGACCATGAATATCTTCAAACTCATAACTTTTTTTAACTCCTCAGCAAAAATTATAAGAGAAACCATGTCACATGACCATGAATATCTTCATTTCATAATAAGTTCGAAATAACTTCCTTTGTGGTATTAAATTGAATTCTACCCTGATTAGTATGGACAGCATTTTTTATTTGCGTTGATGGTAGTTATACCACTTTTCTTATGGTCTTCTATGTACACACAATAATTGATAAAAGTTTTGCAACTTTGGGGAAATATATAGTCGCATTTTTGCGAATCTTGTTTAAATATTAATAAAAGGAAATTTTTTGTTTCGATTAGGCGATGGAGAAAAATTGGCTGATGTTGGACTCGATGACGATCATTGCATTTGTATTTGGAATTGGAAAAAAGAGGAGAAACTTGCTTCTACTAGGTTATGTTTCAATACTTCTGTTCACTGTGAGAATTTGTAAGAGCCGTTGTAAATAGAACTGGAGTTTGTAGTATGCTGATGTTATCACTGAGTCCCTTATCATAACAATAAGAAACAGGTCTGGAAAATAATATCAAAATATGAGAATAACAAACAAGTGAGGTGATTTGCTGATTCTCCTATTGAAAACGTACCTCATTACTTACTTACCTAATTACTTGCTTTACACATTTTGTAAGTTTTCACACAACCTGTATAACAGTTCATGATCTTTGATAGTTATTTGAAAATTCCAAAATCTAAAATCCTTGACCATCTCATCCATCCAACTGTTTCCAGAAGGGACATTTGCATTTTAGCCTAGTTGCAACTTTTTATTGCATTTCACAGCAAAACTGGCAATGATTAGCACATTTGGGAAGAAGAAAACCTTCGGTGTTTCAAAGTGAATATGAAAAATTGAACTTGCTAAATTTTAACTGTTTTTTTTTTCATTGATAAAATTTTAGAAGGAAAAAATTCCATAGTTGATAAAATCATGTTGCAGTAAAAACTTTCAGGGTTCACAAACATCAGTGTTATGGTCAAAAGTTTTTGTTGCGTAGTTATCTTAGCTTATAAAACTTCCATTGTTCAATACATGTATATACATGCTTACTTCTTTTTCATTTTAAACATAGATGATTCTAATTAACACTATTGTTTCTTACAGAGGACACAAAGATGTGATTTATAACCTAGAATGGAATCCTTATGATGTCAACAAACTTGTTTCTGTTGGCGTTAAACATATCAAGTTCTGGACTTTAAATGGTAAAGATGGTTTGTATTTTTTTTATTTGCAGAGTATTAGAAAAACAATAAAAATGTTCGAAATGGATGGTTTCTCCAAAAACATGAAATCATGATGCAATCTTAATTACTCAATCACATTTTGCATGTTTTTATTCCTCTGATGCAAATTTCCTTTTATTTCTGAAATTTTAGGAATTACTTTTTTCTGATATCTTTACACCATAAGTAGCATCTTAGCGTTTTTGTTTTTAATGAAGGAAATAAAATTGATAAACGTACAACAACATTTGGCAAGGCCGGCGAATTAACAGACATGCTATGTATATGCCATTCACAGCGAGAGGATGTTTGTTATACTGGTGCAGCATCAGGGGAAATATACGTATGGCAGGGAAGCACATACAGGAAGTCTATTCCAGCTCATAAAGGACCAGTGTATGCTATGTTTGCTATCCTGCAATCACAAGAAAAAGTAAGTGCTTTAACATAGTTTGATATGAGGCCTGAGGACTGTAACCATAAGCTGTTATGATAAGCAAGTATGTTCTAAAATGGTGAAAATACAAAAATTTCCAACACTTAACTGAAACTCATAGCATGGTAAGTAACTAATTCACACCTGAAATAATGTAAATTTTCATGGATTTTTAGGACCAACTTGAATGCATATTCAATCAGCAATCTGCTTTTCTCTTTTGCTTTCCATACACGATAAATTAGCTATATTTCACTATAATCAACATCAATAATAGATTTCAGATTTTCCTTTACTCTACCTATCTATATTCATTTTGTACATTAGCGTGTATGATGCCCCAGGGGATTGCTTTCATTGCAGAATAAAATATTCTCTGCATCTAGAATTTCTAAAAGATTTCAGGTTTAATATGATTTTGAGTTAGTCTTTTAAAGTTCAACGAAAAAGAACATTTCAGTAAGTGTTTTCTGCGAAAATTTTCAATTTTCCAATATATTCATATTGAAATCAGTCAATATAAAACGTTCATCTTATGAAAGATTTTGAAAGATTGTATTTACAAACCCATTTTCCTGATATCTAGGGATTCGTTACTGGTGGCAAAGATGGTGTTGTTGTTATTTGGACTGAATCGTTCAGCCAACCATTGCGTGCCTTCAAAATCGAAGTTTCTAAATTTCCATCAGGAACAATTTTGCTTAACGATTGCCCTCCAATTCGTTCCATCCACACCGATGAAGGAAATGTCATTGTTGGAACTGGCAATGATGAAATTATTCAAATTCATTATGATGGTTCAATGGAAATGATCGTACAGGTATCATTGCATCTGTTTGCATCCTTCAAAATGTAGTTTATATCAGCCGCTGATCATGTCATGTGGTTGCAAACTGAATAGTTAAATATTGTAATCTGTATTTCTGTCACTTTTGACTGAATTCTGTTCATTATGTTGCATTTAAAAACCAATGACTGAACTCAATTTTACTTTGATTGCACAGAGATGCATATCTCTGGATTACATAGTGCAGCAATGACCACATTTAGATTTGTGAGGGTCAACCCAGTGCATTTTCCTCAAATTTTATACAAGATTTCAGTTTTTCCCGAGCTTCTTTTAGTTCGTTGTGAAACGAAAATGACGACTGACGTACCAAATTTGAATTTCTGCAGGGACACGGTGAAGGGGAATTGTGGGGTTTGGCCGTGCATCCGTTTGAAATGGAATGTGCTACTGTTAGTGATGATCGTACGTTACGCATCTGGAGTATTAACGAGCACCGAATGAAAAAAGTAGCTGTTTTGAAAAAGGGAGGAAGGTGTGTCGCATACCATCCAAATGGAGACACGATGGCAGTCGGATTGAATGACGGTAGGGAGAGTTCTGTGTTCTTGTTATGCTTACTATTTGACAGTTTTATTTGTCTGAATTTTTATGAAAAGAAGAATTTATAACTGGTGATATAGAAAAATTGTTTTTCGGTTTTTGATGATCTTATGATGGTATAATTAACAACAAAAGTTCAGCAGGAGGAAGTGATAACATTACTACAGGGTTTTTTTATTGTATGAATACAACTGAAGCTTTTGTAGCCTCTAGTTGGCAAATACAATGAAAAATAGACCTTTTCGGAAATTACGTCATAGCAGATCTTGCCTCCCTTTCAAACCGTACAGACATATATAAAGACAACCGAACCGAACTCGTTAAATTTTCTCTGAGTTTGGCTCGGCACAGCTTATAAAACCAATACTCTGCCGTGCCGAGCTGAAAGATTTCAAGTTTGGCTCGGCTCAGCGCAACTTATAAAGTGGACCTAGTGAACTTCTAAAAAAGTGCTATTTCTTGGAAATCCCCTATCTTATTCCGCTCTTTTAATTCTGTCAGAATTATTGACATAAAAACTACATATCGTATTTCCTCTAATAAACGCCGCCCATCTATTAAACGCGCACTTATAACCAAACATTTGTAATAAACACCACCCTCTAATAAGCGCCGCCATTTTGAAAAGCGGCGTTTATTAGAAACATGCCAAACAAGAAATAGTTTAAAAAGTTTAATGGCTTCATCTTCCACGTTCAGATGAATTTTTATTGATGTGTAATTATTTGTACAAGAAGTTTTTGTGTAATGGGAATATATTCTTTTGTTTGAAACATTTTCCCACAATCTTTCGTAAAGTTTGTAAGGAAAAGAAAACGTTGCTGTTTAAAATCTGCTTTTTTTTCATTTATCATTTTGTAATAAACGCCGCCCATTAATGAACACCGCCCTCTATTAAACGTCGCATCCAAAAATTGGAATTTTTAATAAACGCCAGGAAATACGGTATCGTGTATTTACACCTCAATTTACACTTCAATTCATGTCTCCTTCAAGCGCTTAGAAGGCTCAGCAAAGTTATATGTTCCCGTAAAAGTCATCATTTATTCCCATTTGTTTTTCTGTAGGAAGTTTTATGATTATTGACTCAAAGACATTGAAGACCCTTGTCCTCACTAAAGATCGATCTGAGGAAATATCCGACATCAAGTTTTCGCCAGGTAAGTACAACCAAGTAAATAGACGAAATTGATGCAATTTATTTTGATACATAAACTGAGTGTGAGTAATAAGATTTAAAGCCTGGGAACAAGGGGGGGCTATCAAAGAAATATTCGTAGACCTACTTGAAAATCATTTTACCTTTTCGTCTTCCACAGATGGCACTTACCTTGGTGTAGCTTCTCATGATAATATGTTGGATGTGTATCACGTGAAGAAGGGTCGTAAAAGGTGTGTATGTCGTGGTAACTCCAGCTATCTGACCCATTTCGATTGGGACTCAAAAGGTAAGCAAATTCAGTATTATTCATTGCAAACCCGCAGCTGAATTGCGTACTGTTAATAACGAAACTTACATGTAACCTCTTCAATTTGCGCATGCGCATTATATTTTTTGCTTTTACCTTGATTTTACTGGGTGAATGCTTTCGTTACGTAACTGTTTATTTTGTCTTTGGATAGGACGACTCATCCAAACTAACTCCGGCGCTCGAGAACACCTATTGTTTGAGATACCATCTGGTACCAGAAAGACCATGGGTACTGATGCAGTCATTCGCTCTGATTGGGCAACGTTCACGTGTGTGATTGGTCCAACAGTAAAAGGTTTGAACTTTGAACTTTCAGTGACTGGGTGGTTCAGAAATGACGTAATTCGCGTTTCTACGTCATAATTTGTTTCAGGTATTTATCCACCGGCCACAGATGTCACCGATGTAAATACTACCTGCCGCACAAAAGACTACAAACTGATTGCGACGGGTGATGACTTTGGGCAAGTCAAACTTTTCCGTTTCCCAGTGCTGGTGAGTTTTGAATTTATTCCAATCTTTTCAGCCCGTCCTGAAAATGCCTATGAGACATAAGCTTTTTTTAAAAGCAAATAGTTCGTATTGAATATGGAGGCTGAAAACAGTTATGAATATCTTAATATTTTTGATACTGAGATGCTCAGGTCTTTTTCGAAATCACTGCGGAGGAGTGCATATCTATAGAAACATGCACTCTTTTTCAATTATAATGCTCTTCTTCGAAGTGACTTTTTTGACGGCTTTGCGCACTGGGTTTTCATGTTTTGGACTGCTTACTTTTTCTTGAAAAAATCGTCTCAGTTTGTTTGATTTTCACGCTGTACTGATACCTAAAGAAAAACGCTATATAACTAGGCTTCATTGTAAGCTCGGTAGAACCTTAAGAACATTAAGGCTCGACTCAAAATAAACAAAAAGTGCTTGTAATGTGATTGCTCACCACTTGGTGTAACGTCGGCGTGTCCGCTGCAGTTGTTTGTGTTCTGACGATAGAGCTAGGGACCCCCCATAACTAAACGTTTTTGCAAGTCTTTCTCTTTCTTTGATAAAACACTGAATGTTGTTGTTTTTTTGGGGTTTTTTTAGCTGCGTGGCTCGAAGTTCCGTGCGTATAGAGGACATTGTAGTCACGTGACTAACACTCGCTGGACTTGTAACGATAAATTTTTGCTTTCAACTGGTGGAATGGATGCCACACTGTTGCTATGGGAACGTGTCCCGGCTGGCCAAGATTATGCGGAAGGTACGTTGCGAATATAACGTAAAATCTCTGGATACACATACAGTTCACTGGAAAGAATTCAAACACAACCTCGAACCCAGGGTCTCTTGCCTTTTCGATATACGGATTTGCCGCTATCCGTATATCGAAAAGGCAAGAGACCCTGGGTTCGAGGTTGAATTCAAACAATTAAAAGCGAATCAGTGAAGTAAATGCCAGTTAGCGGAATTGATTGATTGATTGATTGATTGATTGATTGATTGATTGATTGATTGATTGAAATTTTGTCAATTAGTATTTTTTTTGCAGACGATGAAGATGGTGGCAAATTTGTCCAACCAACTTTCAAACCGACTGGACCAATTAAAGATCCACTGACCAAAGGAAGACAAATATGGGACTAATTTTTAAATTCGTGTGTTCGTAACCTCTTCGTCACGTGGTTTTATGTTTGCTTGTTTTCTCGAAACAAAGTCGATTTAAATTTGTCCCTCGATCGAACGGTGTACTCATGTAAATAGATCACGAACCTTTTGTATAATACACATGTAAATATTATCTTGAGCATAATAAATTATAGATGTAGGAACCCAATTTTACTTTTTAGGCAGCTTTTCACGTGCTTCATGCGGTAGGTTGTTTTTGTAATCACATTCGGATATAGTTTTTCACAATGGACCTCGTTTCCGTGCTGGTGATTCTAATGACAATATAACTTGAACTTTATTTATCATTAAATCACCCTGTGTAACGCATCGGAGTGAGGCTCTTGCAAACTATCGAGTCCAATTGCGACATTATGATTTCGGAAATTGTCTCATCAACATTTGAAATCATCCAACTTCATGGTGTAAACCTTGTAAAATTTGTTTGGGTTAGTGAGGGTTATGCCTCGTTCTTTCAAACTATTTTAAGAAGCCTTAACCAAGAAGTTTAACTGCTTTCAAATTGTAAGAAGGATAGCCTAGTTCCACTGTACGAATGAATGAAGAAATCCTTAGAACAATGTTTGGATGAATGAGACAAAGCTCAAGTCTAGCCTTACTATCACAAACAAAACAGTTTCTGAAATAGTTATAAATTGTCGAACAATTCGCAAAATGTCAGTATTTTTTGCAACCTCATTCCCAGGACTTCTTGCCCTTTTTTTATATCAAAAAGGCAAGAAATACTGGGAGCGAGGCTTTTATACTCATAACTACTTTAACAGTTGTCTTTGCTCAGTGGGAAACCAGTCTAAATGATCTAAATAATCATTCAATCTGAATAATCTATTCCGTGATGCTGACTGAATGCCTGGAAATGTTCGTTGTAATACGCATGCGTCGGAACATGATGCGGTCATGTTAAGTCGAACTTTTGGAATGCTTTAAAACATCCTGCGCGCATGCGTATTTCAAATTAAATTAATATTGTAAACATCTTGAACTTTTTTTTTATTTTGTAAATAAACAAATATGAATAGAAATTTATTTGTTCCATTTTTTGTATCTCGCTTATCCGTATTCATTTTCTGTGTGTATTTTAGGATGATAAGAGTAAACGAGTCGATTCTCTCTCAGACCATATGTTCACACGTTCCGGATAGCTCTCATTCTGCAATTCTTTTGAACCTATTGGATAGGGTCACACTTGGCATATTAAAATCAAAGAAATTGTTTCGTTTCAACGACTCCATTACAAGTCAAGTGTGGCGTGGTCACTCTTGCAAAACATGAAGTCTAAGTTTTTACTGTGAGATTTTACGGTATAAACCTTGTGAAATGTGTTTGGGTGAGTGTGGTTAAGACTCCGGCTTGGCCTCATTTTGTTCAAATATTTTTCTAAGTGTTTTCATCGCATTAAATCTCTTTGACAAAACTCTAGAGACGGTTTTATAGTGATATCAATACTCTAGTTCGCCGTTAACTCACTTGACATAACGAAATTTAATACTGGCAGGCAATGTTAAGTACAGGTATCTATGTACAGGTATTCTCGTGGTCGTTTTGCTTGAGTCTCTCCGTAGTTGATGGAATCATTCAATGGTGTTCGTGTGTAGCTACTGCACATATCAACTGACAGTGCGATGAAAACTTAATGTTTTATAAAGTTTACATCATTTAATGTGTCTGACAATCTTTCTCATGACGTTATCTTTCATTTTCGACGTCTGCTTTCTTCGATGGTAAAGCTGACAAACACTAATGCTCAATCTCAAGAACACTCCGATGGAGAGCATTCACATAGAGTATGAGAATTAAAAAAAAAGGGAAGTTTAAAGACCGTGCGAGAAAGTAAGGAAAACTAATAACTAATAAAAAATCACCCCTGGGTGGTTTTTAAGTTATTATGTTTTTATGTTATTGTTATTGTTTATATAAATATTTTAATTTCTGCGCATGCGCGTGAAATCACCTTACGCTCATACTACTTTCGATAACATGTTTTTCTTTTCTTTTCATTTTTTATTAATCTACCTTAAATTTATTATTATAATTTATTATAATTTATTATAATTTATTTTTTATCTGTTACTTATTTAGGTTTTTCATGTGTTGTATGTTATGGATTATGATTGATTCATGACGTCACTATGACTCACTATTTCAAACAAACTTGATAAAGTTTTCAGTGACAAAATATAACATATAACAAATATTAATCAAAAACATCATTAAAAATGAATTTTTAAACAATGATAATAATGACAGAATGAATGATTTATTCATTCATCCTCTACAAAAAGTGTTCAATAAATATATATATCAATATAGCAATATATCTCTTGCTTTTGCAAACTCATTTGCACTTTATTGCACAAAAGTCCTAGCAGATTGGATAACATTTGATAATTGTTTCGCCCGATTGAATCACGTGTCTATTTCAAAACTGTTCATTGGTTCGGCTTAGGTCACGTGTTTCTATCGAGCTTGATTGGTTCGTTTTTTTCTGCGTGATTCACCGCTGTTTGTGTGGTTGTGGTTTTCGCTTCGCTTATTAAATCATAACCAAGCAAACAATATCGCTTATCTCAGGTGGAGGGTGTTGGTACAGGACTGAGAGGTATGTGAAGTTAAAACGTTGTAACCTTTTTCGGAACTTTTTTCCAAAACACTGTCTCGATTGCACAATTCTCGGTTATTCAAACCTCTTATCCCTAAGAACTTTATCTGATGAGATTAACTTGCCAGTAGACCATTTGATCTCCAGAATTTTCTAATTAGAAAAGGCTGTCATTTTTTTTGAAATGAAAATGAAGAAAGGGGTTATCAATAGCGAAAAGGGGTGTGGAAAACGTTGAGAGAACTTAAAGATAGACAGAACTGAAGAAACTGATGATGTCAGCATTTGGAGTCCTCTGAATTATTATTATTATTATTATTGTTTCTTTATTTTACATCGGTAAAAAAATTTTACAAAGTATAAAATTAAGCAAAAAAGGAATAAATAAGTTAACCAAACAATAAAAAGAAGCCAAGCTTAAGGCTGGCTTATTTACACCGATGAAATATATTCATAGACTTAGCATAAGATGGGTCAGCTAGGCTCACTCAGAACAATACACTATTACAGAAAACCCACCCCTATAGCATATACCTTACACAGTCGGCAGGGACATTTACTTGGTTTCCATAATCTAATAAGTTTTTTAAATTCTTCGATCGTATCTACACTTTTAATATTTCGGGGAAGCTCATCCCATAAGGTGGAACCTAGATTCGCTAACGTGCTTTCCCCGTAGCGTACTGTGGAACTTATAGGTTTAACGAAATCCCTCGTTTTTCTTAAATTTAGTCCATTATTAGATCTTCGTACAAAAATATCTTCCAGTAAACTTGGACCCAAGTTTTGTTTAGCTTTAAACATTTCAATCATCAATGTTTGCACATTTCTTTGATGGACTGTGAAAGAGCTATCTCTTAAAAGTAATTCTTCGAATGAGGCATCATAATCCTTATACAAGAGTCTCAGGGCCCTTTCATGAACTTTATTTATTTTATTGTTCAGTTCTCGACTGTGGAACATCCATACCAAACTGCAATATTTAAATTGCGATTCAACAAAACTTTTTATTGTGCTTCTCAATTGGTCATGGGAGAGATAGTTGGCATATCGTGATATCGCCGTCAACTTTCTGTTTGCTTGTACACATACGTTAGTGACCTGATTGGTGAATTTTAGTTCCTTGTCGATAGTAACTCCTAAAAGCTTGACACTATCACTTCCAGTGAGCTTTGAGGAACCAATTTTAGCTGAAACTGGTTCTGTTCTATTACCAACAATTAATAAACTGCACTTATCAGTGTTTAGTTTCAAATAATTTAATTCAAACCATTCTAACGCAATGAGAGAGTCCATCTCTAAACTTTTTATTAGGTTTTCTATGCTTATGTCACACGTGTACAGAGTAGTGTCGTCAGCGAAGTTGCAAATGTTCGTATTGTTAATAAATAAAAATAAATCGTTTAAATAAATATTAAAAAGTAAAGGTCCTAATACCGAACCCTGAGGTACACCTAAAAGTAATTCTGACCATGAGCTGAATGAGGAATCTATTTTAACACGCTGTAGTCTTTTTTTCAAGTAGCTATCAATCATCCTTAAAGCATTTATGCTAAAACCATACGCATGTAGTTTTGCAATAATTAGGTCATGGTTTATACAATCAAATGCTTTACTTAAGTCCATAAGTAAGGCCCCAGCGAAATTCTTTTTATCCAAAGATTTTTTCCACTTTTCTATCAGCGCTATCAGAGCATGCTGGGTGTTGTAACCTTTTCGAAACCCACATAGGTATTTGGAAAGATACGCTTCAATGAAAGTGCTTATTTGTGCCTGCATAAGCCTTTCAAAAATTTTGGAGACAGTGGGTAAAACACTGACCGGTCTATAGTTATCAATGCATGTGGCATTGTCCTTCTTAAAAACGGGTGTTACATCAGCACATTTAAGCTCGTCCGGAAAGGTTCCTGCAGCTAAGTTTTCATTAAAAATAGTTGTAAGAATATCACTACATACATTCGAAGATACTTTTAAAATTTTTGCTGGGATATTTCCAGTAGTTGTTGCTTTTTTAGTATTTAGCTTTTTGATTTGCGACTCCATCTGTAAATAATCCACGGCTTTGAATTCAAATATTTCGCCTTCGGAAACAATTTGTTTTATTTTTAGAATACTAGGATGATTTTTAAATTGTTCAATTGCTTTTTCTATAGGGTCGTGCAGATGGCCAGCATCTACAAGGACCTCCTTAGGTTCCTTTATATTCAACTTTTTCACAGCATCCATAAAAAAATCATTAAATTTACCTGCAAGTTCCTTTTCATCAGACACTATATTATTATCCTGAACAAGAGTAATTTTGGATTTTATTTGAGATTTTACAGATACAGCTGGTTTCATAACTTTCCAAAAAGTTTTATTTGCAAGCATATCTTTCATATTTAGAGATTGGTAAAAATTTTTTTTCTCACGTTTATACATCCTATTCACGTAATTCTTTTGCTTTTTAAAAGCTCGAAGGTCTGTCATGGACTTGCTTTTCTGATATTTAGTCGCTAACTCAGATCTTTTCATCATTGCCTTCTTAAGAGTTTTATTCATATAAGGTGCATTAATTTGCCCTAATAGTTTTGTATTTTAAGGGAGCATGTTTATCCAAAACAGTTAGAAATTTATCCTCAAACTTTCCATAACTGACTTCCCTGTCATTCAGTTTATCCTTTAGATCTCTTTTGAAACTATCAGGCACAAAGTTTTTGTAATTCCTATACGTTATTACTTTCGGTTTAGGTTTTTCATAGGTAAATCTAAAAGAAGTTATAACAAGTTTATGAAAGTCTGAAAGCCCATTGGAAAATGTTCGAGTATTTTGGAAACTTCTATTCATATTTGTTAGAATGAGATCAATACAACTAGGATTTTCTAAACTTTTAAAACATGTTTTATCTTTCACTAGATTTTTCAGCTCATAGTTTTCAAGAAATTCATGCATCTCAGGGTTTGTTTCTTCAGCATTAAAATCACCAATTAACAGATACTTATCATATTTACTAACATAAATATCTAGTCCTTTGCTTATATCAAATAAAAATTCCTTAATGTGTTGCCTCTGAGGATTGTAACCCCCAACTAGAAGCCAGTTGAAATTCTTAAAATGTAATTCAAAAAAAATAGCCTCCGAGGATATCTTATGGCTTGTCAAATTTTTACTTGCAATGTGATCTCTAACGTAGATTAAAATGCCACCACCCTGTCTGTCTCTGTCAAGCCTATAGGGCTCTGAAAAACCCTCAATGACAAACTGTTTAGTTGCAAAAGTTTCATCAATCAATATCATTGGAGTAGGATTAATAGACAATATTTAACGTCTTGGTTTTCAGCACGACTTCAAAATAACTTTTCAAAAAATTGAACAATAAGAAAATAGGTCTGGGAACGAGTTGCCGATCAATATGCAAACAAGCGAGGTAAATAAATGATTGATTGACTCGAGAAGAATCGTCAAAAAGTCACTGCGTCGAAGAGCATTTTCATTGAATTACTGTTCATATTTCTATAGAAATGCACTTGAGCGCAGAGGTTTTACAAATAATTTGCCCACTAGGCTACATAGAAAACATTACAGCTATTACACGTGAAGATTGAAAATAGTAGATCACATTAAAATGAGAAATATTCGACCTGTGTCAACGAATATTTTAATCAATAAATTCAAAAAGGAAATATCATTGGAGTAGGATTAATAGACAATATTTAACGTCTTGGTTTTCAGTACGACTTCAAAATAACTTTTCAAAAAATTTCCTGGTTTTAAAACTGAGCAATAAACGATTTTGTTTTACATCGTACCCAGGGTTTCTTTGCCTTTTCAATGTTACAGACGATATCGAAAAGGCAAGAAACCCTGGGTGCGAAGTTGGCGAGCTTTTACCAAGAACATCCTGTCATGAGTTTGAAAACAAAAGGTTCGATCGGATATTTTAGACATCCCCGGCCGAGAGATATTAAAAAAATGTATTTGTAAAGGCCAAAATACAGTGCGTAGTATTCAGACAGTGTATATTTAAAGATCATATAATTGTTACCCGCTATGATTAATCATATATGACTTTTAAAAAGTCGGACAGTGGTCTAATTTCTATGAATAATCATAAGGTTTTAACCAATCAGATTCCTTCATCGCTTATGTACCAAGTGCGCAAGTAGAAATAAAGTTATATTTTTATATATTTCAACATTCACTTGGAAAAAAAGAGAGAAAATCAAAATTTCCAAGTCTTTGGAAGTATATAAATTAGAAAGAGTTGAGCTTGTGAGTAGTGTTATATGTAAAATCCCTCATTCATTCATTCATTCATTCATTCATTCATTCATTCATTCTAAGTTGCAGCCAAGTTTTCACCCACTCTTCTCTTTGTTACGTTTTGCTATCAATTTTCTGTTCGATATTCCTATCACGTAGAGTGTAAACCTTTAAAGATAGTTTGATAGCCGGCGTCTTTCACATGCAAAATCCGGACCGGTCGTCTTGACACCTGGCTAGACAAAGTTAACTAATAATTTTCAGGACCAGATTTTCAAGGCTAAAATACACTTTAGCTTGGTCCTCACTACGGCGATGAAAGTTCATCGCCTGAACGACTACAAATTTTCGAATGTTTTTAGATTTGTTTTCATCTCCGCCTTCATCATCGCTTTTTTTTTTAATATTTATATGGACAATTTTTACGTTTATATACGTATGTTAAAGTGTTACATCGTGTTAGAAAGACCAAAAAAATTACTGATTCTTACGCGATATTACTACTAAGAAAAATTCGAGCGAAAGATTTTAGGTTCGCAAGATTTTTCACAATGAGAGAAACATAGTACCAAATTATAAAGATTTCTTAATGACAGTGAGATCTGTAGTAGAATATAATGACCCCTTAGAATATTTTCACGCCCCGTGGTTGGAAACAATACTTTTCTTTCATTCCTTCCAGTGGGGAAAATCATCAAAAAGCCACTGCTTTGAAGAGCTTTTTAATTGAAATATAGAGTTCATATTTCTATAGAAATGTACTCGAACGCAGCAGTTTTACAAAGAATTTGCCCTGTCCATAAGTGGTAATGGAAACTGTTGCATTCAATTCACAAACATCGTTACGTTGATGAGTGACATTAAAATCTTTCGCATTCTGCTTCGTAAATATCCCAAATAGCATCCACTCACTTTTCATAATGTACATATCTTTCAACAGCTTCGTTGATAGTTGAGTAGGTCGAGTATCATAAGGTCGAGTGTGTCAATAGTTTTCCATGACGTAACCTCCATGAGAGAGCCAATCATTTTTTACTTTGTTTGAACGCTTTGTTAACAACAAACAGCTGTTCGTTCCCAGACCATTTCTCAATTGTTCTATTTCTACTGAATCAGCATAGTGTAACCCTCAACTCTGAATATAACAGTTCATCATCGTTAACACGTTGTCTATGTGTCAAGCATGTATAAACATCTTCAAAATTGTCAACTTTTGAACAATAATGGTATTTTTTCAACATTGTATAACACATCCATCTTCGGTACTATAGACACCATCGGACTCTAGTTTAGAAGTAATCTTGCTATCACTCAACGTTTCAAAGCATTTAGTGATGAAATTGCAGTGATGAAAGAAAATGCAAAAACGTTTAAGGAAAAATTGAAAAAAAAAACATTGTTTGAACAAGCAATATGTAAAGGTCAAAGTCCATTATTACCTCTTTGTGTTTTGTGCTTGTCATACAAACCTTGCCCGTCGTTGCCATCCACACATGCATTTATCATCCATCAATGTTGAGTAAGTTGTTTGAAAACCACTGCGAAGGAGTGCATTTATATACAAATATACAAATATACAAAAGAACATTCCATTAAAAGGATATAGATTGTATCTATCCAACACACTTTCATACAAAACGCAATAAATGAACTCTCCATTTTTATTTGAAGAGATGTGACCAGAAAACGACCAATGAAGGAGCTCATGCTTTGAGTTTACTGACCCATGCCGCCTGCACTTATTTGAATGTCTGCAGGTAGAGCTGACATGATTGAGAAAATATTCAAAGATTATAAATCATGTGTTGGATGAAACAGTTAGTTCCCTATGCTATGAGTGTTAAAGAAAACTAGAGAATTGGCGAATTGGCTCTGCGATGGAGATTTTATGAAACAAAATTTCAACAACGTATTAGAAGAGTTTAATCGCACTGAAAGAAGAAGTTGAAATTTTCTACTTTGGTTCAACTAGTTTCGTGAAAGTCTTACACTGTTATATAGCTAGGCAAATTTTCATATTTTTCTGTTCATAACGGATCAGATCGGAATAAAATGCTTGAGAAAGTGAAAATTTACTCTTAATTATATCCCACAATCCTTTTATGTATGTGGAAATGTATGACGGTTAATTATGCAATCGTTTTAACTACACCCCGCTACTTTCAATTTCTTCATTACAGAATTCATCATTCGTTACCATTGGCTACTGACAGCCTTTGTACACTTTTGATTTGCGAACTAATTCCAAAGTATCGTCAAGATTTTAATAGCTATATAGAATGTTTTTTTAAATGAGCTCATAATCTGACATTTGCTTTGGCTTTTATAGTGTTTATGATCATCTTAAAATCAAATCAAAAGCACATAAAGATTGGTGAGTTGGAATTGCGTTGAATCGGGTTTGAAAATAGAATCTAACGAAGCAAAAAGGCTTTTTTTTGCAACCTCAGACTCAGACTCATTTTGAAAAGGAGCGAAAGAGAAACTGGGTTCGAGGTTGGTTTTTCTGAATTTTAATCAACGAAACTTCCCTGCTTTTCATTTGCTTTTATAATTCATTCAGGTTTGTTACCAAGGCTTTTTTGCCTTGTTTTCAATTTTTGAGTTTAGTTTGCCAGCTTGATGTTTTTCTACCTTTTCATCATTTCTATGTGTATAAGAAAATATTTTTTCCAAACATTCATTCGGATATTCTGTTTTGAATTTCAAGAAAGTAGAAGTTTGGTCCAAGATTTGAAAACGAATAAAATTTAATGGAACAATTATCCCGTTCTGTTGATTCTTGTAGCCAGTCGACTGATCATTGCAGACCATCAAGAAAACTTTGAATGATCAACCTTTTATTATCAGATTTCGCTAAGCGAAATATAATGGTTTCAGCGTCGTTCTATCTTCGTTACTGTTGTATCTATCTATGTACAGCAAAGGTTTTATAGGACTGCACTTACCAACTTAAACTTCTTTTATTTCTATTTATTTTTTTCCTTGCTGTCATGGCCATGGTTATAACTCATTAAAGTTTTGTTTACACCATAAAAATTTCTTATTTCTATGGTAACACTAGCAGATGTTTTTTAAAACATAAAATGACATCAGTAGTGTAACTTAGGAGTATGTTTATCTGCCAATATGAGACCATCAAACTTATTGGTGAAAATTCTTATAAAAGTGTTTGGAAGAACGAGTCATCACGTGACTAAATACTCACTATCCCAAACAAATTTAACAAGGTTTACACTGTCAAGTTTTGATGGTCTCAAATTGGCAGTTAAACTGTATGTAGGCTCAAAATCAGGGAGGTCACGCAGAAGTACGAAAGCATGAAGGATTATGCAGAATGGGTTTATTATAAACTCTGCCCTGCAACCCCACAAACTCTCGAGTATGTATTTAATGGGCGTTACTTACAGGGACGCCATTCTTAAAATCATAAGAGAACAAGAAGCAATAGATTTGCACCATGTTTGAGGAGATAAGCAAACAGAATGACAAAAACAAAACTGAGAAATATCAAAATCAGTCGTTTTGCTTCGATTGAAATAAACCAAATAATTGAAAACCTGAGAATATAGGATATTTTCAATCAGAGCATTGTTTGTAAAATTCCAGATCATTTTTTATGGTGAAATACTCTATCTTTGATCCAGTCATTGTGTTTTACGTTCTTTGGGTAAAAGTTTCCTTTCGGCATAAGGACATTCTAAGTATTGTAAAGATGACCCAGTGGGCAAAATTGTCAAAAGTCACTGTGACGGAGAGCACTTTTATTGAAATTGTGTGTACATTGATGTAGAAATGCACTCCTTCGCAGAAAAAGCGCCGGCTGGAGACGTTTTATAAAAACTCAAGAATAACGTAGCTCAACACAAAATGAACCGTTCTCATTAAAGATGCATGTACACTCCTATACTTCTTTGTTTTGATTTTAGCTTTAAAGAGGCACACCTTTTGCTTTGATCCATCATTATGGCGTCTAAGCTTTTAGAAGCCATTTGCAAGGAGCAGTGGAAATTAGGTCGCTTTATGAAACTGTCTCAAAGACATGTGGGGTTCAACAATGTCTACTCAATGAAGAAGATTGGTGAGAGCGGATGGTCAGGAAAATATACAGCAAGATACATCAGCACGACAAAAGCTATTGCTTTTCAAAACACCTCCAGACTAGGTGACATTGAAAATGCAAACAAAGGACACGAAAAGGAGGTTTCTTCAACATGGCTACCAATACGACAGATTCAAAAGTTCTTCTCGCAATCAAACAAATTTAGCATAACGGATGTATTAGAGTCACGCGATCAGTTTCAAGAGAGACATTTAGGAATAACCTCCGAAGAAATGTCTACTATGCTGAAATTCATGAATCTAGAAGTAAGTCTTTTTCTTCATAGAATTTAGTTGAATTTTTAATCTTTGGAGGTACTGGAATTACTCAACTTAGCACATCACAACTTCAAACCCAGGTCTTCTTGCATTTTAAGCATAGAGATAGGAGGATACCCTGGGTATGAGGTTTAACACAGCCAGCTTTAGAAATAACAAAACGAAATTCGAACTATTTTCTCGGTCTCGTGTGGGGGTTCGAGTTATCGGGATTCTACTGTACTATTCTTGCATCAAAGGAAACATCATTAGCCCAGTAGACAAAATCTTAAAAGAATCACTGTGATGAAGAGCATTTTTATTGAAATGATGTATGTCTTTCTATAGAAATGAACTCCTTCGCAGTGGTTTTTCAACAAATTTCCACACTGGGGGTTAGTAAGTTTACTTCGAGTTCAATACAAATGTATAACAAATATGGTTTCACGTAAAAGGAAAAACATTATGATTTCTATGAACAATAGATCGAGCGTTTACTCAAAAGAGCTTCCATCGTTAGTTCTATCGCTCACTAAAATCTGCATTGTTCAAACTCTGCAACGGTTCAGCGGAGGAGAGTTTCTTATTCAACACACGAACCAAGATGTAAAACTTTAAGAGAACCAATTTCATACAACCTTGCACTCAAGATGTTCTGTCTTTTTTGATATAAGAATGATGCGATAAACAGCTTGATACATTGCTTACTGACATTGACTTTGTCTCGTTTTCCTCGTTTTTGAAAAGGTCCAAGGTCACACCCAAAATGATTTTTAGAAGACATTATTGACAAACTCGACAAATGTAGTCACCCAGAGTGCTTTACAAATAAGCAAAACAATATAATAAATGAAAACGAGGTTAGTTTGACGATATTGGAATATCTGTGATCTATGTTCATACGCATTATTCAACCTCGTACCCAGGGCTTCCTGCCTTTTGGGTTAACCCTGGGTACTAGGTTGGCACATCATTTTGACGATTGTCATTCTTGTTGAACTAATTTTTTCAAACTTGAAACTTGAAAAGATGTAGTTGAAAACATACAACCTCGAACCCAGGTTCTGTTGACTTTTCAATAATAACAAAAAAGCCAAAAGACCCTGCGTTCGAGGTTGCTAAAACATATTGAGAAGAATTAACCCTACTCCGCTCGTTTTCAAATGTGATTAATATGACCCCAAGCTTTCTTATAGAACAATTTATGAGACTGGGTTCGAGGTTGAGAATTCAAAATTTAAATCTTCTTTGTGGAGTCTCGTTTTCGCCCCACATTGTACCGCTGCTATTATGATAGGCATTCCAACAATAACACATCGAAAATTACAATGTATGAAAACGAGGCTCTTAAATATCCATGTTTAAAAAAATTGTTTTGAAAATTATGCAGAAAATAAATATCTTGCAACGTCTTGTCTTCCTCTACCAGTTATTGTACGTTGAACAGGCAAAGTGTCTTAGCGTATGACATAATGCAAATATAATGTCAACCCTGCCTCAGCCCCACCCTTTTGCTATTCGCATATTCTCGATCAAGTATGCTTTCATTAAATCATTTCATTAACCAACATCACAAGAAAAATGTGTAATTTGTTTAAGATGGTTTATTTGTAAAACAGTTTGTTTTGTATGTTTCGAGTCGTTTGGTCACTCATGTTTTGAGTCACCCTCAAGTTACTTTGGTCACTCATTATGAGTTTTATTAAAGGATATGCGAACTACATACCACCTGGTTCGCTGTTTAAAGCAACCTGAGTATTCGTATTGGTGGAATAAACACACAAGAAGGTGTGTACTTGAACCTTTAAGGAAAGTCATTCAAAACGACCAAGTCCAATAAAAAGAAGATATAGCCCTTGGAATGTCGAAATTTTGACAAATTAGGATGAGTTGTTTGTAAGCCGCCATTTTGGATCTAACGATGAAGAGATATGAGTCAGATGTCATCCAACGTACAGAAAAGAGTAGGTAATGTTCTCCTCCTCCTTTCTCGTTTTCCTTTCCGACATTACCTACCCAGTGGCAAATTTGTTGAAAATTCACTGCGAATGAGTGCGTTTCCATAGAAATATACACACTATTTCCATAAAAATTGCTCTCCTTCACCGTGATTGTTGGGAAATCTTTTATGACAAACTATGATGTTATACTTCTCTGCGACGGATGGTGTAAAATGAATAAATTAAAGCTCACGTGCATTTGCTTTAAAATAACGCCTAGAAAATTCAGAAATATAATACATGAAGCATCGATGTTGGAAATGGTGCGATCGCTGCGGCCATATACATATCCCCTCCTGCGACTCGTATTCGAGTGCCAACCCAGGGTTGCTTTTACCGGGATTTCCTTCTTGTATTCCATCATCATCATGGTGGTGTGTGTGGTCATGATTTTTATGTTTTTATATTTTTTCCAACTCCAATCTAGGAGGATAGAACTGCACCAAGCAACTGAGTTATTTCCAGACCTTCTGTGCTTATTGTAATCCTTTTAAACATCCCAATCAGTCTTGAAAACTTTTCAATGAATTTTTTGTAGAGATATATTGTGGAACAATTGTCTCCTAATCTCCTCTCTGACTTTGATCTTGATATCACATTAGACATGTAAATAATGCTCCTTTATAATCCTCATTAAAACGGCATAATCTGAAACAGTGCAACAACAATATACAGCAGCTTAGGACCTAGTGCTTTTCTAACATATAGGGATGGCGACAAGGATGATCAAAAAGAAAAAAAAGGACTCTGGTAACGAAGTTGAGGAAATGAATAACTTCGTGTGTTTTTAAAATTGTATGTATTGGTGGGTTTTATTGAAGTTTTTTTGACGAAAAAAGAGAAATGAGAAAATTCTCCGCTTTTATCAAAACATTTATGTTATTTTTCACTTGTATGACTACTGATGGTTTTTACTGCCATTTTGTGCATGGTGATGTTTGGGCGATCATTCAAAGACTTCTTACATAACACGCTTCAGTGTAAAAAAAATTATTGAGTCAAGCACAACGGATTGAGAACGAATTATTATTGGTGCAAATGAATGGAGTATGTTTTTGATGAAGGACTATCAAGACGGATAACGAAAGCTTGACTGACATTATATGACAGCAGATTTTTCAATCAAGCTCTATTTGCATAATGATTTTTGTGGTTTTGTTTCATTTTCCCACTTCTGGTACCTGATGATAAATGCAATTTTAGCAAACACCCACCATGTCATTCTGACATTATGTCTGGCTGCCTAAGACGAACACGATTGTGGATAATCATATTCTGTGTCAAAAAGTCGCCTGGTGTAAAACAACCTTTACTAATACGCAAGCAACAAAACTATAACTCAGAACGTAGTTCTTGAAGCAAAAACAGGACCGTTGCGTAAAACAATAAATATAAAAAATCGAATATTAACGAATGAGAATAGGCAGAAATATTATCTGAAAATACTTAGATAGAGCGCATTATTATTTTAAAGCTAAATTCTTGATACAACTAAACAGAAACAAGAAATTATTTAAGGTCCGGGCAGAGGACCCAGGTCCTGTTTTGTGAGTTGTCAAGTAAATGGAAAACGAAAGTAAACAACAATCAATCAGTCAATTAAAATGTTAAAAGATTAACCAAATTTGGCTGCAACAAGGGACAGCATGGGTAGTAAAATCATAATAGTCAGAATCAGGATTGCTTTGAATCGTGTTTAGTTTACGTTACGTAATCTGGTATACACGCTTCTTTCGAAAGCAATGTCTATGAAAAACATTTTTGCAGCTTTGCAAAAGGAAACCTTTCGTTATAACCGTGTAAAAAACTTGCCAGGTCCAGCAGGAAGATTGTTCAAAGTAAATTACTTCACGAAAACAGAGCTTTCTTCGAAGGTTAACATACAAAATACTAAACTTGCAAGATATACTGGTTTACGATGCTCGTCAAATTTCAGTATTCAAGAGATTTTGCCACCACAGGATGCATTTGCAGAAAGGCATTTAGGTCCCAGAAGAGACGAACGGCAGGAAATGGTTAAACTTCTGCAACTGAAGGTAATGCCATTATATATTATACTGTAGATGTTAGCTAAAGAGAAGGAATTGTTCTCTTCTTAAAGGACATTTGAAATTAAATTATTGATCAGAGTTTATTTGACACAAAGTGTCATGTAATGTGGATTTTGTTATTAAATCAATGTAAATGTGACCTTTCATTAAACTCACCTATGAAAGTAATTATTTTAAAATAAGAATAATTAGTTTTTTTTCTTATCGTTGATATCAGCATTTGATATAATGAACCAAACTTCAATTATAGTTATGTTAATAACTTTTATCTGTTTGTGATGAGTTTTAATATTTTTGATGTAGCTGATTTGATTGCTGGCTTTTATTGTGATTTTTTATGTTATGCTTGCTACGAAATCTTTGTATTGTTACATAAAGTTATTATTTTGGACATCTTTTGTCATAAACTTTATCATGTCTCGGTGATATATGGACAAAAAAAATAATTTTTTTTATCTTCATTCTTGGATTCACTATGAGGAAATACACTGTGATATGTTTTTAGTAAAAAATATCTGTAAAATCTTTATGTTGTAGAATTGATAAGAGAGGTTTTATTTCCACTAACAGGCTAGTTAACCGTTAAAGGTTTTCAAGAATTTTTTAAATATGCAAGTTTAAAAGTAATTAAATAAATCTGCTTCTCCCTTATAGTCAAGGGAAATTAAATGATCCTACAAAGATATCCCTTAATTATGTATTTTCCCTGACTGCCCTTTAAAATTTTTTTATTTGTATCCACTTTTCAGTTCAATTTATTTTTATTATTGTGACTAAGTTAGTAGTCGATGGTTGAGACTCAATCTTTTTTTTTTTCAATGTATAATTTAATCCAATCTTATAGTATGTCTATTTTTGCAGGGTAAATCTATGATTAGAAACTTAAGGTGGACTGTCTATGGAAACACTTCAAGTATACATTTGACATGAAGTTGATTTTGGTTTGTTTGCGATTTATCAACTCATTCTTTCAGCAGATTGATAAAAATGCCATATTTCCTTTATTAAATCACCCACCATCTTTTAGAATCAGTATAAAACCAGTATCTGTAAACCCTTTTACCGAGTTTAACTTAGAAAACGATGTATCGAATCCTATGTAAGTATCCCGTGACGAAAAATTAAATCATCAAATTGTGACTCAAAAGTGTACCCATGTTGTAGAGCTCGAAAAACTGATCGAAATAAGAACATGGTCAAAAATAAAAAGGGGTTTTTTGACATTTTCACCTTACTCTATTCTATGAATTGCTGAGGTTGCTTAAATGAGGTTACCAAACTAAAATTTTAGCCCAAGTTACCATATAAAATTTACTATTATTAAAAAAAAGAACAAAGTTCTGAGGTTACCTTAAACTGAAGATACACATGAAAATGTGATGTGACGTTTTTGAGGTTACTAAATTGAGGTAACCCTCTTCTCTGTGCAATATCTGTAAATCAACACAAAATTCTTACACCAAATTTGGTATGTTAGTAGTCAGATGAGTAATGATTTCAATTATGTAAAATGAGAAGTAAGATCTCCTCATTTTGTGATAATATTGAGGTTACCAATATGGCTTTCTTGTTTTAGTGTAATAATATAGTTGTTTTTAAGAGTTTTCAAAATTGATTTTGGTTTGTAAACTACTTTTGGTGGAAATAATTTTTTTTATTTGTATTTATCTGAGTTTTGGGCATTATTTGAGGTTACCTATGACTGACTAATCTAGACTCTGTTGTAGGCATTTAAAGTTTAGTATAATACATGCTCTTTATTTCATTTCCTACTTCCTAAAGTTATAGTTTATGCTGTAATTCATGGCTTAATTTGTAACTACTACTCTGGAGCACTATTTGAGGTTACTGCAGTTGAACTTTATGTGATGTTTTTGAGGTTACGGCAGTAAAGGTAAGGGAAACCTCAAAATTCTTACCATCTATGAGAAACAAACTGCAAAGTGCCAATATCTTCATAAAGTTCTGTTTTGCTAAAAGTTTTAATTTGCTGCTATTGAAGTAATGATCCTTTTAAATCAAGACATTGTGATTATGCAAAATTGAACTTCTTTCTAAGCCTTGAGAGTAACCTCAATTTGAGCACATAGGCTTTTCCTGTAGTTTAAGAATTGTTATTTGTTTTATTTACTATGTTGATATTGATGCTAATATTTCATGTTGTAGTTTAGTTTTAGTTCCATATGATAAAGGCATAATGTAAAGGTAACCTCAAAAATGTCACATTTTATTGTTAGGAAAACATATTTCTTAATCCTATTGTGACCTTTGGTAAATAAAACTTTTGAAAAGAGTGTTATTCAAGGTAGACAGAAAAAAAAATGTTTCAAAAACCTTAATATGGTATATAACCTCAATATCTTCACAAATTTTTCATATTTTTTAACTCTCTATCCTTTAACTCTAATCCTCCAGAATTTCAAGTACATACATCAAATTGTTAAGAAGATATTGCACTCAGAGTGGAAGGGTATATTTTCAATGGTAACCTCACTTTTGTCACATAAAATTTGCATTTGAGTAATTTTAGGCAAAGATACTATCTAAATACATATAATATTAGAATTTATACGATTAAATAAAATTAAATAAAAAGGAGATATGCACTTTTTCCTAAATATTGCATTTTCTTGGCATTTCCAAAATGTCACAAATTTTTTACCATGTTCATAATGTATGAGATTGTTTTGCTACGATCAACCGTTATTGAGATATCCTGGATCAATTAACCCAAACTTTTTTGACCAAATTTTTTTTGACTCAATTGTTTTTGTCACATCATTGTCAATATCACGGGATTCAAAAGACATCAGTTATCCCTATTGGTTCTTGATAAAATGTCATGTTCATTTGGGGATGCAATGTAATGGCTTCCCCTTGATAAATGATATCTGATGTCATATGCTACTATATTCTAATCGTAAAAAAACACGCTCGCTTCTAAATGGCCTCATGCAATATTAACAAAAACTTGAAAGTAAATTTAAACATAATATATCACTCTCTAAAATATAAAATAACTTGTTAGAAAATAAAAAAAAAAACAAGAGGCCCATAGGCCTTAAGGTCAGCGCGAGCTGCATGCGAAGTCTAAAGATTGTAATCAATTTACAAAAGAAATCTCTAGCTTTCCAAAATACAGTTTGATTTGTATCTGGGTGAGCCCGCATTCGGTTGATGAACATGCTAATCGAAAATGTAAATCCATTCGCCCAAACCAATAACATATTAAAAACGTCTCGTGATAAAAAGGACCCCTGTAATGTTTTCACAAAGGAGTAAATCGTCAAATGAATAATAACAGAAGCCTGACATCGCATACAGATTATTACCTCTAATATAAGAACCGATCTAAACATATCTCATCGAGACCAAAACACAAATTTCTATGAGCTGAGTAGCGTATAACATGTGCATTTTTTCGTAAAGGATTCATCGAACAGAAGTTCGATAAGCGCTTGGAATTGAGAAAGACTTCTCAAAATTTAAGAGTTTATGAAATAAATTTTCGCTAGAATATGGAGGGACTCAATATCAAAGATTGAAGTTAATTTCCTCTCTTCTTCATAAACTGAAAAACTTTATTTTTTAAAAGTGTTTGTTATCTAGCGTTTCTCATTTATTCTTTTTTTTCAAAAATATGTTTTTGAATTTTTTATGAATTGTAAAATAATATCTGTAATATCCACACATGTGTTTTATAAAATATGATAAGCTAGAGTATGATCTGTAGTTTTCTATTTATTTGCTCTAACAAAATAGTTTTATTCTGTTCTCTTTATGAGCAATGAGTTTGTGGACATTGTATTCTTGTCTC
Organism: Turritopsis dohrnii; assembly: GCA_027922465.2. Taxonomy (NCBI): domain Eukaryota; kingdom Metazoa; phylum Cnidaria; class Hydrozoa; order Anthoathecata; family Oceaniidae; genus Turritopsis; species Turritopsis dohrnii. Next base: position 570,130 of record BQMF02000048.1, on the reverse strand, counting down.
ATGCTCTATTTTTCCAGAAGAAAAGTGGGGGATTTTACATTTAAATGGGGGGACACTATCAGGGATTTTTCCAAGCACTTGGTTACTACTGTTTTTCGTAGAGAAGATTGAGTTTTACAGTACAGGAATCTCCGTAATTTTTCAATCTCCACAAGCAGGCCTTGTCATGAGAGCCATTCGTAGGGAGTTGAAAACTAAGATGTTTTTTAATTTCATTGAATAACATGAAAACAAGTCCTACTGGTACCACTTTCGTTTTCATATTCTTTCGTAAGGTGAAGAAATGTATGCGTATAACAAAGGAAATTTCAAAATTACCTTAGCAACGGTGGTCGTTCTCCCTAGCAACAATAATTGGTGAATAACGGCCTAGTTACTCTCTCAAAACATGTTTTTAAATACTACGCATTAAAGAGCTAAAAAATGTTTAATTGACAATGAATGATTGAGTTTCTAAACTCAATTCAAGATTGAGTTTTAACTACTGGTAAACAGTAGTTGGAAAGTGCTTGGAAAAGTCCCTGACCATGCTGTTCCATTCACTGAATCAGACATTGAGGACAATCCCAAATCTTTGGTGGATTATTTAGATCAAGAGGAGGATATACAAGTATTCAGTTTCAGTGTGATTTAGTGATATTTCTTCCCTTGTTATTTTCAATTGTGTTCGTTTTTTTATACATGCACTTACTCAAGAGAGAATACCAACATGAAAATTAAACTGAAAATTAAACTCTATGTTTTTTCTGACGACAATTGTTTCTTATTTTCCATTGTTTTTTGATTTTCCGAATGACATTTCTTCTTTCTGCTGAAATAATATTTGATAGAAAAAAGCAAAAAATCTTCTTATGTTAAACGAATTTGGTGGATGCATTGTGTTGGGCTTTTGCCAGATGTGTGTATGCATACACATTTTGGTAATCATTGTTATAGTAGGCACACTGTGTCACTGCATTTGCAAGGTTAAAATTACGATGAAAATAAAATTCCAATCATTCTCCAAGGAAATTTGATCAATAGAACATAAGAACTGACAGACTTTTCTAAACTTTTATAATAAATCAATTTAAAAAATCAATCTTTTATAGTCTTATAATTTGTTATTATCACAGAAACCTTTTTTTTGTTCTAGAGCATAGATGAATTGGTTGATTTGGCAGTTCCAGCAGACATTCGTGTTACTGGTGACTTGAAGCTGGACACACCAAAAAGTAAGATGAAAGATTATGTCACATGAAACGTGATACACTCTCTATTTTCCCCATTTTTAAGGATAGTCTCTAACAGTCTATTTGGTCAAAAAATACCAAAAAATGTTTATTAGCATTTCCTATGTAATTTTAATCATAGATAAAGTTTCTGGAGTCAGAAATTTAAATTTAGAAACACTTCTTCCAAAAAATGCGTTATTGTGTTCTACTCAACATTATTTTAAATAAATTTCTTTTGCACAAAATGTTAAAGGATTTGTGTCAAAAACAGCGTTCGATACATATTGTAGAAGCTCAATATCAATAAATTTCTTTAAAATAAAAACATACACTACACAGTGTTTCAAGCATCTATAGCGATCATCAGATGTTAAGATAAAATTCTAGAAAAAATCTACATATACATGTCCACCAAACCTTGAGAATATTTATGCTCATTTGCTAAAACAAAACAAAAAAGTTGTAAAAATTCCTAATTAAGGTCGTGAGGTTAAAAGCATAAAAATTAAAAAGATAAAAATTCTATGTGTTCTGAGGGACTGCTTTGTAGTCTTTGTAGTTGTAGTTACACATTTAGTATCAGCTGAATAAATGAGACAGACTAATGTGTAAATATGGCGTAAGGATGTGAACAATGATTAAACAATGATTGTTAAAGATCTATTGGTTTTAAAGAAAAATTGAGGGAACGTTTTGTTAGCGATATGATGAGAATGACGTAGATATAAGTGAAAAACTCAATCTTCTCTACCAAAATTGGTAGTAACCAAATGTGCTTGGAAAAATCCCTGGGAAAAAATGAAAGTATCTGAAATATTTCATAAAAACTTGCAGGAAAAGTTAAAAATTCATGAAAGCTGTAAAAATCAAATCCCATTTAATTGTTTTATTATCATTCTTACAGCTATTATTAATTAAAACACAAAGGCTTTGTAACTGTGTGAAATTTGAGGTGCCATAATAAAGGCAATGTAAATTACAGTCTAAACATGCAGGGAATTTATTTCAAAGGTGTTGTACGTTAAATTTGTATCAATAACGACGCAGAACAGGGAAACCATGGGCTGATGTTTACGATCTTTTTATAGCTGAGGCAGAATGTTTGGCTCGACTACGAGAAATTGGCCGGCAAAATCAAATCTGGCGTTCTTACATTGGAATAGGTTATTACAACTGTATTGTTCCACCAACAATTTTAAGGAACTTACTGGAAAATCCTGGATGGTGAGTTTTGTATTTTTGCATCCCTGACAATAAGAATAGTTGTTGACAAGTATGACCTGAGTGCTAGTCATGCTTTAGCTTTCATTTATTGTCTTCTGTTATTCGTACATTTTTGTTTATATTGAAATTTAGGACGACCCAATACACACCGTATCAGCCAGAGATTTCACAAGGACGATTAGAATCTTTACTCAATTACCAAACAATGGTTTCCGACATAACTGCATTAGATTTTTCCAATTCATCACTTCTTGATGAAGCGACAGCTGGTGCAGAAGCTCTTGGTCTTGCATACAGGTTCGAATCAATTTAGAAAAGATTGTAAAACTAACGACAGATTGAATTTCATTGTTCAATGAATGGGGGCTACTTATTTGACCCTATGCTGTTCTACTACTGATCTTCATTGACAGTACACATTATTTTTATATAAGCAATACTAGTAAATTTTCTCAAACAGTTAAGCAACAATACTATCAGGATCTTCGATAAATTAGCAACATGAAATTTTGAAATGATGCCGTACTAACATGACTACAGCACATTTAGTAAAATTGTTTTTTCAATAGAGAATAATGCAGATGGTGTCAACCAGTCTAGTTATTCATAAAGTGATGTAAAACTAGTCTACGACATTGTCTTTTGAATTCCATGTTCGAATTTGACGACATTTTTGATTAATGCTTTGCAGCAAATTAAGCAGCACTACTAATAAAGAACAGTTATTTCTTTCACTATTATTTTCTGATCGTGGTTGCTTATAAAAAAATGTGTACTGCATTACTGCTTGACTAAAATGTCAATTGGTTATGAAGCCTACATTTTTCATTTTATCAATCCCAGATTTACTAAAAAGAAGAAATTCTATGTTGACAAGAACTGCCATCCACAAACAATCGCACTTGTTCAAACCCGTGCAAGGTAAGTTTTGCAGTAGGTAATGTGCTAATAGAATGTGAGATGGGAAAGTGGTTGGTTTCGATGACGTTGCGCTTGATAATTACAACAGACAATATTGTAATGTACGATGGAGAATACTCTGCACTTTTCCATGTTTATGCCAAGGATAGACTTACATAAGGGACAACATCATCATGTTACTCTTTTGTAGGCACTTAATAATTATTAATAGCAACCAATTAAAAGCCTGCACCATTAGCAGCTAAATGTTAGATAAGAACGTGAAGCCCTCTGTTTTCTATTAAAATTCTTTTTCCTTTTCCTTTTCATAAAGTTTTTGTCTGCTCTGCATTTTTGTTCTGGTAAAATTTTGCACACAATAATTCCCACTTTTAATACAGACGTACTTTCGGTTACAGATCTGGGCTTTTATAAATTATTTGTACACCTATTAGTAACATATATTTATTTTTTGTTGCATTAAGTACCATGGCTGATGGCATGGATGTCGTTGTTGGAGATTTTAGAGAATTTGATTTCTCGAATAACGACATTGCAGGCGTGCTGTTTCAATATCCAGACACCAATGGTCGAATTCACGACTTCGAAGAGTTGGTGAAAAAAGCACACGATGGAAAGGTTTGTGTTTTCAGAATTAAAAAGCACACGATGGAGTGTTATGGAATCAATGTTTACTGAGTGAATAGTTTCTTTCTTTCACTTTTCTGTAAATGAATACCTTAATTACCTTTACATAGCTTGCTTTGACACTATGGCATGTAGGTAAACCTGTGTCCAATTTAGGCTTTAGCTTGCTGTGCTACAGATCTTCTTGCATTAACAATGTTAAAACCACCTGGTGAATTCGGTTGCGATGTTGCTTTGGGAAGTAGCCAGAGATTTGGAGTACCTTTAGGTATCTATTGCTTTCATCAATTTACATGCTTCAAGTGAACATCGTCAAAATTTTGTGAATAATTCTTTACTTTAAAAGTAGTTTGAAATATTTGTGGTAATATTCTATGATGGGAGTGAAATGGAACGTCAGTCAGTACATGGTTATGTTACAAAACGTCCATGTCTGTGGTATCGTTGCAGAAAATTACTGTATTGTGCCACACTGAAACTTATTGTTTTGAATCAAAGTTTATAGAGGAATTTAATGATTGGAAATTAGCAACAACAAAACCAAAGCTTTAGCATGTTGAATCAGCCTCTTTCTCAGCTTTGTGCACCCATATTGTCATGTGACTGTAATTAACTATTGCTATGCAATCATAAACCCTTTATACCTTGATTCTTTTGGGAGAATCTAAAATGACTTTGTGTTATCAGCTAGTGAAATATAACAGATTTGAATAGAGTCTGGTGACTTTATATACTATAATTATGACAAAAAGATCAACAGGCTGTTTTTAAAAAATAAATTCCCAAGCAGTTCTTTGTGCTACCAACTCTGTTTGAATGGATAGCATTTTTTTTAACACAGAGCAATATTGATTTAGGTTATGGTGGACCGCATGCGGCATTCTTTGCTGTTACCGATCGTTTAAAACGAATGATACCTGGTCGTGTTGTTGGCGTTTCTAAGTAAATGATTTATCTTTGTTTACGTTTTACTGATATTATCTGAATCTTTAAAAATTGTAAGTCATGAAAACTTAAATCCTTAGAGATTCAAATGGTAATCCCTGCTATCGTTTGGCTTTACAAACCCGTGAACAGCACATTCGACGAGATAAAGCTACAAGTAACATATGTACTGCTCAAGCTCTCTTGGCCAATATGTCAGCTATGTATGCCGTCTATCATGGTCCTAAAGGTCTGTTAAATATTGCCAAACGAGTTCACAATGCTGCTTTGATATTGGCAGAAGGTAAGAGTTTGTTTTGACAACAATAATGATGTTATGACATTATAAGAATATACAAGGCATTTACAAGAATTTATTGTTTATGTTGATATTGTTGTTCAGGGTTAAAATCTGCAGGACACAGTGTTGCAGAAGGACAGTTCTTCGATACAATTAAGGTATGTTTTTTTTCCTCTATGAATATTGGTTGAATATAATGTTTTTTCTACCTACTGAAGTGCATTTCTAAACATATGCACTATTTCTATAAGAATGCTCTTCCTTTTGAATACTTTTTTATAGTTTAGAAGTAGTTAGTAGGTTTGGAAGGAATCATGCTCAATTTTTGTCTGGAAGAGTTCATTAATAATAACATTTCATATCGCAGTAATTCTGATTCCCCACCTTACTAACTGTGTGAAGAATAATATTTTATGGATGATTTGATGAATTATTTTCATTTCAACCAAGCAGTTCCCAACCAGCTATTGGTGGTTTTATGACAAACTATTTTCAAATATTCAAATGGTCTGTGAGCCCCCATTGTAGGGGTCCAGGAGGTGAAGTCAAAAAGTCTAAATGTAATTGGGAAACTTGAATGTGATTTAAAACTCGATTAGCAAAAAGACGTCATCTGTGAGGCCTAATTAAAGCCTTATTTAAGCCTTATTATTACTATCCATTCTTTAGAACAAAAATTTTCACTTTTATTTTCACTATTTTATTATTCACGACGATCTTTAAAATCTGAGACTGATTAATTTGGGAGCACAATAGGTATATTAACCTTTCCAGACATTAATGTAACGAAGCTCTGTTTGATTGCTTGATATTAACCATCATCCTTTGCATAACAATGTTCTTATGTGATGTAATCTACTTTCAGGTCGAAAATGTTCGAGATCTGACTTGGATATTGGATCGTGCTGCATCAAAAGAAATCAATTTAAGAGTGAATACGGAAGACAACTCTGTAAGTATTTTCGCTTCAAATTTACCAGCTCTTTTTGATATGTTGCCAACTGGTATAATTAGGCCAGAATTCTGATGCAGCCCTATAATTAAAGTAGCATCTTATATTGTAACAATTTCAATTTCGCTATTGGTTTTGGCAGATTGGTATCTCGCTGGATGAATCTATCACTGAGCATGATCTAGATGATTTATTTTGGATTTTTAGTGTTGGCAAGAAAGCGGTAAGCATTATTTCATTGGTGTTTGAGTTTAGAAAAAGATTCCTTACAACATGGCTTTTTCACATAAATAAGGTTTGATACCTCACCTAGTCAGTTGCTCCATTTAAAACAACACATTTAGGAGAGATATTTATTTATTTATTTATTCACGAATAATTGAACAGGATAAGCCAAATCACAAATAAGAAATACATACATAAAAAATGTTCAAACTTAACAAGGAATAAAATGACGAGAAGTTTCATGATAATAATCTTTATTTACAATACATCTTCAGGTAAATGTTCTCATAAAGATGTTTGATTTTTATCCCCTTACAAAATCTTTGCAATTGACTGGGACAAAAGTTTTGTGTAGATAAGTTAATGATCAGTAAATGGCACCTTCTGTTGAATGAGGATGATTTTTTCTGACTTCCAATTTCTTTTGAGGGGAGGGGTTACTTTCTGTACGAATTTAATGATAAAAAATTATGAATTATAATGTTAATCTAATAAAATAGTGTAAAAAGCAAAAGGAATAACATCAAGTGTGCTTTGTATCTTGAGTTAATACTCCATTGTATATTACAGAATATTATAACCTTATTTAAATCTCTTGCAGTGTAATGTTGTAAGTTGATATACCTTTCAATGTTGAATTACCATGGTTGCAATCATGTATTTTTAGGCTGACATAGCATCGAACATGTACAATCCACCTGTTAATAGTATCAGTACCAGCAGTATGAAGAGAAAAACAGATTTCCTGAGTCATCCTGTTTTCAATAGGTATTGAGCAATTTTTTCATACACCTTTTGTTTTTATTTTATTTTATTTTTTAAATGGGTTGCTCCCTGCAAGGCCGAAGGCACTACTAGGCAGAGTACTACAGGATGAGAAAAGGAAGAAGAGTTATAAAGACAGAGCAAGGTGGCAGTTAACCTTGGATTTAAAAGATTGTGGATCATACTCAGCAGGAAAACAACCATTAGGGAGAGAAGTTTATCTGGGAAAAGTGTATGCAACCCAGCATTGCTTTGATATAAACAAGCGTTTTGCTTTAATAGAGCTTTACACTGTGACTGCGGATTTTGCGAGAAAAAATGTTTTGATGTGCTGAGCCTTTTTGTGATCACAATAACTTTCTATAAAATGTTTTCTTATTTTAATTCTATTTTACTATTCTACAAGAAAGTTGTATATACATAAATCTAATCGTAACTGTTTTGTGATCATCAAAAAACTTGCTTACATAAGACCTTCCTAATGTTATCTTTTAGTTACCAAAGTGAAACCAAGATTGTCAGATACATGAAAACATTGGAGAATAAAGATCTATCATTGGTTCATTCCATGATTCCACTGGTACGTTTTCTATTAGATACTAGAATAAACCAATATTAAAATAAACTTTAATTGGTGTATGTGGTAGGCTTGTTTGTGGTAGGCTTGTTTGCTTTTAGAAGTCAACGATCATAAAAACAGATTGATTAAAGGAACATTCCAACTTGAGAGATACAAAATACTCTTTGAAAGGAGAACAGAGGACAAAAACTTTATTTCACAAATCCGTAGATATTATAAAAAATGATCAAATAAGGTTAAAATTAAACTTTCTTAAATGACTGAAAAGTTCTTACAGCACTTTTCACCATTTCAGTATGTACCATTTTAATTTGTGCCAAGCTGTATTTATGTCACTTCAACTATAATGTTTGTATTTCAAAAAAGAATTCAATTCTCAACATGTGCATGTGAGTGAAAAACTTTAATCAAGACTTAACAAAAAGCAATAACTGCAGCAATAACTTTTTTTGACCTCTGGTAATTTGAGAATTCTTCAATGCAATCTTATTGTTGTTTTTTATTTCATCTAAAAGGTGCAATGCTGGAATATACCCCTTCCTTATAGAAGTTGCTTTTAAAAAGTGCTAGGTGAAATATCCACAGGCAACATAATATTGAATTTATCAGGGGAAAGAAGTACAAAACGTTCATGTTTTTTAGGGTTCTTGTACAATGAAACTGAACAGCACAACAGAGATGATGGTACGGTTCCTTTATCATGTTTGTGGTTTGTATGTTTTTCTACATCTTGTTATTTCGTTTGTTTATTGTTTGTTTAGGCGATCACATGGCCGAAGTTTACTAGTATACATCCTTTCGCTCCCAAAGATCAGGCACAGGGTTATTATCAATTGTTCAAAGAGCTGGAGGATGACCTTGCCGAGATAACAGGATTTGATGGTACATCACTTCAACCGAACAGGTATTAACACAAGTTCATGGTGATTTGGTTTCCACATGACTATTACAAATAAAAGGTTTAAAATTTGTTTGGTAACAAAGACAATCTTGTTTATGTCATCAATATCAACAGAGACTGTTTATAATAAGCTAGGCTGGTTCCGGTTGGAAGACCCACTATAATAAGACCGTTTTTTTGGCCTGGTTTTATGTGGTTTATGATACCTTGGCTGAATGAAATGTTAAACAGCCTATGACATTAGATTAAGATAAATGACAGCTTACCAGTAGCCTGAGCAGTGGGCAAAATTATCCAAAAGTCAATGCAATGAAGAGTATTTTTATTGAAATGGTGCATATATGTCTATAAAAGTGCACCCCGTCACAGTGATTTTTTAGCAAATTTGCCCACTGAAATTCGCCAGCTGTTTTACCTGAACTAGTTTAGCTCATTATAAACAGCTTTTATGTTGGAGAGCATATCCGTGAAAAGCTACATTATTGCTGTTGTTTTTCATAGTACCTTGATATTTTTCGTTCTTGTAGTGGAGCGCAAGGAGAATATACTGGTTTAATGGCTATCCGTTCATATTTGCTCGATATTGGAGAGGGGCATCGCAATGTACGTATGTCAGATTGGACCTAATGTTTTTTTGTAATACTCCATGTAGAGAACATAAAACTTTAATAATCTTTATTCCAAACTTGTATGAAAAATGTTTGTTGCTTCAATCTTAAATGTCTTTATCTTGGTGATTCTTTTGGATATGTAAAAGGTGGCCACAAGTAAACAAGTAAACCAATAGTTAAAAATATAATAAGTATCATCAAAAATATTGAGATTGTAAACTTGAAAATGTAACTTCGTCACAAAAATTTATTTGTTTGTGTAAATAAAATGTTGTAATAAAATGTTTTTAATAAAGTGTTTTTTGAGATTTTATATAAAAAATATTGAGTTTATCTATTATTTTTTTCAGATTTGCCTCATTCCAAAGAGTGCTCATGGAACGAACCCTGCTAGTGCTGCAATGGCTGGTTTCAAAATCATTCCTGTTGATATGGATAAAGTTGGTGGAATTGACTTCAATGATTTGAAAGCCAAGGTAAGTGGTTACTGCGATTTTAAGGGAGGGCTTCCATCAATCACTGGGGATGTTTTGGTTTTATAGTTTTCACTGAAACAAGATTTTATATAATGCCTTATTAATTAAGAATTGATTGCTGTGTATGTTGAGTGTGGTACTTCAGTAGATTGGATAATTTAATTGGTTTGTTTGCTTGTTTCCTTTAGGCTGAGAAGCATCGGGATAAACTTGCCGCTTTCATGGTTACCTATCCGTCAACAAGTGGTGTTTTTGAAGAAGTCATCAGGTTGGTTTTTTTTTGTAATATGTCATTATATGAACATAATATGTCATTATAACTTTGTATATCAATGAAAATATTTGTATGCAAAGTCTCTTCTTTTTTTTCAAGTTTTTTCTGCGGAATGGCTAACTGGAGTTACATTTCAATTGCATTGCAATTAAATGTTTGATTGCATTGTTTTGCAATTGGTCCAGTTGGTCCAATGATGTGCATTGAATCCCCATTGCCATCTCCATAAATGTTTTTGTTTTTGTTTTTGTTTTTTGTTTTTTTTACAGACTATAGACTTTTTAATACTTTTTAGTACTTACGGCATTACTTTTTAAAAATTATTTACATAGTCATTGTATCTTAGAGATATTTGCCAAGTCATACACGATAATGGTGGACAGGTCTATCTGGATGGTGCCAACATGAATGCTCAGGTAAATAGTTTCTTCACCGAAACTCTTCGTGAAGTGAACTGAAATAATTTCTCCCTTGCAGTAATTCCATTATTTTTTCCTTGTATGCAATAAAGACTACCTTTATGAAGATGTCACTTGCTCAAATCACCACTTAACGTTATTGGTGGAGCCACAACCTGCTTACAATGACCACTTGGTTTATAGAGTGGTTCATACACAGGCTATATGGTATTCTTATCGTAAGAACATAAGGATGTTTTTTTTATCAGGTTGGTATATGTCGTCCTGGTGATTATGGTGCTGATGTTTGTCACTTGAACCTGCACAAAACCTTCTGCATCCCTCATGGAGGAGGTGGACCTGGTATGGGACCAATCTGTGTGTAAGTAATATCTGGCCTTTACATATTTACATTGTAGATTAGTCTGTGTTATTAGGATTGTTTGATATGTTATGTTTCGGTTATACAGGGTTTATTTCCAGGCTTATATGTACATAATAACAGCAATGAGTGGCTTGACATTCATGTCAATGTAGCATGAAAATGCTCCAACAACAAGCAATTGTGTGAAATATTTTCAAGCACCCAGTAGGCGAATTTGTTGAAAAATCTCTGCGAAAGAGTGCATTTCTATAGAAATATACACACTATTTCAATAAAAATGCCCTTCATCAGAGTGATGTTTTGACGATTTTGCCCACTGGGATAGTTCTTGTCGATAAATAGTAGAAAAAATGAGATCTCCATTCTTCTTCTCTCACACACTTCGAGAATAACTTCTAGAAATTTTAAAAGTATTTAAAAATTGAAATACTTCACAACCGTCATGCTTGCTTTCAGAAGTTTGACACCATCCAACAACTGGTCTATTCCAGTTGTTCTCAGTTTAGAGTCGGAAGTACACTATAATGGTTACGGTATACAGTGAAGCCTTACATCTTAAGGGAATGGAAAATTGTCCGTGTTAGGGACGTGTCCGTAGAGGTTCTCTCATGTTGGGGAATGATCAAGTGTTTGTTCTAGGAAGATTCCGTCTAATGGTATTTCCCTTATCAGGAGGTGTCACTGTATAGTGTTATTCAACCTGAAAGTTTTTCTCATTTGTGTACGAAACGGTTGAATGGTTAAAGAACATCCCGAGCACTGACCGTGTCAATAAAGTGAAACACTCTCGCAACAGAAAACAAAGACATGCCTGGCAAAACCATACACACAGTTTTCAAACGACGAAAAAATTAAAGGAATTCCTTACTTCAAATTGTAATATATTTTTGTCGCACTTATACCAATCTTTTTTTCTAGAAAGAAACATTTAATTCCTTACCTACCGTCCCACCCACTCGTTCCGCCCGTCGGGACTGATGATCCTTCTGCAAAGCCTTTTGGGACTATCTCTGCCGCACCGTATGGCTCAGCTGCAGTGTTAAGTATATCCTGGGCGTACATTAAAATGATGGGCTCCCGTGGACTGCGAAAAGCATCACAGGTATTTACTTCACTACACCATGTCAGTTCTATGAGTTACTGTGTTTTTTTCGGGTTACATAACAGCTACGGCATCGCGGTAATGTGTTCGGCCGGCACACTGGAAGTTCTGGGTTCAAATCCCCCTCCGGACGAATACAAATTCTACCGGCCGTGTTCCTGGTGGAACTGCTACCAGTCCGTTCCCCCGTGAAGTCTTCGGATGTTTCTGGGTCAATAGGGCTGGGTGAGGTATAAGTTATGAATTGGTGCCAAATTGTGATAATTGTCAGCTGGAGTGTGTAGTAACCCCTCCCCTTGAAGTGTGCATTGAATGTAACAGTATAGATAAGTCGAGATTGGGAAATTAAAAACAAATTCACTATGTCCCGACCGCGGGAAGTCTTCGTAAGAAACTTAAGATACAGTATACTCACATTATATGAGGCTCTCAAAAGAAATTGAAATCGAAAAGTCGATCCCACTTAAGGAATGTCATAGTTAAAGTATTTCCTTAGAAATAGAACTTTGACAAAAGAGGCAAAAATATACCAGCTATCGAGTTTCTTAAGATTTATTTTTAAAACTTTCGAGTTTTAATGTAAGATTGTGAACGGGAGAATTGTCTACCCATCTACCTTATGTAAGATTGTGAACGGGAGAATTGTCTACCCATCTACCTTAACAATTCTATGAAGAATCAGTTCTGTATCTTTCACTGAAAAATTGCTGTCTTGGAACGGTTTCATCCGATATCCGATTAATTTGCTTCGTGTTTAGCTCGCCATTTTGAATGCCAACTATATGATGGCAAGACTGCAAGATCATTACGACATTTCATTCCGTAACGAAAACGGTACGTATGGTTTTTATGACGTCAAGGTTTATGTGATTAACAAGTTAATAAGTTGTTCCACTAATATCCGAAAGCTAATATTAGCGCCACTCCCCTTATTCACTCCCTCAAAATACTTCAGTAGAAATCAACAACCGTCCGGGCCTTGAAAAGAGGAAGCACGTGTTTATCAATATTTGTATGTTACCCAGGTTACTGTGCACACGAGTTCATTATGGACGTCCGTCAATTTAAATCGACTGCCGGAATAGAAGTTATCGACATCGCCAAACGTTTGCAAGACTATGGTAGGTTGTCGTTGTCGATCTTTTTTGTTGACCTGCACTAATTTATTTCTTGCTTTTTCTTTCAATTCTGTTTTGTCTTTTTAGGATTTCATGCGCCCACGATGGCGTGGCCTATCAGCACCGCCCTGATGATTGAACCAACTGAGTGTGAAAATAAAGCCGAATGTGATCGTTTGTGCGATGCTTTGATTTGTGAGTATCTCAACCTTCGTGATCTTCGTCAACGCTCAACGCAAGGATACCAGCGAAAAACTGTGCATCTGTGTGGGAGATCTTTTAAGATTTCAAGTTTTGGCTCAGTTGGCATTGGCAGTTTCCCTTATTCGATTATCTCCATAATATGTCATACAACTACCAGCATGCAATGCGATAATTACTGGCTGTGCGATTTGCATTGTGTTTGCATTGCATCATTGTGTCATTGGGATTATCAGTTCCGTTCGTCAAACCCTCATAGATTTCCATTGAGATATTTTTAATGATCATATCGCGTTGCATTCTGGTAGTTGTATGACATTATGGAGATAAATGAATAATTAATAACGTGCAATAACGATTCCACAACTAACTCTACCGCCCCACCTCCTACCGCCAATCGACACGCCTGCTACAAACCAAACCTAAAGGATTTTAATTCTTTACCAAAGAATGTATTTCACCGTGACAAGCCAAAATAAGCGCCCATTCACAAAAAGTTCTTCATTGAAATATGCGCCCAGGGCGTTTTTAACTTTTTGTGTTTGTATCTTCTTCATAGCTATTCGCCAAGAAATCCGTGATATCGAAGAAGGAAAAATGGATCGTGTAAACAACCCCTTAAAGGTACTACTCGGTTTGATTTAAGCCCGTTCTCCACTGGCTGAAAAATTTAGCGGAGGAGAATGTTTCTCTCTGGTTCACACAGGTGAGAGATTATTATTGGGCCAATCAGGTTGCAGAAAAATTTTCTGCCACGACGTTATCCGACTAACGGAGATACAGGGTAAGAATTGTAAGCCGTCAATAATGTTATAGGTCACGTTTATATAAGGAATTCCTCGTTGCTATGATTCATTTATCTCCCAAAACATGCTTCAACTACTACTATGAGAACATGCTTTCACTACTTCTATGAGAGCATGCTTCAACTACTACTATGAGAACATGCTTTCACTACTTCTATGAGGAAATCATGAAACAAAAGTAATCCCAAAACAAGTTCTTCTATCATTGTGATGTGATAGTTAAAGGTACGGGAGATAACTTCTTGGTTAAGGTATATATAAGGGAGATAACTTCTTGATTAAGGTATATATAAGGGAGATAACTTCTTGATTAAGGTATATATAAGGGAGATAACTTCTTGGTTAAGGTATATATAAGGGAGATAGTGAAATTGTGAACCATCTCGAGAAAACGAAGCTAAAACAAGTGAAGCTGAAAGTCGAATTTTATTTTTTCTGTTTCGTATGTGAGTGAAAATCCTATGTGATTGACGTAACATGGCGTTGTATTTTAGAACTCTCCACACACGCAGGCTGTGTTGTTGCAAGAAAAGTGGGACAAACCCTATTCACGCGAGATTGCGGCATTCCCAGCAGTAAGTTCTCTATAGATCTTTATTCTACCCACCTTTATACATGCTAACCGCCCTAACTACGCCCTGATTGGCGGTGTTTACCGCGATCAAACATGGTTTGAGACCGAATTTCTATGTAACACCTTACTGGGGCTAAGCCAATAAAATATGGCCTCCTATGAAAAATGCTTTTAATTATTCCACTATGGAATTGATAATATTAATGATTGTTGCTACAGCGTCAGTAATAATGATATATAACTAGTAAAACGTTAGGAGAAAAAACTCTGCGAAGGAGCCCACTTCTAAAGAAACATACACACTATTTCAATAAATGTGTTCTTCGTAGCAGTGACTTTTTGATGATTTTGGAGGAGAGGCCGACTGAAAGTTATGAACTTAGTAAAACGAAGAAACCATTTAAGAAAAGTAACACAACCAGGCATTAGGATATGTTGGAAGTAGGCATTAGGATATGTTGGAAGTAAATACTGACTCGTGTATTAGAAATTTTTCCGTGATAACTCTTTTATAAGTGTTTGAAACAACGAGATAAAACTCTACAGGTTTTAGGCGACCTTTACTGTTTTAACGAGACTGTACATAGTGTTTAAACAGAGATGTGTGAATTGCTTCTCACTGGACATATTTGTTGAAATTCTCTGCGAAGGAGTGCATTTCCATGGAAATATTCACACTATTTCACTAGAAATGCTCTTCGCCACAGTGATTTTTCAGTCGGTTTTGGGTGATTTTGAAGGCATGATTCGTTCTGCCTTAACTTCCTCATTTTTACATTTCAGCCTTGGTCTGAAAGAACCAAATTTTGGCCGTCAGTCGGTCGTGTCGATGACGTTCATGGCGATTCCCATCTCGTTTGCGCATGCCCACCAGTCGACGCTTATGAGTATGACCAAAAACAAGGTGGATTGTAAACAAGTCACGTGATTGTATGGCTTGGCCAATCGTGTATTAATGCAACCTATTACCTAGATCCTAATAAATATACTATAAAAAAGATAGCGTTGCCCCTCAGCGTTCTGTAAAGTATTATATACTATCACTAACTAAATCCAGAATTGCACTGATGCAAATTTTTTGTATGTCGTATTCAAGAACTATTTTATTCCACGATTTAAGTAAACAAACACGAATATTTCATTTAACGAGCTGGTATCACTTTTTTTTAGCTGACTCTGACTTGGGATGTTAGGCCAGTCAATGCTTCATTTTGTTCAAACGAAAAAAAACAGGGTTTCCTACGAAACGTTTGAGAACACTAAGCCATCAGATGAACATTACAACTCAAACTTTTGTCTGCATATATAGAGATTTTTGTTGTAAGAAGTTTTTTTTTAAAGTAGGGGAACGTACTAAGCGGGAGAAATATTATTTGTAATTACATATTATTATTGATAGGAAATAACGAGTAAGAAAACTGTATCATATTTTTTTTGAGAAAGAAAACCTCAGTTTTCTCTTTAGTTATTTTTCATGGTTCGACCAAAACAAAGGTGATTGGGTCAAAATTGCTAGTGGATTCTCACGAAAATTTGAAAATAATTTACAAAAGCCAAAAACTGATAAAAGTTGCTTACGTTTAAAAGTCGCGAGATCCATTTTCTAAAACGTTTGTGTATGCATAAAATCCTGTAAAATCCGTAAATGGGAGCAATATCGAGAAAGTTTCCTTTAAGGACGTCATTCTCAATAGAACGCACCCTCCTCTTTCTGCATTCACTGCCTTTCGTCAGTCATTTATGGACTAAAGGGATGGCTGGACAGGCAATTTTTCAGGGTTTACTATTCCGGAAATAGCTGGAAATGAGTCACAAACAAAACATAATATTTAACAATCTTCACACTAACAACACGAAATATTTTTGATTTCTTACTTTTTTTCTGTTTTTGAAAAACAATTTTTTAATTTCAATCCATTTAATCGTTTAAAAAGTGACAACACAAATAAAAAATTGGGAAAACAACAACATAAACAGGAAGTATTGACTTTATTGGTTCCAATATGGTCTTGCAGTGACAAGGTTTAAATAGAACCAGGAAAATGAAGGGATATAATGTTCGTATTTAGCTATCATCGTCTTCCAGGCATTGAAAAGGTTCCCTTTTTCATGATCATTCAAAGGAGAATTTTGCATATGTCAGGGGCTGATTACATGATCCCGGTTAGGGGCTGATTACATGATCCCGGTTAGACGGGATGAAATTTCATCCCGCCTTGCCGAGATGAATTTCAACTCGGTGTTACATGCAAAATTTTCATCCCGTTTAGGCGGGACGGGACAAAACTAACCCTTTGTGATCATGTAATCAGCCCCTTAGTCGGGATGAAATTTCATCCCGCCTTGCCGAGGTCTTGGCTTCCTGGTCAAATCTTCATAAATTTCCCATCGCGATTACATGATAAAATTTTCATCCCGCCTATCCGAGATCTCGGCTATCAAGAGCCGGGATCTCGGTTAGGCGGGATGAAATTTTCCCATGTAATCGCTTCGTCCCGGTCAACCGGGACAAGTTTGAGGTTTGACCATGCGTACTTCAAAGCACAAAGGGTTAGTTTTGTCCCGTCCCACCTAAACCGGATGAAAATTTTGCATATAACACCGAGTTGAAATTCATCTCGGCAAGGCGGGATGAAATTCCATCCCGGCTAACCGGGATCATGTAATCACCCCCTCAGATACGTTGACAACTCAAATGGTTTTAACAGTTCTGGCAGACCGTCATTTCGTCATTAAAAATACCTTCATGTTGATCGTACTTAATGTTTTACACGTTCGATTTTGAAGTCTCCAAGGGAATAAAAAATGATGAAAACATAGTCTGTTCGAAATATTGACAAGGTTGGCTAAATTGACTAAATTCATTAAATTTAATTCTTTTCTATTAACGTGAGTTCAATAAAAGAAAAATAATCAAAAATGCAAAATTTTTTTCATGAAAATTTGAAGTTTTTATTGCACTGAAAACATACAAAAACTAAAGAAAAAAGGTAGTTTTGATGTAAAAATTTCGAACCAAAAACTTTATCTTATTTAGTGTTTTCTGTTTACGATAAAAGCAGGTAAGTGTTTGCTGATTTCTCACGAAAGCTTCTTGTTCTATGACATTGCAGTAATTTTCATCTTTCCAGCATAACTAGTTTTAAGATGGCTGATGATTTGGAAGGACCCACTAAGGTACTTTAATCGGATTGATCCTTGCGAGATTAATTTTCGCGATTTCGCGAATTTTTGCCTCTTTTTGCGAAAGTTTGTATCGCGAAAACAAGTAAAATCGTCGGGTCGCGAAAATTAATCCAGTTTCTCAATTTCCGCGCTTATCTAAGTATCTATCTCTCTGTCACAGTTTTTCATCGTTTTCGGAAATTCCGTTCAGATTTCGGATTGTTTGTTTATTCAGAATAGTTAATGACTGACCTATGCTAGGAACTTAGGACAGGTTTGACTAAAATTGGGCAATTTAGACAAGGTGCTGATTTAGAAGTTGACGGTCATTTTGTCAGACTTGACTAAAATTGGACAATTTGGGCCAAATTTGGACCAAATTTCGAAAGTTCTTCAAATTTCATGAAATTTTGCATGCATTACAATTGAAAGGCGCTGATTTCAAATTTGACTGTCATTTTGTCAGAATTGACTAAGAAGGGTCAAACTGTGTGCACGTAAAGAAACACTGCACGCTTCCCGTTTACTGCGCGCTCTTGTGTAACATTACACTGCGCGCTATCATCGACTCTTCTGCGCGCTTTTCATAATACTGCGCGCTTCTCTTATCCCAAGAGCAACGTATTGTATAATAAAACCTGCGTCAGAACATCCGGGAAATGGATAGTGTCAATCAGAATTTTCAGATTCGAAAATATTCGTGAAGTTAAGATTTCAATGACATCATGGTTCATTCCATCAAAGGAAGTTGATTTTTTGCTCTTAAATATCCTTTAAAACTGTGAAAGGTGAAATCAAACCCATGGGTATTGGGTTGGTTCACGTAGCATGGATCAGTCTGATATTTTAAAATGGCAGTTAGTAAAGTTAATAAAGCAATGTGCATTTCTATGTCTTCACGAAATGCCTCAGGATTGAACCTATCGAAATTATTAAATTGTAGAATGGTTTTTCTGAATGCTTCTCTCTTTCTTTTCTGTGTGATCACTAATCTTTCTTCAAACTCAGCACGCGACAAATGTTTAATGTTAGTGTGTGATGTGTCAGAAATACGCTTTTCAAGAACCAACGCATTTTGAGCATTCTTTATCCTACTACGTATTTTCCGGAGTGACGGTTGGTAAGATAAACACTCATGGCATAGAAATCGAACAATCTTGATGTCTGACATTTGAAAAATGTTCTTTCACTAGAGGTACAAAGCTGTTATTTTGGTTGACATATTTCAAGCCTGCTATAAACCACATCTGAAAATTTGGTAATACTATGGTATTATTCAAATTAGATAACTTGTCTAGGGAAACCAATACCTTCACGATATTAATAAAAAGTTGTGGATGGGAATATCTTGTTTGTTGACCTTTTTGACAATCCCTTATATTCAGAACAACGTATGTCTTATCGTATCTCTTATCATTATCGTATTTCTTATCCATTCCTTTTGCTACTAGGTTTCAGCCATGTTTATAGTCTTGTATTTTGAACCACTGGCAACTGTTTAAGAGTTCCATTTATTTTCACACACAACAACAAACGTTATTAATTAGTCGATGAATAATCATCTCATTTCATCATTTGCAATGAGACCACTTTTACACCACAAGCTTTTGTTAATTGGTCTTTAGAGATTTTGAATTCTTATTGCTAATTGGAAATGTACGATAGTATGTGGCATTAGACTTTACCCGTAGGACATGCAGAAAAAATTGACTTCTACTTCTAATGTAATCCACTCAGCAAAAATCAGTAAAACAGTATAACATCATGATGGAATTTGAAAGGGTAAAATCTCTGTCACTTTGGGTAATCAAATTGGACTGCTTTACAACAAAAACCTAACAATCACCTACCTGTAATGGCGGAAAAATATTGTCTGATTTGCTATTCAATATACAACAACTACATGGTAGTGTTAGAATTTATAATGTTTACCCAGGTGAAACTTTATAGAAATCAGTGAAGAAACCATTACCGAAATCAATATAAAAACGATCGGATATATCAAAAAGTGTACCAAGCAGAAATCATCACGAAATATCCAGTTGACCAAACGTTACTTAAACGAACATAAACTCTTAGCTATTCCATTCGATAAAGGGATAGGTATTTGCATAATGGGTATAGAGACGTACAATGCCAAGATGAGAGAGATTATCAACTTACCGCAGTTCGAAAAGTGGGTTCCTGATCGAAAAAACGCCAAACATCCTATACTGAAGGAAGAAGAGCGAGTTGTCGATATGTTAGCAAAGCAGTTAGAAAATGGCAAAATTACACAACAGCTTTTCGATAAACTGAAACCTATTGGCAGTCAGCCACCACGCCTTTACGGTCTTGCCAAAATCCACAAATCAGATGTACCACTTCGACCCGTGCTTTCCATGCCAGGATCTGCTTACTACAAAATTGCGCGCCAAGTATCCATTTGGTTGTCAGTCGTCGAGGAATGCAATATTAACGCATCTACTAAATCCATCTCCGAGAATTTACCAACATTAAATTTGAATGAGGGTGTAGAACTTGTGAGCTTTGATGTTAAATCATTGTACACAAATGTACCACTTCAGGAAGCTATAGACGATTGCACCAACTTTCTGTACTCTGGAAAATACGAATGTCCACCTGTTGATCGTGATACTTTCAAACAACTAGTTTCTCTGTGCAGTTGCAATGTATTGATGTTAACGTGTGACGGCTTCTATCGCCAAGTCGACGGTTTGGCAATGGGTAGTCCGCCAGCACCACAGCTAGCAAATGGGTAATTGAGTAAGTACGATCCGGTCATCAAAGGACATGCTAATCTATATGCCAGATATATGGATGATGTGCTGAGGGATATTGATAACAATAAGGTCGACCAAACGCTTACCGAAATCAACAGTCTCCATTTGTCATTCAAGTTTACCATTGAAAGGGAAACCAGTGCGTCGATTCCATTTTTAGACATGAAAATTAAACGTATTAACGGGAAACTTGAATCGACTTGGTACATCAAACGAACCGATAATGGTCTGACTATGAATTACCACGCCTTGACACCACGGAGATACAAGCGGTCAGTGGTTGCAGGATTAGTTCACAGAATCTGGCGCTCGTGCAGTACATGGCCAAACTTTCATGAGAGTTTGCAGAGAGCAAAGATTGTTTTAACAAACAATCAATACCCATCGCCTTTCTTCAACCCCATCATTCATGATACGTTAGGAAAGATTTTGGAAAGTTGCAGAAGGACGCAAAATGAAGGTGAGAATAACAACAAGATCGAAGAAACTGAGGTACCGGAAGTAAAGTTATTGTTCATTCAATATCGCGGGAAGTTATCGGATCAGTTTGAGCAATCGCTACGAAAGGTCAGCGCCCCTTGTAGAATTGTGTTCACTCTCAGGAAACTGAAAACCTGTTTACCATCATTGAAACCTGAAATCGAAGATCCTTACAAAAGTGGTGTCGTTTATAAAATAAGCTGTTCACGATGTAGTTCGTGCTATGTCGGCCAAATGAGCCGACATTTGGCCACCAGGATGAAGGAGCATCGAGCCAAGGGTCCAGTAAAAGCCCACTGGGGGAAATGTTACGATCGCGAGCTCTCAATGGTTGACATAGAGATTCTATGTTCAAGCACGAAATCTGTTTATCACCTAATGTCACTTGAGGCATTAATGATTAAAACTTACAAGCCCGATCTCAACACAAAGGACGAACACAAAAGCCGTGCGTTGGTAATTAAGATATAAGTTTGATTTCTGATTTCTCATTTTAACAAGTGTAGATATGTATATAAGAGTATGTGTGTGATGAATTTTATAGATGTTTTTAACTGTTTTTTTTATCATGCTTTTAAATGACCTGATGATGGATTAAGTAATCCGAAATATATTATCAATAATTAATGATTACTTGTTGTTGTTATACTACTTCAATAGAAACTTTATAACACATTTAACTTTGGCTGATAGGATAAAGTGGCTACAATTTTCAAAAATTCTTTAAATGAATTAGATAACTGAAAAATAAACAGTTTCTTAATCAACAATGAGGAGCAAAGAAACAAATCAATAAATTGGTTTTTCTATAACTGTATACCTTTGTGTTACTACTTGAGTTCATTCTAATAATATAACACTAGCCGCCAAGGCGGCGTCGCTCGCCGCCCATGTTCAGCCTGCGTTGTGTCACCTCCCAAAGAGTTCACGAAAAATGAAATTAAGGAATTGATAATGCGAAGTGTTACCATCTTGTAGAGCTCGAAATTCTGAGCAAGAAAATGTATAGGATCATATGTCTATGACGAACCGTTTCGGAGATATCGTCGATCAAAAGTTTTGATGACGTCATAGTGCCCCGTCCCCAAAAATTTTGCCCAAATTTTTTCGTCACTCCATGGCCAATATCGTGGACCCCAAAAAACGTCAGTTATCCCTATTGGTTACCGAGAAAATTTTTCCTAATCGTCGCATTCGATTAGGGCCTCAATACAATGGTTTCACACTGACGTCGCACAAAACAAAATAAAATAATTACTCTAACAACTTAATCTACCATTTTGCGTGACAGACAAACAAACAGACAAACAGAGAATCGGCTATTAATATATAGACTAGCCGCCAAGGCGGCGTCGCTCGCCGCCCATGTTCAGCATGCGTTGACTTCACGAAAAATAAAATTAAGGAATTGGCAACCGAAAGTGTTACCATGTTGTAGAGCTCGAAAAACTGATTAAAAAAATTTATGGGATCGTTCCGCTACGATCAACCGTTACAGAGATATCATTCTTCAAAGATTTTGATGACGTCACAGACCCCTCCCAAAAAAATTAGACCCAAATTTTTTGTCACCCCATCGCCTGTATCGCGGACCCGAAAAAACGTCAGTTATCCTAGAGGCAGATTCCAAATCAAATATCAAATATCAGTTTAAACAATGGTTCCAAAAAAACCCAAATTTCATGTGTTATTTATTTTTTAAAACAATCGTTGATCAGTACAACAATGCACTCAAAACGTAGAGAGAAAAAAACTTTTTATTAGCTTTTGTTTTAAAAACGTTACGCGCTCTCTAACATGGGTGCTATCAAACGTAAGGGGGAAAATGGTTTCTCTTCTTAAAAAGTTCACACGGAGGAGAGAAAAAAGGCACGTGCTAAATGAATAAATAGAATAAAAAAACGTTCGATTAGAACGCTTAACAATTAAAAGAAGAAATTAAATTATTAAAAGAAAAGCAAAAAAAAAAAACATTTTGTTTTGATATGATACTCTTTTTTTACCTATCGTTTTTTAAACATTTTGACTGCCTCAAAAAAAAGTTCACCCGTCTCAGACAGTCAGGCAAAAGTTAGTGGCAAACCGAACATATGCTGCCACGTTCTGCCACTGCTGCTTTTTGTCCAAAATGTTTAGTCAGTTAGTTTCCTTGTATTTAGTTGATGTACTGTTTTCAAAGCCAAGTCAATGTCGAATATAAAACTAACAATAATGATAAAATCAAAACGTTATTCCTATTAGTTCATCAGCCAAAAAAAGTCACGTTCGATTGGGGTTGCAATGTATTTGCTTCGAACTCACGTCGCACACAAAAAAAAGAAATAATTTCGCTCACAACTCAATCTACCATTTTGCGTGACTTACAAACAAACAAACAGACAGACAGACAGAGAATCGGCTATTAATATATAGACTAGCCGCCAAGGCGGCGTCGCTCGCCGCCCATATCCACCTGCTCTGTATCACTCTATCAATAAACGTCAAATTTCCTTATAAACGGCTCGTACAACTTGTGCTCAACCAGAAGCGGATTCGAAGTCACAACCTCTGGTAAAACCAATCTTTTATCAGTGTAACAATACACTCAAAACGTAGAGAGAGAAAACTTCAAATTTTTTTTAGCTTTTGTTTTAAAATAGTTACGCGCTCTAACATGGGTGCTATCAAACAGGGGGGAAATTGTTTCTCTTCTTAAAAAGTTCACACGGAGGAGAGAAAAAAGGCACGTGCTAAATGAATAAATAGAATAAAAAAACGTTCGATCAGAACGCTTAACAATTAAAAGAAGAAATTAATTTATTAAAAGAAAAGCAAAAAAAAAAAAAAAAAAAAACATTTTGTTTTGATATGATACTCTTTTTTTACCTATCGGTTTTTAAACATTTTGATTGCTCAAAAAAAGTTCACCCGTCTCAGACAGTCAGGCAAAAGTTAGTGGCAAACCGAACATATGCTGCCACGTTCTGCCACTGCTGCTTTTTGTCCAAAATGTTTAATCAGTTAGTTTCTTTGTATTTAGTTGATGTACTGTTTTCAAAGTCAAGTCAACGTGGAATATAAAACTAACAATAATGATAAAAACAAAACGTTATTCCTATTAGTTCATCAGCCAAAAAAAGTCACGTTCGATTAGGGTTGCAATGTATTTACTTCGAACTCACGTCGCACACAAAAAAAGAAATAATTTCGCTCACAACTTAATCTACCATTTTGCGTGACTTACAGACGGAGAATCGGCTATTAATATATAGACTAGCCGCCAAGGCGGCGTCGCTCGCCGCCCATGTTCAGCATGCGTTGACTTCACGAAAAATAAAATTAAGGAATTGGCAACCGAAAGTGTTACCATGTTGTAGAGCTCGAAAAACTGATTAAAAAAATGTATGGGATCGTTCCGCTACGATCAACCGTTACAGAGATATCATTCTTCAAAGATTTTGATGACGTCACAGACCCCTCCCAAAAAAAATTAGACCCAAATTTTTTGTCACCCCATCGCCTGTATCGCGGACCCGAAAAAACGTCAGTTATCTTAGAGGCAGATTCGAAATCAAATATCAAATATCAGTTTAAACAATGGTTCCAAAAAAACCCAAATTTCATGTGTTATTTATTTTTTAAAACAATCGTTGATCAGTACAACAATGCACTCAAAACGTAGAGAGAAAAAAACTTTTTATTAGCTTTTGTTTTAAAAACGTTACGCGCTCTAACATGGGTGCTATCAAACAGGGGGAAAATGGTTTCTCTTCTTAAAAAGTTCACACGGAGGAGAGAAATAAGGCACGTGCTAAATGAATAAATAGAATAAAAAAACGTTCGATCAGAACGCTTAACAATTAAAAGAAGAAATTAATTTATTAAAAGAAAAGCAAAAAAAAAAAAACATTTTGTTTTGATATGATACTCTTTTTTTACCTATCGGTTTTTAAACATTTTGATTGCTCAAAAAAAAAGTTCACCCGTCTCAGACAGTCAGGCAAGAGTTAGTGGCAAACCGAACATATGCTGCCACGTTCTGCCACTGCTGCTTTATGTCCAAAATATTTAATCAGTTAGTGACTTTGTATTTAGTTGATGTACTGTTTTCAAAGCCAAGTCAATGTGGAATATAAAACTAACAATAATGATAAAAACAAAACGTTATTCCTATTAGTTCATCAGCCAAAAAAAGTCACGTTCGATTGGGGTTGCAATGTATTTGCTTCGAACTCACGTCGCACACAAAAAAAGAAATAATTTCGCTCACAACTTAATCTACCATTTTGCGTGACTTACAAACAAACAAACAAACAAACAGACAGACAGACGGAGAATCGGCTATTAATATATAGATTACATAATTATTTTAAATGATTTTACTTAAGAAAAACCATACTAATAAGTTATTACTATCATTTTGTGAAGAACAAAACATATAATTGTTGGACATCTCGTACACTTGAAACAATCGCACTGCTGAACCAAAGATAGGAGTAACTAATGTGCAAAGTGAAGTGTTGTGCATTTCCAGCCACAGTCACAGGAAACATTCATTCAAAGATATCTTTTGTGACAATTGTTTTGAAAGAAACGACACATTTAAAGCATGTTTTAAATTGAATTTTCTTTGACATTTAAAGTTTCAAAACTGAATGTTGATTATCATTTCTGGGTTAATCTACGTAAACATTTTTGGAAAACGTTTGGAAGATGCCTGTTGTATTTCTTGTTGGTTTCAACTTCCTATTGTTTCTTTATTCTTGTCTTTAAGGTTGCCCCCTTATTTAATTAGACCCAGTCTAATGGGGGATCGCTCATTATTTTGATGAGATATTTGAGTGTGTATATATAATATTTATGCAGGATACTTTTACAACTGTGAGTGTCACAAATTTTTGAATCTGTTCTTATGTATTAAAGAACTGAAAATTATTGATTCATAAGGCATTTCGTTTTATCTTGTTATTCCTTCTCTGTTCCATCTCCATCTCACGTTCACATTATCAAATTCTTAAATAAACACTATCAGACTATTAAACCCGACCCCATTTTGATTCTTTTATTTTAATATGTTCTTGATAATAAGTACTTCATACATGAAAGTTGCTATGGGCTAATTGTGATAATTTTCATCAAATTACCACATCAAAACGAGGCGGGGAGTACGGTTTGGTAATATTTCGATATTTGAAATTATACGGAGGTATTTTGAATAGCAATTTAACTAAAAAGTACATTGTATTGATAGGCTTGCTTGCATTAATTTTTTCAAGAAAACTAACAAAAGTAACATTCTTTCGGTTCGATGATATGGATGCGTATTTCACGCACACCGCGTGTTACGAATTTAACTCGCTCGTCGGTATTTGTCGAATGAAAATCCGGTCTTCACGTACGCATTCCATATTTTCGCTGGCGAAGGGGTGATTACACGCACCCACTCCGCAAACATTATATATTTCAACGGTATTATTGTATGAGGCTGCACACCACTGTCATCATTCGAGGGCGTACTCGGTTGCCGTGGAATAGTTAATACTAGATACTCTTGATAGTTCAGGTTTATCTACTGAGGCTTTTCAGAAAACTTTTTGAGATGAAGAGTTGATCGAGCATCGTTCGACAAAGTTTTCTTTGCTTTTTGTGTTTTTGTGTTTACCACTTTTTTTATCGAGTTGTAATTCTAGTCTGGCCTGTATATGGTATTTGTGCGACGTCAGTGTGCTAACTATATTTATACGTGCTAAAGAATTCCTTTCATTCATATATATTCCTCCGCATTTCTCAAGTTTTATTAAAGGAACCACGTCATGAGAAGTCAAAAAGAAATTTCCCCATTCAAAGATTTTGCTGATGTCATACTATTACTTAACATCACAGTTCCAAAACTGTTCATTTTTTCACGTGTGATGGCCAATGAATGTGGGTCCCCATAGATAAAAATCTGATGTTTACATTTACTTTTAAACCTTAGGGTAATACCTTACAACAAAATTTTATTCAAAAGCTCCTCAGAGATTGATGTTTCTATATATAAGTTTTATATATAAATTCTATATGTTATTGTGATTGTTGAAAATTTTTCATTTTTCAAATTTTTTTCTGACCAACATCAACTTTTATATGAAATGACATTGGGGTGCTTGAAAACAGCTGTGGTCTAATCATTAAGATGTCATAAAACATTATTATGATGTCATTTAACACTGGGGTAAAAAAGTCATGATACATCAACATGTACATGTGGGGAAAAACATGAAAGAAATTAAAAAAAGGTCTTGATAATAATGGCAAAATATGATATTTGCTTACGATGCAGAAAATTGGAGAAGAAGCTATTTTTTTGTCACTGTATTGATATTGATTGTATTCATTAGATGGTTAATCAAGCAGGATACAGAAGGACAAACCGCTATCTAAAAAAAGTGACAGATAATTTTTGTTTTAGTTTTGTTCAAGCCTGAGTATTGTATAAGTTTAGATGATTTAGATCTTAAATTTCTCATTCTTCCTGGCACTCATATGGAAGTTTTATTGATATAATTGTTTCTTCAGCCAGCTAAGTGTAATTATAAGTATACCCAAGTTGCCATAGATAGTGAGATGGTTATTCACCCACTCCATCGTCAAAAGGACGAGCGATCGCTCTCGCGCGTCTAAAAACAGCTAGGGGAGCGATTTAATCGCTCGCCTAAAAACTGAACGCATGCGATCAATCGCTCGCCTAAAAATACATATATAGAGAAAAATATATTTTTTGCTTTAAAAAAGATAAATATAATCTGAGAACAAATAGTGTTTTGATCTTTCTCTCGTAAGGTCATACGATATCTTATTTACAAAGAAAAAAATCTTGTACACTACACACAAATGAAAGTATAGGGGATAACCCCTTTTTATAACAGAAAAGATGTCAATCAAAAGAGCTATTTTTTCTTTTGCCACCTACATTTACAAATAGAAAAATTCTCTGAAAAAATGATGGGATAGTTCTATCGCCATGTGAAATATTTGACAGTACAAGTTTAGAGTGAGACGAGTAAGTACACAGACATGGATGAAGAAAAGGAAACTTCCAACGGAAATACTCTATCACTTAAAACGTTTTTGGCATATAAAGTAACAGATGTTATTGGCTATAAAACGAATCAAAGTTTGTTAAATCAAAACTCCACGACAATCAAAGGACAAGCTAAGCAGGCAGTCAAAACGTTTACTGATGGTACAAATTATGTAACTAAGCATCAGGTTTGTAAATACAAAATTCAAGAAATTACAAAATATATACATGTTTCGTTAGCTTTTAATAATCTACTCTATTTGTAATTTCCTCTCTAGGCTTTGTCTGATTGAAACTAGTGGTACACTTATCAGACTTTTTGTCATCGAGAAATGGAGGTAGTGACAAAAGGAAAGTCAGTCAGAACCCCTAGGATTCTACTTTCTTTTCAAGTTTGAATGTAGGCTCCGCCTACATTCCTAGTACAAGCACATCGGCTGATTCCGAGTGAAATGTAGGTATAGGAAGTTTGGAACTTCCTGAGGGTACCAAGCTAAACTGAAGTTGTTATCTGAAGATCAATAAAATGTTTATTTCAAACATAGATAAATATAGTAAAATCAAATTCGCAAATTATTGAAAATACTTTCTCGAAATTCGAAAAACACTTCGCTAAAGCTAAAAAAGATTTTCTCGTTTTTCTCAGGATTTAATGCGAACCAATTTCAGATTGATGAGTCGAACACTGTCATGTTCAAAACATTTGCATTATAAATAATTTTTGCAGTAAAAGATGGCTTTATTATTATATATTATTATTATTATTATTAATTGAATCTTTCAATAGGATACAAAGCTTCAGAGACGCAAAATTTACAAAGAAAAGTTGCTACTGTTATCAATGCTAGTCCTACAAAGAAATAAAAAATAATAAAATAAAATATGATAAGTAGTAAAAAAGTCTGAAAAAGAACATCATCCTGGTGCTGAGAGCAAATATATCTTGTAGAAATTAGGAGTAATTGAAAACAAGGTTGAGGTAATATCTATACGTGTACACAGTTTAAAATATAAAAATTTATTCTATTTAAAAATATAAGTTAGTTAAAATGTTTACTTACTTTCTTCTTAAATATTAGAATAGATTCAATTTTTCTAATACTTAAGGGAAGTTCATGAAAGGTCTTAGCCCCTGCATATGCAAAAGACTGTTTACCCAATTCAAGTTTGACTTTCGGAAGTTTAATAAGATGGCCAGAATTCCTTGTATTTAAAGAATGGTTATTTATTTCGAAATAACCGCTGAAATTTTCACACATACAGGGTGTTAGCTAGAAATTCTCAATTGACGCCGTTAGACTATAACTATGATGAACATTTTTATAACGAAGCGGAAACTCATGTTAGTGATGAGTTTAAGCCGATGTTTCAAAACAGAATCAAATCATTTATTTTAACAGCAAGCTTATTTACTAACTTTTCATAAATTTATTGCTGGACTCAATTGGGAAACTTATTAGTTTTTTGGATTGGGAAAGAGCCGTCTAACGGCACCTGTAGGACCCTAGCTAACAACCTGCCATAGTCTCATCCAAACACCGTTTAACCATACAACAAGCTTCTTTGTTTATCATATTTATATTGGAACCTTTCGACCAATTACACGTTCAGCTCGACTTTCTAAAGATTTTAGTTTCTTTTGTTGTGTAGCTGGTGTAACTTTACTATGCTGCGGTATGTCAGGATTGGCTGAACCATCATCGTGAAGATAATTAATTTCAAATAATTAATTTGCGCTCTCGTTGATTGTAAGATATCTATAATCAAAAAATATCATTTATACACCAGCGTTTTTTGATGATTAAAATGACTAGTGTGTAATGGTCACTATCGCTCGCCTAAACTATTTAGGAGAGCAATGAATCGCGCACCTAAAATCTCAAAAACTACTCTAGGAGGGCGATAGACCACCCGCCTATGCTTTTTCAAACAACGAAGCCTGTTACTTTATACTTTCCTTCCTTCCTTTCCATTATTTCACATAATTTATAGGATTATGCATGCAATAGTAACTGAGGTGGAGTGATCTTTGCATTTTGCTGTTGTTGACGTCTCATATCGTAAACGGTAATCGTAAACATGTTTGTCTCAAAAATAACATCCACTACGAAGTGGGCAAAATCTGCGAAAAGTCACTACAACGAAGAGCATTTTTATTGTTACAATGTATAAGAAATGGACTCCTAGGCAGTGGTAACGAATTTACCTACCAGGTATCAACTAGAACAAAAGCATATAAATTGATTGGTTATAATGTTTCATTGGAAAACATAAAATAAGCTTCTCTCTGTTTTTTTTTCTCTTTGGATTTCTTTGTAAGCAAAGAACCCTTCCATTTTTTAAATATTTTTGCTGTTCAAAATTGTGTAAGGTTTTTAAAAGCATCTTTGAAAGAGTGTCCTGTCTGGTATAGAAAACTATAAAATTCAAAATGTTCACTAAGTAAAACTTTATATACAGTAAACAACCTTCATGGCCTATATTATTCAAGTAGAGATCCTTATGCTTTAGAGGTATATCTGTTTATGAGTGCCCAGTTTTTATTTACACCATGATGGTATAATACCAGATAGGTTTTGTGTGAAATTGCATTCCACTATATAAATGTTTTATAAATATTTGAAGTACGACAAATTATTTAGAAATAATTGTGATAACGTTGAAATTCATGGAGAATGAAAGGCCCGAAAATAAACAAATTAAAGAAGATTTTGTCATTATCAGCCGATGCTACAACTGGTAGAAAATGGCGGACACCAAAAGAGGAAGAAACGGTTTGTAAATGTTTAGTCTCTCTGCTTTCTGAAGCAGTTAAGTTTTACATATCTGATGTATACACATCCCAGGACAAGCTTGTTTCGCTGTGTTGGGTTTGAAGCTGGAACCTTTTGATTGCCAGGTTAACCAACTGGGCCACAGTTTGATCCACACATGGGCCACACATGTCACCAGAGTGCTCAATGCCGCTGGGGACAGAGTGTTGCATAGCGTGAAGTAGTGAACCCCATATGATATATCTAATAAAATTCTAACTACAACTGAAATCCTAATTTCAATTCTAATTATGACACCATACAAGATGACGCATATTTTATTATGTAAAATTTTGAGTTGGTATATATAGAGATTTTTTTTTGAGCAATATTACAACTGAGAATGCCCTTTTCAGGCTGATGGTATGGATAAGCCAAGCGTTTACCATGCAACTGTTGTGATCTTCTTAGAATTCTTTGCATGGGGTCTACTAACGTCTCCTACTATTACGGTAAGTTAACAAATGTGTTTAGTCATGTTACTGAAAATTCTGATTATCAATGTGCTTTTAGTTTGAAAGATGATTTTATTGGAGATGGTATATATTTGATTTATTTGTGTATTTCTCCTCAGGTTCTCAGCGAAACGTTTCCACAGAACCCTTTCTTAATGAATGGACTCATTCAAGGAATAAAGGTAAGTCACTTAGTGTTTTATTTTAAGTTCCTTTGTATTGTGGAAAAAGACTGATTTTTGAAAACTCTTGTAGAGGTAAACTTTCATTACTTACGAAAAGTTTTTGTGTATCATTCTTCAACTATAGTTTCCAATGTATTGGTTCAATTTTGAAAAATATTTATTTGTTATTATTATCAACAGATGATAAAAAGTGTAACTCATAAACATACAGTTGACTTTCGATATCTTAAACTTTTTGGTATCTCGAACTTCTTTCCCAGTCCCTTGGACATTACGCACTACTAGAATCCTCTCCATATCTTGAACTCTAGATATCTCGAACTTTTTTCCCGGTCCCCTGAGAGTTTGAGATATCGAGAGTCGACTGTAATTAGAAAATGATCATTTGCAATAATGTCAAATTTATTGACTAAACTTTATTTGCCTTTGAATATTTTGTTGATTTATTTTTCATTTGTTTTAGGGACTCCTTTCTTTTTTATCGGCACCATTGATTGGTGCATTATCTGATGTTTGGGGAAGAAAATCATTCTTGCTGTTGACAGTATTTTTTACTTGTGTACCAATTCCTCTTTTACGTTTTAACGCGTGGTAAGCATGAATTTGCTTTTTAATAGACATGCTGTATAATGTGGTATTAGAACTCCCTTTTAAAGTCATCCTGACAAGACAAACAGACAAAATTTGTTTATATGTTTAGGTGGTTCTTTGCATGCTTATCAGTTTCTGGCACGTTTGCCGTGACTTTCTCTATTGTCTTTGCTTATGTCGCTGACTGTACAGAGAAAAGCGAAAGGAGTCATGCATATGGCTTGGTAAATTCGAAATAGTTTTTCAAGAAGTTATTCCCTAATATGCTTATTTAAACTTGATGTTCCATTTCCTTTGATTGATAGGTTTCCGCTACGTTTGCCGCTAGTTTGATTACCAGTCCTGCATTGGGTGCATATTTAAGTAGTGTTTATAGCGATACCGTTGTGGTGGCCCTTGCAACAGCAATTGCTTTGTTTGATGTTCTGTTTATTCTTATTTGTGTTCCCGAGTCGCTGCCCGAGCGGATGAGACCTGCATCATGGGGAGCACCCATACCATGGGAAAAAGCTGACCCATTTAGTGTAAGTGATTTGGCAATTTAAATAAAATTATCAACCGTGCTGTGTATTTGTAAAACATATGCAAGATTATGTCCATCTGAACCAAACAAGTTCTAAGAACTTTGGATATCTCCACTTCTTGTTTATAGTAAAATTATATGTACTAACTAATAGAATTCATCAACGGTTTCAACTTTAAGGTCATTAATTTCCACAAGCATTGGTTTTTTGCCAAAAAACTGGGCAATTTTCCCTTTTTAACAAAATTTTAATAATCAATCAATGTTTGATGCTGTTTTTCTTTTTTAGTCTCTACGAAAAGTTGGGCACGATCCCATGGTGTTGCTTCTTTGTGTCACGATATTTCTTTCATATTTGCCCGAAGCTGGACAGTATTCATGTATATTTCTGTATCTTCAGCATGTATGTTTGTTGATTTTTTTAATGGTTATCACATTTGCTAGCAACTTTTGAATGAAAAGATTAGTCAATGCTTTTGACATTTTAATGAAACTTTAACCCTTTTTTCTTGATTCAAAAATTCTAGATTATAAATTGAAAAAAAGGCTTGTGGGTTCAATCCCTGGGCCAAATCAAGCCAGGAGCTATAACAGTGTGAATCAGTCTATTCTCAGTGGGCAAATTTGTTGAAAATCACTGCAAAGGAGTGCATTTCTATAGAAATATGTGCAATATTTCAATAAGAGTGCTCTTCATCACAGTGACGGTTTGATGATTTTGCCAACTGCGTATGCTTTCATTATTTTTTACTGAATAACTGATTATGTTTTCGATACTCAATAGTGGTATGTTACACTCAGAATTGTTTTTACTAGGTAATTCATTTTGATGCAGAGGAAGTCGCCATATACATTGCAGTGGTGGGCTTTCTTTCTGTGATTATACAGGTACGTATAATATAATATGTATATTTCTGGAGTAGTTTAACAACCACCACCACAACAAAAATGTGAAGATTAGGATGGCAGTGGAGAAGAGCTTTCCACTATCGATTTCACGTTGGATGATGCTGGTCCATCATGTAGACATACAATGTTGCATGAAACTCAAAGTTATTTTCCTTTAGCATTTTACTTCGGAAATATACATAATATGAAGCAAGCTCTATGGCTTGCAATGAGTACTCTGAATTGTTGTCCAACCATAGTATACAATATAAAAGTAAAAAGGTTATTGATCTCACCCACACTTGACGATTTAGTGAAGCTTGTTACATATTGAGCTCAATCAGAAGATATTTCGAGTGAAGGGATGAATTTGATCTCGTTTACAGTTATAACACACAGATTTTGATTGGCTTAAAGTTCCCTAATCTTTCTTTCTGATGCTTTAATTTTCCCGCCTGATTTGCATGAAAAAGAGGTCAGCTCGTTGGCAAGGGCCAGCCCACTTAAAATAAACAGAGAAAATTTCCAGCCCAGCAAACTGGCTCGGCTTCCTTATATGCAGCCCCTAAGATGGATTTGATTTGTATTATACAGGTTGTTTATGCAACATTTGCGACAGGAAATTTTATTCTTTTGGTCAGGATGTTATTTGAATTGCCTTTTTGGAACAAATGTCAAAACATCTTTACATTTTCGTATTCGTGTTGTGGAGTCTGTATGATTTGTTTGAATTGCGTTTTTTTCACCAATTAGAGCTTGAATTGATGAGGAAAAGTTCAGAAGTGTTTTTAAACTGGATGAATTTCCGACTTGACGAGATTACTTGCTAAAAATCTGTAGTTTCGTAGCATCCCTTTCAAATTTCCATTTTGTTATGTTTTTAGACACTTGTTCTAACCATGTTGATAAAATCTCTTGGCTTGAAGAACAGTATATGTTTATCATTAGTTTTTCAAATTCTCCAGTTGCTCTGGTATGCCCTGGGTACTCGATACTGGTATGTAGATGGTTTAATATGTTGCTGAGAATTCAAAAGGGTGTTCTCGGAAATTGTCTGCAAGTGTTTTAGATACCCTCTACACTTTGTCCTGTTGTTTATATTTATTGCGTGAATTTGTGTGAATTTATTTCAATCATTTCATTGCTGTAAACCTTTCTTCACCATCACTCAAAAAATATCCCTCCTCCACGTTGTTCAAAGATAAGAATGCATGTTTTCTGCATGTTTTCTGCATGTTTTCTGCAGGGTTGCATAGAAAAAAAGTGTTTTTCGACGAAAATTCGTTTGTTCAAATGTTTCTTAGTGTGTGTATTTTGAAAGACCAAACTGACGTTATGAAAAAGATTTTGCTGTTCTTCTCTCAGTTTGTCCAACTGGATTATAAAGAACAAACAACCTTTCGTTATTATGAAAACTCTCATGGATCTTTTGACCCCCGAGACTCTACGAAGGATTTTCGTTCTTTATCTCAACTTGCTGACCTTTTGAGCTTTGTTTTTTAGGATGATGTGGGCTGCTGGCGCTTTGGCAGCCATGTCAAGTCTTAGTTATCCTGCTATAAGTGCAATGATTTCGTGCAATGCTGATTCGGATAAACAAGGTAACCTATGTTAATAATTTTGTAGTTTGCATAAGCAAGATCTGCTTGCTAAATTTCTGAGCCAAACTATGAATAGAGGAACTAGACTCCGCCATGTAGTCATGTAACTCCTAGACTAGTGAATAGGATTATTGTTGATTAAAGATTTTGTTGGCATCAGGGTTTACCACCACGGTCCCAATAGTCCCCCAAAAGTTTCTATGCACTGGTGGCAAAATGACATATGATAAAATCAGCACCAGTTTACCATAGTCATCAACGGGACGCCCCTCACTCTGCCGCCCTCAAATCTACACCCGAATGGTCTTTTAATTTCCGCGTCCTCTCTTTTGTAGGTGTGGTACAAGGTCTGGTGACTGGTATCCGTGGCTTGTGTAACGGGTTAGGTCCAGCATTGTACGGTGTGATCTTCTATATATTCCATGTTAATATTCAAGAGGACGCAGTCGCTACGACATCGAAGCCATTTAATAACACCATCATTAGAAATGTCAATGGACCAAGAATTCTTTCTGTTAATGTGAGTATCTCACGTGGTGTCGTGTAACGTTTCACCATTTATTTTTTGTCTAATTTTCTATTGCGTGTATCGCGTCATAGCTTCTGTATGTCGTGCATATAGTTGATAAATGATATGAAAAATAAATATCCACATTTTGTCCTGACTCTCTATCAGCTGTAATAACCTGACTCTCCAAATTAGGCTTTTTATTGACCAGATCGTATGCGTTTTTAACGTGGTTAGTATTGTATATTTCTTTTTGTTTACAGAGCTCCTTCATTCCTGGTCCTCCGTTCCTGTTTGGTTCATGTCTGGTCTTCTTATCTCTACTGACTGCGTTATTTCTACCCGAAGTAAAACCGCAGAACTCTCATCGCCCACTTCGTTCACAGTCCTCTCTCACTAAAGAGAAATGTGTCAGGACACTATCGACTAGTTCTTTTGATAGCGAATACGAGGTTAACGATCAAACGTTACTCATTCAAGATGACGTCAAATCTTAATGCCGCCATGTTTGATGAAATCATGTCATCGTCACTGGTATTTACACATGGAAAGTTCCGTTCGGAAATAGCGTGGTTTCCTGGTTTAGAGTTATCGGAACTAAAATCCTTAGCGACTGGAGCTATGGTATTGGACATTCTCACTACCTTCCATGACCTTATCCAACAATTTCTGACCATTGAAAATCTCGGTGCAAACTTTTTTGAAAATACGTTTGGAAGGGCAATGCAACCACCCAAACTTATTTTATGAAGTTTAAACCGTATGTTTTCATGGTCTATGTTTATTATACAAGCGAAGTGCCCTCGGTAGACTGGAATTGATTATCTCGATTATTCTTATAACGAGTCAAGTTACTGGAGCTTAGCAACCTAAAAAACGCACGTTGCTAAGAAGGGGAGAAATTATTTGAGCTTGTTCTTCTTGTGAATGGTTTGAAATTCTGAATTTTGTATCCTGTGACTAGATCCAAATTTTTCAAACATGGGGCCCTTGAAGATATTTTCTGGTAAAATTAAGAAAGATTCATAAGAAGCTTGTTAGTTGTCCAGAAATTTCTTTTTGAAAAAATCCATAATTCCATCCTTACATGGGTAGTTCATTCCATTTCTCATGCAAAGGAATTTGTTTCCAACCTCAGGTAAAGTGATTGGAAAACGCTTACGTAGTCAAATATGATTTTTTTTTTTACATGTAGTCTCTTGGATGCTATTTTTTAAACGCTTATACAGATGGAATTTTATCATAATAGAAGGAGGTTTTCCACTAGTGTATTTTCACGAAGAATATGTTGCTGACCAATTAATTCTGTGAGATACTGCCATCAAATTCGTGTGCTGACAATCTTTCTGGATTCAACGTCTACATTATGCTTAAATATGGTGCCTCTTTTTCGTGTGATCATTTGATGAAAATTATCACAACTTGTCGCATAGCGATGGGTTGCAGTTGAGTAAATCGAAAAAAAAGCCGCTTTGTAAGAAAAAATCGCTAGTGTAAAACCACCTTTAAGTAGATTGTTCAGTAATCAATTTCTACGAGATGAACCTCGTATACATGACCGAGATTGTTTTGTAAATTCTTGATTGTTTTGTAAATTCTCCTAACTTTCGTAAGAGTGTTACTTGCGAGAATGAAAAGAAAAAGTGCTACCCAGAGTTCATAGCTCGCCGTTCCCATGCAATTATCTCCGAAATATTCCTATACAACACCACTAATACAATGCTATAAATTAGGTGCTTTGGGATAGCTATAAATGCTGTTTCAAATAGCTTTGCAAATATCAGTTTTGTTTGTGAAATCCTTTTATTATTCCATGGATGCATTTTTTAAGGACTTTCGCATTGCATTGTGGTAGTTGTATATGTATTACGGAGATAATTACAATGGCGGATTGGTTATTTTACGTGGTTAGCAAATTCGTTGAGAAAATCTCTGCAAAGG
Organism: Turritopsis dohrnii; assembly: GCA_027922465.2. Lineage (NCBI taxonomy): Eukaryota > Metazoa > Cnidaria > Hydrozoa > Anthoathecata > Oceaniidae > Turritopsis > Turritopsis dohrnii. The sequence continues at coordinate 532,576 of BQMF02000048.1, read as the reverse complement.
AGTGCATTTCAATAAAAATACTCTTCGTGGCAGTGACTTTTTAACGATTTTGTGTATATCAATTGTTTTAAATAATAGCAGTCGTTGTGCACAAAAGAAATGCTCTTGAATCTACAAATCACAGCCTAAAAGGTAATCTTTATGTGGAGATTTCGAAATTGGAAACGATTTTCATTTTGATTAAGATAACGGAGTTTTCAAGGATCCAATTTTCAAGGTGTTCCGATTTTCTTTTACGCATATATCAACTGGCAACTTCTAGTTTGAATTTGCCATTTACTTCTAAACTGCCACTCACAAAATTTGTTCAAAAAAAAAGAAGCTTATTTGGAACCTAATTTGGACCAAATTATCAAAATCCTCCAGTTTTAAAAAAATGTTCATGTCGAGAATGCAAAACCTTTTTTATTTTTTCACTGGAATGGCCTCTTACCTTGAACAGTTATCAATGATATAGAACCAGTTCTTGATGACGTCATAATTCGTTAGTGGGAAGGATGTTAAGTCTTTGCTATTCCAACAATTTCATTACAAGTTTCAGATGCATTTCTTGCGGTATTGCTTGAATATTTCAACCACACATCCCTCCATATGTCCATTACGTTCGGACGCGGAGTGGATGGATCGAAACTGTTCTAATTTAAACAACGACCTCCCTTTCATGCGGAGAGCACTTTACCACTTAGTGACCAGTTCACACACCCTTACGAGACCAGAGATTTTGCCCACTTTGGAGAGGTACTTCCTTGGAGAGGTTTTGCTTATGTTGGCCAGAAACTTCGAAGAAATTCTACTCGTAAGTGGTGAACCCATTAGCCGCGCCCATATTACCCTTTGCCATTGCCCAGTTAGGTTAAAATCATTCATAATATGAAATTTGACCTGAAAATAAACATTTGTTTGGCATATTAAAAAACCGTTAGGACTGAAAATTATGTTTGATGACTTTTATTTGGTTGGGATATTTTAAGACAATAATTTTATATGCGATAAATTTTCTCTTGTAAACTTTGAAACTTTGTAAATTTTGTGCAATCATCATCAGATCAAATTAAGTTAAAATTTGAAATTTGAAATTTGAAAAGTTAAGTTAAAAATTGAAAATTATGATTAGAAAAAGAAATAAAATACTGAATTTTGATGTTCTTGTCAAACTTTTTCAGTGTCCGCTTTGTAGAGCTAAATTTTAGAGGGAATTGTCGTGCGGGACCTGGAAAAAATGTCCGCTTTAAAGAGGTGTCCGCTTTAGACTGTCCGCTTTGGGGAGGTTTCTTTGTAAGGCTTTATTAAGGATTCGTCGGGGACAAAATTTTTTGTCCGTCTTAGGGAGATGTCCGCTTCAGAGGATGTCCACTTTAAGGAGGTTCCACTGTAATTCATTCCCGTGTTATTAAGTTTCTTTCATTATGCTGAAATATATGTTTAACTAAAAACCATGCTTTTCTCAATATTATATGTTTTTGCCGAATAAGTGCCCAGCTTCGGTTTTGGACCTGGGCGCTTATTACAAATTTTGCGTCTAAACCTGGCCGCTTAGTCGGACAGGGCGCTTAATTGAGTCCTGGGCGCTTAATCGTTCATTTACGGTATTTAAAAGCCATTAGATGTTTGAGGCAACTTGAAATATCTCCGCGATTGAGTGCACACTGTATCCATATTGACTTTTGACCTTGGCGACTTGTGAAGAAATAAAGCATTTTAAATGCCCAATTTTTTTCGATTTTTTCAGATTTGGGCATTATTGACCAATATGAGCTAAATTTGACCTAAAGGCTGAAATACACTATCATTTTCCAATGATGCATTCCAATGACATTAAAAATTAAATGTTTTTGGCACGAATACACTATCATTAAAAATTACAAACATGGACTCTGAGGAAGAAACGGCAGCTGCTGTCGTTGTTTATACTCTGTTTATACGTTGTTTATACTCTGTCAAACTTAGGAAACGAAAACGCAGAAGCGCATGGGTGAAGGCATGGGTAAAATAGATTGAAATGAATTTGGTATCTCCTCGCTCTCTCATACCTATCCTTGTAGAGTGGGAGGATTTCATAAATTTGGTTGACTCCTCCAAATTTTAATGAAATTCTCATTTCCTCCATGCATCTTCATTAGTTTTGTTCAAAACGTGCGCGAAAACAATAGATTCGATTCAAATCAATAGGAAAATTGACATTGCAAATGAGAGTGTAAAAAATGATATTTTTTTCTGAATACACTGTCATTTTTCAATGTTTTGGAAAATTATCATTGGAAAACGATAGTGTATTACAGCCTTAAGCTTTTGAAGGTTTATCAAGTTCTACTCATTTCACCTCCTTTGGTTGGAATGGATGACTGAATTAATGAATTAATGAACGAATGAATGAATAAATAATGCAATTGTGAGAAGCCTTCAGGTCTTGAAACATCTTGTTACTGGAGTCATTACAACCAGAGATAGACGAATGTTAGGTTTAAAAAAGAATCAGTCAGTACGGAATCATGAAATTTCTTTTCGTTTTTATCTCAAATGTTGCGACATCTATTTCGTATCTACAGTCTTAGTAAGATAACCTAGTTCTTAGACTCCTTTCTTTCTTGCTGGCACCGAGGTTGTCCTTGAAGGATTCGATGTTAAAATAACTCAAACTAGTTTTAAAATATCTGGATTATCCAAAATGTTGATCATCGAGTACACTTTTCCCAACCAAAAAAAATATCACAATGACATATTCATGATGCCTGCATCAATAGAAAGTTTACAGAATTAAAAAAGTTCTTTGGAATCACGAACAAAATACAGCTATAAAGTAGCTGGTTAGGTTAAATACAGTATTCTCATAGGTCGGTTGTGCAAAGATCTGTCGAGATCACTCTGGCAATGTCTGGCGAGATAAGGCCTTTTGATTTCTTCTTACTTTGCCACTCTTCGTTGCTCCACGAATTCGAAAAGTCACTTAATATTATTTTTGGGCGTACGAAAATATTCTGCGAGTGCACTGGGTTTTTCAATTGAGTAGGTGTTGGCTGTTCAATGTTATCACTCGGTGAAGCGTATCCACTTTCGCTGCCTTGCGACGACACAGAATCATTCCCGACATCATTTACCGACTTTTGCCGCCAAAAGGCACGCCCGCTTTCAAAACTTTCCGCTCTCTGTCTATAGATACTGTCATGTTCGATTTCACATGAACGATGTTTGCGCATGCGCTCATCTCGTTTTTTTGTCTGTTTGTATCTTCTCCAAAAGTGTGTTCCATGTTCGAATCCGGACGCCACCTTATGGACTATACCTTGGACAACATCAATAGGTACTTCAAGAGAAGTCGAGTTTTCGCTTTTCTTAAATTCTTCAAATTTTCTTAGTCTGTGACACAACGCAGCCTGTCTCTGATTTATAGTTAACACTTCTTTATTGTCACCTTGGTCCGTGCGAATATAGTCGGGAATCGGTAGGCTATCGGATCTTTGAAACCTAGAATCGGAATCCTGGTTTATTTCAATTTGTTTCATTTTTTCTTTTGAACTCCTCCGCGTCAGATTTGGCGTACTATTGTGTTTCTCCTTCGTAGTGGTTTCTGTTATGCCATGAAATTTTTCTTTCGATCCACGCCTCGGAAATAATGGCGTACTTTGCCTTCTGGACGTCAAAGGCGTTGCTTGTTTAGTTTTAAAATCATAACCTGGAATGAACATTGTAGTTGCTTGAAATAATGGCCCTTCTGTTTCACTGACGTCCTCTTTCCTTTTATTTCCCTCATCCTTCTTTTTATCTCCCTCATCTTTTGCTTTGTGTGAATGTCTGTGTGACTCTGATCTCCTCAGTCGTGGGCCTTGTTTAATATTCTTTGTGAGCTCAAGCAAGGCTGACAGTGACTTCTTCCTTAATATGGATTTGTAGTCTTTATACCCATGCTTGTTGTCGTCAGAAAGTGCAAGAGTTTCAGTGATCGCTTTTGATGGCTCAACATCTGAATCATCAGAGAGAGGTAATGACAGCTTACCATGGAGATCGATCTCTAACTTGATGTCTGGCGTACTGTGCGACCGACTACGAGGCATTTGTCTTTGTTTCTCCAAAAGTTCGTCCATGTGACCTTTCCCTTTTTTACCTTTCTGTCGGTACGAATTCGCTCGTTTTAATAAGATTTTCGGTGAACCGAAAGGAGAAACTTTCGGCGATCTGCTAAGCGTTGATTTCGGTGACTTTCTATCGGACCGTCCGGATAAACGCGTCGGCGAGTTTTGACGGGAACGATTCGGTGACGTATGTAACGACGTGTTAGGTGATGAATGTGCCGAACTGAAAGGCGACGTGAACGGCGAACAATCATTTGAGGAAAGCAAAAAATGATCCATATTCTGATTACTACTATTCTTCTTTATTATTTCTATTATTTTCTTATCATTGTATCTGAAAGAAGAAAATGATAAACATATTACAATACTTGCACAACATTTTGCAACTCGCAATGTTTCGCTGATCACAAATGAAATGGATCTTAGGCTTGGTTCACGCTGACAAGTGAACTCACTGCTTTCTTTTTAATCCAATAACTTAGAGATGAACAGGAAAGTCAAAAACTTCAATCGATGACTTCAAACGATGACAGATTTAAAAAGAAAGCAGTTCTCATAGCTTAGTGGAAACAAGGCTTTAGCATATTAAATTCCACAGTCGCCTTTTCTGTTTGATTAAATGAGACATGACTTAAACAAAGTCTTTAATGAGTTCTTTTGGCTTATTCAACCAGATCAAAATAGCAGCGTTTTTATCAGAAACAAATAGTTAAATAAGTCGAGTCCAAACATCATATCGGTCACTATAGTCACGTGACTATTAATTTCATCTCTATTATACCTAACAAAATTGTAAAATACAACAACAAAAAAGACATGGTGACGAAGTGTGAACAATTTCTTTGTCCATTTACTGCTAAAACATTAAATCCCAACCTCGTGTGCAAGGTTCTAAGTCTATTTTCAATGATATCTTGAGTAGCTCTTGGTTGCCGAAATTCTAAAAGCGATAGTAGCACCTAGTTCATCTTTGACCAACTAATTCGTGGTTGAACTCTTCTTAAATTTGTTTGGGTGAGTGTGTAAGTGGCCAATAGAAACCAATTTATGCTTCATTCCCTTCGAAATATTCAAGAATCTTCCAACGATTCAGCTAGTTGGAATAGATCCCTAAGCCATCATATATTTCATGACATGCGCAGAAACAAATATTTTACCAAAGTACATAGAAAAAATAGGACTCGTTAAGGATTTGTTTCAAGCCAGTTGTTGATATTTCCATTCACATCACAATACCTACCAGTCACCTGATATTTTCCAAATCTATTACATTTTATCAGCTGATAATACAAAGCCATTTTAAGTGCTCCCAAAAGATTCGAGGTGTGAAGGTGTTATGATCGCATGACAATGGATAAATACAGCCACGTGACAATATCACCGTGCAGAACTGAGAAAAAGGCCGATTCAGCACAAGTTAAAGCTTTTTTTATTGTTGTTGTAGGTTTCCTGACCAGACTTCAGAATGAAAATCTATCTTTCCAGTGGGCAAATTTGTTAAAGAGCCATTGCGAAGGAGTGTATTTCTACAGAAATCTACGCACTGCTTCAATAAAAATGCTCTTCACCGCAGTGAGTATTTGAGGGTTTTCATCCAAGCACAGTGCGGTTACCACTAACGGGTTTTAAACATATTCACACAGATGATATTTTTGTCAGCAATGACGTCAACACTCCAGAGATTTCTTGAGTGGTACAATCCTGAGATTATAAAACTGAATCGAATATAGAACTGTCATGGAACGATAATGATACAGCCATCTTGTGATCTACGCGAAGATTGGAAACGAAGTTGTTGCGAAGTAGGAGTATTGCATAGAAGCAACTGTAAACAATCTTACCCGCTGGGCAAATTTGTTTAATAGTCACTGTGGAGAAGTACATTTCTATAGAAGGATGAACCATTATTCAATTAAAATGCTCTTTCCCGCACTGACTTTTTGACGATATTCTTCTCATCGATGTTACCAATCGACACTTTAGTCGTTGTCTGATACCAACAAAAAGCTAGCTCTGTTCAACATAATCTTTGCTTTGCATGATTCAATTTACCAGATATGTGATTCGATATTTGCAACACTTCTGTTCCATTGTGTGAAAACTTTCATCATTTTTGTAAGGCATGGCCAACACAGTTCGGATTCAATACAAAACACATGAAAAAGAAACGAAATGTTCCTTGAGGAAGTAACTTTATCCTTTATCTAATTTCTTGTGAAAGAATTTCATGAAATTCATGAGAAACTTCCTACAAAATATCGTTGTAAATATCTATCCACACCTTTTATTAAAACTACTCTAGGCGAAAAGTCCAGTTTTTTTCATAAATAATATCTAGATAACTTACCTACTCATTACTATGATGTCGATTGTCAAACACACAAACAAGGAAAGAGGAGATGGTAAACAGAGTTAGCAAGTAAACAAAAAATTTAATAGAATTTATGTAGAGTATGCAAATAACTTGAAAATAAAAAAAGAAGTAATTCGTTTGGAAAACAAAGAACAGAAGATAGATCCAAACATGGCAGAAACACATGATTAAAGTTGTTCTTGCTGAGAAAAACACCTCAATAAATCTTTCTCTTATTTATTTTCAGACATTTGTATGTTAGTTCACGATACTTCGCTTGCATATGATGAAAACTGTTATTTTAGTCTGGGATATAGAGGATATCTCTATCCTATGCCTCGCTTGTTCAAATGACAAAGAAGAGAATTTCTGCTACAAATGTTTGAGCAACTAATCTGATTGAAAAAATAATTAATTTGAGATACTACATACCGTCCATTAAACATACTTTGTAACGTACAATATCATTTTCAAGGTATTCCAGAGTTAACACCCAATCTGAAGGAGGTGGTCAACATTCACGCCCAAACTGTCACATAAAGATTTATTAAGTAACCGCCCTCGGGAACAGCTGTGGTTTTCTGTTAACTTAAGGTCAAGAGGCGTATTTCCACAAGGGAGGAAAACTATTCTCGATCACATGAAAACAATGTGGTGAATTAATGGCTGCCATTAATATATCAAAACGACAGAGTGTTAATTTACCTTCATCATTCGTGACACTGTTACATTGTTCGTGTCACTGTTACATTATTCGTGTCATTGTTACAATGAGGGAGTTACTGAAATGAAATTTAAATAAAATTTTCGTAAAATCTTAAAAAAAAAAATTCAACTAATTTGCCCACTAGGTATGTTTTTTGATAAGTCTCAAAGTCAGAAGTTGAATTCATTTGACTTCGATGACCATCTTAGTACGAACTGTTCATAAAGTAGAGCAGCAGCTATTCTGTATAACCACAAGAAATGTGACGTCATATCTCGCTATGGAACTGTGAAATAAATCCTTGAAGAGATCCTCTATCTCCAAATAAATTCTGTTGTCCAAGAGTAGACTCTCTTCATAAAAACAAATCTAAAATGCAAGATGGTGTTCTGTAAAATGTTACATTTTATTCACTTGGTCAAGCCGCAAAGTCCGTAGTTTATGTATAGCTTTAGTTTCACTGACTGTGTTTCATATCTTGCTATGACTACGTCGGCTCATGTCAGCCGTCAAAAATTGAAAAAATCCGACATAAACTTATTCAGTACCCACAAAAGTGCTTACTACAAGTTTTTTTAAAATTTATCAAGCTTTGCTCTCAAAACTCATGTTTACATTTTGGCAATAGAAGAAACAAAATCTTTATTCTTAATCAAAATAAATAATTTGTAACTTCCCTTCGTAAACAGACGAATCTTTTACCATGTACGCAACATTGGAAGTATGGCCACGCCTGTACATCTGATTGTGATTTTAGTTCTTTTTGTGGATTTCTTGATTTAACTTGCCAGTGTAACCAATAGCAACATCGTTTTTACTTATCTTGAATGATTCATATTAAAACCTTCTGACAAAAGTTTACAGACAAGTAAGTGTCAACAGAACGATATATTCATTCTGTCATCTATATATAAATCCTAAAATAAACCCGAAGAAATAACTAATTAACGCCACCTTAATTCAAGCGCCTTCCACATAAGAATGCTTCCGCTAAAACGCCCGGGGATACTCCATACAAAGTATCAAGTTATAAACACTTATCCATACAAAGTATCGAGTTATAAGGAATTGTAGTCAACACTCGAAATCATAAGCGCTCGATTACTCGAATTCTTCGATAACTCGAACTTGTCGGTCTCTTGACATAATAATTAGTATAATTTTTACCAATTTCAACTTATTCGGAAACTGGAATCAATGTTAACTCCAACGGCCTTTTTGGTTCCCTTAGAGTTTGAATTCCCAGAGGCGCCTATACTTTACAGTAATAAACTTTTGCATTTTTCCCCAACTTTTGGCTAATTCCAAGAAAATTATTTTTTCACCCTGGCGAACTTTTTTCAGAGCGTGGAACCAAAGCAATTTCTTACCCGTTTATTATTGTATTGAAAACGCTCGGTAAAATGATCAAACAGTCACTGCGACGAAGAGTATTTTTGTTGAAATATTTTGTATATTTCTATAGAAATGCACTCCTTCACAGTGATTTTTCAACAACTTTGGGTTGTCAAACAACTCAATTCTCCATCGTTATAATAGTAGTTTCCGTTCCTCAAGTTGCCCTGATTATTTTCGTCAAATTATCACAAGCAGCATTACAAACTCTTACAAACGTTTTGTGGTTTTTCATGACCCCTCGTCCAGCTTCCGTCGGAAAAAATAGTGACGGTAAAATGTCGTATTTGCGTCCAGTTCAATCATTGACTTGTTTATGTAATTGTCGCGTCATTACCACGGAAACGACGTATCAATGACGACGCTTGAACTATATTTATAACTTCCTGGTTGTTTTAAATTACAACGTCATCCCTAAATACGGCACACCAGTTAACATCGTCGACATTGGCGGCACTAAAACGTTATGTCGTTATATGTTTTGATCAGGATGATCGAGTCACATAATCAACATTCAAAATGTTTTCCTTGCGGTTGCCAATTCTTTAAAAATTGTTAACGAATTGTTGAAATAGTTGGGATTATTTTTCCCACGTGCTTTGAAGATTTTCAAAAATCTCACTTCTATTTTACCACATTATGGTGAATTTGATATGCACAGACGAGAGATGGAGTGAGTGATATATAGAGAGAACTTATTCTGCTTTTTCTTATTGCTCATATTCGGGGGTGCACAACACAAGAACAACACTTGTAGATACACAGTAAACACACAAATGATCCCCCGGGGTTATATCACATTCAGCTTATCTCTTACCTTGTTTGTTTTCTTCCTTCATTAGCCATTCATCCGTGGAAACGAGGCTGATGAACAAAATTGATGGTGGTCATATAATGGTAAAACGAAAACTTTCATAAACTGTGAAAGTGAAAGATACTTTCTTCTGATAAAGAAGATTAAAAAAGTTATGATATTTTTATATAAACTTTTCCCGATTTCCGATTTTCTCCCGATATTTTTCCGATTTTCTCCGATTTTTCTTTCCTCGTGATTCGCCAAAAATAAAACTGAAAGAAAGTGTTAAAACAACAAACAAACTGTAGTTATAGCGGTGGTGACGTTATATAGTCATTCACGAATATCTGTTCGTTGTTTCCGTTAAAATTTCATGTAAACATGATATTTTTATCGAGTCTTCACGATTTTTATCGTACGAAAGAGAAAAATATGACGTCAGATAAAAACATCAACTGAAAAGTAGCGCCATGTCAACAATCAATATCATTTCATTCCGATCGGAATAAACCAGGAAAGGAGGACACTTTTGAGTGCGTTACGTCAAAATGGAACTTTTTCTTTCGATTAACATGTCCGCTTATCCATGATTATGTCGAGAAATCTCTCGATTATTAATAATGGTCGAGGATTAGTTTTTGTTAATCTGGACAGTTTTGCGACAAAAGTATGTCCTGCGCTTGTAGTAGAAATTGATATTTTCAGAAATGACGTCCGAAATACCAAAAGTATAAGATCAATAATTGCTAATTACGTAGCCATTGGACAGTGACTGGGGAGTTTCTAATTAATGTGTACTTTCAATACGACAAAATTTCCTACCGTCATCCAGATGACAAGTCGAGGAGAAACTCACACTGACAAAAATCATGCGGATGTTACCATGGTTACCAACTTTAAAATATATCAAATTTACTTGTTGTCATGATCTTCTCATAAATCATTCTCAATAAAAGGTCATTCTGATCACTTCCTATCAAAGTAATAAAAGACAAACTCCAAAAGCAACATTTCCAATAACTTTTAAAAAACTCTTTGCAGTTCTTTCAATGACTTTGAGACACTGTATGTATTCTTTAAGCGGACGTCCAAAATCGTCTACGTTCTTTCTTTTTGATAAAACCGGTAAATTGTAGTTGTGCTCTTTATTTTATAATTTACTTATAAGCATCAAAAGATTTGCCAGTACTTCTATCTCAAATTCAGCATCAGCTTCTTCTAGCTTTTCAAATACAATAGGTTGAGCCTCAGCTTGTTGGCCTTATATATTTTTTAATACAAATCGTGATGTTACAAAAATTGTTTTTGTATAACAATACATATCTCCTCAAATCATCAACAACCTTCTCAAAGGCGATCAAAACTTACGTAAAGCCTCTTGAAGTGTTTTAAAGGAATAAGAAGAATTCATTTACTACACGCTATTAAGCAAAGTATAACACGACTAGATTATCGTCAACATGCAACATCTATCACAAATGAAAATCGACTCTGAAATCACTTCAAAAAGTTGAACGCCGTAATGTTGTTCAAGAACAACTTATAAATCAATTATTTTTCGTAAGTACACTGTGTTATAAAAGAAACATCGGAGTTACTTACAAACAAAGCATTTTTCGCATTCCTGATTATTGTTGGGCAGACAGACAATACACATCACGCAAAACCCTTCAGAGAAAAAGGTATATATATATAACTTAACCGAAACTCGTATTCTTAAAAGGTTTGACATTTCCCTTTGAAAGGTTAACACGATATATCTATTTTAAACTACATGATGACGTCATAACAACAGCCATTATGTTCCATAATGCTTAAAAAACATTTTACCGAACCAATTATATCTTTTCATTCTTCAAAATCTCCTAAACGTTAAAAAGTTTTCAACCAATGCTTACTTGTGAAACAAATTCCAAAACTAACCTCGAACCAATACTTCTTTGCATTTTCAATATACAGAAAAACGCCTCGATATCAAAATCTTCTCTGCGAAAGAAAAATTTGTAGATTTGGTACTAGTTTCTAGAAAACAAAATAGTTCATTATATCAAAACTCCTTAGAGCACCCAACACTGTTACCAAATGATGTGTTCACTCTTTCTTTTTTTTATCGTTTCTGTTGTCATAAACGTTGTTTTAATTTTAGGGCATTATTGTGCATTTCTCATATCGATAGTAACTTTGCCTTTTACCACTATTTCGGCTGTATTGTAGTATGGACCCTGGGAACTTCAATTCTCGTGGCATTTTTATAACCACATTGTGTCCTACATCTTACTTCCCTGTCCTACTATTCGATTCCCTTACTTCCTCGTCATCTTTTAGAAGTTCACGTACCTTGTACCTTTAATGAAAATGTGACCAGGAAATGCTTCACTACGTTTTTGTTCAATCATACGGGCGTGTGTTTTAAATCCTGCAGGCGTGTTTGTTCAATAATACGGGCGTGTTTGGCCGATCATACGGGCGTGTTTATTTAATACGTACGGTTGCGTCTCGTTGTTTATCCAGGTTTATTCGGTACCCGCCCTAGCCCGTGTTTTGTATGTGTGTATTAAAAACGCAGAAAAACACATAGAAAGAGTTTTGTTATGACTTCATTCATACTGATCTGGGTGACCAATCTTGTTCCTAAAGCCGGCCGCTGCTTTTTCCGCTGCGACAGACAATAAGACGAATTTACTCCTGAATCCGAGGTTGATATCAACCACCAAAAGTATAGATAAAGGATGAGGAGAAAGCAATATAATATGTGATTTTTTGATGATTTGGCTCACGGGGAAAGTAGCCCTTTAGTTCTAACGACTTAACTGCGACTTGGGAAAACACAACAAAACTATTGACTGAATGACCTTTCAGCTAGGGCGGGCGGATGTGGTAGAATTGCAATGTTTTCAAACAAAATATTGCATAAATCTGGGTGACGTCAGTAAATTGTGACACGACGTCCTGAGTGGAATGACCACCAAAGGACGCGTCGTGACGTGATATCTATTGTTTTAGTGGCTTCTTTGTGACGTTGTAACGATTTTTTCAGTGGCTTTTTATAGGTAACCACAAGGTCGATGAGACAAACATCTTGCTTTAACAGATTTTGTATTGAATGAGCATTGCTCGATCTAATTTCAAACAAGTGAAAATATTCGGCACAAGATGAAAAGGAGAAGTTCTGGATAATTTTGATTTATATGAAACATCATTTCTTGTAACCATGACTTCTTGTAACCATGGCAACATTTGCTGTTAAATTCCAAGTAATTCTTAAGCTAAGGGGACACGAGCAACATTTTTCGTGCGATTGCAACAAAAATCTGTTTTGTTGCAATCGCAAGGCATTTGTTCCTCGTGTCCCCATAGTATACTTGTTTGTTGCTGCAACACATTTCACCCATAAAAATGTTGCAGCAACAAAAAGAAATATCAAATCAGTTTGATATTTTTTTTTTGTTGCTGCAACAAATTTTTCATGTTGCAAATGTGTTTTGTAAAATGTTGCTAGTGTCCCCACATTTCCAACATGCTTTTATACAAAACTTTTGTTTTAATCCAATGATATTCGTTTATTTTTGCTGACATGTCAAAACAAGTTTGCTTCGGTAATCATGACAACATGGTTTCTGACGAGAGCACGCAGTATTTTGTTGCAAGAAATTCAACATAGGCGACACTATGTGCGACTGCAACAAAAAAAATTTTGTTGCAATCGCATGAAAAATGTTGCCCGTGTCCCCGAAGCTTTATCCCTAAAGCAACAAAAAAAATATCAAATTGATTTGATATTTTTTTTTTGTTGCTGCAACATTTTTATGGGTGAAATGTGTTGCAGCAACAAACAAACAAATATACTATGGGGACACGAGCAACAAATGTCTTGCGATTGCATCAAAACAGATTTTTGTTGCAATCGCATGAAAAATGTTGCTCGTGTCCCCGAAGCTTAAAAATATTTTTTCGGGCATAAATCTTGATAATGAATAGAATTGCTAAACGTTTTACTAAGTGAGATCTACAAGTTAGTTGATTTATGTTTCATGATATTTCGACCTACACTTTCCAGAGGTCATTTTCAGATTAAAATGCCGAATTAAAATTAAAAGGAAATAAAAATCCTTATGCGGTTTGTTGTGGATTTAGACGTGTCACCATGGCTAGAGCGACCGTTTCAAAAAAAATGCAAAAATAAAAGACATAGAGACAGTTTTTTTCTTTTGACCGTAAATGAAAAAAAAAACATCATTAAAACGCATGGCTTAGAATTCATCTTCAGAATGTCACTGCGATGAAGAGTATTTTTATTGAAATAAGGTGTATATTTCTATAAAAATGCACTCCTCAGTGCCCAATGGGAACTTATGTCGCATATAAAACATTCGTCGCTGATTGGAGTAAAAAGAAAGCGACGAGAGATCGAAATCAATGGTAACAACTTCGGACCCAGTATCCCTGTTCCTACTTTTTGTGGACTGATAAAAGAACCCAAGCAGTGCATTTGTAAAAAATCTCCGAGAGGGAGTGCATTGCTATAGAAATATGAACACTATTCCAATAAAAATGCTCTTCGTCACAGTGACATTTTGACGATTTTGTGCACTGGGAGCCTGCTGCGGTTGAAAGTGAAATAATCGCGGAATAGAATTTCCACAGGTTATTGGGAGGATCTGTTGATTTCAGTATGCTTACAAAAATACCCAACAAATGCAATTGCATGCAATTTACGAGTCCAGAAAGGTGGTTGGGCTTAGTAAGAAGATGGAAGCTTTGTTTTTAAACATAAATTCGGGACAACATCGGATCAGGAGTAGGCAACCTTTGATGAGGTTTTCTCTTAATACTTTAACACATTTTTTGATCTCCGCGAAAATTCAACATTCTTAAGGGCTCGGGTTTCTCCTTACATTCATCATAATTTTTTGTCCTTTTAACGGAAATCTTTGAAAATCCAAAGTTTGTTTTGATTATGGTCGTTGGTATTCTAAACGCTTTGACACATCAAAAACGCAAGCTGGTGATTATCTTTGGTTTAAAGTTTTCAGTGAATGCAGAATCTGACTGGTCATTGCTTATCTTATAGTTTAGGTAGAGGCTAAACAAATAAATACAAAAAGATAAATAAATAAACTAACAAAATAATAAACAAAAAAATAATAATATTGACACAAACAAACCAAACACGAACGAAAGACGGACACACATATTAAAAAAGACACGACGGAAAATATTTGCATGTTGGCAAATATTTGAGCATTCCTATGTTAAGGTTGTTTATTTGAAGTTTTGGAATTTTTCAAAACCAAACCTATGATAAAACATATTTATACAATATTAGAGAACGAGTTAGATCCAGATTTGTGGAAGTGTTTTTTGAATTTTAATGATTTTGGCGATCGGGTTGGGCGTTAATTCAAAAGACGGGCGTTTGATGATAGGGCGCTTTTATCCATGGGTACATATAAGTAAAGGTCGAACTCCACTTGTGCTATTTTGCCCGTACGTACGTACGCAGCCAGTTTAGTGACAACTAACTAGTGACAACTGTTAGCCGTCAACGGTCAGATTTTGTGCGCTTGGAAGTAGGATTCGATTGTACTTTTTCAGGCGGCCGCTCGGTCATCCAGCGTGTGAGTCAATCAAATTTCAAGAAAAATGCAAGCATTGCACAAAATTGTAAAAATTGCGAAAAAAAGAAACACTCAACATCTGGAGTTGCTTTATTAACTGGAGATTCAAATTAATTGGCTGCGCGGCGCCGAGCGGACGTTCGTACCTACGTACGCACAAGTGGAGGTCGGTCTTAACTGGTAATCAAATGAAAGTTATTTAGATGGGTTGAATAAAATTAGAACTTGTATTAGTACTTGCATAGGTATAGGCTATGACGTAACAAACAAGAAATCACTATTGCGATTCACAAGGAATCATACAATATACAAAAAAACTGAAACAGGTTTATATTACAAATTCATGAATATATCACACTTAACTTACATTTCCAAATGTGATATAAGCCAGGCTTGCCAAACTCTTCGTCTTTATGTTGTTTCACCAAATAGTCAGATTTTAGCATTACCCAGAAAATGTTCTGTAAAGGTAATGCTAGAAAGTTTACTCACCAGATTTTTAATATGTTTTGTAAAATTCACCATATATGTAATCTGACAACATTTGTAAATTTATAATTCCGAACAACATGATTCTAAACTTTCCAACAAAAACCGAAACTGTTTACATAACGTCTTCAATAACACTTTAATCTCTTGTTTGAGTAGTTTCATGCGACAATCTGAGTTCATCAAACTTTTTGCAGGAAAGCCTTATAAAAATGTTTAAAAGAACGAGGCATGATGTAATTTTATACTCACTGACCCAAACAATTTTAACAAGGTTTTCACCGTGAAGTTTTGATGAACTTAATTAGTCACATGAACTGTATATGTTTGATGTGTTAGCCATCTACCAATTTCTTACCACCTAAATTTTAGGTTATAACCTTTTTATAACCGCTTGAAGGACGAAGGCACAACCCTCACCTTACCGACCCCCAAAAAATTTAATAAGTTTTACATCACAGAAGATGAAGATGGACTGGATGTTACGTAAGAACTGATTTCCAACATAAAAATTATTTTTCAGTTTGCAGTAAACGTTACGTCTTTCAATGAAAACGTAAAACAGATGATTTTCGAGTGTACTCATTACGTTTCGTCGAGCATTCAAAAAAGTTCTTCGTCGTCTTCATCACGTTTACGATGTTTTTGACGCAGCGGAAATTTTGAAGATATGAGATGTTGAAGCACTTTTGTTAAAACTATTTTGAAGATAAATAAACAACTTAGTTTCCATATTTCTAAAATACTTTCCATCAATTGCTTTTGCTCCCTACAGAAAGTCTGGTATGAAATTTGTTTGGTTAAGCGAGTATATTGTTTCTCATGCCTCGATTATTTTGCTGTGTGAGATGTGTTTGAATATTTAAGAACAGGTTTCATTTGCGATAGACCTTTTCAATGATGATAGTTGAATCGTAAAATCTTTAAAAAGTCACTGCGATGAAGAGCATTTTCATTGATATAGTCTGCAGATTTCTATAGAAATGCACTCCTTCGCAGTGATTTTCAACAAACTTGCCCACTGGGTTGCGTCTTGCATGCAGTAATTACAGGGGAATGAAATGGAGGCAACAGGTGCAGGTACCATGAGAGCAAAATCTATCTGATTCTAATCAATTTTTCTTTGGGAAAGCATATCTTTTAGCGATCATAAAAATACAGTTGACTCTCTACAATTCGAACCTCCATAATTCGAACTTTCCCTTATTCGAACGAAATTCATGGTCCCTTCACTTATCATTTCTTTGTAAACGACCCTCCATTATTCGAACTTTCCATAGATCGAACCATTTGTTCGGTCCCTTCGATGTTCGAATTACAGAGAGTATAATATGATGTTCTCAGACTGCTCATACATTCAACAATTCCGTGAATAAGCAATAAATAATACACAATTTCCGTGCTGGCTCTCAAATAAACAATTGATGTTTCGCATGCGCAGAAGAATAAATCACTCTGTCACTTGACAATTGGCGGGCTAAGTTTACCGCTAAAATTATCCGTTGGCAAAATCGAAACATTGGATGTGGAGAAATAAGAAACCAAATAAATATTCCATATCAAACTAGTCTATCCTGAAAATCATCCACTTTGTTCGGAATGCTTTTATTTGTTGAGAACTCACTGCAGTGGAGTGCATTTCTATAGAAATATACACACTGCTTCGACGCATTGAGTTTTTGAAAATTTTCCGCACTGGGCAAATCATGACCAAAACCTATCATGCGCAAAAAAGTACATTACTAACGAAAACAAGAGTGTGTGGATCTGCAAAAATAAAGCACGGCTTGCATTCGTCGTCCGTAGCAGTCCTTGTTTACGACATAACTCTTTCTTGCTTTCCGATAAACACAGTGCATAGTCCATGATTTGAAAAATATAATTCTGCTCCACTACACCGCGTATTAGATGAGCTTGTGTACCACGCGCATAAATTCCTAAAATTGAAATCAAAACATACACATTCTCTGAAAACAGTCACTTACACACACTATGGAGTTTGTTTCAACGGAAGCTGATAGACAACATAGACTCCAAGATCATTTGCAAGATGCTGAAGTCTTTACCATAACGGGTAAAATCAGTTGCCTCTTGATAGCTGGAACTTTCAGAAAACAATGGTTCCACTCAGCGAATATTGTAGTAGAAAATATTGACCCCTTAGAATATTTTCACCCCCGTGGTTTACGCTTATGACTAAACCTAACCCTAACCCTAACCCTGACCCTAACCCTAAAAATAACAAAGAAAAACTAACAAGTAAACCACGGGGTAGGGGGGTGAAAATATTCTAAGGGTTTAATATTTTCTACCACAATGTTCCACTTATCAGAAGTTTCTCGAAAAACTTTAATTTCCTCAACAAAAAAGACCGCAATTCTGGGAAAAAAAATTCGTTACTCTAAAATTACGGTTGCAAAAAGGTTCCAGAAGGGGTAAAATAAGACATAACGAGACATTTTAGACTCTGTAGAAAAAATTGTGAATGATATTTGTTTTAAGTGACTTCGTTTTTCTATCAAACTGGACACATTGACATTAATCAATGAACGTATTCCATCTTCTTCTACAAATAGGCTTAAGTTTAAAGGTTTAAAAGTTTGAAAATAGATCAAAAGCTGCAGTTACAGGGGTGTAAATTGATTCAAGGGACCAGAAAAATGGTTCCACTTAGCGAGTGTTCCACTTATCCGGGAAGAAATTTAGAGAGTTCGATAAGGAAGATCCAAGGGACCGGTCATGAAAGAAGTAAAATGAAGTAGGTACAAACTGCTTACCGACATCTTCAGCACCATGCGATTCGTAATCGACGTGAACAGCACTCTGCCACGCATGGTTCGGGTTTCCTTTCAATTCACTAAGGTTCGGTTCGCTTCGTGGAGCTTTTATCGGAGCTCCTGGCCCGTTAAAGTATCCCAGCGAAGTATACCGTAGACCATCAGATGCCACGGACTGATCCTTATTGGTAAAACCGAATATCGGATTACCTCGGGTTTGATAGCCACCAAATGTAAAGACGTGAGAATGGTCAGCGGTTACAATCATAAGCGTCTCCTCTAAGAGTTAGAATCACTTCATATAAGACTAGAACATATCCACCACAACCTCCGATATGTTGACATCAAAGAGGCGAAAGAGTTGCGCGGCAAGCGAATAATAAATATAGGATATTCTTGGCTCCAAATTCTTAAGGAAAACACTCAAAATAAAACCTTCAAAATAAAACCTTGATCTTCATTATATTAAAAGTGATGGCGGAGGATTTAGGTTTTTCGTTTCTGTTTGATTGCCTATAACGTTCGTGGGAGCATTTCAGCTTAAAAAGTCAACCAAACAAGTGGTACGAACCTGACTGCTAATTAAACTCTTTCTACTCAAACTCTTACAAAGAATATTTGACAATAAAACAGATGTTTCTGTTTGATAAACAACAATCAAAATAACAAAGGAGCTTTTAGTTCAAAGTTTTTTTTTTCAAAGTTATAGTTACCTCATATAAAACTAGCACACATCTACTACAATCCCCGACATATTGACATCAAAGAAGCGAAGAAGCTTAGGGGAAATGTTATATAAGGCTTATAAAACCGAATAATAAGCATATGGTATTATTATTCAAAATTCTTAAGAAAAACACTTGTCTAGAGACCAAAATAACAGTGATGGCGGAGCATTTAAAAAAAAAAAGAGATGTATTGTTAGACAATCAGAGTAACAAAGGAGCTTTTTGGTTCAAAGCTTTAAAAACTTCTTTCCAAAACGCATGTGCTTTGTAAAATGGACGCTGGATTATAAACTTTCATTGCAGTAAAAATCGAAAAAGACCTTTGCAAATCTCAGTATTTTCATTGCTTGAACTGTGGGAGACGATCTTTCAGTAGAAGAAGGGAAGACTATGGACTACTTCAATCACAACCGCAACAATAATACATATCAACCAATCAACATTTAATAACGAAAGACTTCTTACCTGGATCTGTCATAGAAATTGCTTTTGCCACTGCTTTATCCAGTGCTAAAGTCTCATGCAACGCTAAGAAGGCTTTCGATTTGTGATGTCCATGGTCAATTCGACCACCTAAATGTTAACACAGGGAGTGGTCGCACTAAATCTTTTGTAAAAATTTAATACACTGACAAAGTCGCTTACCTTCGGCAAGTAAAAAGTATCCTTTGTCATTCTTTTGCAGCTTTTTAATTGCAAATTCGACCATGTCAGATAAAGATGGTTCCCCAGCCGTATCATTTTTCCTTTCATAGTCATACTCCATGTGGCCGAAATTAAAAAGTCCTATATAGAGTGATGCAATGAAAATTAATGCCAATTTCCAATCAGGAGGTTGTTCTATGTTGGCGAAGTAAGAGAGAAATAAATGTCCTTTTGAACTATGCAATAGTTTCGCCCTGAGCGAACATAGTCTTAAGAAGTAATGGGACTTTCAGAACCTCAAATTTTCTATCAGATTCCTTTGCTTTGTGTCAGGAAATAATTGACATATAACTTGGTATATATTGAACCAACCATTCTGGTCATCTCTTAAGGTAGTAGGTGGTAGAGTAGTAGGTAGTAGGTAGTAGGTAGTAGGTAGTAGAGTAGTAGGTAGTAGGTAGTAGGTAGTAGAGTAGTAGGTAGTAGGTAGTAGAGTAGTAGGTAGTAGGTAGTAGAGCAACCTCAATCCCAGGGCTTCTCTCCATTCGTGCAAGAGAAAGGAAACCTCAGGTTGACGTTGTTAGGGTCACCGATTGGAAAAATAAAAAGATTGGTTAAATCTTTCTATCATAAAAAACTTCAATTGGCAGTCATCCAGCTCTCATGTTAAGTTGATCTCTCAGACTAAAGTAGTCACTGGCATATGACTTGGCAAGCGTTGAACCTCAACCAGCTATTCTGTCAGCGTTCTATCAACACAAAGACGCGGATCAACGGTAGTAAAAATTGAAGGAGTAAGATGTATTAAAATTCCTTTTCAATCTTTTAGTGTTCATTATGGAAACAACATCTTTTACTTTCCTAATAGATCACTTCCTTATGACTACCTCTTTCTTCCTTATGTCTACCTCTTTCTTCCTTATGACTACCTCTGGATCCGTTTTCGTGGAATAACCCTAAACAAATGTTTTTTTGAACTACCAACCTAACACACGCTCCGTGCTGTTTGGATTGAGGCTTTTAAAAGCAGTTTCGTTCCATACATATGTATTCTGTCGATCAACGGTGCTTCTTTTAAGCCAATCATCTATAAGATTTCGTCCGTCCTTTCGATAACCTTTCTTATCTCTGAGCTCTGGGTCTTTCATGGTATTTGGTATGAAAGAGCTTCGACCACCTCCCAAAACAACTTCTATTCCATCTCCGTAAGAGAAATCGATTAACTGGCTAGCTAGAAATAAAATTATTTTTATAATAGACTTTCAATGTTTAAAGGTTTTTTTGTTTCATTCGGTTCATTCATGTGGTTCTCTATAGTTGTGGAGGCTGTCAAATGAAAGTCAAATTTAAGTGGTCCTACGACAGTCCCTTTTTATAAAACGTTGGAACGTTGTGTTTCAACTAGTTGCAAGAGAGAAACATTAAAAGTGTCTCAATGGAAAAGGCTGCTACCTTATCGGTAAAACAGAAGTCGGAAAAAAAAGTCGGCCAAAATTAAAAGTCAGCAAAAAATTTAGTCACTTAGACAAAAAAATAGTCACTTTTTACAGATCAAATCTTTGAATTTAAATAGTTTTTGCCGCCAAATCACCAGACAAAAAATTACCAAAAAAGTTTGAATTTCCATAATTTTCTCTTACAACAGAAGCAACAACAACAAGGGAAAGGGAAAAATTTGAGATTATTCAATTTCAATAACTATTCTTTCCTGCATTTGCACATTTTGTTTGTTTTGGTCCAAAACTATTGCTTCTATTTGACTCTCTCTTCCTTCTTGTGCCATCGTAGTTTGTGGTGATGAATTTGAAGCAAAATTCATGAGTAGAACAACCGTCTTCGCCTTGAAGAGGTACTTAAAACGAAAATTCCCTCTGTGACATCCAAAAATGTCCGTAATGAAATGCATTTATTGAGTACATTAGAACATTGCAGAGACGTCTCATCCTGATTTGGCTTAATGTCTTTCTCGTGCATCCCAACTCATTCCCCACTCAGCAAAAAACGCTACCCCACTTAATGGATTTAAAACCACAATGCATTCGATATCAACTTTGCTCATGCCGTCTTAGCTTATGTCCCATATGTTGGTAATACTACATGAATTTTTATTTCGCATACAGATTTTATTTATTGGATAAAATCGAATTTTAATTAGCTAATCGCACATACTTTAATTTTAATTTTTGTATTTTATTGAATGCAAAGTAAAAAAGAAATATATAAATAAATAAAAAACAAAAAAGACTGGTTCTGGTTACCATTCAAGGAAACAGTAACAAATTCCAAAGCAGAATACATTACTAAGGCAGCCAGAAAAAGTGAGACAATAATTACCGATATCAGTGCAGCCGTCAGGTGCGTATGCCTCCCAATTTCTATCTGCCGAGTGCGCATAAGCTGTCGCTGGTGTCGCATGCGTCACTCTAGTGGTTGTGACGATACCTGTAGATAAACCAGCATCCTCTGCTATCATAATCAATGACAGGAGATCTTCATTCGATATGGATGTACATTTTCCACGAAAGGCGTTCTCACTTTTCGATATAACACCTACAGATCAAAATGTTAATTTAGTTATGAAAGATACTTCAGCTAGCATTTGATGGTACTGCCGCAAACCAACTTGGATTTTATACCAAGTCGACCAGAAATATAAAAAATCATCAACAGTATAAAACTCAATTCAAATTTGCGTACTCTATTCTCCCCGAATTTTAAAAAGTTAACCCCTCTAGATGGTGTTTAACCTTTTCTAACACATTTTGGGTCGTCTTGACGAAAAGTGTTTTACTGAAACACATTACGTTGAAGTTAAAGGATCAATAAAAACGTTCTTTGTGATTTTTTGATGATTTTGCTCACTGACTTGGATCTCAATTTGTGATCAAGTCGGTTACAAACTCATGGCACATTTGATGGATTCTTTAGCCAGAACATTTGTGATAGGAATTTTTCCATAGTAAAAAGAAAATATGTAATATTGATAAAGATACCTGCTCTTACTTTCACGCCAGTCATCATAGCAGTCGCACACGCACCACTGTCTCCTGTTTGTGCGTCGGTGTTGTAAGTTTTAGACAGAGCCACGTTTGGGAATTCGTGCGGATATTCCCAAGTCAACACATTCTCTTCCCCTAAAATTGCCAGGTGTTTTGGGTCAATTTCTGTCGGATTTAGGAAAAACTAAAGTAGACGTTATCTATAGATCTATGGTGGCGGTACCAAATTCTTGGGAGACAAATAAAATGCTATGATTTTATTTGTTGAAGATATCGTGTAACTTATACTAAAATTTTAATCCATATATCATTTAACCTAAAAGTGTCTCGATTGTGCTTGGTGATGTTAAAAAAAAGACAGGTCGGATCTCTCTTTAAAAACAACTCAGCTCTGCGAAATCGCTTGAGTAGATTATGGGACTAAAAGGACTCTAATTTACGAAGTTTTCGTTGCGTATTTGTGATGTTTGGCATAATTCCACCAATTTCACCAGAATATGTATTCTAAGTACGATATTTTCAAGATTTTTAATCAGATTCGGGAATTAATGATAAGGAAATTGGTAGCAATTACGTTTGTTACACATGTAGGACTTTAAGAACGCATCGTATCTTAGCTGCTACATTAAAGGAATTTGAGTTCCATCTCCTTCTGTTCTATACCTCAGTAGATCTACTGAAGACGCAAATACTTTGATACATGCGATGGTTCACGTAGACTTCTTCACTCTGCGATTAGCGTTATTCAGTCTTCAGTCTTCAGTAACGGTTCAATTGGTATTATGGGACATTCACAAACGAAATCTTTATACTCTAACTGCATTATCCAACGAAATGGCTTGCAGTGTTGACCTCAAGGTGAAACACATTTCTTCATAAATTCCACTTCAGTCTTTTTGACAAAGGTTAAGTCTCTTTGCAGGTATAAAAACCTTAACCAGACCAAAGCAAATTTTGCTCGAAAAAAATTCGCATTCAATGTCTAACTTTGCAGAATTGAAATTGCACAAAATTCTAAGTATTTCTATGATTTTACTTCTTGAACATATCAAAGAAAATTGCAAAATGGGTAGGGTTAGGATTAGGGTTAGCGTTAAAGTCTTTCGAAAAAAAAACATCTTTAAATAGAAAAATATTTGAGAGAGAGATTTAATAAATATTAAGAATGGCTTACTAACACGATTGAGTAAACTTTCAAACATTGCAAAATATGATGTTTTGGCAGTCATACTTTTACCTGTATTTCCTTTCAGTTGACCACCTAGGACTCTTGCTGCCGTCACAGTACTTACTCCCATCCCATCTCCAATAAATAAAATAGCGCCCTTTGCCTTTTTATTGATTTCCTTTCTGTTTAAATTCTCCTGCAATAACTTCATTCCATCTTCAAACCATTTACTCGTTTTTTGATGACCATAGATATCATTAACGGCGCCTGGATTATAAACATTAGATCATACTTTAAACAGGAAGCTTTGGAAAGAACAGTTTTTTTGCCTGTTGCGTAGAGAGCTTTGTTTATCGCATTTTACTTTTCTTTTTTAAATTTTATTTTCAATTTACCAAAAACTGTTTGAGACAATTTTCAAAACACGCAAATATCCATTCCGACATCGGTTTATCGGTTTCCAAACCAACCGAGAACCAGTGATAATCAACACCGACTAAAAGTAAATCACACTATAGTCTGTTCAAAAAAAATGTGCACTAATTTCAGTTATCATGTGGAAACCAGATTTAGCAAATTACATCAATTCCCTTGAGCCTGGTTTTTATATAAAAGCTGAAATTAGTGCACATTTTTTTTGAACAGACTATAAAACTATGTTGTTTTATGTCAATCAGATTAGTAGCAAATCACAAAGCTAGCGAAACTTTTTTTGGTATAACTTGGAACTCAACCTTCAGAAACATTAAACTTCATCATGAAATGAAAAAAGCCTAAGAAAAACGAGTCAATTTGTTTTTTAATCGCGGACTAACTAGAAAAATGAGTGAATTTGCTCTTTAATCGTGAACTAACTAGAAAAATGAGTGAATTTGTTCTTTAGACTAACTAGATAAAGACAACCAATTTCCAACACAGAAATACTAGACTAGAGGCCTCACCCATGCCCAAATGTTCTGTAAATATAGATTTACACAGAATGTCATTTTCAGAATCGTCGCTGTAAAGTGGATGGGATTGATATTTAGCTGAACCAACTCAGAATTGCCGTTTAGTTTGCTTTCAAAAGTTACATGTTTTACTTACAATTTCTCACTGTTGTTTACGTTGTATTAACCCAAAAATAAAGTAAACAAAAGCATGTAACATGTAACGGCAACGCAGTCATGAATAATTAGTGAGTTAAGACGCCAAAACTTGACTTTTTAATGTACAATTTAAATTTAAAGCATTTAAACACCAACTTAAAATAAAAATTTTTCAAAAATCTTTACATGTAAACCCCCCTTAAGAAAACATTATTTATAAAAATGCTACAATGAGAGCCGGCGCTTGATTGAAGCTCGTTGTCTTGGAAATAAACGAGTCCTGCATCACCATTATCTCCATTAACACAGACACATGTAACTGCATGTAAATAGATGTAATACTCGCCTTGTGTTTCATTTTCCAGGAATACTGTTACAAGCGATACAAAAAATATTCTTTTCCACATTATGAAATAAACAAGCTGAATATCTTCACACTAACACATTTCACAAATACGAATTATTAATTATTAAAACTCTCCATCGTAGAGAGTTTCTTTTTGTAAAAGAACTGTTTTATGTAAACAGATGTTGAAATGTGTTACGACATTTATAACTGTGAAAACATAAAAAGCTAAATAAAAGTGGATTAGACCCTTTCGAAGAAGAGTGAAAGTTAAGTTTTTTTAATTTTTACACAAAAAAAAATTATTGAAAGAGTAATCTTATGTTAGAACAGCCTGTCAACTTTGACAAATAAAATTTCGCCTTCATGCCGAGCTCAAAAGAACATGTTGGTTAAAAATTTGAATCGTCAGTTTGACAATAATTTACTAAGAATCATGGAAATATAGGAAAACACATTTTAGCTATACAAAATGAAATGGATAACTGGATATCAAAGACCAAGATAAGTTGATAACTTTTGGGCCAAACCTTTGCTGTTTTGAAATCAATATATATATATTTGTTGTCTTGAGGACACCTGTGATGGAGTGAAGTATTTTAAATATCGGAATTTCATCCCCTATCAATACTCCAAGCGTTATGAACACTTTCGTGGAATGTTTATAATGAAAATAATAAATTAAAATAAGTACGAAGGACTGATCAACAGAAAGGTCTAGATAGCCATAACTACGGAAGCCCATAACTCTCACACGATACAAACAAAAGAAACATACAGAAAAAAGAAAAAAATACAAACAAAAACGAATTGTTCACAAATAAGAAAGAATAACATACAAATAAAATTGAAATGCATATAACGGCAAAAGCTCACGGAAAAATGCAAAGACTCAAAAAGTTATGGTGTGTTTCGGGCCTTACAAGACGTTTTACGTACATGTTTTCAAGCAATGGAAAAGAATGTATAAAGAAGCGTGTGTGCCGATCTGTCAAGGTTGGTGCGTAAAATCACCCGTTCGTCATATGGGACGCATGAAAACCGGATTTTTGTACCACAAATTCGACGAGCGAATTGAATTCGTAACAGTGTGCGTGAACGCGCATCCATATCAAAGGGGATGAAAGAGTTATTTTTGTTAGTTTTCTCAAAAAACTAATGCAACAGTTCCTATCAATACAATGTACTTTTTAATTATACCGCGATTCAAGATCTTTCCCCGCATTATTTCAAATGTCAAAATTTTATTATTATTATTATTATTATTCAGGAAATACAGATTCGCAGGCCCATTAGTGCCTCTATGAATCGCTCGTAATTATAAGTCCTAACTTAAGCATCTAGAGCTCCATAGTGTCGGTTTTCTTTTGTTACTTCTTATTGTTGTTTTTATTTCATTACTTCTTAGTGTCGGTTATTTTCGTTACTACTTTGTGTCGGTTTTCTATCGTTAGTTCTCAGTCTCGGTTTTCTTTCGTTACTTGTTAGTGTTGGTTTTCTTTCGTTACTTCTTAGTGGTGGTTTTCTTTCGTTACTTCTTGGTGTCGTTATTCTTTCGTTACTTCTTTGTGTCGGTTTTCTTTCGTTACTTCTTAGTGTCGTTTTTCTTTCGTTACTTCTTAGTGGTGGTTTACTTTCGCTACTTCTTAATAGTGGTTTTCTTTCGTTACTTCTTAGTAGTGGTTTTCTTTCGTTACTTCTTGGTGTTGTTTTCTTTCGTTACTTCTTATTAGACTTTCTTTGTGTATTTTCTTTTCTTAGTTATTTCCGTTGTGCAAACTTTTTTGGTATTTTTGTCTTTTTTTGCAGGAGAAAGTCAGGAGAAAATCAATGTTTCCTGATAGTATGTATTAGTTTATAACCGCAATGGCTGGAAATGTCTAGTTTCTCATTGACATTGGTTACGCCTATCTTTAGTTCAACAGTTCCACTATTCCAAATTATTGCACTTAAAACCACTGATAAGACTTCCTTTGCTTGGTTTTTATTTACGATTTTAAACCAATCAAATATCAGTTTAACAATACACTTAAAATGCAGAGAGAAAAAACTTTTCAACTTATTATTGGCATACCGGAAAAGTGGGACCCGGGACCCGGGACCCCAAGTCGTTGGTGGGACCCGGGACCCGGGACCCTGAAAGTGGGTGGGACCCGGGACCCGGGACCCCAGGTCGTTTGTGGGACCCGGGACCCGGGACCTTACAACCGGGACCCGGGACCCTGTAGCCATAGGTGGGACCCGGGACCCGGGACCCCAAGTCATTGGTGGGACCCGGGACCCGGGACCTTACAACCGGGACCCGGGACCCTGAAGCCGTGGGTGTGACCCGGGACCTTGAAGTCATGAGTGAGGCCCAGGACCTGCGACACCAAGCAAGTCATTAATAGGATCTTGGATTTTAGACACGGAAAAGATTGGACTTGACAGCTGTTGAAAAGACTATGTTTATTTTTTAATAACAACAAATCAAGTTTATTTATTACTTGTTAAAAAATGATAATGCCCAGAATCAGCAGAAATGGAAAACAATTTTTCAATCGTTGTAAAGAACGGTATTGGACTGAACTCTTTTCATTTCAGGGATTCCTTAGCCTGGAATAATCTTCCTGTGTTGGGATTAAATCATTACCAGACTTGGCTAAGTTTAAGTCTGCTATTAAGTCAGTTCAAATATTCTGTTCGTGTAAACTCTTTGGCGCTCACTCGGTTGTTCGCTAGCCTCTACAAACGTATTTTATATTAGTAAATACTTATATAGATATTTTATTCATGTATGTCTTATATTATCTTTTATTTTATTGTTTTATACAGTTGGTTTTATTAGTACATTTTGTAACTATGTGTAACCAACTATAAATAGAGAAATAAGTAAAAATGAAATGTTCGTACGGTGGCCCACAAGTGTCACGGCAAAACATTTTCTCACGGCAAAACATACTTTTTCCACGGCAAAACTTTCTTTTCTCACGGCAAAACTTTCTTTTCTCACGGCAAAACATAATTTTTACGGCAAAACTTTTATTCACGGCAGAACATATTTTGATGAAAAAAGCAAGCATTTTTCAATATCGGTCAACTAAGCTGCCGCCATTTTACATTTTTGACCCGCGTGTTAAGTAAAGATGGCTGAACAAGGAGACCAGCATGGTCACGAAAGAGAGGATTTTGTGTAAGTCATTTTTGTTTTTTGAAAACGTTTTGAAATTATATAGAATGTTTATAAAATCAAACCACAAAGGTAAATCATATTAGATATTTGGATTTCTGCGAAAGCAAGAAATACCTTAAAACCGGCTCTGTTCTTCTTCTTCTTACTGTCCAAACCTAGCGGTTTTTTGAAATCTCGTGCGAATGTTTACACGAAACCAAAGTCACGCATTTCAGTCGAAGAAATTCACAACAAAGAACCAACCAAAAGGATCCCAAAGGATCTTTAGTCAGTATAATTAAAGAAGATGCACGTTTCCAAAACTGAAAATGAAGAATAAAATCTCGAGCAGTAATTTATTATTATCTTGTAATGATTCAATGGTGACTTTTCGTATCGTATTGTAAACAGAGAATGAAAAAGGTATATTATGCTTTTTTTGTTTTTGAAATGTCTGGGATTTTATCTGAAAAAAGTTCATTGTTTGTTTCATGTGTGGGCTGTAATGCTTTTTAAGCTCGGGATACGTACAGCTCAGCTTAAGTTCCACCTCCAAATGTCTGTCTAGTCAGCATCACTTTAGCTATTTTAAGGTTATTTGCTTTGTATAATGCTTTGAAATGCAGTATTGTTTTTTGTTGGTGATCAGTGTAGTTTTTAGGTTACCAATGTCTCTAAGTATGAACAGTCTTCCTAATTTTAATAAATATATAATTCGAAACACTTCACATTCTGTATATAAAAAAAATTTTAACTTTCAGTTATATATGTATGTATACAATATTTGGATCATGTATTTTTCATGATCAAAATTTTTGTTTACTTTTTTGTTTGTGATACACTTTACATTTTTCTGTGCCTCCAAAATAAAGTAAATATTTTCTTTCGGATGCAAATAAATTTAATGGTGGAATATACAGTTTAAAGTTTTTTAGTGTCAACAAAGTTTTTGTAGTGTCAATTAAGCTTTCATGAAGCTCTGAGGAGTACGTACACTTATAATAATATAATAATTCTTCTGTAGTGTGATTGTTCTTTTCTAACTAAAAAGTTGTACAAAGTCAAAAAGCTATGTGTTTGTATTAGGGATTGTTCACAAATGACGTCAACCAATTTTTCAAACTTTTTGACCCCCCCTCCCCCCTCTGTCAACCTGCGTCAACTTTGCGTTGCCCCCCTCCCCCTCAGTTGACGTCATCGTTTGAGAAGAGACCCCCCCCCCCCCCCCCCCCCCCCCCTTTGTTTGTTTCCTGCTTGTGCTGTATACTGTAAGCTCTGTTTCCTCCTTAGCTCCAATGTTAAGTGGTTGTCTACTCTGCACCACTCTTGATTGATGATTTTCTAGCTATATTATACTGCCAATGCCCCTAATTACGAATGATCTTCCTAATCACACAAATTGAAATGTTCTGTGTATAAATTCAAAATACTTTATACAATTAGTAACACTACAAAATTTTTGGTATAAATTTATAGAGCATATACTTTTAATGATCAAGATTTTTGATTACGTATTTGCAGCATTGGGAATTCTGTTTGTATGTATATAATTAAGAAGATTGGAAGTACATATCATATCAAGTTTGAACATGATGTTATGCTGTAAAGATCATTCAACCTTTTTTTCGAATTTCTTAAAGAATTTTTATAAACTTTCTTCTATTTTGTTAGATTAAATTAGGTCATGTTCGGTTGATCATTATGTCACACTTTTCTTTTATATGTAATTTGTGTATTGTTTATGTAATTATATATAAGAGTACTTTTTACATTTTTCACTCTCATTCAAACATTCAAAAGAGTCAACATATAATTTCAAATCATTTATTCATGAAAATTTTCACTGGTAGCACATTTTTGGCCAGCTGTTTGAACACATTTAACTTTAAAATTTCAATAACAAAACTCATTTTACTTTGTGTGTTACAATTCCCACCTGCTGTATGCAGTCTACACTGAGCAGCAGTCAATGTTGTACTGTATTGTATTGTATTGTTCAATCATTCAAAATCATTCAAGTTTCAAGAATGTTATTGTTAGTCTTCCATCTTTCATACTTCAGCTGATTTTGCAGAAATCTTTCTGCCCGTAAGGGCATCTTGTTTGTACTTGCATTGCATCACTGATTTAAGATTTTTTGATGTTTTATTTACTAGATACTGCAGTGTTTGCTCAGCGAAATTAAGATGTAACTCACGGTATTGCTGGAAATGCAACAGTGATCAGTCCTTGGTTGGTCCTCCTACGTGGGATTTTGGGCCGGATTTTGCATCAAGTAGTTCAACTGTAGCCAATCCCCTCACATCCTTCAATTCTCCAAGCACATCAAGATCAAACACATTTGGACGTCCAATAATGAATTTATCAAATTTTATAAAGAATAAAACTGCTAAATCCAACTTTCCTCCCAAAAAGAAGAAAAAAAACGAAAGTGTAGATGTGATTATACAAATTGGTATAAAACGAATGGCTGATGGTATTTTAAAAACTAAATGGGGGAAAAGACTGCCAGTAAATGTTTCAAAAAATGCAACATATAGTGAAATACTTGATAGAGCATTGCAGAAATGGTCGGCTTTTGATGGAAACTTTGATTCTAGTGAAGAATATGTTATTATGTTTGATGATGGAAGAGTTGCTAATAATATGCCTGGATCCACAACTGAGCCATTCAAATTAAACTTATACAAGGAAGCTCTGGGTAAAGATTTTAAACGAATAGTTCTTTACTTATGTTCTCGATCAGATATGAAGATAGCAAACATGGCAGTGACAGCAGGTGACAGTGATGAAAGTGTAGACAATATTTATAACTTTGATGATCAATTATTTCCAGAATTGCCAAATGATATTTTTGAACTTACACCTTCAGCTCCAACATCCATCAGTTCACCTGCAGCCTCTAACTCAGTACAACCTATAAATCCATTTATTAGTTCATCGGCAGCTTCTAATTTGGTAGAATGTAATCACCCTGTCATTACTAACTTGCCAGTGGAAAGCAATACATCAAATATAAATTCTACAAAAGATATTGTGTTTTTGTTAAATGAGCAAATTGACAAATCGGATCAGTTTTTTATCTCAGTTCGAAGAGGTGCCGATTTAAACAGAATCTTTCGTATTTGGCAAAACACTGCAAAAAGTATATCACCAAAATTCAGTCTTACAGTAAAATACCAGGGAGAAATGGGTGTAGATCAGGGAGCATTAACAAAAGAATTTTTGACTACAGTAATCGGATTAATTGGAAATGACCTGTTTAGCAATGGTATACCCATCTATTCTACACTGAAATTGCGAAATGGACACTTTCGATAGCATTAGGAGGAAGATTGCCCAGTTTGTTGGATGAATGTGCTTACAAAATGCTATATAAAGAAACAGATCAGAACAAGTGTCACAAATTCAGATCCTTCATCTAATGAACTTGAAGTACTTGATTGTGTAAAAGAGGACTGTGTTGGATATTCTACACTGATTCTTGATAATGACTACACTGGCAAAATTGATAGTGATCATGTAGATCAAATTGTTGAGTCTCTGAAAGTGAGCTTTGTTGGCAAAAGAAGTGTGTGCATGAAAGAGTTCTTAAAAGGCCTAGAATTACTTGGCCTTGCTGATCTGATATCTACCTACCCTGGTTACTGTCGGGATTTCTTTGTAAAGAAGCAAGATCTAAAAGTAGATTCAAATTATTTATTTTCAATTCTATCTGTTAAATATTCAGAAAAAGGTTCGTCTAAAAGAGTTATTGAAGAGAAGTTGATTGATTCCTTTCAAGACACACTAATAAGCTTTGAAAGTAGTGAGTGTTCAGGCTTAGAAACTCAGCTTACGTGGGATGATGATGAGAAACCTGAGGACACTGAGATGACACCTGAAATGACAGTTAAAGGGATTTTGGGTTGGCTAACTGGACAACAACATTATGCTGAAGACCTTTCGGTAACTGTGAAATTTGATCATGATTGCCTCCAAAGGAGTCCTAACCACACCATCTGTTTTCCTATTGTTCGGGCATGCAGTATGGAGATAATTTTCCCTGTAGCACATATGGACACTGAAGAGAAATTTAAGGAAGTATTTATCCTTGCATATTGCAAAGGCTATGCATTTGGTAGACATTAGCATTCTTTGGGTCTTACATTGTATTAATTTCTATTTTGTTTGTTATTTTTGCTTGATCTTCATAATGTTTTGTTTTTCTCTTTGTTGTTTAGATTTTGTTCACTTTTTTGAGATAAAGGAAATATATCTATACTTGCATAGTCAAGATTAGTGCCAAAATAATGACTGTTTCCTGTTAAATAGTGCGACTCATTGTGCAACATTGAGTTTCTATGTATTCTTCTGTTATATATCTTACTATATCTTACTCTTCAAAGCCTTGTTATGTTTTTATCTGGATAGTTCTTTGTCACCGTAACATTTGGAATATTGAACCTGAACCTGAACATAAGAACCTGATTATAAAAATATATGAAAATACATATTAGAAAGTTTGTTTTAAAATTGTTTTTATGTGTCTACATCCAAATACATTTTGCAATACAAACCATGAACTCTGTCGCTGAACGTAGTTTCCAAGTACATACATCACATTTCTGATAGTGAGATGCTTACAAGGTGGTTGAAAAGAGCTAGAGCCTCTCTCCAATTACTGGGCATATGAACATTCGTGTTAGTTACAACATACTGAAAATATTCTTCATATATGTTATCATCATGAGAGTCTACGAGATGTGCTTTTGCATATTCAATTTCGTTTTCAGGGACTGCTAACAAGAGGTCCGGTGTGCCTCCATGAAGTGCAGGCAAATAAAAAAGAGAATCTGGTCTTCCTCTTACGGTATCATATCTCGAACCGCGAATATAGTGAGTGTTCCAATGTACTTTTAAGTCATCTAATTGAGCTTGCAGCAAACTGCTAAAACAAAACCAAAGACTTTCTGTATGTACCGGATTTTCTAAATTTACAATTCTTTGACTGCACAAATCTTTAAAAAAATCTATCCACCATGAAGCATGAGACTTACGAAAATATGACCACCAACCCTCTATCCGTTGATTTCGAGGAGAGGGAACATAATGGTGACTGCCAGGGTCATCTCTAAAGAAGGCCTGTATTCCTGCCATCATTCCATTTTCAGTTCCGCTGTCAGTAATTAAATCAACAGGGCAACCTCCAAATTGTTGGACTGCCTCAAGAAAATACGCTGCTATATTGCTAGGGAAATTGTTTGAACGTGTGACATGAAGCCACAATATTTTCCTGCTATATCCGTCAATACAACCGTGTATGGGAAAGCCAAAAGGTTTTAACTTATCGTAGCCATCACAATGCCATGAATATCCCGGTCCGATATTTTGATATTCTCGCCTTTTCAATCGATTTCTCGCCCTATTTGCTACGCCTTCAGGATCTAACTCTCTTAAAACTTGAGCTACAGCAACCCTAGGTACTCGATAACCATTTCTTTGTAGTGTGTGCCAAACGCTTCTATAACCAAGAAGATTTGATGGACCATCTAAAATACTTCGCACTCTATTCCGCAATTCGTTCATATTGTAATCTGGGTTTCGACGTTGCAAACCCAATCTTTTTATTTTTCTCTTTAAGGTACTCAAACTAACTTCGATGTGATGGTATGTTTTTAAAAAAGCAAGGATTTCCACGTAAGTGTATCCAAGATCGAAATAACATCTCAATAATTCTTCTTCGTCTGTATCATCGTCAGGTTCATGGGGAAAGTCACTGTTATCGTTATCAGCTTCCATAACTGCACCATTAATACGATTCGCAACAGACATGCGTCTTTAGGGTTTTCGGTTTTGTCGCGAAAAATGTTTTGCCGTGGAAAAGTATGTTTTGCCGTGAGAAAAGAAAGTTTTGCCGTGAGAAAAGAAAGTTTTGCCGTGGAAAAGTATGTTTTGCCGTGAGAAAAGAAAGTTTTGCCGTGAGAAAATGTTTTGCCGTGACACTTGTGGGCCACCGTATGTTCGTGACAAAATAAGATTCTTTTGTTTTCGAAAATATCACGCAAGATTCAAAACACGAAATGTGAAAATGATTTGTTTCTTTCAAAAATCTTCGGTTAACTAATCTATCTATAGATTAGTACTCATCTTTATTTTACAATAGCTACACTGCCCTGCTTTACTCAACTTCTTACAACGACACTGTCTTGTGAATGAACCAGTGAGGGATTGCAGTTTCTGTTATCCGCATATTGCAATCAACAAAATTCTAACTTCCACACTTCGGGAAAATGAATCGTCAAAAGAATTTTTGAATAACACGAAGGTATTTACACTTCTACGAGTTATAGAGATGTTATTTGTTTTGCTATATCATTATTACTTTCTACGTGAAAGAAGAAAGAAGCTAGACTTAAATATCCCTGAATTAATCCCATTAGGGAGATTCGTAAACTCGACGAGCCTGTTACACGAAAAAAATCAATTACTTGTGAGAATTATTTTGAAACTGTTCTACTAAAACGGTACTTCAGAGATTTAAAGCCTTTTGTTGCATCAAAAGAAACATCATTACTTTGCACGCTTATTTCAAGTGTTGATGTGAAGTTTCTAATGACTTTGTAGGGAAAAATTCACGAACAACTCTACTAAGTTGTATACAATTCCCTACAAATCTATAGAAAAATAGGTTCGTGTAAACGAAACATGATTTTTCCGAATCCCGCTAATTTCGCAAAATGAACCGGGTCCCACTTAGGGTCCCGGGTCCCGGGTCCCACTTACAGTTAATAGGGTCCCGGGTCCCGCGTCCCACTTACAGTTAATAGGGTCCCGGGTCCCGAGTCCCACTTACAGCTAGTAGGGTCCCGGGTCCCGGGTCCCACTTGCAGTTAGTAGGGTCCCGGGTCCCGGGTCCCACATAACATTTGGAGGGTCCCGGGTCCCGGGTCCCACCACCTTAGGGTCCCGGGTCCCGGGTCTCACTTTTCCGGTATGCCCTTATTATTAGCTTTTGTTTTACGCGCTCTAACATAGGTGCTGTCAGAAGTAGGTGAAAAAATGGTTTCTCTTAAAAAGATCACACGGGAGGAGAAAAAAATGCACGTGCTAAATGAATGAAGTGAATAAAAAAAACGTTCGATCAGATTAAAAGAAATCGATTAAAAGAAATTAAGACAACTTTGAGACAAACGCAAAAAAATATTTTGTTTCATGATACTCTTTTTTTACCTATCGGTTTTTAAACATTTTGATTGTCTGAGACGGGTGAACTTTTTTTCGAGCTGTCAGGCAAGCAGATACACTGGCAAACCGAACATGCTGCCACGTTCTACCACTGCTGCTTTTTGTCCAAAATGTTCATTCAGTTAGTTTCTTCGTATTTAGTTGATGTATTGTTTTCAAAGCCAAGTCAACGGTGGTCATTCGAATATAAAACTAACAACTAGCATGTAGCTTTAGCTAAAAATGCCCTCGCGCTCAAGCATTCCAATTTTTACACGCAGCAAGCTATACATTGCAAGCCTATACAACGGAAACAAAAACAAACAAAGTCTTGTTACTTTTTGTTATCTCTTAGTCCTATGTCACACTGATGCTAATATACCTTTCAAAAAGTGTAAATAAGGCTTAACAAGTAATATCAGAAAGTTTTTGCTACAAACAAAAGAAATGTGTGAACTAAAACCATGGATACGTATTTTTATACTCAAAATATGATTAAGATTTTTTAAAGAAATTCTGTAAGAGCCAAAAGAAAAAAAAACTTTTTCAAAAAAAAAAAGTTAAAGCGAAAAATCCTTAGAAATCTGCGTTTCAAACTTTGATTCGAAACAAAAAATAGCCAAAGTTTATAAAAAAAAAAAACAAGAAAAAAATATAAAAATATTTTATTGATCAAGATCTTTGGAGGACAGAAAGAAGAAAAACACGAACGACAATTTGTAGGCTTTCTTGCATACACAGAAATCCAGTTAAAATCTTCAGTCACCCCACTCAAAAAATTGGTCACTTTTCTTTCTTTCTCCAATTAAAATCTTTTTAAAGGCTGATTTCCATACAGCAACATTTTGCGCTATAGCTCAAAAAGCTCCAGAGATTTTTGCGCACGAGCGGAACTCATTTCCATTTACAACATAGAGCGCGTGTAAAATATGAAAAAGTCAAAACAAATATGGCGAATATTTATAAAAGATTGTTTATGCTGAAAAATTTGAAACTAGCAGTTTTAATTATGTTATGGCGTCGCCGTAGACAACGAGAAAAACGAATGTGGGTTAGAAAATTGTTTATAGAAAGAGAATCAAAAGGATTATTCCATGTTCTAGTAAAAGATTTGATGTTATTTGAGTATTTATATGAGTATTTTTTCAAGTCGTTTCAATGACTACTGCTAGGTTTGAGCATGCCCTAAATTGAATAGCACCGTACATTACCAAATCGTCTAAATTGCTTTTCATCATTTTGAGTTTCTACCTGATTGGCAGCCTTTTTTTGGTTATAGAATCTCAACAGAGAAGAAAACCTGTCTTCATTGGCAGCCATCTTGAGTATTTTTGAAAATATACAGTGTGGGGATGATGTAATTATTATCTGATTCTCAAATCTGATTGGCTCATTTTCTGTCGCGACAAAAATCGCGTAGAAAAAGTAGAATGAATTCAACTTTTGAAAAAAGCTCCTGAGCTTAAAAATATCTCTGAGTCAGCGGTAATTTTTGTTTAGTGCGCATGAATCTCTGGAGCTTTTTGAGCTATAGCGCAAAATGTTGCTGTATGGAAATCAGCCTTAAGGCAAGATCCGCCAAAAATCAGTGCATTGAATAAAATTTATTGAATGAAAGATTTAGAGCTAAAACATATACAAAAATGGTGGACAAAATTCCAGATTTGAAGCTGTGCTTTAAAATCCTTGTCGTTCACTTCACAAAAACAACACAAAAGTAATATGAAAAATGTCTAAGCAATTTTAGCATACGAACTTCCTAAATAACATAGTATAGTGCAATAATAAATTAGGAAAATAAACATTCTGTCTCCCACCTAAAAAAGCAAAGTCAGCTAATAATTGTATACCACCGTGTAACGTCAACATGAAAGTTGGAGGATGATGATGAAGATGATGATGAACAAAATCGAAAACTGACTTTCGCCTATCTCGTGAAACTACTATGCCTCCTCGCTCGCTTACGCTTGCTGCGGGGGCAATAATAATAAAAACAAAACGTTATTCCTATTGGTTCACCAGCCAAAAAAAGTCACGTTCGATTGGGGTTACAATGTATTTGTTTCGAACTCCCGTCGCACACAAAAAAAGAAATAATTTCGCTCACAACTAAATCTACCATTTTGCGTGACTTACAGACAAACAAACAAACAGACAGAGAATCGGCTATTAATATATAGACTAGCCGCCAAGGCGGCGTCGCTCGCCGCCGATGTTCACATGCTCTGTATCACTGTATCAATAAACGTCAAATTTCCTTATAAACGGCTCGTACAACTTGTGTTCAACCAGAAGCATATTCGAAGTCACAACCTCTGATAAAACCAATCTTTTATCAGTGTAACAATACACTCAAAATGTAGAGAGAGAAAACTTCAACTTTTTATTAGCTTTTGTTTTAAAAAAGTTACCCACTCTAACATGGGTGCTATCAAACGTAAGGAAGAAATAGTTTCTCTTCTTAAAAACATCACGACGGAGGAGAGAAAAAAGGCACGTGCTAATTGAATAAATAGAATAAAAAACGTTCGATCAGAACGCTTAACAATTAAAAGAAGAAATTAATTTGTTAAATGAAAAGCAAAAAAAAAAAAAAAAACACATTTTGTTTTGATATAATACTCTTTTTTTACCTATCGGTTTTTAAACATTTTGATTGCTCAAAAAAAAAGTTCACCCGTCTCAGACAGTCAGGCAAGAGATAGTGGCAAATCGCACATGCTGCCACGTTCTGCCACTGCTGCTTTTTGTCCAAAATGTTTAATCAGTTAGTTTCTTTGTATTTAGTTGATGTACTGTTTTCAAAGCCAAGTCAACGTGGAATATAAAACTAACAATAATGATAAAAACAAAACGTTATTCCTATTAGTTCATCAGCCAAAAAAAGTCACGTTCGATTGGGGTTGCAATGTATTTGCTTCGAACTCACGTCGCACACAAAAAAAGAAATAATTTCGCTCACAACTCAATCTACCATTTTGCGTGACAGACAAACAGACAGACAGACAGACAGAGAATCGGCTATTAATATATAGATAAATTTGCCATCCACAAAATGATATGTAAATATCACATGTATATAATTATATTTCTAGAAGGAATTCAAGTGGCATACGTAAAATTGTAGAAAATTAAGAATCTTCACAATAAGTCAGTTTGTTTTCTGTTTTATGTAAAAACTGTTTCTTCTGCTTATATACTCTTTTACAAAGCCAGTTCTAAACAAGTATATAACCAGGTAAAAAAAACTAGCGAATACAACTGTGTGCAGTATGGTACCTGTCTAATCTACTAAGAACCATTTTATAAGCTGTGCCGTGCCGAGCCGAACTCGGAAATTTTTTAGCACGGCTCGGTTCACCTCGGTTCGGCATACCATTTTATAAGGGCCGAGCCGAGCCGTTCTGAATCGCGCCAAACTTTTTTAAAATGGTGGCTGTTTTTAACAACAAAATAATTCTGCTTTCTCGAATTCGAAGAGAGAGAAGGCGAAGAGAAAAGTTAAGTTTTTTCGTTGGGTTTCTCATAGTAAAACCTTTGTCAACTTTGTATCTGCTGATCCCTGAGGCAGTCCTTTGTGTTAAACTAACTGTTTTGCACTCACTGATTAGCTTTTTGAATTTATTTCTAGCTTGAGTCGAGTTTATTATAAAAGAACAGTCTTTGCACGACCATTTAATTCAGCAACAACTTTGTCAAACAATAAACTGTTTGCAGCAAACTTCTGGTTTCTAAATATTAACATTTTTCGTAAGTGATCATCCGAGCAAATGATATCGACCATGTCATCAAGCAATTCTTGAGACCACATAAATTTTTCCTTTGGAGGAGTGGAATCTAAACAATGACTGAGACTTTAAAACTGCTTGCATATAACATTTAAAATATTTAATAAAAATATGTAATATTGATATGTACCTTCAGTACTGTTATGTCTGGATCCTCCATCAGTTTTATTATCATTCTGAAGTTCATGCACTTCCGTTGTTGGTCGTTTTTCTTTTCCTTTTGATGTTACTGCGAAGGTGGAAGGTTTTCGGTTTTTTTCGTTATTTACTTTCATTTTCTTTTCTTTAATCTTTTTGCTTATTTTTTTAATTATCTCGCTGTCTGATTGCTCTGAATCTCAACTATCAAGCCTTTCGCGTTCTTCACGTTCTTCATGAAATATAAGAGCTGCTTGCTCTTCAAGAATCTGCAACATTGTTTTGTCGGCCATATTGAAATATATGTTGACCTCGTGTTTTATTTTTTCGCCAAATAAGCAAATTTATAGAAATGTACGCATGCGTCAGCACGGCTCGGCTCGGCATTCGGTTTTATACAGTCGAGCCAAGCCGTTCTGAGCCGTGCGGCACGGCCAGGTCAGGCGTGCGGCACGGCTCGGCTCGGCACGGCTGAATATTGGTTTTATAAGCTGTGCCGAGGCGAACTCAGAGAAAATTTGGCGAGTTCGGCTCGGCACGGCACAGCTTATAAAATGGGCCTAACATACAAGAAAACATAAAATGATCAAGTGATCTAGAGAAAAAAGTATATACACAATTCTCCACAAAGTTATACAGTTTATTAGTTTCTGTTAAGGAAATACACGTTTTTTAAATAAGAAACTGCTTTATAAGAACCTAATAGTACCTTGAAAATTAAGAATTAGAAGAAAACCTTCCATGATTTTGATTTGAGAAACCCTTTTGCCATTCATTAAGTTCTATGATTTGAGTGAAAAGGATTCGAATTTAGATTTGTCTCTAAATAAAAGGACTATTTTGAAAGTCGCAATTTTAAAAGTAAATAAATGGAAAAAAGTAGTTTTAAACCAACTGTGTCTAATTTTATTTTTTTATTCTGTTTTTTATCCTGCTTTTGTTGAGAAACCTTTGAAACTAAAACATAGGTTTAAAATAAGAAACTAATAGAACTAGGCATTTCTTATATAAAAAACGTCTATTTGTTTTCTTTGACATAAATCTAAAAACTCACTTACTTGAGTTGCAGTATCTGCATGTAGAAACACCTTACCATGACATGAGGGACAACGATGCTCTATGTTTTTTTTCTGGTAAAATGGCCACAAGGAATATAACTTATACCCCATTCACACCAATAAAACATGTTTATTTTAAACAAGTTTTATTAAAACTTGTTTTGATTTAAATCCAGTTTTAAATACACGCGTTCACACCAGGTTGATACTGAAGAAGATTTCTCGTGTTTTTTTTTTTAAAAAGAACGATCTGTGTTCTTATAACTATACTGCAAAATGACGAAAACAAGAAATATAAAAATATTATTATATATTATTAGGCTTGGTAGAAGAAGCAAAAATTCCTTTTTTTATTTGCTTAATGCATTGATGCTAGAATATGCCACAACTAACCCTTTAATATTGTTGAAATCACGAAATCAGAGTTTTTGGAGGGAGGGTATGTCAAAATATTGGACAGATTGGTTGTCCAACGTTAGGATGAACAAAAATGCGTTTAATTTTATATGTGATCAAGTGAGGGAATATGTACGAAAACAATTATCCCCCATCACTTGCTCAATCTCATCATAGAGAAGGGGCTTTTTAGGTGGTGCATTGCCCGTGCTACATACATCTAAATCTTTATAATTCCTGTAGGCTGTTGTTAGCATGTGCACTCTAGTTTTGTAGCTATCCTCATCTCGATTTTCGTATCCAAAACATAGCTATTTTGTACCATATTGCTTTCTTTCTGGTGCATGACTTAAGCCTCTCCTGAACTTTATCTTCTGCCAATTTTGTAACCAAAATTTTTGTTTCGTTTTCGTCCCAATGGCGTGATCTTTTCTTGTTTTCAAAGATTCAGCCATGTTTGTTTTAATAAAACACACTTAAAACTACCTCGCTATGTTGTTTTATTTAAAACTCGTTTTAATTAAACACAGTTTAACAAAACACGTTTTACTTCGGTATGAACGGGTAACATATAAAACTTAGTTATTTTAAACATGATTAAAACTGGTTTTAATTTTGGTGTGAACGGGGTATTATAGGTCATTGCCTCTAACCTCGGTTCATTAAAACCCTTCTTTCACGATAGGAAAGTACATGATGTGAGAATTTGTTGTGGGAATTTGCCGTGGGAATTTGCCTCGAGAATTTGCCGCAGGAATTTGCCGCAAGTTTTTTATCTGCGCGCAGCTTCTTTTTTTGTAAGCATTTCTATTTTATTTGTATGTTATTCTTTCTTGTTTGTGAACGTTTCCTTTTTGTTTGAAAGCAATTCTTTTTTGTTTGTAAGCATTTCTTTTTTGTTTGTGTGCGTTTCTTTAATATGCAATTGAGAGTTATGGGCTTCCG
The DNA here is from genome assembly GCA_027922465.2 of Turritopsis dohrnii. NCBI lineage: Eukaryota > Metazoa > Cnidaria > Hydrozoa > Anthoathecata > Oceaniidae > Turritopsis > Turritopsis dohrnii. The sequence goes on along the minus strand of BQMF02000048.1, from coordinate 490,719 downwards.
TACATAACTACTACTTAACATTATCACAACAAAATTTGACACAAATTATTTAAAGACAAGGATCGTCAAAAAGTCGAACAAAAAAGACATTTTCAATCATTTCTTTACTTTGGTAATAATAAACAGCTGCTCGTTTAGGATAAGATCTAAGCCAACCCCTAGTTTATTTTTAATGTGATCATCGTTGTAAGTGAGTTGTAAATATTTCAGTACAACAGGCAAACGCTGAAAAGTCTCAAACAACACGCACTCTGTCTTCCATTTTTCAGCATCTCATATTTGGTAAACCAATGTGAACAAGATGCCCTTACGGGCAGAAAGATTTCTGCAAAATCTTTTGAAGCATGTTATGAAATTTATAAAATTCGACAGAAAATGTTGCACGACCTAGGTGGACTCGAACCACCGACCTTTCAGTTATTAGACAAGTCCACTAGCCAACTGCGCCACGGAAGCACATGTATTTCGTTATTAACGATTGGAACGTTAGTGAGAATCGTTATTAAAATACCCTTCGTTTTCTGGGTGTCCCCAGAAACGGGAAAGTCACGCATGCGTATCGAGCTAATAATTTGCTGACGTTGCTTTTTCCCGTTTCAAAACCTGGGGGGCACGGTTGTTGTTGTACTAGATGTGAGAGGCAGAATACTTTTTCGTTTATTATTATTGCTTAGACATATTTTCAAAAATGCACTGATTTTTAACGGATTAACTGAAAAAATCCTTTTTTTCAGAAATAGATTTCTGTGTAAGCATAGAATACCCTGTGCAAACTGAAAAACAATCCTAGTCATAAACAAACATAAACATATTCATTTGACACAATCATTTATACTATACAGGAGTATTCTTTCAAGGTAATATCATATATATATAAATTCATTAAACAGGTTTGTTTTCTAGTCCAATATATACAACTGAAAAATATTTTTTCTGGTAAGATAATATAGTGAGATTAATAAGAAGAAATACTGTCAGTGTTCCTAATTCTGAACAGTCTTTCTAATTTCGAATGCAAAAAATAAACAAAGTTTCTTGATGTGAAAATACACATCCATACTTTCCAAATGCGCGAATGTAACTAAATTAAATGTTTTATGAAACAGAGAAAAAGAGAGCTACCAGAAATGCGTGAAAATAGACCATGAAGAATCATGCACATCAAAATGGCCTACTTATTTCATTATATCGTTTTTTAAAAATGTCCACAGTGAATTGACTTTTATCAAAAATATTTGCAGTGATATCATGGTATTTTACGTAAGAGACTAAGTTTAAATTCAGTTTTTATTTGAAAAACAACTTATATTTTTCTCTTTTCTCTAATATTGTGACTGTTTCTGGTTTGGTTGTGATTTAGACAATCGTGCAAAATGTATGGTCAATAGTGAAAATGTCGTCCCAGTCTACCACAGAATTTTAATGCATACGTGTCATACTGTCCGAAAATGTTTAGACGGAAAATTGTTCGATCTCTATCATGGCTATTTCGAAAAGATGGAACATAATAAAACAACAAGGAATAATCGACACTTGTTACGTTTACCGAAATTCAAACTGGAAATTGCAAGGAACGGTTTTTTTTTACATGGGAGCAAAGATTTATAATCAACTTCCTCTGGAAATTAGAAGAAAAGACGGTGGACAGTTTTATTCATCATTAAGAAAACATAAGTTTTAGCCTCAGTTTTTAGATTTTACATTTTATAACATTTTAACATTTTATAACATTTTATAACATATTACATTTTTAACTCTTTTTTAACAGGACACATTTGTAAAGCAGATTTTATCTGAAATGTACACCCTGTATAAATATTGATATTGATTGATTGATTGATATTACTGATAAATCGAACAAATTGCTGATATATAAATCGAATAAATTAGTGATTATTTATCAGTATTACTGATTATTACTGATAAATTTCTGATAAATTACTGATTAATTTATCAGTAATATCACTTGTTATGATTTTCCCTCGAACCGTCACAATTATATAACCACTTTGACTGAACACATGTCTCTGTTGTGCTTTCGAAAAGAGTAGTCAGGTTGTGACGTCACTTTTAAGCAAACCTAAAACCTTGTACCTCTTCGATATTCATCCAAACGAGCTCAAATTTTTACAAGATGTTTTATTTAATCAATATTTTCGATTTTCTTTGTTTATTTGGATCTATGTTTTTGAAACCGGTCCACAATAAGGATATATATTTTTTTGCCTTTTTCCAAAAGCATCCATTTATTTTGATTCTATCTATTGTCTTCTATGTTAATTTACCTGTAATTGACAAAGTGAACTCAAATCATTTTGTATCCAAGCTAATGAATTTAAATACTACAGCAAGACTGTAAGCTTTCTTTTGTTTCACTTTGAAACTGTTCTTTTAAGATGAAAAAGTTTTGAAAAGTTTTTTTGTGCTTTAGGACCTGTGAGTGCAGCATTTCCATAAGGGCATCTTTAGGATTTATGGCGTTACAATCGTGTTAGTGCCATAAGGCTCTTGTTGTATTATAAAGCTTTTTTGACTCTTCTGTTTACAAAACGTTGAGAATTTCTTTTTAGTAAGAAACGATGATCACAGTCCAAGATAGTTATTAGTTTCTTCTACAAATTTTCTTTTTTAACTTAAAATACGTTTTATGTCTTAAAATATATTTAATATTGATCAAAGAAACTTTTGTAAATATATCGCTGACATGTCATGCACGGTGCTTTGGTTTCTTGTAAGTGCACGCACGAGATTTCAAAAAACCGATAGGTTTGGACAGTAAGAAAAAAAAGAAGAAAAAAAAGCGAAATCTAAAAAGCTTGAATGTCATTTGACAGATTTTGTTCAATAACGATGATATCAGTAGAGAACAGTGTCATCACCATTAAATGAAAATTTTCGAACGCTTTTCAATATCATATATCATTTACAAATATGACAAACAAAAGCAGCTCCAATAATCGAACCTTTTACAACGCCGCATGTTACCCTTGTTAAAGCCCACTTTGCAATAATCTTTGTCATATTTGTAAATGATATATGATATTGAATCGTCCTACCCGTTTTGTTATAAAATCGTCCCTATTTGTAATAAAAAGGCTGTCCCACTTTGTAGTAAGGATTGCCCCACTTTGTAATACCACAAGGCTGTCCCACTTTGTAATAACCACATTTTCTACTTTGTAGTACCCTCGGAGAATTTTTTTCAAACAGGCATTTTATGAAGAAGCAACCGCGCACTGACGTTGCAATTTACTGTAGGGGCAGATGTTGGAATTATTTGCAATATTTATCGGGGGATTTGGAATTTATTATTTTAGTCGCGATGAAAACGTAGGCAAAATTAACGTGCGTATTCATATACCGCGTGTTTCATCACAACTACTTTTCATCGCTATTTTTTTCCGAGAAACTCGTTTCGCTAAGGTATGCGAACAGACTTTAAAGGTTATGATGGTATTTGTAAAAAGAGGAAAAGAAGAATTAAAAAGCAGTTATTTCAAATTATAATACATCAAAATTATGTGCATAAAGTAGTTTCTCGGTACACTATTATTAGATCCTGATTTGTCATGAAATATATGCAGGGGCGGATCTAATTTTTTTTTGCCAAACACACATAAGGGCGCAATCGATGAAATTTACGCCAGTTCACGCCCAATCTAATACATACTTTTCGAAATGTAAAAAATATTAACTCGAATTCATTCGTCCTAACGTAAGGAGTGTTATAATGTAGGCCTGTATTGTTGCACTAATGGAATAAGGGAAATAAACAAAAGAAAACTAATTGAGTATGAATGGAATGTATTGAACTACTTTATGTAGGCCAAAATAATATTTTCTGCCAGATTGGAGGTTACATTTTCTTGATTGCTTGTACATGAACAGGAAGAATCCATCAAATGAAAACATACTTGTAATGAATCAAATAAATAAATTTTCAATCACCTATACCATGATAGATTGGAGCACTCAGATAAATACATGATATTTTATCTATGTACTGGTCAAGATGGTCAGATAGAAAGAAAAGAAAAGAAATTATGCTAAGAAATAGAGTAAAATGACCAAAATCAAAGTTAGAGACAAGCTCCTTGATCATTATCCGGCAGCAAAATAAAAACAGATTTCCGCACTAGGCGTTCATCAAATCAAATAGTATATCCTACCCTAAAAATGATCCATGGTTAAACAATTAATGTCAACCACAATATAGTAAAAGATGGTGTTTCCAGAAATCCCTGAGACAAGTCCAAGAACCTATATATATATAAAACTACACAACAACAGATAAATTATGTACTGCTTCCTCTTTAATAAGAGCTACAACATTTTTTCCAGAATTTAATGTAGCATAGGAAACAAGAAGTCAAACTAAAACATTATGTAATTACCTTTTTTAAAAGATGACATAGCAAGGTTTTTGTAAAATGAAGGAATAACTCCAAAGATGTTCCTGCATCCAAAATAATATTTCGAGGGATGATAGAATGCACAAAGTTGTTTCAGAAGTCTTATAGTTTTTGGAAATTCTGTTTCCTTGGGCAGATATTTTGACTTAGAAATCATAAAATCATACAATACATAATTATGGTGTGTATAATTATGTATAAGAATAAGATTTTTACTCTTTGTTTATGTGTATAAACTCTCAATATATTATAATTTCATTTTCTTATCACTCACTCAGAGTGAAAGCCCTTTCTCTCTATAGTAAATTAAAAAGATATAGTATTAATGATAACTTGCGATGAGAAGTTTAACCTATATACTATCTGCTACCCACCCAACACAATGACGTCTCTATGACGTCATAAATAAGTCCGACCATGACTTTATACGACGTCATTGAAAGGTCATCGTGAGGTTATTTTTGCAACATAAACCGACGTCATATGCTGACGTCCCTCAGACGTCATCAAATGACCTATTCATAACATAGTTTTGTGAGAATGACTCAGCTATGACGTCATAACGACGTCATTAAGACGTCTTATGACGCATTTATGACCCCACCGTGACGTTTTTACTGAGATGAGAGATACTTAAACAAAATGAAAAGAAGCGAATTTATAGTTATGGAAGCAAAGATAACAGATTTTTTCATCAGAAATATCTTTCAAATAAATATCATCTCTTAAAATATGTGCTTTATAAATTAAAATACAAAATATTAACAATTAAGAAAGTGTTAAAAAATGATTAGTGATATAACCATGTTCATAAATACAAGAGATAGAAAAGACTATATCCATAAATTCTCCATTACACTCCTTGTACGTATTAACGTTTTGAAGGTCCTTGGACGGTGTACTCAAATGAAGTTACCTTAATGTTGAACATACGACGGGAGAGCTAAGTATGGAAAAAATTTATGGATAGCATGTTAAACACACGAAAACTAAGGAAAGTGTTTTTTCGTTTTATCGTTTCTTTAGTCTTTCAGGCGCGTGCTTCAAAACATCAATAATCGCTTTGTTCACAGACGCTTCCGTAGATTTTTGAGTTGCCAAAACGCCACCTATAGAAAAAAAAAGCAACAACCAAATTAAAAGTATTCAAAACACAATCCTGTTTAAAGTAGATTTAAAAGCAAAATACTTACCCATGACAATATCGTGAATGGCTAACCCATCAAATTTTCTTTTCTTCTTTAGCCCACAAAGACTATACTCAGATAGTACTTCATCATTAGTTACCCTGAAAAAAAAGTGCAGAAAAAAATGCTTGCTTTATTATGTCTTGATTACTCTTAAACTAACAATTAAAAATCAAAGTATTAGCCAGCAGTTAAGGGAAAACCCAGCCCATATTTTGTCCCACACCTGAAGATTTGGTTGGGATGCAGAAACTTTAATTAGATCGTTTTTGTTTCCTTTGCCAATTCAAGGGTCTTGCTGTTATAACATACAGCTGAATACTGACTCTCTCGAGAAAGATACTTTACTTACGATAACAAGATATTTTTTACATTTGCTCTCACATCTTTGCCACCAATTCTGGACACTTTAGAAAGCTAAAATAAAATAAATTAACAACATCCTATTAACAAATAACTGTGGGGTGAGTGAAATATATCATCCTCTTTAAGGTTAACAACTATCCAATAAAAGAAATCAGTAAAAAATGCAAAAAATAATGAAGCAAATTAACACTACATTCTGCTTACCAAGCTTTGAAAGGCATCTCTATCATTTTTCAGGGTTTCATTCAGTTGAATAAAATCGTCAATTGTATGGCACTTCTCAATGAAGGTGTCAGCAGAATTCTGATTATTTTTTCTTAGCCCTTCATTTACAGCATTCAAGATTTCTGATAATGCATATAGAACTTTTCGTTGGAATTCTAGAGTTAAGTGATGGGATTTCCATTAACAAGACAATGAACAGATATTAACAGTAATAAATATCAATTTATACATACCATCAGTAGTCAAGGGATATCGGTCCTTATTTCCACTAGACTTTGTCTTTTGACTTTTTGGTGGTGAGCTGGATGCTCTTTTTCTATTTTGGATAATAGATAACAAAGAAGAGCTAGAAGCATCACTCGCTCTGCTGAATGAGTTTGACCTTTGTGCAGGTGAAGTTTCTTGACAAGGCTTTCTTGTTCTTGGTGATCTTCTGGGAAAAGAAAAGTCAGTTGAGACTGGCGAACATGAACTGCCCGAATCAGATATTATTTCCCTCCTTGATCCTAAAAAAAAAAAAAAAAATAGTAAAATAATGTTACGTATTTATCAATAATTTGATCATATTTTAGTTCGAAGTTAACCGGACTGACTTTTATGCCCACTGCTTTGGTGACTTGATCCTTTACTTGTTGTCTTTGCATTGGGTGTTGATGGCAGAGAGTCTGAAATTGTAAGTGATAATGAAAATAGAAGTAATCTCATAACAGCTTTAAAAACAATCTAGAGACGGACTATTCCAATTAGCATTTTAAATCAGAAAATCTAATGATGCATCCAAGCAAAGTATTTCGATTCCCACACCTAAATTATCAACATTAACTATAGAAACATTTTATCCAATTTTTATATGAAATTTGAAATTAGTCCAACCTAAATTCATTATTTCAAGAGTATAATTTCTTACATATTATAGTGTAAGTATCTATTGAAGTATAACAACCTACTACTTATAAAACTTCTTTCTATTGAATTCCTTCCAGATTTTGAACGTGGTGGCGTAGGTAATTTGATATCTGAAATGTCAAATTTCTTATGCAGTTACGACAAATTATGGGGCAACTTTCTTTGAAAAAACTTTTTTTTATACCTGTTGAAGTAGTTTTAGTTTTCTTCACAGACAAATGTTCATCACAGCTTGAAAACTGGTAATCACAAACCAGATCGTAGTCATCTAAACAGTTTAATATTAAAAACAAAAAGAACTATTTATGAAAACACACCTGATTTACAAGTTAAAACTCCAGCCAACACTTACCATCTTGAAAAGCAATGTTTCTAAGTCTTCACCACGTGCGCGAACCAGAATGAACCGTGTTAGTTATTTCACGGGGGTAAACAAAAATCATGTGATGTGTTTAAGAAACAAATTAAAACGTTGAAGGCTCTTTTCATGATTATTAAGATTTTAAATTTAAACAGATAGAAATAAGCTTTTAGTATTAAACTTTGACGAAAAAATGACAATAACAACAAGTATGTAATTAATATATTTACGCCCTGGTTAGAGTGTGTCATTTAAAATAATGACTTTAAATTAAGCTTGTATCAAAGTAGACAATAAAAATAATGGTCATACTGTATGGAATAATTAATATGTGAACTAACATTTCGAAATTTGGTAACGATAGGCCATGCATTTTTAAAGAAAATTTTAAACAAGGAGGCGCGTAAAGAAACTCAGCAAAATGGAGGAGAATAGAAGAAAATCAGCGGAAAAAATACACAAGAAGACTCGGCGAACACAAGGTAAATCCGAGACTTTTAATGAGTTTGGCATGAGTTTTGTGTGCGGAATTTCACTTCTGTATACTGAAAGTAGCTATAGGGCAAAAAGCAAGCTCCAAGTGTTTCAGGAAAGGAAAAATGCTTGAAGAAAAACATGTTATCTATATTTTGCCTTCCTTATTAATAATTCCACGTTTAGTTGTAATGATACCCAAGTATTTTTGATGTTGTATTACTTTTACTTTCATGTAAAATAAGAAATGAGACCTAACTCGCATATTTACTGCACATAAAACAAGTTTTTTCATTGATTTGATACTCAATCAAAATCATAGAATTATTAATGTGATTATTTATATCTTTCATTTGTTGTTATTGAATATCTATGAAAAATTTTGCTGCTTCTCTGCCTTTTTTTATTTCAGGGACCATCAAAGAGTGAGGTTGCATGAAAAGAAATATTTACGCCTTGAAAACCATCATTATGGAAAAGTCAAAAAAGTCGAATAAAAAGTGTTGAAAAATCTTGTTATATAGCTGGCACAAGAATTCAGATTTATTCCCAGTACGAAGCAATTCTGTGAAGTCTACTGCGATGTCTTTCAAATGTGATGGATGATGGCACACTCGAAACGAAAGTCGAAGTTTCTTACACATATATTTTTTGCAACTCTCATAGATTATTATACAATTATTATACATGCTATATATCATAAAAACTACTGTCGTTTCCCCAAGCTTTCAAGATTTCTTTTCTCCATCAGGTTTTTGTGGTAAGAACGATGATATTGAGGGAAGTCTTCAAGTGTTATATTAAAGGTCAAAATACACGATCTGATTTTACATATATGATTTTACATACTCGTTTGACGGATGGAAAAAGTCATATATGTAATAGTAAAATACATGATCTGATTTTACGTATATGATTTTACATATATATTTGATGGATGGAAAAAGATCATATGTAACAGTAAAATACACGTAAAAAGTTTTTATTTGATACTAATATACTCTAGGGAAATCTCAAAAAGTTCATTCAAACCTCTAGACGCACTCTGATTGGTTGAAATTTGTTTACAGCTGTAAAAAGTCATATATGATTTTTTAAAAAATAGAAGATCATCCTACTTTTTAAAAGTCATATATGTTAAGTCATAAGAGCAAAAGTCGTATAATTTTTTAAAATACACGATCTGTAAAAGTCATATATGATTTTTTATATAATGTAAAATCATATATGTAAAATCAGATCGTGTATTTTGACCTTAAGCCTGTGTTTTCAATTCTATGGGTTTTTACTGCTCTTGAAAAAAGAAAAAGTTATCTTTTTATGGTAGAAGAAAATGTTTTTCATGTTCCTCAAAGCCTTCTGATGTTTTTGCCACATACATACACAATATCCATGATTTCACTATTTATCTTTAGTTTTCCTCTAAATCCTCCAATATATTTCAGTGTAATGTGCAACGTAGTCCATTGTAATTAAATTGTATTATTTTATCATTCTCTATTTTGATATTTTTTGTATTCAATTTGTAACGTTTTACTATTCATATATTCACTATTTATTATTTTTTAATTTACTGTTTATTTTTGAAGTTCTAATAAATGAAACCTTGCTATAATACACGATGTGTCTTTTTTTAATGATTTTGTGTATATTTTTTTAGTAACGGCCCCAAAACAAAAACATGCTTTCCCCTGTATTTTTCTCCTTTAACATTTCCTCGTGATTGTTCCTCATCAAAAACTTTTCATTATTCTGAAAGTACTGAAACATTCTTAGAAAATCTTTCAAGAGTAAAATAATTGCCTAATAAAATGATTGCCTAAATTGCTCAACTACACGAAACGATGGTACCTTAAGGGGATTAATTTTCGCGGGAATTTAATTTCGCTATTAATTCAAAAATTCGCGAAACTTGCGAAATTTAACTCCGTAGTTCGGAAGAACCATGAAGTGAGGTTACAAAGTCGTCATAACCATGACCTTCAGGTCATACGTAAGTCATCATTTCGCCGCCTTGCTGAAGTCATATTGAATGACTTCCAATGACGTCATGAAAAAGTCATAGGGATGTCATATGACTTCATGACCAAATTAAGACGTTATTGAGACGTCATAATGACGTCATGTGTTTGGTGGGTATATACTATCTTATTATACAGTGGTGGATCTTTAACATAATTTGTGAATTCAATTTATATTACCAGTGGGATTATTTGAACGTTTTTCTTTTATGGTTAGATTGCTAACGCTCTTTTACACAAATTTTAACATACCTCTAAATCTGCCACTGTTATATACCCATCATAAAATATGCATTGCACAAAGTGAATGTAAGATTTCGAAAATTAAATACATATCTCAGAAACTGGAAGTATATAAGTAATACTAACAAGAGGCTTTTTGATCTCTATCATATTGATTCATATCATTTTGGACACAGGATCCTTTTAAAGTTCTTAAATTCAAAACCAGACAGTCATCCTCGAACCAAGAAAAATTATACTGAACTGTACAAATAAGTTACCAGGTAGAGATACTGGTGCTAGAAAAACAATGCAGCTGCCAAACGCAAAACAAAAAAATAACAATGACTTTGTGTATTATAAACTCAGTCATTCAAACGTAATTCCATAACATTTACAGATGCATTTTTGGTTAACAGAAACAGATACCAAAAATATTTATATACATCATTAATCAATAAAGAATAGGATTCGGTTCAGTTGACACAAACAAACTTATTACACATAGCTGAGCTAATAATTAACTGTCGTCATACTTATGGTCAACGAATTATGGTGCTAATAATCCATGCTAATCATTTATATTACATAAAGTAAAAAAACACTTGCTTTAAAGCAGCCACAATGTTTTCATTTCGCAAAAGCAAAAGAAGAGACATAACTCGAAAAAAAATGTTTTCCTAGATTTTGAAGTCAGTTTTCAACAGATGTATTAAGTGAATTCAAAATTTCCTAAATAATACTTCATTATTGCTATCAAAAGCTGCAACGATGTTTTCTAGCGAATCCATGTTGAACTGGGTCTATTTTGAAGGTCTCCCCACGGTCGTTTTGTGCAGATTTGGTGACCATTCATTCAATAAAGTGTGTAAACCCATGGTTGTACCTTAGGCAAATTTTCTTCTGGTTCATTCATTTAAAGTGTGTAAACCCATGGCTCCTTAGGCAAATTTTCTTCCAGTTCATTCATTAAAGTGTGTAAACCCGGGGCTCCTTAGGCAAATATTCTTCGCCTAAGGTGAGCGTTAGGCACTAGTCTGTGTTGTCAATGTGACTATGAGAAGTCGTTTTCCGGGCAGAGATCACTACCTATAAACTCAAGCTGTAAAAAACTTTAATTTTTAACATCATGGCGCGCGCCGCGCCTCGCCGGGAGAATACTAATCCTATTTGGGAAAGAAAGGATCGGGTGGATTGGATGCGGGAATCTCTTGATATTTTCGATTATTATATATTTCCCCATAGGGCGAAATATATGTTAAAACCCGGCATTTTCTTCTCCTTCTCCTTTTCGTTCACTTTTATAGCCGCGGTTCAGTATTGAATTTTCGCTACCCATAGTACATAAGAATAGAGGGTAGTGTACCGTGAAGTAGTACGCCATTTTCTTCAGTCAGTGCAGATGGGCTTTGGAAGACTTTGCTTTTATCTGCAAACTTTTAAAATGATTCAATAGATAAAACGTTAAATGATGGAAATAAATCGTTTTATTTCTTAAAAAGTTTTGTAAAACGTTTGAATGAACGTGTAAAAAACAGAAAAACATCTGATATTGATGATGTTTTGTTTTTGTTGAAAACAATAATGTGTTATTTATGATGATTGGTAGTTAAATGCTTGGAACAACAAACCATTGAAGCTGTGATTTCAGTGCAAAGGTGAAAATTCATTATCAATAGCCAGGGTGAAGATTTATTTATGTAGCCCAACCGAACTGAAAGCACGATGATAATACACCCATAAAAAGAAACCCTTTTCATGTGGAGAACAACCAGTTCAACCATTTAATTCAAAGAGTACATACAAAAACAGCAAGTAAATATATGATGTCGTATATCCAAGAAGAAGTTCAGAAAACCAATTACGTATATATAATGTTTTAATACACAGAGGATTGAGACAAATCTTGAAATTGAAAGAATGCTGGTCGAGTGTGCTTCTCTGGATAGTTGTTTAATTCAACAACAGAAACATAGTTTACTATGAAGTATATATATGGTCATGCATCAGTATACATTTGATGCTGTATATCATATTTTATTTTGCAAAATTAAATATATGACTGTCAATTTTCCTTTTACGAACAACGAACATAAGTTTTTGGAATGTTTCATCTATAAGGAATTGATCTTTCACTTTGGTTTGCATATAACTGAACCCTAAACAGCATCTCATCTTAACAAAACCATTGGAAAATGAAAAATGAAATAAGTCGATGAACATCTAAATCTTTTAAAGTCACTTAGGTCGCATGTTTCTCGTGTTTACAAGCTTGTAAGGATTTGATGAAAACCGGGGGTGATAGTTTTTGCAACTACGAAGGTAATTAACATTTAATATAATTGAGAATACGTTAGACATAATGACTACAGTGTGTTTCAAAATGTCTTATCCGCCAACTTTCAAGGCGTATATCTCATTACATGTCTTATAAAATATTGGGAATTTTATATCACAAGAAAGAGCTTTTCATGCTCTATCCGTTAATATAAAATGTGTGCCAAAATATTTGTTCTTCGAAAAGATATTGAAGAAAACCTCAACGATTTGGTTCATTGAATTCTTAAAAGTCAATTAACTGACATGCTAATGACTTTTTAATGGTGTAAGTTTCTTTTGTTGTGCTGATGAAACCTTTAGAAAGTTTTAAGTATAGATTTGCGTATTACTTTCCCACAACAATTAATCGGACAAGTTGCAAATTAAAAATGTTTTTCTGTTAAAAGTATTGACACACGGGACATCAAAATAAAGTCATGCCGCATCTCTCAATACAGCAGCGAACGTTTTTAGTAGACACTTTTCAGAGGACACAAAATTATGATCAAGTTCTTCAAGAGTATCAAAGAAGATTTCCTGGGTCACCAGTGCCTCATAAAAAAACCATTTCCTGGAACGTTAAAAAGTTTTTGAGAACTGGGACTGTACGTAATTTACATAAAGAACGTTGTGGTAGAAGAAGAACTGGTAGGTCGGCAGGAAACATAAACGTGGTAAGAAATGTTCTTGCTAATAATCCAAATGCAACCACGCGGAACAATCCATCAGGATTACCATTTGCTACGTTTAACAGAATTACGCGACTTGATTTGCAATACCATCCTTTTAAAATTTTTGTACGGCATGAACTCAAACCTGGCGATTTTAGACGCCGTGTTCAGTTTTCACAGTGGTTTCAAAATGCAAACAGAAATCTTAGATTTATTTACAACCTTGTAATCGGGGACGAATGCTCATTTGGATTAAATGGTTCCGTTTCGACACAAAATGTAAGAATGTATGCACCGAAGGGTCAGCCGCCCCCCCCCTTTAATTATGATAAAAGAAATGACCGGAGCAAAGTAAATGTATGGGCAGCACTGTGTGGAAATGGCTCAGTAATAGGGCCATACGTTTTTAATGGAAATGTTAACGGACGGACTTATTTAGAAATGATAAATAACTTCGCAATTCCGGAATTAAGTCAAATTTATAATGTAAATGTTGCAAATGGAAACCATGAAGTTTGGTGGGCGCAGGATGGAGCCACTCCCCATAGAACAAGGCAAGTCAGAGGAAGGCTTATACAGGTCTTCCGTAATCATGTTATTGGTCTTGGTCATGGTGTGGAGTGGCCTGCTCGCTCTCCTGATCTAACCCCATGTGACTTTTTTCTTTGGGGGTATATAAAACAGAAGGTTTTCACGTCACCTCCTCAAAATTTGCATGCCTTAACAAGAAAAATCACAGACGCTTTCAACGAACTGAAGCGAAATCCAGGTATGGTTAGAAATGCATTCCGTGAAATGCAGAGAAGATCACAACAATGCCTGGCAAACCAAGGACATCATGTTGAAGGGCATTGATTCTCTTTTTCTTTATCCTTGTGTTGTTTTTTTAAGTTGTTGCTTTTTTATCTAGCGTTTACATAGACCCTTAGATATTTTTTTTATTGTGTGATGATTTTTAACTTTTTTATTGTGTTTACAAATGGCCTTCATTGTAAATTGAATTAATTGACTTTTAAAAATTCAATGAACCAAACCGTTGAGTTTTTCTTCAATATCTTTTCGAAGAACAAATATTTTGGCACACATTTTATATTAACGGATAGAGCATGAAAAGCTCTTTCTTGTGATATAAAATTCCCAATATTTTATAAGACATGTAATGAGATATACGCCTTGAAAGTTGGCGGATAAGACATTTTGAAACACACTGTACATGAGCATTTAACTTTGTATGTTATTGCATTCATTTGTACTGTAAAAGTATCCCTTTGGGGTTAATACAAAAATTTATGATTTATGCACAGGGAGTTTAATTGTATAATTATTCTGTTGAATAGAGCCGTTTAGTGGAAAGATCATTGCTTACCCCCAGAAAATTAATGAAATCATAACAGAGTGAATATGTTAAAATGTGCGGCCTAAGGAGCTGATTACATGATCCCGGTTAGCCGGGAAGAACTTGCATCCCGCCTTGCCGAGATGAATTTCAACTCAGTGTTATATGCAAAATTTTCATCTCATTTAGGCTGGACGGGACAAAGCCAAACCTGTCTTTAAAAGAGGAAACGATACTTTTGACAAACTACGCATGCTCAAACCTCAAACTTGTCCGGTTGATCGGGATGAAGCGATTACATGGGAAAATTTCATCCCGCCTAACCAAGATCCCGGCTCTTAATAGCCGAGATCTCGGTTAGGCGGGATGAAAATTTTATCATGTAATCGCGATGGGAAATTTATGATGATTTGACCAGGATGCCAAGACTTCGGCAACGAGGGATGAAATTTCGTCCCGGCTAACTGGGATCATGTAATCAGCCCCTAAGTGACTTTAAGGGATTATATTTTACTTTTTTGTAAAATTATTTTGCCTTTTGAACGATCAAAGATTGAAGTTTGACTCACAAAAACCTGAGCTCTTTTGCTCTTTTCTATAAAAAGCTCTTTCTTTTCATCTTCGTTTTTCTTCTTCCATTTTCATTATTCTTCCAAATTTTATCATGAAAAAGTGCTTAAGCTCGACACAGCGCAAAAAGAATTTTTGAAATATCCCATAACCTTCAAATTTGCCAAGCATTTATAAAAACTGTGCAAGTTCACTTGAAACGTACTTTAGTAAGGACAGCATTTTTATTTGAGTATCAGGTTGATGGTAGTTATACTGTAATTATTTTATCACACATTTTTCTCATGGTTATCAATGTTTATTGATATTATTGACAAAAATTTCCCAACTTTGGGGAAATATATAGTCGCATTTTTGCGAATCTTGTTTTCTGATTATTGTAACGCAATACCTTTTTCATACAATTTTACGAAAAACATTATTTAACTGATTTTGGGTTAGGCATTTGCCTAAGTTGCCTGACCCTGGATCCGCCACTGATATGCATATTTTAAAAACATACATCAAGTATGTGCTGTATGAAATGTAAATTTCATATGTTCTTGTCTTTTTTTTTATTCTTTCAAAAACGCCATCTGCAGTTAACATGTTACATGTCACGCACAACAGGACAAAGTCAGATGGAAATATTTGTGTTAGAAAGTTAGAAGTAATAGCAAGAAACGGAGCGATACCAAAAAAAGTGGATGATTCAGGACTCCAACGAAATTCCGCATGAGTGTGTTTTGCATGAAAATAATGATATCGTCCACTCTATCAGCAATGCTGGAGGAGAAGATATGTCGAGTCAAGTTATTCTGACACCGACCAATGACCAGGATTTAGTGATTAACGAACGGATCCTTCAAGGAATGCCTGGTGAAAAGGTCACATACTTTAGTGTAGATTCTGTTGTCTCTGATGAGCAAGTTTATGCAACGATAAACGATTAGTCATCAGTAATCTCCGAGGGAATGTCCTTGATTGTGAAGTGCTGACCGGTATTTCTGCTGGAAATTAGGTGCTCACTCCTAGAGTAACCTTGTGTCGGAATGATACCAAAGGAAAGGAAGGTAACCGCTCGTTCTATTAGTTACACAGACCCAGTTCGAAGGAAAACTCCGAAGGAAAACTCCGAACCAGGCGGTTACCTTCCTTTCATACTATGAAGGAGCGAAACCTTGTATCACTGATTCGATGCTCGTATGCTCCAAGTTATCTCGTGATAACTCGTGATCGTAGTAGTTGGTGGATTCCAACGCGAATCACAATAACATCACGTCGGAGATGGATTTCTCTGCAACACTAGTTACATATCGATAATGAGGATTGAATACCATGAACCGGTAGCTCAGTTGGTAGAGCGATAGGACTAGAATTCCTAGGTCGTGGGTTCAAATCCCGCCTGGTTCGGAGTTTTCCTTCGAACTGGGTCTGTGTAACTAATAGAACGAGCGGTTACCTTCCTTTCAGGTATTATGAATATTTTTACCTTGCGAAAAATATACGTGCAATTGATATAGAATATTTTGAATTAAAGCTTTATGTAAGGTTAATGAGGAGGCATTAGATTAGATTACCTGGAAATTAAATTGGTATACATTGAATTTGTATGCATTGAATTGAATTACATTGAATTGAATTATATTGAAATGAAAGCAGTTTACATTGAATAGATTAGATTGAAGTCCCAAATGATGATGAGTGTAGCATTAATTTAGATTGAATAGATTACATTGAATAGATTACATTGAAATCCCAGTTGCTGAATAGTAGAGCATCAGATTAGAAATCGGCATAAAGCCGGGTGCATGAGGATATCAAAGCGGCATGGAGCCGGGTGAAGAAGGGTATGAAAGCGCGCATGAAATCGGGTGGAGGAGGTAGCCTTGTGGTGGAGTAATCGCTTCCTGTTCGGGAGGTCGCAGGTTCAATCCCCGACCGAGTCATGCCAGCGACTATAACAGTGTGAATCATTCCTCTCTGCTCAGTACTCAGCAAGAGAGTAGGAATGATGTCTAGGATGGTTGTCTAGTTGAGCGGTTCCAGTCATTGCAGCCTCCGTAGCCCAAATGGAGGCTTTAAATGCTCCAGGACCTCCTTCGCAGGACCTTCATTGATAACAGTACCTTAAGGAGCTGCTATCTTGGAGAAACATTTGTAAATAAAAATAAATAAATAAATAAATATTCATCCTAACTTGTGCCTTTGCTAACAAATTGAAAGTAGATTCAGTTAGATTTTTTCACAAGTTCTTGTTGTGAGCACAACTTATTTTCATGTGTCTAGAGTTTGCATAGTGTCGTAGAATAGAAAATACGCTTCAGCTATTGTGAAGAAAGATGACATTTCATTGCACTTGAGAGATTGGCCTATCTTTATTGAGATAATAGAAAGTTAGGAGGTTAGACCTAATGAACTGAAAACAGAAGTGTGTATTCAAATGACTTAGATACATGTTCACAAGTCGTTTTGTTTATAATTCAGTGACATCTTGCAAGTCCCAATGAGCATTGTTTATTATACCTATCTATACGGTTTCCTCTGGAGGAATAGACTTAATAAATCCCCTTTGGTTTGGGATAACCAGAAGTTTTTACCGGTATAATATTCACATGTATTTCATATGCTCGAACTTGAGAACATGCAAATAAGAAGAGTTTTCCTCTATAAAAGTGTTTAAAATGATTCATATTACTGACTATACATTGTAAAACTTACAAAAACGAACAAGCTGCATGGTGATGGAAGAAGATACATGTTGATGCTGAAGAAGCTTCGTTTTTATATATTTTTTACTACATAAACAAGATGGCTTTTCAGTTCTTGTAAAATTTATATATTGAGAATATATAACACTGAACCGGCCATATCAAATGGTTGGGTTGGTTTAGTGTTGGGCATGTTAATTTCCATGTTAATCCCTTGTGTTTTGCAGTATTGAAACCACTAGACACTACCAAGTGTTTGTAAATAATTGAATAATTGAATATAAACGATAAATAAATTCCTCGGTTCTTTTCTTGATTCTCCTTTTTCCATGTCATTAAATTTTTTGTGAATTCTTTGGGGGTAATACAACGCGTACTGAACATTGGCGGCGAGCAACGCCGCCTTGGTGGCTAGCATGATATATCATTATTTGGAAAAACTTAGCAATTTCAAAGATTTTTCATTACATTACTTTATAAACACTGCATAAAAAGCCCATTCTTACATAGTATGCATAAAATTAAACTCCCACGAAGATTTACTCAATCAAGAATAAATGTTTGCATAGAAAATTTTCAAATGTGTTATGTGGTAAGCGATTGTACTTATGAATTGATGATGTCATTATTCAAACTTTGGAGCTTGATAACTTTTGATACATAAATTTTGAGCTTAATGGTTTTATTACAGTTTGATAAGTATTAGAAAATCTATCAATTAATATATAACAATCTTAAATTTAAGTACAATTTTTTTCGTCCTATGGAGTGACGTCTTCAGAACATAAAACTGACCCTAAAATCCGCTTTAAAGAAAATCTGATGGTCTTACAGTAAATCGGGTTTGGCCCAGATATTTCCAACATTTTTTGACCATTGTCTGGCTGTATATTTTGAGCTCGGCATGAAGGCGAAATTTTATTTGTCAAAGTTAACATGCTGTTATAACATAAGATTACACTTTCAATAATATATGGTTTTGTATGTTTTCACAGTTATAAATGTTTGTTTACATAAAAGAATTCCATTTTCTTTTACAAAAAGACTCTCTACGATGGAGAGTTTTAATAAGCGTTCATTTCATATTTGTGAAATGTGTTAGTGTGAAGATATGCAGCTTGAATATTTCATAATGTGGAAAAGAATATTTTTTGTATCACTTATAACAATATTCCTGGATAATGAAACACAAGGCGAGTATTACATCAATTTACATGCAGTTAAGCTAATGAGATGCTAAAAAAAATCTTATTAGAAGTGATATGTGTCTGTGTTAATTGCCCCCGCAGCGAGCGTAAGCGAGCGAGGAGGCATAGTAGTTTCACGAGATAGGCGAATGTCAGTTTCCGATTTTGTTCATCATCATCATCATCATCATCATCATCATCATCTTCATCCTCCAACTTTCGTGTTGACGTTACACGGTGGAATACAATTATTAGCTGACTTTGCTTTTTTTCCGTTTCAAAGCATGGTACTTTAAGTGGGAGAGACAGAATGTTTTTTCGTATCTCTTTCCTAATTTATTTTCGTATTATACTATGTTATTTAGGAAGATCGTATGCTAAAATTGCTTAGACATTTTTCGTGTTACTTTTGTGTTGTTTTAGTGAAGTGAACGACAAGAATTTTGAAGCACAGCTTGAAATCTGAAATTTTGCCAACCATACATTTTATTATTGTATATATATATGTTTTAGCTCTAAATATTTCATTCAATAAACTTTGTTCAACGCACTAATTTTTGGCAAAGATTTTAATTGGATTTCTGTGTATGCAAGAAAGCTATATTACAAATTGTCTTTCTTCGTGTTTTTCTATTTTAAACTGTCCACCTTGCGCCAAACCTAATCATACTACTAGTGTGTGATCATGATCAGTAAAAGCTTTTTACATTTTCTTGTTGTTTTTTTTATAAACATTGGCTACTTTTTGTTTTGAATCAAAGTTTAAAACGCAGATTTCTAATGGATTTTTTGCTTTGATTTTTTTTTTAAAAGTTTGTTTTTTTTCTTTTTGGCTCTTACAGAATTTTTTTAACAAATCTTTTTTTGATTATAAAATACGTATCCATGGTTTCAGTTCACACATTTCTTTTGTTTGTGGCAAATATTTTCTGATATTACTTGTTAAGCATTTATTACACTTTTTGAAAGATATATTAGCATCAATAAAAAAAAGTTATCCAAAAGAAAGTTTAACTCAATTACAACGTAAGTGAAAATCCGTGAAGACCATCCGTCAAGGAGTTTTTCAAATCTGATCTCCCATTTCGAAATGATCATGCTCGCAATTCTTCTTGTTTTTATTGTGTTTAGTTTATACAATGTTAACAAAAGTTTAAATGTATATATTTGTTTCTGTGTAAAGACTTGCAAAAAACATTCATCTGATTTTTTTTGAGTTTTCGGACAAAAATATGTTTTTGTTTCCGTTGTATAGCTTGCAATGTATAGCTTGCTGTGTGTACACATTGGAATGCTTGAGCGCGGGGGCATTTTTTTAGCTAAAGCTACATGCTAGTAAAGATAATGTGATGCAGGACTCGCTTATTTCCAAAATCGTCAGAATCGTCGATTTTGACCACGGGGACTTTATTTTTATTTAATTCGCTATGTGTCACGTTTTTTTTAGTTTTTTTAAAAACTTAAACTGATCGTTTAAATGATAATGTATTTCAGCCTTAAGACCCAGTCTCTTAAGCTTAACACACCTAGCTCTCATTGTAGCATTTTTAGAAATAATATTTTGTAAATACGAAACAATTTCTTTACATAATGATTTGTATTTTGCTTGTGGCATAATCAAAACATTCCAACTTACGCTTAAGAATTCGATTTCAAAAATAACTTAGGAAAATTCAATTAAGCATCATTTAGTTGGACTTTGTGTACACAACTACAACTTTCTTACCCCATGTAAGGTTTATAGATAAATCAACATCATGTCATAGTTTCGCATGATGTGGCATGACACAGCCGGCATGGGAATGTCCAAGTAAAAGAGGAAATTATTCAAAGGGTGTTTACACGAAAAGATTCTTGAAAGATTTTCCTTTTAATAAATTTTTTAATAAAATTTTTCGCCTTCAAGTAGTAAAACATGTAACTTTTGAAAGCAAACTAAACGGCAATTCTGAGTTGGTTCAGTTAAATATCAATCCCATCTGGTTCTTAATAAATTTCTGAAAATATCCTTCCGTGAGCCAATGTTTATATTTACAGAACATCTGGGCATGGGTGAGGCCTCTAGTCTAGTATTTCTGTGTTGGAAATTGGTTGCCTTTATCTAGTTAATCCACGATTCAAGAACAAATTCACTATTTCTTCGACATTTTTTTATTTTATTTTTATTTTATGACGTTTAATGTTTCCGATGGTTGTGTTCCAAATTATACCAAAGCAGTTTCGCTATCGACTTGCTACTAATCTGATTGATATAAAACAGCATAGTTTTAGTTTGATTTACTTTCAATCGGTGTTGATTATCACTGGTTCTCTTTTGTTTTAAAAACGTTTCATATATATTAACATTTTGCATGTTTTGAAAATTGTCTCAAATAGTTTCGTAAAGTTCAATGCGATAAACAAAACTTCCTGTTAAAATATGATCCAATGTTTCTAATCCAGGCGCCGTTAATGATATCTATAGTCATCAAAAGACGAGTGAATGGTTTGAAAATGGAATGAAGTTACTGCAGGAGAATTTAAACAGAAAGGAAATCAATAAAAAGGCAAAGGGCGCTATTTTATTCATTGGAGATGGGATGGGAGTAAGTACTGTGACGGCAGCCAGGGTCCTAGGTGGTCAACTGAAAGGAAATACAGGTAAAAGTATGACTGCAAAAAACATCATGTTTTGCGATGTTAGTTTGAAAGTTTACTCGATCTTGTTAGTAA
The DNA here is from genome assembly GCA_027922465.2 of Turritopsis dohrnii. Taxonomy (NCBI): domain Eukaryota; kingdom Metazoa; phylum Cnidaria; class Hydrozoa; order Anthoathecata; family Oceaniidae; genus Turritopsis; species Turritopsis dohrnii. The sequence continues at coordinate 469,060 of BQMF02000048.1, read as the reverse complement.
GTCATTTATTAAATCTCTCTCAAATATTTGTCAATGTAAGACTGTTTTTTGAAAGCCGTTAACACTAACCATAATCCTAGCCCTACCCATTTTCACAAGTTCCTTTGATATGTTAAAGAAGTGAAAGGAAATCTTACTGTGTGTTTTAAAAACTTGGCAATTTAAAGATTATAACCGATTATAATTTATTCTCATAAATTTTATATCAATGGAGTTTTTCTTCACGCATTTTTGTAGGTAATGAAAAGAAATAATAGAGAAAATCAAGAATATAAGTTTGGAAAAACTTCTATATTAGTTTCTTAGCGATCAATTACGACAAAATATCTGAAATCTGCAATTTCAATTCTCCAAAGTTACACATTGATTTCGAATATTTACGAATAGTTGTTTGCAGGGAACAAAATTTGCTTTGGCTTTGTATACCTGCAAAGATATTTCACTTTTGTCAAAAGACTGAATTAAAATCCATGATGAAGTGTGCTCACCTTGTAGTCCGCCCATTTCGTCTAATACCGCGGTGATAGTATAAAGAATTCGTTGTGAAGGCCAATTGAACTGTTATTGAAGACTTGTAAAACTATTGAGATAAACATGAAAACCTTGCATACTGAATCAAATTAATCGTAGAATGCAGAAGTCTACATGTATCAAATGCGTGTATCAAAGTAGTTGCGTCTTCAGTAGATCCACTGAGATATAAAACAGAAGGAGAAAGAACTCAAAGTCCTTTATTATTCCTATGTGTGTAACAACGTTATTGCCACTAAATTGCATAATGTATATAATTTTGGCGTTTTTGAATGAAAAATTCGTTGAATTAAAGATGGTGAAAGCAAAGTACTTTGAATTCATAATCTACTGAAATTGACAGAATTATGCAAAACATCACAAATATGCAACGAAACTTTGTAACTTTAAGTCCTTTTATCTCATGATCGGTTGTTTGAGCTGTTGTTTTCACTACAGTGAAAGGCATGTTTATTGAAATACTGTGTATAATTCTATATAAATGTCTTCCTTGGCAGTGATTTTTATACAAATTTGCTCGTTGGGAAGGTTATCCGTCATTATATAGGTACAGACACTTGATTGTTAAATTTTCTTTTGTTTTAACAACAGCGCACATGAATCATACAAAGGGCATACCGAAATAAACAGGAAAGTCCATATCTGAATTATACAAAAGTATAAAACCTACGACTTTTGTTTTATACCTACATTGTTGATCTAAAAATCAAGTCCAGTATTCCTTTCCTGTGTCTTCAGTGTAAATCCAAACATAAATTGACCCCACACATCTTGCAATTTTTAGGAGAAGAGAATGCTTTGAGTTGGGAATACCCGCACGAATTCCCAAACGTGGCATTGTCTAAAACTTACAACACCGACCAACAAACAGGAGACAGTGCTGCGTGTGCGACTGCTATGATGACTGGTGTGAAAGTAAGAGCAGGTAATTTCATCTATATTATATGTTTTCTTTATTATGGAAAAAATACCTATTAAAACATTTCTTGTTAACGAATACATCAAATGTGACATGATTTAGCAACCGACAAGTGCAATCTAATTTTCGTTTCTCATCATGGTAATGTGTTTCGTGTTTTAGTAAAACACTTTCTGTTGAGACGACACAAAATGTCTGCTGAAAGGGTTTAACACCATCTACAGGGGTTAACATTTTAAAATTCGGGAAGGATAAAGTAAGAAAATATCTATTACTTGTTAGCCAATAGTTCTTTAGAAGCCTCCTCGTTTGAATATCCAAAACCGTTTGCATATGCCTTGAGCAATGGCAGCGATGCCTTTTTTTATTTTTTATTGCGGGTCTTGCAGAATATATAGCAACATTGAAAGTTTGGTCTCAGTACCCTGTTCCTAATTTTAACTAGATCATACCGATGATCAGTTATGCCCAAAAAAAAGTAAATCAATTAGTGCTTTGATTTGAGGATTATGTCGGATTATATGCTGCAGATTTGATTGAGCAAAATGGATGGTTCTTATTATGGATGGTAATAATTAATACAATAATTAGTCAGCGGCTTTAGCCAGCTGATTATTGGCATAGGGTTTCGCCGTCGTCGTCGTCGTCGTCTATGATTTTTAAATTTTTCGCTACTCTTCGGATTTCGAATTCTTTTACGATTTCGGATTGCTTGTTTATTTTGAAGAGAATATACCCGAAACTCTGCTAAATGCAATGCCCTAAAAAGTTCAAGTTTCAAATATTTCCAGACAAAAATATTTTTTTTTATATGTTTCTTTCAATACTTTGAAAATTTTATGGACTTTTTATATGAAAGGTTTTAAATTTACTTTTAAAAGTTTTTTTGAATGAGTCCTTCAAATATGTGCACACAGCATCCAAACCGATTTCATTTCTGTTTTGTGGAAGATTTCAGTTTTTGGACTCCATTCTTGTTTCTACCTAATCTTGTTATCTAAAATATCATTGAGAGAACACTTCTAAGCATGGAGGTATAAAACAGAAGGAGAACGAACTCTTATTTTTCTATTATTCAGATAATGACTATTCTATTCATTGCGGTATCACTTTAATAAATTGTCTAGTCAATTTCATTGCGCTTCGATTTTTTCTCAATTCGATTTTGTTTTTCTCTTATCTCTCTTTGTTCTTTATGTTAAACAGGTCCTTCATTTATAACAGTATTTTGTATATATTTTGTATATATGTACATATTTTACTGACGAATTCAAACTGTATAAATATTAATTAATAATAATAATAATAATGCGCTTTCGGCTGGTTGTCGGTGAAACGAATACTTTTTTAAAAATTAACGACAATTTAAAAACCAAATATCATCCATTATAACAATGGATCAACTTGCTGCATAGTGACAAGCAGATTATTAAACCCTAAAGCTTCCTTGAGAAACAAATGAAAATCTATGTTTTTATGCAGAGTTGAAGATATCGCGTAATTCATGTATAAGTTCCAATCTACATATCTTCTGACTTAAATGCGCCTCGATAGTGCCGCGGTACGTGCAAAACTTAGGATTATTCTCTCTTCAAAAACTGAAGCTCGGCGAAACTGCTTGAGGGGATCACGAGATATATAGACCTAAAAATTGCAATGTTTTCGTCGCATATTTGTGACGTTTTTGCATAATTCCTCCCAATTCCTACAGATTATATATGCTAAGAACTTTACCCTAACGATCTTTAATCACATTGGAGAATTGATATGAACGAAATTTTCACGCAAGAACGCCAAAATTATAAAAATTATGCAAGATGATAGCAATTATATGTTATTACACACTGAGGACTTAAACAATGCAGCGCATCACGGATAGTACAATAGCAGATTTTGAGTTCGTTCTCCTTCTATTTTATACCTCCATCAGTGGCGGATCTGGAGGTATGTCGAAATTTGTGTAGGAGAGCATTAACATAATTTGTGAATTCAATTTATATTACCAATGGGATTATTTGAACGCTTTTCTTTTATGGTTAGATTGCTAACACTCTCCTACACAAATTTCGACATACCTCTAGATCCGCCACTGTCCATGTTCTAAGGGAAAACATAGTGCTTTTGAGAAATATGCGTGAGGAAGAAGAACAAGAAAATGAAGAGATGATAACGAATGAACCTATGCTGTGAATTAACTTTCCACATATTAACTTTCCACACCAAGAGAGGAATCATGTAATATAAAGTTTATTGCTGAACACAACTAATCAATAAATGCATCAAAAAGTCCTCATCTCAATACAAAGAAGTTTTTATAATGACCTGACGAAAACTTGATGAAAAATATCATGATTTTGTTTGTTACACATGTACTGGCTGTTATAAAGCATAATTAATAAATATGGTAGATGTTTACCGGGTATTAGTTACTGCACCAACCAACATATTTGTAGTGTAAAGAAGTTATACAACTGTAAGGCTGAAGTACAAAGTATACCCAGTAAAAGATTGTTTACATACTGACAAAGATCGAAAGTATAAACATCATTTGGCGCGAAAATTGGCAACCAATTACGTTTACTATATTATATCACTCTGTTCGGTGTGCAACAATGTGGGGCAGCTTACAACTAAATTCCAAGTATAAAGGATGACATTGTTCAAAATCATTTAGATTGTTTTCACTATGAACTGTATACCTGATGGAGATCCAATGATTTAAAGGTAGGGGTTTATGTCATAAAAACAAACTTTGATGATTGTAACTTAGATTTGTATTGGCGAAGGTTTGTGTAAGATGAATGGACATTGATAGAAGGTTTTTTAGACAAACAAGCAAACAAACGAGTTTTATCAAATGCCTGGCTTTATTATGTTTTTAGAAGTAGTTACTGTATATTGTAAGTTTTGGTAGGTCATTTCTCTATTTATGTCCATTTGCATTTGAAAATCTCCAAATAAAGATTCAATCAAGGTTGCCAGCAGACCTTGAAACCTGAACAGCTTTGAATTTAAAACAAGATTCGCAAAAATGCGACTATATATTTCCCCAAAGTTACCAAAACTTTTATCAATTATTATGTGTACATAGAAGACCATAAGTGGTATAACTACCAGCAACGCAAATAAAAATGCTGTCCATATTAACCAGGGTAGAATTCAATTTAATACCACAAAAGAACTTAAGCTTGGTTTCCAATAAAATTATTTTTGTTGTGCAAACCGTTTTGCAGCACTTTGTTGTGCAACAAGTGTAGGGAATTGTTGCAGAGATAGATTTTTTTCTATCCCTGCAACAGGTGTTGTACAACATATCTTTTGTTGCACAACATTCAGACTGTTGTGCAAAAGTTCTGAAAAACGGTTGCACAACCGTTGTGCAACAAAAATAATTGTATTGTAAACCAAGCTTTACTTCGAACTTATTATGAAATGAAGATATTCATGGTCATATGACATGGTTTCTCTTATAATTTTTGCTGAGGAGTTAAAAAAAGTTATGAGTTATGAGAAGTTATTATGGACAAAGCTAAAAATTGGAAGACCTAAATGCAACTAATATTTCCCCTTAAACAACTGCATCAATGTGTATAAGGTAAATTCGTCATACTAAACGTATGATCTTCATTGCTGCAGAAGCTTGACATACCTTTACACAGTAATATCATGGCAAACAATGTAATTCAACAGAACACAGCATATCTACCATATGTTTTCCTTTTGGATTCATTCTGTTGATTCATTCAATTATGACTGAACAGGCTATTTTTCCAGAAACAAAAAAGTTTCAGAAAAGCATTTTTATTTCATTTGTTATTCGGTGCCTTCAGCACAAATTTGAAAGGCCACTTTAAAATATCGTTATTCGATTTGGTAATGTATTATTTTGAAACGTACATTACAGGTAGCACCGGTTTGTGTATTAATTGAACTTAATTAGCTTAGTTTTACGTAGCTTATACTCTTTATAGCTAGTGTTATGTTTATCATTCACTTAAAATATAAGTAAGTAAGTAACCATCCGTGTCCATCAGTAATGATTGGCTATGATTGACTTAGAACTTGTAGTTGTTTTACTGTCAGAGATACATATAGCATTGCTCTAACTTGCCCGAAGGCCAGTGTGCAGTCAGTCAATGGCTCCTAATGAGCTGATATGCTGCTTTTAAAGCGCATCGGAGTGGAGTATCAAGTTAAAACATGACTGGACTCAAACACGGGTCGCAGCGGTCGCACTCAAAGGTACTAACCACTACACCATCGCTGCACGGATGATGTAGTAGCTCATTTGATATTTGATATTTGTTGCATGAGCTTTTTTGCATGTTATTTCAAAACATTTTATTTTGGAAATTTATAATATATAGTAACATAAAATATAATAACCATTTAGCATGTTTATTTATAGTTAGGATTACTGTAGTTTATACCTTTCTTCTATGGTTTATTTAAAACAATTTTTCATGTTTTAAAAAGATAGATAGATACCATGCACAGCTTTTCGTAACTCGTATTAAACTATTTTACAACATCATACAATGATTTCAAATTAGGACAAGAGTTATTTTCCAAAAGAGGATGGTCTTAAAGTGACAATTTATAAAATTAAATTCAAGTATTCAGAATAAACATCTCAGTCACAAAAACATGTGGACACTCATATTTACTATGTGATAAAAATGACTTTCGTTTGACTTTGGTTTGATTTAATTTACAGATTCTTATGTTGGATTGTGTTTTGATTTATGTTTGTTGTTTGTGTAAGGAAGTTGACAGTATATATATTATATATATACTTTTTACAAAATAAAATATCATAATACAGTATCAAAACAGTATACGTGATCATGGAATTAATCCATAATATCCAGCCTATCCAGGCCAGGGAATCACATTCAACCAGGTTCTTTCAAGTTATTATCTGTCTCAATCCTGTGTATAAAAATATTGAAGTAATTGGTTTTCTGAACATCTTATTGAATATACGACATCACGTTTTTACTTGCTGTTTTTGTAATGTACTCTTTGAATTAACATAATTGGTCGAGCTACTTGTTCTCCACGTATAAAAGGTTTCCCTTGTGGTGGCTGTACATCATGTGCGTGCTGTGTCAGTTCAGTTTGGCTATACATTCTGTAACATTATCCTGTCAAATGGATGTAGAATAAAAATAAATCTTCAGCCTGTATTGATAATGATTTTTCGCCTTTGCACTGAAATCACAGCTTCAATGTTTTGCTGTTCCAAACATTTAACTACCAACCAATCATCCATAGCATCATTATTGTTATCAACAAAAACAAAACAATTTTTTTTCTGTAATTTACACGTTCATTAAAAAGTTTTTGCAAAACCTTTCATAACAACACTGAACTAAAACGATTTATTTCCATCATTTAACAACCTTTTATCTTTTGAATCATTTTAAAAGCTGGCAGGAAAAGCAAAGTCTTCCACTGACCATCTGCACTGACTGAAAAAAATGGCGCACTACTTCACTGTAGACTAGCCTCTATTCTTATCTACTTTGGCGGCTAGGTGAAAATTCAATACTGAACCGCGGCTATAAAAGTGAACGAAAAGGAAAAGGAGGAGAAGGAAATGCCGGTTTTAACATATATTTCGCCCTATGGGGAAATATATAAAAAGTCGAGAAGTCAATAAAATGAAAAGTACTTCTATGTTTTGTAAAGTTTTATATAGACTATCCATTAGTCGCCACTTGATATTGAAGATGTAAATATATTTATTATTTTTACAGTTTATATAGAAGAGAGAGTTACTGTTGGTTACTAAACTATTCTGCATTGAGAATCACTGCTTTGATTTAGTGAAATTGTTTGAATCATTAGATTTTTTCTTGGAAATAACCTTGAACATTACTAAAAAATGGTCTTGAAAGACCTTGAAATGACCTTGAAATAGAAATTTTATTTCTGCTAGCAAAACTTAATGTGATGGCATGCTCTTTTCAATTGAAGCATGAAATTTAATCTGTCGATTTCAATAGAAACTCATTTAGAAAATCCTATGTTATAAATATAATTTTTCTTCTTTAAATGATTTTAAAAACAAATTTCCTTTTAAAATGAAATTAACTTTTTCTGAAATGATTTTGTCATACCTCTTCCAAGTATATGTCTAAGTCCATACAAACAATAAGTCATATTTGGGCAATTGTTAGACTTATTCTCATGTAAGCATTTTTGAAAGTATCTTGAAGATTTATTTCCATTATTATCAATTCTAAAATCTTTTTCTCCAATAGAGAATTTTCTGTAGAACAATTAATCATGTTAGGGAAAAGGCTCAATTTAAGAAAAAATACCAAAAAATCTATTTTAGGTCGTAACACAGTATATATCATTCGAAAAAATAATGAAAACAAACAAGATGCCCTTACGGGCAGAAAGATTTCTGCAAAAACTGAAAGCTGAAAACTGGAAATATGAAAAATGAAATACTATAATAGCATTCATGGAACTTGAATGATTTTGAATCAACGAATGTTTGAATAATTTCTACAATACATCACATTCCTAATTACATGCTTCTCAGGACATTTTGAAGGCATAATTGACACAATGCGAAACTTTATTATAATGTATATATACTGCCAATAAACTGAACGACATGTTTGTTGATACAAGATAATATAAACGATACATGGACCCTTTCAGATATCTTAATGAGTATGCTCGTAACTCATTAACTCAAAACATTTTTCCAAGAACATATAAATTTTGATCATGCAAAAATACATTCATATACATTCATATCGACTAAAATCAACATAAATAAATATAACTCAAATCAGAAATTTCTGTTTTAGTTTGATTAGCAATATGGCATGCACTTACATTCTTCATGTCAGTTGAAATTCATGATCAGTTTAAAAAAGATCTTTAGGAAATTTAAGAAAAGTTGAATGATTTTTACAACATAACATTACATTTCTGATTACATATGCACCCAGAGGCATTGCAAAACTGTAATTGACACTATGCGAAACACCTTTTAATTTGCTATTGTGATTACGAAAGCCATTTGTAATGAAGGACATCAATATACAGTGTGTTTCGTAATGTTGGAAATGGAAATTTTAAAGTTGTTTTTTTAAATAAATATAGCGAATTTCAAAATAATTTTTACATCAATGGAAAGCCATTTTCAAGCTCTTTCGGCTAGTATATTTGTGTGAAAAATGAAAAAGTGAGTTTTGAAAATATAAAGAAAATGTCATCGAAAAATGTAATTAAATTTTTAATGGTCGATTAACACGTAGTTTAATTACATCGTGCTTATTGTTTCAAAACACTGAATCCATTCAAATTATTATTAATTAATATTAATTGTTATTAATTTTATGTTGCGCTGAGATCCCCAAATTGATATTTTAAAACATAAAAGTTTAACGTTTTTCGTGAACACACAGCTTAAATTTATTTATTGTTTTCCAAATTGCTGTCATTGTTTCAAAAAATCTTTTCTTTTCATTCACATCTTAATCGACCATTAAAAATTTAATTACATTTTTCCAAGACATTTTCCTTATTTTTTCAAAAACCACTTTTTCATTTTTCACGAAAACATACCATCCGAAAAAACTTCAAAATGGCTTTCCAACGGTGTAAAAATTGTTTTGAAATTTGGTATATTCATTTAAAAAAACAGCTTTAAAATTTCCATTTCCAACATTACGAAACACACTGTATATTGATGTCCTTCATTACAAATGGCTTTCGTAATCACAATAGCAAATTAAAAGGTGTTTCGCATAGTGTCAATTACAGTTTTGCAATGCCTCTGCGTGCATATGTAATCAGTTTTGGTTTCATGTAAACGCACGCATGAATTTTTAAAAAACCGCTAGGTTTGGACAGCAGAAAAAGAAAAACAAAGCCGGTTGTAATAGCTTTCTTGCTTTCGCAGAAATCTAATAAAAGAAGATGTAACAATTCCCCAAATGTCTGAAAATGTCTAGTTCACCAAATATGAGGCAAAAAGGAACCAAAATTACATCATAAATGATGGCGTTATCCGAAAATAAAAAATGGCAAAATAATTCATCACAGAGTTGCCAGATTGTTATTAAAATATCCGTGTCTAGGCCACTACAATTCAAGTGTAAGGAAAACCTTTTAAGTTGTAAGATTTTAAAAATGCCGCTGACTTGCTGCCATGATGGGCCGCATTTTTTCGAATTTAAATTGTTGTTGATTTGTTATATTTCTGGTCAACTTGGTATAAAATCCAAGTTGGTTTGCGACAGTACCATCAAGTTCTAGCTGAATTATCTTTCATAACTAAGCTAGCATTTTGATCTGTAGGTGTTGTATCGAAAAGTGAGAACGCCTTTCGTGGAGAATGTACATCCAGATCGAATGAAGATCTCCTGTCATTGATTATGATAGCAGAGGATGCTGGTTTATCTACAGGTATCGTCACAACCACTAGAGTGACGCATGCGACACCAGCGACAGCATATGCACAATCGGCAGAAAGAAGTTGGGAGGCATACGCACCTGATCCCTGCACTGATATCGGTAATTATTGTCCCACTTTTTCTGACTGTCTAAGTAATGTTACATGCTTTGGGATTCGTTACCATTTGATTAAATGGAAACTAGAACCAGTCTTTTTTGTTTTTTATTTGTTTATATATTTTTATTTTATATACACTTAATAAAATACAAAAATAAAAATTAAAATAGGTGTGATTAGCTAATTAAAATTCGATTTCCAAATAAATAAAATCTATGTGCGAAATAAAAATTTATGAAATTTAACCAACATATGGGACATATGCTGCACAAAGACTATTTTTTGCCAATTTCTATTTTTATTTTTCTTATTGCCTTATTCTCACATTGAACAAACTTTTCAGTGCAGCGAACACCTATAACAACATTGTAAGAAGATGAAAGGGAAGACGAGGAAAGTGATGATAAAAATGTAATTGAGGTAAAATTGAACGACAGAGAGGGACAAACGGAATCCAGACAAATTGAACAAGAAGGACAAGAGAGTCAAGTAGAACTCAGAGATCCGTACCAAAACAAAAAAAATATGTAAGATAGTTTTTGAAATTGATTAATCTTAACTTTAAACCCTTCCTTGTTGATTCAGCTGAATATTCATGCCTTATTTCGTTGTTAATTCCTTACTTCGTCCGTAAATTACTCGGAAAAAAGTGACTAATTTTTGTCTACGTGACTAAATTTTTTCCGACTTTTTTTTCGACTTTTTTATTACCGATAAGATAGTAACCTTTTCCATTGAGACACTTTTGATACTTCTATCTTGTACCCAATAACAGAGATGAACAATACGCGGCAAATACTTGCTACAAAGTTAAATACGTGACTGCATGTCTCACTGTATAATTTGATCAAAAGACAACCGGATGATTCTAAGTAAGTGAAACTCTTAATAAAAACTTTCCCGAATTGCTTAATATCGGCCATATCTGAAAAATCCTCTAGTCAACAACTTCATCAATCAGTTTTATTTAATTTCTTTGTAAATTGAATTTTTGCAATTGTTAATACGTTTACTTAAGAATGCAAGCGTTCTCATAAGTACAGGTCATTAGATTTACATTAGACAGGGTAAAAGTTATACCGTATAAACTACACTATAGGAAAGTTTTCAGTCAATGAAGGAAGGTTGTCTAGTTGAAGGATAACGGTCCAACGATTGGTAAAAAAGTGGCTGTCGTACGACCACTTAAATCTGACTTTCATTCGAAAGCCTCTACAACTATAGAGAACCAAATAAACTACATAAACCACATAATTATATTAAAAGTCTTTATATCATATATCATGAAAATAATTTTGTTTCCAGCTAGCCAGTTAATCGATTTCTCTTACGGAGATGGAATAGAAGTTGTTTTGGGAGGTGGTCGAAGATCCTTCATGCCAAGTACCATGAAAGACCCAGAGCTCAGAAATAAGAAAGGTTATCGAAAGGACGGACGAAATCTTATAGATGATTGGCTTAAAAGAAGCACCGTTGATCGACAGAATACATATGTATGGAACGAAACTGCTTTTAAAAGCCTCAATCCAAACAGCCCGGAGCGTGTGTTAGGTTGGTAGTTCAAAAAAAACATTTGTTTAGGGTTATTCCAAAAACCAATCCAGAGGTAGTCATAAGGAAGGTAGAGGTAGACATAAGGAAGGTAGAGGTAGACGTAAGGAAGAGAGGTGTTAGAAAAGTAAAAGGTGTTGTTTCCATAATGAACACTAAAAGATTGAAAAGGAATTTTCTTTCATCTTATTCATTCATTTTACTACTGTTGATCTGCGTCTTTGTGTTGACAAAACAGTAACAGGATAGCTGGTTGAAGTTCAATGTTCAAGTCATATGCCAGTGACTATTTAAGTCTTAAGAGATCAATTTAACATGAGAGCAAGATGACTGCCAATTGAAGTTTTGTATGATTGACAGATTTAACTAATATTTTTATTTTCCTAAACGGTAACCCTAACAACGTCAATCTGAGGTTTTCAGTCCTCTGCACGAATGGAGGGAAACCCTGGGATTGAGGATGCTGTACTACCTTCAGAGAAGTGCAGAATGGTTGCTTCAATATATAAGTTATATGTCAATTATTTGCTGACACAAAGCAAAGGAATCTGATAGAAAATATGATGTTCTGCATTTCACAGTTCTTTTTTAAGACTACGTTTGTTCAGGAGGAAACCACTATATGGTTCAAAGGAGATTTGTTTCTCTTTCTTTGCTTTTACCAGCACAGAACTATCCCCTGATTGGAAAGTGTCATTAATTTTCATTGCATCACTCTTTATAGGACTTTTTAATTTCGACCACATGGAGTATGACTATGAAAGAGAAAATGATACAGCTGGGGAACCATCTTTATCTGACATGGTCGAATTTGCAATTAAGAAGCTTCAAAAGAATGACAAAGGATACTTTTTACTTGCCGAAAGTATGCGACATTTTAAGTGTATTAACTTTGTACAAAAGATTTAGTGTGACCACTCCCTAAATTAACATTTAGGCGGTCGAATTGACCATGGACATCACAATTCAAAAGCCTTCTTAGCGTTGCATGAGACTTTAGCACTGGATAAAGCAGTGGCAAAAGCGATTTCTATGACAGATCCAGGTAAGAAATCTTACCCCAGTGGGCTTAATCGTGAAAAATTCACTGCGACGGAGAGTACTTTTATTGAAATTGTGTGTATTTTTCTAAAGAAATGCATTCCATTTCAGAGATATTGTAACAAATTAGTGGGATGAGACACAATTAAATGTTGATTAGTCTACTTTCTTCCTTTTCTACTGAAATATCGTCTCTCACAGTTCAAGCAATTTAATAGCTGAGAAATTTTCAAAAGTCTTCTTTGATTTTTACCACAATAAAATTTTATAATGCAGCGTCCATTTTACGAAGCGCATGCGTTATGGAAAGATTTTTAAAAAACTTTGAACTAAAAGCTCCTTTGTTATTCTGATTGTTGTTTATCAAACAGAAACATCTGTTTTATTGTCAAATATTCTTTGTGAGAGTTTGAGTAGAAAGATAGGAAAGAGTTTAATTAGCAGTCAGGTTCGTACCACTTGTTTGGTTGACTTTTTAAGCTGAAATGCTCCCACGAACGTTATAGGCGATCAAACAGAAACGAAAAACCTAAATCCTCCGCCATCACTTTTAATATAATGAAGATCAAGGTTTTATTTTGAAGATTTTATTTTGAGTGTTTTCCTTAAGAATTTTGAACAAAGAATATCCTATATTTATTATTCGCTTGCCGCGCAACTCTTTCGCCTCTTTGATGTCAACATTTCGGAGATTGTGGTGGCTATGCTCTAGTCTTATATGAAGTGATTCTAACTCCTAGAGGAGACGCTTATGATTGTAACCGCCGATCATTCTCACGTGTTTACATTTGGTGGCGATCAAACCCGAGGTAATCCTATATTTGGTTTAACCAATAAGGGACGTTCCGTGGCATCGGATGGTTTTCGGTTTACTTCATTGGGATACTTTACCGGGCCAGGAGCTCCGATAAAAGCTCCAAGAAGGGAGCCGAACCTTAGTGAATTGAAGGGAAACCCGAACCATGCGTGGCAGAGTGCTGTTCACCTTCCTTCCGAGTCGCATGGTGCTGAAGATGTCGGTAAGCAATGTTTTCTTACTTCATTTCACTTTATAACATCAAGAAATTATCAGTGCAGAAATTGTTTGTTTTGGTTACTTTCGTTAGACCAAAACTTTGCGGTGGCAAAATTAAAATCGTTTTAAGGGTCTGTGGTCCAATTTTCGGGCATTCCAAAGGTGTAAGGGATTATTTTTGTGTTCATAATTACAGTTGCCACTCGATTTGTGGAATTTGGATAAGTGAAACTTTCCTTAAGTGGAACCATTTTCCCCAGTCTCTTGGATTTTCCTTATCGAACTTTCTAAATTTCGTCGGATAAGTGGAACCTCGGATAAGTGGAACATTCACTAACAGGAAACAGTTTTCTGGTCCTTTAAGACAAAATAAAACCTTCGTAACTGGGTCGTTTTCAAAATTTTAAATCTTTTAACTTAAGATATTTGTAGAAAAAGTTGGAATAATTTCATTGATCGAGATTGTTCGAAAAAGAACTGTCAAGTCACTCAAAACGTCCATTAAAAGTCTGGCTATGTCTAATTTAACCCAATCTGGAACCTTTCGCACTTGCAATTTTATAGCTACGAATTTTTTCCCAGAACTGCGTTTCTTTGACAAAATTATACTTCAGACAAGTGGAGCCATTATTTATGGTCCCTTGAAAGTGCCACTTATCGAGCGGCAACAGTATATATTTTTTACGCTTTATGATAAAGACTTGCAAATGATCACTGAATTTATGTTGCCTAGTAACTTCCGAATATGTGGAGGTTGAAACAAACTTTGTGACGAAGTTCGGGATTCCAGAGTGTGTGTAACTGAATGTTTTCAGAGAATGTGTATGTTTTGATTTCAATTTTAGGAATTTATGCGCGTGGTACACAAGCTCATCTAATACGCGGTGTAGTGGAGCAGAATTATATTTTTCAAATCATGGACTATGCACTGTGTTTATCAGAAAGCAAGAAAGAGTTATGTCGTAAACAAGGACTGCTACGGACGACGAATGCCAGCCGTGCTTTATTTTTGCAGATCCACACACTCTTGTTTCCTTTAGTAATGTACTTTTTTTGCGTATGATATGTTTTGGTCAGGAACAATTCCATTGAAGCAGTGTGTATATTTCTATAGAAATGCACTCCGCTGCAGTGAGTTTTCAACAAATAAAAGAAAGTGGATGACTTTCAGGATAGAATACTTTAATATGGACTATTTATTGGTTTTTTTTTTATTTCTCCACATCCAATGTTCGATTTTACCATCATCTCATCCTAGGAGAATGGTAACGAAACGGATAATTTTAAAGGCAAACTTAGCCCGCCAGTTGTCAAGTGACAGAGTGACAGAGTGATTTATTCGTCTGCGTATGCGGAACATGAATTGTTTATTTGTGCTTAACGGAATTGTTGTGTGTATGATTGATGGCATTGGAATAGTTTTCACAGACACATTTGAGCAGCCTGAGAACATCGTGATACAGAATCTTCTCTGTAACTTCGAAGAGACCGAATAAATGGTTCGATCTTTTGAAAGTTCGAATTTTGGAGGGTCATTTACAAGGAAATGATAAGTGAAGGGCCATAACATTCGTTCAAATTTGAGAAAAACTCGAATGATGGATATTCGAGTTGCAGAGAGTCTTTTTGTAATCGTTAAAAAATATGCCTTCCAAAATTCACTCTACTTGTCTTCCCAAAGACTTCTTATGGGGTATAAGTAAGTGAGTAAGAAAATGAGAGTTTTTGGTCACTGAGCTTCCGTCCGTTATGGTCGGCTTTTCTGCCCGTCGACTTGCAACTAGCTATTGACTTACTGACAAGAGATATGTACACCATTGCTCTAACTTGCTGGAACGCCAGTGTGCAGTAAGTCGATGGCTCCTAATAGGCTGATCCTCTGTTTAAGAGCATATCGAAAAAGGGTGTCCAGATACGACATAACTGATTTCGAACTCAGGATGCAGTGGCCGTACTCGGAAGTAATAACAGCTACTTTAAGGGCAGAAACTTTCGCGATTTTCGTGATTTTTGCCTTTTTTCGCGAAAGTTTCTGCCAGGTAAGAAAGTAAAATCGAAATTCGCGAAAGTTTTTTTTCGCGAAAAGTCAAGTTTTTCTAAGAATTGTGAAAGTTTTTTCAACAACAAAAAATCCGATCGACCCTTTTCATGAATTCGACCCAATTCTTGAAAAAGAAAATGACACTGGTAATCAACATCTATTGCCAATCACCGATATATCATCTGAAGAATACAGTTGTCTGGAATTCCAATTACCGCGCTGGTCGTAAACACGAAAGCGAGGTTATACTTAGTAAAATGTAAACAAACATTAGAAAGTGAAAGCGTTTTAGCTGTTTTGCAGTCGAAAACATATGTTCATGCTGAAAGTTCATACGTATTCTTTGTAATATTATTTTTTAAAAATATTTCTACTGGAAAAGCTCTGTCCATACTGAAGTTTTATGCATATTATGATGTTCAAAATTATTTCATGCATGAGAAAGATATTATAAAACGTTTTAAATATAACCTGCTAACACATCATAGTAACATGTGTCAAACGTGAAGTATGTTACAAAAATATAACTATAAGAGTTTGCCTTTTGTTTAAAACATGGCGAACAGCGAAGAAACTGAAAAAGAATTTTATTGTGGAAGTAATCGTTATCGACCAAAAGAGCTGGTAATCTGTGGCTCAGGTGATTTCTGTTGTATACCAATGTGTAAGGATTCAACATATGACAGAGATAAAGTAAAAACTGGAATCGGATTTTTTTCTTTTCCATCTGATCCTGCACTTTACAAGCAGTGGAAGCGAATAATATCTAGAAAAAGGTGGGGCAGACAGTTTTAGTATAAAAAAATCCACCAAAATATGTGAGTTTCATTTTCCGATTGGTTGTATCAAAGTTAGTTTCAACACTGGTAAAAAGTCCTTAGTGAAGGGATCTATTCCTACTATTTTCAAATTCAAGGAAATTACTGTTAAAAAGAAACGCAAAAGCCCTACTAAACGTTTTGTTGTGGAGTCAGAATATGTTAAATGAAGAGATAAAACGTTTGAAAAAAGAAAGAGATGATTCTTCAGCTGAACTGTTATACATACAAGAAGAATTAGCTATGTTAAAATCAAAATATATTTACTGTTACGATAACATATCATACAAAGTACATTTATATCCTTTCTGCTTGGAAAAATTAGCAATTAATTCAATGGTCATAATTGGATTTTTATTGCTAATATCTTCACTAGGGACACCCCATTGTCTACTTTTACTAGTGCAGGAAATTTCTTCTGGAACGGTCGATAACTGATACAATGTATAATCAGCTAACTCTATTAGCAAGGCCATTACATAGTTGCAATAACCGCTCTCACCTGCTGGGCAGTCACAGATAGCAGACAAAACAGTGCCTGAATTTTGATCCAAAGTAGCTTGTAATGAACGAATATCTTTTTTCAAGCTGGCTTTACATTTTGCTTTAACGAGAAATTTATGCCCAATATGAGAAGTAAATATTGAGTCTGCAGAAATTTAACGTTCATCTTTGAACTTTCGCCCACGATCATGTGTTTTGATAATCGAAGTATTCGGAGTTTTACCACTGTTTTTACGATGCAGTTCAATTTCTTTGATTGTTAGGGAAGGCATACCTACCAAAGACTTTCCCCAAGAATCACAAGCAATATCAATATTTTCGTCGATGTATTGTAATAATAATCTTGTAAAGTCTGTGTCTATGCTTCTCGATGCCATTTTTATCTTCTGTTTACTTTTTACTAAGTATGGCCTCGTTTTCATGCAGGAAAAGTGTCTAGGGCCGCCACCGTCCGTGGAATTCGAGACAACTGTATTCGAGATTTTGTGTGGGAGAAGGTCTGATTTGATCAGGGATAGTAGCGATGAAGATTTCGGAGTAGGAAGAAATGAAAGACTCGCTCTAAAATGAACTAAGACAATCTTTACTTTATTTCTATTTACATTTCGATAGTTTTTTGAAAGAAAGTTAAGAATTTTTAAAATAATTCAAAAAAAAAAAAAAAATTTCTTCATTTATTGTCATTCGCAAAAGTTTTTTTCCCCGAAAGTAAAGTCTTTGGAGGATTCGCAAAAGTTTTATCAGTAAAATTTATTCTAAAAATGTTATTCGCGAAAGTTAAACAAAAACTAATGAAAATTTTCCATTAAATATATATATTTTTGAAATCGCCAAAGAATAAGGTTTCCAATGATATAAAAATCAAATATATGTGACTTTTGTATAAAAAGTTTGTTTATTTCATCTTCTGTTTTCTGCATTTTCTTTTTCTTTTTTGGGCTTTTTATTTTTGTAGAATATTATGCTTTTTAATTTCTATCCAGCGATAGCAAACTTGTTAAAATTGGTTCAGTATTGAGCAAATGGCAAGCAAATCTTAAAAGTGTGCACACTATTTTTAAACAGACTTTAGTTACACCAAACCATTGGCCATCCATTGGTTTGAGATTGGAGAAAATAAAAATTCAGGAAACACTTGAAACTGCTTCTAATGCTTAAATAAAATGTAATAAATTGACATGAACTCCATAGGAAATAATAAACATGAATAAAACATACAGCAAAATGTTGCTAATCTACCATCAAACAACATAGTTTGGATGAACTTTACGGGTCATAGATATCTATTTAGCGATATTTTAGGCAACAAAATAGAGACATTGTCATGAAATGCTGCCGAATTGTTTTGTCAATATTTCGACGGAAAAACTTCATTTGTAAATCTTCTGAAAGTAAGTTGATATTCTTGGATTCACAATACCTGATACTAACGTATTCCATGAAATTTATGTTTCCTGGGTATAAATGTCCCCCAAAGATAATATTATATACTAGCCGCCAAGGCGGCGTCGCTCGCCGCCCATGTCCACCTGCTCTGTATCACCCCACAGACCCCAATAAACGTCATATTTCCTTATAAACGCCTCTGAGATTCAATTCTAATTGCTTCTGGACTGTTCTAACTTCCTTTCCTGCTGGCTTTATTGCTTAATAAAGCTTGTTTGCACATGAAGGCAAATACGTCCCTTGTGTTTCAAATCTTGCATATTCTAAACTCAGCCGTTCACTGTCGCAGTCGCATTTAAAATGTCAGCAAACTTTCTTGCTTTACACAAGGCATTCCGAACGTGAACTTCACGTGGCTTTTATTTAAGATTTTAAACCAATTAAATATCAATTTAAACAATGATTCCAAAAAGACTACATTTCATAATGTGCTGTACAACCAATCGATTATCAGTTTAACAATACACTCAAATGTAGAGAGGAAAAACTTCAACTTATTATTAGCTTTTGTTTTAAAAAAGTTACGTGCTCTAACATGGGTGTTATCAAAAATAGGGGGAAAATGGTTTCTTTTAAAATGATCACACGGGAGGAGAAAAAAAGGCACGTGCAAAATGAATGAAATGAATAAGAAACATTTTCGATCAGAAGCGCATAACAATTAAAAGAAATTATTATTAAAAGAAAAGCAAAAACTTTTTTTCACGACACACTTTTTTCAGCTGTGTGAGTCAGGCAAAGAAAGCTTCGGTTTTTAAAACATTTTGATTGCTCGAAAAAAATACAACACTGGCAAACCGAACATGCTACCATATGATACCACCACTGCTTGTTGTCCAATATGTTTAATCAGTTGGTTTCTTTGTATCTAGTTGTTCTATTATTTTCAAAGCCAAGTCAACGGTGGTTTTGGAATATAAAATTAATAACAGTAATAATAAAAAGAACGTTATCCCTACTAGTTAACCAGCCAAAAAAGTCACGTTTGATTGGGGGTTGCAATGTATTTGTTTCGCACTGACGTCGCACACACACACACACACACACACACAAATTTCTCTCAGAGCTCACCTACCATTTTGCGTGACATTCAAACAAACAGTCAGAAAATCGGCTATTAACATATAGACTAGCCGCCAAGCCGGTGTCGCTCGCCGTCCATGTTCAACCTGCGTTGTGTCACCTCCCAAAGCGTTCACGAAAAATGAAATTAAGGAATTGAAAATAGAAAGTGTTACCATCTTGTAGAGCTCGAAATTCTGATCAAAAAAATGTATAGGATCATATGTCTATGACGCACCGTTTCGGAGATATCGTCGATCAAAAGTTTTGATGACGTCATAGAGCCCCGTCCCCAAAAATTATGCCCAAACTTTTTTTTCACCCCATGGCAAATATCGTGGACCCCAAAAAACGTCAGTTATCTCTATTGGTTACTGAGATAATTTTCCCTAAACGTCGCATTCGATTAGGGCCTCAATGCAATGGTTTCACACTGACGTTGCACAAAATAAAATAAAATAATCACTCTTACAACTCAATCTACCATTTTGCGTGACAGACAGACAAAAAGACAGAGAATCGGCTATTAATATATAAACTAGCCGCACGGGCGGCGTCGCTCGCCGCCCATATCCACCTGCTCTGTATCACTCTATCAATAAACGTCAAATTTCCTTATAAACGGCTCGTACAACTTGTGCTCAACCATAAGCAGATTCGAAGTCACGACCTCTGGTAAAACCAATCCTTTATCAGTGTAACAATACACTCAAAACGTAGAGAGAGAAAACTTCAACTTTTTATTAGCTTTTGTTTTAAAAAAGTTACGCGCTCTAACATGGGTGCTATCAAACAGGGGGAAAATGGTTTCTCTTCTTAAAAAGATCACACGGGAGGAGAGAAAAAAGGCACGTGCTAAATGAATAAATAGAATAAAAAAACGTTCGATCAGAACGCTTAACAATTAAAAGAAGAAATCAATTTATTAAAAGAAAAGCAAAAAAAAAAACATTTTCTTTTGATATGATACTCTTTTTTTACCTATCGGTTTTTAAACATTTTGATTGCTCCAAAAAAAGTTCACCCGTCTCAGACAGTCAGGCAAGAGTTAGTGGCAAACCGAACATATGCTGCCACGTTCTGCCACTGCTGTTTTTTGTCCAAAATGTTTAATCAGTTAGTTTCTTTGTATTTAGTTGATGTACTGTTTTCAAAGCCAAGTCAACGTGGAATATAAAACTAACAATAATGATAAAAACAAAACGTTATTCCTATTAAATCATCAGCCAAAAAAAGTCACGTTCGATTGGGGTTGCAATGTATTTGCTTCGAACTCACGCCGCACACAAAAAATGAAATAATCACTCTCACAACTCAATCTACCATTTTGCGTGACTTACAAACAAACAGACAGACAGACAGACAGACAGACAGACAGAGAATCGGCTATTAATATATAGACTAGCCGCCCATGTTCAGCCTGCGTTGATTTCACGAAATATAAAATTAAAGAATTGGCTACTGAAAGTGTACCCACGTTGTAGAGCTCGAAAAGCTGATCAAAAAAATGTATGGGATCTTTCCGTTACTACCAACCGTTACGGAGATATCGTTGATCAAAATTTTGATGACGTCACAGACCCGTCCCCTTTAAAATTAAACCCAAATTTTTCATCACCCTATCGCCTGTATCGCGGACCCCAAAAGTCGTCAGTTATACCTATTGGTTACCGAGATAATTTTCCCTAAACGTCGCATTCGATTAGGGCCTCAATACAATAGTTTCACATTGACGTCGCACAAAATAAAATAAAACAATTTCTCTCACAGCTCACCTACCATTTTGCGTGACAGACAAACAAACAAACAGACTGACAGACAGACAGACAGGGAATCGGCTATTAATAGATAGATTTACTATTGTACGGGGAAGAAAAATTAGAAGCCAAACGATCAGGTAATTCCATTTGACTTTAAAGTTTCCAAAACATTGCATTATTGAGTTTTTAGGCAGTTGCGATTTAAAATGACTCATTACTTGAGGATCCAGTTCTTTTTATGTGAAACAAAATCTCAAGTTGAAATAAATGGTAGGCATGTATCCATTTAGATGACATATTAATCATCCTCATCTGTCTAATACTTTGTGTCATTGGAGTGCTTTGCTAGAAACGTAGACGTCAAAGGCCAAAAAAATTAGCCTTGAAAATCAATAATCAACGGTGATGTTGCAGAGCAGCAGGTAGGTAGGTAGATATCAGTAGACGTATTGATGATATTTTTAATCGTGTTATATTTTTCTCCATGTCTAACTTACGTCTTGTTTTCTTTTTAATTTCAAGAAAGTTTTTTGAAATGAAAAGTCTAAGTTCATCATCAGACAATTGGGAAATGAAGCATAGATCCATCAAAATCAAGGAGATCGGAACATGAGTACTTATAACAACTCCCCATATGTTAATCATGCTGATAATAAACCAACACGGACTCAATTTGCTGTTAAATATTTCAAAGGTTAGAAATTTCTTTTGTTGATGACTTTTGGTGTTCCTTTCTAATTCTTCAGTGTGAAGAATTTCTTTCACTGAGTAAAGTCTGTTTTATTTGTTTTAATGCTACTACGAATACGTTTTAAAGTATTTTATTTTTTGTTGGTCGCATTAGATTATAGGGAAATATTGAATTTCAATGACTGGCGGCAGCTTCATTGAGTATGCATATTTTCAGTGATGCCTGTGATGTTTGTGGCTGGACAGTTCTAAACTGCTCACGCATTAGGACGTAGATGCACCTAGATACGAGCGCGGACCAAGCCGAACGTTGTACGAAAGTGTCGTGACATTAATGTTTCTATAAATGTTTTTTTGAAAGTTACCATAACATTACAACGTTTTTCGCTTTAATTTTTGTAAATATGGTAATAAGTATCTGTATTTACACGCAATTTTATTTACGGCATCTTTTCATTATCGATAATTAATGATCTTACCTCCTTAATATTCATTGCAACGACTTTTAATATCTACCGTGTAACAATCATTTGTAAGGATCGAATGGTATTTAAGAACATCCAAAATGTTCGGCAATTTCTCTCACAGTGATTTGTGGCTTGTACTATGTTTTACATACAGTGTCTGTTCTTTTTATCTTCAAACATAACTCCAAATCCTGGACATTTTATTGTTCAAACTTTTGGTTCATCACCATCAAATCTTGACAATTCACCCTCACGCAACTTGCAATTTCCACTTGATTTCTTACACCATTCCAGGTTACGTTTGCATACTTCATATATAAACTGTGGATGAACTGTTGGAATATCCTCTATCAAATTATGCCCAAATAACTTGAGTATTTCATTTTTAAAATCCATTACTTTCTTCGGATTCTTATACTTGTCATAAGTCTTTATTTTGTTGGTACATACACGACATACACACTTTCAATCTTTGAAACATCCCAATAAATATTGCCAATAGCGTACTTGAAGAAAATTTGAACTGAAAAGGCAATTATTCCAGCCGATATAAGAGGAATACTTACATAATAACAAATTCAGTCTGTTTACTGCAGTGACTTCTATCCCAGTACCGGCTGAAAATACAGAGTGCCGACACAGACGATCAACTTAAATGCAATCTATGGTCATCAAAGATTCATTTAAACTTATTTACAACACTTCCAGTCTTTGTTCATAGCAGGAATTCAGTTCTGAACCACTCACTTTTTAACAACGTGAATTGTTGCTCTGAGAACTTTTACCCACGTGTTTTATAGTTTTTCTCCTTTGGCACATCTAAGTCCAGGCACATTTAACTCTACAATAACTCAGGAATCTTTTTTCTTGCTAGGCACCTCACAGAGTTTTTAACATACAGTTAAAATTAGGAAATATTTTCAGTTCTCCTACGACATACGATTTATCATTCGCCTATTTAAACTTCCCGATGATAACAGAGTTAGAACATCAAATGGTTGCCGACACAATAGCGACACAAAAGAAACAACAATAGGTTTTTTAGATGTTCCGTCACTCACACATCCCTGGTGTGACTTAGACCTAAGCCACCGCTACACTATGCCACACTATACTCATTGTCTAACCAATCATAATAGTTAGAATTAGTCGCTAGTATCTATTTGTTTTGAACATTCCGAGTTGAAATGCTGCTATTGTTATCAACTTTAGTACTTTACAGTTCTGCAAAAAGAAATCTTTGTTAGAATTGTAAGAATGCGTCGTAGCGAAA
The DNA here is from genome assembly GCA_027922465.2 of Turritopsis dohrnii. Taxonomy (NCBI): domain Eukaryota; kingdom Metazoa; phylum Cnidaria; class Hydrozoa; order Anthoathecata; family Oceaniidae; genus Turritopsis; species Turritopsis dohrnii. The sequence continues at coordinate 445,397 of BQMF02000048.1, read as the reverse complement.
TTTTCGACTTCCCGGTCATCCTATTTTTCGTTATATCTACTTCGCTATAGAGAGGTAATCTCGATCGAATAGGTCAATCATATTTTTATTTTCTTTGAGCTTTGTTCATTATAAATAGCTACGCGTTCCCAGATCATTTCTCAATTGTGCTTTTATTAATGACATCAGCATAGTGTAACCCTCACCTCCACGTGCAGTAGCTCATTATCTTTCAGTTATCTGCGTTACTCAACTCCATTAAAAATCATTTCATGAGTTAATACAAAGTTTCACTGGTATCGTCGATCATAACAAAATATAGATAACAAAACACCAACCCGAAAATAAAAAAGCTAGTTTTGAAAGATAGAGCTTTGAAACCATTTTTTCATAGGATAAAAACAAATTAAACATGGAAAAGAAATCTATTAAAATCATATAAGTATACAACACCATTCGCGTAGAATGCAGGTACATCCAACATTAAAGAATACAAAAAAGACCATCAAGATACCATCAAAATAACATCAAAATATAAAACTATTAAAATTAAGGCAACATGGAAGTATAAACGTTTTTTATTATCCACAGTTGCGAGGATTACAAACTCTCACAGTGTAGGAGAAACCCCAAAAGAATCTTCGTTCGTTGGTACATACACATCTAACGATAGCAGCTTTCTTGAGACCACGATGTCTTATAGCTTTAGGTGGGACTTTCCTTCTAGCAATTTGAACAGGACCAGGAATCCTAGACTTAGCATCAAGCATTCTATATTTTTCGTCATCTTCAAAATCATCAAGTTCAAGTAGATCTTCGGAGAAATGATAACACCAAGTAAGGTTATACGATAATACAACGATCAACATCAACAGCTTCATGACAGTTCAATTTTAGATCATATGTTTTAGGTTTTCAAGGTTTTGAACATTTACAGTCACAATCTTCCGCTTTATTTCTAGATATTTTTTTATGTTTATCAACGTCATTAGAGAATCTTATTCTAGAATTAATGAGATACTGTTGAAGTAGTTTTACATATAATAGGAAGAATTAAATTTGTTTTATCGTAAAATTGTTTTCATCTACGTATCGTACGAGAAAGGAATGTAATTAAAACCGCAATTAAAATGTCATCAAGACTTATTAGCTACTTAGATTGGTAACCTACACGAAATGCTTTCAACTTAAACATTTACTAAGCTAAACAATGGTCAGTCTAATAAACGCTATCATATATCTATTCAGCTTGAAGTAACGTTTCGGGTAAGATATTGCTTTTCAGTCGATTAGGTCACTTTCATGCCTTAAACTAATTAATTAAACTAGCCGCCAAGGCGGCGTTGCTCGCCGCCCATGTCCACTGTCCATGTATCACTGTATCAATAAACGTAAAATTTCCTTATAAACAACTTGTGTTCAACCAGAAGCAGATTCGAAGTCACAACCTCTGGTAAAACCGATCTTTTATCAGTGTAACAATACACTCAAAACGTATAGAGAGAAAACTTCAATTTTTTATTAACTTTTGTTTTAAAAAAGTTACGCGTTCTAACATGTGTGCTGTCAAACGTAAGGGGGAAATGGTTTCTCTTCCTAAAAAGATCACACGGGAGGAGAGAAAAAAAGGCACGTGCTAAATGAATAAAGTGAATAAAAAAAACGTTCGATCTGACTAAAATAGATTAAAAGAAATCGATTAAAACAAATTAAGACAACTATTATGACAAAAGCAAAAAAAAAAATGTTTTGTATCATGATACTTCTTTTTTACCTATCGGTTTAAACATTTTGATTGCTCGAAAAAAAGTTCACCCGTCTCAGACAGTCAGGCAAGGATACGTTAGGATACACTGGTAAACCGCACATGCTGCCACGTTCTGCCACTGCTGCTTTATGTCCGAAACGTTTAATCAGTTAGTTTCTTTGTATTTAGTTGATGTATTGTTTTCAAAGCCAAGTCAACGTGGTATATAAAAGTAACAATAATAATAATAACAAAACGTTATTCCTATTAGTTCATCAGCCAAAAAAAGTCACGTTCGATTGGGGGTTGCAATGTATTTGCTTCGAACTCACGTCGCACACACAAAAAAAATAATTTCGCTCACAACTCAATCTACCATTTTGCGTGACTTACAGACAAACAAACAAACAAACAAACAAACAAACAAACGGAGAATCGGCTATTAATATATAGACTGTAATTAAACTTTTATTAAAGTCTTCTCCACAAATTTTCCTGAGCTCTAAGCTACACTTCTGATTTAAGGTGACTTTTTGAAATTCCCATGAAATACTTCTATAAAAGCATTTTCATTTTATTTTGTACGGTTTGCAAATATTTCAAGTATTTAGTCAAAAACTCTTGGAAATAAGGTAAACAGTGGGGGATACAGCGAAAGTCAAACTTGACCGTCCGACGTACTCGATTTTTGCAGGGATGTGTGAGAGATGGATAGTGAACGGCTTCAATAATCTATTGTTGTTTCTTTTGTGTCGCTATTGTGTCGGCCACCGTTTGATGTTCTAACTCTATTATCAGCGGGAAGTTCAAAATGGCGAATGATAAATCGCATGTAGCAGGGGAACTGAAAATTAATTGCTTATTTTTAGTGTGTTTTAAAAACTCTGAAAGTTGTCTAGCAAGGAAAAAGATTCCTGAGTTATCATAGATTTAAATGTTTCTGGACTGTCGACGTGCCAAATGAGAAAAACTATAAAACACGTGGGTAAAAGCTCTTAGACGAACATTTCATGTTGTTAAAAAGTGGGTGTTTCAGGACTCAATTCCTGCTATAGATAAAGTCTGGAAGTGTTGTAAATAAGTGTAGTGGTATCTTTGATGACCATAGATTGCATTTAAGTTGATTATTAGTAGCAGCACTTTGTGTTTTTAAGCGGCACTTGGATAGAAGTTACTGCAGTAAACAGACTGAATTTGTTATTATGTAAGTATTTCTTTTATATCTGATGAAATAATTGCCTTTTCAGTTTAAATTTTCTTTCAGTAAGTTATTGGCAATATTTATAGGGATGTTTCAAAGAAACTAAAGTGTGTATGTCGTGTATGTGCCAATAAAATAAAGACTTGTGACAAGTATAAGAATCCGAAGAAAGCAATGGACTTTAAAGATGAAATACTCAAGTTATTTGGGCATAATTTGATAGAGGATATTCCAACAGTTCATCCATATATTTATGAAGTATGCAAACGTAAACTGGAACGATGTGAGAAATCAAGTGCAAATTACATGTTGCGTGAGGGCGAATTGTCAAGATTTGATGGTGGTGAACTAAAAATCTCAACAATTAATAGTCTAGGATTTGGAGTTATGTTTTAAGTTAAAAAGAACAGACATTGTATGTAAAACATAGCACAAACCACAAATGACTGTGAGAGAAATTGCCGGAAATCTTGGATGTATATAAAAAGAATGCAATTGAATATTTTTCTCTTTATTCAATTGCATTCTTTTTTAATGAATTTATGTATTATGAAGAATTAACTGTTTTTTATCTTCAAATCGTGCAATGTTTTTTCCTAATATTCTATTTTTTGGTCAGTTATCTCTTGACAATGGCCGCGGTCTTGTTCCAGGTCACTACATGAGAGATTAAAGGCATTTAATTATATTGGATAACCAAAGTATTCGTGAATATAATAAGGCAAAATGAACATTTTTCTCTGAGAAATCTGACATAGACCCATATTAAAATATTTTAATAGGTGGAGAATATGAATACTGGCACTTGTTTTTTAGGATTTTGAACTAAACGTTATTGATCGTCCTAGATAACAATTACCAATAGTATTGATACCAATACTTCATTGAAGGGTAAAATTCAAAGTGAAATTGCTAGGTCTTAATTCCATAAAACAGCTCTACATCCAAAATAATTGTTTAAAAAAAAAGAAAAAAAGGCAAAGTAAAATATTTTCAAAAACTTTAGAATAATTTGGCTTTGATTCGATAATAATTAGTTAAGCCCAAACTTTAATAAGAAAAAAAAGTATATACTAAAACAAGACGACAAATCTTTAAAATTAAGCAAAAGCTTTTCGATATATTATATCATCTTCAGGGCTAAAAGTAAAATGTTAAATTAAGTTTAAAGATTTGTCGTTCTGTTTGATTATATATTTGCAAACTGTCATACATAATAAAAACAAAAAAAGTATGTGTTGTACAAAACTGTCTAATTCTTTTTGCTGCAAGTTCACTTTGACATTGATTTTCTCACGGCAGGCATAGCTTTCTTGTCCTTTTAATTTTAGTGTCTTGTTTTTAGCTTGTTTGATTTTGACAACATTTTGTTCAAGATTCTTAACAATAACGTCACATAGATTTTCATCATCAGTTATGTAGTTAGAATTGTCTGTATAATGTTTTCCACTCTTCGTAAGTGTTTGTTACTGTTCGAGAAGTTGCCTTTCGATAGTATATGGAATGTACCCAGAAACATAATGTAGAGTTTTTCTTCTACAGGTGTCAGCTTTTAATGACCTGCTTCCACAAAACAACCATCAACTAAATACTTGTTTCTTTCCTTAACATTACTCCAAAAAGTCCCAAATAAACTGAAATATTATTACAAGCTCAAGCTCAGTGTTTTTATGCATGGAATGAATTATATATCTTTCCAAGATTTCATAATCCTAATTTTGTGAAATTTCGAAAACATCAGCTCTTTTTATGTACTGAAATCAATAACACCAAGTTGATGTTGACTCTGTGTATCTATGTAATTGTGAGCAAAGTTCATTATGCATGTGAAATTCTTCTTTATCAACTGTTTTTTTAAACTTTTCTTAGTGCCTCGTGTAAAAAAAATTATTATATTTCGTCCAGCATTCTTTACAAGAGTAACTGAATGCAGATGACTGATTTACTTCCATATTTTCATGAACTGAATCAACAACTTTTAATACATCATCATCATCATCCCCAGCCAACAAAAACAACAGTGGGAATTTGTAAAGTATAGTCATCCGAATCATCTAAATCCACGCCAAAATCAGCTAGAACTATTTCTTCGTCATCTGACATAATCACAGTATCGACTAAAACTTCAATATCTTCGTCAAAATCGACATCTTCACACTTCAATTCCTCATTGTCAAAGCACGTGTTACTGGTCGCCATATTGAATATAACTGAAAAGTATTTTGGCTTGTACGTTCAGGACGAAAAGCTATAAATAATTTCATTTGTCCAACTCAAACAATAAAATCCAATCTGATTGGTTTAATAGGAAAAAATTCTATTGTTTTACAATGCGTGAGCAAAATTGAATAGATAACAAGGTTGGTAACAATAGACTTATACTCGTTCACTATCCATCTCTCACACATCCCTGATTTTTGTCAAAATACGTTTTTTGTAAATTCAAACAAGCATACAGAGAGCTCGACTCTTCGCCTCGGCTGTCTTATTTTATGCTTTAAATATTTAATTCCATATACAGGTCCTTGATTGGGTTTGTGTCACTCATGAGAATGTCAAATTCTTCGGAGCCTCCAACCTAACCCGTGGCTCCTCCTGGAAAGCAGATGCAGTAGCAACTGAGTGAGGCTAGCCCCGTAAAACATTACCAAATAAAAAAAATAGAAATAAAATATTTAATTCGATACGGTACATTAAACCACGCTCTAGCGCCGTACAAACCCCCTAACATTTGTTTTCATATTCGGTATTTTTCTTGAGACCTACTTTCGATTTTATATGTATACAACTAACCCGGATAAAATATGTTACCGAGTTTAACTTCAAAAATGTATGGGATCGCTGCGCTACAACCACCCGTTGCAGAGATATCGTCAGTTAAAATTTTGATGACGTCATAGCAGCGGTACCAAATAAGATTTAGGCCCAAATTTTGCGTCACCCGATCACACTCATCGTGGACCCTAAAAAACGTCAGTTATCCCCACTAGTTTCCGAGATATTACCCCAAAAACGTTGGTTTGATTGGGGATGCAATGATTCCCCGCGATAGATTAAAAAACTGACGTCACGCCAACGCTACTATTATAGATTTGTGATCTTATGTGACGAATCCTTATTCACCCAAATCTTAATGCAGAAGCAAAAGGTTTCTTTTCGCCATTTTTATTTGGGTATGTAAGCCCATTGACGCGTACTTTACGTGATTAATAAGAGTGACTAGCAAGCTGGGTAAAACTTATTACCGAGTTTAACTTCGAAAATGTCCAATTTCACTTCTTCCCGAGTGCGTGCCCTGTCACCAAAAATTAAATCACCTAATCTCGAAAAGAGAGTACCAATGTTGTAGAGCTCGAAAAACTAATCAAAAAAATTGGGGATGCAATCGAAATGTCTTCTTTAAAGATGGGGTACGTCAAACCGGCAATCTTTCAAAAATAAAACGCATAAATTTGTTTGTTGATGGAATTTAGGTGCTAAAAAGTACCAAAAACGTTTCTCTCAGCAATAACAAAAAGCTGGAAGGGTTAATTTCTTGAAAACTATGTAGAAACGGGAAAGATCAACTTAGAAGAAACCTTAAAAGGCGAGAATGCGGAAGCATCAGCTTTGATTTGCGCAAAACGAAGTGGTGGAGGCAAAAGCACAAAGAAAGCTCAGACTAATTTTTCATGCCAATTCTGTAATCGTTCTTTCGGAAGCAACGAAGGAAAAGCAAACCACCAAAATAAATGCAAAAAGAAAGAAAGTCTTTTCGACTCAGCAAATGAAATAAAAACTGAACAGGTCAGGACGGTACCGATTTGGGAACCTCATTTGAATGAGGACCTAGAGCAAATTGCTGAAGCGTTGTACAATAAAGTCACTTAGTGGCGCAAGAACATCTTTAAACTATCTTGTGGTTAAGCTGGCAAGAAGTTCATTCAAGAAACCACACGTTTGATCTAATTGGGACAACAGAGCACAAATCGGCAACGTGTCCATGACTTTGTTGTTTGCAATGCCTTCGTTGTCGCTGCAAAAACCGAGAAAAGCATGAAAATTGAAAGAACACTGTTTATGCTTATCAAGGAGGCTCAAAGTGGATTGATGGATATTTCAATGGTTTTAGATTGCAGAACTATCCAAAACCGCTTCGTTCAGAGCCATAATGCGACAAAAGAATCAATAGCCAAACTTTTTAACAATATGATGTTCCAAGGAAAAATCGGCACTGAGCCTCCCTTCGAATGAACGTTCTTCTGGTGTTATGCAAATGCATAACAAAGATATGGAATCACTGTTACAAAAGGATCCAGAGCCACTTGAAAAGTTTGACGAGGTACTGTTACAAGGTCTCAGAGCATTTGTCCATCCATCATCATTTGATAACATAGATGAGACTAATATTAAATGTTTCTGTGAGAACAGTTCTAGGACAATTCCCCCTGGAAAATTGCCCCCGGATGATTCCCCCATGGAAAATTACCCCTGGAGGATTGCCCCCCGGATAATTACCTCCAGAAAATTGCCCCCCCCCCCCCCCCCCATGTAAGTAGCCCTAACCCTAACCCTAACCCTTACCCTAACCCTAAATTGGATGGTGGGCAATTTTCCGGGGGTGGGTAAATTATAAAGCGAAATTATTTCTTTTTTTGTGTGCGACGTGAGTTCGAAGCAAATACATTGCAACCCCAATAGAACGTGACTTTTTTTTTGGCTGGTGAACCAATCGAAATAATGTTTTGTTTTTATTATCATTGTTAGTTTTATATTCCAAGGACCACCGTTGACTTGGCTTTGAAAACAATACATCAACTAAATACAGAGAAACTAACTGATTAAACATTTTGGACAATCAGCAGCAGTGGCAGAACGTGGCAGCATGTTCGGTTTGCCAGTGTATCCTAACGCTTGCCTGACTGTCTGAGACGGGTGAACTTTTTTCCGAGCAATCAAAATGTTTAAAAACCGATAGGTAAAAAAAGAGTATTATGAAACAAAATATTTTTTTGCTTTGTCTTAAAAGTTGTCTTAATTTCTTTTAATCGATTTCTTTTAATCTATTTTAATCTGATCGAACGTTTTTTTATTCACTTCATTCATTTAGCACGTGCATTTTTTTCTCCTCCCGTGTGATCTTTTTAAGAGAAACCATTTTTTCACCTACTTCTGATAGCACCCATGTTAGAGCGCGTAAAACAAAAGCTAATAATAAGTTGAAAAGTGATATTTGATTGGTTTAAAATTGTAAATAAAAACCACGTGAAGTTCACGTTCGGAATGCATTCTGTAAAGCAAGAAAGTCTGCTGACATTTTAAATGCGACCGTGACAATGAACGGCTGAGTTAAGAACATGCAAGATATTTGAAACACCAGGAACACATTTCTCTTCACGTTTAAACGAGCTTTGTTAAGCGATAAAGCCAGCAGCAAAGGGAGTCTTATCGCTGGTTTTAAGTGCAATAATTTGGAGCAGGTGGTGATACAGCGCAGGCTGAACATGGGCGGCGAGTGACGCCGCCTTGGCGGCTAGTATATATTAAATACGTAGAATAAAAGAAGTGAAAAAAGTAAATTTTAGTTCCCATATAGCTGTGTATTTATATGATGAAAGTGATTATCTAGACAAAAATCCAAGTGATGTACTCTGAAATATTAGGAAAATTACACGAAATCTTAAGGAAGGAACAGAAATAGCACCAGCTTTAGTGACAACAAGCAAGCTAAAATCATATTTTAGGGAAACCCTTTGGTGATGTAAAACTGAAGGTGTCAAGATAACTACAAACCAACCACCTTTCTGTTCCTTACCACCATCAGCTTAAGTTCTTGGGCGCAGCAATAACAGCGCAAGATATTAAATACTGGTATGTTTCGAGAAGTTACGTTAGCTAAATTCTCCTTTGCAGCGCATGCATATTTTTAATCGAAGAAAATATTGATTTTAACATTCGAGAAACGAAGTGCTTTTTTTGTTTTGCGAGATTTACTGTTGCGTTTGCGATATTTCATGTTGCTTTGCGACATCTAATGACAATGTTGCGACATTTGCTGTTGGTTGCGACATTTACTGGTGTAACAAACTTGACCAATCAACTACGGTTGATTATCGGGAAATAAACGGGCAAAAGTGACAAGCTTTAGGCGTTAGTGACTAATGTTCCCCGAGTAATAATTTAACCCGGCTAATGTTTCTTTTTTATATAAAGTGACGTCGAAGATGAAATTATAGTCATCATCAAACAATATCATCAAACACACCTAGCAAAATAATAGTAATAATAGAGAAATCGTCCACTGGCTGAACCTTCTCCGGCGGTGGCGGTTTGTCCAAAGAACGACTTCCTTGAATACATAAAAGACACGATCGAATAATGATCTTAAGTAAATACTTATATACTTAAGTAAAAATGAACTTGGCAGAAATTAAACCGAATGGCAGAACTGTAAAAACGAAATGTCTCAATTTTCTATCTAATTCCCATGAAAAACCTAAATAAGTATGATGTTCCACAAGAATTTCGATGTGGCGAAGGGCTTGCTTTAAATCAAACTGAAACATGAAGTACTCCTTTCCAAATATTCTTCCATGACTTTCCAGTCGTCAAATTTAATTATATCCTTGTACACATGCTTATTTACATGTCTCAAATCCAAAATGAGGTTGTTTTATCATTACATTGAGTTGAAAGAGATAAAATGTTGAGAGCAAGAGATGAAATCGGTCTCTTGAACTCTTCCACTCTCAAGAAGTTTTTTTATTGCATCAGAAACTAATGCCTTTTCGATTATCGCTGACCTATTATTTTTGAAACGTGCTTTTCGCGGTGATGAGATGAATGGAATTTTATAGCCATCTTTTACGATATCGATGGTTGTTTTGTTTGCTGTTTTAGATTCCCAAAAAGAAATATCCTTTTTCATTTTACCTTTCACACATACAAAACTTTTTCCAGATTGAGAAGCCAATGATTCACTTATTTGAATTTAAGAATTGTCAAAAGAAAATGAAGAAAAATTTAATTTATCTTGAAATGCATTATTGCTGTATAGATTCGGGACAAAATTTTCTACAGGGTCCGCCTTTTCGAACAACGCGGCTGAAGTCGGGCTCTTAACGTTGGAAACTTATTTCTTGACATTCTTTTTTAAACAGTGCCGTAGACACCGGGGGGGCCAGGGGGGGCCCGGGCCCCCCCAAAAATTTTTTCAGATTATGGTTTTTTTTAGATTTAGATCAGAAATAAAGTTTTCTTCTCGAGTTGTCTGCATTTCCTTATTTCCTTTATATTTGCTTAATATTTCCCCCTTTTACTGCACATTTGAGGTGACACGCGCGACACAACGAAATAACAGGATAAATCAATGCAGCCAAGTGTTGCATTATGGTGATTCAAAGGAATGATAACAACAATAAAGAGGAAAGATAACTTACTCGTTCTTCACATCCACAAAGATGCTGTTAATAAACTGGACTTAAAAGCTGTTGCGAAGAGTTCATCGACAAATACGACACAAGAAAAAACATCTTTGGACACTTCGCGCTATAAAGCATTTGCTACTATTTTTGTTTCAATATCCATCGTAGTACTTATCAAAAATGTAATGGGCAAGAAACCCTGGGTTCGAGGTTGTGGTATGGGATATATGCAGAGTTTATAACAAAGATAGTCTCTTAGAAACTTGAAAATATACTAGAATTTCATGTCATTTTGGATAGCTTATTATTTAAATTTGACTTTCGAAAATGCAGTTTCAGCTAATCTAGAGGGTATAAAATCCCAAAAATTTTCGGGCCCCTCGGCCCCAACCATGGTGGGACCTCATTAGATACTAAACATCAGGGCCCCCCTAAAAAAAATTTCGTGTCTACGGCACTGTTAAAGCACGAGCTTTACCTGATTTTATTATCTGTTTGTAAGCAGAATCACTGACCAGATCATCAGAGATATACTCGTCGATGTTACTTCATCCCGCGATAGATCTGCCAGCAATTTTTATCAATTTCCTTCTTTTACAAATAATTGAACAATTTCCTGTAATGGTTTTGCTGATCTATGTATGGTATGAAAAAATGTATACTAAAGTTGCTACCGTGTTAGTTATAGTGTTATATTGTTAGTTACAGTGGTGAAAAATACTTGATAAGACATGGAAGCATAAAATAGTTCTAAACTTCTTTTTCAATCAAATTGTGAAAAATGAATGGGAAATTCAATATCAATAAAATGAAATTGCTGCATTTGCAAATTTCCATACGTACGTGTGCTTAAAATTTGAAAATTTTACCAAATTAGGCCTACAGTGCCAATTCTTTTCCAAGTTTCAGAAAATCACAAAAATTTGCAATCAACATAGTAGCGTATACATTTTTGCAAATGTTAACAAGAATTGACTCTCTTTGGAAATTTGGCTCTTATTAAGCCCAAATTTCATTTTTTGGAACAAAAATATGCAAAGCGAATGACGAATACGAAATCAGCACAATCAAATCAATACACATATACACATTTTTATAGAAGTTATTTGAATTTATTCCGAAGTTCGCTACTGACAATGCTACTTATTAAAATAGTCAAACAAAACAACTTTAGATTTAGGCTTGAGTTAAAAGTTTCGATATATTTTTAATAAAAAAGAAACAATACCAAATACGTTTTGGGTAACTTTCTTTGTTCTTCTGCACGGAATCTGGAAAGCAAGAAATATTTTGCGTTATTAGCTTTGTTATGATCAAAGATATTTACAAATTTGTTACAATCATAAATTTTTCTAGAAATAAATATTTTTTGGCCATAACTTCGGGGAATCATTATCGAATCTTGAAGTGTGCTAAGTTTGATCCTTCTATTGCATCCAAATAAAATATTTATGTACACTAATTTTTTTTCTTGGGTGTAACGCTTCAACTTAAAAACGATAATTATTTGGTGCACAACCCAGTGGACAAACATGTCAAAGCGTCACTGCAAAGAAGAGATCTTCTATTAACACAATGCATTTATATATGCATGTACTTCTCTACACTGATTTTTCCAAAGATTTGCGTGGTCGCAACGAAATGATTCACCATCACTGTGTAAGGGTGTAATTTTTGCATTATGGCAGTCGTGTGATGTATTGATACATGAAGGAAGCAATTATGAGATTTGATCTACATTACTAAATAATGTATAAACAACTACAGTCTAGCACTCTGAACACAAAATTGACTTTGTATTTTCCACCAATTATAAACTACGATGTTAATTTCTTTCACTGTCGAAATGAAAGTAAATACATGGCATGTTACGTTTGAAATATAATATGCATAAATGCAGTAGTGTCTTTCAACAGTTATAATTGATATCGCCAGAATTAGAAGCTTCAATTATCACAATGGTATTATTAGGAATGCCGTACCACAGCATACAAGTACCAACAGCGAACTTTTCTAAAGTATTGTTTTCTGGATGGTTTTGGCTGTGCCTTCTCAGTTTATGAACATGAAAATGAACGAAAACATCACAAATAATTCAGATATCATTTGAAGAAATAAAGAAAGTTATTCTTTCTGCGGCAAGTCAATACCAACATACTTCAAAAGTGAAATTTTAAACATTTCCACTGAACTCTATGTCACAACCACAATTTTTGCTTTGTATTTCTTTATCCAAGACATCGGATAGTGCAAGTTATATTTAAATATAAGGTGTCATTCGAAAAGGAGAAAGCTTATGAAACATGCAAGTAACTAAAATCATACTGTCAATGGTTTTAGCAAATAAGTTATATTCGCTAATTTAGTCAAAGGCATTGACTTCAGCCATGATCTCATAGCAATTTAATGGACATTTCAATGTGCTTCTGCAAAGAAAATAGAACTTTTTTTAGGACATGAAACGGCTTTTTCTGTTTTGCCATACGGCAGTTCTCCTGTTCATTTGCTAGTATTCATCCCTAAAGTGATGGCGAAGCTATTTACCATAGATTGATTTTGATTACCACGAATTTAGTTTTTAATCAAACAATGAACAATGTTGTACTCCAAATTCATTCCACGCATTCAAAAATCTATTTTCAGAAACCTTTGCAATTGCGGTTATATTTTTCAAAAGCTAGGTCCATATTAGGAGTGGAACTAAGTAATAATGACAGGGTTCTGCTGTATTTGCCATATATTAATTTAAAAAAATTTGGGCGGATAAAATTTGCGGGAATTAATTTTGGGCGTAGTATTTTGAGCAAGGATTTGAAGGTTTTGGGCGATAAAATTTTTGAGCCGTATCGAAATTTGGGCAAAAGTTATTTTCAGTGCTATTTTGTCAGAAATTAACTACACATAGCACTTTCGAACTTCCAATGTTTCAATCTATGTTTCTTCTAATTTAATTATTTAATTGTTAATGACTTGAAGATGCGAAGGGAAAGGGAGAAAAATAGAACAAAGGTCTCTTTTTGGTAAATAACTGTTCAAATCAGTTTAAGAAAAATGGTTAACATAAGAAATACGACGTGTTAACTGAAAATGCATAAATTAATAATATACAAAGTAAATTAAGTAAGTCAGCAAGCGGGTCTTCTGGTGGGAGCTTTTGAGTGAAAGGTTTTTTTCACTAGAATCATGTCAAGAAAATACTCATAAATCCCATTTAGTCATTAGACATGCTTTGGTTTCATATCTGAAAGTTCCATAGAATCATTCACAACGTCTTTGCGTCATTTATATCAAGCATTTGAAAATAATTTTTCATGTTGTTGGGAACATTCAAAAAAAGGAAACCGTTTTCTTCAATGAAATTCGTCACCTTTTTTGTAGTTTCCCACGAAACACTTCAAATATCAGCTTTGTTTTCTGATCCGATGACAAGCCAAGCTCCGTTTTGGATTTAATGAATGGAAGGATAATATTCTCAACAAATTCTATAGTCTTTTCAACTAGAACAAATCGTAAAATTCAACGAGAAAATAGACAGGAAAACAATGAAATCGTCCTGCTTTCTGTGATTTTGTGCTTCATTGAGACAGAAAGCTTGTGGTTTATCAGTAACTTTTAGATGATATGATTTTTAGATGATTCACACAAAATATAACAATCTATATTTGCCAAGAGCTGAGGAGTTAAAAAATTTGGGACAACATCAAGAATTTGAAAACTTTAATTTGGGCATCGATTGTGTTCAAATTTTGTAATGCCCAGATTTTAGGCAGTTAATGTATTTTATCTTTCTAACTTCATTTTTTGGTGTTGTTGTTTTTGTATATAATTTTTTGGGCAAGAAATGCAAATGAATCTTCGCTATAGTTATTTATGGACATAAGGAATCTTTGTTATTTCACTTATATGTTGAAATTTCCCTATTCAAAGTGATCCTTTGAGTGTTTCAAATACATACATGTTACTTTACATGAAAGTAAAATAACAATCATTAGTGTTATCCTTACTGTTGCTATTATTATGAAAACAAATAATAAGTTTGATATAAGAAAAACCCAAAGATAATCGAAACTGCTAACGTTTTTTTCGAAAAAATACTTTAAATTTTTTTTTTGTAATTGTGAACTTCACCTGTTGCTTGCAGAGAATAAATATGAAATTTATAATTTCAGCATGGTTTTCAATTTTTAGGAAAGGCAAAAACAAATATTCTTTCCAACGGTATAAAAACCGCATAGTGTTTGTAAAAATTCGAAGAGTTATTTGTTTTTTAAAGGAGTGGCCCACTTTCTCGTAGACACACTGTATTATGCAGATTTTTGTAGTTTTTATTTGTAAAAATGTTTGTTTTAAAGGGTATTAACTATTTTTTCTTTCAACACGGTTGTTAATTTTGTAATGATCAATAAAACAGACTTTTAACGAGCAATTAATTCTTTCTTTCGTTGAAACAACCGCTGTTGGTGGTGTTGTGTTAACTTTGTCACGAAATATTTTGAATAGGCACAAACTTTTCTTCATTGTGGAAAGTTACCTTAACGCCTTGCCAAAATCTTTATAAGCAAAAAAAATCTTTATAAGGAAAAAAACTTTAAGAAGGTTTTTAAAATATTCGTGTAGATTTTTAGAAATGAAACTTTTATACCCAAAACCACCAAAAAGCAATTTAATCTAACATTTCCACATTATTTATTCATGTAGTGGTAATGAGTATGGGTGTGGTAATGACTGCACTCCCATCTATCCCCTCCTTCACCACCACCCCGTTTTCCCTCCAATTGTCCCCACCCCTCCAATTACCCTTCCAGTTGTTCCTGCCTTTCCCTTTCTTACCCCTACCTCTACCACTCCAGTTACCCCACCCTCCTCGCCAGTTACCCCTTTTCCCCCGGTTTCCCCCCTTCCCCTACCTCTCCAATTACCTTCCCTGACCCACCCATTCCCCCTGTCATTTCTATCCCCCCTTTTTCCCTTCCCTTGAAGTCTTCTTTGTAATTCCTCTAAACAAAAAGGAAAAAGGTCATTATGCTTTACTGTAAGTAAGGCTTTTTATGTGTAAGAACTATTTACCCTGCCTGCGCTCCATGCGCGTTAGACGGCTTAGAGCCGACTGTAGTAGTTCCCTCTAAGGCTAAAAACCAAAAGTTAAAATTGTATTAAATTTAACAAAGCCTTGTTTAGAAAATATTTCTTATATCTCATACCACGTCATCGTACCGGCCGCCACCATCGCCACCGCCCCTTACATCTTCCACTTCTTCCTATAATGTTTCAATATCAATGAACAGGAATGACAAGAGAATGTTAAAGTAAAATGAAATTCATACCTCATCTGCCGTGTTCATCGCCTCCTGTTCCTCCTATCCCTGCTCGCGTTCATATTCCTGTCCCTGAACAGATAAAAAACAAAATCAGTATACACTAGACAAGTGAAAATAAGGTGTTTTCAATATAAGAACTTGTACTCACACTACCCCTTCTCGACATGTCTAAATAACAAAAGATAATAATAATGAGACAGCATTCAAATGCTTACTTCAACTTACTTCAACAACATACCTTTGTATATAGTATACTTACATACGGCTACAAATGCTTCAAGTACATGCTCATTCTCATTTTTTTTAATCATTTCAATTTTACTAATTTCTCTTTTCATACTTTATTGCAGTATGTCAATTTGTCTGTAATTATAAGATGTATTGGAGAATCACAGTGGAGTCACTAATTAATCATTTTCATTATTTACTTCATAATTTCCACTTTCATGTTTGTTACTTCTCCTCTACTGCTTCTATATATTAATAGCCGATTCTCTGTTTGTTTGTTTGTGTGTAAGTCACGCAAAATGGTAGATGTGAACTGCGAAAGAAATCGGGAAGTCAGCAATGTAAGATCACACATAAATTATTTCTCTTCTTGTGCGCGACGTCAGTGTGAAACCATTGCATTGAGACCTTGAATGCGACGTTTAGGGAAAATTATCTCGATAACTAATAGGGATAACTGACGTTTTTTGGGGTCCGCGATACAGGCGATGGGGTGACGAAAAATTTGGGTCTAATTTGTTTGGGGAGGGGTCTGTGACGTCATCAAAATCTTTGAACAATGATATCTCTGTAACGGTTGATCGTAGCGGAACGATCCCATACATTTTTTTGATCAGTTTTTCGAGCTCTACAACATGGGAACACTTTCGGTTGCCAATTCCTTAATTTTATTTTTCGTGAAGTCAACGCATGCTGAACATGGGCGGCGAACGACGTCGCCTTGGCGACTAGTCTCTATTATTAATACTAATATACATAACATACTTCTGATTCAGGCAATAATTGCTGTTCAAATTTGTTTTCTCTGTTTATTCTCATTTTCTACTAGTTTGACATGATACTTCACAGTACCAAATACATATTATAACATCCAAGTATATGCAATATTTATGTGACTAACATTATTAACATTTTCTTTGTTTGTTTGTCAAGCTGTCCATAAATGCTTCCAGCGTTAGTCACAGAAATAAAGCATACACTCAGATGTTAAAACATGCATTTGGTACTATGTAGTACCATGATGTTATTACAACCCAACTGGTAAGCAATTCTGGAAGCATTCAAAGACAGCTAGCACAAACAAAATATATTATTATAAAGCCATTTAGTTATTGTTATGGCAAATAATGCAAGGGCAAGTTTGAATTCCAAAATTTGGACAAACACTGTCTTCTATATTGTCATTGCATTCAACATCTAACTCCCTCAATAAAGCTATATAGGCTTCACATCCTTCAGCATACTCTTTATGATATTCAACAGTACAATCAGATAAAGCTTTTAACCCTTTCTCCTCTTCCATTCTATGAGGCATAAGTGGATATTCATTAATATATAACAGCCTCTCAGCTGGTATTTTTTCCACTAAGCACCAATTTTGTTCTTTGGTGACTCAAGAGAGGGCTGTGTATGTGGTCCCTAGACTTAACGACTCCATTACTTTTGTCGACTGTAACTTTATTCTGGCATGAGTCACTTGTTTTCCATCCCCAATTGTCATTCCTTGGCTTTTAGCAATTGGAATTGCATATCCAGGCATCAAAGAAATGCCTATCCTGTAACAACAATTGTTTTCACATCTACCTTCGTTGAAAGGGATAGGAACCCATTTAGGGTGTTCATCTATCTAAGATGGATCTTTGTACCCAGGAAAATGTACAACGACAGCTTAAGGAAACTCAGGAGGTTTTTTATTTTTTGCATATATAATACTTACAATTTTACCCATTGCTCCATTGTTAAGGCCTAAAGATGTTAATCCCATTTGATTTTTAGACAAGATTACCGTGGATCCAACAGCAAGTAATGCTTTATGAACAATTTGTCCACACTGTTTTCTATTGTACTGTGATGTTTCCCACTTCCAGTCGAAGGGACAATAGCTATTGGCATTCCTAAGTCCCTCAACTTCCTTTTTTTCTCTTCATTTACTTCAGCCCAAGTTTCCATCAATGTTATTACTTTATCATGAGAAAACAGCCACTGCTTGTGTATTGGTAATTCTTGCTCGTATCTGTTATTAACATGCATCCAATCTTGTTAGGAACAGTTCCATTTTTAATTCTCAAAAGCCGTTTTAACAGATTAATTTGATCAGGGCCTTTGCGCATTGTTTCATTTAATACAATACATTCATTAAATGATCGATATAATGTATAAGCAGCAAATGTTTCAGGAACATCAGAATTTTTAGGAGAGACATGTAAATCTGTTGAGTTAATAGGTCCCAATTTGCCTAAATCTCCACTGAAGACAACAACAGGAATATTTCCAAAGGCAAAATTTTTTGCACCAGTAGCTTCATTAACAGGAAGAAAGTTGGACAAATTTTGTCCGAGCTCTAAGGCGTGCTCCGAAAGGAAACTTGGCGCTATTTGAGTTCCGATGTTTTTCCGCTGACACTGCAAGAATTTAACTTTCAATAATGGCAGATCAAAGCTGAGCCGAGGAGGAG
Source organism: Turritopsis dohrnii (assembly GCA_027922465.2). Taxonomy (NCBI): domain Eukaryota; kingdom Metazoa; phylum Cnidaria; class Hydrozoa; order Anthoathecata; family Oceaniidae; genus Turritopsis; species Turritopsis dohrnii. Next base: position 427,066 of record BQMF02000048.1, on the reverse strand, counting down.
AGAGAGAGAGAGAAAGAAATTATATTTTTGCTTCTTATATCAGTGGCGGATCTAGAGGCATGTCAATAGCATATCAATCTAACAATAAAAGAAAAGCGTTCAAATAATCCCATTGGTAATATAAATTGAATTCACAAATTATGTTAATGCTCTCCTACACAAATTTCGACATACCTGTATGTCTTTAATAGATTTTTCCTGTGAAATTAATTTGGTTTAGTAGATTAATGATGTTTGGTGCTTTTTCTGTCTGTCTGAAAGCTATTTTGTGTTTGTTGTGTTTGCTTCAATATGGTTATTATAGTAATGTTTTCACTGTTGTTTTGTATTGAAATCTTTTTTGTTAGGTTAGAAAATAAGGTCTATTTAAAAAACCATTAAAGAAATGAAACTCATGGTTAAATCATGATGTTGATGAGAGGGTCAGTGAAGTGAAGAATTAATTATGTATTTCAGAAATTCATAATTATATATTATAATTATATATATAATATATAACTGAATGTGGACTGTGGATAAAAAGCATTGATTGCTGGATGGATTTGACTTCAGTTCAATTTTTGCCATGTTTACACATGATATTGGTATAGCGGACTAAAACACTTCAGCTAGCATAAAAAGGGTGAACAAATTATGATTTTACCATACCCTCCACTACTCGTAATAATTTTGATTATGAAATTAAAGCAGGGGGTGATACAGGTCAAAAACCATAGCGCAATGCACTATTGGGCGTCGAAATCTTGGCACACAAATTCAATCTCACTTCTTTATGTTTTAACTTTTGTTTATTCAATGTATCATGGATTTAAAGTTTTCTCTTATATGCATGAATGAATTGATCATTTTTCACGTCTTAACATGCGTGGTCAGAACGTGGAAACTGGATGTGTAACAAAAGAAATCTCTCAAGACAAGCTCTATTTAAAAATACATAATAAGAGCTAAAATGTACAACAGACAGTCTGCACACATTATGCCATTAATTGAATACTGAATTTTGACTGGTGGGACCTGTAACTGTGATATAAGAACTAATATGCGTAGCAAGAGGATTAATACCGCTTATCTTCTGAAATGAATGCTTAATTCTCTTAGAATAAAATGAGTTTTAAAACGCTAACTTGCAATAAGATTTCAGGGCCCTAAATTCATAATTTACAGCTCCCATCACTTCCTAGATAGATGGTTCATCTTGCCAACGAGACTCATGTGTCACTAACGTCGCCCAAATTCAAATCCTGTATTACCCCTTGTAAAGAGAACTTATTAATCCATAAGAAAAAGCCACTTTGAACAAGAACATTGTGTCTACTCCTCTTATCGTCTGTTCAAGTGAGTATGTCTTGATTTGTGGTCAGAATTAACCTTTTGGAATTAAGAACATGGATGGTATTCACTGATTTTGGATTGTACAATAGTTATTTTTGTTTTATTGGCTGATCTTGATTATATATTATAATAAATATTTTTGTATTTTCCATTGTAACTGACTACTTGATAATGGCGGTTTCACTTTCAAGGCGTCTTTGTCAAAATATAATACACATATAAACTGGTGTTGTTTATTTTTCTACACAGATGTAGCCAGGAGACCCATCTACTCTTAGCCTACATGAGTTCTTTATTTTAGTTGTCAATATATTTAATACAAAATAACATGTTCCTGAGAAACTAAGTTGCTTTTTAAATTTTGTTTTATATCATATAATTTCTTTCACTCGGACAGGAGAGCTCCTTGATTCTTCTTTTTTATCAAGAAGCTATCATATTATAGTCTTTAAGTTTTTCATTTATTGATGTTTCAGCCATATTTATTTCATCTAATTATTCATAATGTTAATGCTGTTGGTGTAACAGTTGTATTTAAACCACCAGTTTTTTAAATTTTGAATTTGATTTTCTTATACTAATTTCTCGACCGTCAAGGGGTTGAATCCAGCCACTTCTTGACTTTGAGAGAATGTAGTTGGGTCTCCAGGCCAACACAGATGATTCAAATTTAGTTTTGTACTTATGTTGTATATGTATTTAAAGCCAATGTTAATTTATGTAGAACATTTACTAAATTTCTATATTATATTCTTAAACTTCCATTGTATTACAGTTCCTCTTCCCTTTCTGTACACTTCATGACAGCTGTATACCCTTCCTGAAAGAATGACATAATCACAAACAAACACAAAATAATTGTTGAAAAAATTTCTTCATATGTTTGTTTATTGTATTGATAGATACAGTAAAATGGAACAAACTCAAGGAAATAGTAAGTCAAGAGTACGTTGTGTAAGTTAAATTATTTTCCTTTTTTACTTAGTGTTTTTGGAAAAACTTTATACATGTGGTGAAGTTTTAGGTAAATCTTATTTTGTTGAATAACATTGATTCAATGGAATATTCTTAAACTGAATTACATAATTAGTTATGTTTGTAAATATTATATATCGTACATTATACTAAATATTAAAGTAAAAGGACAAAATACTGATTGTGTAAATACTTCATAGGATGTCATTTTCTTAATATGAACATTAAGCATTAGAAGGAATATATAAGAAAGTTTGGAAAGTACTATTCAGTATATTACTTATGACAATTTTTTATAGTCTGGATTTATCAATAGCAATACGTTAAGAAGGAAACAAGAAAGAAGATTCAAGAAAAAAAACAAAACAAAACGACATGTTAATACAACGTTTCGGATGCTTCAAGCATCCATTTTCAAGTAATCAAAAATCTTTACAAGAATGGGTTTTTTATAAAATATGGCTAAATAGCTAATATAAAAAATTCACACTACGTCAAATAAATACAATGGAGCTGATTTAATGGCTCTATTCAAAGGGGGATTATCTTTCATTATGAATAAGCTCTCTTTGATCTCGAGTTGATATCTATTATCTAAAATGGAAGAAATCTTGAGTGAAGAAACTAAATTTAAGAGATTGAATATTACTAACGACAAATTTTTAAATTTTAGTACCAACCAAAAGAAGAAGCTGACAAACATCTACCAACAGTTGATGAAAAGTGGTAAACTCAGTAAAGAAAATTATAACCGATTTAGACCAGTTGGTACTCATCCAGGTATATTATACGGTTTATGTAAGGTTCACAAGGCCTGTACAGGTGCATGTCCACCTTTTAGACCTATACTTTCAGCCATAGGTACTCCTGTGTATAATCTTGCAAAATATTTGGTACCTAAACTTGCTACTCTTACATCCAATAAGTACACAGTGACAGATTCTTTTCAATTTGCCAATGAAATCCGTGATCAAGATCACAAGTTATTTATGGCAAGTTTAGATGTCACTTCACTGTTCACTAATATCCCTTTAATAGAAACTGTTGAATTATGTACAGATTTACTTTTTGAAAACACTGACACAGTTGATCGCTTAAGTAAGGATGATTTCAAGATTCTTCTTAGAACTGCCACACACGAATCGTATTTTTTCTTTAATGAAGTGTTGTATCAACAAATAGACGGTGTAGCCATGGGTTCACCATTGGGACCAACATTGGCCAATTCTTTTCTTTGTCACCTTGAGAATACCTGGCTACCATTATGCCCTGAGAATTGTAAACCTTTATTCTATAGACGCTACGTTGATGACATCTTTGTTCTATTTTCATCTCAAGAACAATTAGCGCTTTTTCAGGATTTTATGAACTCATGTCATCCTAGTATCAAATTTACAAGTGAGGTGGAGAGGAACAACTCATTATCTTTTCTTGATGTTCATGTTCTTTGAGAAAACGGCAAGTTCACAACTTCAGTCTATCGGAAACCCACATTTAGTGGTGTGTACACCCACTTTGATAGTTTTATACCTGAAAGTTATAAATTTAGCATTGTTTATACTCTTACACACAGATGTTATAAAATATGTTCCAATTGGCATAAGTTTCACTCTGAATTACAAAAGTTAAAGGACATATTTAGAAAAAACAATTACCCTTCATCGTTTATAGAAAGTTGTTTACGAAAATTTTTGGAGTGCGTACACAAACCGGCTGTATGTACTGTTCCTAAAAAGAAACTTATGATTGTTTTACCATTCTTGGGCCCAGTTTCTTTACAATCTAGGACTAAGTTACAAAAATCTATCCGTACATCACTTAACTGTTGTGACATCTTCGTCGTGTTTAAAATAAAAACACGTATATCTAGTCTGTTTAGATTCAAAGACCGAATTCCCGATTCCTTACGTTCTGGAGTTGTATATCGTTACAAGTGTGGGGGCTGCAACGCCTCCTATTATGGCCAGACCAACAGACATCTCCATGTTCGCATAAGTGAACACACGGGAATTTCAGCACTTACAGGTGAGTCAATTAAACCCAAACCTTCTGCCATTAGTGACCACCTCAAAGAATGCCGTCATCATGCTTCCTTTAAAGATTTCGACATTTTGGCATCTGGGGATAATAGATATCAACTCGAGATCAAAGAGAGCTTATTCATAATGAAAGATAATCCCCCTTTGAATAGAGCCATTAAATCAGCTCCATTGTATTTATTTGACGTAGTGTGAATTTTTTATATTAGCTATTTAGCCATATTTTATAAAAAACCCATTCTTGTAAAGATTTTTGATTACTTGAAAATGGATGCTTGAAGCATCCGAAACGTTGTATTAACATGTCGTTTTGTTTTGTTTTTTTCTTGAATAAGAAAGAAGATCTTTGGAAAGCCTAAAGACCTCAGTAAATATCATTGATGTCATATTAAAATTCATCTGAAATGATTTAAATTTTTGTCAGTTGTTTATTGTTAATTTCAGGATGGTATGAAACAGACAAGACAGTGACAAATTAACTGACACTTTGACATGACCCTATAAAAAGTTTGTACAATTAAAGACTGAGTGAAAGAAATGGGGGAATACTCATTTACTGACTTTAATTGATCAATTCATAGCAACATGAACACAATTTCTCAAAGAGTATGGGCTGTCTTTAACTTGTTTGTATTCTTTCTTATGCAGATGGCGAAAATTGGGAAAAAAACAAAAATGCCAGTTGCATTTATTGCATTTTCTGAAGGAAAGATTGTTGGACATGGTATGGAATTGAAATTAAGAGTGAACTGACTAGCACGGCATTCATTGTAAAGTTATGTCTTGTAGTAATGATTATAAACTTACTTGAATTGGTATTGTGATAATACTAAACATTTATTGGCAGTTTTTAAAAACTAAAATCTTTTGTTTACAATTTACCTGTATTCTAATTAAATAAGTCCATGAAAAAGAGTAAAGGGCTGCCTGTGTATATAATATCACAATTTACATTTATATTTATCTTTTTTGTCTATCTTGGGCTTTAAAGGTTAAAAATCTTTTTGGACTGCATGTTCCAAACTGGAAACAGTGAAGGTACATATCATAAGCCATTTTTGACTTGGTGTAACTTGATGGTTAGTTGTATTCCTAAAATTTATTTTGGATATGGCAGAGAGAAGTGATGAAAGGGAATTGGAGGAAGATTTTAAAATGCCCATCGGATGGAAAGAAATCAATGTGCATAAAAAAAGGGAGCTCATAACAAAAATACTGAAATGGCAAAGTAAGATGTTTTAACAATAATCATAAAATTAACTTTTAATATATACTAAACTTGTCAATGTTTGAAGGGGTTATCAATTCCATAGTAGTGCAGATGTTTATTTTGAACATTGTTTAAGGCGACGGTCAATTTAACTGGAATAATCCTGGTCCTAAGCCAAAGTGGTGGCCATCTGATATACCATTCCATTCACCGACTGCTAAAATTGAACGACCATTGGTGCATTCACTGGATGAGATTCTCGCTGCATTTGTGCATCACCAAGCAGAGGATTCTTTTGTAAGTTTTTTAAAATGGTTCAAAGTCCTTTTCATAGTAAACAACTTCCTGAAATGTGTTAACTAACTATAGTATTTTTCAAGTTATTAAAATGTTCAACAGAAAGCCATTTATAGCAATTATTTAAAGCATGCGTAACCAGCTCAACAAGCGCTGAGATATGGACTGGCCGAATACCCTAAACCACGTGGGAAACCAAAAATAACATGGATTTCCAAGGTCAAAGAAGATTTATCTAAAATGAACTTAACATGGGAGGAAGCTGTGAATATAGCAAAAGCAAACCTGACAGTATGGAATAACACAATCGATGAACATTTAAAGACTATTCAAGATCTTTTGTAGAGCAAAATCTTTTGTATGTAAATCTTCTATGCGTACTTAGGTGGTGTAAATTTCTATTTACGGAATAAACCTATTGAATGAATGAAAATGCGTAAATAATCGCTTTACACTTAATTAATTAAGTTTTCACTCCATTTCAACGTCTTTACCCTACCATCAACAGTTTTCTTTTTCAAGCCTAAAAGTCTTGTTTCCAAACTAATACTTGGATTGTATGTACCATAGATACAGTCTAACGAACATAAACATTTTGAAAGCATTTAAATAATTGGTCAACGAATTCGGAATGACGTTTTGGTATATTTCGAATTATTTAGATGAGATACATACGAGAATGAGGACTGAAACTATAAAACGTTTAAGCTTTCTAGGTATTTTTATTCGGTAATTGAAATTTTCAATTGCCCTACAACTGTTTCAGGAACTCATGATTACTGAGTCACAGATATTCTTGGATACTGCGCAAAACTTGAATTATGATGTCTTTATCGAAAGGCTGAAGGAGTTGGAAGAAACCTTTCACATTAATTGGTTAAAAGATCGCGAGTCAAATGTTGTCATAGATTTTCAGCAAGTTTCTGTCAGGTTTGCCACCTCAGTGTTGTCAATTTTAAATCCTTTGTGTTATAGCATTGGATAATAACCATAATTATATACATACATTATAGACATACGCTTCACGTAAAAATATCGATCTCGTCTTTTTTTCATAACCAGCAATTTTTGTATACACTAATATCTCATTCAACAGTGATCCTTATAGTTCTAGAAAGTTCATCATCCCATCTATTCAGAAAGAGCCAGTTGATTTTCTGAATAAAGCATTCGGGAGAATTAGTCGGGTGTTGTCTTTTTGTTTATTTGGATCTGCAGTTAAATGGCAAGTGATTAAAATTCTGAGTTTGATCAGTGCAGTCCAAAACATTGGTGATCTTATTACCTTCGTAAGTCATGCGATTTATAAGTTTGAGCAAATATTGTGTCAATCAAAATTTGCCACTATTTCATTAGCACTTTCAATTAGATTCACGAAGGCGGGTGTGGTTTTACGGATACGCAGTTAAAGCAGCAGCTGCATTTCAACGATCAGCTTGCCGTCGAAGACTGTATAAAAAACACTATCGTTCGCTGTTTACAGGAAGATAATGATATAAGTTTTTTAATGTTTTGATAGTTGTTTTTATTTCAAGACTTTACAATTATGATTTATTTTTTAAGATTTTCTGGAATGCTATGGACTATCGTGCATTTTGAACGTGGACGTGTTCGTGTACGATAGTCAAAAGGAAATAAAGGAAATTCGACATCGCCTAGTTGATCGGCAGAAGCAGCGTTGTAGTATTTTATACTACGATGATGTCATTTTTCGTTAGTTAGGAGTAAAAGTTTGAATCCTAGACCATGCGGAATGAACAAATTTTGCAGGAGTTTTGTTGAAGATGATTTTGTATTTGTGTGCCCAGATTGTAATCTGAGTTACCATGCTGCGTGCACCAACAGAAATGATACGTGTGGGTGTGCTCTGTTTAACTGCGTGAGTGATAGGTAAGCAGAAACAACACTGACTTCGATTGAAGCATGATGAAGTTTATTGTCTATAGGTCAGTGTTGCATTATAGATTTGCATGGCCTTTTGATATGGGAAAAGTTCAAAGAAGGATTCTTCATTTCAAACCAGTCATACCCGTAAGCGACTTCCTTATCAAATCTTTTTTATTTGAGGTTAGGGTTTCAATGTTACTCTCTTACCTTTCCTTTGATACTATCTAGACAATGCTTCAAAACTTGTTGCTTGGCCAAGCTATTTATCGTGTGGCAGTGTTGTTAAAAGAAGGCATATCCTCGTCTGAACTTATAGACGTAAATCTTTATTACCAAAAATGTTTATCAAGTGAAATAGTATGTAATCTGTTTGTTTACGAAGTTGATCCTTGTCAACAGCAGTATAATTGGAATTGCACAAAAGGTTTTATGAACATGCAACTTCAACATTTTAAGAAAAAGTCGTTTTTAACAATGCTGGAAGAAATAATTTCATCCAATAAATCGGTACAGGATTTAATGATTCGAAGATTTTCCGCTGACGAAAAAGAAATCACATCACAATTGTTTTATCCGGACGTAAGTGTTGAAATGTGTTGATAGTTTCGTTTTATTGATGTTATTCATCTTGTCGTTCTTTTTCTCTGATGCTTTTCGAAGTTTGATCAGAAATTATTATTATAGGTTGTAAACTTCCTCGTGAATCAACTCAACCCAGAATTAACCGACCTGGTCATTGAACGTTTTACATGGAATTTCGCACATAAGAATCCTTGAAGAGTAAATCCAATTCGTGGATGAGCTGGGTTGTCATTAACAGTTGTGTTACTTATTTTACGTTTACTGAACTGATACAATACAAAAATCACATTTTCATTTAACTGCAAAGAACAGTGTTATGAAAACTAACACAAAATTGATGTATGTGATCGCCTTTCCACCAACAACTTTTGAGAACTTGTCGTTGAATGAATTTTTACCTCGTCACACTCGTCCTTAGTAGAATTGAACTCTCATTTTCGTTATTTTATTCGTTTATTGGTACTATACTGTATAACTCCTCGAAATGTCAAGTATTCTTATCTAGATATTTCACTTGAGTTGCCCCGGTTTCTTAATAGGTCTCTAAGGAATCTGTATGCAAACCAACAAGTTGCTACTATGGAAGTCAACTCACAATGCCAAATGGAAAAAATGGATCAATGATTATCAATCAACAATATCAGATCAGACGAGCAACTTATAAAATATTAAAGTACAAAATATTATGACATAAGAAGCATGAAACATCAAACTAAACAACACAATGTTTGACTAATAGTTGGTTTATACCTAATTGCAACTTTCGATAGCCGAAACTTTGTTACCTATAAGTTTTGGGTCAAAATGTTCAGACAAAGCATTCTTGCGTGTTGCCTCAAACACAACAATGGCGGCTTACAGTGACAAAAATTCTGGAGATGACGCAAATAAGTACTTGCAAAATTGAAAAACAAAGAGTGCTTGCCCGACAGTTTCTTTGCCCAATAATGTATGTAAAGGTAGGTAGTAACAGTACATTAGATTAGATTAGGTGAGTGAACGTAGATATAATAGGCCATTACCGCAACAGTATTCACACCTAAATGAAGAGGGTGCAGGGCCTTGGTTGATGTTTATTGCAAATTTTTCTAAAAACTTATAGATGCAACTGAGGTATTCCAATTCCAAATTTCATTATGTATGGAAACGAGAAAATATTAATTGTGGGTTATAGCTTTTTGAGCTTTTGGAGCTTCTTGGACAAAATTTTGACCGTTCGCTCCGCAACAGCTTTTTGTGGTAAAATAAACATTTATTGTGAAGCTAAGAGATTAATGTCTTTATTCTTGTGTGAAATACGTTAACAAAACGAAATTTTAAGCGACATTTTTTTGGCTTGATAATGTATATGCACTACTGTTAAAGACATAATTTGGACCATTGGCTCCACAATAGTTTTCCGTGTTAAAAATAACATTATTTGTGTATGTGTGAAGTTAACAAATCTATTTAGTGCAAAATACGAAAATTATGATTTTTTAACTATGCTGACGTCAGCAAGGTTTTCCGTATAAGGACATGTTTTTTTTTGAGTGAGCAGAAAATTTGTATCCAAAATTTCAAAAAATCATCAAAACTCTAATAACTAAAACTAAACCCTAAAAGACCAATCTTATCTTAATTCACATTTGTATTGGCAGCCTAATGATAATACAAGTCATCATGTCATCTTGGATTAAAAAAAAAAAAATTTGATATTTGTCAATTTTTGGCCACTCAAACAAAAACATGTCCATAAGGAATATTTGATGGTATACATTGTGTAGGATGAAAAAAAGAATGTAACGGCAGTTATGTGCCGTCCTGAAAATAACAAATTTGGAGTGAATCCTGAAAAAAGCCCTAAGTAAATATTAGTAAATTTAATTTGCAAGGGTTATAGTTTCGACGCTCTATCAAGCAGAGTTATTCATCAAGATATAAATGGAAATAGCAGAATAGTTTTTGTTAAATATAGTAATCGAGAGTTTTTAATCGAGGGCTTTCATTCGTAAAAGTTGAAAGCGCATCGGAGTGGAGTATTGAGATACAGTGGAACCTCCAATTAGCGGACACCATCGGGGAAAGGGGTAAGTGTCCGCTAACTAGAAGTGTCCGCCTTTTAGAAACTTTTGATCTAGAACCCCCAATTTTGATATAAGGCCATGCCAGGGTGTCGAAAATAAGAAATATATGTCTAAGGTACTTATTTAAAGACACTAGGAAATAGAAGAACAAGAGAAAGGTCATTGAAATACAACAATTTAGTTTTCACGAAATAAGAGAAAGTCTGAAAATATAAACATAAAATGAACAAATCAACTTGGAATCATATTGCTAAGTGATAAAATTGCTTTATAGTTTTTTGTTTTTTATTGTTTATTCTCGAGTTTGTCTTCTAAGCTTTGTACCCTTTTCTTAAAAGTGCCAAACACCGGAATCAGAGCTCGAGTGACTGGAAAGAGATTGAATCGAGGTGGTGGCTACGGACTTGAAGTGCCAGTGGTTTATGATTTCGTTGGTCCAGTCAAATTCGTCGACTGGGTCATGGGAAAACTACAAACTTGTAAAAATAATTTAGATAATAAGACAAATAAGTGCTTGAAATAAAGAATCTCAAAAAATAATTTGTGTTTCTTAACGTTTCTTAACCAGTTTGATATTCAATGTCCGCTAATTGGAGAGGAAAAATAGGGGTTTTGGCCATTTCGTGCAAAAAAATTTGTCCGCTAATTGGAGGGTCCGCTAATTGAGTGTCCGCATTTTGGAAACTTTTTTATAAGGATTTGACTAGCAAAAGGCCGGGGAAAATGAAATTGTCTGCTAATCGGAGGTGTCCGCCTTTTAGAGGCTCCGTTAATTGGAGGTTCCTACGATATGACTGGGACTCAAACGCAGGTCGCTGCCATGCAACCATGTAGTACACTTCTCCCTAACTTTTGTTTAGACAACAATTACGTTCAGCGTCCTTTTCAATGTTAATAGGGGTAATGATGATGGAAATAATCACTAAGTAGCTAATAATGTTAAAAGATAAGCAAAACACTGAAATGCATATAAACGAGATTAGATGTACTGACACAGCGTTACGGGACTGGAAAACTTAGTAAGGAACATAAGAGAATGTGCATGAATTTTATATAGATACGCATAGGACAATGTCAGGTAGTTGGCAGGCTTTGATGAGACAATTAAAGCTCTGAATAATAATAGTTTGAATTTCTAGTGGGATACTTGACACGGAATACGCACATGGTTGTACCCCATTACCCCGTTTCCTTAAAAGTGTATTTTCAATGTTCAGTCATTTTCAAATTTAGCATATCAACCTCTTAGGGGCTGGTTATATGGAAGAAATTGCCCTGTTTAGCCGGGACGGAACGTTTTAACGAGATCTCGTTATTGCATTCATTTCTTTTGTTTTATCAGATTTGGGTTATATGATAAAAAATCGGGCCGCTTAAACGGGATCTCCCTTGTAGAGCCTAACCTGGAAGATTTTTGCTCATATAACACCGAGACGGGACGATTTTAGATTTTATCTGAACATCAGCCGCATGCGTCTGATAAATATAAATTTCAAAGCAAGTTTTATAGATGGCGGATTAAATTCTGTCCCGCTTTGCCGGGATGTTTTTTTTTCATGTAACCTCGGGACAAAGAACACCTATAAAGAATTTTTGTCCCGGCTAAGCGGGATAATTTCTGGCATATAACCAGCCCTTTACACCACTTTAATATCATAATTGTTCTCTTCCTCGTTCCCCTCGTTCTCACTATCTTCTTCATTATCATCTCCTTCACTTCCAACTGACTTGTCTACATTAACACCTGTTTCATTGCGTTCCTTTTCCAATTGAATAAGAAATAAGAATAAGAAATTCGTTTACATCACTTATGTCAGTGTAAATGTCACAGTGGAAGTGATTGGCTGCCGACAAAATTCGACAGAAAATGGACTGGAAATCCCTGGACTATACAAAGTCTCAAAGGGCCCAAAGTGAAGAGTCCACAGAAAAAGGGCATCTGCTAATTAAGCCGTGCAAATTTGATTGACATTTAAAGAAAAGATGATGCACCTGAATGATGGTTTTTTCTCGAATGCTGAATCCGGATGAATGGGTTTGAATCCGTGTTTAAGCTCTTGGGCGTAAATCCGAGGGCTGGCTTATTAACGGGATAAAAGGATATTTACGAACTAATGGCTTTTAAGTTAAATCCATTGACTTTCAAGTAGATGCATGCCGAAGGGGAAAAGAAAATCATTCCCCTAGATTAAAACTTATGGGTTGTGATGTGGTTTTTAGGGAACACGAAATGAGAGATGAGATTGATAAAACGTAACATGATTCTTATTATGGGCTGATCTTCGATTACATCAACAAACTGATCTAAGCAATTGTGTCAATCATTAATCAATCAATCAATTAATCAATTAATCAATCATCAATCAATCAAGGTATACAATTTTTTCATTGTTCAGTATAAATAAGCCAGTAAATTGATGTTCATGAATTGTGTGATGTTAAAACAAAAATACACCTGAAAACGTTTGGTCAAAAACACACTAGAATAATACGACTTAAACTAAAGAATTGCGTTTAGTCACACATGCATAATATCAATGAGAACATAAAACGAAAAGCTATTCTAAAAATTAATTTAACGTGTGAAATGATAATCATTGTTATATTTAGCTTCATGCTGTCAAGTTTCATTTTATTTCTAAACCAAATAAAGAAATTGCAATGTTTGACAAAATTCGATGTGGTCATATAAGACACTTGTGTCTTCAATTTCTTTGTTGCCGCATTCTGTTGCTCATTCACTTCAGAATTCAATTTCGACAATGACGGATAAATAGAAATGTTGTAGCCCACAGAACACGCTAAAATATGAAATATGGAATGTTTTGTTAAACTAAACATTTCTTTACTGTCACAAAGAACAATTCCCATAATTTTATTGCTTCTTTATTGTTTTTAGGATATATCATACAACTACCACAAAGCATTGCAATAATATAGTTAGAAACGTCATTTTTTAACGATGAAGCATTCTCACTGAGAAAAGTAAATTAAAAACACGACACATCCTGTACTGTCAACCAAACTGTAATAGAACAAACTTCAGAGAAAATTAAATTTATTTGAATGCTTGAAAATTACCAATGTTGTGTTTAGAATTTATTTTTCTAAACTTTAAAGATTTCTTTTAAAATAGACTGCTCTCTTGAGGATCATGCATATTTTTATGAGCTCTGTGTACAATGGTAGCCATATAAACGGATAAAAAATAATAATGCCCACTCCGTCATGAAATATCGGTAATGTCATCGTAGGGAACAAAAAAAGGGCTTTAACAGGTCGAAAGTTTATGTTTGAAATGAGTTGAGAAATGAAAATCATGGCAAGAGTTTTCGTGACAAGAATCTTTGTTTACATTTTGATGTCCGTCGTAAGTAGTAATAACACGAAGAAGGTTATCCGTAATCCGTAATTTATTAATATTATATACATTTATGCAATAAATGCCCAAAATTACAAAATATGAAGTTTGTCACAACTGATCCATGATACAAATGTTGTTGGCCAAGGGTCCCATTTTACCCATTCATGTCTCATGTTTTCTGTGCTGTGCCCCATTTTACCCCCAGCCAGCCGCCAGCTTTTACTCTTATAAAAATGTTCTCAAAAGCAGATCACTTCAAGATTTAAAAGGGGCTACAGTGATATTCTCAGCTTTTATTGCAGCACATCAATGTAAAAATGAACAAGTACAAACAACGTGAGAGACATGATATTTGACGATAAATCGCAGGTATGATCCGATCGATGATCGATTCGCTTCCAGAAAGCAATAAAGCACTCCACGACTTGCGGTGCCATATTTACGACCGGTACAAACATCACGGTTACCGGTGAAACACTATTCGAAATTTCTTTTGGAGCATGCCTTGGAGCTTGTACAGAATTTGTCCTTCCTTTTAGCTCTCATTAAAGTGTTGACTACACCATGCTACAAGTCTTTTATCACAATGCCCTCTTTCATCAATGCTAAGTAACATGGTATTCAAAGGATTATCTGTTTCATTATGCGTACCTGTGAATTTTCGTAGTTTACTCAGTGCTTTATTGTTCATTGAATAATCAGTCATTTGAGCAGACTTTGATTCTTTTGTGTTTTTAGAAATAGGAGTCGTAGAGTGGATTGTTCTACTACTCGGATCAAAACTTCAGCTGCTCCAGTAGGGGCTAAGTTTATAACAGCACCATTAATTTTAAATAACCTTCTTGCTATATAAGTAATGGCATTTAACACATAAGTCTTGCCAGTACCTGCAGTTCCCTGCATTAACAATAGGACCTGTTCAAGTTTTCCAGTATTTCTTTTAATTTCCAAGGGTCGTTTTAACACTATAGCAATGGCAACTCTTTGGAGGGAATTAGCAAGTCTTAAATTACAAATAGGCAAATTTACAAGAGTTGCAAAGTTCATTTCTTGCTGTTCTGCCTCTTCTGAGATATCTTTCAACCAAGTGGATGAATTTTCTGGAGGTTTTTGTGTCAAACATGTGATTCCATACTCATGCCAATTGAAATCAGGTCCTTCATCATTTAATATAACAGTCTCATGTGGATCAGTAATATGTTCGGCATTTTCTTAGGCTAATTCTCTCAATAGATTGGCAGCCAGTCCCTCATTTCCAGTAGAGATTTGTGAACTAGACAACTGTGAATTAGTAGACTGGCTAGACATTATATTCACTTCTTTGTTCCTATATTCTCCATTAATTTTCTTTCCATATTTTTCTTTAGCTTCCTCTAATACTCTTATCAGACTAGCAGGGCAAGAATCACTTTCAAGAAACTCTGCAAAAGCTTCCCTATAGCTGTCATGACCCCCTTTTTATATCATCAGTCTTCTTTCAATTGCCTTTGCTGTGTATCATTAAATTGCCTTTTGCAAACTCTTCAGAAATAGGCCAACATGGTTTTAATGCCAGTTCAGTAAATACAGGCACATGGTCTTTTTGGCATTTAAAAGTTTCGTTACAATTACGTTCTTTAGCCCAGTCCCAAAGGGAAATGTCAGGGTCCTCAGAACGCCTTTCATCACTTAAAATGCTATCGAGGGGAGTAGTTCGTGTCAATTTGCCGTTTTTTCCTGTAGGATCTAAAATTCTACGCCCTGACAGACCAATACGTCGCACCTTTTGAGTAGAGTGATACAACTTCCCTCCAGCTGCAGCAGATATGTCAATCATGCCAATCATCTTCCTTAAAAGTTTTTGTGCAATGCTTTTCACAGAGAGTTGTTTATCAGAACTTTCTAGCAAATATTTATATATGTGAATCAAATCGTCCGTAGAACAATTTCCTTTACAGAAATAACCAGTAATATATTTGAGTAAAGCTAAAAAGTTACTATCAATTATTGGTTGAGTATCACAATTTGCCAACCAAGTAAGCAATTTAATCTTAATATGCATAATATGCCTAGGATGATCTCTTGGACCTTCATACCTAGGATGTTCTCCTGTTGTTATTTTTGCATCAAATGGATGTAATTCTTTGCCAGTTGTCCGTTTTGTTTCAGGATTTAAATCACCAAAATTAAATCTACAATACTTTATTGGATTGTTGTTACCTTTCTTTTTGCGCTTCAATCGCAAACAGTACCCATTACATTTATGTAAAGCAATACGATTAACAAGAGAGACATAATGTGCATTTAGATCAGAACTTTCAGTATCTGTAAGGGGCTTGATTAAAGGATTGACTTCAGGAGGAGGTTGTGTTCCTTCCAGAGCTGCCCATATATTTTTGTTGGGAGCCCATTCTTTGTTTCCGTTTTCATAATATTTTACTTCTCCACCAGCAGGATGCATGGATACAAAACCAGGAGAATATATACCGGCTTTGACATCATTAGAAGTATTTGTCTGAAGCAAATTTCTTAGTTCTTCTGCGGGTTCATGAGAATGGCTTAATATAGATCTTACTTTCTGATCATGCTTCTTGCTGAAAACAATAGTATGGCTATAAATTTCACCACGGCTTTTAGCAAATTCGTATCGCCACCAGACATCAGAGTACTGCAAGACTTCTTTCATTACTGTTGAATAGTAATTAATGCAGCTCTTATCAAAATAATTAGTTACAATGTGAAGATTTTCGAGTGTAAGTCTACGTCTAAAAGCGTGATCACTTTTCACTAATTCCTTTACATGTGTTTCATCTTGATTATTGATTACAGCATAGTATTCCGCAAGTTATTTTAAGAGAGGAACACAATGATATTCATGCAGGCATGTCACCAAACTCTTTTAGCTTAAAAAAATGCTAGATCATCATGCTCTCGTTTCCGTTCTTTCCAAAATGGATGAGAATTTGGAAGATTTGCTGCAATGCTGATTATTTTACGTGGAACACTGGTAATTTCTTTCTCCAGATTTCTGGCTAATTCGTCAATGGAAAGATGAGCATCATCTAACTGCTGTGTTACTACAAAGCTACCTTGTGTTAGTGCTTGCTTCCTCATTTTTAAATTAAGCAGCAAGAATTTCAAATAGGGATGTTTGGATACTCTACCATCACCAGTGAAATAAATATGTTCAACAAATTCTTCAAATTCAAAATTGGCTAATCTTGGAATAGTTACATCACAAGAACCATTTATGAAGACACTAGGAAAGGCCATTGTAAAAAAACCGACAGTCTTCAACTGATTCAGTGCTTGATTCTTAACATATGATGTAGTATGGCTTTCACTTTCTTGTAAATCAAATTGCTGAGGTACAGGGCCCCTATCTTCCTCTTCCTGTAAATTAGGAACTTCTATAGTTTGCAAGCCGAGAAGTTCAGCAGTTTCTTCAGGTAAATTCCCAAGTTTGTCAACTACAATTATTACATCTTTTTAAAATTGGTTTGGCAAATGCTTAAAGAATCTCCCTTTCAATTGCATATTAACATGATTAGGGCCAGTATACAACTCAAATCCATTTTTAGCCTCAGTAATTTCACCATAAGGAAAACCATAACAAATAACCTTTAATGCAGTCTCAACTTTCTGTCTTTGAAACATATATTGCCTTAGCAATTGGGAAGAACCTTTTCTTTTTAACACTATTATTCCTATCTCATCTGACAATAACGGTAGTATTCTAGCAATATGCATATCTTGAGGTAATCTAACACTGTGACCTTTAGATGCCAGTATTCCATATCTCAAAATGTAAACATGCATAGCAACGGTAATTTTACTTATCAAAGCCATTTCTACGGTTGATAAATTTTGTAAATAAAAAGGCACATCTCTAAAATGCATATTATTAGTCCTATTAATATTTGTAGATGGGCCCTTATCATCCGGCAAGCTTTTGAAGCCTGAAAATTTAGCATGAACCATAAATCCTTTCTTATTTCTAGCCAACCTATTCTTATGACATCTTTCACAAACATTATTTTTATTTAATTTCCATGGTTTGAATATCACTGTGTCAGAACCATTTTTATTACCTGTATGGTGAAAAACAGGCCGTATTTCAAGACATACCTTACACATTGAAACTGTATGTTTTAATTCACCTCTCTCAAATTCTTGAACTGCACTTGCAACATCAGCACGAGAATAAAGACTTTCATTGTCAACAGTGCTGATTTTCATATCTACTTGTCGATATACTTCATTGACCAAATCACTAACAATCTTCTCTATATTAGCATGTAAATTTGATTTCAATTTCTTTACTTTTTTTAGTTTTACAAGACTGTTTGGTCTCTTGCGCTTTCCTACAGAAGCCTCCTGAAGTTTATCAGTATTTGTAATAAAATTTGCATCATTAGTTTTTACAATTGTCTGTTTTAAATTGGAACCATCCACGACACCCTTATCAATTGTAAAATCAATATCATATATTTTATTCACAGGCTGGTTTCTTGAAAGAGCATGATCATGAAAATTCCCGGCTAAACTTGAGTTATTACATGAGTTTGAAACAGGAGTTATACATTTTGTGGATACGTAATCATGAAAGTTATCATGAGTAAGTATTCCATCATTTTTTGAATAATGTACAGAAGAAAGTTTTGATTTAGAAATATCAGAGTAGCGTGAGCAGGAAATTTCTTCCGAGGATATATATTTGTTAATGGTATCAAGACTTTTAACTTTTTTCATCGGATATTGAGATTTTACTTTTAAATTTGAATTTTCATTTAAAATTTTAATTTGTTTTGCCCCACTCAAATTTTGTAAACATTGTTCGTGAAGAAGGCTCTTTAAATTTATTGGTGATATTATTTTCGAAGATGCAGAAATTTCTTTCGAGGATGTATATTTGTTAATAGTATCAACAATTTTAACTTTTTTCTGAGATTAAGTTTGAGGCTTAGATTTTAAATTTTCATTTGAATTTTTAATTTGTTTAGCTGCAAATCATTCATACTTAAGCATTTGATGGGTAAATTTCCCAATGAGAACCAATACAATTATATGGATGCTGCCTGCTACAATTCTCAGTGTTTACAAAAATGTCTATTGCAGTTGCTTGACAAAAATGTTCCGTAGCATAAACTGAGTTTTGCTCCTGGTGTAATAAAAATTGCTCTCAAGAGCTGAAGTTATTTTCTACAAACAGGAATTGAGAGTATGCATACCTGAAATTCCTAATATACCGAATTTTACCTTGATTTTCTCTCACAAAGTTTACCACAGCTATACGCAATTGGTGATGGTCTGCGAAAATTTTGTCAGGCTTATTCAACAGTGCCAATACAATTTCTGGTCTTTTCATTTGTTCAACAACTGCCCTATACCAACAATTCCCATCCTCATACGTGGGCGTCTTGTAAGTAACAAAAAATCTGATCGATGTGGCTCTAGTTATTATGTGGTCTGCTGTGCTACACTTTTTCATAGGTCCTAACATTTTAAGTTGGGATACTACACTCTTAAAATCAGACATTATGCTACTAACTCAAGCAAAATTAAATGCAATAACAATGATTAGAATAAAATAATAAGAAAGAAACACGAAATACTTAGAATCAGTTACTCGACGGAAAAGGAAAATTCAAACTTTTGCGGGGAAAAATGTCTACTTAACTCAAAAAAGCAACCACTTTGGCCTTCCCGCTACCGTACGGATTGACAAATTTACCCTTAAGCTATATACACTGAACACTTTTGAACTTGATCAGTCATATCAATATCTACATCACAATTTGCCAAAATTAAAGGAAAGCGAGAAAATTGAGAGTTTTGGTATGTCCTGTAAGAAATTTCAGCGATTGACGGCAGCCGAACGCATCTATCTGTTAGTATTTTGATGACAATGTTTAATCTTGCCAAATGAGCTCCGTTCCAATAAAAGCTACACTCTGCAAAAATTAAAATCTTTACAAATAACAACTTATATTTTTGGAAAGCTCGTGAATTGTTCTTTCCAATGGTATAAAAGGCGCATCCTAATGGTGAAAATTCGAAAAGTTATTTGTGTTTTACACAGGTGTCCACATTCTCAGGGACACACTGTACACTGCAATCGCGCATCCCACTTTTATTTTAGAGAGTGATGTATTTAGTTTCAATTTACGGTCAACCTCTTCTTATTTGCATGTAAAAGTACGTAGAGCGAGAACGTTTTCATTTTGAGATTATTACAGTGTGTTTCGTGATGTTTGAAATGGAAAAAGTTTTACTCAGGTTACCATTTTAGATATCATAGCGAGTGTACATACCACTTTTATGTACACTTTACCACAGCTATACGTAATTGGTGATGGTCTGCGAAAATTTTGTCAGGCTTATTCAACAGTGGCAATTTAATTTCTGGTCTTTTCATTTGATCAACAACTGCCCTATGCCAGCAATTCCCATCCTCATACGTGGGTATCTCGTAAGTAACAAACAACCTGATCGATGTGGCTCTATTATTTATCTATTATCTATTATAAATTATAATATATCTATTATTTGGTCTGCTGCGCTACACTTTTTCATAGGTCCTAACATTTTAAGTTGGGATACTACACTCTTAGAATCAGACATTATGCTACTAATTCAAGCAAAATTAAATGCAATAACAATGATTAGAGTAGAATAATAAGAAAGAAACATGAAATGCTTAGAATCAGATACTCGACGCGACCACCAAGAAAAACTTTCCAAGGAAAATTCAAACTTTCGCGGGGAAAAATGTCTAGCATATTGATAGCTTGTAAAAAATGCTCTTGCTTCTTTGTGGTTTTACGCGCAGCTAAGAACACGGCTGTTTCGTACGCGAAATTAAGATAAAGCGGAGTGCGTATTATTTTCACGTAGTTGCCATAAACTGGTGCACGCAGAAATCATGATCCAGTCCATTAGAATATCTGAACGAAGTTCTCTTTAATCAAAGACTCTCTGGATATAAAAAAAGTGTATTTTGTCGTTTCTAATCTTTGGCATACATAATAATCACAGAAGTTTCCCTGGATTGTTAGAGAATTTTACTTGAAAAGCTTATAAAGTTTTGTTATGGTTCTCCATAGCAACCCCCTTGGAGATGGACTTTGTACGAAATAAGTATGACCTGGAGTTTTTTAGGCATCAAATATTATGTAATGGAGTTGCTAATAGATGTATCAACACTATATAAAGATCTGTAACTGTAGCCATTTTTTTTTTTTGTTTGGCAAATAGATCCTGAAGTGGGGAAATAATTTAAGTGTGGAGCTCATATTTCAGGATAACAATTTGATACACAGGTAATTTCCTTTAATAATAATACATACAGCACAGCACATATAAATTAATTTGATGCTGATAACTTTCTTCATTTCGGTTTGATTTGTTGAGCTTCGGCGGGAGGGTACGTAGATAGAGTAGAACGAGGAAGTGCTGATTCATGAGATGCCTTATATGTCTGACAAAATTTTTGATGTTACTGTATCAATGTTTCATTTGTTTGAATGAATGCTCTCTTCACCCTGCTCTCTATAGAAAGCTGATGTTCCATTTTCCTAAGAAATGTTCCATATGTGAATTTTTGGACTGATGTTTATATCAGGGCAGTTTTTATGGAGAAAATCCAAAAATTCTGATATCAATATTTCTACAAAAAATTTGAAACTTACACAATGTTGTGTAATTATTTATTCGAACACGGTCAAAATTAGTACCCACCCAGTGAATCAATTTTTTCAACTGACAGTGCCCTGCTGAGTTAAAAATGTTATGACATCTGCTAAATTTCAAGAAGAGTGTTTCAAATAACTTCATGCTCTGATTTGTTATGCAATTGGATGTTGTTGGTATGCTGTTTGACAACATTAGGAATACTGCTGCATAAAACTTTAGTATTCTCTCCCTGAAAAATTTTTGAACTTAATTAAGAAAATGTTTCTGTGTTATGACTAAGTACGAATTCCAAGACAAATCTACCTGAAGTGGTGATATATGCTTGACACTGATTTATTTTAAGTCACACCAAGTGATGAAGTACACACACCAATGTTTTCTGGCATGTCTATGTTAAGGTCAGGAGATTCTTTTTATCTTATTTTATCTTTTATTTATTTCTCTAGATGGCTAATTGCTGGCTGATGATTCATTGTTTGTTGTCATTATCTGCTACAACTTGTGGAACCTCTTGTTGAAGTATTTCAAGATGATCTTCCAATTCTTGAATATCAATGTTAACCTGTTGTTTACGTTTCAATAGTTCGATAAAATTGCCATAACAAGTGTTAAAATAGGAAATTTCCTGTGCAAGCTGGATTGATGTCTAATTCATTGTAAAATGGTTCAAGCATGTTGAACAATTTCGAAAAAACACCTGATGTGAATGTAACACATGCATTTTATCGAAATGTAATTGATCTTTCCTTGGCATACTGAGTGGTGTTTAAAACTGGTCACTGATTTCTTTCTAAGATACTACCTAAACATGCAACTAGCTTCTCACTCTTGGATAAGTTTCTCCTTCAGGAAACAGTTTTTTTACTTTTTTTACTTTTTAATTTTTATTTACTACCATTTAATTTATCTTTCCATTTTCTGTTGTATATATTTATTTGCAGCTATATTTTTTTGCCTTCTTTTTTGGTGGTCGCCTCCTTTGTTTAGATTTATCTACTGGGGTGGTCTCCAGGCTTTATTTCGTCTTATTATATACTTTGTATTAAATTTTTTTGTGACAAATAATATAAATATTCTATTCTATTCTGTTCTTCAACATGTAGGGCAATCAGTGTTAGTGTACACAGTCCAATGTAACTACAATTTTTACTGTACATTGTAGGATGAATGTTGGATAAATCTGCATTAAAGTTGAGCTTAAATACATTATTCAACCTCTAGATGTTGTCGCAAATATAATAAACTATTTTCCAGTTATTGTACGTCCACAAATTCAACAAAGTTTCTTCATAGCATTCTTGAGAATTGAAAATGTACTCATTATGTCAACGAAAGATTGCTGAAGTTTCATCCTCGATAACTTTACGATAAAAAATGGCTAGGTAACTAAACTTTTACTGCCAATTTCTGAACCTTTTGGGAGCCCAAAAATAAATGTTTGACAACTCAAAAAACTCTATAACATTGTAAAAAACGCATGGTTTTGCACCTCAGTTTTGAACCGTCATAAACGGAAGGCCTCTTTAGGGAGTTTAAACTACCTTTAATTTAATCCAAAGTACTTTCAGTTTTTAAAATTGATATTCTCCAGGGGCACGTGTTTTCTTATTCATTCATTAATCTTGAAGTTTCCATTCAAAAATCTTCATATATCTGCGTTCAAAAGTTGGAGGTTTCCCTCCCGATTTGTTTACATTTTTTATAACTCGTTTCAGGCCTCCGTAAAAAACGCTTAATTTCGTAGAATCGCCATTTGAAACAGCCGTGAGAAGAACTTGACCTTAAAATTTAATTAAATTAAATTTTAAAATTAATGCGGATTAGTATATATAGATAAATGAAAATCTCTTGGTTATGATTATTTCCAATTCATAAACCAAAACCATCTACAAAAGAAAAGTAAGACATAAAGACCTTTATGACAAGTTTGAACTGAACTTTGGAATGCATTGCAATTTGGGCGCATAACGATTTGATAGTTCTTATGTAAAACTCAAAAAGGTGAAGTATGATGAAATACGGACATTGATACAAACATTGTATGCATCCAAAGAAATTGAGCGAAAATATAAGCTTCATCTCCGCGAATTTTCAAGGGCGCGCATTTTCACCATTCTGTGCCATTCGTTGAAGCTGTCTTTTTTTCCTATTTTGAAAAATGTCTCATATATGCTCCATAAGACCTTCAGTCTTATTTCAGCCTAATTCAGTTATAACGTTGTTGCACAAAGTATGTCGGCAGTTTTAAGGTGTACTGAATAATTGAGAAAGAGATGAGATATAAATTAGATATTCACACACAGTAAAGCTGTTTCACTGTTATCGATTTGCACATATTCGTGCTTTCAAACCTTTCCACCAGTCAATAATTGCGATGTTGATTTCCTTCACTGTCGTCATAAAAATAATGCCATCACAAATTATGTTTGCAAATGTGCCAATAGACATAAAATGTGCGAGTATCTTCCTATCATCATACGACATAATGCCGGAATTAGCAACTGTAGCTATCCGCATGATACTAATAGGAATGCCATACAACAGCATGAAATTACCAACAGCTAGAGTTGGTAATAAACTTTTTAAAGTGTTGTTTTCTGGATGATCTTGATTGTGCATTCTTATTTTCAAGATAATAGGCAAGTTTGTCACGGAAAATAAAATGAATAAAAGAATCACAAGTATTACAGATATCGATCCAAGGAACGAGATAATCGTGTCTCCCAGTGACTCATAAATACCGACAAATGTCCAAGTCAAAATAGTGAAAACCGATAGTGCACACCATGTTACAGATACAAATTTTATTTTGTGTTTCTTCATCCAACATGTTGGATAGTGTAAGTTATAGAGAACATGTAAAGATCTAAAATAACACTTTTAGCAATATTTGCCAACATATGTAATGATCGTATATCAAGTGGATGGTCATTTACTTTTAGATATATAGAATTTGACCATAATGCCAAACAAAAAAAAATATTACTGAATAATGCGCTGATTAGACCAGTGCGTTGACTGTTTCGTCGAGCTTTTGACGTCACCAACGCAATGATGCGAAAAAAATTTGCAGAAGAAATCCAGATGTTGATAACACAATTACTATCTGGAACACGCGAAACTTCATTTCATCCATGATCTAGTGGGAATTCACGTTTTCATATGATGCTTGCAAGAATAAATATGATTTAAAGATAAAATAGATTTTATAAATCTATTGAAACTTGGGATAGTCAACCTTTGTTTTGTTTTCATCGGTTCTTTGATTCTCCCTTGCAGAAGATTGCAAACATAATTAATTTAGTTTTTTACCATTTAGTTGAATGGATAGAGTATCAGTAAAAGTTGCATATTCAGAAGTTATTTTTTAGAGACACTTCCAACTGCAAATTTATGACAAGAATTTCAATTGGGGGCGAACTAATAAAACATATTTGTACATGTTATTCTCGATTGTTTTCATCTTTCCGTTTGGTTTTTTACTTTTCATGTTTTGCAAGTAGTGGAAGTTGTAACCGATATGTGATTAATAGCAGGGGCGGATGCAGGATTTAAAAGAGGTATGTCGCGAAGCAAGGAATTTTAAGTATCAGCTGGGGGTGTTGGGGGTGCTGTGAACCCCCCAATTGGGGCCGGGGGGAAGCCCCGAAAAATTACGCTTTTCAAAGGTTCTAGGGAAGCATTTCACCTCAATTTTGATACTTTTGTCAGATCTGTTTCTTCCTACAAGAACGCAGTGGGGGCAGGAAAGGACAAAATAACTACAATGGTTCAGTTTGCCAACTGAACTGGGTTGCGTGAAATCCGGATTTTCATTCAACAAAATTCGAGCAAGAGTGAGTTGAATTCGTAAACAGTGCGTAAATGAGCATGCATGATAGACCGAAAAAGTATCTGATACTTTTGTTAGTTTTCTTTCAATAAATTCTATCAATACAATGTACTTAAATGCGACTCAATAAATAGACAGACAGACAGACAGACAGACATACACCTTCCCATAATGGGGATAGGCCCTAACCTAGGCTAGGGATCACTGCACATGAATTTTTAAAATTTTTTGTCCATGGTTGTGAGTTACGAGGATGATGGGCTGCAATAGCCACAATCCTGCTACATCCGGAAATCCACAAAAGATTTGCAAGGGAGTGTAACCTCTTGGAATGCCCGCAGCTTTTTGTCTAGTTGTTTCTGTTCTATTTCATAATTCCTGAAAGACAAAGGACTAGCTCCCTCTTACAATAAATAGACTCAATAAATAGACCTGTAATAACAGGCTACAACCAACATGAAAGTATTTCCTTTTCTAACACTAAAAAATTGAGTAGTAAAAGTAGCCTGAATAAAAAGGATTTTTCAAAACCATAAAGAATTACTAGTCAGTTAAACCAACAAGAAATGTTCCAGTATATACATTGACTCAGAGATAATGATAACATTCAGATTTATGTTGCAACTTTATACGTTCATTGACAAAATTCAATTTAAAAAATGGGTCAGATGTTCTTTAAATGAATAATCACTGAAGATATCTTTGAATCGGTGTTTCCTGATAGCATTAGTTTTTAACCACATATGACTGGAAATACCCAACACTTCATATTGACATTCGTTACTGTTGTCTTTGGTTCCACAGTTCCATTGTTTCAAGTATACCAGATATTTGACGATTGTAATATTCTCCCCAATTAATATAGTGATATTGATTACACTTGGCAATGCCTTGTACACCTAAAATAGTAAGACCAAATAGATAAATTAATAATTAAAATAAATTTCCCTTTTACAAAATGATACTAATAAGCAAAATCAAATCTTAAATACTTTTTAAATATAAATTCAGATTTCTCATGTATTAAATTAAACATTATTGTAAGTTTTTGTTGCACCAAAGATCAAACTTTCATTAAAGTTTTCAAATTTAACAATTAACAAAGATAGGCTAACTAGTTTTAGTCAGATTATGCCAAATTGAGAAAATCGAGGCTCAGTCAAAAAAGTGGCTTGTTACGTATAAGAAATAACAATGTGTAATTATATAATTATATTTTTACAAAAAACCCAAATAGCACACGTAAAGTTATAAAGAAAAAATATTTGTTTCTTTCGTCTTCATTATTGTTTTTGAAACTGTTAATTTTTTAATGACCTACTAATTCGTGTAAAGAGCTTCTTGAGAACTGTAGCTATTTAACCCTATTAGCTACTTTTCACAAGAAAATGTGCTGCAAAAGTTTCACCATGAAACATATTTTTATAAATATTTACACTTACACACAACATGAGATTATTTATCAACATGTGGACTTGTTTGTTATTGTGTTGTGTGTGTGGAAACAGTTAACAATAAAGTATTTCAGGGTACTGAACGTCTTTAGAAGCCTTGATCTGAATTTAAGAAATTTTCAAAAATGTCAACAAACAATATTCTCATCTACAAATGTTCTACTTACAATAATCGTGAAGGGAAAGAGGTAAAGAAACCTCAAAGCATTCTTTCTGAATCTTCTCCAGTAATTAATCATAAAGTATTGCCAAGTTTGCATTGGTATGGTTCACAAATAAATGTTTTACATCTTCAAAAGAATGTATACTCGCCATATTTGCAAGACAGGAAAGAACTTCCATCGCTACCAGCACATTTGCAGCACATGTTTTAAGTTCTGCAGGAAGGGGGTACAAAAAAAGGTAGTCGTTCCCTGTTTTTGTGGATAATTGGAAATTAAGTTACCCCCTAACGCAAAAAATTAAGCTTTCAATCAGGAACACTCTGCATACTTTCCTCCGAAAAAAATAAGAGTGATTCTGTCTTTTACTCCAGCGACTAACCCAACTAACTTAGCGAACAAGGGGGTAGTAAAAGCATGATTTAACAAGTAAAATACTGGTATCTCAAATGCTTCTATACCCCCGTCATAAAATTCGAAGACTAACTTCATGAAATCGAAGACTTACTTCTGCGAAGCGCTTTCCTTGCTAGCGTCGAATGGGAGCTACATTGGCAAAAAACATCAATTTTAAATTCGCGCTCGCGGCGGACTTTTCTTCTTTGCAAAGAGAAGGTAGTTAGCAGGAAGGAAATAGTTTAGCTTTTTCGATAATTTAGAATTACTGAACCATTAAAAAACCCTTTTTAGCAAAAAAGAGGTTAGTCTTTGCGCCTATTGCGACATACCCTAAATCCGCCACTGAATAGAATCTCAGCATGAACTTCAAATGAATCGTTCCCATGATTTTTTTGCACTTAGGAGACCATTGTTACCTCACAATTTTGTTTATAATTTTCTAAACGAAATAACTCTTACTGCATCTTTGTCTGAAATACAAATATGCAATAAAATTATTAAGAAACTTTTAATTTAAGAGAAATGTTTTTGTTTCGCAATTTTTTTAAAAAATGTTTTTTAATTAATTGCAGCTGGTTTCAGTGTCTGACAGTGTTAAAAAGACTTGTTACATTTGACTTCAAAAGAAGTAAAATAACTTATTCAAATACATATGCTACTGAATCTGTTGCACATGACATAAAAATGAATCTTAGATCTTGTTGTATGCAAGTCATCCTATTGCATTACGTCAATTCTATTTTAACTTCCTACTTGCGTTTTGGAGGTCTTTAGAAGATTGCTCTAATATAATCAGTATTAGTTTCACTGTAGACTCAGAGTTTTGAGTATTCCAACGTTTTTTTCTTACATTCCCAATCAAAGGCGATTCAACGACTGATGGGATTTTTGGGGGACTTATATGAAAATTTGGGGACAGATTTATCTACATATACATATATATAAAAAAAGAACATAGCTTTACAATAGTTTAGCTAATTAAAGTCAACAACATAAATCTACAATTACACAAAGCACAAGAAATGAAAATTCACAACACAAAAAAATATTCCTCGATTTTCAGAGAATTTATGTCTTATGCATGCCCAACATTAACAAATCCTAAATCAGGAATGTAGGTTTTGCAAAGTCTACATGGGCAGTTCTCTGGAGCCCATTGCCTGATTTTGTTTTTGAAGAAAAACAGTGTTTTCAAACTCTTAATTTCCTCTGGTACAAGGGCCCAGATTTTTGGGCCAAGATAGCTTAGGGATTCTAAACCATAATGTACTGTTCTAACATTTTGAATCGAAAAGTCGTTTCTTTTTCTCAAAGTCTTTTCATTTCCATTTATTTTAAAATTTTCATTCATCAAAACTGTAGATAATCCATTTTTTATTTTATATAGCTCAATGGCCAAACTTTGTAAATTTTTTTGATGTATTGTGAATGAGTTTTCTTTTTTTAGAAGTTGAAAATAGTTGAAAATAGTTAATAGTTTATAGTGGAAAATAAGAATAATAATGTCCATTTCATTGAAAGATGCCCAAATTTAAAAAATATGAAAAAAAAAAAAAAAATAAAACAAAGTTTTATCATGCTATTCAGAAATCTTACTTTTTTTTCAAATGATCGAAAAAAAAACAACGAATAGCGACAAAATTATTGTGGAAGGCTCACAGCGGACAAGATATCTTTTGTGCATTAGTACATATTTTTTGACTATTTCGCAAGGTGTTCGCTATCAGAAAGATACGAAAGTCTTACAAAGAGTATCATCGAACATCCTTTCAACTGAAAGTAACTTAAAAAAATTATGTTTGTTTAGATATGAAAATATGATATTCTATTAATGTCATCGCATCGAACGTACCAAATAGTGGAAGTAATTTCTGATCATCATCATACTACAAATGAATTGCTAGATGCCCTTACAACCGTTGTATTAACATTTCAATGAGATTTCAATGTCAGTGGATAGCCCTTCTTTTTCTCTTGCTTTTGGTATAGAACTTTTCTTACTTTTAGAATTATCTCAAACGCTATAGTGAATAATATTTTCAGTAGCCTTATATTTGAAACACGCTGTGCATTGTGTCCCAGAGGATTTTCGTCTGAACTTAACGGCTTATAACTTTTCACACACATACCAC
This sequence comes from Turritopsis dohrnii, assembly GCA_027922465.2. NCBI lineage: Eukaryota > Metazoa > Cnidaria > Hydrozoa > Anthoathecata > Oceaniidae > Turritopsis > Turritopsis dohrnii. The sequence continues at coordinate 397,662 of BQMF02000048.1, read as the reverse complement.
ATTTCAGCGATTTTTACACCATTCGATAGGATTTTATTCAAGTATTTAAAACAAATATATTTTGTTCTCCAAAAGCTTTTATTTTGAAAACAACTAAAGGATCCCACTTGCGACGTCCATTTTGGGACGTCTCTACGACGTCGCAAAATGATCTTAAAACCAAAGGACCAATTTACGATTAAATTGAGACGTCTCAAAGACGTCTTGTGCCCGTCTTGAAAATTTATATCGATACTTGAATCAAAAGCCATGTACAAACTGTTAATATGGTTAATCCAATTGCTGCAGATAAATTTTATTTATGAAGAAATTGTTAAAGTCTGTTTAAAAATACATTGCTTAAAAATTGATGTTTTTGCACAGCTCTTTTAATTTTTAAATTTTAATACACATTCAGAAATATTGCATTGAACTGCGAATTGTTTATGGCTGGTAAAGGAAAAACAGCGTACTTATAACATATTTAGTTACCGTCTGCAAAGCCGACTGTGCTTTGTGGGCCATAGTCAGTGTTGTTTTGTTGTTTTTTAAAAGAAAATTAACGAGTAAGCAAGCTAAATTATCATATAGAATATTAATCGCCGATTATTTAAGAACAAGAAAACAAACGAAAGAAATTGTCAGTCGCACGGACACATTCAATTTTGTCAAGAAAGGAATCCAAGATTAGTACAACTACATACCTTCTAAAATGAAATATGTATATGTTACCAATGAAACCAGTAAACCAGTGAAGTCGATAAATTATAGTTGTTGTTTTTTTTCTTCAATGCTATCGTACGGTCTTATTAAATAAGTGTATGCAATTTTTGTGGTTACATGGGGAAATATCTATACAAAAGAATAATCATTTAGTAAAAAGCAAAGAAAGTCCCCCTAAGAGTAAATAACCGTATCTTTATTGTTTAAGGGTGTAAAATCTTTTATACCGTTTTGTGACATCTGAGGCTCTGAGAATTGCTTACGTAAAAATTTTTAAAACGTGCGAAAAAGTGTCTTTGTTTTTCGATTTGGCTCTCCGACGAGCATCAAAATGACTCCTATAAAGACCCATTTATTTTACATAAATTATGATCACTTAAAGGTGTCAAATTGATTCCCTTTATAGTGTTCATTTTAAGGAAATTGAAATTGACACCCCTGTAAAGCAAAATTACTCCCTTAAGATGCTCTCTGTATCATCTGATTTACTCCCTTAGGTTATCATTGTTCAATGACTCCCTTTTAAAAAACGCAATGACTCAGCTAAAACTGTCAGTGTTGAGCTGTATATAAGTAAGATTTAAATCTGAATATCGTTCAACCTGAAGATGCAGTGTAAGCTATAAAACAGAATATAAGCACTATCAGTACTTGGAGAATAACACGACAAAAAAACTGGTCAAAAAATAGATTGTTTTGATCTGACATATATACATGATGAATAACATGAACGGATAGGAGCACCGATGATTGATGAAGATCCCAGCAAATATAAGAAAGAACACAAAATTGTTTCCTTACTATTTTAGTTTACTTCATCTTTAACTAAAATGAACCTATTAGTTACATCTGAAACATCAAAGGATGCACAGGATTTCAACATTGAAATGTTTCCTTTAAATATTTATTCTTGATCTTTAGCAAACGTTTTTAACATGGGAGGGGGTGATCACTGTAAAAAGCGAAGTTGAGCTGAAGTATTAATGATGTAAGAGCCCCTAGCAAACTCACTGATGAATTGTTTCCAGCAAAACATACAGCAATACAACAGTCATCACCACCCAAAAAAATCTGAAGGTAATTAAAATAAAATTGACTTAAGTAAGCAAACTATGTAGTTTTTGATCACGACCAGCGTACCACGTTTGAAATACATAACAACTTTTTAAAATAATTAAGAAACATCAACAACTCTGAGTATAATACCAAGGTAAAAAGTTTAGCAAATCAAAAGACAATAAAAAGAATCAAGAGAATTTTGTTCTTTTTCCGCAAATTTACAAATACTAGCCGCCCAGGCGGCGTCGCTCTCCACCCATGTTCAGTATGCGTTGTGTCGCAGAATTTAACTTGTGTAAAAGTTTCTTTTCAGGTCTTAATTTTTTAATTAATTTCTTACATTCAGAAAATTTAAAACAGAAACCAATAGCAATATGGCTCAGATTATGTATCTATATGCAGAAGAGAAGTAACTTTTGTGTAAAATAGCAAAAGCACAGAACTGCTTACCCAGACAATACAAAACATTGAATAACTTTACGAAATGTGAATTGAAAACAAAGTGATACCTTCCAACTGTGTTTCTTTTGTGCCAAAGTTAGCACCATTAATGAATTTGTGAAATGATAGTCTGTTCTTCCCAAAACCATCAACATCATGATTAAAACCATGAGTTTCATTTCTTTATGCTTTTTTTATTATTGCCTTAAAGATTAATATTTCAATTGTAATACCAAAAACCTAATCATGCTATAACGATATTGAAATAAACAACAACAACAACAACAAAAAGAAATTCTAGTACGCATTTATCCTAAAAACAATAACTAAGAACAAAAATTTACCCAGAAGATAAGAACTCACAAGTAAAATCATAAAGCCAAAGTTATATACCTAGGCATAGTTTGTAAACGATCAATGCATAAATGCATAATGCATTTAAAATATAGACTTAAGAAAAATCCACCCAATAACGCTTTTTTGTATGATAGTTTCATTGCACAGTCATAATAAAAGATCTTCTTAAATACATAATCCATTCTTCTCTTAAGTAACCCTCTCAACATTATAATTATAATTCAACCCATCAAAACAAACTAAAAGACACTTTGGAAACATATTTACCTTAAAAATAATAATTAAAAACACAAACGTAATGACAGAATAAGTATAGCAAAAGAATTTTTAACATATGAAAGCATTCACATAGTGGATGTTTTTTATTTTTTATTTCCAGTTCAAAGCTCCTCTCTGGAAAATTCAAAACACAACAGTAAACATCCCTCTTATCCTTTATTTATCCACTAATACTAACTGTGCTTTAACTAAATAGATACTATTTTAACTTATCTTTCAATACCAATTCACATCATCATGTTAGTAAACAATATTGATCATGTTCTGTAGTAGCCATTATGAAACACTTCTAAACTCTATACTTTCTATATTTCATACCTGTAAACAAATTAATAACACTCGATTTACTTTCCAGCATACTTTCGTATTGTAAACATACACTTTCTCATTGTTTTCTACTGCAATTCCACTACCATTTTTATACAGTGAAAGACATAAAAATCCTTTCTTCGTAACTTCATAACTGTAGAGCTATTTGAAATAAATAAAATAAGGAACAGTTCGTTACCAAAACAAATCAGTAACTGCTCGTGTAGGACCTGCATCTTTATGATTTGATCGTTTTAGCTCTGTTTTTACTCTCTTTTAACGCTGTATTTATTAAATTTGTTTGACTCATGTACTTACGTATATTGCTTTATATCTTTTCCAAACAATTTCCCACCGAAAAGAAGAAAAACCATTATCACCAATGTAAATAAACATCATCCTTTCTGTAGCCATTTTTAAACAACTTCAACTTCATCTACACTGCTTTACTGCTGCACTCCCATAACAATTTGATAACTATAAAAAGAAGTACGTAAACAGCACGTGAAATAAAAATAGACTTTCTTATCTCGTTCTTCGTTTGGTTTTTCTCTGAAAAAATCTATATATATAAAAACAACAAGCATCTGTTCAAAAACTCACCCAAGCATGTGGTATATACTTGTATTTTTATTAATCTAAAACACAATAACAGTAAAAGTTTAACAATAAACAGTTTCATAATAACAATACCTTCGTATGTATACAAACCTGTGTTTCTTCGTGAAAACAACTGTGATAATGAAAACCGTTATTAACGAACAAATTTTTTGGAAATCGGCAACCAATCAAATTGGCAAAAAAAGAATTTCTGGCGTTTTGATTGGTTTAAAAAATTTAATCGTCACACTTAGATTACGTAACATTAAAAAAAGTGGCAGTCGCATTTGCGTGGTTTTACGACGAAAAGGGAAAAAATAAGAAGAATTTGACCATGAAAAAAAAGTAAATATGTCACTCTCTAAAATAAAAGTGGTGTGCACAATCGCGGATTATTGTAATAAGACTAGTATCCCGGGTAAAAACTTTTTACCGAACTTAACTTCGAAAAGGATGGGTCAAAATCGCCTGTCCCGTGAACGATCCCCGTGATGAAAATTTCAATTTTGGAATTGGAAACGGAAAATGTAACCATGTTGTAGAGCTCGAAAAACTGAGCAAAAAAGTGTATGGGATCGTTTCGCTGCGACCAACCGTTAGAGAGATATCATCAATCAAAGATTTCGATGACGTCATATCCGTCGCGTTCGATTGGGGATGCAATGCAATGATTCCCCGTGATCATAAAAAAACTGACGTCAAATGATGCCACGTGCTTTTGGAATGATCGTGAAAAAAGTGTCTCTCGCATCTACGTGGTTTTACGCGCACATAAGAGGACGATGACCGTAAAAATTAAACAAATATATCACTCTCTAAAATAAAAGTGGTATGCACAATCGCGGATTATTATAATAAGATAGTAACCCGGATAAAAACTTTTTACCAAACTTAACTTCGAAAAGGATGGGTCAAAATCGCCTTTCCCGTGAACGATCCCCGTGATGAAAATTTCAATTTAGGAATTGGAAACGGAAAATGTAACCATGTTGTAGAGCTCGAAAAACTGATCAAAAAAATGTATGGAATCGTTTCGCTACGACCAACCGTTGCGGAGATATCGCTGATCAAAGATTTCGATGACGTCATATCCGCAGTACCAAATAAATTTTAGGTCCAAATGATGCGTCATCCCATCACCCGTATCGCTGACCCCAAAAAACGTCAGTTATCCCTATTGGTTCTCGAGATATTTCCCCAAAAACGTCGCGTTCGATTAGGGATGCAATGCAATGATTCCCCGTGATCATAAAAAACTGACGTCAAATGATGCCACGTGCTTTTGGAATGATCGTGAAAAAAGTGTCTCTCGCATCTACGTGGTTTTACGCGCACATAAGAGGACGATGACCGTAAGAATTAAACAAATATATCACTCTCTAAAATAAAAGTGGGATGCACAATTGCGAATTAGTATAATAAGACTAGTATCCCGGGTAAAAACTTTTTACCGAACTTAACTTTGAAAACATTAGGTCAAATCCACCATTCCTGTGGTACGTACGTGTTGCTCACCACCCATGTTCAGTATGCGTTGTGTCACAGAATTTAACTTGTGTAAAAGTTTCTTTTCAGGCATTAATTTGTTATTACATTCAGAAGATTAAAAACAGAAACAAATAGCAACATGGCTCAGAATAATATATTTATACGCAGAAGAGAAGTAACTTTAATGTAAAAAAAATGGCAATATATAACACAGAACTGTTTACCCAGACATACGAAACCAAACATTACAAATTGTTAATTCAAAACAAATTGATACCTTCCAACTTTTTCTTTTGTTCCAAAGTTACTACTCGACTGCAACCATTAATGAATTTTTGAAATGATATATAGTCTGTTCTTCCCAAAACCATCAACGTCATGATTAAAACCATGAGTTTCATTTCTTTATGCTTTTTTTATTATTACCTAAAAAATTAATACTTGAATTGTAATACCGAAAACCTAATCATGCTATAAGAATATTGAAATAAACAACAACAACAAAAAATGAAATTCAACTACGCATTTATCCTTAAAACAAAAATTTACCCAGAAGATAAAAAGTCACAAATAAAATTATAATGCCAAACTTATATATATACCCAGGTACGTAAACGATTACCATAACACAAAATAATGCATAAACATTCCATTGCACAGTAAAATAACAAATGAACTTCTTAAATACATAATCCATTCACATCTACCTTATGAATAATAATTAAAAACACAAACGTAATGACAGAATTTATATATCTAAAGAGTTTATAAAAAATTGAAAACAACCACATTTTTAATCTGAGTTAAAATCTCCTCTGGCTAATTCACAACAGTTAAACAACCCTTTATTCTTATTTATCCAGCATACCAACTGTGTTATAACTAAATAGATTTATACTATTTTAACTTTAGCTGAACTTCAAACAAAATGGGATACCTTTCACTGCCAATTCACATGTTAGTAAACTACTAAACAGCATTGATCATCTTCTGTAGACATTTTCAAACACTTCTAAACTCTTTACTTCTATATTCATACCTGTAAACAAATTACTAATACTTTATTTACTTTCCAGCACAAACATACATAGGTATTTATAAAACACTTTCGCTACCATTTTTTTTAAGTGAAATACATAAAACTGCTCTCTTCGTTTGGGAAAACTGCTAAACTTTCTGTATTTTCCAGTAGATTTTGTACTTTTTGGCAGGCAGACAAAAGCATCAAGCATCGATATAAATTAGATACAATAGATACATTTAGACAGCATAACACATTCCCCACTTCCACAGCGTCATGAGAAATAAAAACATTCATAGCTGTAGGACCATTTTTAATGTAATAACAGCGCGCGTTACCAAAACAAATTTCTCTCGACTTCCTTTTCATCCAGCAGCATATACACATACTAAACGACAGAATAACTGAGACATCCACTCAAAGCTAAATCAATTAATCTTTCAAAACTAAATTAAAACCATTCCTTACTGTGTAAATAAACATCAAACTGCATTTCTCCACTGCACTTTCTTCTGTATAGCGATATTTGATAACTAAAACGTAAACAAACATTTAAAAACCTGTTCTTTTATTAATCTAAAATATTAAACAATAAAAGTCTTATGATATTACTACTTTCCGTATAGACCTGTCCGTTCGTTCTGCACAGCCAATTTTTAAAAACTTCACTGCACTTCTTCTGTATGCTCAATATGCTTTCACATTGTAAACAAACAACTAATCACTTACACATGTTCTTTTATTAATGATTAATCTAAAAAAAATAAGCAATAAAAGTTTTATAATAATACTTTCGTACAGATCTGTTCGTTCCTTCCTTCTGCACAGCCAATTTTTAAAAACTACACTGCACTTCTTCTGCATTCTCACTATGCTTTTACATTGTAAACAAACAAATAATCACTTACACATGTTCTTTTATTAATCTAAAATACAATAACAGTAAAAGTTTAACAATAAACAATAATCTAAAATACAATCACAGTAAATCATACCTACGTGTTTCTTCGTCAAAATGGCGACCGATAATGAAAATCGGTTATTAACGAACTTATTTTTTGGAAATCGTCAACCAATCAAATTGGCGAAAAAATAATTTCTTGCGTTTTGATTGGTTTAAAAATTTAGACGTCACACTTAGATTACGTAACATTAAAAAAAGTGTTCTCGCGTCTACGTGGTTTTACGACAAAAAGGGAAAAAATAAGAAGGATTTGACCGTGAAAAAAAAACAAATATGTCACTCTCTAAAATAAAAGTGGTATGCACAAATGCGAATTAGTATAATAAGATATCAAAATATATGTGCATAAAATATTGAATCCAAATTCACATTCATCTTTGTTTATATATTTGTTCCGTATTTCAATTAAATAAATTGATAACTAAAACCAAACAAACTGAAAACATAAATATAAAGTATAAATGAAAGGGGGAAAACACAAAGTTACTTTAAAGCAATGACATGACATAATGTCCGATTCTGGCGTGGTAAAATCGAGAAAGAGGTTGATAAGAAGCACAAGTATTTGTGATTGGTCTACCGTATTATCTTCTAATAAACGCCGCCCTCTATTAAACGCCGCACTTATAGCCGAACACTCGCAGTAAACGCCGCCTTCTAATAAACGCCGCATCTTGGAAAGCTGCGTTTATTAGAAAATAGGCTAAACAAGCATTGGTTTAACAGTTAATAGCTTTATTTGTTTTCTATCAACAAATTCTTCCAGGTTTGCATGAATATTCGATGTGTAGTTAATTCCTATAAAAGTTTTCATCTGATAGAAGAGAACTGCGACAGTAATATTGGCCTTTTTTGACTTTTTTGACTTAACATTTGTTTTGTGTACAACATTTTCACACCATCTTTTGTAACCTTTTTAAGGATGAAGAAAGATTATTGTGTAAGTTTGCCTCTAATGAACGCCGTCCTCTATTAAACGCTGCATCCGAAAACTAGAATTTGTAATAAACGCAGCGGCGTTTATTAGAGGAAATACGGTATTTTAAATTCTTTAAATCATGCAACTGTAGTAAAACCTATTCGATGAATCTTTGTTGACTAATTGCTTTTAAAAATTTATAATTCTTTCGAAGGTCGCAATTTAATCTGTATAGAGACGTCCCAAAAACGTCGTAAAATCATTCCTCACACGACCAATAAACAGAATTCGATACGAATGTTAATTTTATATACGCATGTTAGTATTACTCGATTTATACTGTTTAATGACTGCAGAATGAAATCTGAAAATTTTTATCAGATCCCAAATTGATCGTAAAAGTATCCCAATTGCGACGTCCCATTTTCAGACGTCTCTACGACGTTGCAAAATGACCTCAAAACCAAAGGACCATTTTACGATTAAATTGAGACGTCTCAAAGACGTCTTGTGCCATTTTTACTATCAGAACTTGAATTAAAGTCAGTTTATTTTCTAATTCACTTTGTTCAAACGAAAATAAGAGCCTTATTTTCTTCGTAATCTCGTTTCAAATATGGGGCGCTAATCAACAAAACAAATTTTTGGTGCGTAGTGGAGTCATCTTCAGTTTCATACGTATAAATACAGTTCATAAATTTCTCACCTTGTAAATTTATATCATTCAAATACTGATCTATATAATTTACAACACAACATAACTCAACCAAAAACAACGGTTTACTTGGGACCCGTCCTTTTTTATCTGAATCTGAAATGATATTTATCCCAAAACCCAAAACGTTTGATATACAATTGTATTTCTACCTCCCATTACCTTTTTGCATGTAATTCAGAAATTTTAGGCTCGTGTGATCTACCATATACACATTTGATTGTTATACCGACTACAGGATAAAAACTTCTGGATATCCCGAGCCAAATGGGATTGACTTTGTCTATTTTTCCAGAAGAAACCGTATAGATAGGTATAATAATCTGTGTCGCTCTGGTGTTTCCGCTATCAACATCTTTTGTAAGTGCTTATATTTCGGGGGAGGGTGGGCGGGTCGTCTGAACCGTACGAAAAGAATTGACTTGTGAGCAATTTTTGGCGGGAACACTGTATTTAGCATGCGCTATAAAATGCGCATGCGTAACTTTCCTCGATTACTCCGAAAATAAATTATATTATTTTCTAATTCACTTTGTTCAAACGAAAATAAGAGCCTTATTTTCTTCGTAATCTCGTTTCAAATATGGGGCGCTAATCAACAAAACAAATTTTTGGTGCGTAGTGGAGTCATCTTCAGTTTCTTGTACATAAAAGTAGGGGCGGGGTTTTAAAGACCTAACGTTTCTGACACGGACAATAAAGCACTTACGTTATCCTCAATATACCCGTCCTTTGCCTGTTCTGATCTCCAACGCCCATGGCGTTTAAACAAACGATCACTAACTCCACCATTGGCCGCTGCCGATGCACCACCTGATCGAAGACTATGTAAACCAAAGTTTTCTGGGCGTAAACCTATGTCCTTAACAACATCTAGGAAAATCTCCCTTGCTCTGGTGTACGAAAGAGGTTTGTTCGATTTCCTCAGACACTGTTCCTTTGCTGTCGTTATTGCTCGAAATATAAAGTCTTCTGAATGGTTAGATATTTTTGCTTTCATCAAATACTGTTTAAGATTCTTAACTGGGCACAAGTTGGAATTACCCTGAGCAATAAACACCCATGAGCCTTGCTTATATACATCCGTTATACTTTTACTGATGAAGATTTTCATATATGTGTCAAAAAACAAGATGTCGGATCGACATATATTGACAATTTCATTAAATCTCAAGAATCCGCTAAATCCTAGCAAACATATCACCAGAGTCCTTAAATACGTTAAGTTGGCATTTTCACCTCCCAAAAATTGAAATATCGATTGAAGATGATCTACCGGTATAACATCTTTCTTCCTGACCTTTTGTTTCTTCATTCTTTTTGCGGCCTCCAACATGTTTTTAACAATGGGTGCTTCGCAAGGATCATAACGGGAGACAATATTATGGTGAAATTTTATGGCATAGAAACAGCTTTCGATTTTTCCAATAGATGCACCACTTTGAATCAAACTCAGCAGAAATAGTGCCACTTGAAATTCTTCGGCTGGAAAGCACTTTAACGAGTGACGCTCGGCCCAATCTTTCCAAAGGTTAAAATAACATGTATATTTCTTTAGGGTGGTTGGTTCTCGACATTTTCCCAAAACATTTGGCACTTGATTAGCCAGTGACCGAAGTGCCTGGTTTGAATTCCCAAAGCTCTGTGTATCAACATATGACTTGAGAAAGTCTAAATTCATAGGATAAATATATTTACTGGAAAGTCTAGAATTATCAAACAGTTAAACACAACTTTTATCATCACTATTATCAGGTAGACATTTTCTGCAATCCTGCTAATGTTAACTCGCTTTAGACACTCTGGAGATCATCATACACAAACACAACTCATGCAAGAAACCGGTGAGCATCTGCAATCCTGCTAATGCTACCGAGCTTTGAACACACTGGATTACGCATGCGAGTAATAGTTAAGCATCTTCAATCCTGCTAATGCTATATCTCCCTTAAGCCTGGGTAAAATTACCCGAATAACACATCCAGTAGGCATCTGCAATCCTGGTAATGCTACCTTCCTCTTCGAAACAGATTGAAGCTCTCAAACAGTTTTAAAGACTTGCAATACGGCTTGTCTGTTAATTTCTTTCACCGAATATAAACTTGCACTGTGCAGGAATCTCTGTTAACGTTGCTATGGTGATGCAAAGTAGGTGTCTGCAATCCTGCTGACCTACTTATACTTCGTATTAATTAATTTAACATGATGAAATCGCTCTCCAGTTTCTATGAACAATCTATTCTTAATGCAATCATCGGGCATTTAAAACTAGCAGATCCAATAAGCGAATTTTGGTTGTTTCCCAATCTAACACAATCGAAAGAGTTTTCGAAAACGCGGTAGCCCTTGACAAACGCTCTGAATTCTGAACTTGAATTTGTTAGAAACGGCCAAAACATCGCAGATTTCCAGAGAGGGACCACTAATACTCCCATGGCTCTTGATACTTCCATGTGACGTAACACTTTGCACACTAACGAGACAGGTGGAACTAAATAATTATTTTCATTTTCCAATGAAACAGTGAATGCATCAACGTTGGCTGTTTTTGGACACCAAAATCGGGAATTGAAATTTGATATCTTCGCATTTTCGTGGTCAGCAAATCTATCAATCGTTAGTGGGCCCCACATTCTATTGAGGATATCGAAAAATTCTTCAGTGGTTTGCCAATCATCATGATCAAAATATTTACTTATTTTGTCTGCCAAACGATTGTTCTCTCTGGGTATCCAAGATATTTTGATTTCAATGGAAAAGTCAAAACAAATTTTGAAAATACTTTCAGCAATTTCATGTAAATGGGGTTTGTTACTATCAGCTTTAGTGATTATAGTAGCTGCGTAATTATCAGATTTCCAAAGAATATATTTGCCTCGTAATAAAGTTTTCAATGTTTCTAGCGTAAACAGAATAGCATACAACTCTCGACACGTGGAATTACAAATTTTTTCACAATGCTTCAAATTTTTAAAACACGTGTAGGTTTCATTACACGTTTTTGCATACGCCCCAATTGCATAATCACTAGCATCAGAATAAATTTCTACTTCGGGAAGTCTGTAGGGAACGATTTCTCTTTTATTGAACAATGTGAAATTATCACGCCAAAAGATTATTTCTTTAATAGCAGCGTGTTTTTCTTTCAAACTAACTCTGGAATCCCAAGACATTTGTGCATCAATAATTTTGTACAGGTTTCTAGTTTTTAGTTGAATAAGTTCTTTCACGACAAATTTGGTAGAAACTATTTTACCGCACAACTTCGCCAAAGATCTCGCAGTGGAATATGGTAAGTTTTCAATCGCTTGGTTAATACAATCGATGATAGAGGTAACTCTCATCTGAGGGATAGTAAAAAGGTTTTTATTTAAATCTGCGCTTACTCCCAACCAAATAACATCTTTTTGAGGGATCCATAAGCTTTTTTCGTTGTTTACAATGAAACCACTATTCAATAAACTGTTCTGAACAAATTTTGAATGTTTTAAACAAGTTTCATAGGAGCTTGCCACACCCAAACCATCGTCCAAATACACAGAAATACGAATTGCTTCTTCCCTCCAATATTTCACTAGACAGCGCATTACTTAAGTAAAAATGAACGGGGCAGAAGTTAAACCGAATGGTAGAACTGTGAAAACGAAATGCCTTAATTGTCCATCTATTTCCCATGAAAAACCCAAATAAGTTTGATGTTAGTCAAAAATTTCAATGTGATGATAGCCTTGCTTTAAATCAAACTGAAACATGAAGCTATCCTTTTCTAAATATTCCTTCATGACATTCCAGTCGTCAAATTTTATTTTATCCTTGTACACATGCTTATTTACATGTCTTAAATCCAAAATTAGGCGTTTTTTACCATTACTCTGAATCGAAACAGATAAGGGGTTGACAACGCGAGGGATGAAGTCAGTCTCACGAATTCTTCTACTCTCAAGGAGTTCTCTTACTTCAGCAGAAACAAATTCCTTGTCGATTATCGCCGACTTATTGACTTTAGGACACCCGTGGTGGAGTAAAGTATTTAAAATACCCGTGTTTCTCCTCCTACTACTACTACTACTCCTCCAAGTTATGAATGTTTTCGTGCAGCGTTTACATGACATCGTTCCGAATTCGCAAATTTGGTCAAATTAGGACTTCCAGTTGACCAATTTTTATGAAAATTTGCACAGAGCACAATTGAAAGGTGTTGAATTCGAATTTGACAATGATATTTCCAGGTTTGACTAAAATTGGCCAATTTAGGCCAAATTTGGACCAAATTTCGAAAGTTCTTCAATTTTTATGAAATTTTGCACGGATCACAATTGAAAGGTGCTGATTTCAAATTTGACAATGATATTGCCAGGTTTGATTAAAACTGGACAATTTAGGCCAAATTTGGACCAAATTTCGAAAGTTCTTCAATTCACATGAAATTTTGCACGGATCACAATTGAAAGATGCTGATTTCGAATTTGACAATGATTTTGTCAAGTTTGAATAAAATTGGGCAATTTAGGCCAAATTTGGACCAAATTTCAAAAATTCTTCAATTTTCACAAAAATTTGCACGGATCACATTTGGAAGGTGCTGATTTCGAATTTGACAATGATTTTGTCAGGTTTGACTAAATTTGGGCAATTTAGGTCAAATTTGGACCAAATTTCGAAAGTTCTTCAATTTTCATGAAATTTTGCACGGATCACAATTGAAAGATGCTGATTTCGAATTTGACAATGATATTGGCAGGTTTGACTAAAATTGGCCAATTTAGGTCCAATTTGGACCAAATTTAGAACGTTCTTCACATTTGAAAGGTGCTGATTACGAATTTGTCAGTCATTTTGTCAGATTTGACCAGAAATGGGTAATTCGGGCCAAATTTGGATCAAACTTAGAAAGTTCTACAATATTCATAAAAATTTCTACAACGCACAATTAGAAGTTGCTGATTTTGAATTTGCCAGTCATTTTATTAGATTTGAACATAATTTGGCAATTCGGCAACGTTGTATTTTTGAGACTAAATATGCATCGTTGTGTTACGTCCTGAAGTCTTCAAGCCAAGCGGCTTCTTGTTATTTTTGAAACATGCTTTTCGCGGTGTAGAGATGAATGGTATTTTATAGCCATCTTTTATGACATCGATGGTTATTTTGTTTGCTTTTATGGATTCCCAAAAAGAAATATTCTTTTTCAAATTACCTTTCACACATACAGAATTTTTGCCAGATTGAGATGCTAATGATTCACTAATTTGAGGACAGTCAGAAGAAAATGAAGAAATTTTTAACTTACCTTGAAATGCGTTATTGTCTTTTAGATTCGGGATAGAATTTTCTCCAATGTCCGCTTTTTCCGCAACTGAAGCAAGTTCCTGTTGGCTTGAAGTTGACAGTTGGTGCGAACAACGCGTCTGAAGTCGGGCTCGGCATTCCGAAACTGGATCTTGTCCGGCGCTTTAGAGATTGTAGAGGATGCGTTAGCAACTGATTTTCTGACACGCCGAAACGAACTCTGCTTCTTCTTTAAAGCTCGAGCTTCAGCCGATTTTATCTCCCGCTTATCAGCAGAGTTGCTGGCCAGATCATCTGATACGTACTCATCGACAGTACTCCATCCTGCAATAGATCTGTCTGCAATTTTTATTAATTTGTTTCTTTTACAAACATTGGAAGATATTTCACGTAAAAGTTTCTCTGATCTATGCTTTGAACCCTTCTTTATGAGGTCACTCAACGCCTCGAGGTCATGCAAAACAGACTCATTGAATTCGTATTGTTTTTTATTTCCCTTAAACTTAAAAGTTTGTCCAGGTTCCTTTTTAAATTTTTTAGCAAGGTGATAATTGTCATTTTCAAACTTATATTTCTTTATGTTCGACAAAGATATACTTTCCTCATCAGATCTGGATTCTCTACGTCGTTTTTGTCCTCTTGAAATTTCTTCTCCAGACATTTTCTCTCCAACTTTGAACCGTCTGAACCGTACGTAAAGAATTGACTTGTGAGCAATTTTTGGCGGGAACACTGTATTTAGCATGCGCTATAAAATGCGCATGCGTAACTTTCCTCGATTACTCCGAAAATAAGTTATATTAAAAGTAGTGTGCACACTTTTAAGATTTGCTTGTCATTTGCTCAACACTGAACCAATTTTAAAAAATTTGTTACAGCTGGATAAAAATTAAAACGCATAATATTCTACAAAAATAAAATCAATAAAAAAGAAAAAGAAAATGAAGAAAATAAATGAAAAGATGAAAAAAAAACAACTTTTTATACAAAAGTCAAGTATATCTATATATTAATAGCCGATTCTCTGTTTGTTTGTTTGTTTGTTTGTAAGTCACGCAAAATGGTAGATGTGAACTGCGAAAGAAATCGGGGAGTCAGCACTGTAAGATCACATATAAATTATTTCTCTTCTTGTGCGCGACGTCAGTGTGAAACCATTGTATTGAGACCCTAATCGAATGCGACGTTTCGGGAAAATTATCTCGATAACCAATAGGGATAACTGACGTTTTTGGGGGTCCACGATACAGGCGATGGGGTGACGAAAAATTTGGGTCTAATTTTTTGGGGGAGGGGTCTGTGACGTCATCAAAATCTTTGAACAATGATATCTCTGTAACGGTTGATCGTAGCGGAACGATCCCATAGATTTTTTTGATCAGTTTTTCGAGCTCTATAACATGGGAACACTTTCGGTTGCCAATTCCTTATTTTTATTTTTCGTGAAGTCAACGCATGCTGAACATGGGCGGCGAGCGACGCCGCCTTGGCGGCTAGTCTATGTATTAATAGCCGATTCTCTGTTTGTTTGTGCGTTTGTTTGTTTGTTTGTAAGTCACGCAAAATGGTAGATTGAGTTTTGAGCGAAATTATTTCTTTTTTTGTGTGCAACGTGAGTTCGAAGCGAATACATTGCAACCCCAATCGAACGTGACTTTTTTTGGCTGATGAACCAATAGGAATAACGTTTTGTTTTTATCATTATTGTTAGTTTTATATTCCACGTTGACTTGGCTTTGAAAACAGTACATCAACTAAATACAAAGAAACTAACTGATTAAACATTTTGGACAAAAAGCAGCAGTGGCAGAACGTGGCAGCATGTGCGGTTTGCCACTATCTCTTGCCTGACTGTCTGAGACGGGTGAACTTTTTTTTTGAGCAATCAAAATGTTTAAAAACCGATAGGTAAAAAAAGAGTATTATATCAAAATAAAATGTTTTTTTTTTTTTTTTTTTCGCTTTTCTTTTAACAAATTAATTTCTTCTTTTAATTGTTAAGCGTTCTGATCGAACGTTTTTTATTCTATTTATTCATGTAGCACGTGCCTTTTTTTCTCTCCTCCGTCGTGATGTTTTTAAGAGGAGAAACTATTTCCCCCTTACGTTTGATAGCACCCATGTTAGAGTGCGTAACTTTTTTAAAACAAAAGCTAATAAAAAGTTGAAGTTTTCTCTCTCTACATTTTGAGTGTATTGTTACACTGATAAAAGATTGGTTTTACCAGAGGTTGTGACGTCGAATCAGCTTCTGGTTGAACACAAGTTGTACGAGCCGTTTATAAGGAAATTTGACGTTTATTGATACAGTGATACAGAGCAGGTGAACATCGGCGGCGAGCGACGCCGTCTTGGCGGCTAGTTTGATTTATATATCATTGGAAACCTTATTCTTTAAAAAATTTTTATATTTAATGGTAAATTTTCACAATATTTTCAAACAGACTTTAACAATTCCTTCATAAATAAAATTTATCGGCAGCAATTGGATTAACCATATTAACAGTTTGTACATGGCGTCTGATTCAAGTATCAATATAAATTTTGAATGAATAGTAACAAATGGATTTCCAAAGATACTGTTGAATTATTGGAATGTTTGTGTTGTTAGGATAACACAAAAAAAAATGATGCTTAAATTTTGCATGTTTTTCATAATTGTGCCATTTGTGATTGAAATCATTGATGGATACATCATAAGACTTCCTTGCAGAAGACATGGCAACTTCAGTTTGATAAAAACTGGTCATCGAAAAAATGGCGAAGTAATAAAAACGATCGATGATGTTGATAAAACAAGATGCTGTTTACATTGTGTAGCTGACGATAGATGTGCTTATGTAAATCACAAACTTGATGATAGTGAATGTGAACTTTTGGCTTATAATGATTCAACCAAAGTAACCGATGCAGATTGGCAGTTTATCTCAACTGTGTTTGACAAAGCGCTTGTAAGAAATTTTTTCCTGCAAGAATAATACAATAGCTTTGAATGTTTTATTACCAGGAAAAACAATTACTGACAAAGGAGAGAATTTATGTAGATACCTTTCCATTGTATGTTTGCAAAGAAGATTCAAAACTAGTTACTTTCCATAAAAGATTATAGGCTTAATAGATTTGCAACACACAATGTATTGTTTTCACAATGACAAATGTTATATACTCTTGTGATGTTCACACACACCCACACTTTGGTATTCAACGGTAAAATAATGGTTTTTTAAGATCTTACAATCAATTACCAAAATAATTATAAACACCTAAATAATAATAATCTTCAATGATACATAACGAAAAAAGTTGAAACGCCGACGGTTTTAAAAATTATCTGCTAAAATCAGATGAAATCGTGGTAAAGTTTTATAATCCGGAGTTCAAATGAAATGGTTCTCATTGTGATTTCAGAAGAATCTCGTTCTGCAGAAACTCTTTACTCTACCGAACAGGCCTGTTTGAAAATTGGACATCACTTCCCTTGAAAATGTGTAATTCTTCAAAGTGACTAGACTGGTTTCTTGAAAATTGGCTCAATCTACTGTATATTAATCTACTGTATATTAATTTAATCGATTAATCAATTAATCACATGTCTGATAAAATTTGAAGCCAAAAACAATTTCCCTCCGTAAACATTTTACACATTCCGTCCGACATTTAACAATGTTATTATTTTAACTTGATAGACCCGGGCATGGTCAAACTAAAAAAATCTGAATTATTGTTCAAAATACAGTATATACTCTAGCAATAAACATGTATTTCTCCTTTCTTCTAACTACGTCTCGAATCAAGTATGCACTCTGAAAATTTGAAATTGTAATTTTATCGATTCCATCTAACATTAAAATAAAACTCTAAATATTTTTTCCACTGTAATAGGTATTGCCTTTTTAAATATTGTCAAACAAAATGAACCTATAACCGAATCATTAACGCATGAAGCATCAGTTATTTTTTTATCAGAACGTTTCTATTTTTCTTCAAATGTGCACTTTGATCTCAACTACATTATCAATTGTTATTAACCAGGTTGGACCGCAATGTAAGACGTTGCAGCCTTGTGACGAACAGTGGTGTTACGATTCTTGTGGAACTAATGGATATACATGCATAGGTATATAGCTTGTTCATTCGTTACAACTTTTTTCTCTATTACCAATCGGGGAGTTATAAGTACTAGAAACAGATTGCCTTAATTGTATTGGGTCCACTATTATTTTATCGTTTTGTGTAAAAACCTTATGAAAATGTTTATTTTGTTGTTTTGTAGGTTTGGCAAAAGTCTCTTATTTCAGTAATGTTAACGCACCAGATAGCAATTTAGCTCATCTTAAAAACGATCCAAGATATCCAAATTCACCAACAAGCATCTCATACAGTGGCAAAATGGAATACGGTATAGATGTTGCGGACTATTATGGTGTAATGATGCAAGTATATTTTGTACCTACAGAAACTGGAGATCATTACTTCTACTTGGCTTGTGATGACAAATGTGATCTTTTCATTGGTTCCACAATTGGGAATAAAACTAAAATAGTAGAGCAGGATTACGTGCGGGGTCAATACGACTGGACTGCGTAAGTCATCTTTATATAGTTTGTATAATATAGTGTTTATGTAGAATTTGCATTGTTCTTGATATTATGGCATTGCTTCGATATAGTATTTAATCTTTAAGCTCTTTTCCATTCGATGTAAAATTACTCGCAAACGAAAACGAGTATTAATTTTGTGGTTAGCTCATCGATGGACGGTTAAAATAGCTGAATATCGAAAACTTAATAACAATCGCAGTGCTGTTTTTTGTGCCGAATTTTACGCCGAAGAGAACGACTCTCAAACACATGGAAGCTTGTAAATAGAGCATTCCTAAGCAGCTGTTTGTAATTCAACTAGCCTTCTTTTTAGAGACCCATCACAAAAGTCTGGCGCTATATCGTTGATAAAGGGACACAAGTATTATTTGGAACTAAATTTGCTAGAAACGTACTACGGCGACCGTGTTGAAGTGGGGTTGACACTTCCTGGAAGATCAGACATCTTTTTACTTACACACGAGTATTTTGAACCATTTGAAATGCAAAATGTTGTTTCTCCCATTGAAGCTTACCAAATCAACTGATACATTTCATGAAAGCAACGGTACATAATGTTCAAATTTACGTAATGGTCAAACTTTTCCCAAGGAAGGCAAAGCAATGTTACATGACATTATGATGAGAAAGGAGAACTGCTACAAATGGATACCAAAGGACTAACAACTCCATATCATTAACTTTTTTCATATTAATACTATAATGCCCACGTTATAGATGTAAAGGAATGAACTTCATAATCTCATTATTGAGGTGTTGGCCACAGAAAAGCTTCAACTTGATCAACCCATGTCGATAGAATGAGTGACAAATCCGAAGCCGTTACTAGCTATTACGACTTCATGCTGGCTTGGTTCTAAATTTTTGTCCCGGTAAAGTTGCAAGAAAAGACGTTTTATGAAGCCATATCGATGAAACTACCACATATTCTTATCAGTTGAATTATTTATTAGCTGTTATTGTTTTGAAGCTGACGACCATTTATTGTACAGGAATCGTTTTGATTTTAAAGAGACAACTGTTAATATTTATAGGTCTTTCAAGATCTACCATTGTGTATTACAAAGGACTTATGATTTGTTTACATGAAACTATATTTGTTAAACGCTTGTAGGGGTGAGCAGAGTCCATGAATATCTTTACAAGGCCTTTTAAAATTCACGTGAATAACAATAGCCCAAGTCACACGAGAACAAAATTACTTATTTAACCTAATCATAAATGAAAGTGGGTGATTAGAGTAGACATGCATACCTCGTAATGATCCAAATAAGCGCCCTGGACCCTGGACATGAATATTTTCCACAGGCGCTTCATCGAAAGGGACGCTAAATAAATGCGGGCGTTTTTAAATCGTTTCCACCATTAGAAAAATTAAAGAGGCAGGTCAGTTTCAATTTTCTTTACTCTCTGAAACATAAACCTTAACAACAGATGTCAAATGAAGTTTTGATGATGTGTTATGTGTTCATTAGGAAACTATTCAGCCAAGCAAATATGAGTCGTATGCATGTCTTATACTTTTTGCTGTCCACAGTTACTTCCCAGTCCCTCGAAATTCTCACTTTTGAAAGAAATTGACCTAAAATCTATTATTTTGTAATGAAGGTAAAATCTATTAAAAGATGTGAAAGTAAAATCTATTAAACCATATAAGTTCTTTTGTGGATACTCATTAAATTCAACTCGAATCTTGATAAGAGCAACTTTTTTATTTAAAGGAGTGGTGTCATGAAAATTTAAAAAAAAATTTTTCCTTCGTATATCCCTTGTTTTAATGTAGATACTACAAAATAAATTTAATTTGGAAAAAAAAAGTCTTTTTTTCGCTATAAAATGCCACTTTAAAACATAGGCTTAAAACGCTGAATAAATTAGTAATAATTATGTGACGTCATTGAAGAAGTTATGTTCAGTGTCGATGCGATGTTTTGCATTCAAATCGAGCGAGTGTTCTTTGAAATTCAAGCAATAACTAAGTATTTTTTTTAAATCTAATGAAAAACATGGTTATTTGTGCTGCTGTGGGATGTGACAGTGACTCAACCAAAGGACAGAACATTAGTTTGTTTAGATTACCTAAAATTCATATTTAAAAAAAATATGGATTTCAAAGTTGAAGCGAGGCCAATCTTTCATCTTTACGTCACTTATATTTTAAAGAATCATGTTTTGGAAGAAATTTGATGGAAAACATGTTATAAGGAGTTTTACTTTAATGTTTTATCTACACTTTTCGTTATACATAGGTGAACTTTTACCTTCTGTGTGCAAGTTTTTTTTCGATTTTTGTTTTCGTGTTTCTCTTCGAACTGGGCATTTGAATATTATTCCGTTTCACCGATTATTTCATTATTGTTTTCATAGAATGAGCTATTGATTCTTGAACTCCTGCACGGAAAACGGAAAATTGAAAAAACGTTAACTTTCAATATATGAATTTTACTACGATCAATGATCAACTCAATATTGCATGTATTTTTTTTCGTTTTGATTTGTACAAAAAATTATTTTGAAATTTATCGTCTTCGATCGCATAAACTTCTTTGCAATCTCATTTGCATCACTGTTTGTTGTCAACTCTCTCCGGTAAAGCATTTTCGTCATCAAAATCATCATCCGGACTTCTTCATGTTCTTTACAGCAACTGGGTCAAAACTATATTGCTCAAACCGCTAAAATTCTCTGTGAAATCCTTGAACAAAACTCATTGCTACATTCTTCATCTTCGCTGAGAACATCTGATTCCTCTTCACTTGAATTCTCACTCATGATTTTTGAAAACATGAGAAACTAATACGCTCCTTTGCACTGACATAACAAGTAAAAATAAATGAAACTTCTTCAATGACGTCACACGCTTTTCATCATAAAAAAGACGGGGGTTTATAAAAAAATTAAAAACTCAATATCTTCGAAAGTAAAACGTTTTTTAAAAAAGCTTTAACGCAGGTTAACTAT
This sequence comes from Turritopsis dohrnii, assembly GCA_027922465.2. Classification (NCBI taxonomy): domain Eukaryota; kingdom Metazoa; phylum Cnidaria; class Hydrozoa; order Anthoathecata; family Oceaniidae; genus Turritopsis; species Turritopsis dohrnii. The sequence continues at coordinate 375,957 of BQMF02000048.1, read as the reverse complement.
ACATTTTTTAAACTAAAATTTGTCATAAAATTTGAAATGACGATACCACTCCTTTAAGTATCACGTTTACTTGACAATGCGGTTCATTTTGTCAGTAATTACATCATGGTAATTATTCAGCAAATCAATACATTTTTCCTATGGTCATCAATGTTCACTGATTTTCAATACTTTAGGGGAAATATGTAGTCGCATTTGTGCAAACCTTGTTACATATGACATACTATATTTCTTATCTACTCTTCTTTATCGAGGAAAAAGAAAGTAACACAACATTTTTCTCTGGAGCATTTGTTGTTGCGGCGATTATCAGTAAAGTTTGAAGTAAAATAGAATACGTTTCCTTAAGATTTCGCTCCAAAATGTTCTCCATGGTTGACATCTCTATATCTCAAACATGATTTTGTAACAACGTGACCAGCCGAATGCGCTACTAAAACAAGACAACATTTTTATTGGCGTTTGAGATATTTCCCCAAAAAACGTCACTTTTGTTTGGGATGCAATGCAATGTCTTCGTCGTGATGATAAGAAAATTGACGTCATATTCCACGTGCTTTTACAATAATCCTGAAAAAGTCTCTCGCTTCTACGTGGTTTTACGCGCAACTAGAAAAACTTAACGGTAAAATTTAAAAAAAATATATCACTCTCTAAAATAAAAGTGTGACTTACAACGCGGATTATTATAACAAGACTAGTAATCCGGCTAAAACTTTTTTTCCACTTTTAATCAATGTGAGCTGAACCGCAGAGAAAGGCTTAGTTTAATAAATTTCCCCTGGAAAGAATCAAACATCAACATAAAAAATTTTGAAACATCAAACGCTTAATATTTAATCGAAACTATGTTGTCCTTTTTTACCCAGAAGATTAAAAGTAACTTTTACCTAAAACAAAGAACAACACAATTCATAACCCCATACCCAGCAAGCACATACAAATCAGAAACATCCCACTTTATAAATGGTTATAAATGTATGGAATGCCATAACTGTCATAACTAGTAAAAGTTATATTACATGTTCTAAATATTATTCGATTGGGCGCATAGATAATTTGATTTACCAAAAACTTCATTTGGTTTGGCATAGAAATTATTCGATATGGAGAAAAACCACACAAATTTGCTAAAACGCTTTTGGATTCGGCGCAAGAATCATTCCATTCGGAGGAAATTTCATTCGATTTGGCACGAGTGCCATTCGCAAGAAACTTTATTCAATTCGGTCAACAGAAATTTTATGCGATTCTCTAGAGAAACCATCTTTCGATTCTGTTTAGAAACTATTCGATAGAGAAAATTTATTTGATTCGCAACATTCATTATCTTTCGATGATAAGTATTCATTCGAAGAAAATTCATTCGGTGGAGGAGAGCTAAAATGGAGTGCGATTGGCATATAACTTTCCAAAGGCTTTCCAAAGCATGTTAGTTAACAAAGATGGCAGATCTAACTAGCGTCTTGAAAGAGCTAAAAATGGAAAGCTTCATTAAAACGTTAGTAGAAGACGAAAAGCTGGATATTAGAACAATTAGTTCAATGAAATATGATGATCTAAAAGATTTAGGGATTCTTGCAATGGGAGACCGAATTCGTTTATTGGAAGCATGCAAGAAAAGCAGCATCAATACTAGCAGCAACAATAATACTCCTTGTTCTTCTTCTGCTTCTGCTTCTTCTTCCCATCATCAACAACTGGTAAGGTTATTTAACCCAAGTTCTGGAAGGAGGGCCGTAAGTAGTAGATCTAACAGTGGTAGAGCTAGTCAGAGGAAAGCAGAATAGTTTTGGACAGTGCATTTTATCTGCCTTGCAAATACATATACATGCAAGGTGCCAACTAATTATGAAAAACAGCAACTCTCGAAAGCAGGTCTTGGACCAAGAAAGATCAGATTGAACTTAGAATTCAACGAAGAAGAGGTTATCCAAAAACTTTCCTCTGATCTATTAAATGATCCCAGTGACCCTCTAAGTTTTGAAGGCTATCCAAAACTTAAAGACTGTGGAGGATTTGAGATTATGCAATGCCTTCCCAATAGCAAGGACTTATCAGTCATTGATTGCAGTTTAAAGACAAGTGTTTTAAAACAAAAAGTTGGTGGTAGTCAAACTAAGATATACATACGACCTATTCAAAAATCGTTATCCTTAAAGCCCTTAGTCAAAGAAAAATGTTCCGAAAGACAGGAAATGTGCTTAATTTGTAATGAACGTGTACCTGTAAATGTATTACGAAAACACTTTTTAACACATCAAGCTTCTGTTTGTGATAACTCTTCATCATCGGATTCTGATTGGAACCCACCAGATATGTTACATAGAAGTAACATAACAGATTTGAACACAGAAACTCCGTCAAATAAAGATGTCATAGAAATTACGGATGATCTTGCTGTTACCGGTAAGGAAATTATTTTAAACATATTTTTAGATATCTAAGTAACCTAATGCATGAGGTAGGAAATACTTTTAATGAAGTATTGTTGAGAGGTAACATTTTGGAGGGGATCATTTTGTATAGTATAGTTGGATGAAAATGCTCCTATAAATATGTTCAACAAGCCTTTTCATTAACACCATTGTATTACATTTATTTGCTGGAACAAGTTATAACATGTCAGCAGCATTCACTTCCATTTCTTTGTTAAATTTAGATGAAGATCAATGCATTGAGAATGATGATGATGCTTTAGATGATAATGAACTTGTTGCAGGTATAACATAATATATATATGAATAAACAGATGGCCAGTGCATGTGATGTGTTTGGATTATTTACATGTGAACGAAGTAAAACACATTTTTATTGAACAAATTTTCGATATATTACATATCTTTATCATATATTACATATATTACATATATTACATATCTCTCAGTTCAACTTCTATAACAATATATAAAGTTTAAACTAACAAAATGCTGTTTTGTCATGCAATATACAGAAAATCATCTGGTGCAGTTAATGTGTTTAAAGGTTATGAAAGCTAATAATATTACTTATTTTTATCTTAGCTGCACTTTTAGAACAAATTCAAGACATTGACAGTCTTGTTGATTCTGTCTTATCAGTTTGCCGCGATAAAGGTTTCGACAGCAATCCTGTTGAAATTTTGAGGTTATTGCAAAAAAAAGTAGTTTGTGGACGGCCTTTGGATGTTGAAGATGATTCAGTTTGTCCGGATGGGGAAACCAATTTTGTTATTGTAGACAGGCAAAACATCGTCAAAACGGCATTAGATGAAATCAGCAGTTTATCCAACATTCGGTTAACTTTAGAAGTTCAATTTTATGACGAGGTTTGTAGAAGATATATATTCTCTATTTGTTGATATTTCAGTTAAGCTTTATATTTTTGTAAGAAAACCCTAATACATTTAGTAGCAGTGCAATGCAAAACAACACCTGGCTTTTGAATAAAAGCTTTATTTTAATCTCTGTTATTTAATCTATATATTAATAGCCGATTCTCTGTTTGTCCGTTTGTCTGTTACGCAAAATGGTAGATTGAGTTGTGAGCGAAATTATTTCTTTATTTGTGTGCGACGTGAGTTCGAAGCAAATACATTGCAACCCCCAATCGAACGTGACTGTTTTTGGCTGATGAACTAATAGGAATAACGTTTCGTTTTTATTATTTTGTTAGTTTTATATTCCACGTTGACTTGGCTTTGAAAACAATACATCAACTAAATACAAAGAAACTAACTGATAAAACATTTTGGACAAAAAGCAGCCGTGGCAGAACGTGGTAGCATCTCGGTTTGCCAGTGTATCCTAACGTATCCTTGCCTGACTGTCTGAGACGGGTGAACTTTTTTTTCGAGTAATGAAAATGTTTAAAAACCTATAGGTAAAAAAAAATATCATAAAACAAAATATTTTTTTTTGCTTTTGTCATAATAGTTGTCTTTAATCGATTTCTTTTAATCTATTTTATTTTATATCAGATCGAACGTTTTTTTTATTCACTTGATTCATTTAGCACGTGCCTTTTCTTCTCTCCTCCCGTGTGATCTTTTCAAGAAGAGAATCCATTTTCCCCTTACGTTTGATAGCACCCATGTTAGAGCGCGTAATTTTTTTTAAACAAAAGTTAATAAAAAGTTGAAGTTTTCTCTCTATACGTTTTGAGTGTATTGTTACACTGATAAAAGATTGGTTTTACCAGAGGTTGTGACTTCGAATCTGCTTCTGGTTGTACGAGCCATTTATAAGGAAATTTGACGTTTATTGATACAGTGATACAGAGTAGGTGGACATGGGCGGCAAGCGACGCCGCCTTGGCGGCTAGTCTTTTTATAATAGTGAACAATATTACAGAGTAGATTTATATATGAACATTTTGAGAAAAGTTGAAAAAGATTTAAAAGATTTGTTGCGTCAAACAGAAACATGAGAAAGCTTCATATTTTATCTCATAAATCTTATTTGAACCCTTGATTTATTTATTTAATGCAGGTTGCACAAGATCTGGGTGGTCCAAGGAGAGAGATAGGAAAGTGCGGATGCTGGCCCAGAAATTGTATCCCTACTAATCATAAGCAAGAATCCCTGTCAATTATTCTCTCATAACATGGGAAATCATATGATTTCGGGTATTTCCCTACATAAAGTTTAATCAATAAATGAGCCCAACCATGAACTTATTATTATTGAAAACAAAACTCCCTTAGGAGAACCCCCTAGGGTTTTTGTTGTTGTTGTTGTTGTTGTTGTGATACCCTAGAGGGTTTTTAATTCATTGTCTTCGATCTAACCGGCACTCCACCCTGGCTTCTCGAATCCACCAGCTCTGAGCTGTACCCCTAGATCTTAGACTAGTTGTGTGTGACTACTTACGAACTCCGACTACTACGCACGCAATGGCCGTTCATGATCTGTTCGAGTATATTACATCTAGTCACATTGTTTTTCCCGACAACTTTTGGCACATTTTGTGGTGAATACCGGGAGCGGACGGCACCATCCAGTTCCAATCTAGCCGCTCCACTAGACCTTCCCTTTCCAGCAGACTCTGTCGCCTGTTCACCACAATTTCAAATTATTCCGCTCTTGGGTTTTATATCATTCATTTAGACCTCAGTGTCTGCTTGTGGTGTCTCTCGGAACGCTATAATTTTCTTCGATTTGACGATAACCATCTTTTTATGTTGAAAACAGCTTTTTGTTATGACTATATAGCATTTTTTTATTTTGATTACATGGCAAGTTTTTATTGCATAACAAACTTCTCAAATAACAACACGTAAGCAGTTTTTATTATTATTTCTATTATAACCACAAACTACTCGTAATTGTAAACAATTAAATATCTCATAAAAATGTCCCCGGGGAAATCCCCAATTGTAGTAAAAAGCAGTTTGTAGCAGTTTAAACTTTATAACATAAATGAGCTAACAATACATATAACACATAGATCAGCGTAGTCTAGTGGATAAGAACGCTAACTTGTAACAGCAAGGTCGTGTGTTCGAACCCCACGCAGTTCGTCTGAGAGGAAGTATATATACTTCGGCGGTTGTAGATCTGTCATGTTCTGGTTGTAAAACTTGCATGAGTGCGCACTTCCCCGCAGTTGTGTTGAATATATCGCGGAATGGTTAGCATTGTGTCTGGGTGATTTATCACTGTCAGGTTTCTCTGGTCCATAGAGACATTCAGGTTACCGTCATTTCGATCGAAATTCAACAAACGCCAGGGCTTAGAAGTGTTAGCATGTATCCACAATGCCGGCTATAATTGCAAACTACATGCGCTGATCAGCGAAATATATACCATATGCCAAACACCATGGTAATCGCTAAAATCAAAGCAATTTTCTCTTCTTCGTGAGATGGGAGTGAATCTGTTTGACTCACTCTTTCGTGAACTTCCTTTTGTAAACTTTTATTTTTTTGTTTGTGTTGGAGAGCTAGTCGCCTTGTTTGAAATATGATGCTCTTGCATAACATTAATCATTTTATTTCTTCCAAGGATCAAGTTCTCCCGACTTGATGTTTAGATTCATGTCACTAGGTAACATGTAAATACCTTGTCCAACTGAATAATCAACTTTGCTTGAAGCGTAATTTAAAGTATCCTGATAACGTTTAATGTCATCTTGAATATCAACTCTGCGGTTAACAATGTCTTCAAAGTTGTTCATAAAAACTCTTTGAGCTGTCAAAACGCTTGAATTATTACCTAAGATAGAAGAGCGAGCTGAGGCTTGCGAACTAAGAACAAGATAAGCATATGCTCTAACACTCTCTGAAATTTTTACAAGACCTGTTTTTGTAAAGCCTTTAGATTTTTCTATAATCCATCGTGTCATGGAGTTGTCTGTGAAATAACTCAGACCTGGCGTTGGATAGTCTCTACGTCTTTTTTGATACGAGCTATAAAAATATTGTCCTTTGTATTTTTTAGGATCAGAATCGACACCATATTCACTACAGATTTTTAAAAACTCTTCTTTGTTATAAGGATTATCGTATTGGTTGAAACTATCTTCAAAAGGTAGAGGTGTCTGCAGACGCTTAATGATTCGTCTAATATGATAATAGACGTGACAACGATATACTGATCTAATCATAGGAGTAGAGCGACCTTCTTTCAGGTGTTCAGAACTGACTCCACAAGCACTTGAAGCACACCAAGTGACAAAATTGAGTTGGGTTTGCCATAATTTAAATGGTTGTTCCTGCCAAATTTTCATGCGTTGTTCATTTTCGTCCATTTCGTAATTAGTAAAAATATTGGGAAAGCTCGCAGGAAAAGAACCATTTTCAGAGACAATAATTGTTTGTTTGTATAAATCTTTAGAATTCAATATCTGAAGGTATTGTCCTCCATTTGGTTTATAAAGCGCACTAGGAGCATATTTAAAAATGTTCTCCATTATTTAAAAATATTATTTAAAAATATAATCCTCTATTCTCTAATACAAGAAATTTATATCACGGTAAATGTCGCAAAAGGAGAAAAGACCATATATCTATCTTACCCCATTCAAAACTTGGATGGCTCAAAAGAAATTCCATTGGTTGATATGTTTGCAGACAATGTCACGTATGAAATCACAGCAGACCTAAAACTGACTCATGGGAAAGCTGAAAAGTTGGTACCTCAAGGAACATTCACGAGCAGGGAATTGAATGCCTTTTTAGCAGGTGCCTTTTTAGCAGGTGATGTAGAACTTACCTCATTAGGCAAATACCCTCAAATAATCAAAACAAATAAGCTCGCTAACGTAACCAAAATTAATTTGCATCTCTCTGAACTTGACAACACTCAAAATCTTGAGAATGGAAAGCTAAGTGATATTTTACTAACCTATCACATGGCTGAATATAGTGACTTCACACATGTTGAGCCTAAAAACCCTCAGTACAAAAAATTAAAAAATGGTGTATTTCAGTCTTTCACGTTGAAACTCACAGATCATCATGGCAATATGCTAAAAGAAGACCTAGGAAGAACCGTTGTTTTGCACATCCGCTAAACTGAGATAAAAAGTAATAATTAATTATATATCATAATTAATAATGGAATATGGAAAGAGGTTAAATCCAGAACGTTCACTTAGAACTGCCCGCGGTGTAAAAGGCTCTCGTCAAAAAGTAACTGTCACACACAATCCAAGTGAGATTGATCAAAATCAGCTATTATTGGTTAGGTTTCCAAATTTAGGAAGCCATGATGTTATTATTCCAGGAACAACTAATCTAAGTTTTGATATTGAACTCAAGTCGACAGCTGACACAAAAAGAACATTGGTCAGTAACATTGGAAGAGCTATCGTTAAGAAGTTGGCTGTCAAGTTTGAAGGTAATGAGATATTGAGCATCGATGACTTTGATATTTTTGGGTGTTACAGAGATTTATGGCTAACCAAGTTTGAAAAATCAAACGCAATAAGACAGGGTATCATCATCGATGATGGGTGTACAGAAAATTGTATGAAATTGAGGATCAACGCTTCTGATAAAGATGACAATGATGATGAAGACAAAGCCATTGCTGACACCTATAAAAACAAGTTTGTCATTCCACTCGACTTTGAGATGCTAGATAGTACTATTCCATATTATCAAGCGGGTTTAGGTAATAGATTGTGCTATGAGATCACATTTAATGACTATAACCGAGTTATCTATTCTAACCCACCAAATACTGCCGCAGGTCAAAGACGTAACCCAGATGGTAAATACAAAATATCTAACATCTCACTTGAATATGAGATTGTGACACAACCCACTTTGGCTAGAAAAATCGCTTCTGAATACCAAAACATGGCTTTGCTCTATGATAGGATTTTGGGGCACAGACAAATCAGAGTAAACAAGTCAAACACAACGTGGAATTGGTCATTCAACCTGCCAAATCTTTGAAGGGTATTTTAGTTCTATTTGAAGAAGAAAAATCCTTCAAACGAGATACCAGTAAATTCTACAATCCAAAGATCAAAAAGGTATCTGTCATCGTTGAGGGCAAGCCTAACCAACTTTTTGCTCAAGGGATGCAGCCGTTTGAACAATACAATGAGATTTGCAAGTATTTTGCTGAAGGAAAACCAAAAGATAATAGCGCCGGCGAAAACCGAAAGCGCTTGGGATTACATGATGTAAAAGTCGCTGATTACTTGACAAACAAGTATGCTCTATGGTTAGATTTCAGAACAATTGATGAGAATGCTTTGCATGGGACCGGTCGAAGGATTGAAAATGCGAGTGAAGGCATCACTTTACAGATTGAAAAGACCGCTGAAACTGCAGGAAACTTAAACGCTTACATATATCTAATCATGGACGCTCAATTGAATATTTAAAACGGAGAATTTATGTCTGCATTATATTAGTAAAAAATGGATACACTTTACATGAAAGAGCCTCACACGGCATTATTCGTTGGGCCAACATCGTGCGGCAAAACGGATCGTGTTGTAAAATTATTAGAAAATGAATACTTTGATCACTTTGATTTCATCGTGATTATATGTCCCACCTTGAGGTGGAATCAGACTTACAGAGATCGGAAGTGGTTCTGGAATGACAGCTATGTGATTTTAATTGAGCCGGCAGGTCGCTTGTATGAATGGATTAAGAAAATGGACTTTTTCTGTGCTGGATACAAAACCTTATTTCTGATTGACGACATCATCGCTGATGAAAAATTGGACAAAAAGAGACAGCCTTTGCTCGAGTTGGCAATTAGCGGTAGACATCAAAATCATTCGCTATGGTTACTTACACAATCATACACGGCTATACCTAAAAATTTACGACGGCAAGCTAAAATGTTATATGTGTGGTATCCAAAAGATAGAAATGATCTAACCACCATTCATGAAGAGAATGATGTCATTGATTCGCGAGAAGAATTGAAAGATGTCAAGGAAAAACTGAAAGGAGGGAAACACGCGTGCCTAGTCATGAGAATGGAACACCCAAGAACGTATGTGATTTGCTAAGCAGGTTGACGTTATTTGTTACATGACTCTTGTAACAAAAGTATAAGACTTGCAAGACTGTTATAAGAAGACAGCAAACTCTTATACAGCAAATTACAGCAAAATTATAAGAAGACAGCAAACTCTTATACAACAAATTTCAGCAAAATTATAAGAAGATAGCAAACTCTTATACAACAAATTACAACAAAATTATAAGAAGACAGCAAACTCTTATACAGCAAATTACAGCAAAATTATAAGAAGATAGCAAACTTTTATACAGCAAATTACAACAAAATTATAAGAAGATAGCAAACTCTTATACAACAAATTACAACAAAATTATAAGAAGATAGCAAACTCTTATACAGCAAATTTCAACAAAATTATAAGAGAATATAAGAGAATATAAGAAAATTATAACAAACACAACAAAATGATAGAATATGTCAACTTCATGTTATTAAGCATACTGCTGGTCTCGCTATTTTACTTTTATTCTGTATTAAAAAAATACCTCTCTCTAATAAAAAAAATGGTGGAAACAGCGATCGATAATTCAATCAGCTACGATATTCCAGGTGAATTCCCACCACCACCTTCAGATGGTAAAAGACAAAAATTGCTCGAGTGTGTCTTAACTGGAAATAGCAAGCTATACTTAGGGAAAATGTACACGGAAGAGCAAATTAACAAACTCAAAGATGAAGAGGTAGAAAAACTTTTTAGTATCTACGAGGCTAAACTATCAGGTCAAATGGTAAAATCCTTGGGGAAATCACTCATACGCATTTATTCGTTGGGGGCTTGTGCAACGTTAGGAATAAACAATCAAGAAGCGCTGAGCAATGACCTGGAAACTGACCCCTTCTTAAACTCTGCCCTTCAAAGATTTACATGTGACTTATATTATAAATTCGGCTCATTATTAGCACCACTCAGTGTTGGACTTATTACCGGAAGGCATTATATCAATGAAAGAAATTTAAATAAATCCGATGATAATATAAATACAGCAGATAATAAAAATGTCAGAAGAACAGACTCCCATTCAAGTGACAACGAAGAACCAGAAAAAGGTTGAAGCGGGTAAGAAGTTGGCGGAATACAACCGTAAAAAACGAGAAGAATTAAAACAAGTGTCACCTCAAAAAGAAGTGGAGAAGTCCAAGGACTCTCCCACCAAACCAAATGAACAACCTATGAACTACACCTATGGTGGAATAATAGCTCTCGGTTTAGTTGGTGGATTTGCTTATTTTGTGTATAAAAAGAGAGAGCAAATATTATCACGTGGGTCACCACCCACCCCCCTTCAACAAAAATCTAAAATACTGGTGAAAATCAATAAACATGAAATGGAATAAAAAGAAAAATAACGCTATATATAATCTCGCAATATATGTAACAAATATGGACAAGAAAAGTATCGTCAACGATTTATATCACGCATCAGTCGTCTGCGTTTTCGCTATCGGCTACTCTATGCTAGGAAAAAAGGTGTTAAAAATGACACCACCCTCTATTCAAAAGTTCGATTTGGAAGATACGGGAAAACTAGTTGTCATTATCGCCGCTAGTGAAATAACAAAGGACTACTTAATCAAACAAAAGATATTGCCTGAAAATATCAATATCTAAATATGGCTTCTATCGCAATGATGTTAGGTGGAGCTTTGGCTAACGCTTTGGCTTTCACAGGATCAAGCGATCTGTTTTCAAGTTTATCCAAAGACAGAATCGATAAGGAAAGAAAACGTCATGATTTGGCCATAGAAAAATTACAAAAAGCACAGATTGAATGGCAGCAAAAACGACAGGAAAGAATCGATTTTATCAATAAGCAGCTCATGCTCGAAAAGAAGGCTGAGACAAAATTCGTAGAGCTAAATGATGCAATGAGAGAGTACAATAGGGTGTTTGATAAACCCCTTGAACCGCTACCACGGGAGCCTGTATTGAGTGACTTTTATACACCGAGTCATGATCAACATGAAAGAGAATTGACTTTTATAGCTATGAGTATGCTTGGAATTGGTGGAATTGTGTGGTATTTTGAAAGATGAAGACCATCAACAAAAATTATGTTACACGATACATGTAACATATACACTTTCAGATGGTTACCGTCTAGTCACAAGGTAGGTATAGATCAACCCACCAACTCCTACAATCATAGCCCATAAATTTTGACTTAACCAACCTACAACTTCTTTTGCTCTGTTCAAAATCCATGATACGATAGACCCAATTATTCCTGGTAAAGCCTCTGCCGCTTTAGATGCTAATCTACCTAGAAGTGATGCTAACGCTTTTAGTTTATTTTTTATCCATTCCTTTGTATCGTCCTTTTTATCACCACCTTTGTCAGGATTTTGTGAAGAGCTTCCAGCTGCTGACCCTCCCGGTAACAAAGCTTCCATAAAGACACCGATAGCCATACCAAATGCTGTCAGAACGCTAACGATTGTTATACCTTGTTCACGGAATAGTGTTCGTATCCTTTCACCTAATGTGGTATCTTTGTCGAGGACTTTAGCAATGGTTTCTTTGATGCTCGTAACTTGACTGTTTAGTTTGCCTTTGAGAATATTAATGTTCTCTTTCCTAGCTTTCAACTCTTCACGTAATCCCTCCATTCTCTTTTCAACTTCTTTTCGTTGTTCATCTGTGTATGTTGCATCGTTTTCCATTTCTTCCAACTTGTTTTTCTCCTTATCGATATGCTGTTCTGTTCAAACCTTTTTTGCAACTTCTTTCTGAAGACCTCCTCGTATGTTTCTCAGCGCTTTATCCAACCCTAACAGCTCACGCACAGGATATTCAAATAGATCGCCGGTCTGAGTTGTTTCATGATCGACCGATTGTTGTCTAAGCGTTGAAATTAAATTTTCCGTACTGTTCATTACATCACTGGACATATCTTTCAACTCTACATCGGTTTCTGTTGTGATTTTAGATGTCGAAGGAAGCTCTTCTGCTATTTTGTTAAGTACAGCTGCCTGTCTGGCTGGAAATTTGCCACTAGATATATCATACCCTAAATTACGTAACCTGTTCTTCCCCAATATTTTTTCTATAGTACCAATAGCCCTTAGTCTTCCATTGTTTGTCAATGGTTTGCTACTGTATTTGTAGTATAATTCACCATCTCTAATTTCAAACTGATCGGTATATAACGTCTCAGGTTTTGTATGGAATTTTTCAGATAATCTATCATACAACCCTTCAACTAGTTCTTTCAAAACTCTAGTATTCAGACTGTGACCTCCAAATGATGTTTCTCGTTCACCTGATGTATGTATCTGTGCACCCGTACGGTCTCCAGTTGGTATGAGAGGAAACGTCTCATCGGTTGTTTCATCTGTCGTCATCCCATGTTCTCCAAAGGGGTCAATGTCAATGTCTGCCATTTTATTTATTTAGAGGATAATTTATTATTTATTATGTTATAACAACCCTCTAAATATGAGTTTTAAAATTTATCCAAAACTACGCACTGCTCCTGAGGATTTGAATGAGCAGGAAAAGTTTAACGCAAGCGTAATAAATTCAGAATTTGATGAGTTGATAAAACTAAAGAACAAATTTAACACCAAGATCAAGAGATACAACAAGGCGATAGAACGATCGATGCTACTAAATGCTAGCTCAAGCGCTATAACCATTGGCTCTGGCATCGGTTCAATTGCAACAGGGGCTACTATTATCGGAATACCTATTTCTGCAGGATTAGGTGGTGTAGCCTTAGCCGGCTCTATCTGTACCGGACTTACCACAGCTGTCATCAAAAGATATCAAAAGAAAGTAGAAAAAGTGATAAAATTATATGATATTGTTACATCCTCAATTTCTGTCTTTGAAACTAACATCAGTCAGGCGCTGACTGATGGGAGGATCAATTACAAAGAATTCCAGGTTTTGCAGGGAACATATTACAAAGCTTTAGAAAGACTCAGTTCTACAGATAGAAAGATGGAGACTGAAACCCGAAATCAATTTCAAAGAAGTTTGATGGTAGAACTTCAAAACCTGAAAAAATCCATAAACGAAAATGGTTACTAGGATGTGTGGTTATGTGCTCCTCAATTTGAAAAAGTGATAAATGAAACTGATATAAAGAAATATGATCACAAGTATATATAGACAATGGAATTCCCAACAGTTGCAACATTTGAACAAAACATGGAACAAATTACTCCAATCATAAAGTGGAGAGAGCTAACTGAAAACGTGATTTATCATGTTAAATCTGTGAGTGAGATAGACACATCTGCATCTGAATTTGGTTCTGGAACAGCTATGTATGCAGAGGTCCAAGATAGAACAGGAAATTTATATAAGACGTGGTTGCCTGCAAGACTTTGCGTTGAATTGAAGGATTATGGTTGGAATTCTAGAGAAGCCTTTGTCAGACCGAAGGGGCTCAAACAATCTGAAAAAAATCCTGAAAGACAATTCTTTGATTATGACATTATGTGGCGCTAAACCTCGTCGCTAGACGACTCATCTTTACTTGTTTCTAGTAAAGATACTTTGTATGTACGGTTCACCAACCTTGCACATAATCAGGAGGTAGCTCTGTATCCTCAGGTATCAACATCAGCTCTTCTTTTACAAAAGATCGTTCAGGTCCATCTTGAAGGTAATACATTACACGGTTACCTGGTTGATCTATTACCTCACTCAATCTATATGTCCTCTTTAACCATATCCTATCTTTTGGTCTTTTTCGATGGTCATCGTGCTCTTCACCCGGTTGCAATAGATATCTATACAAACCATCTTAAGGTAGCTCTACTTCAGGTGGATAGCTCTCTCATTTAGCAAGAGGCACTTCTTTCAATTTGATGGCATCTTTCGGTTTCATGCCGATCATCTGAGTCTTCGTATCGTTCAATCTACCCACAAGTTTATACAAATATTTGACCCATGTAGATGATACCTTTTCCGAATCGTTCAGTTCTTGAGCATCTTGTATTTTGAATAAATTTTCAGCAAGTATCTTGTTCAATGCCTCAACAAAAGCTGTATGGGTATGCTTATATTTAGTAGTTGCTCTTTTAATTTCAACATTATTCTTCTTCAACAATTTTGATACATCCGCTTTGAATTCTGAACCGTTATCGCATTGAAATACTTTTGGATAAGTTAACGGTCCAACCTTGTAGATGTCTTCGATCATAGCGGCAACCTCTTTCGCTCTCTTAGTATTCAAAGGTCGAGCCACCTTATAGCGTGAAGCAGTGTCAACACCAGATAAAATGTACTTGTATTTATTACCATACAACATATCACTAGGCATATACAATATATCAAATTGATGAATCTCATTCGGTTTAGTTACCTCGTAATGTGGACGTTCGATCCTTTTCGGTGCCGGTAGATGTACCTGCCACAAAGCTTGCTTTGATAGCCACTTCTTAATTACCTTCAGTTTGAAACCAAATCCTCTTAGATTGCGAACAGCCTTTTGTCCTTTCCATAAGTTTTGAGGTTGATAATAAATCTCTTGAAGTTTATGCATCCTGCTGATATTGTTTATTTTATAAACAACGTTTATTTAGCTCATTTTGTTACACAACAAACGAAAGTGGCTTAAAAGTTTTATCTCTTTTATATAAAGAATAAACATGACTAACAAAACAGAATCAGATTACCGATCGATGAGTTTTAATGCGTTGGTAAACTTATGTGCATCACGAAAAATAAAATATGTTAAGCAAATGAGTAAAGCTAAAATGATTGATGTACTTGAAAAGAATGATAAGGATCCATTGTTTCTTTGTGATCCTGAAATGAAACAATTATTTTATAGACGCTATTCAAACTGGATAAGAGACAACGAAGAAAAATATCAAAGGTATCAAGAGAGCCAAAACGAGAAGAGAAGGATGGCTCGCAAACAAAATAGATTGGCTCGTTCATCCTTGTAGAGGTTGTTTTTTTTTTGTTACTTAAATCGAGTAACAAAAGTTACCTAGAGGGTTTGAGTCGTTTCATGATTGAAAAAATGAGATTTCAAAATGACTTAAAGGATCATGATCATGATCACTTAAATATTACACAAATAATAATTATACAACATGACTTCACGAAATACTGTTGAATTATTAGCTGGCTCACCAGCTCGTTTGTCTACACCAACACCTATTCCACCACCAAGATCTACTAGGCGATTCAAACCGGTCCGCCCTGTTACAATTATTCCTAACCGACAAGACATGGATTTGTTTGAGCAGCAAGAAATGGCAAAAAATAGGCCTCAGGTAAAAAGTAAGTTGAATGAATGGAGAGATTGGTTAATAAATCATGTACCTAAAGCTATTAAGGAGAAAGTGAGTGGCACTTTCAGAGAGATGAAGAATAAGATTCTTAATCTCTACAAGAGGAAGAATGATGATGAAAAAGATGAAAAACTGGTGAAAACAAAAGCGTTTGTCCCCATTGAAACGGCGTTTGAGGGTTCTTACAAAAGGTTCAAGATAAACTCAGATGGAAAAAAGGACGTTGATTTGTTTCTCGAAAAGGTTCGACCCATTTTAAGTGATCTGATTATGAGAGAACTAAAAAACAAAAAATCAATAAAAATTCAAGCAACTGTGTGGATCAAATGGAGAAAGGAGGATTTATCCAATCCTGAAGCGACAATCTATGTTGATAAGGCGTTCAATAGCAACATGGAAACAATTCACAATGAAAGCGATATATCTGATGTAATTAATAAGATGTTCAATAAGATAATCGAACAGGTTGAAAACCCTGCGTTACCTCAATCCGGTTTTGTTATCGGTAAAATTTTAAATATTGATGTAGACTTTCACAAGCTAAAATTAACGAGAGGAAGCTCTTACTTACCGCTACCTAAGAATTTCAGTGGTAAGTATTCGATAATCAATCCTAAAAACGAAGATGATGAAGAGTGCTTCAAATGGGCTGTTATCGCAGCTCTCAATCATGATAAGATTAAGAAAAATCCACAAAGGATAATGAATCTCAAGAAACATGTTGATAAATATAATTGGGAGGGTTTATCGTTTCCAATGGCGCTTAATAAAATAGATTTGTTTGAGAGGAGGAACCCTGATATCGCTGTGCATGTTTTGACAAAAGACGAGAAAGAAGGTATCTATATGTGTCGAAGCATCTTGATCGCAAAGAAACAGTTGTTTTGTTTTTACTATGTGAAGAGGAAAAGAGACATTATATAGCTGTAAAGAACTTGAGCGGTGTCTTGAGCAAGGTCAACTCGAAGCACAAAAATAAAGAACATTATTGTTTGAATTGTTTCAATGGATTCCCAAGTGAGGAAACACGAGATGAACACTTTGAATATTGTAAAAATAATGATGTCGCGAAGATCGAAATGCCAAAGGAGGGTAGCACCGTTAAATTTCATGACGGTCAGTATCAGCTCAAAGCTCCTTTCATAATGTGTGCTGATTTCGAAGCTTTGTCAAAAGAGGTTTGTAAAGAACCGCGTAGCGTTATTGGATCATCCACTAAAAAGGTTGGTATACATATCCCCACAGGCTTCTGTTGTTATAGCAAATTTGCTCATGGTGAAGTTTCAGACCCTCTAACGCTTTATCGTGGTGAAGACTGTGTTTTACGTTTTGTAGATCATGCAGTAGGTGAAGTGAAAAGGCTATACAATATGTTTAGACCTCACATATGAAGAGGAACAGGGATTTATCGATTCAGATAAATGCCACATATGTATGAAAGAATTTGAAAAAGATAATATTAAGGTTAGGGATCACTGTCATTTTACTGGTAAATTTCGTGGAGCTGCACATCAGTCTTGTAATCTCCGTTACAAAGTGCCTAAATACATTCCGATCGTCTTTCACAATCTGAGCGGATATGATGCTCATCTGTTTATCAAAGAACTAGCCAAACAGTATGGAGATGAAGGGATTGCCGTCATCGCTGAAAACAAAGAAAAATATATCTCTTTCTCATTGGATGTTAAGGTTGGTGAATACACTGATAAAAATGGGGAGACTAGGGTTCAAAAGATACAGTTGAGATTCATCGATAGTGTGCGTTTCATGGCTAGTAGTCTGGATAATTTGGTAAACAATCTATCTGACGATCAGTGTAAAAACCTTCGAAAATTCTTCAAGGGCGATGAGCAATTCAAACTATTGAAAAGAAAAGGAGTTTATCCTTATGAATACACTGATTCTTTTGATAAGTTTAACGAAACTAAGCTCCCACCGAAAGATGCATTTTACAGCAAGTTGAACATGAAAGGTATCAGTGATGCTGATTATACGCATGCACAGAATGTGTGGAAACACATGAAAAATAAAAATATGGGTGCGTATCATGATCTCTACCTCAAGACAGACGTTCTATTGCTTGCTGATGTTTTTGAGACTTTTAGGGAAACATGTATAACAAACTATAAATTGGATCCTGCACATTTTTACACTGCTCCAGGACTAGCTTGGCAAGCCTGTTTGAAAAAGACAGAGGTTGAGCTGGATTTGTTGTCAGATATGGATATGTTTCTCTTCATAGAGCAAGGTATTAGAGGAGGTCTCTGTCAGGCTGTTCATAGACATGCTAAAGCTAATAACAAGTATATGGATGCTAAATATAAGAAGACTGAAGAAAGTAGCTATCTCCAATATCTTGATGCAAATAATCTATATGGATGGGCTATGATTCAGAAGCTACCGACAGGGAATTTCAAGTGGGTAGATGCTAATAAATTTACCGCTGAATTCATTTCAAAGTTGGCTGAGAAAGACGGTAAATATGGTTATCTTCTTGAAGTTGATGTGAACTATCCTCAGGAGCTTCATGATTCACATAACGATCTTCCATTTATGCCTGAGCGAAAGAAGATCAATGGTGTAGAAAAGCTAACTCCATGTCTTTCAGACAAGAAGAACTATACTATTCATATCCGTGCACTTGATCAAGCGCTGAAGCATGGTCTTGTTCTTGAGAAGGTTCATAGAGTACTGAGATTTAAGCAAAGCGCATGGTTGAAGCCGTACATCGATTTGAACACCAATTTGCGTACTAAATCAAAGAATGACTTTGAAAAGGACTTTTTCAAGCTCATGAACAATTCAGTCTTTGGTAAAACTATGGAGAATCAACGTAAGCATAAAGACATACGCTTGGCTACCAAGAAAGAACAATATGAGAAGCTGGTGATGAAACCTAACTTCAAGGGTAGTATCTGTTTCAGTGAACATTTGATGGCTGCTGAAATGCAAAAGATCAAACTCGTGTTGAACAAGCCAATCTATCTGGGACCTGCAGTTCTTGATTTGTCAAAGATAGTTATGTACAAGTTTCACTACAATTACATGAGACCAAAATATGGTGACAATCTAAAGCTCTGCTATATGGATACAGACAGCTTTGTCTACCACATCAAAACCGACGACTTTTACAAAGATATCGCCGATGATGTAGCTTTGAGATTCGACACTTCAGCGTACGATGAGAAAGATAACAGACCTTTACCCATAGGTTTGAATAAGAAAGTCATCGGTCTAATGAAAGATGAGTTGGGTGGTAAGATAATGACAGAGTTTGTTGCTCTAAGAGCGAAGACCTATGCATATAAACAGCTGGATGGAAAAGAAGACAAGAAGTGTAAAGGAGTCAAGAAGTGCGTAGTAAAGAAGACGATGGGGTTTGATGATTACAAGAGATGCTTGTTCGATGGTAAGAATGTTTACAGGGAACAGATGACCTTTCAATCGATTAAGCATGATGTCCACACCATAAAAACAAACAAACTCGCTCTCAATGCAGATGATGACAAAAGAATTATTGCAAAAGATGGTATTGCTACATTAGCGAGAGGACACTACAAGATACAATAAGATAACAAAGAGGTAAGAGGTAAGAGGTAAGAGGTAAGATAACAAATAGGTAAGAGGTAAAAACAAAAAATAAAACAGGATAAACGAATTATACACAGTAACATGACTATCATCAGAGAAATACATGATACCTATGTATATTGACTTTGAATATCTTTTTGACTGCATCGATGATCCTCGACGTATCGCAGAAGCGTTCCAATATGCTTTTTTCAACAAAACTGATGCTGAAGAACAGGAAGAATGTTCGCACGATAAAATTAAACGTTGGGCTGACGGACGTGGATACTGTATATCATGCGGTGAGACCTTTACCGACGCTTCTAATGTAAATTCTGTCATAACAAACTGTAAACATGAACATATTCACAAGGATGATTCTGGTCTTATTGTCTGTGCTCAATGCGGACTTGAGCTCAAAACCCTCGATTTTCAACAGGAATGGCGGTGGTATGGTACATCAGACAACCGGACATCTCGTGACCCTAGTCGGTGTCATCATCTTCAAACCACACCGAAAGGTATTCGATCGGTGTTCCATAAGCATAACATCGAGATATCTTCGGCAATGATGGATATGGTGGAGGCTCGATATAATTGTGTCATAAAGGTCGAAGGTAACAAAGTTCTTCGCGGTCAAGGGCGAGAGTCGATCGTCGCTGCGTGTTTGTTTCACGTCTATAAAGAGATGGGAGAGTTCCGAACCTCGAATTACATCCGCGAACTTTTCCATGTCAAACAGAAAAACATGTCTATCGGAATGACTAAATACTACAAGGCTTTCCCAGATGCTCGCACTCAACATACCACCCCAGAGAAACTCATCCCATGGATTATGAGGCTTACTGGGGTAGATCGTAAACACTATCGTCGTATACTCGCCATTACTCGATACATACAGGCTGCCAGTGAATTACTCGAGCGTAGCAATCCTCAGTCGGTAGCAGCGGCGATCGTTTTCTTTTACTTGTGTCTCAACTGGGAGTACAAATCGAAAATCGGTATTACCAAGTCTTTGTTTGCTAAAAAGACTCACCTCTCAGAAATCACTGTGACCAAGGTCGTACGTGAGATTGCCATAGTTTCTCGCGAGATTATCGCTATATAGAATACCTTTCACATGTTTACAGTTTCCTTACAAAGATTGTTTACATTTCTGAGTAGTTTGTGGTTATAATAATATTAGGGGAAACCCCTAATATTTAAAACTGCTTACGTGTTGTTATTTGAGAATTTTGTTATGATTACATAACAAAAGCTGAACACGTTTCATAACGCGATAATATTAATAAATAGCTATAGTATCATTTATTGATTAAACTTTATGTAGGGAAATACCCGAAATCATATGATTTCCCATGTTATGAGAGAATAATTGACAGGGATTCTTGCTTATGATTAGTAGGGATACAATTTCTGGGCCAGCATCCGCACTTTCCTATCTCTCAAGGAAGGAATTCTTTCGCCTTTGCCTGAGAAACATTAAGGAAGAATACTTTGAAAATGGTTTGAAAGAAAACTGTGACAGTGATTATGAAACCATTGGTGTTATTTTAGGTGAAATTTGATTTGATAACATCTTTCTAAGTTGTTGATGTTTGCAAAAATAATGGCAAAAAATAAAAAATCTATACAACTTTCATATAAATTGTTACTTAGTTCATGTTTTACCAAGTATTTTATAAATTTATGAAGGTTTGAGCATGTTACAAAATGGGCCACTAGTTCAATTTTTGAAAGAAGAAGTACTTGCAGAAGTTTTTCATGCTGATGTTCCTTACCAGTCATCTTTACGTGCCCTGAGAAAAGGACTATCTAAACTGGGTGTTTATCAGGTAATATATACTATACGTTCATTAATCAGATTTTTTTCTGTTGAAAATAAGGATTAGAATTCTGAATAGATCAGTACTTCTTATGTCCTGCTGAACAGCCCAACCAAAAGGTTTTCTTTATTTTGGAGGCTGATGTATTTTCTTTATCAATTAGGTTTGCAGAGCGCTACCTATTTTTCAACATTTATTTCGTCCTTCAAGTGACAAACTAACATTAAAGAAAATCACGAGCTTGCTTTCGCCTTCATTCAGTGAAGTTGGGTCCAATGCACGTCAATTTGAAAATGAAATTTACAAGGAGTACCTAAAATATTTACGAGAAGCAGCAAGTAAGAGATTATTTTATTTGAATAGTCAAGCAATTACTGAAAACAATTGTCAAGAGTTTTGGATAAAAAGATTTCAGCTGTTTTCAATTGTACTGAGTGCATTCTTGGAAATATGTAGAATGCCCTGATCTTCCACTCTCCCCCAGCCATATCCATATCTGCTCAGTTTATCAAAAATGCTATTGTTTGTTGTTTAGGTGGAAGAAGAGGTTTCGTAACTCTAAATCATATTTTGCGTTTTGCAACCTGTGCCGACGAGGAACCTGTCCTAGGATTTGGTATCGAACCAATCCTTAAATTTACAGAGGTTACAGAAAGCTTTATTCCATCTGCAAGGACATGTACAAACACATTAATCTTACCTCGTCCGACACAAGAGAGAAAAGTACCAACAACCGATGTCTTGTTTAATTTATATGATTTTGCGTTTACAAATTCCTATTTCGGAACTTTGTAAACAAGAAACAACAATACCATGCCAAAAGTCTCACTGGCTGACTGACTGAGTACAAATTTTGGTTATGGTTTATTATTGTACGAAAGTTATACGCACTTCTATGCTGTGCGTGAAATTGTTTTTGCAACCATGAAGCTAGCACAATCCTTTGTTTTAAACAGATGAGAATCATGTGACATTCTTTTACCTTTATTTTCTTATATTTTTATTTCTCTTACCTTACCCTTGTATTTGTTTGTTATAAGAGTGTTTTCATATAACAAGGTGCGATCATAGAAAAGTCTCTTGTTTTCATATGAAAGAATGAGGCATCACGTAATCCAAACTTTACTAATCGCAACAGAATTAACAAGGTTTTCACCACAAACTCGTCATGATCGCGTTTTGTCACATGAGCATACGGTGACATAAAATCCATTATACAAAGAAATGGTTCTTTTGTTCTTTCATAAAAGATGCACAAATATATGCTTAAGTTATGTTACAAATATTTTTCTATTATTTCAATTGCTGCAAGTACCGATGGAATTCCATGATCAATAGACAGCATGCTTTCTGACATTTCACGATTTAGCTCTTCAAGGCAGTTATCACTTAGCAGCACAGGTGTGGTAAACATGGGTCTATCATCTGGCCTTTCTTCAGTATCCAGTGAAAAATTTCCGTCAATTCCATAGAGTTCAACGTTATCAAGGTCTAAGTCGATACCTTGAGGATTCTGGCACTGACCTCCTATCCATAGTTGCAATGGGCTTGCCTTGATAGTTCTTATCCGATGGTGAATCCACGCATTTCTCCAAATCTCAAGTTTGCCGTTTATCTTAGGTAAAAAGACGTAGTGTAGTGCTGCAATGTGCGAGGGTAAGGATATGTTCAAAACACCGTTATCTTCCATGAAGTAAAATAAAGCGTAATAAAAAGCAAGAACGCCATTATATACGTCCCTCCATAACCTCTCAATTCTTTGGTTGTGCGTGGATTTGCCAGTTATCATGCTGCCACGATTAAGGCCTCTTTTTTCGAGCATGTATTGAGCCACTAAAATATTTTCTTTGCCTTTATCTGAACGTACACGACTAGGCAGACCATAATTCTTAACAGCATCAATAAAACATGATAATATTGTTTCAGCTTTGTTATTGTCTTTGCACACTAAGCAAACTGGCAAACGGCTAAAACCATCTATTGCCCCAAATATCACAAATCTCCAACGTATTAGTTTATGATTAGTGTCGATGTGCCACAGGTGGTTAGGTCCCTGCACATTGTAAACTCTCCTTTGTAGCTTTCCTTTTCTGCGACTTTTCACTCCCCCACTATCAATATGATGGATACAGTCCCTTAATCGTTGTCGTTGTATATTTATGCCATTCTCAGATAGAATCATTCTTATCATATTTTCGCCACAAAGAGGGTACTCTTCTATTATCTTTCCCACCTCTTCCTCTAACTCAATATCTGTTACGTTCGTGAAACTCCTTTTAGATAGCCCATATTCATGCATTCTTCGAAAAATTGTACTTTCTGATACGCTTAGCATCAAACTGATAGTTTTAATTGTAAAATTATCTTGCAGAAGAGCTTCCAAAACAGATTTTGGGATTTCGAATTTGGGTGCACCAACAAAATCATGACATTTTTCTGGAGCTGAGTTGCCATATTTCAAACATTCTATCCTTAAATTCATCATGTCTCCATTATTAATTACTCCAAGCTCACGGAGATCTGATTTTGTCAACTTTCCAACAATGTCTGGTGTAATTTTCTCTTTTAAAAATGATTCTTGTAGCCCCTTTAATCCAAGTTTCTCTAAGACATTTTCCATGACACAACTGGTTTGAGACGCCATGTTTTTTTATCTGTGTTTTGCCATGTGACTCGGCTGGATTTTTTAGCTGTAATGCATTATGGGTAAAAAATTGTCTGATGAATTTTTGTGAGTGTGATGCTTTTTTCCTAACTCATCAAATTTTGTTTCAATCAAATGAAATATCTTTCTTTCGAATGAGTAATTCAAAAAAAAATAAAAAGTGTTACAATCAATTATTAACAATTGTGTTTGTATTGAATAGAAAGATGTTTTTCTAGCAGATCAAATGATATTTGCGCCGAGCCGAATAAAGTCTGTAGCAAATCGAATGGCATTTGTGGCAAATTGAATGACGTTTGGACCAAACCGAATGATATTTGTGCCGAAAAAAAACTTCTAGCAGCAAAGCAAATGATTTTTCTAGAGAACAAATAATTTCTTATCTAAACCGAATGAGGTTTTTGGATAAGTGAATGATATTTGTGCCGAATCGAATGAAGTTCGTAGCAAATCAAATGGTTTGTGGCGATTCGAATGCGCAAATCAGAAGATCTAGGTTGAAACTTGATAGATATGACAGTTATGGCGTTCCATATAAATGCGTAAGCACATAATATCATATATGAATAAAATCTTACAAATTCAATCAAGATTGGAGTTGAAGCAAAGAAAAGTTTTTTTAAAAAAACACAACCAAACATTAAATTGATAAAGAAACTGACTCATCGCTTAAAATACCCTATTATTGATCGAAAACCTTATTTTTACACACAGGAAATCAAAAGTAACTTTAAAGAAAAACAAATCATAACAAAAATAATGCAAAATTATACACCCAAGAATACAACATCCTACTATATAATGGGTAAAGATTACAAAATA
The DNA here is from genome assembly GCA_027922465.2 of Turritopsis dohrnii. Lineage (NCBI taxonomy): Eukaryota > Metazoa > Cnidaria > Hydrozoa > Anthoathecata > Oceaniidae > Turritopsis > Turritopsis dohrnii. The sequence goes on along the minus strand of BQMF02000048.1, from coordinate 351,343 downwards.
TGAATTAAAAACAAATACCTTCAATATCTTCAACTGTGTTTTTTTTATTTCAAAATTACATTAATGTATGTATAATCTGTTCTTCCCCAACCCACCAACATCACTATTTAAAACCATAAGTTTTATTTCTTTAATAATTGATATACTTTTTTTATTATTTACCTTACCTAAAAGAAAAAGATTTCAATTGTATAATGAAGCAAAAATCCAATAATAATATTCGCCATATTTTGGTTTTACTAAAATCAGTTTTTATCTAATTTCGACAAAAGCTTTTTGGCTTGCGGCATCATCAGTGTCATATATACAATATATATGACATGTATAATATATATGAACTAGTATCCCGGGTAAAACCTTTTTACCGAACTTAACTTCGAAAATATTAGGTCAAATCCACCATTCCCGTGTACGTGCCCCGTAACGAAAATTTTAATTACGGATTCGTGACTTAAATGTGTACCCACATTTTGTGTCCCAGAATTTATGTTGTGAAAAGTTTTTTTTAATTCATTTCTTACTTCAAAAGATTTAAAAAACAAATAGATTTAAGAAACAAATAGCAACATGGCTCAGAATATATATTTATACGCAGAAGAGAAGTAACGTTAATGTAAAAAAATGGCAATATTTAACACAGAACCGTTTACCCAGACATACAAAAGCAAACATTGAATAAAATTACAAAATATTAAATAAAAACAAATTGATACCTTCCAACTGTTTCGCTTGTGCTTGTTCCTGGTCTGCAATCATTAATGAATTTTTGAAATGATAATATAGTCAGTTCTTCCCAAAACAATCAACATTATGATTAAAACCATGAGCTTTATTTCTTTAACGGTTTATGTGCTTTTTTATTATTAATTTTACCTAAAGAATATTACAATTGTATAAAAATGCAGAGAAAGATAATCATGCTATGACATGGTTGAAATAAAAAACAAAACAAAAAGCAAAAAGAAAATTCATGTAGGTATATACCCATTTATCTTAAAAATAATTAATTAAATACACAAATTCAATGACAGAATTTTCAAAAGCTTTAGATTGGAAAGTCCACAAAAGCAACCAATACTGTGAGTCAAAACATTTAATAAAAATAATTGAAACAATGAAATGCCATACGAAAGCCATAATTTAACACCGAAAAGATAAAAAGTAACAGATGAAAACATAATGCTAATCCTATATACCCAGGCATAGTACGTAAACAATTACCAAACACAAAATAATGTGTAATCATGACAAAATATAAGAATTCATCCAGCAATGTAATGCTTTTTGTTTTGTAGCACACAGTCATATCACATAATGTACAGCAATAATTAATGAATTTCTGAAATATAATCCATTCCTCTCTTAATTAACCCTTGCAACATCATAATTTAAACAAGTGCTTCGTTTCTTTATGGTTTATATTCTTTTCTGATGTAACATAAAAAGATTTCAGTGACAGTGTGAAGAACAGCTGCTACAAATCCACACTGTCTGCAACGGTAACAACCATATTGAAGCAAACAAAAGCAAAACACATCTGACAGACAGGCAGAGAGATAAACAACCAAACATCGTCGATAAAATATACAGGAAAATTTAATAAAAAGCAGACATGGTTGAGATGAGATAAGACTGCATAACACGTTCCAGATTTCCACAGTCAGGAGAACGGTTTTTGATAAATAAATCTTCTTTGCTAACTAATGGCGCGCGTTACCAAAACAAATTTTTACTGCGCTCCCCCTCGTTTTCGTTCCTCCATCTCCTCTTGGGTTTCATCCAGCTTCTACATACTAAACGATTGAATTACTTTGACTCTTACACTGAAACATAAAATTAAAATTAAAACCATTCGTTACCGTAAATAAACATCTTTTTGTTCTGCATTTCATCACTATACACTTTCTTCTTCTGTATAGCGATACTTGATAACTAAAACGTAAACAAACATTTAAATACATATACGTAACTTACTTATGCATGCTTAATAAAATAAAAGAACAGGTGATTATTTTATTAAGCAATAATAATAATAATAGCTTCGTACAGACCTGCTCATCGATCGATCGTTCTGCAGCCAAAACTTCACTGCACTTCTTCTGTATTATTTGATAACAACTAAAATAACTAAATTTCACTATGATTTTACATTATAAACAAACAACTAATCAATCTAAAATACAATCACAGTAACAGTTTGACAATAAACGCTTTATAATCATAGCTACGTGTTTGTTCGTGAAGTTCACAACGAAGAAATGAAAGCCGTTATTAACGACCGAAATTTTTGGAATTTGTCAGCCAATCAAAACTGCGCATTTTAAGAGTTTTCCTTTATTAGCCAATGAAATCGATCAGCGGCGGGATTTCCCCATATACTAATCGTAAAAAAAACGCTCTCGCTTCTGCGTGGTTTTACGACGAAAAGGGAAAAAATAAGAAGGATTTGACCGTTAAAAGAAAAGTAAATATGTCACTCTCTAAGTTAAATGTGTTACACACATTGCGAATTAGTATAAGTAGATGATCCGCTGGGTTGCTTGAAGCCTGTTCTTTTACAATAAAATACAATGCAAAAACAGTAAAGGTATAACAATAAATGTTTTACGATAAAACTTTCCCGTTTCATCTTCAAAAGAACAGCAGAAATGAAGAACCTTATTAACGAACTCCGTCCCAGTAAACACAAAAACGTCTCTAAGACGTCTTTAAGACGTCTTTTAACATACCCAAGAGACGTCTTTGAAACGTCTTAGACTGGTTAAAATGTGTTAACGCTTTGAGACGAGTCACAGAACGTCTTTAAGACGTCTTTAAGACGAGCTGAAAAGACGTCTTTAAAACGTTTTTAGGTCGTTTTTGAGACGTCTATTTCGACGTCTTAAAAACGTCTTTGAGACCTCTATTTCGACGTCTTAAAGTCGTCTTTAAGACGTATTTAAATCGTCTTTTAACATACCCAAGAGACGTCTTTGAAACGTCTTGGACTGGTTGAAATATGTAACGCTTTGAGACGAGTTACAGAACGTCTTTAAGACGTCTTTAAGACGAGCTGAAAAGACGTCTTTAAAACGTTTTTAGGTCGTTTTTGAGACGTCTATTTCGACGTCTTAAAAACGTCTTTGAGACCTCTATTTCGACGTCTTAAAGTCGTCTTTAAGACGTATTTAAATCGTCTTTTAACATACCCAAGAGACGTCTTTGAAACGTCTTGGACTGGTTGAAATATGTAACGCTTTGAGACGAGTTACAGAACGTCTTTAAAACGTCTTTAAGACGAGCTGAAAAGACGTCTTTAAAACGTTTTTAGGTCGTTTTTGAGACGTCTATTTCGACGTCTTAAAGACGTCTTTGAGACCTATATTTCGACGTCTTAGAGTTGTCTTAAAGACGTCTTTGAGACCTCTATTTCGACGTCTTAAAGTCGTCTTTAACACGTCTTAGAGTTGTCTTAAAGACGTCTTTGAGACCTCTGTTTCGACATCTTAAAGTCGTTTTTAACACGTCTATTTCGAAACTTAAGGGACGTCTTTAAATCTTCTCCTGGCTGTAATCTTAAAACGCATGTGATTTTAAAGGTTTTTGCTTGTTAAAACATAAACAACGAAAGTATTCCTTTTTCCATAAATATTTTCTCCAATACAAAGTCTTACAAAACATATAAAGTTTTCCTTTAAAAAATGCAATACAACTCTTTATAAAATATCTACATGAAATTTCCAATACAAACTTTTAAATACACGCTTTTCATCTTCCCCTTTGCAATTTTTCTTGTGACTACGAAAACCTTTTATTAACTAACTCGAACTCTCCATAATTCGTACAGAAATCACAAGTAGAATAATGCGTTAAGAAAGAACTTGTGTGGAACGCAGGTGATTACTTAAGTCGATTTTCCAATAGAAAAAGTGTCCTAGCGTGTCGTAGCGTATCATATTGTGTTTGTTGATTGGTTCTTGAGATATTTATTTATAATTATCCTTTTGTTTAAATAATTTTTGATATGCGTATTGCGTTAAAAATGTTGACTTTATTTTAACTTTTCACGTGTCGTACCGTAGCGTATCAAGATCAATCAATCTGGCCAATCAGATGTCAGATTTTAATACGATACGCTTATCAGTTTTTTCTATTGGAAAACGGGCTTTATATGATTCGGAGCATTGAATTTTTTAGAGCACTCGCGCGCTTTGTTTTTGTACTTCATTGTTCAACTTGTCTATACAAAATAATTCAATGAGTTTTCGAAATCATCGACTCAAAACAGGTGTTAAATAAATATCGACTATGTTTTCCCAAAAAAAAGTTGTCTTTGCTTTTTGATAATAATTTGCTGAAAGCATTGAAAGCAGAATGAGAAATGGAACTAAAATTGAAATCAGATACCCGGGTGTGTTCCCATTAAATTATCATGAACATTAATTAACGAAAAAGGTACAACACGTAGGCCCGAATTGAACCATTTCACCAATGCATATAAAAGGACCGTGTAATCTAATATCAGCAATCGCCATTATGTCGTCAAGGACCAGTTATGACTTTAAAGAAGCGTTTTACATAGACTTAAGAAAGGCTTTATTTTGTCTCGGCAAGGACGTCTTTGAGACGTATTATGAAATACGTCTTAATAAAGACAAGTTGAGGACGTCTTAGAAATGTGTTTTAAAAGACGTCTTATCAACGTCTCGGCAAGGACGTCTGTCGTACGTATTAACAAAGACGTCTAAATAAAGACAAGTTGAGGACGTCTTAGAAACGTGTTTTAAAAGACGTCTTATCTACGTCTCGGCAAAGACGTCTTTCGTACGTATTAACAAAGACGTCTAAATAAAGACAAGCTGAGGACGTCTTAGAAACGTGTTTTAAAAGACGTCTTATCTACGTCTCGGCAAAGACGTCTTTCGTACGTATTAACAAAGACGTCTAAATAAAGACAAGTTGAGGACGTCTTAGAAACGTGTTTTAAAAGACGTCTTATCTACGTCTCGGCAAGGACGTCTGTCGTACGTATTAACAAAGACGTCTAAATAAAGACAAGTTGAGGACGTCTTAGAAACGTGTTTTAAAAGACGTCTTATCTACGTCTCGGCAAAGACGTCTGTAACACGTATTTTCAAAGACGTCTTAATAAAGACGAGTCGCAGACGTCTTAGAGACGTCTCAAGACAGACGTTTTATAAAAGACCAGCTAAAGACGTCTTCACTCGTCTTAGATACGTCCGTACCAGTTTGAGACGTCTTAAAAACGTCTTGTGTTTACTGAGGTTGTCATAAATTTTTTCGATTTCATCAGCCAATCAAAACACTTTATTTTAAGAGTTCTCCTTTATTAGTCAAAGAAAACGATAAGAGCCGGGGCTTCCCCATATATATAATACTTGTGCAAAACCACCTTCCCCTAATTTTGATGCAGTAGAAAAAAGTTTCATTTCAGCTTTTTCATTTAGGTACATAAGCCCGTTGACGAATGGACTAACAAACGCTATATGTCCACGATTCTGAAATAAAAGTGGCATGCATGCATGCGGATTAGTATAGCGCGATATATCAGGCTATACTAATCCGCAAACGTGTGTAACACATCTAACTTAGAGAGTGGTGTTTTATTTTCAAAATTTACGGTCAAAGTCTTGTTAATCTGGTCATATAGCGGTAGTTAGTCCATTCGGCAATGGGTTTATATACCCAAATAAAAAGGCCGAAATGAAACCTTTTCCTATTGCATCAAAATTAGGGAACGGTGGTTTTAAAAATGATCTTATGTATGGGGAAGCCCCGGCGGTGATCGTTTTTATTGGCTAATAAAATGGAAAACTCTTAAAATGCGCTATTTTGATTGGCCAAAAAATTTATAGCAACGGAGTTCGTTAATAAGGTTCTACATTTCTGCTCTTTTGAAGAAGAAACGGGAAAGTTTTATATATATTCAAAACTTTTGTTGCTATACTTTTATTGTTATTGTAGTATTGTTATTTCATTGTAGATCATGCGTAAGTGAGTTATGAAGTATCACTATACAGACATGCAGTGCAAAGTGCAGTGCATCAATCTTTGCACCAATTTTGTTATGATTTGTTTTGCGTAAAAGTTACTTTTGGAAAATTTGGTTTTCTGTCAATACTTAGTACAATATTTAAGTGTTTAGATGATTTAGTTTATTTATCATTTCGATTTTGGTTGTTTCATGTCTCTCGGGAAAAATTATTTTAGAATGCTTTTTTTCGTTTCAGCTCCAGTATTGATTAAATCCGTAAAATCTTATTTACATTTGATATTACGTGCCTACACATTAATACCAATTATAATTACTGGCTTTTGTGTATCTTCTTACATAGTTTTGCATCATGTTTTATTTTTTTTTATTACTTTGAAAACCGGTAAGAAATGTTTTACCTGAAATGCATGTTGATCGTTGGCGGCGTGTGACACGACACAAGCTGAACATGGGCGATTAGTCTATCTTCTATCTTATTATACTAATTCGCAATTGTGCATACCACTTTTATTTTAGAGAGTGACATATTTACTTTTCTTTTATAGGTCAAAACCTTCTTATTTTTTCCCTTTACGTCGTAAAACCACGTAGAGCGATAGACACTTTTTTAATGTTACGTAATCTAAGTGTGACGTTTAGATTTTTAAACCAATCAAAACGAAAAAAATTCTTTTTCCGCCATTTTGATTGGTTGACAATTTCCAAAAAATTAGTTCGTTAATAACGGATTTTCATATCGGTCGCTATTTTGACGAGGAAACACAGGTTTGTATACATGCTGCTTATTAAACTGTTTATTGTAAACTTTTATTGTTACTGTATTTTAGATTAATAAAAGAACTCTAGCCTCCAAGGCGGCGTCGCTCGCCGCCCATATCCACCTGCTCTGTATCACTCTATCAATAAACGTCAAATTTCCTTATAAACGGCTCGTACAACTTGTGTTCAACCAGAAGCAGATTCGAAGTTACAACCTCTGGTAAAACCAATCTTTTATCAGTATAACAATACACTCAAAACGTATAGAGAGAAAACTTCAACTTTTTTTTAGTTTTTGTTTTAAAAAAGTTACGCGCTCTAACATGGGTGCTATCAAACGTAAGGGGGAAAATGGTTTCTCTTCTTAAAAAGTTCACACGGAGGAGAGAAAAAAGGCACGTGCTAAATGAATAAATAGAATAAAAAAACGTTCGATCAGAACGCTTAACAATTAAAAGAAGAAATTAATTTATTAAAAGAAAAACAAAAAAAAAAAAAATTGTTTTGATATGATACTCTTTTTTTACCTATCGCTTTTTAAACATTTTGATTGCTCAAAAAAAAAGTTCACCCGTCTCAGACAGTCAGGCAAGAGTTAGTGGCAAACCGAACTTGCTGCCACGTTCTGCCACTGCTGCTTTTTGTCCAAAATGTTTAATCAGTTAGTTTCTTTGTATTTAGTTGATGTACTGATTTCAAAGCCAAGTCAACGTGGAATATAAAACGAACAATAATGATAAAAACAAAACGTTATTCCTATTAGTTTTTCAGCCAAAAAAAGTCACGTTCGATTGGAGTTGCAATGTATTTGCTTCGAACTCACGTCGCACACAAAAAAAAGAAATAATTTCGCTCACAACTCAATCTACCATTTTGTGTGACTTACAGACAAACAAACAAACAGACAGACGGAGAATCGGCTATTAATATATAGACTAGCCGCCAAGGCGGCGTCGCTCGCCGCCCATGTGCACCTGCTTTGTGTCACTGTATCAATAAACGTCAAATTTCCTTATAAAGGGCTCGTACAACTTGTGGTCAACCAGAAGCAGATTCGAAGTTACAACCTCTGGTAAAACCAATCTTTTATCAGTATAACAATACACTCAAAACGTATAGAGAGAAAACTTCAACTTTTTTTTAGTTTTTGTTTTAAAAAAGTTACGCGCTCTAACATGGGTGCTATCAAACAGGGGGGAAATGGTTTCTCTTCTTAAAAAGATCACACGGAAGGAGAGAAAAAAGGCACGTGCTAAATGAATAAATAGAATAAAAAAACGTTCGATCAGAACGCTTAACAATTAAAAGAAGAAATTAATTTATTAAAAGAAAAACAAAAAAAAAAAATTTTGTTTTTATATGATACTCTTTTTTACCTATCGTTTTTTAAACATTTTGATTGATCAAAAAAAAAGTTCACCCGTCTCAGACAGTCAGGCAAAAGTTAGTGGCAAGCCGAACATATGCTGCCACGTTCTGCCACTGCTGTTTTTTGTCCAAAATGTTTAATCAGTTAGTTTCTTTGTATTTAGTTGATGTATTGTTTTCAAAGCCAAGTCAACGGTGGTCCTTAGAATATAAAACTAATAATAATAATAAAAACAAAACGTTATCTTTATTGGTTCACCAGCCAAAAAAAGTAACGTTTGATTGGGGTTGCAATGTATTTGTTTCGAACTCACGTCGCACACACAAAAAAAATAACTTCGCTCACAACTCAATCTACCATTTTGCGTGACTTACAGACAAACAAACAAACAAACAAACAAACAAACGGAGAATCGGCTATTAATATGTAGATGTGCAAGTGATTAGTTGTTTGTTTACAATGTAAAAGCATAGTGAGAATACAGAAGAAGTGCAGTGAAGTTTTTAAAAATTGGCTGTGCAGAACGAACGAACAGGTCTGTACGAAAGTATTATTATAAAACTTTTATTTTAATCATTATAAAAAGAACAGGTGACACATTCGTAAGTAAGTTATGTATGTATTTTAATGTTTGTTTACGTTTTAGTTATCAAATATCGCTATACAGAAGAAAGTGCAGTGAAGAAATGCAGAACAAAAAGATTTTTATTTACACGACGGTAACGAATGGTTTTAATATCAATTTTAAGTTTGTTTTGAATTATTAATATGTAAGTGTAAGATTCAACGTAATTCAATCGTTTGGATGAAAGCTGGATGAAAGTTTGGATGAAAGCTGGATGAAAGCGAACGTTATGGAGCAACAAAAGGGGAGCGCAGCAAAAATTTGTTTTGGTAACGCGCACCATTAGTTAGCAAAGAAGATTTATTTATTAACAGATCAATTAAAAATGGTTCTCATGACTGTGGAAATGGGGAACGTGATATGCAGTCTTATCTCATCTCAACCATGTCTGCTTTTTATTAAATTTTCCTGTATATTGGTTTGACGATGTTTGGTTGTTTGTCTCTCTCTGCCTGTCTGTCATTTATGTATTTTGCTTTTGTTTGCTTCAATATGGTTGTTGCAGTGTGGATTGTAGCAGCGCTGTTCTTCACTGAGAAATCTTTTTCTTTTAGATCAGAAAAGAATAAGTGTATATATATAAACCATTAAAGAAATGAAGGATATGGTTAAATTATGATGTTGCAAGGGTTAGTTAAGAGAAGAATGGATTATATTTCAGAAGTTCATTAATTATTGCTGTACAGTGTGATATGACTGTGCTACAAACAAAAGAAGCATTGCATTCCTGGATGGATTGTTATATGTCATGATTATACATTATTTTGTGTTTGGTAATTGTTTGGTAATTGGCTGGGTATATAAGTTTGGCATTATGTTTTTGTCTGTTACTTTTTATCTTTTCGGTATTAAATTATGGCTTTAGTAGGGCATTTCATTGTTTCAATTATTTTTATTTTTTTAATATTTGACTCAGTAATGGTTGCTTTTATAGACTTTCCAATCTAAAGCTTTACAAATTCTGTCATTAAATTTGTGTTTATGATTAATCATTTTTAGGATAAATGGGTACCTACATGAATTTTCTTTTTGCTTTTTTGTTTTGTTTTTTATTTCCAACATGTCATCATAGCATGATTATCTTTCTCTGCATTTTTATACGATTGAAATATTTTTTAGGTAAGATTAATAATAAAAAAAGCAGGTAAACCGTAAATAAATGAAACTCATGGTTTTTATCATGATGTTTATGGTTTTTGGAAGAACAGACTATTATATGATTTCAAAAATTCATTAATGGTTAATGTCCAATGCAACTACCGCACGAAAGAAACACAGTTGGAAGGTATCGATGTGTTTTCAATTCACATTTCGTAATGTTATTCAATATATGCTTTTGTGTTCTGTATTATGCTTTTTATACAATAAAGTTACTTCTATTCTGCGTATACGATATATACTTCTTTGTTGTATTGCCATTTGTTTCTGCATGTAAAAACATATTTTGGTCTGAAGTAGGGCATTTTAAGTGTTGCAATGTTTTTTTCATGTCACCAGGGTAAAAAATAATTTTACAAAACCTTTATTCAGTTCAGCTCCAGTGATACACAATATGCATTTGCACGCATTATTATAATATCGGGATGTTGGATTCTTTGGTGTTTGTTTGCATTAGTTTTATTATGATTAGGTAGAAGTGACTTTGTATTTTCTGTACGTCAAAAAATTGTTTTTGGTCAATAGAAGGGCATTTTAAGTGTTGCGATGTTTGTTTATAACTCGCGTCTCCAGGGTAAAAATTTTCATTTTCTTTAGGTAAATAGTTGGTAAATAGTTTTCATGTGTTCTTCATTTCATCTTCTGTGTATAAAAAACATGGTTTTGGTCAAAAAGAGGGCATATCAAGAATTTCGATGTTCCAATTTTTATTATTATTTTGATGTTTGATTCCTTTATGTCTCCAGAGGAGATTTAATTGACTAATCCTTTCTATCGGTTTTACTCACGTTGACTAAAACTGGTAACAAATTCTTTACCAGTTATATTCAACACTCTACAACATGGGCAAACTTATCATTGCCAATTCTTCATTTTATTTTTCGTAAACTGGACGCATACTGAACATGGGTGGCGAGCGACGCCGCCTGGGCGGCTAGTGTCATTATACTAATTCGCGTATATGTTACACTTTTATGTGAGTGATATATTTACTTTTTTTAACGGTCAAAACCTTCTTTTTTCCCTTTTCGTCGTAAAACCACGCAGAGTCTAGAGCGTTTTTTACGATTAGTATATGGGAAAGCCCCGCCGCTGATCGTTTTTATTGGCCAATAAAGGAAAACTCTTAAAATGCGCTCATTTGATTGGCTGAAGATTAGGTTTTTTCAGAGAAAATCTAAACAAAGAACGAGTGGAAGAAAGTCTGTTTTTACGATAGAAACGTGTGCTGATTTTACGTATTTCTTTTTATAGTTATCAAATAGTTGTGGGGGTGCAGCAGTAAAGTAGTATAGTTGAAGTTGAAGTTGTTTAACAATGGCTGCAGAAAAGATAATGTTTATGCACATTGGTGAAAAAGGTCTTACTTTTTTTCGGTGGGAAAACGTTTGGAAAAGATATTAAGTAATACACGTAAATACATGAGTCAAACAGATTTAATAAATAAAGCGTTTGAAAAGAGTAAAAGCAGTGTTAAAACGATCAAATCATAAATATGTATGTCCTACGAGCAGCTACTGATTTGTTTTGATAACGAATTTGCTTCTCTTTATTTTATTTATTTCAAAATGCCACACTGTCTGTCTTTTTATTAAATTTTTCTTCTTATAGAATTAACTAAATTTAGTTTATGGAGATAGTGGATACTGTCTGTTCTCTCTGTCAGATATTTTGTGTTTGTTTCTGTTTGCTTCAATATGATTGTAGTAAGATTAGCTGTTCGTTACTGTTATGCATTGAAATCTTTCTTTTTCTTGAGGCCAGAAAATAAAAAGTGTATGTAAGTTTACAGAGGTATTGAGTACATGTTTACAGAAGAAAAATGATGTTTACAATAGAAAAGCATGCCGGAATATAAATCAAGTGTTATTAATTTGTTTACAGGTACGAAATATAGAAAGTAAAGAGTTTAGAATTGCTTGATAATAGCTACCAGAACATGATCAATATTGTTTACTAACATGATGATGTGAATTGGTATTGAAATGTAAACGGAAGTTAAAATAGTATCTATTTAATTAAAACACAGTTAGTACGTGGATAAATAAAGGATAAGAGGGATGTTTTATGCTGTGTTTTGAATTAGGCAGAGGAGCTTTGAACGGAAATAAAAAATGGTTCAACATCTGTGAATGTTTTCATATGTTAAAAATTCTTTAGCTATATAAATTCTGTCATTAAGTTTGTGTTTTTAATTATTATTTTTAAGGGGGTAACCCCCAAGATTTTTTTTTCAAGACTGAAACAATTTCAGAACTTCTAAAGTATGTCACCACATTACATATTATTACACAGCAAAAATCCTTCAAAATTGGTACCTGCAGTTGCCATGGCAACCAGTTGATAAGGATCAAAGTCTTTTTGGGACTGCGCTGCCGGCCTAAATATCACAAAATCTACTTGTCGGATTCTCTTGAAATTTGGAAGGTGTCTTAGGTTAAGATAGAAGAGTGTTTTAAGTGGAATAGATTTCCCATATGAATTTCAATTTTCACTGTATTAATGCTGAAAATGAGGGGTAAAAATATTTAGCAATTTTCATTAGAAAAATGTAAATAATACAAAAATTCACAACAATATAGGGAATCTATTTCACTTAAAACACACTAGATCATAAAATGAATCTCTCTTGAAAATTCCAGCTTGATCGGTCAAACGGTTCCTCAGAAATTAAGGCCGGCGCGTTAAAAAAGTCCATTTTGAGAAAAAGCCCAGAAAACGTAAGAATACAGTTTAAATAAAGAAAAGTGTTAAAAACACAAAACTTTTATGCAGTAATAAATGTCAAAAAGCACCAGCTTCATAAGATTTCCCATCTTGCTGTTCATTTTTGTCATCCCTTGACTTCCTTTTACCACAAATTATTTTTCTACGCTTCTTGGTGGTCTCTAAGTTTGCATATACTGAAGAAAACAGTCGTTTTCGATTCAATGAAGCACAACCGTTCAATGTATATTTTCCTGGTACAATAGCCATTTTTTCATAAACCAAAATGGAAGCTTTTTTGCCACAGTTGATGTTAGCAACAGCATCATACACGTCAAGGGTAAGTGGTTCCCAAGCGACATACCGAACTTTTAGAATCCTATTCCATCCTATCCTATCCTATCCCTATACCGTACCATCCCGCTTGTGGGTAGCTCTTTTAATTCTGTGCATGCATCTTGCATTGATAAATCAGCAACTTCTTTTACAGCTTTAGCTAAACGACTAACTATATATCTTATCGAAATTATTACTAGTCATTGGTTTTGATAAGTTCATTAAAGCCAAGAAACGTTCAAGTCCAGTGTAGCCGTGACCTAAGTTCCGCATGCTGTAGACAGCTCTAGTATTCACTTCAAATGATATAGTGCCGGTGGATTTAGAAGTGTACTTTTCAATGAAATAACTACAACGTTGGCACTGAAATAACAAACATGACGCAAGTCCACTTTTTTTTTTGGAGACTTCGGTAAGTTTCATGTTGTCTAACATGCACCACGGACATATCAGATGGCTAACCACAGATGATAAAATTTCCATATCAATTATTCTGTACCCACTGACTCTTCTGTCTGAAGATGGAGACTGTTCTTGGATATGTACAACCTTTCTTTGAGAGGCAGTTTTTAATGGTTTAGATTTTGTGTCGACAGTTGGATTATTCATGGATGAAACATTGTCTATATTTACAGTATTTACAAGTGCTGCTTCTGGAGTATTCAAATTATTCACATTACTATTTACATCTTTGTCATTATTCACATCAGCAAGAACTTTAGATCCACAAAATCCTCTTCTTCTTCTTGGTTTCTTGATCCTAGCTTTTACTCTACAAATTTTAGGCATTTTTCACTTTTAGTATGTACAATTTCAAACTCCACCAAAACACTTCCAATTTGTGTTTTTTGCTCAAATTTTTTTTGCTTGATAGCCCAGTAATTTACGGAACATTCTGTACCAACTTCGAACCCAAGGTTATATTAGAAGTTGGGCAATTTTACCGTTTTTATAGAGGATAAAAGCGTTGCTAAGGCGTTGCTAAGGACATTCTTAACACCCTTGATGACAAAAAGTGTCAATTTCTTAACAAAACTCACATTTTCTTGGAAAGGTAAGTTCAGAAATGAAATCCTCTATATTTAAATGCCCTGTTTTCATATATTTTAAAATTTTGAAAAAAATCAAAAAATCTGGGGCGCTACCCCCTTAAGGTAAATATGTTTTCAAAGTTTCTTTTAGCTTGTTTTGTTTTTCTTTCGATTTCGTCGTAGTATGATTAGTTTTTTTTTATGTTATTTGAATATTGTCATCTGTTAAAAAAGAAATGAAGCACATGATGGGTTAAATTATGATGTTGAGTTAGTTAAGAGAAAAATGGATTATGTATTTAAGAAGTTCATTAATTATTACTGTGTAATGAAACTGTCCTACAAAAAAAGAAGCATTATTGGATGGATTTATTTTAAGTTTATATTTTTTCATTATTTATGCATTATTTTGTGCTATGGTAATCGTTTACGTACTGTACCTGGGTATATAAGTTTGGCATTATGATTTTATTTTATTTGTTCTTCTAGGTAAATTTATGTTTTTAGGATAAATGCATACTTGAATTTCTTTTTTGTTTTTTTGTTATTGTTTAATTCAATATTGTTATAGCATGATTAGGTTTTCGGTATTACAAATGAAATATTATTCTTTTAGGGAATAATAAAAGAAGCATAAAGAAATGAAACTCATGGTTTTAATCATGATGTTGATGGTTTCTAGGAAGAACAGACTACATATCATTTCAAAATTCATTAATGATTGCAGTCCAGTAGTAACTTTGGAACGACAGAAAAAAGTTGGAAGGTATCAATTTGTTTTGAATTAACATTTTGTAATGTTATATGGTTTTGTATGTCTAGGTAAACGGTTATGTGCTATTGCTGTTTTTACATTCAAGTTAAAAAAGTGTAGAAGTTTAAAAGTTAAATTCTGCGAAACAACGCAAACTGAACATGGGTGGCGAGCGACGCCGCCTTGGCGGCTAGTCTTATTATACTAATTCGTAATAGTGTGTCACACTTTAATTTTAGAGAGTAAATATTTAGTTTTACCTTACGGTCATCGTCCTCTAATGTGCGCGTAAAACCACGTAGATGCGAGATACACTTTCTTCACGATTATTCCAAAATCACGTGGCATCATTTGACGTCAGTTTTTTATGATCACGGGGAAGCATTGCATTGCATCCCCAAACGAATGTGACGTTTTTAGGGAAATATCTCGAGAACCAATGGGGATAACTGACGTTTTTTAAGGTCCACAATACATGCTATGGGGTGACGCAAATTTCGGTTCAAAATTTTATTTGGTACTGCGGATATGATGTCATTCAATTTTTCGAGCTCTAAAACATCAGTTCACTTTCCAGTCCCGATTCCATGATTGAAATTTTGGTCACAGAATTTTTACACGGGAATGCAGTATTTTTGCACATCCGTTTCGAAACTAATGCCTGTAAAATACTTTTACACAAGTGAAATTCTGCGACACAACGCATGCTGAACATGGGTGGCCAGCAACGCCGCCTGGGTGCCTAGTATTTACTAATTCGCGTTGTGCATACCACTTTTATTTTAAAGAGTAATATATTTAGTTTCAATTTACTGTCATCGTCCTCTTATGTGCAGGTAAAGCCACGTAGATGCGAGGCAGGTTTTTTTTCCGTAAACGGTGACTCCGAACATAAACCGTGGCTCCAAACATAATGGGTGGCTCCCTAAGTTATCAGTGGCTTCTGACATTATCGTTGGCTCCTGAAATCAGTGAATAATATTCTCTAAGCGGTGGCTCCAACCCTAACGGTGACTTTTCACACAAACGGTTGCTCCGAACTTTTTCGGTTGACGTTTTCTTTGTGGCCTTGTTAGTGGTAGAATAACCTAAACAAGATGGCATCCAATGAAGAGCAACTAAGGTCCAGATTAGAAGAAGATATAGAACTGGAATTGCAAGAAGGAAAAGTGAAAGAAACACATGTAGAAGAAGAAGGAAACGAAGAAGAAGAAGAAATAGAAGAACACGAGGAAAAAAGGGAATCTGACGATAAAAATGCTGAGGTGACAGATGAAGAAGTTGTTGAAGAAAGTACTGATAAAGAAGGTTTAAGTTTATTTGAATTAAGAAAAGATATTGCTATTACGTTGTTTTTTTATGGCTCTTATTGTTTTGATTTTTCTATTTTGTTCATTTAAATATTTCGTATTTAGTATTTGCAAAAACAAACAATCAAAGACAAAAAGGACATGTTTCAGCATGGATTATGTTCTACAAAGACAACATAGTAGGTACATTTCTGTGGGTTTCAAAAATAAGATGCTTTCGAATGCTTGTATTCGATTTCTTCTGCAAAGAATAATTATCTCACTGTGAACATTAGAGCCCAAAAATACACAATCTATATGAAATTTTTCTTATGTCTCTGCTAAATAGCACAGCGTAAATAAACAGCGATAGCTTCTTTCATATCTTCTTCGTCATTAGCATTAATAAAATTCGTCATCCTGTTTGTTTTGAAACTTTTCCCTCTGTTTGTTAACACGAAGTCACGAAAAAAGCGCAAACCCAAAACGGTCGGAGCCACCGTTTGTGTGAGGAGTCTCCGTTAGGGTTGGAGCCACCGCTTAGAGAACATTAGTCACTGATGTCAGGAGCCACCGATAATGTCAGGAGCCACCCATTATATTTGGAGCCACGGTTTATGTTCGGAGTCACCGTTTCCGAAAAAAAAACGCAGAGGCGAGAGACACTTTTTTCAAAATTTTTCCATAGGCACGAAGCATTTGACGTTTTTTTCTGACAGCGGGGATTCATTGCATTGCCTCCCCAATGGAACGCTACGTTTTTGGAGACTAATCTCAAGAACCAATAGGGATAAGTGACGTTTTTTAAATCCTGCGATGCGGTTGACGTGGTGATGCAACATTTGGGTCAAAACTATATTTGGTACTGCGGATATGACGTCATCAAAATCTTTGACTGACGATATCTCTGCAACGGTTGATTGTCACGAAATGATCCCATGCATTTTTTTTGATCAGTTTTTCGAGCTCTACAACATAGGTACAATTTCCGTTTCCAATTCCTAAATTTTATTTTTCATGAACTCAACGCAATTTGAAAATAGGCGGTAAGCGACACCGCCTTGGCGGCTAGTCTTATTGTACCAATTTCGCGTTGTGCATACCCCTTTTACTTGAGAGAGTGATATATTTATTTAAATTTTACGGACATCGTCCTCTTATGTGCGCGTAAAACCACGTAGAGGCGAGAGACACTTTTTTCACGATTGTTCCAAAAGCACGTGTTATCGTTGGACGTCAGATTTTTTATAATCATGGGGATCATTACATTGCATCGCCAATCGAACGCGACGATTTTGGGGAAATATCTCGAGAACCAATAAAACTGACCTTTTTTTAGGGTCCACGATACGGGTTATGGGTTCACGCAACATTTGGGTCTAAATTTTATTTGATACTGCCGCTGTGATGTCATCAGAAGCTTTGATCGGTGATATCTCTGCAACGGTTGCTCGTAGCGAATCGATCCCATACACTTTTTGATCAGTTTTTCGAGATCTACAACATCAGTACACTTTCCAGTCCCGATTCCGTGATTGAAATTTTCGTCACGGGGTTTGCACACTGGAATGCGGGATTTTTGCACATCCGTTTCGAAATTAATGCCTACAAAATACTTTTACACGAGTTAAAATACTGCGACACAACGCAAGCTGAACATGGGTTGCAAGCGACGCCGCCTTGGCGGCTAGTCTTTATATTAATAACTGATTCTCTGTTTGTCTGTCTCTCTGACTGCCACGCATAATTGTAGGTGAGCTACGACGGAAGTTATTTCTTATCTTTTGCTCGACGTCAGTGTGAAGCCATTACCATTGAGTCCCAAATAGAACGCGGCGTTTAGGGAAAGTTATCTCGATAACCAATATGGATAACTGACATTTTTTGGGGTCAGCGATGCAGGCAATGGGGTGACGACAAATGTGGGTCTTATTGTTTGGTGGGACGAGTCTGCGACGTCATCAAAGTTTTCGAACGATGATATCTCTGTAACGATTGATCGTAGCAGAACGACCCCATACATTTTTTTGATTAGCTTTTTAAGCTGTACAACATGGGCACATTTTCGTTGCCAATTCTTTAATTATATTTTCCGTAAAGTCAACGCAGGCCGAACATAGCAGCGAGCGAGTATATGCTAATTCCCGATTGTGCATACCACTTTTATTTTATAGAGTGATGTATTTATATATGTATATATTCATGTGTACGTAAAACCACGTAGAGGTGAAAGACACTTTTTTCACGATTATTCCAAAAGCACATGGCTTTTGACGTCAGTTTTTTATGATCACGAGGAATCATTACATTGCATTCCCAATCGAACGCGACGTTTCTAGGGAAATATCTTGAGAACCAATAAGGATAACAGACACTTTCAAGGGTCCGTGATACGGGTGAGGGGTTGACGCAAAATTTTGGCCTAAATTTTATTTGGTACTGCGGCCATGACGTCATCAAAATCTTAGATCGACGATATCTCTGCAACGGTTTGTCATAGCCAAACGATCCTATACATTTTTTTGATGAATTTTTCGCACTCTACAACATGGGTATACTTTTTAGTCGCCATTTTGCGAGTTAATTTTTTGTCACCTATTTTGATCACGGAATTTCTGCTTATCCTTTCCGAAATTAAATCTGTAAAAAACTTTTACGCGAATTGCTAGTCTTATTAAACTAATTTGCGTGTGTTTATATCATTTTTATTTTAGAGATTGATAAATTTTCGTTTAAATTTACGGTCAACATCTTCCTAATCATGGTCATGTAGCGGTAGTTAGACCATGGGCCACGGGTCAGGATTTTAGATCAAGATCAGTTCTTAAATAATACGTGCAAGTAAACGTTTTTTAAGCCAGTCAAAAGGTAAGAAATTCTTTTTCACCGTTTTGATTGTTTGCGAAAATCGGAAAACCTTAGCGACAAAATACGTTAGTAATATGTGCAGACATTTGAACGCGCAGTTGAACATGAAGCGAGGCAAAGGTGAATTTCTCATTACAAGAATAGATTAAAGATAATCAACGAAGCTAAAAGAAGCTAGGATCCTCATTTTTTAAAACTGCTGACTTGCAAATTTTACCGTGATTTCACTCACTAAAATCATGTTAATATCTACAACAAGGAATCCTTCGTCATTAGTTAAACCAGAGACGGCTGGGAGAAAGATAGTAAAAATCAAAATAAACAAAATGGTGGACGAAGACGGAACCGCTTCTCCTGTAAGAAAGAAGAAAAAGGTCTCAGCAAAAAAATATAGAATACACGTGGGCGAAGGTGACGAGACTTCGGCTTTAACAGAGCGCTTTCTGTTTTTTGAAAACTCGATGAGCTTCCCTAACATATTGTCATGTTTAAAATTTATTATGGACAACATTGAGTTGTTGGAAGGACAAACTCACAGAGAGGCTAGAATAATATGACTAAAATCATTCTTTATACTATTTACTGTCCGTGTTTAGATATGGATATGTTGCAGGGTGACATAGATTGTTTTATATATGTATCTTTTCTGCTGTAACGCTTTCACAGTTTTTATTCAAAAATTGAAAAAAGGTAGAAGAGGGAGAGAGTCTTAATAGATTTCACCCTGTTCATCGTGTTACACTATCTTTTATTTAAAAATTGACAACAACGGAATACTGAAGAGCATCCCTCAGCAACATTTTAAAATAAATGTTGCTGTTAAGTTAACATAGGCAGTACATAGGTTGGAGAACAATGTAGACTATTTTCCTTTGTCTTATATTTCATTTATATATACGGTACCTATTATATTTATATGTGACGGTTTGAGGGAAAATCATAACAAGTGATATTACTGATAAATTAATCAGTAATTTATCAGAACTTTATCAGTAATAATAAGTAATACTGATAAATAATCAGTAATTCGTTCGATTTATCAGTAATTTATTCGATGAATCAACAATTCATTCGATTTATCAGTAATTCGTTCAATGAATCAGTAATACTGATAAATTACTGATTCTTTATCAGTATTTGCCAATTATTTTATCAGTAATACTGATTCATCAAACAAATTACTGATAAATCGAACAAATTACTGATTCATCGAAATCTATTGTTTTCTAATCAGTAATTTACTGATAAATTTATCAGAAATTATCACTTGTTATGATTTTCCCTCAAACCGTCACATATGCCTTTTATGCTTTGTTGCTTTTTGGAGGATCAGTGGATATTTGAAGGAAAGTCTACCATCACACTACCAACCCAGCTTTCTATCCTCTTTTTTCACTGTGATGACTGATGTTTGGATGATACCTTGAATTTGCAGCAAGTTATTTTTAGTGTTCTCCTGCAGTTCTCTGTTGCAGTCAAAAATAATAGGCTGTTTTAGCAAGACAACGCGGACGTTTTTTGCGACGTCTTTATGACGTCATCTTCATACGTTGTAGTTAAGTACGCGTCTTTAGAGAAATCGTACTTAGCAACTGTAAATCACAGATAACAACGCGGGAAAAAACAAAAATGGCTACCGATAGAAGCTTGAAAGCGACAAGAGATGCCCTACTGATAGCCTACGAAGATGACTTCATAGATGACATTGAATTTGCAGTTCTTTATGATCTGAACAAATCCAGAGAAATATTTCCTTACTGGAAATACCAGAAATTTGATATAAATTCATTAGATGAAGCACAGTGTAGAACTGAATTTCGGTTTTTAGGGTCCCATATCTACGAACTTTTTCATGTGTTGAACCTACCCGACAAGATTGTGACATCAGAAAGGTTAACATGCTCAGGAATAGAAGGACTTTGTATTTTATTAAAGAGACTGGCATTTCCTTGTAGATATACAGATATGGTACCATTATTTGGAAGAAATCCTACAGAACTTTGTATTCTATTTAACTATGTACTGAGCTTTCTGTATACTAACCATCATCACAGACTATTATCCTGGAATCAATGGTTCCTACAGCCCCAGATACTGAATGATTATGCTCAAGTTATTCATGACAAAGGAGCCCCCTTACAAAATTGCTTTGGCTTCATTGATGGCACAGTTATCCCAATATGTAGGCCAGGCCAAAACCAAAGAGTTGTGTATAATGGCCATAAAAGGGTTCATGCTCTTAAATTCCAAAGTATTGCTCTTCCTAATGGGTTAATAGGAAATTTATCTGGCCCTTATGAGGGGAGAAGGCATGATAGTACCATGCTTTTTGAATCAAATTTACTACCTGATCTTCAAAGAGTTGCACATTTTAATCATCAACCTTTGTGTGTATATGGAGACCCAGCATATCCTTTGAATGTACATTTGCAAGCACCCTTTCGAAGAGGACACCTAACCGTAGATGAGGACTTGTATAATCAGGCAATGAGTAAAGTACGTACAAGTGTTGAATGGCTTTTTGGCAACATCAGAAATTATTTCAAATTTGTTGATTACAAAAAAGAATTAAAATTGAGACTATCTCCTATTGGGAAAACTTACATTATTTGCGCTCTTCTACAAAATGCCCATACATGTTTTTATGGAAGTGAAGTTTCAGAATTTTTTGATTTAAAACCACCAACAATACATGAATATTTTCAATGAACACAATCTATTATATGCATATTATATGTATATATACATATTAACAAACTCAAAAATATAAAATGGGAAGACATTTTAATTGTCATTCTTTCCACTTCATGTTTTTAGACTACAACTGAATTTCAACTACAATGTTTTCCCTCTTAACAAAACAGAACTGTTAAAAAATAAAAACATTTGTCTTACATTTAGTCTTTCTTCAAAAATTGAAGTAGTGCTAATGTTTGGTTTTGTTGTTGTACCATCATTGCCTGAAATTGTTGTGATTGTCGTTGAGACTGTTGTTGGAATAACTGCATCTGTTGCATCATCATTTGTTGAAAGTCATTTTGGGCTTTTTGGGCACTAGCCTTTTGCTCAAGTTCACGAGTTTTAAGTTCTTTATCTAGCTCAATTTTCTTATCTAAGAAAGACAATGTATCCCTACTGGATCTTCTTGTTTTACTTTCCTTTTGCTCTTCTTCATTTTTTCTTTTCTTGGTTTCTTTAAAAGTTTCCAAGGCAGTAGATCTTATATCTAGAGCTTTTTGTTTTTCTAAAGTTAACTCTGCATCTTTTTGAGCTTTTTCGTCAATCTGTCGTAAATCGGTATCTTTATTCACATCTATCATGTTTTGAATTAATATATCTTTTTCTGTCGGCTCAGATCCACTTTCGCCTGAAGCTTTAATTTCAGAGTTACTTTTAGTGGAAAAAGTTTTCATCAGGTTAGTTACTCTATCCCTAACTGCACGATCAGTAACACCGAATCCTTCGATTGCATTTAGATTTGTGGCAACAACTAACCATAAATGCCCTCTTTCTTTAGATTTTGGCTTATGAGTTAACAGACCAAGTGCAAGTACTTCCCTCATAAGCAGGGTATCTTTTATGTCATTCCACTGCATGATTTTTCTACAAAAAAGTGGAAATTACTCAAGGACCTCATAAGATGAAAGAAAATATTTGAAATCAGATATATTTGATTATTCAGGAAAAGGGAAAAATCTGCATGGATACACAAGCTACACAGACACTTTCCTTTTTAAAAAAAACTTTGTTTTCACTGTTATTGTAAAAAGAAACAAAAAAATCACATTTGAAACTAATACAGTAAATAAAGAAATATTTTTATGCACTCTGATTGATTTAAAACACATAATTTAAGATAAATACTTACTTTTTCTTGCCTTGCACAGTGGCTTGATCAGTGTTTTCTTCGGCCATCTTTCACGTTTTGAAGAGAACTTCAAAATGGCTTGTTTGGAGTTGTGAACGGGACGTCACAAAATACAACGCGGTGATTTTTCTAGTGCCCAGACTTTTTTTGCTCCGAGGAAACCCCAATTGACGTTCGCGTCCTCTTGCTAAAACAGCCTAATATTTGTAACTTGATTTATATTTGAGGGGGTGAGAATCAACAAAAAATTTCAACAAAATTATGTAACATCTGCCATCTCAAAACAAAATGAAATTTCAGTGTTGTATGTTGTTCTTGTTGATTACCACCACCAGGTACTCATGTACTTTTTGGTATATAACCTTTTGGTTAAAAGTGAGAAAAAAATATTCAGGCTGAATTGTTATGTACTAGCGAAATATACATTGTTCTGTTGATTTAAAAACACAAATCTCAAATGTACACAAATGTCGAAATCAAATGTTTTTTTTTTCTCCCTAGGGTCTAGCCTTTTCAGTAAAAAAAGAAGTTAGGAAGTCCCAGTCATACCATTATGTTACAATGCTTCAGTCATAAGGTAGAGGAGTGTTAAGTTAACAAGGCACCCACTGCTTTCATAAGAGGAAAGTGTGGTCATAATTCAATAGTTTTAAATATTGATAAATGAAATACAGAAAATCTCATCTAAACCAGTCTGGAGAGAAAGTAAATTCCACGCCATTCTGTGAAAAAGTCATATAGAAATTGACAATCTTCAACCAACATTTCTACATGGCTTGCCTTCTAAATCAAATGAAAAGTTTTAATTCTTCACCTGTGTTTACGTTCCATCGATCTATGTACACACTAATAGGCAAACAATCAACCTGTCGTATGCTATACAATTAAAACTTGTAGAAGACTGTGCATAGTAATATTATACGGACGTGTTAGTACATTTCTTATGCATGCGTGAATTACCGCTGTTCAGCTATCAAGCTCTATATATCTTCGTTGATTAACTTTAAAGGTAACATTTAGATCAATATCATGTCAGAAACAGTGTTGGCAAAAGAGAAGTCTGTTTTATGTTTTTCAGCACAAAAGGGTAGCCAGCTTGAGTGGGAGAAAACATACTTCAGTGCATATACAGTAGAAACTTACTGTAAAGTAAAGAAAGCTTGCAGATGTATTCAGTGCATGATTACAGCAGCAAATCTTCTGCGAAATAGAGAAAGTTTTCAGGTAATACCTCACATAAGCATAAAAGCAGTTTTGGCAAACGAAGAAAATATTTTTATGTCGTTCAGTGTATAAAAACGGTAGCAAAATTTCACTCAGAAACAAATATCAAATATCATTCAACGGGCGAAACGTTTTTTTTAAAACATACTTCCTTAGAGAAAATTCGAAAAGCAATAGAGAGGTAAGATCCGCAAAAGGCTTCACAGAATTCTGATGTACCTACAAAACTGATAAAAGAAAACTGTGATGTTTTTATAGTGTCTTGTTAAACAGTGTCAATTTTATTTTTGACTCGTGTAATTTTCCACCCAGACTAAAACCTAGTAATGTCACTCCTGCTTTCAAAAAAGGTGACAGATCAAATGTTCAAAATTATCGACCTATGAGCATTTTACCTAATTTATCGAAGATTCACGAAAGGAGCATGCTTTTTTCGAAATATCAATGTGGGTTCAGAAAAGACTTTAACACTCAGCATTATTTATTAGCAATGCTTGAAAAATGTAAGAAAAACCTTTATAATAAGGAGAAATACGCAGCCTTACTATCAGATTTATCCAATGCTTTTGACGTCTTAAATTACGATTTGTTAATCGCAAAGCTTCATGCCTATGGATGTGACACTAAATCATTAAAACTATTGCGTAGTTACCTTATGGGAAAAAAACAAAGAGTGAAAATAAACTTCGCTTACAGTGAGTGGATAGAGGTAGAAAGCGGAGTACCACAAGGATCAATATTAGGTCCCCTCCTTTTCAATATTTTTCTTGCAGATTTGTTTCTTTTCACCGATAAGGTAGACATAGCAAGCTACGCTGACGACAATACACCATATATTTGCGTTAAAAATGACACAAATGTTCTTCAAAAGTTAGAAAAAACAGCTGATGTCATATCCCAGTGGTGTTTAGAGAATGGCATGAAATTTAACACAGATAAATGCAGCTTTTTATCAAACGTAAATGAAGATGCGTCTTGACTTCTTAAAGACAGCTTGATTCGTAACAGTGATTCTCAAAAATTATTGGGAGTGACAATCGGCAAAAAGTTAACTTTTGAAAAACATGTTTCTAATCTTTGTGATGCAGCTTCTCGGAAATGACACGCACTTAGTAGAGTTGCTCCCTACGTGGACCTTGAGAAAAGCAATTACTCATGACCTTGTACGTCTCTTCCCAGCTCAGGTACTGCCCCCTGATTTGGATGGATCACAGCAGAGGTCTAAATTACCGCATTAATAGGATCCAAGAAAGGTCATTCAGGATTATCTATAACGATTTTGAGACTAATTTTCAAGAACTGTTTCAAAGAAATAATTCTGTAACAATACATCATAAAAACCTTCAATTTTTAGCTACAAGACTATAAAAGGCCTTTCTTCTGAAATCGTTACAGAGATTTTTGACCTTCGTGTTCCCACTTACGAGTTAAGAGGAACCCGCGAGAATAATAACATTAATTCAAAAACTGTTCAGTGGGGAACAGAAACCGTATCGTACTTAGCCCCTAAGCTATG
Organism: Turritopsis dohrnii; assembly: GCA_027922465.2. Taxonomy (NCBI): domain Eukaryota; kingdom Metazoa; phylum Cnidaria; class Hydrozoa; order Anthoathecata; family Oceaniidae; genus Turritopsis; species Turritopsis dohrnii. Next base: position 325,845 of record BQMF02000048.1, on the reverse strand, counting down.
ATCTTTAGTGCCATTAGAAATACAGGAATCTTCTAGCATCAATGAATTTAAGCAGAAAATCAAAACTTGGGTATCGACAAACTGTCCTTGCAGATTATGCAAAACATACATCCAAAACGCGGGATACGTTTAGCTTCAGAAACCTTTTCCATGTGGTCTTATATCTACCTGCTGTTTTTATTAATATTTATTGTTGTATATATTTTAAATATTTTGTATTTTAATCATTATTATTCCTTAGCGTAACCATCCAATTAGAGATATACTTAAGATTTTAATTTCTCACTAAGCGGTAACCTTATCCAAGAGACCTTGGGATTGGCCTAGTTTACAAATTCAATTTTTGTTTTGGAAAGTTGTGCTATTTAAACTTATTTGGACCGTTGACTTTCTGCCATTTTGGACTTCAATTAGCGTTATTGCTATTTTATTTTTTAAGGAGTTAATTTAGTTTGATTGTATATATTCTACATTTGTTAACATTAAAAAAAGAATAAATAAATAAATAAATAAATAAATAAATAAACAAATAAATAAATAAATAAATAAATTAGTAAAATTTCCCCTCATTTTCCCGATTATGTGCAATCGGGTGAATCCAAAAAAAAGAAGGAAGAGTGATTTTTTCAAACATAGTTAAGTGACCCCTCATTTTGTCGGAAATCAAGTAATAAAATGCAAGAGGTCGCAAACTGATTGAAGAGCGTAAGAAATGGAGCGAAAAATGTCGATAATAAATACGCGAATAATGATAATAACAGTAACAACATTGAAAATCATTAAGGGCAATCAAAACTTAGCTACTAAAGGTTGAGATCTATATTCTTCTTTAGTGTTGAGGGCCAGTCTATTTTCCTCAATCAAAGAGGCTTCCAAAATCCGTAAATGCTTTAAACATCGTGATGTTCAGCCCACAACCTTGACTTTATCCATTGCTAACTGACAATTGCATGCAGAGAAATGCGCACCCACCACGGAACTTTCTTTTCTTTGATGTTTCCTAATTCATTAGTACAAATGGTGGCTGGTGTGGCCAACATAGCATGAGAAACAGCATGGATATTGTTATCATATTATTATATTTTCAGATTTCAGATTTTGTTACTTTTCCAACTGTTCTGGCAGTTTTCCGTGGTTGTTTGTAAATAAAAAATCTTTTTCTGTTCAGACTCGTCTTTGTCATCCTCGGATTATTTCTCACTTTCGTCGCAATTTGACAAGATAAATTCATCTTACCTTTAGTTAAACTTGTATGGAAGTTTTTCCAATCACTATAAGCCTTGAATGTGTGGTAACGACTGACTTTTGTTTTGTTATGATGACTGCAAAGTAAGAAAGAACAGGACGAAGAGTAACATTTGCCTTACGTACATTGGCTAAACCATAGATTCTTGGAGGTTGCCTGCCCAATGGTGTGAGGCTGTCATATGATTAATGTGTTCTTATTCCTCAACTCCTCTAAGGCAGTAACAAATCTCTCTTCTTGGATTAGATTTTCTCTTTTTTTTTTTTTGGTCCGTAGCATCCAGTTAATGTTACATTTCTTGGACTGGTTTGTTTCTGACAATTATGTATGACAGTGTTTTCACATTGGTGTCTTTGATTTTTCCTCCTCAATTTTTTTCTCCTGGCAGAATTCCATTAAACTACTTTATTCAGCCAAAATGTCGTTGTGGTCGAATTCTTCCTTCAAGATGTATTTTTGAAGGTGATTCCCCAATTTCGTATAGTAAGACCGTGTTCTACACTTTTATCGATGACTTACCTTTTCTCACTCAATAGGTTTGTTTGTTTTTCCAAATGCTTTCGAAGGTTGTAGATGGAATGCAACTTACCATTAGAAACTGTTAGAGAGTATTCATTGAGTATTCCTTGATTTTCGCTAGGAAGCTGTCGATTCAACGTTTGCGTTATATAACTCTTTTCCTAACATACGCATCTGGAAATCTTGAATCGATTCATTCATCAAAACAACTGTTGTTAGGAATTCTGAATCTCAGAAATTTAGGAATGATGTGTGCTTTCAGACACTATTTCAGCAACTTCAAACGAAGTCTGCGATTTTCTACTTTCCGCAGGACAGCTTGGAAGCGAAGCGAAGCCTGCTAACAATCATTTCGTTTTAATTCCAACTTAAATAATCTCTTTGGTAAAAACTCTGTGGTGACTAGAATTTTTGACCAGCCAACATTGTTTCTGACTTTCTTTGACATAATATGTCTTATCGCCACAATGTTTTTGCCTTAAGATATACTATCCTTTCCGTTTGCGTCCTGTTGCCCCCCATGACTTGATTTATGACTATTGTTTCCAATGTGATTTTGAATTAGATTCGAATTTCCTACAAAATGAGGGGTCACTTAGCTATGTTTGAAAATCACTCTTCTTTCTGTTTTTTGGTATCACCCGATTGCAAAAAATCGACGTCCAAACAACGATGAAATATAACCAAAAATGATGTTGTACGGATGTTGTGCAACGGTCAAATGACCGAAAACAACGTTGCATTGACGTTTTAGCATGGCAAATTAACGACGAAGGGTAATGACAACAAACGAAAAAGCACCAGCGGGAATCGAACCCTGACCTCTCGCATGAATTCAGAGAGTGATAGCCACTTCACTACAGCGCCTTGTCTTACTCTAATGTATTTTGACTATTATCAAAATTATTAACTTCATTTCGAGTAGGTTAAGATGAAAAGGAACGAAATGACGAAATGAAAGAAAAAAAGCAATACAACTTTTGCTTGCTTTTTAAAACATCGCTTTAAACTGCTTGCAGTGTACAGTTCACAAACCATCGTTTTTCGTTTCTTTCTTAAACTTGGATTATATTAATTCATTCAGACATTCTTCTATCCTTGGATCTAAATGAATAGATAATGGAAGACACATTTTCCATGGTTTTCAAGATCATTACCTTGCGAACTATTGCATACAGAATGCCGGAATACAAAATGCAACGTCGAAAGAACGTCAGAATTGACTGTAAGTAAATAAATGATTTTAAAAGGAAAAACACAAAACTACAGTATATACCGCTATAGTCACGACATAAGCTTTCAACCATTATGCCATTTTGAAATGTTTTATTTTTCAGGTCGCAATTATTGGCGACCAACCCCGACGTTTTCTTGACGTCGGTTAATAGTCGTTTTTGGTTGCGACTAACCCTGACGTTTCCTTGACGTCGGGTAATGGTCGTTTCTGATTACGACGTTCGAACAACCATAAAACAACGTTGTGTTGACGTCTTGTGTTAACTGCGTATGTATGTATGGTCATGAAATTCAATAAGAAAAAATTCATTGAGTATTAAGAAAAAATCATCTACAAACCCTTTTCCAAACTCTGGGTCCATGATCGTCAGTCGTTACAGCTGTTGTCTCATGAGCCTGTGGACATATTTCTGCCACAACAGAGGATGTTGGTCTACCCATTGTAACATCGCCAATTTGCTTGAAGATGTTAACATCAAATGTATACCATGTTTTTGTTAAAACTAATCCTATCAAGGACATTAAACTGGCTATAGGCAATTTTGTTTCATTTCCATAATATCATCATTTTGCACGAATTTTCTGAGGATATTCAAAGTGTCATTTATTGGTACGTTTGTGTACAATGAATTAACATCAAGCAAAACCATTTACCCGTCTTCTTCGATTCTTATCTATATATTAATAGCCGATTCTCTGTTTGTTTGTTTGTTTGTTTGTAAGTCACGGAAAATGGTAGATTGAGTTGTGAGCGAAATTATTTCTTTTTTTGTGTGCGACGTGAGTTCGAAACAAATACATTGCAACCCCAATCGAACGTGAATTTTTTTGGCTGGTGAACCAATGGAGATAACGTTTTGTTTTTATTATTATTGTTAGGTTTATATTCCAAGGACTACATTGACTACGTTGGCTTTGAAAACAATACATCAACTAAATACAAAGAAACTAACTGATTAAACAGTTTGGACAAAAAGTAGCAGTGGCAGAACGTGGCAGCATGTTTGCCAGTGTATCCTAATGTATCCTTGCCTGACTGTATGAGACGGGTAAACTTTTTTTTCAAGTAATCAAACTGTTTAAAAACCGATAGGTAAAAAGAGAGTATCATGAAACAAAATATTTTTTTGCTTTTCTTTTAATAATTTAATTTCTTTTTTTAATTGTTATGCGCTTCAGATCGAACGTTTTTTTATTCACTTTATTCATTTAGCACGTGCCTTTTTTTCTCTCCTCCGGCGTGACATTTTTAAGAAGAGAAACCATTCCCCCCTTACGTTTGATAGCACCCATGTTAGAGCGCGTAACTTTTTAAAAACAAAAGCTAATAAAAAGTTGAAGTTTTCTCTCTCTACGTTTTGAGTGTATTGTTGCACTGATAAAAGATTGGTTTTACCAGAGGTTGTGACTTCGAATCTGCTTCTGGTTGAACACAAGTTGTACAAGCCGTTTATAAGGAAATTTGACGTTTATTGATACAGTGATACAGAGCAGGTGGACATGGGCGGCGAGCGACGCCGCCTTGGCGGCTAGTGTTTCTAATTTACTCAGGAAACTCTTTTGAGTTTTTACAGTAATCACTTTTTGTATAATGGCTTAAATTGGAATTAAGATATTTTTATAGAATATACAGAGGTGATCGAGTACACGAAACAATAGGGTGCGTAGGAATGTCCTGTTTTCTGTATTTTAAGGCGTCCATAGAAATGAGGTGGTAGTCTAAGTTTATGATTCAACCGTTTATCAATATGTCCGTCTTTTTCAGATCAAACAATATGTTTCTTGTGTCCTGTTTGATAGTGTCAGTTGGATCCCGTTAAAGGTGTACGTAACACATAAGCAGAAATATTTTTTAAGCACTTTATATACTTTCTTTTCAATGCATAGATCCTCTCCTAATGAACATAAAACGATGCGGTCGAGCGTTCATACAGTTCACTCGTTTCCTAACTGATTTGAAACTCCCAAAATACTCCTTACACAAAGCTAATACGCAACTTGGAGAAAACCATCGATTATCGCCGAAAAACAGGAAGGTGACTCCAAGAATTCGACATGACGGCTATTATCAGTACGTAAATTCATTCAGTGCAATTGCCTTTACCGAAACTGTTTTAGTTCTGAATGCACACTTTCCCAAACTTCTATTAAAATATAGCGCTAAGTATTTTGTTTATATAATGTTAAGACACGACGATATGTCAACACAAATTAAGCTCAGTATATTCAACCGTAGGTATGCACACACATACGCAAAAAAATTTATATCGCGTAAAGATACATGCAATACGTATGCAAATTCAGGCTATGTATGTTCAAAGTACAAAACACAGAATCATTCGCCTCACGGTGGTTTTAACGGCTTATTACACATCAGCTTATATTGTGAAATTCTGTGCAGCTCTATGTTGGCAAAGAATAGCCATATCAGTCATAATGTCTTCAAAGAACGACTTTGGACATCAGTTTTGTTCTTACCTCAAGTTAGTTACACGTGTTTTAAAATGATGGAGAACTTGCATAGCTACACCACATTTCTTAAAATTGTTACACTAGGTGGTTGCACTAGCTTGTAGTACTTGCCCAGCAAGCACGCGACGTCGCAGCAACGTTGTATTTTGGTTGCTTTCTAGTCGCGACGTCGCGCAACCAGAATGCAACGTTGCTGCAACGTTTGATGAACAACGTTGCATAAACAACCAATTTGTAACGTTGCTACAACGTTGCTCTCCGACACAATGAACAACGTTGTATAAAAAACCAATTTGTAACGTTGCTACAACGTTGCTCTCCGACACAAAAAATTCGGAAATTGACGTCAGCTAAACAACGTTTATACAACGTCATAACAACGTCAGTCTGTGACGGCGACTTTATTCCGCGAAAATTTGTCTCCGCACGAACCCTGTCAAAATGTTATCTTCGGTGCGCATTAAATGATCTAAATATTTTAGGTGGATGTAGGTGTTTATTTTGCCGTATTAAAGGTTTGGGGCTAGCAGTTTTTAACAGATGTTATCCGTTTTTTGTCCTGTAAGCAATTTCTCTACTTTAATTAGCTGAGCTAAATGGGGATATAGAAGCAAAGCAACACCAGACTGACGGAAACTTACCATCAATAACAACAATATATACAAAGCCAGACACAAAAAAACCAGTAACAAAAACAATAAAAAACTACAAATACATAAATACAGCCCTTAAATGGTTGATATTTAAAAGTTTCTGAATTTGAAGCAATATCAGAAGTAATAAATGTATCAAGAAGCCTTTTTCGACTCTGTTACCTCGTTTGAAAAAATAAAACTATTTTACGTGTTTCAAAAATTTGTTTACAAAATTTGAAATTGAAAACAAGCCTGCAACACACCACAAGGGTCGTTCTCTTGGCTTGTTGAAAAAGTGTTTCAAAAATTTGTTTACAAAATTTGAAATTGAAAACAAGCCTGCAACACACCACAAGGGTCGTTCTCTTGGCTTGTTGAAAAAGTGTTTCAAAAATTTGTTTACAAAATTTGGAATTGAAAACAAGCCTGCAACACACCACAAGGGTCGTTATCTCAATCAAAGTTTCAAAACGGTGCGTTTTTGAAAACACAAAATTATCTAAGCAATAATGACTAGTCTCATCACATTGAGTGACTATCTATAAATGTGTAAAAATGTTCTGGAAAAATCCCATTTTTGTTATTACAAAGTAGTAAAGAAATACTATCAGACGATTGCTTGTTACATGGCTTTGTATCAGGGTGTAAACTGTCACTCATCTTTGAAATAATCAAACCAAAGCTGAATATGTCCGACTTGAAGGATGCTAGCTGTCATCAGGTAAATGCCTGGTATGCGCAAACTTTTTTTGAAAAAATTCAGTCAAGTAATCTACATCACATGAATGACAAGCGCATGAAAAATCTGCTAGGATTGGAAGACTGTACGACATATCATTAAATTTCATGTAAATGCTTTGACTTGTTATGTTATTGTGTAAGATATTGTTCAATTGCAGATACTCCATTGCCCTTGAGATGTTCTTGATTATCCATATCATTTGTTCAAAACCAAAGCAATTATTAGCTTTGATATAATCATGAAGATCGTCAAAAGAAGAAATTTCATAAAGTGATGTTGGAATTTTGTTAAAAATCGTTAATGCAATAGGACAAATGTTTGTGTGCTTGCCAATAGCTTGCAGTAGCTTCAATTCATTTCCCAATATAACAGCTGCATTGTTACTTAACAGAGATAATTTGCATGTCTGCTTCATCATTATCTCCATTTCTTCGAACTTCCCACTCATCAAAATAAAATCTTGGCTATTCTTTAAACAACAAGTTAACTCAACAGGCATAGTGTCCCTTATATCAATGTCTGTGACGCTAACATTAGCATTCAAGCGGCCAACAATACCATTGCAAAGGGCCGAATTACACAATTTTGCTGTTCTTGTTGAGAAAATTTTGTTTAACTTTGTTTGATTGATTTCTTTCAAAAGGAAACTAGCAACACTTTTGTAAAGCTCTTGCTCCAACATTGATACTGTGTCTCCTTGTGCTTCATGAAAATTGTTACCCTAAAAAGATTAAACTAACTTTTAACAAGAAGCCGCTTGGCTTGAAGACTTCAGGACGTAACACAACGATGCATTATTTAGTCTCAAAATACAACGTTGCCGAATTGCCAAATTATGTTCAAATCTAACAAAACGACTGGCAAATTCAAAATCGGCAACTTCTAATTGTGAGTTGTAGAAATTTTTATGAATATTGCGGAAATTTCTAAGCTTGATTCAAATTTGGTCCGAATTACCCATTTCTGGTCAAATCTGACAAAATGACTGACAAATTCGTAATCAGCACCTTTCAAATGTGATCGGCGCAAAATTTTTTGAAATTTGAAGAACTTTCTAAATTTGGTCCAAATTTGACCTAAATTGCCCAATTTTAGTAAAACCTGGCAATATCATTGTCAAATTTGAAATCAGCACGTTTCAAATGTGATCTTTGCAAAATTTCCTGAAAATTGAAGAACTTTCGAAATTTGGTCCAAATTTGGCCTAAATTGCCCAATTTTAGTCAAACCTCACAAAATCATTGTCAAATTTGAAATCAGCACCTTTTAATTGTGATCCGTGCAAAATTTCTTGAAAATTGAAGAACTTTCGAAATTTGGTCCAAATTTGGCCTAAATTGTCCAATTTTAGTCAAACCTGGCAATATCATTGTCAAATTCGAAATCAGCACCTTTCAATTGTGATCCGTGTAAAATTTCAGGAAAATCGAAGAATTTACGAAATTTGGTCCAAATTTGGCCTAAATTGGCCAATTTTAGTCAAACCTGACAAAATCATTGTCAAATTTGAAATCAGCACCTTTCAATTGTGATCCGTGCAAAATTTCATGAAAATTGAAGAACTTTCGAAAATTGGTCCAAATTTGGCCTAAATTGGCCAATTTTAGTCAAACCTGGCAATATCATTGTCAAATTTGAAATCAGCACCTTTCAATTGTGCTGTGTGCAAATTTTCATGAAAATTGGTCAACTGGAAGTCCTAATTTGACCAAATTTGCGAATTCCGCAACGATGTCATGTAAACGCTGCACGAAAACGCTCATAACTTGGAGTAGTAGTAGTAGTAGGAGGAGAAACCACGGGTATTTTAAATACTTTACTCCACCACGGGTGTCCTAAAGTCAACAAAGATGAGATTTAATACTAACCTGCTTACCTTAAAGGGAATATTGCCTGAAAATGAAACTTAACATAACTTTACTAAATGTAAACATGTTTTTGAATTCAAAAGTCTTTTATTTCAATTCTGTATTTTATTTATTTCATATTGTATTTTTTATAAGTATCTAATGCTGAAACTTTACAATAACTGGTGTTGTGAAAGACGCATGAAAAAAAATCTTGATCAAAAAAACCTTATCAAAAAAGCCTAATCAAATAAATCAAATGCACCGCCAAATCGAATCCACGATCTCAAATTTTTGAGAGAATTAAATTTCGCGAATTGTCAAACTCAAACAAGTTAAGGAAGGATTTCGCAAGTTCGCCAAAAATTTAATTATCGCAAAAATTTATTCCCTTAAGGTATATTGCAAATTACAGGTTAATGCAACAAAAATATTTTTCTCATAAATATATAATCACTGAAAAAAACCCACCTGTCTTACTTTATTTTCATCGACATTCAGGTTTTTCTCTTCAGATACAGAGTTTGAGTCTTCAGCATATTTACGATATATTTGATGCCAAAGATTCGCCTTAACTTCATCATGGTTGTTTGATTCCAATAATACTTTTATCTGATTCTGTTAACAAAATAATTGTTATTATGAAAAAACGAACTAACACAAAGACAAACTAAAATATAATACCATCACAGTACATATTTTTGTGGTTGACTACTGAGTAGTGTGAGTGATTACCTCAAGAGACTTCGCCAATCGTCTTCTGGTTCTTCTTCGCTTCTCTTTGTTTCTTTTGTTGCTTCCTTCAGAGGATGGAAGTAAGTTAAGAAGCTCAATTACCATTTTTTCAACAACATCCATATTCTCATGCATCTAAATAGTCAGATCATTGAATCATCACTGGATCATTTAGAATATATAATTTAGTACTTATAGAAGTAGTAAACTACTTTCGTTGAGAGTGCTCGACAATTAGGAGCAAAACATAGATTTCAAACAAAGAAAGATTTTTTGTTAGAACTAATAGTTTCTTCCGACTTTCACGGATTCATCAGCACTAACTCATGAATAACTGATGAATCCGTGAAAGTTGGAAAAAACCTTTCGGTGTAAGCTTCGAAATATCGTCAGTTTGAAATGAGTTTTGTCTTTTGACTAATTTGATTATTTATATATATATATATACCGTCAACGTGCCTAATTCTGGACAGCCGTCCTAATTCTGGACGCCAAAAATTCTGGTTTTGAAAATATACATCCATGCCGCGAGAGTTGTGCCTGCATTTAGTGATAGTATAGATGTATAATATCAGGACCAGAATTTTTGGCGTCCAGAATTAGGACGGCTGTCCAGAATTAGGCACGTTGACGGTATATATATCACTTTCAAAAATAAACCATGCTGTTTCTAGTTTTTTGTCGTAGTTCTTGCTTGTTTGTTTTGTACAAAATTCAAATTCAAAATTTTTTGTGAGTTTCCCATCATTCCAAAAACTAATTCAATTATAACTTTATAGGTAACAGATTTTTCAGCAGACAGAGAGATGTAAGTACATAATCTTGGCTTTTCACCATCACGTGGATTGAATTGACGATATATATAGAATTGAAAATGACAAAGACATAGAAAAATTACAGGTAAGACAAATAATGTTTTACTTACAAGTCCACTTTACTCCACCATTGATCTCCACAAAACGGGCGCCATTACGCGAGGTTTCGCGGCATAAAAATAAATCACTCTCCTTCGTTTTAAATTTTAGTTCTGCGCAGAGTGAAGAATACTTTTTAGATTTTTAGATTTTTAGATCTGCAATGGAGTTTTGCTAACTGTACGGAAACGATTCGCTTCCATTATAATTAGGGGGTCAATAAGTAATTTGAAAATTATGAAAGTGATATTTATGCATTTGCTTATGCACTTTTGATAAAGTTATATTGTGATAATTACATATAATATATATTTTTAATAAGTTGGTACGAATTTTCTTTTAAATTTTCATAAAAACTACCACTCGATTTAAACTAAAACCCCCGTCTGAAACAAAACCTTTACTCACGTTGCATCATGGATGATGGAGAGAAACATGTGCGCTGGGGAAGTCATGTTGTCACATGGTGCTTGGTGTTGGAAGTGTCTATTTTGTGTTTCGAGTCTTTTATTTTATTTGTCTTAAAACTAGAACAACTGCCATATTTTTCTCCTCTTGTATGTTTTAACGAATCAATGTTTGTGATAATAGCCTCTTTTGGTTTGCTCCTCACTTGATGGTAAGCAGGAAATCTGTAGTCCCCTCTATTTTGAAACACGTAATTGTAAATATTATGCTCCTCGTCCAGACATATCTAGGGACTTTGTTATCTCTTCATTTGTGTGGCTTTTCAGAGTAAAGAGAACTCTAACTCTGAATGAAGGAAATAAAAGGTTGTTAATATTAATTTTAGTCGTTAAAATGTAACAAAACCCGTGTGTTAATCTAACAAGATGTGATCATGCTATCTTTATGGTTAAAAGTCTGTTATTTGCGTTTGAAAGAATTCATATTTTTGAGTTATTGTTTTAGGTGTCTCAACTTTCGAAGATTGGCGGTAGTGATGTTAAGGAGACAACGAAAAATGTAATGGTGAGGTAAGGAGTTGAAAAAAAGAAAAGTTTTAGAGTTATATAGTTGTATTTGTTTACTTTATTTTTTTCTTCTTTTTATTGTACAGATCTACTATAGAGAGATAGCTTTGTTTAAAGCTAATTTTGCTACCTTATTTTCTTCAGATTGATGAGCTACTCTGTAATGTCAAACTTCAACATGAAAGGAAAAGGAAAGAAATCAGGGTTGCTGACCAAGAAAGTTGGCGAAGCGATAGTTGGTAAAAAAATATGCTTACTTCTCATAGAAGATCCTAACTTCTAACATTACCTCTTGAAACTCTTGGAATACATGCAGTGCATTTAGGGTCACCATATCAAATGTTTTTAATATCAGAATTGTAGTGTTTTGTTTTGGCTTGATTTATGAATTGATAAATATTTAAGAAGACACTTCAACTTGAAAAACATGTGTCTCGAAAAAAAAGCACTAACATCTAAAATACCTTGTGAAATCTTATTGTTCAAAAGTGGAGCTCTAAGTCTTGCAATCTTTTTATCTTTAATCATGGCAATCATTTTTTCTTTTTAGCTGGCGTAATGGCGAATAAAAATAAAGCGTCTGTGGACGAGATACATAAAGCTATGAGTGGCATTTTAAAATATGCCCCTGATTGTGACGGTGGCGGGGGAAGAAAGTCGAATGCCGAATAGTGTCTGTTTTTTTCGTTGTAATTTTTATATTTGTTCAATAGACCTATCCATAAATTAATAATTCATTTATCGTAGCAGCCTTCACCTCGTTTTCAAGTTGAATAATGATGACGTTTGTATCATTCACAAGGTGATGATACTTTGGGGAAAATTAATTTTATGAAGTTCTTTTAAATAATAATAATTAAATAATAATTATTATCACGGATTACATAATAATTTAGAAACGAGGCGAGGGCTGCACGATGAAATAATTATGAATTTATGGATAGGTCTATGCGACTAGAGATTTGTGCTACTTTCCTTATATCTTTGGTCATTAAGATGTTTCTTCTGAGAGTCGAATAATTTGAAACGTTAAAATCCATACGTTGAAACATGTCTGTTCTTTTACCATTTTCGACTGACCTGACTGATTCGCGTAAAAATTGCCGTAATTCTATTTGATTTCTCTTGAAAAACCAACTAGAAAGTTACTAATTTATTCAGAGAGATTACTAATTTATTTAGAAAACATATTTTACTTGTAAAAAATTTATTTTACTAAGGCGATTTTTATCTGTAAATAAACTTTTCTTTGCCTGAAATTGAACTTTGTTTTATTTCATGCCCCTTCTTTACATCCGTAGCGTAATTTTAAGAGCCAACAGGCTAATAATTTGGTGGAAAAATTGGTTGCTCCGACTTTATTACAACGTTTTTCGAACGTTGCAGCAACGTTGCCTTGCAGAGAAAGTTGGTTGCTCCTACGTTGTTACAACGTTATTACAACGTTGTAGCGACGTTGCTTTTGCAACGTTGTAACAACGTTGCAAAGTGACGTCGTCGCGATTTTCATTCGCAACCATGGAGCAACGTTGGAACAACGTAAGGGGGTGACGTTGTTACAACGTTGCTGCAACGTTGCCGTGCGTGCTGGGTGGTTGTACTATCTAAGCACTGATTTGAATGTCGTAGATTTTGTATTTAGCTACTTCAATTAAACTTAAACGTACACAAAGGTTTTCAAGACTGGAAATATATGTATTTTCGATTAATGCTTAGCAACAAATTAAATAACAATGCTACAAAAAAATGGTCATTTTCTAAGCAACATTACTACTAACGCCTGACTTTGGTTGCTTATAAGAACGACGTAATATCGTCGTAATATTGGTAAAGGTTTTGCCAAAAGAACATATCATTTTTGAAATTTTCACTGAAGCTCACGCAGAAACCAATTGTTATTTTCGTTACGTCAAGTGTTATCAACCGACATCACATGTAAAAAGAGTGGAACGGTGGTTATTTGAATTTTTTTGTGTTTAAGGTAGGATTTTCCCCTATTATTTGCCATGGACACTTTCTTTGGTTCTAGCTAAAGAAAAGCAAGACAGAGAGATCAAGCATCCTTGTATCCTATGTATTTTATTGATGACTGACACATACTTCATAGAGGATTAAAGTTATTTACAGTATCAGTTATTTACAATATAAACAATATATGAAATAAAACTCTTATTCTCACTTGTCTTGTAAGAACCAAAAAAATCATCCAATGAAATAAAAACAACAAATCTATGAGAAAAAGAAAACAAGTTTGGATCCAAGCTGTGCTAAAAATCTAATGTATATGCTTACGCGTTTTTTTTATAAGCAACAAGTTTATGAGCAACACTAGTAAATTTTCTCAAAACTTTAAGTAACGGTACTACATGGGTCTTAGATAAATAGTAACATGAAATTTTGAAATAATAAAACACTTGCGTAGCTACAGCACATTTCTTAAATTGTTACACTATGTAAAAGAAACAAAAACAACAGCATGTTTTGTCAACGTTTCGGGTGAAGACACCCATTTTCAAGACAAATTTTTTTTACAGAATGCACAAAGTATATATACAATTTTGTTTAACAACTAATTAATACATAACTGTTCTTCAATTAAATAAATACAAAGGTGCTGATCGTATGTTATTGTTTAATTGAGAATTATCACGCATAATAAATAAGCTCTCTTTTAACTCCAGCTAAAAGCGACTGCTCCCTTGAGCCAGAATATTGAAATCATCAAGAGATGGAGTGTGATTGCATTGTTTAAGATGTTCTCTAATGGCAGACAATTGACACGACTTAGAAATCTTACCAGTTAATGGAGACACACCAATGTGCTCACTTACCCGGACTTTGGAGTGCCGTGACGTTTCTCCTATATAGGTAGCGTTGCAGCTACCACACGTATATTTATAAACGACGCCAGACAACAACTCTTTCGGCATACGGTCTTTAAAGCGAAAAAAATCGGATACTCGAGTGTGTGTCCTAAAGATGATGTCATTCCATGCCGTTTCTTCGCTATTACATAAAACCACAATTCTTTTTAGCTATTTTCGATCTCAGTCAAGGGCCATTAAAATGAGGGGGTTTTTTTTGGCGTTTCAGTGCTTCATTGTCAATCGATGAATTCTTCAAAAGCGGTCATGTAAGTCTGGACACATTCCAACGATTTGTTTTGCTAAAGAAAAGAAAGGAGTAAAAAATGTAACAGTTGATTAACAAAATGAAGAATGAACGCTACTTAATTGTTTTCCTTTTGTTATCAATAAGCCTTGATTTCTTTATCATTCTTTTGATATGTTTGAAACGAAGCTTGCATACGAAAAGAATGTTTGTGGTTGCTATGCTGTGTTCAGTGGATATAGTGGGCAGCTGCGTTGGCATCATGTTATTTCTGGCTGCCGGTAAATGCTATTCTGTGACAGAGATCTGTACAATGAAAAAGCCGGTAATCTTATCATTAATAGTGTCTATATTTTTGACACTTATTGTGGTAATTGAGCGATACATTTGTATAGCATACCCATTGAGGTATTTCTATTTGGTAACAAAAAGAAGAATAATATTGAGCTTGTTTCTTCCATTGGTTCCTGCTTCAATCATGTTTGTGAGCATTTTACAATCGCGAAAATTTAACCATCATGTAACATTTGTCATACTAACATGTTTTTATACCGTTTGCATTGTTTATCTTGGTAATCAAATCAATAACATCGTAAAAAGGCATAATGAATTCATGAGATCTCGTAATAGATTATTTGGGAGAGAAGAAGAGAAACTTGATCTTCGAACCAAAGCCAAAAAAACAGTACTAGGTATGCTACATTACGGCTACTTGACGATGCTTATTGTAAATGTACTAAGCCTTAGTGTGTTGACTCATGGTTACGTAAGAACAAAAGAAACGAAAATACTGTCAATTCTGTCATGGGGTGTGTACCTTGTCGTGAATCCGATGCTTTTGCTAGCGACACAATACGAACTGAGAAGAGAAGTACGTAGAATTTTTTCGAGGAGACGAAACGCAGTTTTTCCTGTTTTGATACAGGTAAATGTTTTTAGCAACAGATAACTGATGTGAGATAACTTTGGAAATGGATGTGGGAAAATCATTCTTTTTAAATCTATTTTTAAATCTATTTTTAAATCTATTTTTATTTGTCCTCTTATTGTTATTGTTGGTGTTGTTTACAAATACATTTTGGTATAATATATGACGTTCCAGGGGATTTTGATAACAAACCATATAGTTAGATAGGTGCATAACGATATTCTTTTGTTACGTTACTTTATTTATTTTCTTTATTCAACGAATAATAACATTTACATCAGAATGCGTATGTATACATAATTGTTTTTCCTCGTCCGCCGCTCCCAACGAACTACAAGGTAAAATTCCCGTATCTTACGGTTCAGTCTAGATTTTTTACTTTGACTGTAACGTCAAGAGGAATATCGTTCTTGTCAACATCCACAAATTGTTGTGATATCTTCCTTTCTTTTCTCAGCGCACACACTGTCGTACGAGTCAGTGTAAATGAAGTTTTTCGTGAAAGTCATGCTATCGTTTCGCCTTTAATTTTTTCGCAATCTTTTCTACCAGTTTGCTTACAAAAATCGATGCTTCTCGAGCCATCCCTCCGGTCACGTTGAAGATCAAGGGAGTAAACGTTCCATGATCAACCATCATGATTCTCTGATTGTACTTCCGTTTCTTCTCTTTCTCCAATACAGTAAATGTTGACGAAACGGATTTGCTTAGATACGTCTGATCTGTTAAGTTCGTAACCTTTTATATAAAAAAATGCTCTTCTGTAACCTTGCCAAAATCCACGGGCGCTTACGTTTTCTCTTGCGTTGTCGGCTTTCAGATCTTTTGCTTCTCCTGCAATATTAAGAAGTCATTGCAGCATTCATTGAGTAAATGCAAAACGATTTCTTAAGTGGTTGTGGCGACAAATGATGTAGCCCTGATAACAGTTTAAGGCATGCTGCAGTGAGAATTTCGCTTTATATGCGCGGTACTGTGGAACATTTTGTAGTTCGCAATTGTAGCGAAGGTATCTAAGATTGAAAAATTTTTGCTTGTTCAGGGCATATTTTTTCTTCTTTCAACGGCAGAGTCGGGAGCCAGATAGGGCAGCCTTCAAGACGTGCAACGTCGTTTGCCATTGTTTCTAATTGGCTCATAGTCTCGCGTATTGGATTGAACTTCTTTGAGTTTTGTGCCGATTTTTCTTATTTGATATTCGCAAGAATTTCTTTCGATCGTGAATCAAACGACGAATTCGTTTTGAGCGATGATATTTTTAGTTTCCAGCTGACAAAATTTTGCAATCTCTGTTACATTGATGATACCAAATCCTCCCAATTTGGTTTGAAGCGAGAATAACTGTCTTTCGACGTCGCTGCAGTGACGACCATTCCGATAACCAGCAGTGAACGTTATATATGCTGCTTGTGGATATGTTCTGGTGATATTAGATAAAAGCGCAACTTCTTTAACCCATTTGACAACAAGAGTATTGGTGTACTTTTCTTTGTACCTTGTAGAGCCATTTGAAGCTCCTAGATGAGTTTTTTCTCCGCTTGTGATATTCAGCTCACAATCATAAAAAAATGCGTTCAGCTTTTTTCAGGTGTTTTTCTTTAACAATAAGCCAAGACTGTGTCTCATTCAGAAAATAGCCTATTTTTGGTCCCAAAGTCTTCAGTTGTTTCCACATAATACTGATCTTTGAGACTTTTCCTGCACCGGTTAGATCATCAGCAAATGCTTCGTATTCAATTTTGTCGGTTTCAGGTGATGATTTTGAAGAGGAAGTTCAATCTGTAGATGGCCGTAGATGGCCATTGAAATAGGATCACCTTGAGTTTTTCGACAACAGTTCACCTCCACCAATTATGAACAATCAGATTATTTGTTGATAACAGTTAGACGCAAACACGGCAAGTGTAGCACAGATGATAAAGATATTGTGAATCATCACTTGTCTGTTCATGCTGTTGAATGCATTTGAGGCGTTAAGCAGAAGAATCGCCTCTGCGTCGTCATCTTCGTAGATCTCTCTCATTACGTGAACAGCAGATTCGCAATCACTTTGCTGACCAGCAAACAGTTGCAGACCGCCTGCTGCCTCCAAACGTCGTTTTTTAGGTGGTTCATGATTTTTTTGCGTTACTTTATCTATATTTGCTGTTAATTCTTTTGCTCTTTTTAACGTCATACGGTTATTTAATAATGTTTGTTATCAAAATCCCCTGGAACACCACATATTATGTTTGAAAATATTTTAATTTCATACGCAATAAACATTTCCCGAGTTTATTTTTTATCAAGCTCCGCCTCGTTTTCGCAATGGTTAATATGGTAACGAAATGTCACGGGACTCATTTCAGTAATGTGCAAAAAGTGTAATAATTGTGATAGTGTTAATGATTGATCACAAGAGATTCGGTTGTCATAGTAACGCAATTGAAAACGAGGCGGTGTGTGATCAAAAATAAACTCGGGAAAGGTCTATTGTAGATCACACTCGCGTGATGTTTGATTTTAATCGATTGTTGACTATTTTATGTTACTGATATATATTATATAAAGGAATTCCCTGTTAATCATAAAATTTCGATTGCTGTTTTTTTTTTATTTCCCCGAAACCAAAGTCACCTAAAAATGTTAGGTAAATGTTAGGTCCGGGTCTGTTACAAAAGTACTTGTTTTACGTCGAACGGACAAATCGATACTTAAGGCTATATAAACACAGCACTTTATGATACAATATCAAGCAAACATTTTTCGAAATTATACTTTAATAGAATTTACAAAATTCTAAAACATGATTTCTACAAAGGTGATATATTTAAACAAACAGTTATCGTGTCGGATGGACAAAATGCTAATACTTTTGTAATCTACTTCGGTGACACTCTCAATTTGCTACTGGCGTTACCGATTATCGATTAACGGCTTCTTATACAAAATAAAGATAATATATTCACACTTATCACTCGTATATAATTCCAACAAATTGGCAGTTCTCAATTGTCTCTATCAAATGTCATACAACTATCATCATGCAATGCAATAATTACTTGCTGTGTGATTTGCATAACGGTTCCCCATTTTGCAGTGGATTATATCAGATTCGTTCGCTAAACGCATTTATTTCCATTAAGATATTTTCAGTGATCATATTTCGTTGCATTCTGATAATCGCGTGATGCATTAAATGAGATAACTGAATAAGGAGAACTGTTGACCTATAAGCAAATAACGAATTAACTCAGCACAAAAAACATTCAGTTCGAAGATAATATTCCTCAGTCCAATGTAGTTTCTACAAGAAATTTCATGGGTTTTTTTATCATTTTGCTTTGCATTTGTCATGCTTACGTTTATTCCCAGTGGCCAAAACCGCCCATAAGTCACTAAGGTGAAGAGCATTTTTATTGAAATAGTGCATATATTTCTATAGGAATGCAATCCTTCTTAGATACTTTTCAGCAAATTTGCCCACTGGGTTTGCGAACACAAAATAACTTAGCTTTACGAAAAATTTGTTTCTGAAATTTACTACAAAATGTTGGATTAAAATAAAGCAATTTCTGAAGTACAAGCTCCTCGTCACGAAATGAAAATAAAAAACCTTGAATGACATCCTCATTCATGCAGAAGTTAATAGTTATGTTTGGGAAAAAGCTAAATCATGTATTAACAACAAAGCCATGCCTTCATCATTAAACATTTTTTAATGAACGAAAAGTAACATTCTAAAATTTCAACAATGTTCTGCAATCCCCTGGGAATTACGCAGCCATTAACAATGAGTTGGAAAATTTTCTTCCAAGATCTATGTCAGTGAAAGTGCAGCTGGGCCGATGAGTTTTGTGACCCGGTTAGTAAAAGTTGGGGAGAAATTGTGCGATAGTTGAGAGAGTTGAATAAGACGTAACTTTTAGCAGATTAACGAATGTGATGATATTGATGGAAAAAAGTTCTTGGGTTCATTGATGCCAGTGAGACAGCGTATAGAACATGCACCTATGCGTTATTGCGTAGCTAGTTATTCGAACTTTTTAAAGAAATTACTATATTGTTTTAGTTCAATAGGTATGAGCTTAAAGTTATAATCAGAAACTATAATAAATCCTCTCTCTTAAAGGCCTAGACTCATTAAAGCAGCTACCATTCTCACATATACAACACTTATGGAGTCAAGAGCCCTAAGTATCTTTTGAAAGTACTTACAACCGTCAATTGAAAAATCATTGGTTTTGTATACGTTAAGTCAATTGAAAAATCAGCTATAGTTTTGTAAGGACGTTTCTCAAATTTCCGTTTAAACACTGTGTTAAAGCCTTCTTATCGGGAAAGGTCTATTAACAGGATATAAAACTTCTATCTTGCTGCTCTAACAATGTAAACCAAAGTGTTGTGGATCTAGTCATAAGTCTGTTGAACTGACTTAGACAAGGCAAAAGCTTTATGCTATATGCTTTATGCTATATAAGGATGTCCTATGTAAACTCTCTATTTCTGCAAACGCTAGCACTTTTTTCTATCATGTATGGACAGGAAAATACACGATTAGGGATTTTGTCTAACTTATCGGATTATTTATCGGATTACTTCGCAGGAAGCCTCATTATTTATCACTTGCAAGAACCCAGCAGGCACCCGACGTTTATTTAACGTTAGTCTAACGTTGACTCTAGGTTAAACGTTACCAACCTAAAACCAACGTTAATCCAAGGTTAACTTTTAACGTTAAATAAATAACGTTATGTTAACATAAGTCAGACAGAGTGTTTTGCTTTGTTAACATATGAAAGCAGCCGCCGAGACAAAATGTCTGTTCTATCGGCATATCTCAGCTGGAAAATAGATACCTGTTCTAGCATGAATTTCCATTGATTTTCATTTACTGCAATTTGCTGAAACCACAAGCATTCGTTTAACGCTTTCACTTATATTTGTTGCATTTTCGTCCATTGGGCATGCATAAATACTGAAATAAAAATATACTATTCCAGTCAGTAGAAGGTAACTATCAACTGTTTTGACTATTCGCTGATTTCGTCTTTCTTCTTACTTGGTTGGGACGGGCACCGGAACTAGTTTATAATGACTTCGAAAATCATTACAATGTTATAACATTTTGATGTTGTTAATACAACGTAAATTAATGAAATTTAACGTTGTCCTGATGTAACTTTCTAACGTTATACTAACGTAAGTATTTAACGTTAAAAAAGGACTTCCATTCTAAAGCTTGTTTTCCACCAGTGAGGTAATTTTTTTACGAGATGGCTCAGTGAGATGGAATTCAATTCATCAAGTGAGTTTTTGTGAGATAGCATGCCAATACAAGTTTCAGTAGTTGTCGCGTAAAAGTGGAAAAGAGTCAGATCACAATTTTCAATCCAAATTCATATATCTAGTATTTTGAAAATGATTACTCAATTTTTATGAGATTGATTCTTTTCATACTGGATAAAAAGAACTTTTAAAAAAGCTTTCAAAAATATTCATCTTCTTCATATCCAAGTTCTGCTTTCAATGGTTTGCCACGTGATCTTTTTCTCGGTATGTTTGGTCTCACTTGTCGTGAAGGCAACTGAACTTTTTCATAACTTAACTGTGACTTTCGTCTTTCGTGTGGTAGGAGTTATTTGTTCGACCCATGTTTTATTTCTACTTCTTCTTAACCAACTGCTCTTACACGCATTCAGACTTTCACAACAGAATGAAACAAGTGTAAAATTTCTGCTCACATTTAAAATCAGGGAACAAACAATAGGTTCTATTCAATTCGTTTAAAGGGACCTTCGGCATTTCTTTGAAATATCAATTTTGTGAGATAGGAACTGCGATAAAATATCAAAATTTTTGATTTTTTTCTCAGCTCCTATCTCACAAAAATTGCGAGATGAAAAGCAAAACGTTATCGCGTAATTAATTTCCACCAACTATCTCACTGAACTATCGCGTAAAAAATTACTGGTGGAAAACAAGCTTAACCAACCACTAACGTTACCACAACGGAAGAATTAACGTAACATTAATGTTAGTATAACGTTTGGTGGCTGCTGGGAAATAGTTAAAAATACATTACATCACTGATCCAAGATTTTTAGCAGTACTTAAAAGTACCATATAGTACGGGAAACGAGCAATATCTTTTGAGAATCTCCATTATTCAAATTCGCAGTTGTCTATAGATGCTGATGTATAATTTCGTGCGTTCACATTTCATGCACTTTAACTTCGCACAATTTGAAATTCCCATACTACAACAAAAAAGTAAACACCACCTTGAGTAGCTTTATAAATAGAATCAAAATTCATCTGCGTAATGTGTGAATTTTTGTGTTCTCTTACATTTACTGCTAACATGGAACGTTCGTGTCAAACATCTTAAGCGCTTTATTGCCGGCGTTTTACAACTCCACCGATCTCCAAACACACCACCAGCCAATTAACTGAGTAAGTATGACGAAGATACTGAACTGAATGAGTAACTCGAACTTAAATTGATTAGGATTATCACGATCAAATATATGGTAACATTTCAAGCGATGAATTATCCTTTCAACATGTATTCGTTCGCTAGCTATCTATTGACTGTTAACCACTTCTGATGCATTGAATCATTCATTTCCTCCTAAAAAATCTGGAATCATGAAATCTATGCAAAGTGGTTAAGTACAATCACATCATAAATCTGCATCTTTTAAGTGTAGGTTGTGACACAATACAATCTTTTCTCTTTCAATACCTGGATTCAAGGAATCAAAAAACACAAAGATCTTTTTTTCAGTTTGCAAATCCACCCCTCTAGAAGGACGATATTATAAAGTTGTCTTCAAAATTGTTTTCACACAGTCTTGGTAATGGAATTTCACTGAAAAACTACCATGCTTGTTTTTCTGTTTTATCAAATTGCACCAAATGGAAACCATCGCCTTGTCCTTAAGTGGAAACGAAAAAAAAAACAAGAGGGCCTGAGACCTTAAGGTCAGCGCTTTCAGCAAAGTTGAAAAACGACAGACTGTAAGCAAAACCAAAAAAATATTTGCTCCAGAAAGGTCAAAACAGCAATTTCTAAGTTGGGTAACTAGGGTGATTAGGGAATATGTATCCATGGTTACAGCTCACGAAGTATATTTGTTTTGTTTCAATTTCAACTGATCAATTAAGCTACGTTTTCACTTACAAAAAATTTTAAAACATGAAATGGGGCCAGTGTAACTCAGGCTAAAAATAAAATGAAAGCTGTATTTCGGATGCAGTTTATTCATACCAGGAGTTAGTGTAATAACGCTGCTAACGTTTTGCACCGTATGGTTCTTGTTACCTTTTCCTTATTTGTCAGGAGTCATGGCAGCATATAAACTGCATACAGTAATACAATACGCATCAATAGAAATCGTAGGGCGTAACAACACTACAACAACTACTTTGATACTTTAATCGGTTTTATTTAAGCTTCAAATTCCAGTTTTACAAGTTGGACTTTCCACATTTACTTTCTTACAGGTGTACGTGTTTGGTTAATCACGTAGGTGCACTTTCGTTTCTACCAATTAAGTGGTCCGCAGATAAGGTTACATAAAGATCTAATGTGAAGCAGTTGCTGATAACTAAAAATATAAGTATAAAAAGTTCCAATTAATTCCATTTAACAAAACTCAGACCTTATTGAAGCTTGAATTATAATTATAATTATAACTCTCATTTTATACCTGAAGGGAAAATAGTTACTGAATCTCTCAATTTCGTAGTGGCAGGTGAGTCAATATTTATTTATTTATTATTTATCGAATACTTATACAGGATTGGTCAATAAAACTTTGAATTTATCATCCCGAATAAGGTAAAATTCAGTTCATGGAAATTCATATAAATTTTTCTTTTTCTCCAGTTACAAAAGAAATCTGAAATAATTTGTATTGAACTTTGATTGACTTTCAAATATTCTTCATAATGGCACAAAATTGTAGATAATGACAACTAAATATTTGCTTTTGATATTTGTCAATTTTCCTAATTCTAAACACAAATCAGATCCAATTGTCGTAAAGTAAAAACACTGCACGTCTCATACTGTTAATCAAACTAAAAGATATTTCTGCAAATGAGCATGGTTGCATCTGTTCATTGACTGCAATCTTTCTGGATTCCGAATTGGGAAAATTGCTGGTCATCGTTGGTCATCAGGCATCATTGCTTCCTGAATGACTTTTTTTAAATGAGCCTGAATCCAATTTACCAACAAAAGACCAACACTTAAAATATCTCTGGTAACAAGTTTACTAAATTTCAAGATTTTGGGCAGAGGCATCCATAAGGATACAAACAATTCCAGCTTGCGACACGAAAGTTTTCAAAGTATGTAAATGAAATTACATAAATCCATAAATACATAAATCCCTCAAATAAAATTCCACAAGCCAGAATAAAGCAACCTGTGTTGATGAGAGAGAATCCTAGATGGGGAAGCAATTTGTCGCAAGGGATGGAAATTTCCCTTGTGGATACTTTTTTCCATACTGATAATGAAAATATCAATATCAATATTATTAATTTATTTATCCTTATTTTAAAAGGCAAGTAAAATATATTACCTTATTCATAAATTGTTTGCATGAGAATTAATTACATGACAAATTTTTGCAAATTGAACCTAAGAAAAACGGATTTGCGGGAATTAATTTTGCGGAGCTCTCCGAATTTGTGGGACAAACTTGAGCGTCTCAAAGACAATTTTGAAAAAACCAAATTTATCCTTTTATCCTTTTACTCATCATCATTTTCATCATCGAGAATATCAAAAGTATTTTTATATCTGTACATTTTCAAGAATCTCCCTCGATGTTACCTGCACCATCAAGAAAAAAAAGTTCTGAATACTAGTAACAATGATGTAATAAAGATTCCATTCCATTGAAGTGTATTGAATCAAGACGTTAACAACCATTTATCGTAATTGGATGGGATAAAAATTTAAGAGAGAGAAAAAGTCAAGTAAAGTAAGTTGCATAGATTATTAATCTCATGACACTCAAAGTTATGTTTTCTTTTTCTTCAAAACATTCTTACATGCCTTAAGGGGAGACTAGGTGATTCTTACTGAATTTATTGTGCTCTTGTACTGTTAAACACTTCAATTTTGTAGCTTGAAATTTTGAATGAACGAAAAAAAAAGTTACCAAAAGACCTAAGTTAATGGCATAAGTTTAGTATATAATTATTTTTACGAACAATTGCTGCAACTTTTTTTAAAACATGTTTCGACGTTGATTTCATTGTTGTTGACTGATATTTTGACTTGGGTGTTTCGTGCTCGAGATGCGAATGTTACAAATTAATTTTTTACCCTTTTCGGGTTTAGTGTGAGACCGTTATCTTGTAGCTATCGAAATATGTTGCCCGCGCCGGAGTTTATGGCTTTTTCGATCTAAATTAGTAACTTGTGCGAGAACTAAATCACTCATCAGAATACATTAAGACAGTAAATTAGTTGGGTCATTAGGAGTAAGAACAGCAACGATTTGGCTACGGTTGAACAGGTAGCTGGATATCCAATCGACCTCCTTGATAAGTATGCCATACTATGGAAGTTTGTGAAGTAGGCAACTATCGTTTACAGTATCAAAGCCTTTTTTCAGGTCCAAAAAAAGGGCACCTGTTACTTTACCCTTGTCCATGTTTTCACGGATGGTGTATAGGTGTCCAACTACCGTAAAATCGGGACTTGAGCAGTAACTTTGAGCCGTATGGAAGAGCTGCAATGCGGATCAAAACTGTTAGTTATAACCCCTATCATCATTGATCAAAAGGAGCCGGTTTTTGAGCCGTAAAGAATAACAATACAGCAGTGGAGTTTGCAGTTGTAGCTTACCTAAAATTTGCGACTCAAATGGGGTGCCAACAAATAATGCGCTAATGCATAAAAGCTGTCAAATTCGAATTCAGCACCGTCCAATTGCTCTTTGTGCAAATTTTTAAGAAGTATGGTGAACTTTTGAATGTAAGTCCAAATTTGACTGGAATTCCGAATTTTGCGCGTAAATGTTACACAAAATCGTTCATAACTTGGAGTAGTGGTCGCAGTATTAGTAGGAAAAACACGGGTATTTTAAAGACTTTCCTCCACCACGGTGTCCTAAAGTCAAAAGGTTGCATTTAATGAATCGATGAGATGATCTTTATTATTGTTACTATTGTTGTTAACGAATTTTTGAATGGTCATCCTATATTTAAAAGTTCGTAAATAACAATAACAATAATAATAAAGACTGGGTTGGTTTTAAATCATCATTTCAGTTTTGTAACAGCTCATCGAAAAGACATTGATGATTAGCAATACTCACAAAAAATGTCGATGATGTTTATTATGAAAAGCGCAAAAGCAAATAAACGTAAACGTTTGTTTAACTTGAAGTTATGGAGAAGATAAATAAATGTCAAGAGTTTATATATTATTTTAGAATTTTGCTTAATAGTTTGATAATCGATGTTTCACATTAGCACGTTTCTAGAAGGCTTTATGTATCCAATTATGAAAACCTGAAGAATGCACATTTGCGAAAAGTTTGAAACATAGATTCTGAAATACAATATTCTGGCACAAAGCATTCAATGGACGTTTGCTAAGTCACAATAACAACATAAAGAAAATCTAGAGAAGAAAAAAGATGCTCAAATGCTCAACCAGAACTCTGCAACAGTTTATTTTAGATTTGCCCCTTCCCCCAAATAAAATAATAATAACTTATTAGAAAGGATAAATTGCAATTTTTATCCGCTCTATGCTTACATTTGAATGATGGAACTGTACAAGATGTCATTGAAAACCAAGTACGAACTTGATCGATTATATCAACTGCTGACAAGAGCTTCTGTCATGAAATCAGCTTTTAATTGAACAAACAAAACAAACAAACAACGAATGTTATTTCAAACTATGTCAATTATTTTTGTTGTTGCATAAAACATTTTGAAAGGTCAGTAAACACTTTTGTTGTGCTATTATCGTTTAAAAAACATGCAAGTGCTTCTGCTTGATTTCTTCCTCTAGTAATGCTGAAAGAGATACATAATGTTTTTATCAATATGCAGCAGCAAAGTGAGCTTTGAAAACCTGAAGTGAAAAACTTGTTCCGTAAGCACTCATATCCCAGTGGGCAAAATCGTTTAAAATCAATGCGATGAAGAGCATTGTTCTTGAAATAGTGTGTATATTTCTGTAGAAATGCACTCATTCGCAGTGATTTGTCAACAAATTTTCTAGCTGGGATGATGTTGTAATTCATTTTTATTGATATTTACTTTGTTGCTGACAGAGAGACTGTTTACAAAAAATTGACACTACTCAATGTCGATAATGCTATTATATTGAGCAAATGCAAATGGGAAGACGATACTTTTGCTGGTAACATTAGCGTTTCTCGAATGTGTTAAATGATGACTTCATCTCTTAGTTGTTGTAGAATTAAAAAAATTAAAAGTTTGCTATCTAAGCTGCTAATAACGTTTCAATCTTATCGAGTGTTGGTCATAAAACATATTTTAGTTGTGCCTTATTTATTGTTTTGAACTATGTCATGCCCTCCCAGAATATATAAAGACAGTGATTGCTTAGTTTCAATATGAGTATTCAATATTTTATTTTGATCATCTGGAGCTGACAGCATCTGACATGTATCTGTATGGAAGTATTTTATTGTTTAGGTAACTCAGTTTCTTTTATTGAAGTTGTGTGACTGTGATGGCCCTTCCAAGGATTATCACACGTTGGTGTTTGTTCTTGGTCCTGAGCACCTTACCAAATTTCATTTTCATGCTCGCTACCAAGCAAAAACAATGCCGATGTTTTCCTACTGATGGCTGCTGGCCATCCAAAAGTGAATGGGATGCCTTAAACAAAACTATAAATGGTCGATTAAAACTTCCCGTTTCTCCATTTGGGCCTTGCTTAAATAACGTGACACTGGTGGAAGATCCTGACTCATGCGCAGCAGCAGTTAAAGATTTTAAACAGGATCCATTTTGGCTTCAAACATTTTCTGGTGCAACTCAATCAACAGGTATTTATTGATCAATGTTCTGTGTGAAAACACTTAACATAGTTTTGCAACTGTGACAACGTTTTCTAATTGGCTTGGTTTTAGGGCAGGTTGGAGCATGGACAGCTAGTCAGAGTGAGTACGTGGTAGAAGCGACAAGTGACTCTGACATTACTGCAGCAGTCAAGTTTGCAAATCGTTTTAATCTGAGATTGGTTGTAAAAGGAACAGGTAAATGTTACAAGCCTTGTCATGATGGTTATCTTAGCAGAGAAATAAAAAAATAACAAAGTTACGCATGTAATCCCATAAAATGTTATCAATCTCAAAAAAAGAATGTTTAACCCAGCCAGCACATTTGTTAAAAAAACAATGCGAGGGAGTGTATTTCCATAAAAATATTAAAATAATTTTAATGAAAATGCTCTTCGTCGTAGTGACTTTTTACTGTTTGTGTTTGAATGAATGTGTCAATCTCAAAGATGGAAAACGGAGAATAAAGCGGTTTAGTGGAACTAAAAGTCAAGAAGCTGTAACACAGTAGCGAAAGTTGTTAAAAGAATAGTTTTTTGAAATTTGCCAGAATATAATCTTTTTAACAATGAATACAACTACCATACAATATGATGCTGTAAAAAACGCTTTAAATATTATTTTAAGCATAATTCTAAGTAGCTGCGAGAACCAGTTTTTGTTCATGAAACCCCTTATTCCATGGAAGCATTTTAAATAATTTGTTATCATAGTATTGTGATACAGTGGAACCTCTTTAAAGCGGATACTTACGGGACCAGAGATGTTATCCGCTTTAGAGAGGTGTCCGCCTTAGAGAAGTTTTGCTTATTTTGGCCAGAAAATAGCAAGAAATCGTACTTCTAAGTCAGGAATGCATTATGCATGTCCATATTACCCTTTGTTGTATTTAGCAGATAAAGTCCTGGAAAAAACTTTAACTTCAAGTTTAACAATTTTACAATTTCATTTAAGTTTACTATATCTCTTGTCACTTTCCCCTACAATGTTTCTGACAATTTCGTATATTTTTTCTCACAGTTCAATAAGACACTTCCCCAAAATACTGTTTAAACGCCGTGTTTACACCTAGTTATTGCATCCAACTTCGGTTTTATGTATTTTATTGTTTCAACTGTGTGACTTGATAGCTATAACAACTGTTTTATATAAACACAAGTATGATTTAAGAGGAATTCTGACATTAAAATTAAATAGGATGTATTACTCGCTATTTAAAGGAATAGTGTTTTTGCAGATAGGTCTCAATGTTTAAGTTTCAATCAGGAAAACGTAAAATCAGAAAATGTGTATGGTAGAAGTTTTAAAGTGCTCGAATGTTCAACCATTCCAAATATTTTATGACTAAACACGAATAACTTGTTGACTTTATGTTTACAAAGACATTCTTCTAAAATAGGACATGACTACTACGGCCGTTCAAATGCAGCTCACTCATTGCTGATCTGGACCTACAATATGAAAAATATACGATTCCATGACGCATATGAGCCGGCAGGTTGCGATACTTCAATTGTTTCTGCTGTTACTACTGGAGCTGGGTTAACGTGGATGGATGTGTATGCAGCTGCCACCCCAAGAAATTTGGTAGGTAATTTATAATTTACCTACTGCTATATTTGTCTATGCACGAAAAAATAACTCGGTTTAAATTATGCAACTAAAACATGCAGCGTAGTAATGTCGTTAGCAGTGCCGTAGCATTGTGGTTATCGCTGTCGTAATTCCGTGCGAGAGGTCAGAGTTCAATTCCCCTTTTCCCCGGCGATTCACTATGCGCAAGTAAACAGCGATGGTTCGACCCATGCCTTTTGAGAAAAATTGGGTAGATGTCATAATGAATGTTGCATGAGGTCATCCAGGAGAGCACAGACCCTTCATTGAGTTCGTGTCACTCATGAGAGTGTCAAATACTTCGGAACCTCTAATCAAAGCCGTGATCCCTCCTGGAAAGCAGATGCAATAGCAACTGAGTTTGACTAGCAGCGTAAAATAGGAAAATGGTCATCTATGACTGAAAACATTAAATAGAGATCACGAACACGCCCAATAACCATATAGGCACAGTGATATGCTTTTCGAGATGGATTCACTTCCACTAAGACATTACGTTTTATCTTGTTTGTATAATTTTAAGTTCGAAGGATCTTTTATAATTTTATCTGTACTGCGAACCTGTCCTTGTTTTATAGTACGTTCAAGGTGGAGGTTGCACCAGTGTGGGTGTTGTGGGGTTTATGATCGGTGGTGGCTACGGAAGCTGGTCAAAAATGTATGGTATGGCTGCAACTAATCTCATAGAAGCAACAGTCATCACAGCGAATGGTGATGTTGTGATTGCCTCCAAATGTCAAAATTCTGATTTGTTTTACGCGCTACGTGGTGGTGGCTTCGGGTTCGGTATCGTTTCATCAATGACCTTTCGCACGTTTCCTTTACCACCTGCATTTATATCCACTGGCGAGAGTTACGTTTTTGCTGATAACAAAGGAGCATTTAACATTTTGATAGCTGAGTTTTTGGAACTATACAAAAACAATTTGGTTGGTCCAAATTGGGGGGATCAGGTGAGAGTAAAACCTACACCAACAACGAAACATCCAGATGGATGGACGATGCAATTCAGAATGATGGCTACAAACATAACAAAAGAGGATGCCACGAAATCATGGAAACCATTTGTTGACTTTTTATCGAGTTCTAAAAATGGCTACCCGAAATGGAATATCAGTATTGAGGAGATCGCAGGAAAGGATTACTGGACTTTGAACAATCCTGCTTCATATAAATCTGATTACAATCTAAACGAACCTAACCGGACTTTTTTTTGGGATGGCGATCACAGGGAAGTGTCGGAATACTGGTTGTTTGCTTTGAATAGCAGGTATCTGAGGAAAGATCATTTTTTGGATGATCCTCTTTTAGGAGCAAAGAAACTCATGAACTTTTTGTTGGCGTTGCCGAAGTTGCCGGACTCGATTCCAGTGGCCATACACTTAAACAAAGCGCAGTACGGTGCCAGTCAAATGGCAATAGATGAATTAAAAGACATGCCCTTCCCGGCAAGTGTCCAGGAATCGTTTGGTTTGATTCTTATTTCCTTCGGAGTTCAATATTATAATCCTCTTGTCCCAGACAGATTCCAATACAACACTTCCGATCTAGAGTTGGTTCAAACGTTGTGTAAAACGAATAATCTGGATCAATGTAAATCATCACAAAAATTTATCAACGCTTTCAATAATTTCAGGAACGAAACGCCAGGTGCTGGATCATACTTCAATCAAGCTGATTTTTTCGAACCTGATTTTCATAACAGTTTCTGGGGCAAGGAAAATTACGCAAAACTACTAAAAATCAAAACCAAATGGGACCCGAAAGGTATGTTCTATTGCCATCACTGTGTTGGAAGCGAAGAATGGGAAAAAGAAGGAATGTGTAGAAAAGATAAAGCAAGCAACAACTCTTGCTCATTGATCACTTTAACAAGTGTTTTAAACTATCTTCTTATTATCAATATCATAACCTCTTTGTTTATGTAACGGACATATCAAATTTTTAACAACTGCTCGGTATGCAAAATTTCGGGACGTTACACTCGAATGGAGTAGAATGATTTGGACTAAAAAAATTATCGATTTAATAGATTTTCTCACTCCAGGCTATCCTCAAATTGAAACTGCAAAAGTGTATGCCGTATATCCTTAAGCGAATTGTTTAGTTGTATATTGTGACAAAAAGTGCCCCTTAACTTTAAAGGTTACACAACATTTTTGCTTTAAGCACGACCAGCTTGTTGTTGATAAAATCATCGTTACTGATATTCAACAACAGCTACGGTACCATTTACGAAATCCTTTTCGGATCCTTCGTACTTTTCTTACCTACTTAACTCTTTTTTTTAACCTAACGTTATTTTCGGTAGCTCCTTGTATAAAAGTTTAACTTCTATTCTAATGAAATTGACTTTTTGCTTTTTAAGACTTTCTATAGTGATTGGCTGTGCCATCACTTTAAAGACGGTCTCATCCAGGCATTTTGCTAAATGGAAAAATTAAAAAAGTTAAAAAACCGTAGAAATACGTATCTTTTCATATTTCTTTGAAAAAATTGAAAGTATTGAACATGAAATTTGAATGAAGTTTTGCGTGTGGAACGAAAGGAAAGCCTGCACAGCAGTTTGTGAGCACATTTTAAACTCTCAGCAATGTAAATTATTTCAGTGTAATGAGCGTCTTTAGAAGCCTTGATCTGAATTTAAGAGCTTAAACAAACAATCATCATCTTCAAATATTTTGCTTGCAATTATATCGTGAAGGGTAAGAGGTAAACAAACCTCAAAGAATTCTCATGTCAAGTGTCTACTTATCTCTATATAATAATGACAACTCTGCATTTTGGTAAGCAGTTCACCGAAAAATTTGCCTAAAAGCCATGCTTTAAATTTTAGGCAAAATTTTTTTGCTCGCGCATTCAACGTGTTTTCTGACTGAATTTTACTTGGGAAATCTGATGTAAGTGAGCCAAATGGCACTTCTTGTAGGACCCTGCAGTAGTTTTCTTCGATTTACGGCAGCTGAAAGTGCATTTCTCTGTTAGTATTTTCGGCAATATTTAATCTTGCCAAAATAGCTCCGTTCTGCAAAGCTCCACTCCGCAAAACGAATTTAGGCAAAATATTTTATGTTACAACAATATAATGGTAAGGAAACATAAATATGTTAACGAATCAGCCATCCCCCACAATCCATTTCTTCCACAAGCCATTTTGGAATCACTTTTCATGAAATTGTTTGCATTATCGGAAAAAGGCATTACACGTTTTTTTGTAAGCAACTAAGGTCAAACATTAATAATATATTGTAATAATAAAGGCTGATAATATTTTTGGGTGGTATGTTGCTTAGTTTGTTGGACATGGTTTATATGAAAGTTTTAATCGAATTATTTACTCGAACTTTCAATAACTCAAACCAATTTCAAATTCCCCTTGGGCCTTCACCAATACTTTCTTATAAAATACTCCCATAAAGATATTTCAGCTAAACTGACTTAGACCGACATTAGAAACTTTTTTCAAACATGTATGTAGTACGGTTTCATACGGTGGCCTATATGTGACATTCTCAAAAATAAAAAAATGTAACATGTAGCAGTCAGTTATAACATGCATGATGCACGTTATAACATGCAGAAGCGCCTTCCGAACGTTATAACATACATGATGCACTTTATAACATGCAGCAGTTCCTCCCGAACGTTATAACATGCAGGAGTCTCTTCGCATTTCAAATTGTAACATTCGGTAACTATTAGTTACCGAACGTTATAACGTTCGGGAGGGACTGCTGCATGTTCCATTTTTTATTTTTGAGAATGTCACATATAGGCCACCGTAGTTTCATGTGAAAATAAGGAACAATCTTTTAATAACTCGAACTATTTTCTTTTTTCTGCAAAAGTTCGAGTTACCGAATGCCTTGATAACTCGAACATTCGATAACTCGAACTATTTTCTCGGTCCCGTGAGGGGGTTCGAGTTATCGGGATTCTACTGTACATACATAAATAGTAGTATCCTGCGTAAAAGTTTTTTTACGGGTTTTAATTTCGAAAATGATTATGCACACATCTTGTGTTGAAAATAGGTAAAAAAAAAATAAAAACACAGAATCAAGGAAGTAGACCCATATTACTCGAAAAACAGAACAATAAAATGTATGGGATCGTTTCGCTACGATGAACAATGGCTGAGAAATCGTTGATCAAAGATTTTGATGACGTCGAAAAGGTTGTAACTTAAACATATTTTTAGCAAAAGTAATTTCCAAGAAAAAAAATCATATTTTCAACAATATTCTCGGAAATCCTTAACAGCGACAGGTAGTTTCTTAGAAATTCATTGTATATCTGAAAGATTTTTTATAATAACACACACAAACGGGAAATCGTTCCTATCAGTTAAAGTCAAATTTTTAAGTTCTTCTTGTAGTCTAGAAAGGCAAAAAACTTTATAAGTTATTAAATACCCACCTAAT
Organism: Turritopsis dohrnii; assembly: GCA_027922465.2. NCBI lineage: Eukaryota > Metazoa > Cnidaria > Hydrozoa > Anthoathecata > Oceaniidae > Turritopsis > Turritopsis dohrnii. The sequence goes on along the minus strand of BQMF02000048.1, from coordinate 292,395 downwards.
TCAACTCTTAGTGGGAGAAAAACTGAACTGTTGTAGTTGTGCATACAAATTCAAATCCCTTAACATCCTAATATCGTGTCACTTTCATCCAACAGGGTCAAACATATTTGGAACTAAGTCATTTGTTGCAACAACTAACTGGACTTTTAATGCGTGAACCAGTTTGCCCATTGTAAATAGTATGCTGATATTGTCCTGGCCTACAGACAGACTAGCCTACTGTTTCATCTATGAAACCCTAACTGGTTTGAAGGAGTGCACCTGCATTGTGAATACATTGTGCAAATCTGTGAAGCTCTTTAAAGCCAGATTGCATATACTGGCAGTAACTTACCCAAGTATCATGCTTAACTGTGCTGCAGGTCGTGCAAATCTCGAAATCATGTCTCAAGGGTAAGCAAACCTTTTAAGTAAGATCAGAGATGTGCGAGAAGATGGATAGTGAACGGCTTGATGATCTAAAAAAATCTATTGTTGTTTCTTTTGTGTCGCTATTGTGTCGGGTTTGATGTTCTAACTCTGTTATCAGCGGGAGGTTTAAAATGGCGAATGATAAGTCGTATGTCGTAGGGGAACTGAAACTTAATTGCTTATTTTAACTTACCTGAATGAATTCTCCTCAGGAAATCTGATGTAAGTGAGCCAAATCGCAATTGTTGTTTAAACCTGCAGTAGTTTTCATCAATTTACGGCAACCGAAATTGCTTTTCCCTGTAAATATTTTCGACAATATTTGATGCTTACAAAATATCTCCGTTTCGCTTCACTCCCTGGCGCTCGCTGCGGTTTACTCGGTAATAAACATATTGGACCGATTTTTGAGTGACGATTGCGTGTCGCGTGATTATTACGGCGTACAAAATCGACGAAGAAGATAAAGGAGAACGGTCGTAAAGCATTTAGTAACCATTCTCTTGACGAAATTTTACTACAGTTTCAGCTTTATGAGCTGTACCCTGCATCCGTCCCTGATGTTGGGATGGATGGTCTATCTCACAGGCACAGTTATGCGTCGAAGCAACATCGATTACCCTCTGTGAACATTTTACTTGATTGAGAAATAACTTTTCATTTCAAAGTCCCAATACTGCATAATGATTGACGATATGCTAACTGTTGTGAACTTAAATGAAATTCGTGAATAATGAGTTCACAGACGGGAAAGTTGTCATCTAAGATTTACTTTGTATTGTTACGATTTTGATTTAATGATTTTGACTGACTCGTGACTTATAGTGTGCATGTCAATGTGCAACATTAAATATTGATTGTTTCATTACTCATATTGTACATACAGGCGCAGAACCGCTATTTACGTATCTTTTATTTATTATTATTATTTATTTATTATTTGCGTATCTCTAGAATATTTAAAATATTTAAACTTGGGGGGGGGGGGGGGGGGGGGGGGGGGGGGGATATGGGGGGATATGCATGAATATGCATGTAACTCATTTCAGAATTTGATACTTGGTGTCAATCTTCCTAAATGACAAGCACGAAAAAAACTTGTTTCATGTAAAATACATCCCCACAAAAACCAAAATCAACATATAACTGAAATCAGAAATTTCTGTTTTAGTTTGATTAATGATGTGACATGCACTCACAAACATTCTTGATCTAAGTTGACATTCATGACCTGTTTTTAAAAATTGTTAAGGAATTCGAAAAAAAGGTTGAATGAATTTTGCAATATAACATTGCATTTCTGATTTCATATGATATCTTTTCAGATATCACAGCTGGAAGATGATATCACAGTGATTACGTATGTTAATCATATTCTTTAAACATTTGATTTGTACTGGAATTCTCAATATTGCAAACACAAAAAGTTAACAAAGTTTTTGGTCATTAAAAGTATATACGCATATGTATGCTCTAAAGCACACATAATTATATAACTGAAAGGAAAGTTTTGTATTGTGTTAGTTACACAATGTGCAGTGTATTGAATTTACAGACAGCTGGAAGATGCTTTAACTTATTCAATTTCCGCGCTTTTAAGCGTAGGAAATTGTTTGGTTTACACATTCTATCTATCTATCTATGTAACACTTTTTTGCTGTTTTCGGAAAGTCCGTTCGGATTTCGGATTGTTTGTTTATTCAGAATAGTTAATGACTGACCTATGCTAGGAAAACTTAGGACATGTTTGACTAAAATTGGGAAATTTAGACAAGGTGCTGATTTCAAATTTGACAGTCATTTTGTCAGAATTGACTAAAATTGGACAATTTGGGCCAAATTTGGACCAAATTTCGAAATTTCTTCAAATTTCATGAAATTTTGCATGGATTACAATTGAAAGGTGCTGATTTCAAATTTGACAGTCATTTTGTCAGATTTGACCAAAATTGGACAATTCGGGCCAAATTTGGACCAAATTTCGAAAGTTCTTCAAATTTCATGAAATTTTGCATGTATTACAATTGAAAGGTGCTGATTTCAAATTTGACAGTCATTTTGTCAGATTTGACCAAAATTGGACAATTTGGGCCAAATTTGGACCAAATTTTGAAAGTTCTTCAAATTTCATGAAATTTTGCATGGATTACAATTGAAAGGTGCTGATTTCAATTCTGACAGTCATTTTGTCAGATTTGACTAAAATTGGACAATTTGGGCCAAATTTGGACCAAATTTAGAAAGTTCTCCAAATTTCATGAAATTTTGCATGGATTACATTTGACAGGTGCTGATTTCAATTCTGGCAATCATTTTGTCAGATTTGACTAAAATTGGACAATTTGGGCCAAATTTGGACCAAATTTAGAAAGTTCTCCAAATTTCATGAAATTTTGCATGGATTACATTTGAAAGGTGCTGATTTCAAATTTGACAGTCATTTTGTCAGAATTGACTAAAATTGGACAATTTGGGCCAAATTTGGACCAAATATCGAAAGTTCTACAAATTTCATGAAATTTTGCATGGATTACAATTGAAAGGTGCTGATTTCAAATTTGGCAGTCATTTTGTCAGAATTGACTAAAATTGGACAATTTGGGCCAAATTTGGACCAAATTTCGAAAGTTCTTCAAATTTCATGAAATTTTGCATGGATTACAATTGAAAGGTGCTGATTTCAATTCTGACAATCATTTTGTCAGATTTGACTAAAATTGGACAATTTGGGCCAAATTTGGACCAAATTTAGAAAGTTCTTCAAATTTCATGAAATTTTGCATGGATTACATTTGAAAGGTGCTGATTTCAAATTTGACAGTCATTTTGTCAGAATTGACTAAAATTGGACAATTTGGGCCAAATTTGGCACGTTCGTTCACTCTGCAGTGCAAGGCGGACATAGGAAAACATTCGAAAATGCGCATGCGTCAGATAAATCTCGCAAAAATACGAAGAGGCAAGCTCTCGAAGTCCTTACACCAACCCCAAATTTTTCGTCTAAATTGGGGAAAATACTGCGTATACTGGAATGTAATGCAATACAATTGAAAGGTAGGTAACCAAGGATTATGGTTAAGGAAAAGTTTTGCGATTTTCTGACGAGAACTTTTTTTTCGCGGGAAAGTATCAGCAAACTTTATTGTCAAATAAAGCTTCAACTTTGAAGTTGAAATACACCTTTTCTAAAGTTTTCACAGTAAAACCTATCATTTACACATTTGCTTGAACCCTCCCTCTAATTATTAGTGTTGGAATCGTTGTCCTGTATTTTTTTGTTTTGAAGAAAATCAAATATTTTTGAGGAACCCCAAAATCCATCATGGCCGATACCTCACATGAAGATAACCTGCAAAAACATGCAGAATATGTAGGAAAAAGCTGCCAAACGACCCAGTGACTTTCCATGGTAATCCCTCAATAATCTGCAGAATGAATGCTGCCTGTTCTTTTTTTAAAAAAAGAGTGGCCTATAATTTTACTGACAGATATGTGTGCAGTCTGTTTGGAGAATGTAAAAAAGTTGGTAGAGTGTTTGAAGCTAATTTGTTCAAACTGCAACAAATTATTCCAATTCTCTGAATGGAAAGAAAAATTCCATCACAAGGAATGAAGCCAGGGTGAAAAACCTAAGGCATAATTGTTCCAACTCCTTTCAAATAATGATACGACACATCACAAAACAAGCAGAAGGGGTTTCCTTCCATGTTTTGCAAAAAAAATCTAATAGCAGTTCAGCTTTCTAGCAGATGTTAAAGCCACAGAATATTTATATACATATCTACAGAATATTTACATATATACAAAATTTTGCATAAAATATAACACACTAATACAATATCGTTCTATTGCATAACAGGTGGTTACATACATTTTAATGTACCTTAAAGGAAGAAATTGTTTGCGGAAGAAATATTTGCAGAATATACTTTTGCGGATAAATGACCCAAAAATGCCATATTTTGCGGAAGAAATTTTTGCGGATGACGACTTCAAAAGACATTTTGCGACATTAATTTTTGCGAATGCAATAAATTTAATAAAATTGAAAATAGGGAAACACCTAATTCAGTGTCTGAAAGAGCAGATTTATGGAATAACATCTATTTTTCATCAGTTATAATATCAGTTATACGTATTATAGTGCAAGTGCAGATACTGCTTGTATTGTTATTTACGAAGAGTAATAATAAGTCATTAGATGTTCAATAACCTCAACTTTTTTTCTTGCGGATGAAAAATTTAGAAAATTTTGCAGAATTTATTTTTGCGGATGACCAATATTTATTCATTTTTGCAGAATTAATTTTTGCGGATTTGAGCGAAATCCACAAAAATAAATTCCGCAAAAAAAAAGTTCAAATTTCTTCCGCAAACAATTTCTTCCCTTAAGGTATCCGCAACAAGTAACAAAAAACAAAAAATTTGGTGGGGATTTAATTTGGCGAATAGCGATTGTTTACAATATTGCCAGGTATTTAATTTGATCCTAGCCAAATTTTATATACTTTATACACCAACCAAAGCACATACTCAGTCATTTATAAGCAATAAAATGAATATCTTAATACTTTAAACAGAGAAGGCATATATATTGCATATAGATAACCATGTTACACATATTCTTTTTTATAAGAAACCAGTTTATATGAAACTAGAGGCTTAATACTAGAAACTTTCAGTATTGGATTTTTTTTATACATCAAATAAATTATAAGAATTTTGTAATTAAACAAATATCTTTCCATGAAATAATTTGAGTGTCAATTTCAAGGGCATACGTAAGAATGCGTAAGAATTACGTGCATGTAAGAAATGAGGTTAAGAGCAAGTGTTAAGAGAAAATTAGTGTCATCTGGTTTCATGTTTTCAAGTTTCAAGAAACTTTTAGTTACTAAAGTCATGAAAAATTCAGCAGAAGCTTTAGTTCTAATGTCTTTCACTAGGCTTTAATAATGAAAAAAATACGTGTAATTTAAATGTTTCCTTAACTAGATTCAAGGAACAAAATGACAGGCTGACACGTAAATCTTAAACACAGATTTAATGAATAAAATTCCTACAACGAATACATGTTTTTTTTATAAGCAAGTGTCTGCCCCTTGGTCAGGCTCGTATATGCTTAAGACCTCAATGAATCAAGGCTTAGCATATACTTATGATATGCTTAAATTTTCTACTTTTTCTAAGGTGAGCTAAGGTTTGGGAAACAGTGCACATTCGATTCGAAAGCTCGGAAAAATGTTAAAAACAGTGGAATTGTCTTCTTTCAGACATTCAAGCAATGGAGTAAATTCTTTTTGGGGAAATCGAAAAAAATGACCGCATATTTAGACTACTTTAGCAATATATTTCAGGCTTGCTATATGCTTATTATGCTTAAAAAATCAGCAAATCTGAGCCTGTATATGCTTATAAGTGTAATGCTTAAAAAAAAAAACATGTATTATGAAATTGAAATAAATATTCTTTTTATTTCCTGTTACTCATTTTCCAAAACAAAAGGATTCGACTAATCATGTTTGGCAATGTGTGAAATACTCTGTGCTGTTAATGGGTTTGTTAATGGAGTTTGTCTTGTCAAGTATCTAAAACAATAATGAGAATAACTCACATATATGTTATTGAAATTTTTTATAAGGACACTATTGTTGTTAATTTTGATATTTTCGATCAAAATGTCTTGCTAACACTCTGTCAAACCAAAAAAACAGAGGTTGGAGGACCATGTGGTGTGGGATTTGCAACACTGGAAAGGAGAATGTATGGAATGTGTGGTGAACAGGGTAGGGAATCAATTCACCCAGAATTTAACAACATCCATCAACAATGTTTTTTCATATAAAAGCAAACCTTTCAAGAGTTGGAAGCACGTGTTGACATTATATTGGGATGCTCCCCCAAGACTTAATAAAAAAAACAACTGAAAACTAGATGGATGAAGTAGAAAACTTACTGGTGTGCACACTTTTGTCTTGATGACAGATTCATTTACTCTGTTTTAGAGACTCTGCAATTTTTTTGTCCGTGGGACATTCCAAAACCTTCCTGGTGTTTGAAGGGAAATAACTTTTAAAAGAAAAAATACAGGTCAATGTGGTTTTTTGTAGTTTCTTCTCCTGTATGTGCTCTGCCCTTTTCCATTTTATTTGACACTGGGAAAACTTTAGATGTCTTTAAAATTCTAATTTGCCTCTAACCCCTTCAGGATTCCATCAATATCACATATTTGATGCATTTTCTACTTTTTCCCAACATTGCGTCCAAATGTAAACAAACATCAAAGAAGTTCCATGACCATCCTTTACTATAAAAGCCTGGAAACGAATATTTCAGTAAAAATACGCATAAATTATGCCACGAAAGTAGAAGCATCCTCTCCACGCGCCCGGTAAAAATTTGCGTCACTTTAACCGCCATATTGGATTTTAACCAAATTTCACGGAAGCACCTTAGCGCGTCCGCAAACTTAAATGTCCGCCGTGAAACGAACGTGTTGGACCAAATTTAGAAAGTTCTACAAATTTCATGAAATTTTGCATGGATTACAATTGAAAGGTGCTGATTTCGATTCTGGCAATCATTTTGTCAGATTTGACTAAAATTGGACAATTTGGGCCAAATTTGGACCAAATTTAGAAAGTTCTTCAAATTTCATGAAATTTTGCATGGATTACATTTGAAAGGTGTTGATTTCAAATTTGACAGTCATTTTGTCAGAATTGACTAAAATTGGACAATTTGGGCCAAATTTGGACCAAATTTCGAAAGTTCTTCAAATTTCATGAAATTTTGCATGGATTACAATTGAAAGGTGCTGATTTCAAATTTGACAGTCCTTTTGTCAGAATTGACTAAAATTGGACAATTTGGGCCAAATTTGGACCAAATTTCGAAAGTTCTTCAAATTTCATGAAATTTTGCATGGATTACAATTGAAAGGTGCTGATTTCAATTCTGACAATCATTTTGTCAGATTTGACTAAAATTGGACAATTTGGGCCAAATTTGGACCAAATTTCGAAAGTTTTTCAAATTTCATGAAATTTTGCATGGATTACAATTGAAAGGTGCTGATTTCAAATTTGGCAGTCATTTTGTCAGAATTGACTAAAATTGGACAATTGGGGCCAAATTTGGACCAAATTTCGAAAGTTCTTCAAATTTCATGAAATTTTGCATGGGTTACAATTGAAAGGTGCTGATTTCAAATTTGTCAGTCATTTTCTAAAATTGGACAAGTTGGGCCAAATTTGGACCAAATTTTGAAAAATCTTCGATTTTCATGAATAAACATCATGCACAAGGTATTGGTGAACTGTTTTTCTGGCCCCAAAACATCATAGTGAATTGCAAAGCTGTCAAGATTAAGTTAAATAAATTAAAGAAGGGAGTAATTTGATGAATTCCAGACTGTATCAAATTATTAGTCAGTGTATAAGTCATTCAGATATCTTGAAAATTAGCCTAAAGCAATTTTCTCAAGGGCTGATGCGGAAATTGTTCAAGCCTAATGGCTTCTAATTGTGATTACGAAAGCCATTCATAATAAGGGACATCATTGACAGTGTACAACTTAAAAACTGATCAAACAATAAAGTGTTAAAAACATGAAAACATTAAAAGTATGTGGCGCAGAGAGTAGACACATGTTGGAGCTGAAGAGGAAACTGAGCTGAGCTTAAGTATCCAGAGCTTAAAAAAAAAAATTCGTTTTTCAACTTAAAAATACACTTGTGTAATTCTAAAATGGTTTCTTCCCGCTGACATGCTTCGCACGGTGCTTTGGTGTCATGTAAACGACCCATGAATTTTCAAAAAACCGCTAGGTTTGGACAGTAAGAAAAAGAAGGAGAAGAAGAACAAGATGTCCTTGCAGGCATAAAAATTTCTGCAAAATCAGCTGAAGCATGAAAATTGAAAGACAATCTGGTAGTTTATACACGGTCAAACTTGTACCTTGTCTACTGTAAATCAATTGACTTGTGATTAGACATTGTCAGTACTTTTACTTCAGAATGCAAGAGTTTTCATAAGTACAGGTCATTAGATTCACATTAGACAAGGCAAAAGTTCGACCGCATAAACTACACTTACGACATTCTTAAAATTTAAAAAAGGTTGAATCATTTCCACAATATATGTTTATTAAACTTCTAATCATGTACTCCCCAAAAATCCGGAAAAACATAATTGTCAATGCAAAATTTTATACCAACAAACACAAATAAATTTGATTTCATCTGAATGACATAATGTTCATTATTTTGTTGGTACATGATGATATTAAGGACACAGTGATCCATTCAGATAAGACAATGAGTATGCATGTTATGAACATATGAATTCAATATGTCTAGTCAATCTTACTAACAGAATTCCTAAATCAAAAGCACAAGGAGGAAAACATAGATTTTCATCATGCAAAATATATCCAGAAATACATACAAAATCAATATACATAACTGAAAACAGAAATTTGTGCTTCAGTTTCATTAACAATATGTCATTGCTTTTTTTTATTTACAATAAAAAAATAGACAGATATTCTTGTTGTTGGAGCTGAAGAGGAAACTGAGCTGAGCTGTACATATCCAGAACTTAAAAGGCATCAGCCCACACATGAAACAAACGTGCTTTTGTATTTAGAAAATCTTAAAAGAATACCAGACATTTAAAAAAAAAAAAAAACCTTTCCTTTTTGACACACTGTTTTTATAAAACATTGAGAACTTCTTTTTAGAAAGGAATGAATACAGTAGAATCTTTGTAAGATCATAAATTTCTACCCTCTACTCTCGGTCTTGGAACTGTAAATCTTTTCAACATTGATCAATCAACTTTTGGAAGTTTCTTCGGTCACGTTGCAGTGTACCATTATGCGAACGGCGTGCAAATGTAAGTCGAAAAGTACCCGGACGATCACATGGCGGAAATTCAAGCCAATAAACTAGCGCTATTAAAGTTAGTTAGCACCATTTCGTAATAGTGGCGCTTCATGCACCAATGAACTTTGAGACGGCGGCTGTATGAACCAATGAACTTCGAAATAAAAAAAATCGCTAGGTTTGGACAGTAAGATGAAAAAAAAAAAACAAGATGCCCTACCGGGCAGAAGTATTCCTGCGGATGACTGTAAGACTTTCTGGAGCCTTTTCAGAAAGAAATGAGTGTTAGTTCACGCTTTAAAACCATATGCATAATGCGGAATGATGTTTGCAGTATTTTACATTTTACCTTTTAGCTACGATAACTATTAAACTCTGTTGTTTCATATAAAATTTCAGTCTTGCATCAATTTCGAGATTTTTTTAAAAAGATTTCCATTCGAAGTTGTACTCCCTAAAGTATTCTCAAGAAGCAATTAACTAATTAAAAGATTATCGTGTTAAGAATAATCTGTGCTTTAAAAGGTGAATGTGAAAGAAGTAATATTTGTTATTTCTAGAAACTGCACTGTTTTCATCATTTAGAGATTTTTTCAAAAACTTTTTTATTCATAGTTATATTCCCTAAAGCATCTTCAAAAAGTAATTAAGTAATGAAAACTTTGTCACATTAAGTTTTGAAGGGAAAATCTGTGGCGTAAATAGTAATAACTTCTAATTCATTTAATTACATTCCCGAGAGCATCATAAACGTTAAGAGACTTTGAAAAATTTTGCCGGAGATCAAGCTTAAAAAGGAACACCGTCAGTTTAAAAATCCATTAGAGAACACTCTTCCGTGGACGTTTCAAAATACTCCTTTTAAAACTATACAGTATGAAAATCTTTATGTTGTTTGTACCTGAACTTCATAATAAAAACTTTTACTTGGCCTTGCGAAATAATAAAAATATCTGTGTTTCCTTTTTATCGTCAGCTTGATAGTATACAAATTTTAAAATCATACAATATTTTAAATTCGACTAGTCAATTAAAAAAGTGGTCATCTATTGATTAATAAAATGGGTATAAGCTGATGAGGAAGATAAGCTGTGCTTCAAGATTGCAGAGCTTTATAAAAACAGGGTAGCTTATCTAGGAACATGAATTAAAAAATTGTATTACATTTAGAAAGACTAATAGAAACCTTACGCATTAAATCGATATAAACATGCCCTATTGGTAGTCGTTCATATCTGTTTTGAAGCATCAAGAACTGCTTATTTGTCAAGAATGACCACTAAGAATATTAGTTTCACGTAGATTATCAGCTTGGATCATAAATGTTCTTGATTCTTTTAAGTTTTACAGCTGTACTACAACCTCTTCTATATCCATATATTCAATAAAGAAACTTTCACAGATCTACGCATGCTTCTTCGCTTCCATTTTTAAAACAACTACGGAAAACTTAAGAACGTTGCATAAGACTCACATGAAACAACATTTCTACCTGGCATCTGCGATTTAGCCATATGTTAGTTATTCCTTTCACTAGAGCTTATATTTTACACTTTTAGAGTCTTTTCAAGCAAAGTACTTGTATACAATGAATATAGTGTGAGTTTAGACTGTTAAATCATAAAAAGAATGTAAGTTGGTAACATTAATGATTTGAGTGGCTATTTCCCATCGACAAAAATTGGTCTAGGTTTGGACAGTGAAAAAAAAAAAACAAAAAAAACACGAACGGTTTTACAGCTGTAAAGTACAGTCACAGTAAAGTATTGCTTAAAGTATTGCGTAAGTATTGCTTACGCAGGAATACAAAAAAACTAAGAAAAACAACGACGATCGTAAAGTATTTCTTGTTACGCAGAAATCAAAAAACAAAGCCGGTTTTTATGTATTTCTTGCTTTCGCAGAAATCCAAATACGAAAAGAGACAGAATAACATCGGCCTCAAATCTTTTGTTATATCCGCGTGTACAATGCAGGTGGGCGTATAGTTGTGTAGCTCTAATTTATTTCAAATGTTCGCGCCGACTTTTAAATTCTTTTGTTTGCAACATTTAAACGCCATGCGTCTTAATAACCGCAAGCAATAGAAGTTGTGCTTCAAGATATGTCTTCTGACAGTCGTAAACTTCTTTTTACCGACAATTAAAGAGTCTATTGACGGATGAAGTTGTAAATATTATGATCACGTGATCATAACACAAAATAAAAACAAAACTAGCCATGTGACAGACTGCGTTTCGGTTCCTTCATTTATTAAAATTCATTTTTGCAGCTTTTTTTTCAAAGAAAGTTATTTATGTGCATAAACAAAGTAACTTTGTTAGAAAATAAAACAGAGACGTGTCATGTTCGCAAGTTGCTGTTGTACAGAGATTGTTTGCTTCTCAATATCAAAGTGAAAAGCTTTCACATAAGAGCTTAGGAGTGGTATTTCAATGACAATAACTATAGGAAAGCACCCCACAGGCAATTCTGTGGAAATATGGGGCCAATTGGGAAAATGAAATGGACATGTGCTATCATGTGTAGCTTTAGCAGTTAGGAAAAATTAGTCATGATGGGGTTTACAAGCACTAAAATACTGTTTCAATTATGCATAATGACACCATAAAAAATATGTACCATGCTACCAGGTTACATAAAAATTATAGCCAGATTTCAGTATATCTACAAAAAGTTTCACTATTTATTATAAAGTAAAAACTGATCTCAGTATCTACAATTTGAGATTTTAACAATCCTAAAAGTTTTTTGGCAATTCTAGATTAAGTTGACGATAAACATTTGATCGATAGTATGTAGGTGCAATTATTCTCCATTAGTTTTATCACTTCTTAAAACCAAACAAGTGACGAATTGTCATTATAATTTGATACATCTTGATCAACAAGTGTATCTTCAGAGATTGTTACTTCCTCAGCAGTTCCCTCCTCAGTATTCTTTCTCTACATCAACAATTCACATTTAGAAACGATTAATTCTTCAACGGTTTCCTCCTCGATGGTAATATAAGAGTCACAGATTTCTGACATATTCTGGTATATTGATGTTCGAAAAGGCATCATAGTCCTTTTTTCTTGTCCATATACTCTTTGTGAACTGAAAATTTTACTTCAAAAGTTAATTTACATTTTATGCATTATATCTGTGGATGCACCTATGAGAAAAATAACATTAAAAAAACATAATGAACGAAGAACACTGTAAAATGTTCCAGAAAATATCCTCAGGTAGCAATGAACATCCAGATAAAAACTGCAACATAGAAATATAAAATATATTATTAAATAGATACGTATTTATGAAAACACTCACCTCTTTTTCATCATTTTGCAAAATAATTCCGTAGGCATTTTTCAAAACATCAATGTAGCCAATACATATTTTTGGATTGACATAACTTTTGTCACAACTCCACCACAAATCCTGTATAAACTGGAAAGTTTTTTAACATGATGCTCCATACTGTTTTTACAACTGAAAGAAAACATCCCATAAGTTAAAAAGAAAGTGTTCAGCTTTGTGGCCACCGTAAACATAAAGCTTTTTATTATTATTACATTACTGATAAAGTTTAGAAGATACCGATTGCACCGAAAACACGACAATATTAGACATGACTGCCATAAAAACATCAACAAAAAAAGAGACTTTTTACTCGCAATTCTTTAAAAGAATCCCTAAAACTTTCACAATCCATTTCCACACATCTCCTCTACACATAGTATTTCAAACGTTAAGCAAACGGACTTACAAATATCGAAACAAGCCATTTCAAATAATGGCATAAACTTCACTTCACAAAATGGCTTCCAGCAGCTTTCTTCGATATCTCTCAAACGACAAGTCAAAAGAAGAAGCGGTTTTTTGCAAAAGTTTCTCAAAATATGCCCATATATGGCGTATCTTCTCCATATAGGGTTAAGCAACGGAACAGCTGTCGTTTTTGGCTTGAAATTGTCGGAACTTTTACATGAACTGTCAGTCATCAGACCGCGCGGCAAAACATCGGAAAAGACACTGGATCGGCCACACGCGGATGTAAAATCATTGTTTAAAAGAACAATCACTTTTTCAATAGAAAAACATGCATAAATTAGCCGATGTTACTCTATCTCTTTTCATATTTCTATGATCATATTAATGTTTTATAGTTTTGTGAAATATAATTTTGTTCAATAGCTTTAATAGAAGGAGAAAATGTCAAATGACAAATGTCTCTGAATTGATTTACGAACTGTACAATGTTAGAATCGCATCTCGATAAAATTTGATCTGGCAAAATTCATATTTGTAAATATTCATTTGTATTAATCCATGAATAAATCAGAAAGATATAAGAACTGTGTGAACTGTGAAATGTTCTCCAAGTTCTTCTATTTGTGAGGGAATGAGTTTTCATAGTTGCCTATTTAGCACGGGTTAGTTGGAAGAAATCAATTAAATCAATCCGGTTTGTGGCAATTGCAATTTTGGCGTTCGTTTTTACAATATAAACGAAATGGCTATAAAGAAATTAGCTGTTGTTGTTACAATCAGCGTTACTTTGACATTCCTTTTAACTGTGAGTTTCATCGAATTCAAGTCCTTGCAAGATGATAGGAATAGCAAGTTTCGAAACAAACCTGCTCAAATATATGGCACAGAACATCATGCTAACCATAAAGGGTTCCCGCCGTTTGTAAAAAGTGAGTCAAGGTTTCAAAGACAATGTAATGGTGAATCGCTCAGTAAAAAAACTTATTGTAATGAAAAGTCGATGAACATCCCTGGACAGAAGATTCTGACCTTCTCTTTATTTGGCAAGGGAACACGTTGGAACGCTGGTGGATTGAAATATAAAGATTCGATACCAATATTAGCGAATCAAGGATTGGTTTATGAGGATATATCATGATGGAAGTGAGACCGCTTCAAGTATTGTTCGTGATCTTTCTCATTTAGATAATGTTCAATTTTGTAACACTCCATGTTTATGGAAAGTTCAGATGGCCAATATTTTGGGCACTTTTTTTCGAACTGCTGCTTTAGGTGATCCAATGGTTGATGTTCTTTGTTCCAGAGATTTAGATGCAATAATAACATATCGTGAAAGTATGGCTGTTAAAGCTTGGTATGAAACTGACAAAGCCATTCGTTTGATGAGAGACAATCCACAACACAGTATTCGCATGCTTGGTGGAATGTGGTGTTTTAGAAGTAAAATGTTTCGAGTTAGAGGAAAAGCTGTCTTGTCTGATATTCAAAACAAAGCACTAAAATTTAACGGTACTGACGATCAGGGAATTCTTAATAAAGCCTTTTTTATGCGATTTCACCCTGTAACAGACACAGTACAACATGATTCCTTTTTATGTAAGCGGTTTCCAGGAAGTCTACCATTTCTTGTTCAACGTGAGAAATGTGAATTTATAGGGTGTGCTAAAATACCATGCAGTTGTGGTGCAAAGGGGCACTTTCCATATTGTCCCAAAGAGTGTCGACCTGCGGATCATAAAGAATGGCTCGTGTGTTGATAGTAAAGAGAGACAGAAAAACTTGGAATGGAGTATTGGGACAATTGCTTAGAAAGCACCATATACAATTTATTTTAAACATTAAACATTCAACTTTAAATATGGTAAGCGAAATCAGAAACAGCTAGTGCGTTTGAAAAGACACTTTTTATTTGAAAATCTTGCACAACCCGTCATAATTTTCTTTATCTGTTACTGAATAATGTTAATTAATTTATAGAGTTTTAATACAATAGTTGTATCAATCAATCAAAAGTTTTAATAAAGTGTTTAGATTGTTATTCTATTATTTATCTATATATTAATAGCCGATTCTCTGTCCGTTTGTCTGTTACGCAAAATGGTAGATTGAGTTGTGAGCGAAATTATTTCTTTTTTTGTGTGCGACGTGAGTTCGAAGCAAATACATTGCAACCCCAATAGAACGTGACTTTTTTTTTTGGCTGGTGAACCAATCGAAATAACGTTTTGTTTTTATTATTATTGTTAGTTTTATATTCCAAGGACCACCGTTGACTTGGCTTTGAAAACAATACATCAACTAAATACAAAGAAACTAACTGATTAAACATTTTGGACAATCAGCAGCAGTGGCAGAACGTGGCAGCATGTTCGGTTTGCCAGTGTATCCTAACGCTTGCCTGACTGTCTGAGAACTTTTTTCCGAGCAATCAAAATGTTTAAAAACCGATAGGTAAAAAAAGAATGCAACAAAATATTTTTTTGCTTTTGTCTTAAAAGTTGTCTTAATTTCTTTTAATCGATTTCTTTTAATCTATTTTAATCTGATCGAACGTTTTTTATTCACTTCATTCATTTAGCACGTGCATTTTTTTCTCCTCCCGTGTGATCTTTTTAAGAGAAACCATTTTTTCACCTACTTCCGACAGCACCCATGTTAGAGCGCGTAAAACAAAAGCTAATAATAAGTTGAAAAGTGATATTTGATTGGTTTAAAATCGTAAATAAAAACCACGTGAAGTTCACGTTCGGAATGCATTGTGTAAAGCAAGAAAGTCTGCTGACATTTTAAATACAACCGCGACAATGAACGGCTGAGTTAAGAACATGCAAGATATTTGAAACACCAAGAACGCATTTCTCTTCACGTGCAAACGAGCTTTGTTAAGCGATAAAGCCAGCAGCAAAGGAAGTCTTATCGCTGGTTTTAAGTGCAATAATTTGGAGCAGGTGGTGATACAGCGCAGGCTGAACATGGGCGGCGAGCGACGCCGCCTTGGCGGCTAGTCTATATATTAATAGCCGATTCTCCGTCTGTCTGTTTGTTTGTTTGTTTGTAAGTCACGCAAAATGGTAGATTGAGTTGTGAGCGAAATTATTTCTTATTTTGTGTGCGACGTGGGTTCGAAGCAAATATATTGCAACCCCAATCGAACGTGACTTTTTTTGGCTGATGAACTAATAGGAATAACGTTTCGTTTTTATTATTTTGTTAGTTTTATATTCCACGTTGACTTGGCTTTGAAAACAATACATCAACTAAATACAAAGAAACTAACTGATAAAACATTTTGGACAAAAAGCAGCCGTGGCAGAACGTGGTAGCATCCCGGTTTGTGCCAGTGTATCCTAACGTATCCTTGCCTGACTGTCTGAGACGGGCGAACTTTTTTTTCGAGTAATGAAAATGTTTAAAAACCTATAGGTAAAAAAAAAATATCATAAAACAAAATATTTTTTTTTGCTTTTGTCATAATAGTTGTCTTTAATCGATTTCTTTTAATCTATTTTATTTTATATCAGATCGAACGTTTTTTTTATTCACTTGATTCATTTAGCACGTGCCTTTTCTTCTCTCCTCCCGTGTGATCTTTTTAGGAAGAGAATCCATTTCCCCCTTACGTTTGATAGCACCCATGTTAGAGCGCGTAACTTTTTTTAAACAAAAGTTAATAAAAAGTTGAAGTTTTCTCTCTATACGTTTTGAGTGTATTGTTACACTGATAAAAGATTGGTTTTACCAGAGGTTGTGACTTCGAATCTGCTTCTGGTTGTACGAGCCGTTTATAAGGAAATTTGACGTTTATTGATACACTGATACAGAGCAGGTGGACATGGGCGGCGAGCGACGCCGCCTTGGCGGCTAGTCTATATATTAATAGCCGATTCTCTGTCTGTCTGTTTGTTTGTTTGTTTGTAAGTCACGCAAAATGGTAGATTGAGTTGTGAAATTATTTCCTTTTTTTGTGTGCGACATGAGTTGGAAGCAAATACATTGCAACCCCAATCGAACGTGACTTTTTTTGGCTGATGAACTAATAGGAATAACGTTTTGTTTTTATTATTATTGTTAGTTTTATATTCCAAGGACTACGTTGACTACGTTGGCTTTGAAAACAATACATGAACTAAATACACAGAAACTAACTGATTAAACAGTTTGGACAAAAAGCAGCAGTGGCAGAACGTGGCAGCATGTTTGCCAGTGTATCCTAACGTATCCTTGCCTGACTGTCTGAGACGGGTAAACTTTTTTTCGAGCAATCAAAATGTTAAAAAACCGTTAGGTAAAAAAAGAGCATCATGAAACAAAATAATTTTTTGTTTTTCTTTTAGTTAATAACTTAATTTCTTTTTTTAATTGTTATGCGCTTCAGATCGAACGTTTTTTTTTATTCACTTTATTCATTTAGCACGTGCCTTTTTTCTCTCCTCCTGTGTGAATTTTTAAGAAGAGAAACCATTTCCTCCCTATTTGATAGCACCCATGTTAGAGCGTGTAACTTTTTTAAAACAAAAGCTCATAAAAAGTTGAAGTTTTTTCTCCCTACGTTTTGAGTGTATTGCTGTACTGATCAACGATTGGTTTTAAAAAATAAATAAGTAACACATCATGAAAAACGTTTGCGTTTATTGATACAGTGATACAGAGCAAGTGGACATGGGCGGCGAGCGACGCCGCCTTGGCGGCTAGTCTATATATTAATAGCCGATTCTCCGTCTGTTTGTAAGTCACGCAAAATGGTAGCTTAAGTTGTGAGCGAAATTATTTCTTTTTTTGTGTGCGACGTGAGTTCGAAGCAAATACATTGCAACCCCAATCGAACGTGACTTTTTTTGGCTGGTGAACTAATAGGAATATAACGTTTTGTTTTTATTATTATTGTTAGTTTTATATTCCACGTTGACTTGGCTTTGAAAACAGTACATCAACTAAATACAAAGAAACTAACTGATTAAACGTTTTGGACATAAAAGCAGCAGTGGCAGAACGTAGCAGCATGTGCGGTTTACCAGTGTATCCTAACGTACCCTTGACTGTCTGAGACAGGTAAACTTTTTTTTCGAGCAATCAAAATGTTTAAAAGCCGATAGGTAAAAAAGGAGTATCATGAAACAAAATATTTTTTTGCTTTTCTTTTAGTTTAATTTCTTTTTTTAATTGTTAAGCGCTTCTGATCGAACGTTTTTTTATTCTCTTTATTCATTTAGCACGTGCCTTTTTCTCTCCTCCGTCGTGATCTTTTTAAGAAGAGAAACGATTTCCCCCTTACGTTTGATAGCACCCATGTTAGAGTGCGTAACTTTTTTAAAACAAAAGCTAATAAAAAGTTGAGGTTTTCTCTCTCTACAATTTGAGTGTATTGTTACACTGATGAAAGATTGGTTTTATCAGAGGTTGTGACTTCGAATCTGCTTCTGGTTGAACACAAATTGTACGAGCCGTTTATAAGGAAATTTGACGTTTATTGATACAGTGATACAGAGCAGGTGGACATGTGCGGCGAGCGACGCCGCCTTGGCGGCTAGTATGTTTTAATTTTTTCCTTCCATGTTTCATTTTTGCAATTTAAAGTACGAACAACATTAATTATATGCTCAGTGGATGGCTTTGCTGTGCACTATCAGAATTCAAAATCTCTTAAGGCAAAATGTTTTGTTTGTTTCATCCATTTTCATTTGTTCTTTTTCTGTTGATGATAATGTAAACCGAATCATCACATTAAGGAGATAAACCAAAATAACGAAATATCAGTCGCTTTTGAAGGAAAATGTGCAAACAACAATAAATCGAAATATCCGGTTTAATTTTTGACATTTGTTTGAATGTTTTTAGAAAGCATGATGAAACAAAAATATTTATATAAAGAATGTTTTGATATAACTTTTTGCAATTCAACTCAATTCAGCTTCAATATGGGCATTTGCAAACAGAATGTTAAGTGTAGGCCAGTTGCCATATTTGGTCTATGGCCACAAATGAACATTGCAGATGCAGAATGTTCACAGAAGATTTAGATACTAAGAACAACGATATGAGATATTGCTGTCTTGCTAACACGGAAATCCAATTGCATATCTTTTGAAAGATCCCTCAAAAAATCAGTCTATGGAGTGAAATTTGCTAAATCAACGGTTTAAAGTTAAAATAGACACAATTTTTAGCTGCGGTTCAAAATCCATGTTGTTGCTTTCACTAAAATAACACAAACTAATATGAAAAATGTGTAAGCAATTTTAGCGTACGAACATCCCAAATAATATGGTATAATGTAATAATAAACCAGACGAAAGATACAAAATACCCCACCTACAATACCACGCTTTGAAAGTCAGCTAACTATTATATACCACCGTGTAACAGCAACACAAAAAGTTGGAAGATGATGATGAGGGGGATGATGATGATGAACAAAATCGGAAACTGGCTTTCGCCTGTCTCCGCGGTGAAAATAATTTGCAATGTTAAATTTCTTATAGAAATGTTTCTTTATTTTTGTTTTTTTTCAATTCTGTGTTTCGAATTACTTTGATACGGTGGCCCCTATGTGCCAACCTAAAGTAACACGTTTCTTTAAAAACAGAAAAAAATGTACTTCTTAAGAAATATCGCAAAGTTTTGTTGAAAACTCGTAATTTTGCTAGTTTATGAAAAAACTTGCAATTTTAGAAACTGACAATTTTTTGAGTTTTGATAAAAAGTCGCAATTTTGCCAGTTTTTGAAAAAACTCACAATTTCAAAAACTTGCAATTCTGCCAGTTATATACTTCCAATTGCAGTGCAAAGTTAGCGGATCGGGAGGGGGAGTCGAACCCACACAAAATATTGCAAAGCATTATGGTGTGAATAACAGTAAAAAGGAAGAAGTCCTAGGATACTTAAGACTTATAATTAGAGTTTCAACTCAGAAAATTTATACGCAAAAATCCTTCCAAGATGATGGCGATGAAAGACAACAAACAAAATTTTATTTTTCAAACAAAATTAAATTTTTCTGTTTTAACCGCTCATACATATCAGAAAATTCTCTTTGGAATAAAAACAATTGTTCCTCTCTTTCTACTTTCAACTGACGTCATGGATGACTTCGGAGAAGTAAGCAACTTCAGATATGGGTTCTAATTTTTTACTTTGTTTGATTTGATCTATTTTTGATACTCTTTGGATGGTAAAGATTTTTTGCACTTTCATTTTTATTTTTCAGCATGTCCAAAACTATGACATGTGTTGTCAACCGTGTCACATGACAACTAGGACCTAATTAAATAGGTATCAGGTGGAAATCGAAATCTGACCATCCAAGGACCAAATATCAATATAAATAATTGATCAGTTTGTTATCAAAATATCCTTGTCTATGACTCTTTAGTAGTCGCCGTCCTAATTTTCTAGTAAAAACAAAATGGACTTGACGAGTTCGAACATTAACCTCTCGAAAATAGGAAACGAAAACGCACTATACCAATGTTCTATTATGCCTTACTCTTACCGAGACAGTAATTCATAAATAATAGATATTTTTTAAAAAACAAACTTCGGTTATTTTTATAAGAAACTCCACTTTTTTTAAAAGAAACTTTATTTACCAAGAAAAGTTTCATCTTATGTATGATTTGACCAAAATTGACGAGGGAATTCGGTGTTTTTCTTGAAGTATCAAGAAATTTTTGTGGAGAAACAACCGTACGTAGTAACAGGATTTCTTACAATATATGATTCTTGGATAATTATCATAAAAAGTAACATTACTTTTCAATTTCAAACCCGTATTTTCTGATCTGGTTTTGCAGTATGGAAACTTTCAACAACATTCAAAATTTCAAGCTACAAAATTGAAGTGTAGCTAGTATATACAAGAACACAATAAAATAAATAACTCAGTAAAAATCACCTAGTATTCCCTTAAGGTATGTAAGCTAACATATTATCTTTAATACATAATGTTTTGAAGAAAATAACTTGCCTGACTTGCCTGACTTTTTCTTCCTCCTAAATTTTTATCCCATCCAATTAGGATACGTGGTTGCTAATGTCTTGATTCAATACACTTCAATATAAGTTTATACTGTTGTTATATATTTGCATCTGTAAAACTAATTCGACTGTTAGAGGAACCATAAATGTATACATACATTTTGGTTCTTGTTGATAAGTTTGATCAGCGTTTCGCTCCCAAAATGCACTACGTTAAAATAAAGGATGGAGGGAGGGCGCATTCAAACAAATAATTTACTTATTCATTCGAATGAAAAGAACTCTTTTTGTATTGTAATATATTTATTCGTCACACACAAGTGATATATTTTCCAAAAATCAATGTTGTGCTTTAAACTTTCGGATTTTGAACTAAGAAAATTTGAAATTAGTAACTACGGGCGTATAACTGGGGCGTATAGAACTGCAACATTACACACACACACACACGGACTGACAGACACGGGGAAATGAAAGATCAGCTACCTTGCGGCGCTGACCAATAAATGATAAGAAGGTTGATGGATTGTTTGTATACAGATTATTTTAGGCAAATATCGAGGTACAATCAAAATGGCTTTAAGCAAGCGTAATTGAAGAGAAAAAATAGATTTATTAGATATGTAGGATGCATTCCGGTTTTCCGTTCTATTTCTTGAAAATTTATATATATAGTTGAGCAAGTTTGATCTTATTTCTATGATCTTATTCTATTTATGAAAAGTACCTGGTACCACACTTAAGATGTTATTTACATTTCTTTTTGCTGTGATGAAATATGTATATATATATATTATAATTTCTAAACAAGTTGATTAAAGGTTGAATAGTAGTCATTCCTCTTAAAATGGAATGTAGCCTTGAAATTAAACACAGGTAAAGTTAATTGTTTTTGAAACCACAAAGAGTGTGTATTGACGAGATATTATCGGATTAATTATGTTTTCTATAAATATACCTACGAAGCGTCCATTTTGCTTGCGAAGGAATTTTTAAGAGATCGTTAAAATTATGATCTTCAACGTACAAAGCGAAGGTCATTACCAGTATTAGATCAAAGTGGATATTGGAAGATAAGAAATGACCAAACGTTCTACTATGATTGAGTTTAGTGTTTCATCCGCTGATAAAGTAAAACAGAATTACAGGGGATGCAAGACCCAAAACAACGTATGTTTTCCTTTCCTTGATGCAATCATAAATAACAATACCTTAATTTCTTTTATGTGGCCATGAATGTTGATCACATGATGTAAGCAAAACATGGTATGATAACATTTTTTTATCTGAATGTTTTATGTAAGATAAAAAGGAAAAAGCATGCAAATCATTCAGAAAACAAACAATCTTTAATCTTGAAATAAACATGCTTTGAAACTCTTGTAGTCTCAATCACAAATTTCAGTGGTGTAAAGAGATATTTTCAGTTTTATTAACATGTATGAAACCAATGCTGATAGCTATATATTTGTATGATCCTTATAATGAACTGTTCTAAATGGAACTGACAGTTGTAGGAAGCAGAGATGTCAGAAACAATAAGAAATGGGTTTAGAAACATCCAGCTGACAAATATTAAATTGGCAAACAAACATGATAAAAAATGTTTTACGTCACGTATGCTTTATCATTCAAAGTTCATTTTAACTTCCAAAAAAAAGAAAAACCTCTTTCGTTTTAATTATCTCGGGAAACATTATTGTGCACTGAAACTTTCGGATAAGGAAAACTAATATCTCTGCAAATTTCTAATAAACCATGCAAGAAATAATTGTTACTAATGATTAGATGAAAAGAATGAGCCCATCATGTAGTAATTTAGTTAAGTAGTTGCAGTTTGTTGATTGATGAATGCTGGTCATATTAATGTTTTATGGTGTTGTGATATATAATTTTTGATAAAATGAATAAATAACACAATTTTATTTAAAAGCTTTTCGGCTTACGCCATCTTCTGTAAAACATAATTTGAAATATTTCTCGCATAAAGACTGCTCCGTAAAATCACCATGTATAAATAGTCCTTTCTAGAATATTCAGAAAGATCGAGTAGCTAGTTGATTTTTAAATAATTTGAAACGGAAGCAACTATCTGTGTTCGTATGTGTACAGAAGCTATTTCAAGTCTCGATGAGAGTCTTAATCATCCTTATTAGTATCAGCTTGTGCATCTTCTGACGTTTTATCGGCTTCATATTAACTTTTACGCAGAACTGTAAAATTTACTCCATGTTCTATATTTTTGTTGAAGGAATGAGTTTTTATAGTAGCCAGTTTAGCTTGGATTGATTGTAAGAAATGAATTAAATCAGAGCTATTTGTGAAAATTGCAATTCTTGATGTTTTTGTTTGCAGCATAGATGAAATGGCTATAAAGAAATTAGCTGCTGCTCTTACAATCAGCATTTTCTTAACATTCTTTTTAATTCTACGTTTCATCGAATTCAAATTCTTGCAAGATGATATTTCTATTCCTATTCCTGGCAAGTTTCGAGGCACACCTGCTAAAATATATGATACCGAACATCATGACAGTTATATAGCGTTCCCACCGTTTGTAAAAAGTGAATCAATTTACCAAAGACAATGTAATGGTGAGTCCCTCAGTAAACAAACTTATTGTAATGAAAAGTCGATGAGCATCTCTGGACAGAAGATTCTAACCTTTTCTTTATTTGGCAACGAAACACGTTGGAACACTGACGGAATTAATTATAAAGATGCGATATCAATACTAGCGAATCGAATGAAACGATTAGATTTTTATCAGGACTGGCTTATGAGGATATATCATGATGGAAGTGAGACCGCTTCAAATATTATTCGGGGTCTTTCTCAATTAGATAATGTTCAATTTTGTAACACGCCATGTTTATGGACAGTTCAGATGGCCAATATTTTGGGCACCTTCTTTCGAAATGCTGCTTTAGGCGATCCAATGGTTGATGTTCTTTGTTCCAGAGATTTAGATTCGTTAATAACATATCGTGAAAGTATGGCTGTTAAAACTTGGTATGAAACTGACAAAGCAATTCATTTGATGAGAGGCCATGGACAACACAGAATGCTTGGTGGAGGGTGGTGTTTTAGAAGTAAAATGTTTCGGTTAAGAGGCAAAGCTGTCTTGTCTGATATTCAAAACAAAGCAAGAACGTATAACGGTACTAACGATCAAGACATTCTTTATAATGCTTTTTTTAGTCGATTTAACGCTGTGACAGACACAGTACAAAATGATTCATTTTTATGTCAACACTTTGTACAGGAGCTCTACTATTTCTCGACCTTAGCTGAAAAGGGTTAAAAGGGTTCTATCTCCGAAAACGCGATTTTGAGATATTTGCATTTTAAAAAGTGTAGTCTTATACTACGAATATTACGAATTTGCCGTCGGCTATTATTTTATTTTCATTTCTTTTCAATGGACATGAACATTCTGTGAACCAATAGTTACACTGTGGCAAAAGATTGCTTAATCGATGATGTTAAGGTTTTTATTTTTGAGATAGAACCTTTTTAATGAAAAAGTTGGAAATTTCTCAAAGTAAAATAGGTATGATATTTTTCACGTAATTAAGTAAAGAATTTCAAGGCTTTGAATGAGGAAAATTTTCCATGTTTTTCTAAAGGCATTTTATATGTAACATTGTTAACCCAGTCAAAAATAAAGATTTTTACAAACACTGTTCCGTAAAATCACCATACATAAATAGTTTGTTTAATACGAAAATTGTTTCAAATTATGTTTTTACAGAAAATGGCGTAAGCCAAAAAGCTTTTAAATAAAACTGTGTTATTTATTCATTTTATCATTAGTTAAAATGGCAAATAATTTGAATTATATATATATATATAATTTTGCTCTATAACTTTAACAGAAGGAGCAAATGTCAAATGACCAATGTTTCTGAATGGAACTGCATAATCTTAGAATCGCATCTCGATGAAATTTAATTTGGGATAGTTCTTCTTTGTAAGTATTCATTTGTAATAATCCTTGAACAATTCTTCCCTTTTAAAATATTTAAAAAGATCGAGTAGCTAGTTGATTTTTAGTTGTCACGTATTGGTATCCAACCAGCTCATTCGTATAAGCATTGGTCAGATGAAAATTAAATGGCATATTCCATTTTTACAGAACTTTTCAGTACATAAATTGAATCGGAAGCGATTATCTGTGTTCTTATGTGTACATAAGCTACTTCAAGTCCCCAGGCGAGTCTTAATAATCTTTATTAGTATCAGATTCTTCATCTTCTGACGTTTGATCGGTTCCATATAAACGTTTATGCAGAACTGTGAAATTTAATCCATGTTCTATATTTTTGGTGAAGGAATTCGTTTTTATAGTTGTCCTTTTAGCTTGGATTGACTGTAAGAAATGAATTAAATCAAGCCTATTTGTGAAAATTGCAATTTTGATGTTTTTGTTTAGAGTATAGATGAAATGGCTATAAAGAAATTAGCTGTTGCTGTTACAATCAGCATTTTCTTAACATTCTTTTTAACTGTAAGTTTCATCGAATTCAAATCCTTGCAAGACGATAGGGATGGCAAGATTCGAGGCAAACCTGCTAAAATATATGATACAGAACATCAAGCTAATTATGTAGCGTTCCCACCGTCTGTAAAAAGTGAATCAATTTTTCAAAGACAATGTAATGGTGAGTCTCTTCATAAGCAAACTTATTGTAATGAAAAGTCAATGAGCATCTCTGGACAGAAGATTCTGACCTTCTCTTTATTTGGCAATGGAACACGTTGGAACGCTGGCGGAATTAATTATAAAGATGCGATACCAATATTAGCGAATCAAATGAAACGATTTGATTTTTATAAAGACTGGTTTATGAGGATATATCATGATGGAAGTGAAACCGCTTCAGATATTATTCGGGGTCTTTCTCATTTAGATAATGTTCAATTTTGTAACACACCATGTTTATGGACAGTTCATATGACCAATATTTTGGGCACCTTCTTTCGAACTGCTGCTTTAGGTGATCCAATGGTTGATGTTCTTTGCTCCAGAGATTTGGATTCGTTAATAACATATCGTGAAAGTATGGCTGTTAAATCTTGGTATGAAACTGACAAAGCAATCCATTTGATGAGAGGCCACGGACAACACAGAATGCTTGGTGGAGGGTGGTGTTTTAGAAATAAAATGTTTCGGTTAAGAGGCAAAGCTGTCTTGTCTGATATTCAAAACAAAGCAAGAACGTATAACGGTACTAACGATCAGAAGATTCTTAATGATGCTTTTTTTAGTCGATTCAACGCTGTAACAGACACAGTACAAAATGATTCATTTTTATGTGAACACTTTCTACAGGAACTCTACCTTATCGCGACTTAACTTAAAAGGGTTCTATCTCTGAAAAAGCGATTTTGAGATATTTGGATTTCAGAAAGTGTAGTCTTATATTACAAATTCGCAAACAGCTATCATTCTATTTTTATTTTTTTCAATAGACATGAACATTTTGTGAAACAATTTGGAATATAAATATGACAAAAGATTGCTTAATCGATGATATTAAGGTTTTAATTTTGAGGATAGAACCTTTTTAATGAAAAAGTTGGAAATTTCTCAAAGTAAAAAAGGTATGATATTTTTCATGTAATTAAGTAAGGAATTTCAAGGCTTTGAATGAGAGGAAAATTTTCCATGTTTTTCTAAAGACATTTTATCTGTAACATTGTGGATCCAGTCAAAAATATAGATAACAGTGCTAGGTATGGCAAGCTTTAAAATGCATGGGTTTTTTTATAAGCAACCAAGGTCAGGCCTTAGTAGTAATGTTGTTTAAAAAGTGACCAGTTTTTAGTAGTAATGCTTCTTAATTTGTTGCTAAGTATTAATTGAAAAACTATTTATTTTCAGTCTTGGAAACCTTTGTCGATCCATGTAGTACTGTTGCTTAACTTTTTGAGAAAATTTACTAGTGTTTCTTATAAACGTGTTGCTTATAAATGTGTAATATAATTATAAAATCTATTGACATTCTAATTTATGGAACAAGCTTTTACCAAATTAAACTTGAATATGGCATACGAAGAAATATTATGAATATGATAATTTGGAAATTTGGAAATGCACATAAATGATTAACAAACACGTAGAGGGAACTAGTGAATAAACGAATCTCACTTCAAATGTTGTGAAACCAATCAGAGATTAAATCCCAAAAAGTCTCAAAAATCAAGAAAATCATTAACGAATCAAGAAAAAGACCTTTCAGAAGATCACTTATTTAGAGATGCGTTTGTTTTACTTCTAGTTATTTTAAATGTTAGTGCGTTTTTCAATTTCAAAATGTGAGAAAGTAAAGAATGTAGCTAATAAAAGTTATGAAACTCAAGGAATCACAAAAAATCACGAACAGTAAGGGAGTCTTGTTCAGTTTACTCCAATAGAATGATAGAACTGCTAGTCGACAAGAGGCATCAAATGAAGCATAGATTTAATGTCATCTATTTTGGCTTGCGATATATTTTTATCACACTTTTGTCTGGTTGAGCTCAGAAATTTTGGAGGAGTATGTTGTGCATTCTCGACCACTTGAATAGAATTCACTTTGGATGAACTGCGACGTTGTTTGGATCTTGTACTGATGGAGACTGATGGAAAATCGGTGCTTGAATGCGATAATTTGTATTGTACCATGTGACTATCATCGCTACAAAATTTTAATTAAAAAATTTTGGTGTAAGGTACCTTAGAAAATTATAACATCTTTGAAGAGTTCTGAAAGCCTTTGAAATCTCCTTTTTTCATGACTCGGTATTACTTGCCTTTCTGATTAACATACTTTTGACCTGATTGTGAAGCCTTTTTGCGCTTATCTACAGTCTAGGTAGGTTTATTTATTTGGTGTTTCCGAGAAACGTTCCTTTCCTTTGAGGTTTGAACAGCTTTCTCCACGTTATCAAGAAGAATGTTCATGCAAGATTTAACCTCTTTTTCAATTTTTCCTTCGGATAGATGTTCGTTAATGATGTTTCAAGAGAAGGTAACTCGTCAGGAAAGCCTGACAATAAACTGATTTCGATATCATTGATATCATTGTTTTCTGTGACGTTGGCATTGGTGACTTCTTCTGAAGATGTTTCACTTTCCACCCGAACATGATTTAGAACAGTTAAATTCAAGTGATTCGATAATTTCTCTCTTGCTTTAAATAATCGAAATCTTAAATTTAGCCTTAGAATCTGAAAAGCTTTCAAGAATAACAACCAAGGGAAATTATAATCACTTCAAATAACCGATAGATTCGAATAGATGTAACTTGAAACACTGGAAATCTACAGCAATGTCAGAAGCTACAATAAGAAAAATCTAATGGGAATCATAATTAAAAAGCATTGGCAGACCAATCCTCAAATATAAAGAAAAGGACATTCACATTGTGGTTCGTCCACAAAACAAAAGACTTACCATTGCGATTCTTCATCCGAGGACATTTCTCTGATCTTTTTAGCAGCTTCCGCGGCAAATATTTTACGTGCCCTGCTGTTCATTTTGTTCAGGTACTAAACTCTTTACATGTGTGTTGTTTCGTCAAAAAAAATGTTCAACATTCGATAGAACCTTTAGATACAACCCTTTTTCACTAGAAGGACTATGGAAATATACAATACGGCAAAATCTTATGCAACGTAAAAAGGTTCTATCGCGCAAAAGCGGAATAGAAACTTTTTTTCTTCACATAAATGTCTGAAAATTAGATAGAACTAATTTAATCAGGTTGTTTTGAGCTATGGAATCAAGTTTTCGCCAGCTATATAACATTGGTACACTTTTGAGTCGTGATTCCATGATTTACTCCCCCCGGAAAAAATTACTGCCGGAGTAATAATTTCCTGGGAAAATATGACTCCCCCGTGGAAAAAATTACTCCCCTTTAAATTAAACATTCGATTCGGACATTCCAATCAATGAAGAGTTGTTTTGATGTGGGATCAGAGAGTAAAATTGAAAAGATGGCGAAGACAAGAACTATGTGGATCTGAAGGTAGTAGAAGAATTTTTGAGAAGGAATACGTATCCGAGAGAAATTTCAAAGAACAGAGGCAAAAAAGCAAACTTCAGAAGAACTTAGAAACTTTTCGCTAAAAGGTGGCGAACTTTATTATAAAGATTTGAGGAAAGTTATTTTTGAAAGCAAACAGAAGGATGATATAATCCATGATGTAGACGTAGGGATTGGTGAAAATGTTAGATCAAAAGCTATGGTTGGCCACCGTGGCCGTGAAACGACGTATCAAAAGTTAAGCGAACGATTGTTTGGTTTGGCATGGTTAATGATGTCAATAATTACATCAAAGGTTGTGAAAACTGTCAACGAAAAACCAACACTTTCCAGAAGATCGCTCCAGAATTACAGAGCATTTCAGTTCCTACAGAGGTGATGAAGCGTCGACATATGCAAGAAGATGTAGATGGCTTTAAGCATCTCATCGTCTCTTCTCAAAGTAATCTGAAGCAAAGGTCACAAAGGACAAAAAAGCAACGACAGTCGCTAAATTCATTTATGATATCATGTGCCTTCACGGTTGTATTAAAATTCAAATAAACGACCAAGGTAGGGAGTTTGTTAACGAAGTTTCTAAGTGCCTTCATGAGATGACAGGAACCGAACAGCGTGTTACTTCTGCCTACCATCCACAAAGCAATGGACTTTGTGAGCGTCAAAATCAAACAATCAAAAACACCTTGATTAAAGTTCTCGAGGTGAATACTGTAGGCTGGCCTAGCATCATAGAAGGCATGTTGTTTGCTCACAGAGTAAGCGTGCATTATTCTACTAAATTCTCGCCATTTTACCTGATGTACAACCGACATCCCGTTTTACCAATAGATGTAAAGTACAATCTCCTTGACTCTGGCTCTAATGGATCTGATGGTGAACCTTTCGATATTGATACGTTCAAATCAGTACTCGATTCGGCCAAATCTGTCAGAGAAACCACACATCAACAAGCAGGCCAGAACATTAAAAAGGCTCAAGTTAAACAACAAAAAGACTACAACAACCGTCACAGTACGCCAAAAGGTACACTTCCAATTGGTTCTAAGGTACTGTTACAAAATCAAAAGAGAATGGATAGAAAGGTTGGAAAATTCACGTTCAAATGGATGGGTCCACACACGATTAAATCAACTTCTAAGAGTGGACTTTGCTCACTTGCCAATAGGAGAGGTCTTACATTGAAAAAAAGTACAGTGCGAGTCTACTAAAACCTTACAACTCAAAAGATGGCTTTTCACTTGATCCCAAATTTAAATCTGACTCTACCGACTCTGATCCTACCGACCCTGACACCACCGACCCTACCGATCCCGACACCACCGACTCAACCGATCCTGACACTACCGCTAACATCACTTCTAATAGTCAAAGGAACTTTTTTACTTATTGCCTAATGAAATCGTGCAAATGATTTTGTTCGGTCAGCATGGTTGATTATGGAAAAGCGTAACAGAAATTGGTTCGTTATTTTACGCGTGCTTTGGAAAGGCAAAAGAAATGATGATGTGAAGGAGGTATTCCGGTTACGAAACGAGTCATACTTTCTTAAGGAAGCAGACAGGCTAATCCTATTCCCAAAGAACGAATGACTCAACGACAACATCATGGATGCAGCTCTAAAATTAATTTGTAAGAAGCTGGGCACCATGAAATCGTACCAATCAGTGTTGAATTCTGAAAAACAAACTGAAAACCCGTTCCAGTCCGTATCAAAATAGCACGTACACCTTCTACCATGATGGTTCGAATCATTGGTTTTTAAGTTTTTGTTCAAACGGAAGAGTCCAAGTATGCGATAGCTTACGGTCAAGATTAACACCAGCGTCGAGAAGACCGATTCGTTCCCTTTACAAATATTATGTCCCTGATGGAGGACGAATATCTTTCCTACCCGTGCAAAAACAACCAGACGGATTTAATCGTGGTTTATACGCGATAACATTTGCTGCCGACCTTCTGGAATTAGTCAGTTTGACGTCAGTGAAATGCGAAATCATCTGATTGTATGCTTAGAACAACAAAACCTTACACCATTTCCAAAAGTTCTCAGCGATTAAATTTTACAAAACTTTTTTTATCTGTTTTTATTGTGTTTTTTATTTGGAATTACCAAGTTCTTTAGCAGTTTTGGCTAGATGTTATTTTGAAATTAGTTTTTCTTGCACAACTTACAGTAGGCTTCCTTCAATTGACCCTTGCCTAGATTAACTACATTTGAAATTTTTTTGTTACTCGAATACCATGTTAACCGTGAAAACCTTTTTGAGATTAACATTTCGTATTTATCTTTATGAAAAATGTTCGTTTTTTAGTCGTCATTTTATATTTTTCTGTTAGCTTATTCTTCTTAATTGTAGGGGGTCAAATTGCCCTTTCGCAAATTTTGAACCCCAAAATCATTTTATAATGACTCCTTCATTTTATGATTTTATTGCCAAAAAGTTCTCAAAACCTTCATTTTTCTAGAAGTAATCACTAAACTCAGCCTAATAGCACTTCACTAGGACCCCTCCCATTTTATGGATATTATCCTGGGGTAACGAAAAATATGCTAGGATCAAATCACTTGCTAAGTAGAGATGTTTTAAAAATGTACGCATAAACTTTCTTGTTGTGTTTGCTGAAAAAGAAAATCGCCTCATAAAATCGAATCTACATGTTAAAGTGACCTGTTGTTACCCCCATCCCGTCGTACTGAACAAGAACATTTTCATCTGGAAAAAATCAAAGAATGCTCTCCCCACTGTAACGATTTTTAATCTTCATTTTTCTTCTGAAATATTCTATATCCCAACCAAGACAGTAGAAAGTGAGTTGACTTCAATCATCTTAACGGTATAAGTTTTCGCCTTTTATGATTGTCCCAAACTTTAAGCATTGTTTTATCAAAAATTTCAAAGAATAAAAAATGCACCTTCATATTTCCAAGGGAACAAGCAAATGTATAAGGTTTTAACCCATGCCAATCCGATATTATTTGAGATACACCGAATGCCCCAAAGTTTACATTTTGTTTTTGTTATTTATTCATGATACACAGGAAGAAAAAGATCAGAAAACCGAATGTTGATCGAGATATACGCTTTTTGGTATACTATCAGGGGAGTAAAAATTTCCTGAAGGGAGTCATTATTTTCGCGTAAATTTATACTACCGGGAGTCATAATTTCCTGGGAAAAGTTTACTGGGGAGTAATTATTTCCCAGTAATAATGACTAGGGAGTATAATTTTTGGGGAGTAATATTTTACGGTGACAACGGGGTACGCACACGGGAACGGCGGATTTCAGACATCATTCTCCAAGATAGATACGATAAACGTGTGTAAAACATTTATTTTAGAGGGTCGTAGTTTTTTTAAATTTACGGTCAAAATCTTCTTAATCGTGGTCATATAGCGTTCCAACCTCAAACCCAGGGTCTCTTGCCTTTTCGATATACGGATAGCGGCAAAAGAGACCCTGGCGAACGCTACTGAATTAACGAATTCCATTGGCTGAAAGTATTACAGCGACCGCAGGATTTTCGAGCAAAAAGACGAAATTATCCGAGTTACTGCTGAGGAAGATAAGAATTTAATTATTCAAAATAATAATATTTTAGCTACCATTTCAATTCAAGCATTATGTATTTACAATGAGAAAGGCTAACAACAAAATGTTCTTAAAATAATCAACAAGTGAACAAGATCAATTTTCATGCTCTTTTGACTGATAAAACAACAGAATAGTGATGAATTATGGCAGTCTTTTTTAGAAGAATATAGTTTCTAGGAACTTTAATTGTAGGCTCTCACACACACGCATCTGCTAAAATTTAAGAACACATTTAGAGATATGAAGATGAGCATCTTCAAACATTTCTGGGAGGAAAAAAAGAAATTTTTTTATGACACGGCTTTTGAGTATTATCAACAACAAAGCTACAGAAATCACAAATATCTGTTGAAACATTATTTGTTGATCACAGATTGACCTATATTTCTATTATTTAAATATCATAGAATCATTAAATTTATATAGCTAACTTCCATCTATATAATAATACCCGATTCTCCGTTTGTTTGTTTGTCTGTAAGTCACGCAAAATGGTAGATTGAATTGTGAGCGAAATTATTTCATTTTTTTGTGTGCGACGTGAGTTCGAAGCAAATACATTGCAACCCCAATCGAACGTGACATTTTTTGGCTGATGAACTAATAGGAATAACGTTTTGTTTTTATCATTAATGTTAGTTTTATATTCCACGTTGACTTGGCTTTGAAAACAGTACATCAACTAAATACGCAGAAACTAACTGATTAAACATTTTGGACAAAAAGCGGCAGTGGCAGAACGTGGCAGCATATGTTCGGTTTGCCACTAACTCTTACCTGGCTGTCTGAAACGGATGAACTTTTTTTTTTGAGCAAAATGTTTAAAAACCGATAGGTAAAATAAGAGTATCATATCAAAACAAAATGTTTTTTTTTTTTGCTTTTCTATTAATAAATTAATTTTGTCTTTTTATTGTTAAGCGTTCTTGTCGAACATTTTTTTATTCTATTTATTCATTTATAACGTGCCCTTTTTCTCTCCTCCCGTGTGATCTTTTTAAGAAGAGAAACCATTTTCCCCTTACGTTTGATAGCACCCATGTTAGAGCGCGTAACTTTTTTAAAACAAAAGCTAATAAAAAGTTGAAGTTTCCTCTTTCTATGTTTGGAGTGTATTGTTACACTGATAAAAGATTGGTTTTACCAGAGGTTGTGACTTCGAATCTGCTTCTGGTTGAGCACAAGTTTTACTAGCCGTTTATAAGGAAATTTGACGTTTGTTGATAGAGTGATACAGAGCAGGTGGATATGGGCGGCGAGCGACGCCGCCTTGGCGTCTAGTCTATATATTAATAGCCGATTCTCTGTCTGTCTGTCAGTCTGTTTGTTTGTCTGCCACGCAAAATGGTAGATGTGAACTACGAAAGAAATCGGGGATTCAGCAATGTAAGATCACACATAAATTATTTCTTTTTTTGTGCACGACGTCAGTGTGAAACCATTGTATTGAGACCCTAATCGAATGCGACGTTTAGGGAAAATTATCTTGATAACCAATAGGGATAACTGATGTTTTTTGGGGTCCGCGATACATGCGATTGGGTGACGAAAAATTTGGGTCCAATTTTTTTGGGGAGGGGTCTGTGACGTCATCAAAATCTTCGAACAATGATATCTCTGTAACGGTTGATCGTAGTGAAACGATCCCATACATTTTTTTGATCAGTTTTTCGAGCTCTACAACATGGGAACACTGTTGGTTCCCAATTCCTTATTTTTATTTTTCGTAAAGACAACGCATGCTGAACATCAGCGGCGAGCGACGCCACCTTGGCGGCTAGTTTACTCAAATTCCTTATTAGAATTTAGTGGCTTCAGTTGATTTAATAAATCACAATGTTTTTAAAGCAAAATTGTTCAATATGCGAGTCTAAACAAGGCGTTGCAATACAGAAATGGAATGAAAAACTAAAACAAGCATGTGTGTGCATACATAGAATGAAAATGTAATCTAATTTTTACTTTACGGTATATGACAATTTGTAGGATTTTTATAACAAGGTATACATTGACTTGAGAATTCTATATCTTAAGCTGTATATCGTTAACAAAATACATAAAAGGATAAAGGTAAACTTTACACCTAACAAGAATACAGCGTTTATTCAAAACGAAACAATCTTCCATTATGTATTCAAGATCCCATGTAATGATTTAAAACTATATCCCAGCGGGCACAAGACGTCTTTGAGACGTCTCATTTTAATCGTAAAATGGTCGTTTGCTTTCCAGATCATTTTGCGACGTTGTAGGGACGTCTGAAACGGGACGTCGCAGTTGGGATCCTTTTACGACGTTTTTAGGACGTCTTTATGCGGATTGAATAACGACCTTCGAAACAATTATAAACTTAAGATTATTTTGCGACGTCGTTGGGACGTCTGAAACGGGCTGTCGCAATTGGGATCCTGTTACGATCAGATAGTGACCTGACAAAAATTTTCAAATTTCATTCTGCAGTCATTAAACGGTATAAATCGAGTATTACTAACATGCTTATACAGAATTTACATTCGTATCGAATTCTGTTTATTGGTCGTGTGAAGGATGATTTTACGACGTTTTTGGGACGTCTCTGTGCAGATTCAATAACGATTTTCGAAACAATTATAAACTTTCAAAAGCAATCAGTCTGTATAGAATGATTTATTGTAAATGTTTTTACACGTCTTGACAACAAGCAGCAGTTACATAACGGTTACGAGTTCGGCTGGCACACCAGAGGTTCCAGGTTCGAGTCCGCCTGTGGCCTATTACAGTTTTTAAAAGAGTAAATTTCATAATCCTGCGACGTCGTTACGATGTCGTTGGGATGTCATCGAGACGTCTCAATGAAGATGTAATTGGAACGTCTTTTGAGATTCCCACTTCGCGACCATTTTGCGACGTCTTAGGGACGTCCTGATAAGACGTCTTTACGACGTCTTTACGACGTCTTTGTGCCCGCTGGGATACGTCACATATTTTGGCTATAAAAATCCTGCAAATGCTCATGTATTAAGTACCTTCAGCTGGCAAGAACGACTAAGATGATAACAATGTAAAAAGAAGATAACAATGTAAAAAACAATTTCCCTGAAATTTGAAATATCGGTATTCATACAGAATACCATCCTGTTTTCAATCACATAGTA
The DNA here is from genome assembly GCA_027922465.2 of Turritopsis dohrnii. Lineage (NCBI taxonomy): Eukaryota > Metazoa > Cnidaria > Hydrozoa > Anthoathecata > Oceaniidae > Turritopsis > Turritopsis dohrnii. The sequence continues at coordinate 256,596 of BQMF02000048.1, read as the reverse complement.
ACCTTGAAACTAACACAACAAATTTCACTCAACATATGTTAAAATTTGGTTAAAATCCTGACAGGATCCTACACAAGATCCTACAAGAATTCATAATAAAAAGAATTCTTTTTCAGTATAATAAGGGTAGTGAACATATAAAACAACATCATTTTTCAGTATACTAATAAGTATATATTGACACTCAGCACTTGAGAAAGACATAGGCAGAGGCGTAGCCAGAGGTCAGTCAAACTTTGTGGAGGAGAGTTCAGTCATTTAGGGTAGAAAAGGAAAGCGTGCAAGTAACCCAATCGCCACTTAAGATTGAAAAGAAATATCATAATGTTGTACTCCTCCACTTTTTTTGACTGACCCTAACTACGCCTCTGATAGGTTAAAGAATTGTGAAAATTTTATAAGTTGTATTTTTCTGTCTTCATTTGTTAATTGTTTGCTTCAATGTTGAATCATTTCATATATTTGAATAAGTTCTTCATTCCAAACATTATTTCATAAGAATCTTCTTTCACTGTTATGATATTGAATTATGTTCATAGGTTGTTTTTTAGTGTGTGTGCCATTATTGGTTATTGACCGCCTGAGGGCGGTCAGTCTCGTTGGCCCTGCGCGAAATGTTAGTTGCATCGCGTATATCGTACGCAGCTCAGCTGTCCTGAATTTTCACTGACAAATGAAACATGCTTATAAAAAGACGGAGATAAATTTCATTTACATGTTTCTATGACTAATATATCTTTTTTTTTTTTGCGCGAATTGTTTAAAATCTAAAACGTGCACGTCATGAACTTGGTCAGCTCATAGTCTTCTTTTGACTTTGGTAAGCTGTTCGTCAGTTTACGAGATTGAAAATGGAAGCCAGTGCAATGACCGAAAGCAACCAAAAGTAAGTTAAACTTTGTTAATGTCTATTTGTAAGCATAAAGAACATGAAAGCTCAAAATGGGAATGAAACTTGATGAACATCTGATTTTTAAGCAGTGTTTGGGAAATATTCTGCTTTGTTTTTTGAACAATGCCTACTCAAAGTAAATCACGTGTAGGTTTTATTTTTTATAAAACCTTTATTTTTAGGCGCCGTAGTATAGTGATTATTACTCACATAATTCATGCGAGAGATCGGGGTTCAATTCTCCTTGGCGACGATTCACCATGGGCGAGTGAATGCACCATAGCGCCGGGTCGACCCATGCCATGTGAGGGAAATTGGGTAGACGATACATCGGGTGTTGCAGGAGGTCATCCAGAAGAGCACAGGCTCTTGGCTGGGATTGTGTCACTCATGAGGAGAGTGTCAAATACTTCAGAGCCTCCAACCTAAGCCGTGGCCCCTCCCGGAAAGCAGACGCAATAGCAACTGAGTGAAGCTAGCCACGTAAAACAATACCAAAAAATAAAAACTTTTTTACATACGCCCCAATTGCATAATCTCTAGCACCAGAATAAATTTCTATTTTGGGAAGTCTGTAGGGAATGTGTTCTCATTTATTGAACATTGCTAAATTATCACGACAAATGATCATTTCTTTAATAGAATTTCATTCAGATTTACTAAAGAATCCCAAGACATTTGTGCATCAATAATTTTATACAAGTTTTTAATTTCGAGTTGAATTAATTCTTTTGCAACAAATTTAGTAGAAACTGTTTTACCGTTTTACTTCTCTAAAGATCTTGCTGTCGAATATGGTAGGTTTAACATAATGGAGAATAAAGGCCATTCTCATCGGAGGAATAGTAAAATTGCTTTTATTTATATCTGTACTTACAACCAAAAAAATAACATCTTTTTGAGGACTCCGTAAGCTTTTTCCGTTGTTTACAATGAAATCACTTTTTAATTATCTGCTGTGAACAAATTTTGAATGTTTCCAACATGTTTCGTAGGAGCCTGCGACATTCATCCTAATACACAGAAATGCAAATTGGGTCTTCACTTACTTCACCAGACAACGTATTACTTTAGTGAAAATGACTAAGGCAGAGGTTAAACCAAATGGTAAAACAGTGAAAACAAAATGCTTCATTTTTCTATGTAATTCCCATGAAAATTCTAAATAAGTTTGATGTTCCTCAAACATTTCGATGTGGTGATCATCTTGATTTAAATGAAACTAACAAATGAAGCTACCCCTTTCCAAATTTTCCTCCAGAACCCTCCAGTCGTCAAATTTAATTTCATCCTTGTACACATATTTATTTACATGCCTCCAATTCAAAACAGGGCGTTTTTACCATTAGTTTGAGGGTTGACAACGTAAACTCTTGAACTCTTCCACTCCCAAGAAGTTCTTTTATTGCATTATAACCAAATTTGCTTTCAATTATCACTGATCTGTTATTTTGAAACGTGCTTTTTGCTGTGTTGAGATGAATGGAATTTTATTGCTATTCCTTATGATATCGTTTGTTTTTGTTTTTTTTGTTTTTTTATGGATTCCCAAAAAGAAATGTTCTTTTTCAAAATACCCTTCACTCATATAAAGTTTTTTTTACGATGAGAGAATAATGCGTCACGTTATTGTCATTCAGATTCGGGACAAAATTTTCGCCAATGTCCGCTCTTTCCACAGCTGAAGCAAGTTCCTGGTTTGAAGGTGGCTTTAATGGTGTGAACAACTTGTCTGAAGTCGGGCTCGGCATCGTCGGGATCGTCGATGATGCGTTGGAAACTGATTTTCTGACACGCCTAAACAAGCTTTGCTTGTTCTTTAAACCACAAGTTTCAGATGATATAATCTTTCGTTTGTCAGCAAAGTCACTGCCCAGATCATCAGAGATGAGTTCCTCGACGGTATGCCATTCTGCGATCGATCTGTCATCAATTTTGATTAATTTTTTCTTTTCACAAATATTTGTAGATGTTTCTTGCAAAAGGTTTCGTTGATTTACGTTTCGAACCTTGCTTCATAAGATTGCCCAGCGCCTCAAAGTTATATAAGACTTATTAAATCCATGCTGTTTTTCGTTCCCTTGAAAAACTTAAAACAAAAAAAGTTTGGATTTGATCATTTTTATTGCAAAAGAAAACTTGAAAATAACTTCCGATATCAGCTATAATTATTTAGTAATACATTCGAAGCGGTCATCCCAGTGTGCTTCACACTAACCTAGTCTATATTTTTTTTGTAGAAGATTGAACCTCAATACACTCAAGTGTAATTTTCTGTTCATTTCTTACTTTTGTCCACCCTATACATGGTTTCTGTATGTGTCTCCAAAATAAACCACAGCTCGTTACAAAGATAAAATCCACACAACACTACACGAATTTTGCAATCTCCCTTTTATCATTCAAGGTTTTCGAATGCAATAACCTTGATAAGGAATAAAATCTTTATCAAATCAGAATTTTGTTGAAGTCTTGGAATTATGTAAACAACTTTAAAATTTGCAAAAATGAGCTTGAGTAAACTCTACGAACTATATTTGGTCTCTATATTGTTGTAATGTGACTATATAAAAAACCGAATGCACGAGACAAAATTTCTTCGGGCCACCTTTTATAAAAATTACAGAGATTTTGTGTAATTTTCATGTCACGTGATCAGCGTTTGCCAGGGTCTTCTTTGCCGCTATCCGTATATTGAAAAGGCAAGAGACCCTGGGTTCGAGGTGTTCCTTAGACTACGCGAGAGACCCTTTTTTCACTGTTACTATAATAGTACATGGCGTGGCCTCGGATGTTCTTACTATCACGGGAGAACCATTGCATTGCATCCCCATTCGAATGCGACGTTTTTGGAGAAATATCTCGAGAACCAATAGAAAAAATTGACGTTTTGGGGGGTCAGGATATTGGTGAGGCGGAGACGAATAAATTGAACTAAGTTTCTTTTGGGTGCTGTGCTATGACGTCATCAAAATCTATGATCGACGATATGTCTGTAACGGCTAGTCCTAGCGAATCCATCCTGTACATTTTTTGATCAGTTTTTCGAGTTCTGCGACATGACTAAATTTTTGTCACGGGAATGAGGGATTTTAATCATTTTCATAGTAAGACGCGGCAAAAAAAACTTTACCTGGAATACTAGTAACTCTTATAATTATCGATGAAAAGGGGCCAATTTTTAAGCAGTAAGGAAGAACAATAAAACGATGGGGTTTGCAGGTATAGTTTACCTACAGATATTTGAGTCACGGCGGTAGCACGTCACTAAAAAAACAAATAAAAGAGAGCGGCAGTAGATTTCTTAGCAATCATTTTTTGACGAATATTTACTACATCTTGAGCTGTATGAGCTTCACCCTGTTTACGCCTATGTCTATATGTCTATATGTACAGATAAAAGACTGAAAAAGCACAATTTTAATAATTTTCACCATGTTTCATCGTAACAATATATATTTATTAGTATTCTAGAAAATAACGGTTTAATATGTAATTTTTACCCTAACAATTGGTCGAGTGAAATTATTGCCTTAGTTTCAAAGTTGCAAAATATGCGATTTAAAGGAGCAAAGCATTCTGAATGCATATTCATATTTCAAACATTAAATTTCTTTTAAATCCATTAGATATTCACCATTCAACTTTTAGGAATCTGTTTGAGTTTCTTTGCTCCAGGGTGATAATAGCTCCATGGTGATAAAAGCTGCAATAATGCGAAGTGGTGTTGCAAGGGCCATTTTTTGCATGAATCAATGAATTGAATTGGAAAATAAAAATTAAAACATTAGGTTATATCAAAGTTTATAGAGAGAGATGCTTTGGAAGAAATTGTTCTATGTTTTTGTTACAAATGTGCACCATCACGCTACATTAACTCCTTTGAAATTCTTTGTTTTTACTGACAATCTCCCAGGAGGGTCTGTAACTTGACAAAAGATATGACGTTGAAATTCAAAAGCTGATAGTGCACATTTATTGTATTTCAACATCGAGTGGAGTCATTAGGATTTTCTTTGAAGTTTTCCGCTAATTTGATTGACTATCATGCCGCTTTTCAAACCATATTTTCTACAGTGTGTTTCAAAATGATTGCAATGGAAATTTTAAAGTTGTTTTTCTCAGTAAGTATATCGAATTTTGAAATAATTTTTACATCAATCGAAAGCCCTTTTTGAGATCTTTCGCCAAGTATATTTTTGTGAGAAATGAAAAAGTGGTTTTCGAGAAAACAAGGAAAATGTCTTGGAAAATTGTCATTAAATTTTTAATGGTCGATTAACACGTAGTTTAATTACATCGTGTTTATTGTTTCAAAGCACTGAATCCATTCAAATTTTTATTAATTTTATGTTTGCACCGAGACCCCCAAATTGATATTTTAAAACATAAAAGTTAAACGTTTTTCATGAACACACGGCTTAAACTTGTTCATTGTTTGCCAAATTGCTGTTATTGTTTGAAAAAATCTTTTCTTTTCATTGACGTCTTAATCGACCATTAAAAATTTAATTACATTTTTCCAAGACATTTTCCTTGTATTCTCGAAAACCACTTTTTCATTTCTCACAAAAATATACTTGGCGAAAGATCTCAAAAAGGGCTTTCGATTGATGAAAAAATTATTTCAAAATTCGATATACTTACTGAGAAAAACAACTTTAAAATTTCCATTGCAATCATTTTGAAACACACTGTATAAACTATGGTTATATGTTACTGAAGTACTTTGAATTTCTACTCTCTAAGGATCTTTCTTTTAACCGCCCATGGGAGGAAATATAGCAAGTAGCACAGTAAACTGAAAACTATGGAAAGTTCTGACGGTGTCTCTTCAAAGGAAATATTATCTTCATTTCAACATTTTTTCTTCAAGAATTGATAGAATAAAGTTGCAATGTGATAATAAGCGCCACGGGCGTCTAGTAATAACGCCATGTCTTGCTGGTAAGTGTTTTTATTTTCGTTAAAAAGAAATTCAAACACTGAGCATATTCAGCACGATGATAATTAAAAACTTTACCAACCCTTTTTGTAAAAGCAAAGATGTTGTTTGCAATGTAATTTTAACTTTCTGTATATAAACTAGAATTGTGGTACTTTTTGAATTCAACAAATAAATAAATTCCTCTCTGTTTACTTTGAAAAACCAGAATCCATTTTGAAATCTGTTAGTTCACTGAATGTATGTTCCAGATTATACTTTTGCAAAGTGATTGAATCGGCAACTACATGGCAATAAATTCGCCCGAAAATTGTCATACAATAGGTGTACTGTACATTAGAATTCACTTCAAATGCAGTTTCTTTTTCAAAAATAAGATAATCGTTTTTTTACATCCTTTTTTCCACGAACGCAAACAGGATTTCTTTAGTCAGCGATTAGTTTGTGGTGTGTAAACCAAACCATATGAAATTGGATATCTGTTATGACAGAACGAGTCAGCGGTTTAAAGTTTTTCCCAGAGGACAAAATTGTCAAAAAACCGCTACCATGAAGAGTATTTTCATTGAAATTGTGTTTATATTTTTATAGAAATGCTCTCATTCACAGTGTTTTTTAACAAATGTGCCTGCTGGGTTAGTTGATGTTTGAATAATGTAACTACGTTGCGAAAAGCTTCGTTAAAGAAAAAAGAATATATGTTTTTAATATGTTTTTAAAATAATGTTTGGAGTAAAGTTTGATCTATTTCACAGACAGTGGAAGCTTGAAGAATATATTTGGTGATTGAAGTTTGTTATTTATGATTTTTAATATCTTATAGTATTTTTTAATACAGTTTCACCTTGGCAATTAGTTCAAAGAAAAGAATCGAAAATAATTATAGTGGAAAGTATATGTGAATCTGAGAAAAAAAAACAGAAACATGCAGTTATATGCCATACGCTTTCGTGGTCTTGGCGAAAACAATGTATACTGTTTTTATTTTATAAGACATAACAGGCTTATCTTTTTCTTCATTTGCTTATTTTTAATTTTTCTTTTTGTGATACAAATTGAGTCTGAGAGTTTATTTATGGAAAATTCTTAAATTTTGGACCATTCTGAGCTTGGATATTCTTATAAAGTATATTCCCAGCGGCCACAAGACGTCTTTGAGACGTCTCATTTTAATCGTAAAATGATCGTTTGCTTTTCAGATCCTTTTGCGACGTCGTAAGGACGTCTGAAAACAGGACGTCGCAATTGGGATCCTTTTGCGACCTGATAAAAATTTTCAAATTTTATTCTGCAGTCATTAAACAGTATACAGTGTGTTTCATAATGTTGGAAATGGAAATTTTAAAGTTGTTTTTTTAAATGAATATACCGAATTTCATAATAATTTTTACATCAATGGAAAGCCATTTCCAAGCTCTTTCGGCTAGGATATTTTTGTGAAAAATGAAAAAGTGGCTTTTGAAAAAATAAGGAAAATGTTATCGAAAAATGTAATTAAATTTTTAATGGTCGATTAACACGTAGTTTAATCACATCGTGCTTATTGTTTCAAAACACTGAATCCATTCAAATTTTTAATTTTATGTTTGCGCTGAGACCCCCAAATTGATATTTTAAAACATAAAAGTTTAACGTTTTTCGTGAACACACAGCTTAAATTTGTTTATTGTTTTCCAAATTGCTGTCATTGTTTGAAAAAATCTTTTCTTTTCATTCACATCTTAATCGACCATTAAAAATTAAATTACATTTTTCCAAGACATTTTCCTTATTTTTTCAAAAACCACTTTTTCATTTTTCACAAAAACATGCTATCCGAAAGAACTTCAAAATGGCTTTCCAACGGTGTAAATATTATTTTTAAATTCGGTATATTCATTTAAAAAAACAGCTTTAAAATTTCCATTTCCAACATTACAAAACACACTGTATATCGAGTAACACTAACATGCTTATATAAAATTTAAATTCGTTTCGAATTCTGTTTATTGGTCTTGTGAGGGATGATTTTACGACGTTTTTGGGACGTCTCCATGCAGATTCAATAACGATCTTCGAAACAATTATAAACTTTCAAAAGCAATCAGTCTGTATAGAATGATTTATTTTAAATGTTTTTAAACGTCTTGACAACAAGCAGTAGTTGCATAACGGTTGCGAGTTCGGCTAGCACACCAGAGTGTCCGGGATCGGGTCCGCCTGTGGCCTATCACGATTTTTGAAAGAGTAAATTTCATAATCCTGTGACGTTGTAACGACATCATTGGGATGTCATCGAGACGTCTCAGTGAAGATGTGATTGGGACGTCTTTTGAGATTCCCGCTGGGTTGTTATTTAAAAAAGTGTCAATGACATTAATATACTTTCCACTCAAACGTTTTGAAAAATGTCAAGCTTGCAAAAGAAACAGACAGAAAAATCAAGAAGTTAAATGCACATAAAAATTTCATATAAATCTCGACTTTCGAACGGTTAAATGAAAATTCCGAGAACGGTTTGAAAGAACGAACTAAAAAAGTTCGTTTTTAAATAAGATCATAGAAATTTGAAATAATGAAATGATGTTCTTGTATCCAATTTCATGAAAGTCACAAAAAGAGTTTTTCGAGTTGCAAAGTTTACGTTTAACGATGGCACTTCATGAAGTGCCAATCAAAAAAACTTTTAGCTGACAAACGTCAAGCTAACTATAGGTGAATCTGACGAATATTGTTTTGATATGTCTCGACGATTAGACATTAGCTTAAAATGTAAGTATGAGATTCTTCTGTTCCGAAAACAAGAAAACAGACATTCTTGTTTAAATACAGTATTTCCTCTGATAAACACCGCCCTTTGTCAAACACCGCTACTAAACGTTTGTAATAAACGCCCCCTCTAGTAAACGCCACCTTCTAATGAACGCCGCATCTGGAAGTGGCGTTTATTAGGAAACAGGCCAAACAAGAAATAGTTTTAAAAGTTTAATAGCTTCATTTGCCTTCTACTGACAGATGAATTTGTCTAATTAACTGCGCCGGAACATTCTCGTATCTTAAAATAATGCTACTAGTTTTGCCAGTTCTATTAGGAAATGTCCTGCCCTCTTTTAAACGCCGCATCCAAAAGTTGGAATTTTTGATAAAGGCCGCGGCGTATATTGGAGGAAATTCGGTACCGCAACTTAACTTTAGCGATGGAGATTTCGTTTTGTTGCATTTTGTTGTCCATGTGAATATTAAGAGCTATTAATTGCATAAATAGGAATTGAAACATAATTCCATAACTCAATTTATAGACTATAGTGGAAATGGACGTTTTGGTTTTAAGAACATATTGAAAAACATTCGTTTAAAAGTTTTACTCTCAAACATATTTTCTTTTGGCATCTGGCAAATATAAACTTATATGGAATTCACTGGATTCAGTAAAAAACGAAAAAAAGTTCGGACGAAAGATGTTTTATCCAACAAACAAACAAACATATCAAGTAGGTAGAAATATTCCTTAAAGATACCGAAATACGAGAAACAAAAGAAAGTTGACATGATAAATTTCATGGCATTTTTATAAAACATTTTTAGAAATCTAAGACTCTTTTAAGTAATAATGTTGATTGAATAATAAAAGAACGAAGCATAATTTCCAATTAAGTACTTCTCAAGCATCGTTAAAGCGTTTCAATAAAACCCTAAAAGTTAGTTGTAACTGCCTAATCATCTTGATTACATCCTAATAACGACATAAAAATCCTTCAAAGGGTAGTACAAAGTAACATTAAGGTGGATTCATCCTAACCTGGACATTTTTAAAGAAACAAAATGATTTCAAGTCAGTTTTAATGTTTTTTCAACATACTAATAAAATTAAAGCAAAAAATGTAAAAATTTCTTAAAATTCATAATGGCGGCCTTGGCTGAGACCTGATAAATAATAAAATACAACTATAGCTGGTCGGCTCATATTTTCAAAAGTATAAATGGCTCTGATTTCAAACTTTTAGGAATACTATTTAAGGGTGGAACAATGTTCTAAAACTTCAAACAGTTGAGATATTTGAACTATAGGGGTTAAATGGCTGTCTGTCGCTTAACTTAAATTTTTGGATGAAAACAGTGAACAAAATGTGTTACAGAGCAGAAGTAAATTAAGATTATTGCTTAACTTGAGTTTTAGAACATACTTTAGTGTTTTAAGAACATTTCCTGAAAAAATGAAGCAAATTGGACCAGCCGTTCAAAAATTATGAACCGACCGGCTCAAATGAAATGTGAAAAACATAAAAAACCGTAAAAATCAATATAAGATCTAAATATATGAAAAATATTAAAAACTATCAATAAGACTTCATCTAGAATCCTCCAGCTTCATATGTAGATCTTTCCATATCAATGTTCTTATCTTGAGTTGTCTTTCTTAAATTTCTTAAAATTTTTCGCTGTTTCAGCTGCGTTGCAGACATACGGTAAGGCGAGTGTCGCTTTTTTAGATTATTTTGAAAATGTAAACCTTTCGTCATGTGTTCACCAGGCTCAATCCCTATTCCCTTCAAAATATTGTATTCCTCTATTGCTCCATCATTAATTGCTAGAACCTTGCCACTATCAATGCAAACAGCAGTAACTGCTCCATTCATATAGAGGTGCAACCTCTACTGACACACCCACATCAGTCAAAGCGTCTCCACGTATAGATGAAGCTGTTGTGGACATACTTTCTGGTACGATTTTGGCGGATTCCTTGAATCTATTAGAAATCTTTTCATAACTGTTAGGGAGTATGGGTGATGGCATATTTAAGAAGCAACAAAGCTTCAATGTTCATGTCCAACTCCAACTTGTCTACGTGCATAAACAGTTCTGACGTTTACGTCATAAAACTTTCGACCATCTTTGTATTTCTTTTCTGATTCCTTTTGAAGTGAAAAACGCTTTTGTGTATGCACAAGTTCTACATTTCAGTTGTAAGAATCTTGCTGAAACCTTCTTTTTTACATCAATGTCACTGAGCTCAAGGGATTTCACATCTTTTCATTCAGGACAGCAAAGCGAACTAAAAACATTTGCTAAAAATGGAAACATCGTCATCGATCAATCAATCGGTATCCCAATATTGGCAATTTTGATAATAATGATGACACATGAGCACTTTGTATTTCAATGTCAATGATCTTTGAAGCAGAGGCTGACATAGTTACCACTTCAGATGATTTAGTAGTTCAATCATGATTATCTTTTTGCCAAAAACAGTTTTTACATCAGCACATCATTGCTGGACTTCTTCCCGTGATACTTTCGCTTTTTCGAATAATATTTCTTACTGCTTGCCTTTGAACAACTGCCAGTATTTCCAGTGCCTCTTCTCCTTTGATTTGGGGTATCTTTATCCGTTCAAAACACATAACAAAGTGTAAAAATGCAAAAATGCAGGATGTTCACAAACTGTGCTTCCAGCTTCTTGTCAGAATATCAGACTCTTTTCCTGATATACTCATTCTTTTTACATGAATACAATGTCATCAGAGCAAAGTAGACTTGTTCATTTTACTTTTCTCAAATATCTTTTTAAAAGGATCGTTATATTTACACGGTGTTTAAACAGAAATTCGGTAAAAGTCTGATCTAGAAAGTCTAAAAAGATATAATTAGCGACTGCTCTCATGTCTTTCAAATAATCGGAGTGCAAACAAAGCTACACTATATTTGCAAGTCCATCAGATACCACATAACTGAAAACTTGAGTAGGTTTGTATTAGATAGCAAAAAGGAATTTTCATGGGTTAACATAACAGTTAATGTTCCTCCAACTGCTATGTTTAGTTTACATGATATGAAAATCTTCATGACGTTTTGACAGTTTTGTGCGTAAATTTGTATTTTCTACATAATGTCTTATTTTTTTTAGTTAAATAATTACAACACTTATTTTGATCCTAATGGCTGAAATCCCAATCATAGCGGAAGCATTTGAATGCTCCATCTGTATGGACAGACTTGTCAGCCCTCTAATCCTACTTCAGTTTGATGATCACGGATGTGCTACATTCAATTGCCCACAGAAATGCTCACAAGTAACAATATTGGAGAAAGATCAAACCTTGGATGATGTTTTGCAGAAAATATTTCCTCTAGAATCTTTCCTTAAAAATTTGGAAAATCAATCACATTCTTAAGTACTTTTGCTCAAGTCTTTTATTGTTTAGTGCTACAAACTCGATGTGCCTTAAGGCCGATTTCCATTCAACGCTTATGCCCGCGCCGACGTAGAATTTTCCGAGCGGCCAAACAGCTGCAAATGGAAATCAAAAGACACGATTGGCTGAAATTATCAGCGGACATCGGCGGGCTGAAAAAAAGTTAAAATTTTTTAACTTTATTTTTACTCGCTGAGCGGACATAACTACGCTTATGAATTAGCCAATACGCATGCGTTCTAAGTCACTGAGCGTGGATTACCTACGTCCGCGCGGATATTTTCTTGAATGGAAATTGGCCTTCAATTACCGTTCATCTGGTTAATCTGACATTTTACTATTATCTTATATATTGCCTTTAAAAGACATAAAACAAATTTAGAAAGAGGATCTCAGCCATTAACGACTTCTATCATTTTAGAAAAATCCTGAACTGTCCTCAAATACACGAGCAAAATGTCCAAAGATCTCATTACTGCCAGACATGCCATGAAACAACATGCAAATCATGTTTTGACGAACATGCGTGTGAAGGAAATAATCACATCAAGATCGGATTTGACTATAAGAAAAAATCATTTCAACCTCGTTGTGTAGACCATCAATCATTTGCAACTCACATGTGCAGAGAATGCAACAATCAACTCATTTGCATATATGGAAAGCACAGAAGACATAAAGAACACGACGTCATTGAGCTTGAAACTCATGTTAAAGAGGTTGAAGAAAAGTTAACGCCTCATTTCATGAAGGCCCAAAATGTTGTACAACAATTAAATCAAACTGAAGAAGTGTTGTGGAAGCAATTCCAAGAGGTCAAAGAAAAGCTGAGTGAAGAACTGCTTGTTAGAAGGATTATCCGTGTAAACAGATACATCACCCTTCTTTATGAAGAAGAATCAAAAATATTACAGCAGTTTGATGATCGTGCATGTTCATTCATCCAAGGAAGAGTAAGCAAGCTGCAATTATTTACTGATATAGAGGGTTTTCTGGATAACAAAAACAACATTCATACTCTAGCAATGATATCAGAACAAGAAGTTTTGCTGCAGAAATTACAAAATATTGTGAAAAAGCTCTCTTTGAAAGTTACTCTGTCTGGCTTAACTGCTGACAACATATTAGGGGAGTTAAGGTTTGGATCAAATCGCCATGCATTCCAATGCTCAATTGCGAAGGACAATGTACATGGTACGTGACAAAATATCTATTCTCCATAATTTTTTTACAGAAGTCCCTATTATCATCAATCAATTAATGCCACAGCTTCTAAAGACTAAAACAATCTAATATATTTTAGAAATGATACTGTCAACGGATCTCAGGTAAATAATGCAAGCCATACCATATTAAACGACAGATTATAGTTTCAAAATAGTAGATCAAATGAATCAAATACTTTTTAGGCTCCAAAAAATTTTTGGAAAAATTACGTACTGACTTTACAATTTGGTATTCTATATCATTTACTGTTTAGCCTTGTGTTTTTTTATTTTGCTGATCATGTTAATTTCAGAACTGTGCAGAAATTGCACGAAGAGGCATCATCACAAATGATGAAAAAGTACAAAAACTATACCTTACCAGGTACGATCTATATTTTCTGATGGAAGCTGCATGAGACTTTGATATTACTATGGCTGTTTCATTGAGTATTAAACGTACTGTATTTTTTAGAAAAGTGACAATTTTTTAGTTGAGAGTTTATTGTTGAGCGAGGGTTGTGAGAAATCTCAAAATTTTTTGCATGTTTCTCATACTTAGCAATTTTATATTATTTTTTATTACGGTAGCAGCGAAGCGAATACCGTATTAAAACACCCTTGGACTACTCCTCCTCCTCCTCCTCCTACTACTACTACTACCGACCGAAATGGCAGTTTAGCCTGTGCAGTCTACCAATGTCGCTTCCGAAACTGCGTAAATTGCAACTAAAGAACGGAGGCTAATAGTAATAATTTTTATAACTATCAAAACATTCTTTTTACGTTCTTTTAGTATTTTACCATAGATTCGCCATTAAATAAACATTTTCCTATTAAAAACACGGCGGGGAACTTTAGTTGCACCTAATTTGAAACATGGTTAAAATAAACTTAAGCTTTGTTTTTGGAACGTCTTGTGCCTCGAAGTTCGAAGCTCTCTTCTTCTTGCAGTTACAAAGATTCATCGAAATTCATCGAACTTAAACCTTTAAAAAAGCATTTTACATTTTTTTTATATTTTGTACGTGTGTATTTTGTTTGCTTGTCTACAAAAATGTCTTGGATTAAAGTTTGAAACGGTTTTACTTTGTTTCTTATATTTTTAGAAGACGTTTGTTTTTTTTCTTTTCGGTCTTACAGCTTTCGTTTTATAAAAAAAACTCTGATATAAAAAAAAACATAGTTTCATGTATTGTGCATATTTCTTTTGTTTGTATCAAATAGTTTTCTGGTGGTTTTAGTTAAGCCCTGTTTACACTTTTTCAAATGAAAATTGCCTTAATTTAAGCCTAAGAGATAAACAAAGGTCGACAAAGCTTCATGGGGCTTTCAGACTAATTAATTTAGAATCTATTTCGTTTTATACGTTGCGATTTGAAATGCTGCTACCGTTTTGTGCCATATGGCTCTTGTTATTAATAAGTTTAATAGACAATAAATCAACGAAAACCTTTGACTTTTTGAAATTCCTAAGAAACTAATGCCGAATAAAATTTCAATCGCTTCTGAGAAGTGCTTTTTCAAAAACTTATCATCCCTTTTTCATTTTTAGCAGAAATTGCAAATGTTAAAGAACTTACTGATTTAAAAATGGCAATGGTGTTTGGACATAAAGTGGACACATACAGCTATATGATGGCGGCTGTAAAGTCAAATAATTCAAAAATTTTAAAAGCCATATTGGAAAGTGCAGATGCTGATTTTCAAATCAACCAAAAAGATGGCCGTGGAGGTTCTGCACTTATTTTTGCATCTTACCTAGGGCATATTGAATGCGTCAAATTACTGCTTGAACATCATTGTGACATCGACATTGAGAATAACAATGGAGATTCTGCACTTATTCTTGCATCTTGTCAAGGACATAGTGAATGTGTCAAATTACTGCTTGACCATTATTGCGATATCGACATTAAGAACAGCCATGGAGACTCTGCAATTATTCTTGCATCTTATCAAGGACATAGTGAATGTGTCAAATTACTGATTGAACATCGTTGTGATATCAATATTAAGAATAACGGTGGCAGCACGCCACTTATTCTTGCATCTTATCAAGGGCATAGTGAATGTGTCAAATTACTGCTTGATCATCAATGTGATATCGATGTAAAAAATAACAAAGGGGAGACAGCACTTACTTGTGCATCTGCTGAAGATAATATAGAATGTGTGGATTTATTAAAACAAGTCATGAAATAAGAAGAAACCTGTCAATGTTTCAATCTAACACAGTTCATATTACTTTAGCTTGGCTTCGAATTGTTAACCTGCCAGCATAATCATGAAACTCGTGTTCTTATCAGGGACGTATAAAGAGAGAAGGACTCACAATGAATACTTAAGTCTTCCATTTCTATTATTAAAATCTATTTCTTCGATAAATTCCTCGTCTAAATTTCACTAGATTTTGGTTTACATGTGTGGGCGTGATGCTTTACGCTTAATGTGTTATTGAAAATCATAGTAGTAAGAATAAATATGAATCACCTATACATTCGACACTTTCTTTTTTACTGCAATACTTCTGCTCAAACTATTGTAAAATGTGGAATGGCGTTACATCAATAAATGTCGCAATCAACAATAAAGACGCATAGAAATTCATAATCAACAGCTGACGCTGCATCTTATTATTGTTTCAAAATTTCTCTCTATTATTATTTTGATTACAAAGCATTAATTTAAGCACTAGTTAGTTATAAACAAAGAATGAACCTGCAACTTAAAAACGCATTCTGCTCAAAGGTTATTACAGGATTATTTTAAAGCTCAAACATTACCAAAAATTCTACAACATATTTTAATATGTTGTAGACCTATGTATGTTTTTTGTTTAAAAACAAGGAGGAGAAATTGAATAGGGTTCTGAGTTTGAGAAGGTTCCCCTATTATTCAAGGTGTTGAAACAATGATATATATCTTTTGAAATATCAAGCTTTCTTTCCCTGAATTAACTGGCTAGCGATGTTTATTGTAGAAAATTGAGATATTTGTTTTTGAACATTGCGACATTTGCTGTTGGCAATTATGACATTTACTGTTGACAGTTGTGATGTTTGTTTTTGAGCATTGCAACAGTTGTTGCAACGATTAACGACATTGATCATTGATAAACAGATACGTTATAGTGATTTCCATCATTGCAACATTTACTGTTGATCTTGGATTTTGATGCGACATTTGCTGTTGCGACCTTTACTGTTGATTTGCGACATTTACTGTTGAATTGCGACATTTACTGTTGATTTGCGACATTTACTGTTGATTGCGACATTTACTGCTGTAACAAATGGCAGTTTCATGAATTTCGATGTGTTATGCAGTATTTGTTTATATTTATATCAACAAAAACACATGTTGTGATATTTTTCTAAACTTCTTTACAAAGCTTTTCGTAACTGATGTTATATCTTCAGGTGTTTGATACTTGGCTATTAGACGATGAATGTTTTATATTTGTTAATAAAACAAAGCAGAACCTTGAAAAGTAGCTATAAGATACCTGACAATTTAAAAGAAGAAGAATACCTTTTTATTCAATTGACTACCATATAGGCATAAAATCTTTAAATTCATTTCTGGTTGGTAACAAAATCAAGTTTCAACGCAATGCAAATTTGAATAAATCATGGCGAGGTTTGTTTCAATAGTTTTGTAAAGCTGCAAATTATTTTTTTTCTGCGTCTATGCTTTCATATGAAATGGTAGAGCAGCGGAGGACGCAGGGTACAGCTCATACAGCTCATTAGACCTTTTCGGAAAATACGTAATAGTGGCATTTGTGTTGTTTTTGAAAGGAAATGATACCCGAGAAGAAACCTTACACGAGCTTTTTTTATGATTCTTAATTACTTAAGTAATTAAAAACCTTAGAAACGAGGCAAGATCTGCCTTGACGTAATTAAAATCCGTAGTAAAATTTTGTCAAAAAAATCTGTCTAATACATTTACTTATGGATTAGCGCATTATTTGTTGGCGCCCCATTTGACTCGCAAAGTTTAGGTAAGCCATAACTGCAAACCTCACCGCTTGATTGCTCTCCTTTACAACTCAAAACTCGGTCCCTTTTGATCTATGATGATACGAGTTATAACTAACATTATGAGCTGCATCGATACAGCTCAAAGATACAAATCAAGTCCCGATTCTACAGTAGTTCGACAACTATTGCGCTAATCGTAGCTTAGTAGTAATTCTTTCGTTCTTCCGTCTGTTTGAAAAGTACAGCTCTCGTGCCTAAAGTACGTATAACGATAATAGGTTTCAGTACAAAGGGTTACGCTTTAGATATTTTGGTCGACGGTAGAATGGTCAAATATAGCTCAAAGCTCATACACGTGCTTTGTATGAACCGCTGTCTCAATTTTACCACGCCAGAATCCGACAGAATCAGAATCCGATGGTGGGAGAAAGATTTTCAGAAGCGACTATTCGCGATGATAAGCATTAGTAGAGTCTTAAAATTTATTTAAGAAATTGATCTCCAAGACGCTTTTATTTCCAAACGAGCACGTGAATCTAATCTGGTAGGTAAAGCTTGGGAAAGGGACTTTACAACTGGAGAAATACATTGTAGATGAAAGAAAACATCGTGATGGATGCAATATCGTTGCTTTTAAGTAAGTTTGTGTTTTCCTCTGTTATTTCTCCTTTATATTTTATAAATCTTCAGTTTTTTTGTTTTTTTTAATTATTAATTTGTTTAATTCAAATACAGAACAAATAAACAAAAATGAATAAGAATTTAGATTTAATATTTTATTCACACATATCTCTTGATATATTTGTAAATTTGAGGAAAAAGAACATAATTCTCATGATTTTTTTTATTACCTTTTGCCTTGCTAAACTCTGAACTTGAGCATTTTACTCAGAGTTGTTGATGTTGGTACACTGGTTGTGATCAACAACTACAGAGTATGCTTACTCACGTTAACTATACTTTTGTGATTTTTGAATATTATTAGATGTATACAATTATCTTGAGATTTTTTTGTGATTGTGACTGTTTTTACGGCTACAGTGTGTCGCTAGCTTTATTCGGAAATAACTCATCAGTGAGTTTGCTAGGGGCTCTTACATCATTAATACTTCATCTCAACTTTTACAGTGATCACCCACTGTTGTTAAAAACGTTCGATAAAGATCAAGAATAAATATTTAACTAGCCGCCAAGGCGGCGTCGCTCGCCGCCCATGTCCACCTGCTCTGTATCACTGCATCAATAAACGTCAATCTTCCTTATAAACGGCTCGTACAACCAGAAGCAGATTCGAAGTCACAACCTCTGGTAAAACCAATCTTTTATCAGTGTAACAATACACTCAAAACGTATAGAGAGAAAACTTCAACTTTTTATTAGCTTTTGTTTTAGAAAAGTTACGCGCTCTAACATGGGTGCTATCAAACGTAAGGGGAAAATGGATTCTCTTCTTAAAAAGATCACACGGGAGGAGAGAAGAAAAGGCACGTGCTAAATGAATCAAGTGAATAAAAAAAACGTTCGATCTGATATAAAATAAAATAGATTAAAAGAAATCGATTAAAGACAACTATTATGACAAAAGCAAAAAAAAATATTTTGTTTTATGATATATTTTTTTACCTATAAGTTTTTAAAACATTTTCATTACCCAAAAAAAAAGTTCACCCGTCTCAGACAGTCAGGCAAGGATACGTTAGGATACACTGGCAAACCGAGATGCTACCACGTTCTCCCACGGCTGCTTTTTGTCCAAAATGTTTTATCAGTTAGTTTCTTTGTATTTAGTTGATGTATTGTTTTCAAAGCCAAGTCAACGTGGAATATAAAACTAACAAAATAATAAAAACGAAACGTTATTCCTATTAGTTCATCAGCCAAAAAAAGTCACGTTCGATTGGGGTTGCAATGTATTTGCTTCGAACTCACGTCGCACACAAAAAAAGAAATAATTTCGCTCACAATTCAATCTACCATTTTGCGTGACTTACAAACAAACAAACAAACAAACAGACAGACAGACAGAGAATCGGCTATTAATTGCCCCCGCAGCGAGCGTAAGCGAGCGAGGAGGCATAGTAGTTTCACGAGATAGGCGAATGCCAGTTTTCGATTTTGTTCATCATCATCATCATCTTCATCCTCCAACTTTCGTGTTGACGTTACACGGTGAAATACAATTATTAGCTGACTTTGCGTTTTCCCCGTTTCAAAGCATGGTACTGTAAGTGGGAGAGACGGAATGTTTTTTTTTCGTATCTCTTTCCTAATTTATTATTATAATATATTATGTTATTTAAAAAGTTCGTATGCTAAAATTAATTAAACATTTTTTATATTACTTTTGCGTTTTTTTTAGTGAAGTGAACAACAAGGATTTTGAAGCACAGCTTGAAATCTGAAATTTTGCCAAGCATACATTTTATGTTTGTATATGTTTTAGCTCTAAATCTTTCGTTCAATAAATTTTATTAAATGCACTGATTTTTGGTGGATCTTGCCATTTTAATTGGATTTCTGTGTATGCAAGAAATATTACAAATTCTTGTTTTTCTTCTTTAACTGTCCTCCACTCATGATCAATAAAACCTTTTATATTTTTTTCTTGCTATTTTATGTAAACGTTGACTATTTTTTGTTTTGAACTAAAGTTTGAAACGCAAATTTCTAATAGATTTTTCGCTTTAATATTTTTTTTTGAAAAAGTGTTTTTTTTTTCTTTTGGCTCTTACATAATTTCTTTAACAAATTTTACTTTGATTATAAATTACGTATCCATGTTTCAGTTCACATATTTCTTTTGTTTGCAGCAAATACTTTCTGATATTACTTGTTAAGCCTTATTTACACTTTTTGAAAGGTATATTAGCATCAGTGTGACATAGGCCTAAGAGATAACAAAAAGTAACAAAGTTTTGTTTGTTTTTGTTTCCGTTGTATAGGCTTGCAATGTATAGCTTGCTGTGTGTACAAATTGGAATCCTTGAGCGCGGGGGCATTTTTAGCTAAAGCTACATGCTAGTATATAGAAGGAAACATTTCGAGGTTGAAATTCTGTGCATCTTCTGATGTTTCAGATTTAACTAATAGTTTTATTTTAGTTAACGAGGAGGCAAACTGAAATTGTAAATTTTATGTTTTTTCTCATGTTTGTTGGGACTTTCATTAATCATTAGTCTTCCTAGACATATTGATCATATACGTCAGTTCAAAACAAACTGTTATTTGACCAGTTAATGTAGCTTTGTAAGCTGAAGGAGTTGCGCTCAAACCTCACAATCCATGTTTTGTTTTAAGGAGACCTCAAATATCTTGCCTATAATCGCTATGTTCCATTGATTCTTGGGTTTGCTTTGTAAAAGTCTAGTTTGTGGTTTCTGGTTGACGTGATTAAAAAGCGTTCTATTTGTCAAATTCACCGGCTAGTATGCATAATTTCTAGGTTCTTTTGGGGAATATGTAAAATCTCCGACTGGGTTGGGAATTGTGCTGAAACAGAATTGAAAGGAAAGGAAACGTATCGTTTTTTTGTTTTACGTCGTTTATTAAGCTATACCTTACCAGGTCGAGCTTGCTCGGATTAAAAAGAAGATCTTCTCGGAAGAAGATTATTAAGCTATAAAAAGCGAACAAGATGCCCTACCGGGCAGAAGTATTCCTGCAGATGACTGGAAGAATTTCTGGAGGCTTTTCAGAAAGAAATGAATGTTAGCTCACGCTTTAAAACGATATGCATAATGCAGAATAATGTTTGCAGTATTTTACATTTTACCTTTTAACAACGATAACAATTAAACTTTGTTGTCTCATATAAAACTTCAGTCTTGTTTCAATTTAGAGATTTTTTAAAAAAGATTTTAATTCAAAGTTGTATTCTCTAAAGAATCTTCAAGAAGTAATTAAGTAATAAAAAGTTTGTCGCGTCAAGAAAAATCTGTGCTTAAGAAGTAATAACTTCGAATTCATTTAATTACATTCCCGAGAGCATCATAAAAGTTAAGAGACTTTGAAAAATTTTGCCGGAGATCAAGCTTAAAAAGGAACACCGTCAGTTTAAAAATCCATTAGAGAACACTCTTCCGTGGACGTTTCAAAATACTCCTTTTAAAACTATACAGTATGAAAATCTTTATGTTTTTTGTACCTGAACTTCATAATAAAAACTTTTACTTGGCCTTGCGAAATAATAAAAATATCTGTGTTTCTTTTTTATCGTCAGCTTGATAGTATACAAATTTTAGAATCATACAATATTTCAAATTCGACTAGTCAATTAAAAAAGTGGTCATCTATTGATTAATAAAATGGGTATAAGCTGATGAGGAAGATGAGCTGTGCTTCATGATTCAAGAGCTTTATAAAAACAGGATAGCTTACCTAGGAACATGAAATAGAAAATTGTACTAGCCGCCAAGGCGGCGTCGCTCGCCGCCGATGTTCACATGCTCTGTATCACTGTATCAATAAACGTCAAATTTCCTTATAAACGGCTCGTACAACTTGTGTTCAACCAGAAGCATATTCGAAGTCACAACCTCTGATAAAACCAATCTTTTATCAGTGTAACAATACACTCAAAATGTAGAGAGAGAAAACTTCAACTTTTTATTAGCTTTTGTTTTAAAAAAGTTACCCACTCTAACATGGGTGCTACAAACGTAAGGAAGAAATAGTTTCTCTTCTTAAAAACATCACTACGGAGGAGAGAAAAAAGGCACGTGCTAATTGAATAAATAGAATAAAAAACGTTCGATCAGAACGCTTGAAATTAATTTGTTAAAAGAAAAGCAAAAAAAAAAAAAAAAAAAAAACATTTTGTTTTGATATAATACTCTTTTTTTACCTATCGGTTTTTAAACATTTTGATTGCTCAAAAAAAAAGTTCACCCGTCTCAGACAGTCAGGCAAGAGATAGTGGCAAATCGCACATGCTGCCACGTTCTGCCACTGCTGCTTTTTGTCCAAAATGTTTAATCAGTTAGTTTCTTTGTATTCAGTTGATGTACTGTTTTCAAAGCCAAGTCAACGTGGAATATAAAACTAACAATAATGATAAAAACAAAACGTTATTCCTATTAGTTCATCAGCCAAAAAAAGTCACGTTCGATTGGGGTTGCAATGTATTTGCTTCGAACTCACGTCGCACACAAAAAAAGAAATAATTTCGCTCACAATTCAATCTACCATTTTGCGTCACTTACAAACAAACAAACAAACAGACAGAGAATCGGCTATTAATATATAGATTATATTTAGAAAAAGACTAAAAGAAACCTTACGCATTTTTTTAAATAGATGTAAGGATACCGTTTTTGTAGTCGTTCATATCTGATTTGAAGCATCAAAAACTGCTTATTTATCACGAATAACTACTAAGAGTATTAGTTTCACGTAGATTATCAGTTTGGATCATAAATGTTCTTGATTCTTTTAAGTTTTACAGCCGTACTACAACCTCTTCTATATCCATATATTCAACAAAGAAACTTTCACAGGTCTACGCATGCTTCTTCGCTTCCATTTTTAAAACAACTACGGAAAACGTAAGAACGTTGCATAAGACTCACATGAAACAACATTTCTACCTTGGCATCTGCGATTTAGCCATATGTTAATTATTCCTTTCACTAGAGCTTATATTTTACACTTTTAGAGTCTTTTCAAGCAAAGTACTTGTATACAATGAATATAGTGTGAGTTTAGACTGTTAAATCATAAAAAGAATGTAAGTTGGGAACATTGATGATTTGAGTGGCTATTTCCCATCGACAAAAATTGGTCTAGGTTTGGACAGTGGAAAAAAAAAAAAAAAAAAAAAACACGAACGGTTTCAAAGTATTCCTTGCTTACGCAGGAATACAAAAAGGGTTTGTTAAAATACTTTTCAAGTTAGTTAATGTAGCATCTCCAAGAAAAGTAACGTCGTTCTATTTTTATAAAGCTGTTTTTATACTCTAAAATAACCAGCAACCGACGATAAAACGAAATCAGAAGTCTAAGAAAATAAAACTAACAAAAGAGTAAAACTTAACATATCAATGTCTCTTATTTATTGTCACATGGTAAGCTGCTGTGGCACTTACAAGTACACAGTTTTTTAGCTTTTCTACACGAGCACGAATTGTTTGGACAAGCTGCTTTACAGTTGCACAGCTTGTAGCCTTGCCCGCCAGATAACGATGACTTTCCCCGCGCATTCTCGTAGTGATATATTAATTAAAGGGACATCAGCAATATCGACGATTCCTGCTGTGCTAGTTGTGAATTTATCCCGAGAAAGAGAAACCAAGTTTTGGTAAATATGCATAATAACCTGAAAATATGCATAATTCCCAATTTATCATATTCCCCGTAACGTATATATTATATTTGTATCACCAATATAATTTTTTATAAAATCTCTGTCCAAACATATATTTTTAAACTATGACTAATTGATATGTCTGCTTTAAAAGCCATACTAGGGTCTATTCATCAAGGACATCAAATGTTTGGTGAATCTGCTGGTCAACAGTGTACATGCTGTTCTCTAATGTCAGTCCCATTTATTCATGTTAAAAGCCCGGGACATTGGACATCCTATGATGTAGATTTTATTATTAAAAGGGGTGGAGGGGTGGGTGGGTGGGGGGGGGGGGGGGGGGGGGGGGTACTTTATATGTACTCAATTGGTCTATTGATATTCATTATGCTGATGACAAAATTGGCTGCATAAATGGCAGCAACAAAACTAGTGTACTGTTTGTGCAAAATTTCCCTTCCTATTATGATTGAGTACTGATCTTATTGAAAGGCTTGTGCTTTAGTGTACAAAGCAGAAATGTTCAAGGGAGGTCATGCTCAAATGGATTTTCTATTCTAATGAAATTTAAGACCAAGAAATCACTAGAGATGTTTATTATTGAAAACTACTAAGAAAGGAGTGATGAAAATGTACAGTTTGAAATTCATTATCTGACCCATTAGTCAGTTTATATTCAAATTATCCAAAATTAAGAAAAAATACTATTGAGAAAGAAAGTTGTCGAGAATGGAAGTCTACCGATTTAGAAAAACAAAAGTGTCGACTGCGCAATTCTTCTGAATGCGCTAAAGAAAAATGTTGTCTGCGCGGTTCTTCTGAAAATGCTAAAGAAAAATGTCGTCTGCGCAATTCTTCTGAAAATGCTAAAGAAAAATGTCGCCTGAAAAATTCTTCTAAAAAAGTTTAAAAAAATGTCGTAAGCGTAAATCAATAGAAATTAAGAAGCAAAAGTGCTGTTATCAGAAATCAAATGACGTTGAAGAAGAAAAGTGTCGACAAAGAAATGCTACTGACATTGCAAAAGAAAAGTGCCGTAAACGCAAGGCAACTGAAATTGCCAGAGACAAAAGCTGCAAACAAAAGCAATTGGCCAAGCACTTTATATCAGGATCGTATCTCAGTCTTCAAAAGAGCAATACAAGAAGGGCCTTACTTTATTTGTGTTGTTTGCAACCGCTGCTTATATAAAAGAACAGTGAAGAATTTTGATGAAACTTTATATGAATTTGAGTTCCATTATTTATTCACATTTGTTGAAAGTTTTGATGGCAGTCACTACATTTGTTTTACATGCGACAAATATCTTAAAAAGAAACAAGTTCCATGTCAGGCTGTTAAAAATAGATTAGGAGCTTGATGAAATTCCAAAAGAAATTTTGTGTCTCAATCACCTTGAGAAAATTTTAATTGCCAAACGTATGATATTTAAAAAAATTGTTGTCACACATGGTAAAGGTGAACAACCTAAGATCAAAGGAGCTATTTGTAATGTCCCTGTATGTGCTGATGCAGTTCGTGAGTGTCTTCTACTCCCAGATAACGTCAATGGTGGGATACCAGTGAAGCTTAAGCGAAAACTTGCATGCAAAGGTCATATTCATTTTGAAGAATTTGACCCTGAGCGTGTGAAAAATGCATTAAGACCAACAACACATTCTATTCAAGTATTTTAATTAAGGTTGATAACATAAACAAAGAATTGTTATCATTAACAGACATTGATTCAATTGTAGAGAAGGATGTATTTCCTATTGATATTGAAGATTAGGAAGAAGAAAATTCCTTGAATAATTACCGGATAAATAGTGATGAAATGGTTATGATTCCTAATATATACAGTGAGAATAAAAGCCTTTCGAATATTGCGCTAGGGGAAATCAAAGAACAAGCGTTCCCTTAGCTGCTACCCAAAGGAAACAGTGGCGGATCTAGAGGTATGTCGAAATTTGTGTAGAAGAGTGTTAGCAATCTAACCATAAAAGAAAAGTGTTCAAATAATCCCATTGGTAATTTAAATTGAATTCACCAATAATGTTAATGCTCTCCTACACAAATTTCGACATACCTCTAGATCCGCCACTGGGAAAGTTTGGGTACAAAGTTCTTAGATCTATTCAATTGTCTCCAGTGAAAAATTTTTTAACCAGAGGCTGTTTAATTGCTCACAAAGATTCTCCTCCAATGCGGATTTCATATTTTTGGGGCACTATGTTGTTCAACAGATAAATCTCCACAATCAAATGAATATTGCCGCATTTAAGGTTAATGGAACCTTCAATGCAGGACAGTTGCAAAATAACTAATAAAGAGACAAGTTCATTCTTTTATTTCAGAAGACAAAGGGTTCACATTCATGAAATCAGCCAAAGATACCCCGCGTATTGGAAGAAATTCTTATATGATGTATTCGCCATGGTTAAACAGCTAGGACTGCCTACTTTTTGTCACTTTATCTTGTGCTGATTTGAAATGGGCTGAACTGACATCAATTATTGATAAACTAAATTGTTTCGATACTCAAAAGGAGTTAAAATACAATGAAAAATGCAGAAGATTAAATGTTAACTCTGTTCTTACTGCCAGGGATTTCCAATTTAGAGTTGAAACATTTTTCAAAGAAATTATTTTGCATAAAGAAGGTCCACTTGGAAAAGTAGATATTTATATCATTAAAGTGGAATTTCAATTTAGAGGGTCTCCGCATGTCCATTCATTTAATTGGGTGAAAGATCTACTTGTTTTTACACTTGAAACTAAAGATATGTATTTAGAATTCATTGATTCTATTGTCAGGGCAGACTTGCTGGATGAACCAAATGAACCTCAATTATATGAACTAGTTAGTCAATATCAAATTCACAAGCACTCAATATCTTGCCGAAAGTATAAGAATGTTCCTATGTAGATTTCATTATGGTTGATTTTTCACTGATAGAACAATTTGTGCTGAGACATTAGAGGAATCATTGCCTGACACTGACAAAATAAAATTCTTAGAGGCGTGGGAAGCCAATATGGATAACCAGTTTTTAACTATTATAAGGCTGTCTCATATATGTGCTCTTATTTTTCAAAAGCTGAAACAGATTCCTCTGTGGCAATGGAAAAGGCTGCAGAAGAAGGCCAGAAGTTAAATTTCAAGGAAAAGATGAAAAATTAGCTTTTGCATTTTTATCTCACAGACAATGTTCTGTGCAAGAGGCAGTTTACCAACTTATGCCAGAGTTATGGTTGAGAAAATCCTTTCCTGTGGTTACCTTTGCGAATCGCAATTTGCCTGATAAAAGATATAGAATTTGCAAAAGTGAAGAAGAGCCAAGGGAGCTACCAGAAGATAGCACAAACATATTCAAACGTAACAATTTAGACCGTTACATGGAAAGACCAGATAAGCATTTCAAAGGTGGTAAATAAGGTGTTCTTGATGCAATTTGTTATGCTGCATTTTTAGCCTAGTAAGTATTAAACACAAATCCTATTTTTGATGAAAATGATTCTCAACCAGAAGTACTCCTTGATGATTCCAGTGAAGTACCATGCAGTTATCCAAAAGCAATACTGTTTATGACATCGCAAGGGAAAATGAAATCTCGTAGTATTAGAAAAGTTATTAGGCATCATACTCCAAACCGTGTTACCCAGCCTGAAGCATGTACCCACGACTTACTACTTTTATTTTACCCTTTTCGTAATGAATGTGAGATCTTATGTTGTGAAACTAAAACTTACAAAAGTAAGATTAATCACCCACTTCGGTATGAACCTTGGGGCGACCTAGTTGACGCAGTTTTAATAAATTTCACTTTAAGACCAAGAATGAATGTCTTTGCTGAACAAGCAAATGATGGTCTCTCAGATTAAAATGTATCAGTTATAAAAGAAGATGAAACAAATGCCGATGAAATCATAGATATTCAGATCCAAAATAACAGGTATCATAATGATTTGAATTCATCTAACACAGAGCACAACAACTGATGAAGAAGTCAATTATCTAATTTCAAAGCTAAACTATAAAAAGGGAGAGTTTTCAATATTATCAATTCTTAGGCCAGACACAAAGTAGTAGCCAATTTCAATGAGGTAGAACCCTTGGAGTTGTTTATAACTGGTGGAGCTGGTACTGGTAAATCACATCTAATCAAAACTATAGCTGCAATGCTTGAGAAGACTTTGAACTACTGTTCAGCGAATCCGAGAAAACCTAAAGTTTTGATCCTAGCACTAACAGGAGTTGCTGCAGTAAATATAACTGAAAATACAATTCATTCTGCACTTGAAATACCTATTGATTGTAGGGGCACGCAAGTTTCAAAACTTTCTCATAAAAAGAGATGCTCATTGCGGTTGAAATAAAAGGGGCTTAAGGTAATAATTACAGATGAAATGTCTATGGTAGCCAATGAACTGTTATTACATATTCATTATTAGATATTTTAGGTTACTCTGGAAATTCCATGCAACCATTTGCATGCTTGACAATTATTGTTGTTGGGGATTTATATCAACTGCCTCCTGTGATGCAGGGCCTGTTTTTTTATTATTTTATCTGTTGGACGGATTTTCGATACTTTTTTGTGCTACAAAAATCGAACCAAATAGCCTTTGAGTTTTGAGAAATGCACAAAATAAATCCAAATTTCGAAAAAAGTTTTTTTGGAAAGTGATACTATATCTTTGCTGATTATCATAATGAATTATACAACATTGATCATCTGTCGCGGGTATTTAAGATGTGTGAGCTTACAGAAGTAATGCGCCAACGAGGAGACAACGCCTTCATTGAATTTTTGAACAACATTCGGGTTAAAATTGTTACTTTATATGATGAAGAAATATTAAAATCAAGATTTATATCTAAAGAAAATGAAAACTATCCTAAGGAAGCCCCTCATATATTTGCTGAAAATGAGCCAGCGAACCAACATAACAACTTTATCTTGGAACAACTTGGAGACTCTTTATACTATACAGGCTTTAGACCAAGTACCTAAAGGAGTTCCAAACCACATTTATGACAAAATACTGAACTTAAGCCAGAGTCAAACTAATGGTTTATGTTTTGAGCCGATTTTCAAAATTGGTGTAAGGGTAATGCTAACATCAAATTTAGATGTAAGTGACAAACTGATTAACGGCCAAATTGGCACGATTAGATACATTGCAAGAGAAAACAACTCAGTAAAAATGATCTACATAAAATTTGATGATTTAAAGGCTGGCCATTCTAAAATAAGTACTGATGCTTTTGGTAGGCAGATTGATGCTGTTCCGATTGAACGTGTAACAACAGATATAAAAATTAGCCCTAAGAAGGAGGCATCCCCCGTAGTAAAAAGGAAATAAATTTCTCTTACTCTAGCATGGGCGTGCACAGTCCACAAAGTTCAAGGCTTGAGCTCGTACGTCGTAATCAGTTTTGATTTATTAAAACAAAAATCATTTAACTAGGGAAAAATTTACGTTGCTTTAAGCAGGGTTACTACTTCTTTACTTCTTCTCTACTTCCTTACAAGGATTATTATTGGAGAGTCAAAAAACGACAGCAATTTTAGCTGACTCTCGAACAAAAAATGAGTAGGAATACCTAAGGGAAAACAAAAATCTTGAGTTTAAAACTACCAACATTGCTGATGATACATTGTCCATGATAATTTGCACTGTGAGATCACTGAACAAACATATTAATAACATTAAAGCAGTTGTACGTTTTATGGGAAGTCATAATATGCTTTTAACCAAAACGCAAATGACAAACAAAGATGAAGTTTTTTTAGAAGGATTCCTAGGAAGATATAATAACAAATCGTACAAATATCCAAGTCTTGCATTCTTATTTGATCGCAACATTAGGGTTTTTGAAGAGTTTTATTGTCAAGGAGCATCAATTTACCAAATGTTTATTCAAAATGAAAGTCTCAGAGTACTGCTTTTACACAGAAGAAATGATACAGCAATGTCAACTTTTCACGAGCTTTAAGGATATCTCACCAATGCCAATGAAATAGACGTTATAACTGGGGAATTCAATGACAATCCAAACGACAATATAAGTAATATCTTTGGAGAATATGAGCAACTTGTCTTATAATCAACGCATATAGCTGGACCTGTGCTTAATCATGTGTACATAAAAAAAATCTGTCATCCAACCTTATGATACTACAGTTTCTGTTTACCACATCTATTTTTCTGATCATGCACCTATTAGAATCTCTCTGAAAAAAAAAACAGTTAATGTTAATTCAGTGACTCGATGTTATTCATCTATCCAGGTTCAAGGATCTTATTTATTTTTGTGGGGAGAGAGTGGGGAAAATTCTAAGGGGTTATGCTATTGCATGATGATTAAAGTATGTAATATGATGATGTTAAAGTATGGTATAACATTTACTATAGTTTATGTCATGGTATATTTATTCGGTGAATATTATGAATATTATATTATAGACTCTTCTGTAGAAGCATAATGAATTTTCATTGTCACTGTGGTTTCAAGAAGTGGAAGATTTTTATATTATATGTTAATATGATAATTGAAATCTACAGTCTTCATTTTTCAACACAATAGTAACAAGGAGAAAGTAATAAAACTTCAATCAATTCTGATTTATTCAAGAGTTCATATCATAGCATAACCTCTAGATTAAAGTAGATTTATTTTCTTTTTCTTTTTACTACTTCTTCATAAGAATATTTCAGTTTTAATAGCAATAATGCCCACTGTAGGCCAGTTGTGCTAGTATTGCCGTTGAAACTTAACTATTCTTCCATTTTAAATCTTGCAAGCTGGAACAATTTTTTTAAATGTTCTTTTATTACCTCTTTTTTAAAGAACTTTTTACTAGTGAACTTATTTCCTTGTTGGAAATCGTTTAAATTTTATCGTAAATATGTAGCTACCATAAATTAATAAATATATATATCTTACTTACTATATCAATTGGATTATGTGAAACTTTTAATGAACAATAACTGGGCTGAAATAATTCAATGGAAAAAAAACCTTGTATCATTGGCTTTTTCATTGTATAAACACAAAATCTATGTATATCTGTATTAATTCAAGTTAAGTCTTCTTGCCACTGACAAAATTTTATATACACTTTTTAGGAAGTAAAACGTTTTTAACTCTGCATAGAATGGCCAGCCAGTATAATACAAGCACAACTTTGTTGGTGCTATCACGTTTTGACTTCCTGAATTTGTGTCAATTTTTATTATATGTTATTATACTAATTCGCGTTGTGCATCCCACTTTTAATTTAGAGAGTGACATATTTACTTTTTCTTTAACGGGCAAATCCTTCTTATTTTTTCCCTTTTCGTCGTAAAACCACGCAGAGCGACAGACACTCTTTTTAATGTTACGTAATCTAAGTGTGACGTCTGAATTTTTAAACCAATCAAAACGCAAGAAATTATTTTTTCGCCAATTTGATTGGTTGACGATTTCCAAAAAATAAGTTCGTTAATAACCGATTATCATTATCGCAGTTGTTTTCACGAAGAAACACAGGTTTATATACGTGCTGCTTATGAAAATTAATGCCTGAAAAGAAACTTTTACACGAGTCAAATTCTGCGACACAACGCATACTGAACGTGGGTGGCGATCGACGCCTGGCATTTGACATCAGTTTTTTATGATCGCGACGTTTTTGGGGAAATATGTCTAGAACCAATAGGAATAACTGACGTTTTTAAGGGTCCGCGATACGGGTGATGGAGTGACGCAACATTTGGTCCTAAATTTTATTTGGTACTGCGAATATGACGTCATCACAATCTTTGACCGACGATGTCTCTGCAACGGTTGGTCGTTGCGAAACAATCCCATACATGTTTTTGCTCAGTTTTTCAAGCTCTACAACATGAGTACACTTTTGAGTTGCGATTCTATGATTTATTTTTTCGTCACGGGGTACGTACACAGGAGTGGTGGATTTGACCTAATGTTTTCGAATTTCGGTAAAAATTTTTTACCCGGGATACTAGTATATACTAATCCGCGTTGTGCATACCACTTTTATTTTAGAGAGTGTTGTTTTTTTTTTTAAAATTTACGGTCAAAATCTTCTTAATCGTGGTCATTTTTTCGTTAGACCATTGATAATTGACGATTAGTATAATTGCACTTGGCGTGACGTCAGTTTTTTTACCTTATCACGGCGGATTCATTGCATTGCATCCCCAATCGATCGCGACGTTTTTGGGGAAATATGTCTAGAACCAATATAGGAATAACTGACGTTTTTAAGGGTCGGCGATACGGGTGATGGGGTGACGCAACATTTGGACCTGACTTTTATTTGGCACTGCGGCTATGACGTCATCAAAATCTTTGATCGCTGATATCTCTGCAACGGTTGGTCGTTGCGAAACAATCCCATACATGTTTTTGCTCAGTTTTTCAAGCTCTACAACATGAGTACACTTTTGAGTTGCGATTCTATGATTTATTTTTTCGTCACGGGGTACGTACACAGGAGTGGTGGATTTGACCTAATGTTTTCGAATTTCGGTAAAAATTTTTTACCCGGGATACTAGTATATACTAATCCGCGTTGTGCATACCACTTTTATTTTAGAGAGTGTTTTTTTTTTTTTAATTTACGGTCAAAATCTTCTTAATCGTGGTCATTTTTTCGTTAGACCATTGATAATTGACGATTAGTATAATTGCACTTGGCGTGACGTCAGTTTTTTTACCTCATCACGACGGATTCATTGCATTGCATCCCCAATCGATCGCGACGTTTTTGGAGAAATATGTCTAGAACCAATAGGAATAACTGACGTTTTTAAGGGTCGGCGATACGGGTGATGGGGTGACGCAACATTTGGACCTAACTTTTATTTGGCACTGCGGCTATGACGTCATCAAAATCTTTGATCGCTGATATCTCTGCAATGGTTGGTCGTAGCGAAACAATCCCATACATTTTTTTGCTCAGTTTTTCGAGCTCTACAACATGGGTACACTTTCCATTTCCAATTCCGTAAGTAAAATCTTCGTTACGGGGTACACACACGGGAACGCGTCGTATTTCTGCAGATTCTTTTCGAAATTAAAGTCGTAAAAAACTTTTATGCGAGATACTATCTTATTATAATAATCCGCGTTGTGCATACCACTTTTATTTTAGTGAGTGATATATTTAGTTTAAATTTACGGTCATCATCCTCTTATGTGCGCGTAAAACCACGTAGATGCGAGAGACACTTTTTTCACGATCATTCCAAAAGCATGTGGCATCATTTGACGTCAGTTTTTTATTATCACGTGGAATCATTGCATTGCATCCCCAATCGAACGCGATGTTTTTGGGGAAATATCTCAAGAACCAATAGGGATAACTGATGTTTTTTGGGGTTAGCGATACAGGTGATGTGGTGACGCATCATTTGGGCCTAAATTTTATTTGGTACTGCGGATATAACGTCATCGAAATCTTTGATCATCCATATCTCTCTAACGGTTGGTCGTAGCGAAACGATCCTATACATTTTTTTGATCAGTTTTTCGAGCTCTACAACATGGTTAAATTTTCTGTTTCCAATTCCTAAATTGAAATTTTCATCACGGGGATCGTTCACGGGAAAGGCATTTTTGACCCATCCTTTTTGAAGTTAAGTTCGGTAAAAAGTTTTTACCCGGGCGGGATACTATCTTATATATAATAGCGAGTGTGCATCCCACTTTTTGAGAGTGATAAACTTTGTTGAACTTTACAGTCAAAATCTTCTTAATCGTGGTCATATTCTTCGTGAGGCCATTCTCTTCTTTACAATTATTATATAGTAGCACGTGGGCATTTTTTTATCGTCACGGGGGAGCCATTGCGTTGCATCCCCAGGTGATTCAATTTTTCGTCACGGGGTTTGCACACCTTGATTATATTTTTCGTCACCTTTTTCGACACGGTATTTGCGTACATCATTACTACTAGTCTTATTATAATAATCCGCGTTGTGTGCAACACATTTAACTTAGAAAGTGTTGTGTTTTTTTAAAATTTACGGTGAAAATGTTCTTAATCGTGCTCATATAGCGGCGGTTAGACCACGCAAGACACATTCACGATTACGGAGGATCTAACGTTAGTTTTCTTTAAGCCAATCAAAACGCAAGAAATTTTTTTTCGCCATTTTGATTGGCTGCCGAAAATCAAAAATCGATGGCAGCGGAATCGGTTAGTTAATTCGTTAGTCTACAGACAGAAGCAGACGAAGGTGAATTTGGTTGAGCACGAAGCAAGACTGGGTGAATTTCTTATTACAAAAACCTTTAATCTTCGATCAATACTTGGACCAATATCAAGTCAGAAACAGTGTTGGCAAACAAGAAGTCTGTTTTATGTTTTTCAGCACAAAATGCTTGCGAGATTGAGTGGGAGAAAGCATATTTCTGTGCATGTACAGTACAAACTCACTGAAAAGTAAAGAAAGTTTACAGAGGTATTTAGTACATGTTTGCAGTAGGAAAGTGTGCTGGAAAGTAAATACTTTATTTAGTTATTTGTTTACAGGTAAGAAATAAAGAAAGTAAAGAGTTTAGAAGTGTTTAAAAATGGCTGCAGCAGAAGAGCAGAAAATGTTGTTTACTAACATGAAAAGTATATGTAATCGTCTTTTGTTTGAAGTTAAACCAAAGTTAAAACAAGATTCGCATAGATGCGACTATATATTTCCCCAAAGTTTCACGCCACTTATAGTACGCGAATTAGCTACCACTTAATCGTAACACTAAGATTTCCGTTAGCCAAAATGTAAACCGATTATACTAGATGCAGAATTCTGTTTGCAGTCTAAATTTTATCTACGCAAAAATTTATCCACTTAATTTATGTTGCCGCCTCTGTCTAGTGCAGGTCCGCGTATTCAACGCAAAGAACTTTGATGAGAAAGTTTCGAATACACTTATTTTCTCGGCAAAAACTGCGTTGAACGATGACATTAATTCCTTGCACT
The DNA here is from genome assembly GCA_027922465.2 of Turritopsis dohrnii. Classification (NCBI taxonomy): domain Eukaryota; kingdom Metazoa; phylum Cnidaria; class Hydrozoa; order Anthoathecata; family Oceaniidae; genus Turritopsis; species Turritopsis dohrnii. The sequence continues at coordinate 222,114 of BQMF02000048.1, read as the reverse complement.
TCACTTCTCATTGTCTGTGTTCTTTAGCCTCAACACACATTTTGTGTTAAGGATGGAATAAATAGGGCCTTAATAATTCGAAGTAGAAAGAAGTGGTAGGGTGTTTATGAAACCAAAACAAAGTGGTCATCATTCTTTTAAAATAAAGATGGTTTTGTTTTTGAGATATTGCCGGCTGGATTATAGTGATGTCAAAAAAATAAAATCAAAGTAACAACAGACATTTGTTCTGAGGATGAGACAATTGAAGAATAAATTTTATGGACTTTCTCTGAATCACAAGAAATCAGACTTCAAAAAACATATACAAGTGTGGAAAAAATTACCATCACACTTTACATCAAAAGTAAATTTTTTAAAAATAGCACACAGTATAATAAAACTAACATAATGAACTAATAATGAAGACTGCAAAGACTGCTTTCATATGCCAAAACAAAATGGGACTTTCCTTGACAAAGACAAAAGTAAATTGATTACTTTGAAGTCACTCAAATCAATAAAATCAAAAAATATAGGCCATAAAATGAAATCCATTAACTAAAATTAGGCCATATGTTTCATCAACAAAACAGAAGATATAAACAAGATGATCAGATAGTCACTTTAAAGTTCATAATGATGTTAAATCATAGTTAATTTCAAATGACACCAATGCAGTTGTATCTATCTTCCACAACTAAACGTGTTGACGTATCTTCAAGAAAAGAAATGGCAACAGCATCAAGATCTATGGGTACTTCCTGTTTTAGTTTTTGAAAATACAACTCAACTTGAGGACCATGAATTTTGATGGTCTTGACTGAGTCTTCAACTTTTGCATCTATCTTAACATCAAGTTTTTGTTGTAATCGGCGAGACATAGATTTGGAGTTACATTGCTCACACTCAAATAGTATTGGGTTAGACGAAATGTTTTTTCGGAATAAATCACATTTTTGGCAAAAATATTTCCGGTATAATTTATGTTCATTGACAGCAGGCAGACAGGCAACAAAGGAGCGTAATTCTTTTGGAAAAACTGCTGTAGGTTCAATGTTATCATCGGAGGAAGTTATGATTGTGCCTGAATTAGTTGTTAAAGATGCAACACCTTGGTATCTTTTCAAAACAGCATTTTTAACTACATATGTTCCGCTAACTGATACATCTTCAATTTTCTTCCCCCACAATGCTAGCACAATAGTGCCAGTATCATCGTTAATACTCACTTCTTGCTTATTAGAGTTATGTACGTTACCTTTTCAACCATCACTGATTTCCTTTTGCTCCATTTCTCAACCACACTGTTCAAAATCGAAAAGGGAATTGCTTTGGCCATGTGTTCAATTTTTAAACGCAGATTATGCAAATTAGATCTAAGCAATTTAGATTTTTCTATACACTCATTTCTTAGGCTTTGATTTGAGGGTTAATTTCTTAGCTAATAATATGAAGTAAATACGTAAAAGAACTCTCAGGCCACCTGTATTGATCCCATTTGCTTTTGCAATAAAATACAGATTATTTTGTAATCCGATATTTTCGGGAAGAAAGTCCACACAAATTGTCTATAAGTAGGTCTATAAGTGTAAGGCAACTTTGATTTTAAATCATTAAAACTTTCGACCAAAGAAGGGAGAGGAAAATATTTTTTTATGTTTAAATCCTTCAGTTCGCTAGCGCAAGAAAGAATAGCTTTCGCGAATGAATATTTTAATGGTTCCTTTCGGCTTTGATGGTTAACTGCTTTTTTCCGAGTGAACAGAGTTTTTCTACAGCAAGTATGACTTACAAAAATAGCGTCACCCTGGCCCCGTCATGCACTCAAAGGTGAAAACGGCAGCGTAAAACAAATATTATCTTCTTCGATATTTAGTTAAAATCGTAGGAAACTCCCCCAACTGCGCAATTCGAACATCCAAGCTACATCAAAAGTTAAATAGAACTACCTTTAGGGAAGTAATTTTTGCTGGTAGAAAAATGCCTCGAAAGAACTTTTTGCGGAATTTATTTTTGCGATTTTGCCCTTTTTCGCGAAAATCCAAAAACACGAAGAAAAAAGGATTTCTTTTTTACACTGAAATCCAAGTTATATCATCATATGTATTGATTTACAGGTAACATTTCCTTCTGGTGTACCCCCTTGACTGTAGAGTCAAGGGGTGTTATGAGAGCCGGGACGGGACGAAATACGGATCCCGCCTCTCCATTGAAGTTTTCATAAAAATCCTTTCTCGTGTTTATATGAGAAAGACTATATCCCTACTAAGCGTCCAGTCCCGGTGTTAGGCGAGAGATCTCGCTTTGTTAAACCGTTTTTCATCATTAAACACAGTCCTGGGATGTCTTCTCGTTCCGGCAAGATCCCGCTTAATTTTTTCACGGGATAAAAATATCCCGTACCGGCTCGACTCTCCTCATATTAACAGCCCCTTAGGAAGGTCAGGATCAGGGCTAGGTTACATTATAAGAAAACGGAAAACGCTGGTAATTTTATATGAAATATATAAGGAATGTTATATATCTCTTCCATAAAATGCTTGTCAATAATTATGTCTATAAGTCATTGTGGTATGTATGTAATTGTACTTCTAATGCTCACGACAAAACCAACAGCACGAAATGAGTTACCACGTCCAGATATACACGTGATATCAAATTTTCAAATTATACCGAACAGCGGAATATGGTAGATTATGATATAAATTTGATTTTCTTGGAAATCTTGAAAATCTGCAGAAATCTTAGCAATATGTTCCATTCTGCAAGAGCTTTATAACAACATAATAACAGCTTGTAAACTTGTTGCTGTAAGTGGCGATCTTGTTCCTATTACGCCCAATAAAGTATGTAAATTTCTTGCGAAAGCATTAGTATGAGCAGATTTCGATAAATCGGATAATAGTTCAGGATAATGTCTCAGAATATCACCAACTATGAAATATATCCAGTATAATAACCAAATAACCTGACAATGGTATTTTGAAAAACGTTTTAACCTAAAGGTAAGTAAAAAAAATTTACTTCCAAAACGTTTTGATAATTTCAATAGACAAGCACTATATCAGCCAACTTGATCATCAAAATATCTCGATGTAAACCTTGTCCGATTTGCTTGGGTCAATGAGGTCAAGTTTCTGCTACATAACAAAACTCTTGTAATTCACACACTCTACAACACTTTTGAAAGACTGGTTAATCAAAAGCTTCAATAAAAAATAGAAAAATATTAGTTACCTTCTTTTTGCGGAGTGTAGCTTTTAAGCGGAACGGAGCTCATTTGGCAAGATCAAATATTGTCATCAAAATACTAACAGAGAGATGCGTTCGGCTGCCGTCAATCGCTGAAATTTCTTACAGGACATACCAAAAATCTCAATTTTCTCGCTTACCTTTAAGTTTTGCAAATTGCGATGTAGATATTAATATGATTGATCAAGCCCAAAAGTGTTCAGTGTATAGCTTTAGGGTAAAATTGTCGATGTGTACGGTAGCGGGAAGGCCAAAGTAGTTGCTTTGTTGAGTTAAGTAGACATTTTTCCCCGGGAATATTCCGAATGCTCTGAAGTTTGTCATGAACTTCTTAAATTTAAATTTAGATCAAAGCTTCTGAAAGTTGTGCATCTTTGCTCACAAACTGTGTATCTATCTGTGAGGAATAAAATAAAAAACTGCTATTTCTTCTCCATTCGTTTTTATTTTTAAGCCATGTTTATTCAAGTTGGTGTTGTATTTTGATCCACTTAACTGTTTTTATTTTCACACACAACACAAAGCAAGACATAAAAGTCCAATGATAATGATAAAATCTAATGTTACTTTTGTCGTCCCACAAAATGTTATTCATAATAATAGGCCCTTTTAGAGATTTATTACCCATTTTGAGTTCTTTATTGCAAGCTTATTATTGTTCATGGGAAATGATTTGCATGTTCCGTATATAAACTTTTTATGCTGACAGGGAATGTGTGTGCAGAAAAAATTGGATTTGATAATTTCTAATAATGTCTAAATCAATGCAATGAGACATCAAAACAGAGTTACGTCAACATGGAATTTGTCTATTTAAAAGAGTATACAATATACAATCTTAGTTGCCTTTTGTGATCAAATTGGAATGTTTAACAACAAAAAATGTAGACAATATAATATATATCCATCTATATTGAAAAATATTCTCTGATTTGGAATTCAATATCAGTACACTCTATACGTGTGCCTGGGTGAGAGATAACTGAAGGTAAAATAGCTATATATATACAGCTTACGAATTCTTTAATTGGATAAGATAATTAAAAATAAACAACAATGAAGAGTAAAGAAATAAATAAATTTTCTTTTTCTTTAATCACTCATCCCACTCAAGGCCGAAGCCACTACAAGGAGTGGAGCTACATATGTTTTTGTGTAATTGTTATAACTTTAGATGTTATATATATACTTGAGTTATTTCTAAAAATATATATAATAATTATGATATATATAATTACATAATTGTTAAATATATATAAATGATTTTGATTACTTTCAGTATCGCGAATGGAAAATTTAGGCTTTTAATAATTTGTTTGTTGGTTTTACTAATTTTAGGTGTATATATAAGGCATTATCAAGAGTATATAATATCAATGAATTAAGACGAATCACTATTATGGTCGTGGAATATCTGCTGTATATACTTGAGACAATGGAACTGCTGAACCAAGACAGGAGTAACAAGTGTGATGTGTCTGGCATTTCCAGTGGTTAGAGACTAATACTATCAGGAAACATTCAAAAATGTTTTTCATCATTCATTTGAAAGAAACATGGACGGATTCAAGAATCAAGAATGTATATAAATTGAATTTTGTTGATTGACATTTAAAGTTGGAGTTAAGTTACCTGAACATTCTGGCAAAGTTTAGAAGATGCCTGTTATGTATTTCTTGTTGGTTTACTTCCTAGTGCTTCTTTATGCTTTTGAACACGCTGGGTTTTTTAGAATAGGTCATCTTTATTCATGCTCTTTTTGCCACTATGACTGTCAGAAATTTTTTGAATCTGTACTTATGCAGTGTACAAAAGAATAGGAAATGATTGATTCATGAAGCATTTTGTTTTCCTTCTCTTTTCTATCTCCATCCCACATTGACAAAATCAAATACTTGAATACACATTATCAGATTATCAAATTTGACTTTGTTTTGATTTTTTATATTGTGACATTACTTAGTATTATGTTATTCATAACTGAAAATTACTAATGGGCCAATTTCTGATAATATTCATCAAATTACCACATCAAAACGAGGCAAAGAGCACAGTTTGGTATTTGGACATTTGAATTAATAAGGTCTTTGAATCGCAATATAACTAAAATGTACATTACATTGATAGGATACATTGATAGGATACAATATCAAGAAAACTAACAAAAATTACATATATTCTTTCAGTGGTGCTATTTCCTTTTCACACCCCCATTCTCCGTCCAGTATGTTTTAGGGTCTGAGTTAAGGGTTAGGGTTTGGGTAATTTTTTATCTCCATAATGAAGAGCCAACACAGTAAAAAAATATGGCAGATACCTTAGGCCGACTTTTTTTGCGTCGAATGAGCATATTTTCGCTAAATTAAAGTTGTGGAAAATTTAACTTTAGCAAAACTTTTATTTTACCTACTGGCAATTCTCCGTAATTAAGGGGTAATTCGCTAAAATCAGGTTGCATTAAATCCATGTTCATCCGTTTTCACAAAATTTTACTGACGCAAAAAAGTCGGCCTAAGGTAGGTAGATTAAAGGGGGGTGCGAATAGGAAATAGCTCCCTTTCAGTTATGGATATGCGTATTCATGCATTCAACTCTATCGTCGGAATTTGTTGAAGGAATATCCGGCTTTCACGCATTCCATGTTTTCGCTGGCGAACGGGTGATTCCACGCACCCACTCCGCAAACCTTATATATTGATGTCATGTCCAAAAGAACATACCAATGTATATCAATTGTGCATTAATTTGGATAATGGACGCCCATCTCATGCTACAGTATCACCAATTCACATCCAACATCAATGAACCACCATCAGCATAAAAAGTTCATATTTTACACATGATTGGAAAACCATTATAGCACACAATTTCAAAAATTTCTTTTAAAATTTGATTAAATTAAACTGTAACATAATTTAATTCACCAGCATCAACAACAACAATTTATTAATTACCCCACACAAAACCCCGAACACATACACACAAGAAATATATAGAGGACCCTAGTAACTGGAATACCAATAATATTCTCAAGCAGCTCAAGCAGTTTATACATGCCAGATCAGTATAGGATTACTCAGAGCATGAAGTATATACCCAAAGCCATACAGCAAAAAAAAAAAAAAAGAAATTCAACACATCCATGAAAAACTTATGTGTCATCCTTGGTAGAAATTAAGCAGAGTGCTTCAAAAAATAGTTCATAGACATATTAAATTTCTTTCAAGCTGTACAGTATGTCAGTATTCACTCTCCTCTCAGACAAACTTTATATGCTTAATCTTGAAATGTTTCTGGAGAAGAATTTCTGAATACAATTTTAATGTAATCAATTCTTTAATCAGACTGGTTTATCACAGCAAGGTATTTTATCAAAAAGCACAGTAAAATGCCATTATAATTAACTTCTTCCATAATTGGACATATCAAAACTAATAAAACTATGAACAAAAATGACAATCAGAAAGACTGATGGTTTTTAAATAGTGAAATAAATAACCTTTACCAATAAAAAATTAAATTTCTTAAATGCACACTTACAGTAAATCTGCCAATTCAAAACCATAAATCACAGTAAACTCACTTGGATCTTTAAAACATGAAGCCCCCACCCCACCCCACCCCCACCCTCCCCTCTCCACCCTTCTATGCTCCAAGATTTCTGTAAAGATTAACCATAATCAGGAACTTTCAGTCTAACTATTACAGCATCATGATCAGAAATGTTCAGACAGACTTTTAAACTCTTAACTGATAAGTCATTCAAAATAGAGTTTCTGATGTAAACATGATCAATCAGACCACCATCTACATGAGTTGCATGTTGTATGATTTGAGTAAAACCATATAAAGTGTTTTGCAATTCTGTACTATCTCTACTGTTCTTCAAGACGTTTATATTGAAATCACCCATCACCATGTCAATTTGATCATTCTGTGATAATATCATTGACAATTTATTCAAGAAAATATTGACACTTGCTTGATGACTCCGGTATATCAACAAAACAGTGAACCACCTGTCATGAAAAGTAGTCTTTCTTGCTTGAAATAAAGTAAAAGCAGGCCAATGTTTAACATTCATCACACTTACACTTCCACTGTGTGCTTTCAGCACACTTCTGTACTTGTCTACATTATTATTAAAAATGAGAGAGAAAGAACTCATGTTTTCCTGAATATCAGTGATATCTGAAGCATTGGTAAGCTGAGTTTCTGTCAAAAGCAAAAGGTCTGCATTTGCAAGTTCTTGGTAATGCTTTATTGAAGAAGCATGTTTTCTCAGTGATCTTATGTTTAGTAAAGCTATCTGCAAAGAAAATTCTGTGTTTCCAAATGATTCATTAGGTTTCAATAAATTTTCTTTCTTTCTCAATCGTTGGTATTGTGCATGAGACTTTTCATTTGCTTGAATAGCAGCAGGTGAATAATTTCCTGTTAAAAACAATCCATTGAGGGAGGTTGCACGACTGAATGTCACATACATTTGACCAGGATGAAAGTTCCTTTGTTTGTGCAATTCAAAACTTACAACAATTTTATCAAGGGATAAACCCTGAACTTTGTGCACATTACAAACGTATGATAACACTAAGGGAAACTGTGTTCTTGTTACAGTTACTGATGTTTTCCGTTTAGACAAACTAAACTTTGAGTCAGTTCTTTCAATAGCCACGTAATTGTTTCCTTGAGCAAAGGTATTTTTTCTTTTCATTCCTGCAACGTTGTCATCAAAGAGTACAAATATGGAGTCACATTTCCCACAAGTAAAAGAAAAATTTTTAACAGTACCAATTTGACCATTGATAAGTCTGTCATCAATATCAAAATTAGCAGTTAGCATCACCCGTGCTCCAACTTTTAAAGAGAGATTGTACACTAAACCCCCTGTTTCATTGGCATTTTTCCCTCTGATGTTTTCAATTGCAAGTTGAGAGAGTCCTTCTGGATAAGCATCCATTGCAAGTATACTGATTGCTGGGTTACTTAGTGAAGCAAGCATTTGCTGATTATGCAAATTAACTAGATAGTTTTCTGCAAATATGTGTAACGCATCCCAAGGATAATCTGTATTGTTTACTGAAATGAATCTTGATTTGATAAGTGTTTCATCTGCCAAACTCAACTTATTCAGCAAATCTATAAATTGGTTATCACCTTTCTGTCTCATTACTTCATCAAGTTCGGCAAGTTTAAAATTATGTCATAATTTTAATAGACCAATTACGAATCCATCTGTTGAAAACACTGGTTTAGCTAGTACAGGTGGTAGCTGATAAAGATCACCACTAACAATTAATGTTTTATTCGCAAATTGTATACTATCAGACATTCCAAAAATTTCACAGAGACGCTGATGAAACTGAAGCAGTAATTTAGAACTAACCATTGATATTTCATCAATGAAAACAACACTGATTTTTTCAAGCTTTAGTCTCAAGTTGGTTCCTTGCCTATCACTTAATGGTATGAAAGTATTGCATGGGATACCAAGTCCAGTATGAATAGTAGTTCCATCTATGTTAATTGCTGCAACACCTGTTGGAGCTAGAACCATGATTTTTGCTTTTGAAATGTCACCGTCTCTAGATAATAATTTGTTTAAGACATTATATAAGCATTTAACTAGATAACTCTTGCCACAACCACCAGAGGCTGTTAAAAAGATTCGCAAGGGCTGCAAAATTTCAGGCTGTTCAGATCTTTTGCTTCGTACAAACTTTTTTGCCCACGTGTAGACAACATAAAAAATTTCACGTTGCTTTTGATTTAAGGATTCAATGCTAATGTTTAATTCATCATCTGAGACAATTCTTGTTTGGTTTGATGCTGGTGGCAAATCATTTGGAAATTCCTGGTCATTGTTTGTTTCATCTTCATTAATGTCTTATATGTTGTTAACTAACTCTACAACTTCATCATTTTCCTGTTGTGCATAAGAATCTTGGTTTAGAATCATATCATCCCTATATCTTCTTAATGCAACATCAACTAGTTCCGAGTTTGGTTCAAACAACTCTTTATTTCTATTAACTATCTCCAATACCTCTGGGTCTGCTAGCTTATCAACATAAGTGTCATTAGATTTGAGGTCTCTTTCTTCATCCCTGAATGAATAGAATAACATTAAAATATGATGTACATATTTTTCTGGATATTTATGCTTGTTAGGTGTATAATAACGCAACACTTTCTTAATCTTTCTACATTTCAAACATTCTTTAGATGACATTAAAGGTATTTTTTTAGGAAGGGCAATCTGGTCATGGTTATCCTCAACAACTGTATCACTCAAAACTATTGGTTGGCTATCATTTTGCATTTCTGTATAGTCTTTACCATTATCAAGCCGGTAAGATGCAGAAAATTGGGCAAATTATAAAGAGTCAATCACTTCGAATGTTCCTCCTAAGAAGTTTTTATTAGGCCTATCTATATATCTGTCCAATATATTTCTTTTAAACACATCTGGACTATCTTCAGGCAGTTAACTAAGTTCTTCTTCACTTTTGAATATCCGAAAACGCTCATTCGGCAAGTTAGTATTTACAAAGGATACTTGAGGGTAGTTTTTCCGCAACCACAAATCAGGCATAAGTTGATAAACAGCCTCTTGGACAGAGCGTTCTCTTATATCGCTATAAGCTTTTGCTAGCTTACACATGGCATCATACTTTGGGGAGTCCATTTCTTTGCATTGATGTAGTGCTTCTTTCATTGCATTGGAACAAGAATTTTCGCTTTTTAAAAAATAAGCACACATATAATAAACAGCTTTATAATGATTAAAGACTGGCTGTAAATCAATATTGGCTTCCCATGCAAGCAATCCTTCTTCAAAATAATTATTCACAAAACATGAATCAGTGTTTCGCTTCAAATGTATTTGAAAGTCACTTTGATCAGTTGATATAGACAAGGCGCTTTCATATTCTTCCAATGAAATACGTAAGAAATAAACAAAATGTCACTAATTGATAAAACAATCTCAAAATTTGGCTTATCAGGGTATAAGAAATTCTTTTTCTTTTGATTTAATTTATTGTCAATATACTGCTTAACCTTTTGTAAAATAAGCTGTCGCTTTGAAAGAATTTCACTTTTCTCAGAAGGTGGCAAATCTTTTGGAAGCGGTTTGGCAATTATTGTCTTTTTTGTAAAAAAATGGCCATATCCAAATCGGTATTCCTTATAATTATACTTCTTACAAGTTTTCGAGTGATGATGTACTTGATACCTCTGTACATGCTCTCTAAGTTCTGGTGGCTCACTTGGTATATTTGCTGAAATAACTAAATCAACGAATTCAGTGTATTCTTCCATCTTATCAACAGATATAGATGGCATATTTTCACACCACAGTAAACAATGCACATGGGGAGAGCCCCTGGTTTGAAATTCAACCCTCATGGCCTAATATAAAACCTTTCCAATTGGCCCTTTGATAACTATCTCTTTAAAAAAATTTTCAACACGGAATTGAAAATGTCTAGCTAGCAACACAGGATTGCTATTCAGCAGTTTGCATCTTTCAAAGTATGACATCTCCGCAATTGCACTAGTGGATATTTCAGAACCATTTAATTTGGAAATGATTAGAAGTAACTCATCCCAACGCAAGTCAGCATATGATAAAGTCAAAAAGAATGAAGGCAGTCCAAGTTGTTTAACCATAGCTAAAACATCAGAAAGCATATTTTTCCAATATGCTGGAGAGCCTTTAACAGAGTTCATAAAACTGTATGCTTCATCATTTACAACAAAAGACTTGACAGTATCCTTAAAACTTTCAGTCAACATCCCTGCAGTAACATTCTGACCTGATACCTTGGGCATTGCAACCGTCATTTGGTATCGCAGATTAATTTGCTGAGACACAAAATTTGCGAAAAATATATAATCAGCATCTGAGGCAAATCTTTGTGTATAATTCAATAGCCTTTGATTGAAATACTTTGTGTGTGATAGTTTAATCTCTCGTGTAGCTGTGTAACCAAATTTGCCTGTTGGAAATAAATCTGGGAAAGCAAGTTCCTCAACAAATTTATCTTTCAAAATATTCATGGGTGCTTTTCCTTGGCCTGGAGCAATAATGATATTTTCATCATCAGCTACAACATGTGGGCATTTAGGTATCAGTGTAGTTTCTACACAGTTTAATCGATGTTCATTCAAGGGGTCGTCTCCTTCAAAATCATCAATTTCATATCTGCATCTTATGAATAGAACACCTTTATCATCAATGAAACTGATGGCCGGATAATCCTCAGACTTACTTCCTATAATATCAAAATCTACATCGTTATTTTCATCTTTATCAATATATTTTACATCACAGAAATTATCTGGGGCTGAAATGACATCCTGTATACTAACATCTTTGTATAGATGCCACATAGATTCACAGCCCTTTAATATTGTAAAAGGGAGATGACCAATTCTGGCCTAACTGATTCTGCAATTACAAAAAAATTATAACATAATTTCCTTTTCAATTTCATAAAAATGATACCACTATCATTAATGTTCCTAGGCAAAGTATTGCAAACATCATCAGTTTCAGCAGGGATATTACAAACAGCCCCTTTAATTTTCGGAAATTGACCCTTAGGCATAATCCGAACCTTTGCGAATAGTATACGTTGAGAAATCATAACACGTTCAAGTTTATTCGCATCCTGAAAATGTGTTGGCAAATGGAACAAGTCTAGTTTGTTGCTGGCAAGGTATTTCTTCTTTACACAATTTCTTATCACATGTTTTACAAATATATGTATTGGTATATTATATAGAGTAAGACACCTGCTGACTAAACAACTGCTAAAGCAACTTTATTATGCGTTTAAATACTCTCACCTATATTATGCAAATATCGTTTGGGCCAGCATATCAAGTCAAAAATAACGCTACTTTATCGCCTTCAAAAACATTCAATGCGCGTTATGGACTTTAACGACCGCTATACAAGTGCCACGCTCTAAAAACCGTCACTATTTTTCAAATGAACATCTATCAAATTCTTTTTTTTATGTAAAGATGCAAAACTAAGACTGCACCACCCATATGTCACGATTTGCACAAATTGAAACCAATAAACAAGTACACAAAAAGGTTTGCGAGAATACTATCTGAACAATATTGTCGCAATAAACTTAATCAATTCGGTATATCTTTTCGTGCACCACGCCCTTGGAATATCCTCATAGCATCTACAAACACTCCACTGGATTGCAAACCTTATATAGACTTTAAAGTAAAGCTATGTTCCTCCTACTGACAATATGGAAAAATATTTTTAACAGACATTTTGCCTGTGAATGTTTAGAGACTACGAATTTGTAGAGATTAGATCTATATTACATTATAAGATTCTCAACAAGAACAAGGAAAATAGGTTCTCAATTATAATAACACCATGATCTTCTACGAGTTTTCCTTGTTATTTGTGTGTTTAGGAACATATCTCCTTAATAGCCTTAAACTGTAACGTTAATTTTTGATTGCTAATATTTGGTTGTACCACCAATAAAGAAGCCTTAACAGGTGCCAAGGAAGGCCCAAAATCTTAGTTTGTAAATTCAAACCGAGATTTATGATTGGCTAAGGAGTGTTCACAAATGACGTCAATCATTATTGGGGAGAGGAGGGTTATACTAAAATTAACGCTGAAAAAGTGAAAAGGTGGTTGGCGTCATTTGTGAACAATCACTTAAGGCAGGATCTTTCATTAGATATTTTCATTTCATTTGTACGTCTATACGTCTGTAATTTTTCTATTGTAGACTACAGTCTGTTGTAGGCTGAATCAGAATCTATTTTCCACTTTTTTATTTATGGCTGTCGCATGAACAGGTTTAAGAAAGATATCTTAAAATGCTTACTTGTTGTGAGTGCGGCCATGACACAGCAAAAGGTGAAGTTCATTGAAGACACAATCAATTGGCATGTCTTTGAGTGAAGTAAGAGAGATGATTAATAATAACGAAAGTATGAGCCTGAAGAACAATGAATTGAAAACTGCTCTTAAAGAAGAGTTTAGCGATAAGATCCCATTTCGTGATTCTGACAGGAAAGAACAGTCGTCTATGTTATTTTTATCTACTATAAATATAAACAATTTTGCGAACATTCTGCACTCAGCAGAAATTGTAAAAAATGGGGGCACGAACAAGCAAGTAGACACTAAATGATTTTGATTATTGATTATTGATTATTGTCTGACGATATCAGAGTCTCTTGGAAGCGTAAGAAAATCCCAGACGAGTTGATTGCCTCTTTAAGCGAGTTGTTCAATATTTAGAGAACTTCCCTCATTGAATGAATACTACGAAAACTATGACGCCATGACCTGGATAAACACGGAGAAGATGATGGTGAATGAATGAATGATGGTGGTGAAGAGATTCGAAAACCAGCCATCACTAGTGGTAAGCTTATAAACAAGGGTAATAAATCTATTTTATACATCTGATTTTGCGTTTGGTGTACATTTTATCATGTTTAAGTTCAACATGGTTGGATGACTGCATTTCTTCACGTTTCATCAATTGTATGATTCAAATTTTCTTTACACACTTACAAAACGAAAGCAACGTTATCGTTCACCAATAGGAATTGCCCTAAGTCTACTTCATTGTTAAGTTGTGTTTGTTAACCAGGAAAGTAGCGACTTCATTATTTTTCATCATGACGGTTTTCTCTGGTAAATTGGCGCAAGCACTGCAATTTGACTGTGCAGAACTAGAGTTTCTCATACATATAGTAATGATCTTGACGATTACAGCTGCGACTGTGTGTGATAATTGAATAGACATACCGAGGACAAATTTTCACGACACATCTAACCTGCACCAAATGTCTCACCTAATTCATTCTTTTAAGTGCATTAGTTCGGAAGTAATTGATTGATGGCCATTTTCAAGTTTTGCAGTTTCGTGAATTTTTGCCAATTTTTCATATTAGTTTGTTTCCATTAGTAATTTTCCTCATTTTCTGTCCCAATTAATTACCCATGCTGATCGTTTTCCTCCGAAAGAAAGCAAAAGAAAACAATTGTCTTTGAAAGCAATTTTCAATTTGCTTAGAATTTTAGCAATTACAAAGACTCTTTTTCTTGTCTCTCGGTAATAAATTGTTAAATCCTCCTTTCCATTTCTGTTTTGAGAATTTAGTTTCTCATACACGGTCAGCTACCTTCAATCTTAGCTGTTGTTATCAGTTGTTGGCACCAACATTTTTGCGTTGTCAGAGTTTTAAAAAATACAATGAAAATGGCTCAAGAAAGTGCATATTTTGTTTATTTAACTAATCCATCAGAAAATGTCACCAGAATGTTATCCTGACTCCTTCTTAGATAAAACTAAATTTTTTTTGGTGAATTCATTTTACCGAGGCCAGAGTGAAATGGCAGTGGTAATTCATTGATGTGGAGTACCCACCAGGAGTGTATACCTTGGAATTTAAGGCAGAGAGTTTGCCGTCTGATAAGTATTACCATTATTTGGTCTTATGTAATCATTGTTTCGTATGCCGGCTCATTTCATGAATTCTCGAGACCAATTCTTCAACTCGTTTGAAATACTCATTTTCAAATGAAGCTCAATAGTTCAATTCAAAAAAGAATTTTTTTTTAATATGATCGAGCTTTTCAGCTTTATGCAAACCTCCATTTTTGTTGGACGATGAAAGTTTATGTTATCAGATTGAATACTTCTATGTTATGTGTTCTGTCATTGTAGCCTCACTTCTGATTTTAGAAATTTGTCATGACAAAATAACATAATTTTTCCCTGCATCGCTTGCTGTGAAGGAAACTAACGCCATTGATATTCAACTTCAAAAAGAGGCTAACGTGGTGTAAATCAGAACGAGTATTATGAAGCATAGAGGCTCCACCATTTTAAGTCTTGTGAATGTGTATAAAACGATCAAAATCGCGGACTTGAAATTTCGGTTCCAACATTGGGAGGAGGACCAACGAAACACACGCGTTGGATTGGCATGTGTTAATTCATAACGGCAGTCAGAGAAAACAAAATATTTTATCTGAAGTCTCACCACACGAATAAGAACAGTGTATTTATCCCAGCTGAACCTATTATTAACAAAATATTATGAGGAAAATACATTGATGCATTGATATTGTTCAATTTTCATTGAGTTGCACCACTTTGAACTGCATATCAACAAACGAAGCTCAAAACTTCATTTTGGTCAATGTTGAAGCCATCTCGATTGACACGTGACCCAAGAAATGACACACACCACACAAAAACCATCTTAAGTATTTGGATTTTAAAATCCAAATTCTGTAATAGAAACAGAATACTTTACACACTACTGTCTATATCAAGAAAAAATAGATTCAACCAGCGGAAAGCTGAGGACACACTTTCTGATGGAGGTCTGTCGTTATTGGGATGAAATTAATTTGGAAAAGTGAATTCCATTCAAATTTGATACAGACCTACAATCTTTTTACTTTGTTAACGTTTTGTTGACTTTGATCTCAAACAATATGTTTCGAACTAAGACTCCTCTCCTCCTTTTCTTGATTTCTTTTCGTGCAAGGTTTCTGTATAAATTGGTCGTTTGGAAATATGACTACACGACGCTTTGATTAGCTATTACACCTGAACACGGAAGATTACCGATTCAAGAAAAAAAATAAGGAATGGAGGAACCCCCATTTTGCTTCCCCTTTCCGAACCTCAGTTTCAACATGAATATTTTGACAATTTCCCATCGGGCAAATTTGCTGAAAAACCACTGCGAAGGAGTACATTTTTAAAGAAATATACACATTATTCCAATAAAATACTTCTTCATCGCAAAGAAGTCTCATTTCGTTGGTACACACTATTTACTTGATTATGTGATTACTTGATTACCTTCATCAAATTATCACACCAAAACGAGACAGGGTGGATAGATTCTGAATTAAAACTGAAACTGGGTAAATATCTTTGTATGTTAAAAAAAGGACGGATATCATCTCTAAATGCCGTCATCGACGTAAGTTCGACTTAAAAGAGGCGAGATCGCGTGACAAAGACTGTTCCCCTATGCAGGCATGAAACTCTGAGTACTAAATCAATAAAAGAAATCGTCTTTTCTTAACCTACGGTACAATATATATTACAAATATAACATCAACATATTTATTTGCTTATTTACTTTTGTTCATTTGATTGTGATTTTTTCATATAATTTGGTTTATCATAATTGTTTCTTAACATATTAATGCGCATGCGCGTCTGCCAATACCCAATATCTAATTTGGATCCAGTCTTCAAATCACCAAATTAAAAAAAGTGTCCGGAAACTATTTTTTCCTTAGATGCAATTCCTTCGTAAAATTTAGCTACGCAATACTTAATGCTTAATAATTAAGGATTATCGGCAGCCGTGTCGAAATAAATTTCTTGTAAAATGCGGTGAAAATCCGACTGAAGTGTGAAAAGTGCAATATAATGAATACAGTTCAGCAGACGAATAAAACGGCGATCTTTGACATAAATTCGGCATCACTTTATGTAACCTGAACTTCGTGAAAGAATTGCACGAAATGATGGTAATACGGAGAAGTTCTTGAGGCTAACAATTTTGTTTAAAAGAGTTGAAACAAATGAATACACGCTTGAATTAGCGATAATGTGAACACAGTAGTAATTTCATGCGATGTTAACGTGGTTGTCTAAAGTCAAGTCGAATTTGGCTTTCATTAACAAGCAACTGTCACGTTTTCTTTGGAAGTTTTGTGACTAGAAATAATTTAATTCGGCACGTCATTTATGCAGCCATAAAACATTTATATCTGTAAATTGATGAATAAAGTGGATACTTATAATCTGAATTTTGAATTTTGACTGAGGAATCGGAATATGCATCACAACAGGTTATTCATCTATTTTAATAATTGATCTGAATCGGGCATCGCCCATTGATAGAAACATTAGGATAACTGTGCTTCTGAAATATATTCGACTTGAACAGCAATAATGGTTACCTAGTAAAAGTTTTTAAAACTTTCTCAGTATACACAATACAAAAAGTGTTGATCCAGAAAGAACCTTTTAGCTATGAGAAGAATTATATTTGTGTTATCGTTGCTTCGGTAAGTTTTATCTTATATTCATACGTTACATTTGCGAAACATTTGTCATAGTTTGACTATCGCTGCGCACTTATGACAATATTTTTCGAAACAATTTTCGCCATCGTTGGACAAGTACTAAAAAATTTTGAAACGTTGTCAGTTTGTAGAGACCTTTTCATGAATTAAGTCCTTATAGACAAAGTCTCTTTTTCAAACTGAATATGACGTTCGCGCTGTTTACGAAGAGAAATGACACCTCATGGAAAACATTTTTCACGAAATTCTCTTATTAGGGTAAATAAGTCATAGACTTAGATATGAGGAGATGTTTGCTATGATTTAGTTTCAGAAAAGGGTCTGTTGTTTCAATGGGTTTAAAGGAGGTGTGCAGATCCATAATCAGAAAATCATTCCGGATTATTTCAAAAACGGGTAGAAATAGTCTTAAAGTTAGTGTTGCTTCTTGGTCTACAGCATATTGTGGAAAGAGTTACTTTCTAAGCGAAGGAGAAGCTAATGTAGTTATTTCACTGTTATTCTGAGTTTAGTGCAACAACAGTGGCAGTTATCACACCGGGTCAGTGTTCTACATACATATGTCGGAATGCCACCCATCACACCGGAGACTCTTACTATGGATACTTTGGTGGAATAGATTTTCCAAACACTTGGCTTAATACAACTCTCCTCGAAAACACAACTGCTGTTAACGATAAAGATTGTGTCAAGAAATGTTTACATACAGATGGGTGTTTTTCAATGAATGCTGGTCCTCTGCAAATAGAGATTGACGAGAGAGGAAGAAGTGTCAAGTTTGTCGAATGTCATCTTCTCGCTGATACTGCTTATTCGAACGTTACTGAGCTCATCAATGAAACTGATTGGATACATGTTACCGCCCAGGTATGTTTTCTCATACTGTTCTGAGGGAGACGCTACTGGTTTTTCTGCTCACAACAGCAGAATATAATGACCCCTTAGAATATTTTTACCCCCGTGGTTTACGCTTATAACCTGTTAGGTTTTCTTCGTTATTGTTAGGGTTAAAGTTAGGGTGAAAATATTCTAAGGGGTCATTGTATTCTACTACAAACCCAACAAAAGGCCAAGTTATGTTTTTTCACGCTTATTAGGCCAACTTATTAAGGAGTATTTGTTATTCATATTTCTTTTTAAAACATTAATATCGTTGGAATTCCAGTTTTTGATTAACAGTTTTGTATATCTAGGAAACAGTTAATGGTTTCTTAAAAAGTGAAAGGTAAACTAAAGGAACAACCAAAATTACCTCCAATTTAAAGTAAATGTAACTAAAATGTTTGAATTAAATAAACTACACTAGCCTGTTTCCTATGATCGGCTTTCTTCTAAAAAGCAACAAGAGTTAACATTTAGGTTTTCACTAGTGAAAGACAAAAGAAAATAACACAATACTATAGGATAAACGGAAGGTAGGTAATCTTGCCAACAATTGCCAACTTAATGAGTTTCTAAAACCTATGTTGTATAACATTGTAACTAAAGATAAAGTTTAATTACTAATTATCCAGTTCATTCAACGCCCTGACCTGAATAACAAGACACGAATAGAAATGATAAGGCAATGATGGTCTTGGTTTAACTTTTGTTGAACACATTTTTGTTTATTTCTTAGCATATAGGTTGTTCCAAGTATCCATGTCAGAATGGTGGTCGTTGTATACCCGACTATGTGGAAGAAATATATACATGCGAGTGTAACATGAGTTACTGGGGAGATTATTGTGAAAGAGGTGAGATTGTTCATTCGACATTTGTAAGTACAATATTTTGCGGAGTTTGGGCATTTAGAAATTCTCTGTTTCGGCATTTTTGCCTTATGCATTTTGCTTTTGGCCTTTTGTCTCAATTTTACAGTCTTGAATGGGAAAAAACATTGTATTTCATGTTATTGATTTTATCTAATATTCTGGTAGTATTGTTTCTGAACTTTTTGAGAAAATTTATAAGTGCTGCTTATAAACTCGTAGCTTGTTAAAGAAAACTTGTATAATTAATACAAACAAGAAAGTGCTGCGTGTGAAAATTCTTTCGAGATGATAAAACTTATCTGTCCATCACTCATTTTGAATTTATTTCAAAATATTAATCCACAAATACTTTGAAGCGACTGAATTTCAACTTCTCCGATATGTTCATCCACCATCAGACTTTACGGTGTAAACCTTGTCAAATGTTCTTGGGTTAGTGAGGGTAAAAGTTGAGCTTTGCCTCGTTTGTTCAAATACTTTCGTAAGCGTTTTTACCGTTTTAATATAATGCAACGATTTGTCAGATGAATATAATCTTACTTGACATAAAAGTTTAAACGGTTATGTTATGGAGCAAAGTGCAAATTTTAAATTCATATTCATTTTCCTAAGATGGAAACCAATCCAGTAATCATGCAATAAAATTGAATGAATACTTGATTAGTATCATTACGTCATGTCAGTTTTATCGCAACATAAAACTTTTTTTGTTTTATGAACAAATTTAAACGTATTCACTAAAATGCAATTATCAAATTCACGACGAAGTTTGTCACCTAAGCTTGGTTCTATTATTTTGTCTTCCATGGTTGGTTTTTTTTCTAGTGCGACCATACGCAGTTGGGGGAACAACTGACGAAGACTCCTACTGTCATTATCCATTTACATACAGTAGCGTGGAGTACAAAGATTGTATCACAGATGCCGCCATGCCAGACGGGACTGATTTACCTTGGTGTGGCTCGAATGAGGATGCTTCAAAATATGGCGTCTGCAGTTACAGTACGTTTAGATTAAAATTATCCATTCACAGAAGAGAATTTTAAAGCCCTAATTTTTTTACGTTCTATAAGAATAATGATTAAACTCTTTGGTACAAGTCTACTTGGTACAATAATTTATATTTCGATAGTTCATTGCAATGACAGTATTTAGTATAAACCAATGTCGGGAAGAAACTCTTGAATTATGCAGTATGCAAATATTTTGAAATGTGACGACCGCCTTGAAAGCTAAACTCAGAAATAGAATTCCAAATGACTTCGATATTACCAAATGTATTTTTCAAAATTTATTCAATTTATTGCAATCTATTATCCATGGCAATGATTTTGCGCAGTTCACTAGTGTATTGCGGGTTTTGTTAACCAGAATCTAATCTAAATATTTTTCAAATATAGCAAGGCTTCTCCCAGCCTGGAGTTTTCTCTTTGACGATGATTCTACCACGATTGCCAACAGCGGCACAAAGAGTGTAGACATCGCCACTTTATCACTCGGTAGTGCTAAGGAAGTATATGTGACAGACAGACGTGGAAAAGTACTTTATCATGATGGAACGCATGTTGTTGCTCCTGTTGGCGCTGGCAGTTCGACAAGAACATCTTACGATGTTTTTATGTGAGTATATTTAAGACATTAACGTTGTCTATTACAACAAAATAAAAGCTTTGCATCAGCGTCTTTTTCAATACATTTGTGATTGTATTGTTCCTTTATTTTTATCAACCTTTTGTCCTATCAGGACCCAGTGGACAAAAGGTCGCGGAAACGGAAAGCATTTTTATGAGCGTATGTTTAATTGCTTATCTATAGAAATTCAGTCAGCAGTGACAAATTTGTCCACTGGCGAATACATAAAATGCTGCTGTTGATGACTTAATCGTAAGATTAAAGCAATAACCCCTAAATAGTCTTTAGGATAGGTAAACGATTTCATATTGCGACCACATTAATTTGACTTTACCGTAAATACTCTAAGTTAAGTAACCTGACATATCTTCTCACCTCACCTCAGTCATTACGCCTTCTCCCTTACATGTACTATTGCAAATCACATTCTTACTTATGTGTAGGCACCAAGTGGAAAATGATGGAAAGGGAAAAACTGTGTCACTGTGGGTAAAGATATCTCGCAAGGACCTTGAACATCAAAAGACACAAACTCCCGTAGGCCCTCTATGTAGGGTGCAATATCAAGTGAGGGCAATTATTAGTTTTACTGTGATGTGTAATTGTAGCTTTTCAGAAAGGAAAACAAAATGCTATGATAATAAAATGATAAATTTCAATATCAGCAAAGCATGACTGTGGATTTTGGGTAAAGTTTCATCAGAGTAAAGTGTTTTTTGTCTCTTAATGCAGGATAACTCTGGATTGTTTATTGAATACAATTACGATGTGGGCAAGTGGTACTTTCTATTTCGTTCTCCGTGAGTATTCTTTCACTGAAGATTTTGTATGAGTTGATATTTATTACGCACTTTTAAAGCTTTTTAGACATAATAAATGTCTGAAATAACAAAATACCATTAAAGCCAACAATTCTTGTTTGATCCCAATCTTTCTTGCTTATTTTACATGATAAAGAAGATTTTACATATGCGAGATTTGCATCAATTGGAATACCCTTTTGAACAAACCGTTTAATTAAAATATACCAAAAAGAAGTGCGTTCTTCCTCAAAGGACTTTTAGTAGACTTTCACCTTTTCCTTATTTAGATCAACCGATGCTTTTGTCTTAACTAACGAAGCTAACCCATTTGTTTGGACGCATCTAGCTACCACTTACAATGGCACGTTGTCGAGTGGTACGATGAAAGTGTACATCAACGGAGTTTACAATGCTTCAAGTGAAGGTATGTAGCTTATTACTTTCGATTTCAACAGATCTTTTGAGGAACTTGAAAAAAATTCGTGTATATAGAGTAGAGACAGAGGGAGAGTGAGAGAGAAAGAATTAATCCAGAAAAGGAATTTAAAAGTTTCACAAAATTTCATTTTTAATTTTAATTAAGTTATTATTCTTATTATTGTTATTATTATTTAAATTCTAAAACTACTTCTCAAAAAACGTTTTTATGAAAAAAGTCTGAGTTTTGCATTTAGGATTTTTAGTATGTTTTCGTAATTAGCAGGTTGAGAAGGATGTTCTTCAATAATGTGCTGTTGCATCTACTATACACAAATGTGTACACTGTTACAATATATTTCTTACAGCAACAACACATGGATTGTCATTGACAAATTCGGAGGATTTTGGATTATTTTCCAGAAACATGGAAACAGTTTCACTACCTTGCATTTTGTGGGGCGACGATTACATGTTCTTTGATACCGCCCTTACTGACGAAGGAATACAGGAGATTTATGAGCTGGGGAAGTTGGATTTGATTTCATAACTCTACATAAATAACATTTGGAAATGAAGCTTTCAATGTGACAGACATGCCAAACGTTTTTTTGCATTCTACCAGTTTTTTCACTTTGTAAATGAATTGACATATTATGTGCAGTTATGAAGGGTACCTTTATAAACACAAATTCCGCAGGGAAACACAAAAAAGATTTGCGAGGCATAACTTGAACGCAAATGCTAAATTTTGAAACGTTTTTGACTTGAAAACCCAATAGTTTCCATTATCATTATGCGTAAATTATAAAAATTAACTATTCCACATATGTGTTTATAAAAAAGTCAAAACGCTTCATAACTAGATACACAAAATGTTTGTATTGCATCTGAAATATCTGTTTTGATGTTTTTATTATTCTGTTATGTATGCAATATTTCATTTCATTCTTTAAAAAACCTGAAATGTCCTGATCAATTCCACCCTGATAAGATAATTTAAGCATAAAACGGTAGCAGTAGTTGCGTGCACAAGAAAAATGTATCATTAAATCGTTAAAATGGTATAACTACTATCAAGCTGATGCTAAGTTAAAAATGTTGTCCATACTAATCAGGGTGGATTTGAACAATAATAAAAGAACACTTATTTTGGACTTATTATGAAATGAAAATGTTCATGGTGAAATGATGAGATTTATCTCAGATAAAAACTAGAACCTGAATGCCACTAATATTTCCCCTTAAACAATTGAATAGTCTTTTTTGCAGTACTTTCTTGCATCAACAACCGCATCAATGTGTAAAGCAACTTTCGACATAATAAACATATGATCTCTCATATGATTTATCTTTCAAAATTATAAAATCAAATTTGTATAAATGTTTACAAAAGAAGAAAAGAAAATTGTAATCAAACAGTATACATAATCATGGAATTCATCCATAGTAAACAATGTTGTTGGATTAAACGACTATCCAGGGAAGCACATTCAACCAGATTCGTTCAAGTTATAGCTTTTTTTTAATGATATAGCTTTTTAATAAACGTTTAAAACATTAAACTAAAAGGTTTTATTGCCATCATTTAACGTTTGAATTTCTTGAATCATCATAAAAGCTAGGAAACAAAGCAAAAATATTCCACTGCCCAACTGCACGGAGTGAAGCAAATGGCTCACTACTTCACTGAAGGGTAGCATCTATTCTTATCTACCATGGCTGGACCAAGGGGGCGGGGGGAGGAGGAAGAGAAGGAGAATGCCCGCTTTAACACATCTTTCGCCCTATGAGGAAATATATGAAAACAAATAGATCTTAATGATATTCGTTTGAAATCCTGCATGAAAGTTTCGCAGCCTTTTATTATTTTCTATGCCTATCTTACACTGATGACAATTTCCCTTATATTAAAGCTCAACTGAAAAACACAAGAATCTATTTGATAAATACATAGTAAATGTGCGTAATGCGTGAACTGTGTAATCGTGAATATGTGTTTTATATCAGAATTTTTTTTAAAAAAAACCCAGAAAACAAAAGAAATTATGGAAGACTGAAAAGGGAAAACAACAAACTGCTAGGAAAAATATAAGAAGCAAATTAAAGCGAAAATGTCATCAGAAACACTGTGTTTCAAATTGTGCAAATCAAAAAAAGGTTTCCTTTTAAAACGCTTACCAATGATTTATTCTTCGCTTCTGTCTTAATCGTTATGATGCATGTTGTCATCGCAGGTATTTTAAATTCGGTGATAATTTTCTCTTTCGTTTCCATTATGAGAATACTACAGAGGCCATTTTCATCACAATTGGTTTTAATACGTGTTTGTTTTGTACGAATGGATTTTCATTTTCGATTCACACGCCCTCCAACCGAATACGGGCTTACCAGATACTACTCAAGTTTCGTTTTTTCGTTAAAGCTAGTTTTTTTCTTCTGTGAAGTGATTACAACTTCTTAATCAGTTTTGAGCATCTAGTTTGCGTTGACCTAAATTCTAAATTCTAAATTCCATACATACTAGATTCAGCAGATATTTAGAATAAAAATTGATATGATAGTTCTCTATTACAGATCATGGTACATCTCAAATTAAAGTCACAGAAGATTACCGGAAATACACCTCAGGAACAATTTCCTTTGTCTTTCCATCTAGATATTTTATTTGTTCTGCACCCAAATAGTTAGAGTGATCGCCCACTATGCCTTTTCTAACAAAGGTTTTAAACCAAAGCAAATGAAATGTTTTTCTCATCTCCTGAAAATCCACTAGTTACTTTATATCTTCGAAAAGGTTGTCAGTTAATTCCACCTCCAAAAACTTGGCCAGTCTCTTACGTGTTTCTTCAAAGTTTTGGATCAAATCTTTGTACCGTAACCAAATCACTATTCTTATCCTTGTAATCTGGTCAATTGCGATAAGAATCTGTCATTTTTTCCATTGCGACTTTATGCCCAACATATTGTCCTGGCAGATTTTAGCAAGACCACATTCATTAAGTCCAACAAGATATTTCACAAGTTTTTAAATGTAAATGTAGGTCGCGACCTTAGTCGACCTTTAGGTGTTCATTAATTCTCAAATAAAAAAGCTTGGATGAACGGTGAAATAATGTCAGATGTATTGAAAAAACTCGACCGTAAAATGAAAATGCAAAATCCAAATGTTGTTTTGTTTCTAGACAATGCTACTAGCCGCAAAGAATCAATTGAGAAAAACTTTTCGAATATGAAGTTAGTGTTTCTTCCTAAAAACACAACGTTAATGTTACAACCTTTAGATGCCGGAATAATAAGTTGAAATTCCGCAAGTTGCTCATCAGGCACGTAATTTCGAGAGTGGATGATAATAAGTGTGCAGCTGATACTATTATGTACTTACAATTACATTTGCGTATTGTCTGTTACTTGAATAAAAACATGAGATGTAAATTATATAAATATCGTGTGCTAGAATTGAGATTGCGAGCATGCTCAGTTTGCTTTGATGACTTCATCGGAATTGCTCAAAACTTTGCATGTTAATAGTATACTATTAAAGTAAACTAAAGTCTATGTCAACCGATTTAGCAGCTCGAACATTTTTTATGATTTCTAAGTCAAAATAAAGGATTTTAAAATAATTTTTTTTGGATCGTCAAGAGCATAAAAAGCACAATATTATAAATGACTTTTTGGAAAAAAATATTAAAACTTTAACGTTAAAATTTGCGTTAGAAAAAAAGCAACTTTTTTTCTAGTATACCAAAATGGCTGAAATTTACACAGGAGCGAAATCAACCTTTCACAAAGAAGTGTACAAGATTTGATATCAAAATCTTTATTCTATTGGAAGTTCTCAGCCCAAATAGGGACCTGGTAGAGCCTTAAAAGTGTCTGATATTTCGCCATAAACCGAGGGTTAAAGCGTCTGTTTAAATCAAATGTTGAGGTTTTAGAAAATCGTTTCGTGAATTTAACAATTCATGGTAATGGTTAACACAATTTAAGAATACAACATATTAAAACGTGAATATAAAAATGCTTTCTAATTTAATTTAAACAATAACAAATAACTTGAGAGCTGCTATTTCTATTTTTTTACTGAGTTTTAAAAATTGTCTGGCTGTTAAATAATAGAAGGGTGCATTTGTCTGAACACTTTAAATAAGATGTTTTGATTAACCATTAAAGCTTAACGCTCTATTGAACTGAAGAAATTTGCTTTTTCCAACCCGCAGACATGTTTTTAACTTGCAATTCTTATATCATTGGAAAGCTGACTCTGCAAATACTTTTTTAACAACTTCATAATCATAATCATCATCATTTATCCCTCCTAGGTGAAATTCCAAAACATCGTTCCTGTTCTTCATTTCGTCTCTCAATCTCTCCAGTTCTTTTCCATCGATTTGTGTTTTAGTTAAAACTAACTTTGATAGATGAGGAACGACAGGCAATAGAATTTCAAAAAGTTTCCCATTCATGCGTGATAATTTCAATACACGTAAGTATGATTGTCCAACCGTTTGGACTTGACCAAGTATCGAATCAACAATTGCCTGTACTTCAATTTGAGTTAGTTTATAATTTCTTTGAAATATAGAAACTCTTAAATCCAGTTCTCTTATGTAACGTAAGCATGCTGACAATGCTTTGAAACCCTGTTCAGTTATCGTGCAGCGTTCTATTGCCAGTCTGTCAATATTTGATTTTGTACCCGCTCTTTCGATTGTGTCCGTTAAACTCTCCACTATCGATAATGACAACATACAATGGTTAATTTTTAAACAATTAATATATGGTATGCATGGTAACATGCCTTCTACAACTTGATCAGAACAGCTGCCTAACCTTAATATGTCCAGTATAATTCCATTTTTAGATTGTGCTTCTTCAAAATAAAGCGACAACATTTGAGCCGATTTACCGGGAATATTCTGGCAACAGTCCAGGTGAAACAAATGAAGATACGGTAGATATTCGATGAAATCCTCTGACAATACTCTCACATACAGATGACGTAGCTTAACAAACCGTTTTTGATTTTCGGATTTTGTGGTCAACAACGAAATAAACAGTGTTGTATTGAACTCACAGTCAATCGAAATTTTTTCCGATCTGATCAATAGTGGTTTCATAAGTTCCAGTTCTTTATCAGGGAGAAGGCAAGGTAAGTGAATGTTCAGTATAACAGGCTTCATCTCGTGATTAAGTATGGGTTCGAATAAAGATAAATATGCTCGTGAAACATGACGCAACATCTGAAGGGAATTTATATCAAATTCAAAAGATTCCTGATATGTCTCCGCAAGTTCGTTAATTATCACAGACGGAGGATCCCTTTTTAGTTCGTTCACACATTCCAGGAATAGTAACAAATGAGGACTAATAAATACATCAGAACAAAAATTATCAAAGGGAAGGGCACTCTCCAACAGATAGTCAATCAAGTGTTCCCTTCTAGTCTCACTCATAATCTCCTTCACAAATATGTGCATCAAATCGTTGTCGGGGCTAGTCTGAAAAATGGATGCCTGCATCATTGTCGGTAAGCAGTTCCAAAGTCGTGAATTAAGAAGTTTATTCCTAAAAATATCAATGACTTGGTTTCTGTTGGTTGAAAACAAATGCAAATCACACAAGAACTCCTAGAAAATTAAATGTTGAAACTGATAATTAAAATTTTTTAGTTCCATATTTGATTAACATTCCACAATTTTGTAGGACCTATCTGCATCGAAATCAGTTTCGTTGAATATAACTCGTTGGTTTTCCAAGGCATCAAATGAAAGTTTTCCCAGTTGAAGTAATGTTTGCAAGATGTTTTTGTGTTGAGCAACGTGATAAAGGTTAAGGTTAGATAAATCAAGTTCTTTATAACTGTTCTGAATAATATAAAGGCACATAACCAAATTCAAAGTAACGTCGGAAGTGACGAATTGAAGACCCATCTTTCGGTCATTGATGTAACATAAGGCTTGCAAAAACAATGGAATTGTTGCTAATGATTTGATTTCTAGATTGCTTTCAATGTTTTTGATCATTTTTGAAACCATCTCCTTGCTGTTGTTGTGCTTGCTATACTGCTTTTCAATGAATGACGTTTGATTCTCGTCTGTTAACCCCATCACATCCTCCAATTTTGGAGTCTTGCATTTGATCTTTGATAGAATACTTTGAATGGCGTTTGGTCTTCCTGTAACACAAACACGAAAACTTAAGGATGGTTTGCAATAGTTATTTATCATCACGTCACAAAGCTTGGATAGATTTTTGTTTTCCAACTCACCAACACCATCAAATACAAAAAGAACGTGCTTGCCAATGTTTTCAATACCACTAAAGTCTATTTCATGACACAATTCGTCGAAATAATTGTTAGCAAGATCTTTGCGCGTGCTTCCGTCTATTTCCTCCATCTCTCTACATTTTACATAAAACAGTAACTTGATATCATTAAGAAGCTCCCCTTCAGACCATTTCAAAACCAACATGTCTGCAAGGGTGTTTTTCCCAAATTCTACCAATACCTCGTATCAGGACAAAATCATCATTCTGAGTTTTAACAATGTCTTCCATGTCAATGTTTTTACGTAATCGAAACTGGTTAGTAAGATTGAACATGCGGTCCGAATTTGAATTTCCATTCGTTCTTCCAATATCATCGCTCAGGTATAAGTTGATGTATTTACTTTTGCGTGTGGTTGAAGTTAATGGCCATTTACTGAAAAGATCCGTGGGTCGAACATTGTCATATCTTGTTGTGTAATGATTTCGTAGGACATTGCTGACAATTTCAAGTTCTAAAGGTTAAAACACAATTCATGCTCAAGTGATAAATTGTGGAATCAATTTTGAAGGTAAATCAGTCTAACCTATGATGCATTTAAAACTAAATGCAGAAAATAGACTTTCTTTAAAATGACAATCAAACCTGCTGTGATGCATGTTTCTTTGACAAGCCTACTTAAGATGCCGCGATGCTTGTGCTTATGCAGTTGCCGTTATAGAAATTTCCATGGAATATTAAATGAGTTGACTTTAAGGCACTCTTTCATTTTCTTTTCATTAGGAATGTTCAGTTGTGAAATCTTGTCGACTTCATTTGGATGTATACCCAACGATATTGCAAGATCACTCCATGCATCTCCTATGTCTTCACAAACGATATCCAATACCTCTTGTACAACTATTGCACCTAGAACATTCACAATTAGCGGTCACTGTTAGTCAGAAAGTATCCTATAGTTGCTGTTTTTATCATTTCAAATATATTGGCTGTCCTAATGTAATATTTACAGGTTTGTGTGGAATCTTAGGCAGAAAAAAGCCTGCTATAAAAATTCTTTGGTGTAAGTATATCTTTGTGGTATCAAATTTTCAAGTTTTGTTGGTGAATTTCGTGAAAGATGGTTTCGAAACTTACAAATTTAATTGTAATATTTTCGGAGAAAAGCTGTGAAGTTCGTTTATTTCCGAAATAACTTGGCTTTCACAGGTTTTAATATCTTACATTAACATCTCAACAATGCCGTATTATCTACAGCGTACTTTAAGGAACATCGCTTTCTGAACCAGTTACAACCTAAACAAAATCCTTGGAAAACTTGCAGGTAGCATATTTTCTCGAAGGAGCCTCTCTGATGGCATAATGCGGACTTGGTTTCACATTCCTTGATGATTGGTAAGTATGCATAGGAGGTAGATCAAATTTGTCCCAAACAAGAAATTACAGTGGCCATCTGTTAATTGAGTTTTCAAATATGAAGGTGGTTTTGGGTAGTGAACAATTTGACCAAAATTTTGAGGAAGATTTCATATTTACGTAAAAATTGTAAGAAATTGATCAAAAGAGTGTATTGAAGCAAATCGACATTAAGGCCTAAAAATTTAAAATGAATAAAAATTTTAAGAATCTTACTTGAGTCAGAGATTTTGATTGTAAAATCTGAGGATGGGAATGATGTTGATCTAAATAAAAATGAGAAAAGTATTGAGCTTTGAGTTTGAGGAAAAGGCAAGTCATAATTGAAATTAAAAACATTTATATTTACGCCTGAGCAAGCGTTAATTCAAAGCTTCTATACTGTTGAAACCATGGAGAATAATGTTGTGTTAGAAGTAAAAAATCCATTGTTCTCCCTTTTTTCTGCTTAAGAAATCATGCTTATGGTGCTTCAGTAAAGATGTTAAGTAAAGATAATGAAATTACTTTGTGATGATCTTCTGTTCGTTAAAAATTTCTGAAAAACAAATGAGAAAGCTGTAAGCTATTAAACTGCAGAATTTTCCCATAATATTTGTAGTCACACGCTCACAAAATAAGCTTGCTATAAGGAATTGTCTTAAAAGAAATTTGAGAAAATTTCTCAATCGTATACGTTAGGAACTGGTTGCTTAGTTAGAAAGCCAAAATAAACAATCCTGGAGAGATCAATCGCCCTGTACCTAATCCTCATGAAAAGCTAAGTCTCGAAATCATTGGTGGAATGTCGCACCATGCCATGGAGCTTGATAATCTGATCACATTTGACAAGAACGTGTGTTAACAATGAACATTTCCAGACACATCGTCAAGAAAAGAGTTTGTTCACATCAGAATTTGATGTCACATCGCTAGTGGCCATCATAGACACAAATAATTGCAACTATCTCTATTAATTCACAAGATTGTAAATATAGCATCCTTGAAGGCCTGAAATGTAGTGGCTTCACTGCCTCTTGACTTTGAAAGATAATATCTTTATACCCATATTAATATGGTAACAATTGAATGCGAATCATGACTTGTTTGTGTGCGCTCTGTTTCTGTTACATTTTCCAATGGAATTGCTGGTTGTGGTTATACCTTATAGAATGACTATCAAACCAATTTCGTAGAGGCAATATCTTTGCTGTACATAACATTGATCTTGTCAAATCAGTTCCGGGTGTACAGTGCAACCCTCATAAGTGAAATCCAATACACTAGGAAAGAACTACTTGTCTACTAGCTGTTCTTACAAAGGCACGCCATGAAAGTTTCATGGGAATGGAATTGTATATATACCTTTTTCAATCTTTCCCACTGCATTTTCGCAATCAATATGGGATAACATAGCTTTTAAAAATCTCCATGACAGCTTTACATCTTCACGAACTTCTGTCATGATGGCGTCTAACAGTTTTTCCGTATCATTCTGGTTTGTGTAATGCTTCAGATAAACGTTAAGTGAAAGCACAAAAAGTCCAATATATCTGGCATGACACATACATTTTTCTAAAATGCACTGATATATTCTTTCACGATTTTTTTCGTTTAACACTACATCATTTTCGCACTCCGAAATAAGAAAACACATCTTCAACTTTAGTAATTGAGAAAACCTACAATAACCGTAAACGTTTAATCACTATGGAAATCAGTAAAACTTTTGCTTTGTTATATTTATATGACTATTGACAAACATTTTACAAAACCTTACCATCAAAAGGAATGATTTCATCAAAATTTCCTTCTGTTTTGCAATAGCTGTTAAGACCATAAGTTTTTAGGACATAACATTGACAGGTTCCTTGTAACTCTTCCAGTAAAGTAGTAATTTAAGATAATGCTTTCTTTTCAGAGCATTAAGTAAAAGTGTTGGTCTGCTCCGTGTGGCAGCAAGGTCTTAAAGACCTTTGCTGCCTTACTGTCATTTTGTAATAAATCTGCGTCAAATTCAAATGCCAACAGTTTTTCTACATAAATAGGAATAATGTTGTTTTCAAATTTTGAAAAACTCCATGAAATCAGTAATCAGCAAGGAAAAATCTGCAACGTATTCCTGTTAGTGTGTTGTAGTATTTGTAGTTGAGAGGTTTGTGGGGAAAAAAAGGTTTGGTTTTACAGATGCGATGTTTACCTTTGAAGGTTTCTCTATTCTTTTCACCTCCATGTTTCTGTTTGTTATTCATCTGTTATTCATCTGATGGGACAAAGTTTGCGATATCATTATATGTAGCATAAATATATTTAACTAGCCGGAAAGGCGGCGTCGCTCGCTGCCCAGGTTCAGCCTGAGTTGAGTTCACGAAAAATAAAATTAAAGAAATGGCAATGATAAGTGTGTCCATGCTGTAGAGCTCGAAAAACCGATCAAAAAAATGTATAGGATCGTTTTGCTACGACCAACCGTTACAGAGATATTGTAAATCAAATGTTTTGATGACTTCACAGACCCGTCCCCCAAAAAAATTAGACACAAATTTTCTGTAACCCCATCGCCTGTATCGCGGACCACAAAAAACGTCAGTTATCCCTATTGGTTACCGAGATAATTTTCCCTAAACGTCGCATTCGATTAGGGTCTCAATACAATGGTTTCACACTGAAGTCGCGCACAAGAAGAGAAATAATTTATGTGTGATCTTACATTGCTGATTCTTTTTCGCAGTTCACATCTACCATTTTTTGTGACTTACAAACAAACAAACAGACAAACGGAGAATCGGCTATTAATATATAGACTAGCCGCCAAGGCGGGGTCGCTCTCCGCCCATGTCCACCTGCTCTGTATCACTGTATCAATAAACGTCAAATTTCCTTATAAACGGCTCGTAAAACTTGTGTTCAACCAGAAGCAGATTCGAAGTCACAACCTCTGGTAAAACCAATCTTTTATCAGTGTAACAATACACTCAAAACGTAGAGAGAGAAAACTTCAACTTTTTATTAACTTTTGTTTTAAAAAAAATACGCACTCTAACATGGGTGCTATCAAACGTAAGGGGGAAATCGTTTCTTTTCTTTAAAAGATCACGCCGGAGGAGAGAAAAAAGGCACGTGCTAAATGAATAAAAAGAATAAAAAAACGTTCGATCTGAAGCGCTTAACAATTAAAAAAAGAAATTAAATTAAAAGAAAAGCAAAAAAATATTTTGTTTCATGATACTCTTTTTTTACCTATCGGTTTTTAAACATTTTGATTGCTCGAAAAATAGTTTACCTGTCTCAGACAATCAGGCAAGGATACGTTAGGATACACCGGCAAGCATGCTGCCAAGTTCTGCCACTGCTGCTTTTTGTCCAAAATGTTTAATCAGTTAGTTTCTTTGTATTTAGTTGATGTATTGTTTTCAAAGCCAAGTCAACGTGGAATATAAAACTAACACAATAATAATAAAAACAAAACGTTATTCCCATTAGTTCATCAGCCAAGAAAAGTCACGTTCGATTGGAGTTGCAATGTATTTGCTTCGAACTCACGTCGCACACAAAAAAAGAATAATTTCGCTCACAACTCAATCTACCATTTTGCATGACTTACAAACAAACAAACAGACAGACGGAGAATCGGCTATTAATATATAAACTGGCCGCCAAGGCGGCGTCGCTCGCCACCAATGTTCAGCCTGTGTTGTATCACCACCTCCTCCAAATTATTGCACTTAAAACCAGCGATAACACTTCCTTTGCTGCTGGCTTTATCGCTAAATAAAGCTCGTTTGCATGTGAAGAGAAATACGTTCCTGGTGTTTCAAATCTTGCATTGTCTTAACTCAGCCGTTTATTGTCGCGGTCGCATTTAAAATGTCAGCAGACTTTCTTGCTTTACACAATGCATTCCGAACGTGAACTTCACGTGGTTTTTCTTTACGATTTTAAACCAATCAAATATCAGTTTAACAGTACACTCAAAACGCAGAGAGAAAAAACTTTTCAACTTATTATTAGCTTTTGTTTTACGCGCTCTAACATGGGTGCTGTCAGAAGTAGGTGAAAAAATGGTTTCTCTTAAAAAGATCACACGGGAGGAGAAAAAAATGCACGTGCTAAATGAATGAAGTGAATCAAAAACGTTCGATCAGATTAAAATAGATTAAAAGAAATCGATTAAAAGAAATTAAGAAAACTATTAATACAAAAGCAAAAAAATATTTTGTCTCATGATACTCTTTTTTTACCTATCGCTTTTTAAACATTTTGATTGCTCGAAAAAAAGTTCACCCGTCTCAGACAGTCAGACAAGCGTTAGGATACACTGGCAAACCGCACATGCTGCCACGTTCTGCCACTGCTGCTTTTTGTTCAAAATGTTTAATCAGTTAGTTTTTTTGTATTTAGTTGATGTATTGTTTCCAAAACCAAGTCAACGTGGAATATAAAACTAACAATAATAATAAAAACAAAACGTTATCCCAGCCGGCAAAAGAACGTCCTTGAAACGTTATATAAACGTCATCACATAACGTTATAATGACGTTCTCATGTGAAACAAGCGACAACGTCATTTCTTGACGTCCACAGGACGTCCTGAGTACGTTGTCACTTGAACGTTCCTTGAACGTTTTAATAACGTTCTTATAACTAAATTCCGAATGCTTCTAGGAGACTATGCGTTGAATTTACTCCAACCGGTTAGTTCAAATTAGAAAAGTCCAGAGGTGGGAAGAAAATAAACCGGTGTAGGAGAACACGTTTCTTGACAAAAAAAATATAGCTCTTATACATTCTTTATCAGGATAGAAAATTAGATTATAAAAATAAAACTTCCTTCACAAACATTAGTAAAAATATTTACACTGTAAATAAAAGTCAAAATCTTTTCGATAAAGATTTGATACATAATAGCAGAACCATAGACTGCAATGGAAAACTTAAAGTATAACTTCGTATAACATAACTATAAACAACTTACAATAAAATATTAGGTATTACAGATGAAACGTCGTTCATAAATGTTAGTATAAATTAGTTAACAATGATAAATAACAGTGTTACCACAGCATGCTTTAAAAATACGTGACGTAAACAGCAAATCGTCAGTTATATTAGGTCTCTGAATCTTTTAAACGTGCTTAAGCCATAATGCAAAGCAAGAATTTGGTCCTTATGGAAGGCATAATAGGAATAAATTAATGCATACTCAGTTGAAACATCTTCTGGATATATGCCACTGGTAAAAATGTCCGTACAGAAATACTTGTATATAAATAACAACTAAAAATCAATTGATCCTATACGTTAAGCCATGTTAAGAAAAATTATGATCGATTTCGTGATCAAAGCAGAAGAAGAACAGACCTAAATTTAATAAAACCAAATCCATCATTTCTCTAGTATGCCCTCGATAAGTGGAAACTTCTTTAGTTGAAACTTTCATTAAGTGAAACAGATTTTTACAGTCCCTTGGATGTACTTAATTCAATCAGCAAAGTGGAACTTTCCTCTAAAAAGAACGTTTGAATTCTCTGTGGTTGTTTGAATGTTTATGGCAAAACATTTGATTTCTATAAAGATGAAAACATAAAAACCATATCACTAGTCACATTTTTAAATTGAAAGTGCTACAGGCATCCAAATGAAGATGACCTACTGTAAGTGTTGCAGATTAAATGTGATAAATACAATGCTTTGAAAAAATTGATAGTGCGGTCAAAAATGTGTAGCTGTACAAAGAAATATGGTAATTTGTGA
Source organism: Turritopsis dohrnii (assembly GCA_027922465.2). Classification (NCBI taxonomy): domain Eukaryota; kingdom Metazoa; phylum Cnidaria; class Hydrozoa; order Anthoathecata; family Oceaniidae; genus Turritopsis; species Turritopsis dohrnii. Next base: position 186,717 of record BQMF02000048.1, on the reverse strand, counting down.
AGCCTTATTTTTTGTTATTCTTTTTCCATTATTATTCATAATTAATTCATTTTCACGAAAATCGGTTAAGTAGAACATTTGATAAGTGAGGTTTTCCTTATTGAGTGCATACTCAGTGGCGGATCTAGAGGTATGTCGAAATTTGTGTAGGAGAGCATTAACATAATTTGTGAATTCAACTTATATTACCAATGGGATTATTTGAACACTTTTCTTTTATGGTTAGATTGCTAACACTCTTCTACACAAATTTCGACATACCTCTAGATCCGCCACTGATACTGTATAACAGAGTGTCACATGTTGAGCTCAAATTAGATCTTAGTCGAAAATGGAAAGCCTCATAATAATAAAATTCATGTATAAGAGTGTGGAAAAATACAACACAAGAAAACTGTTTCTTTTAGTTTGTTTGCTCTTCTCTAATTTTTCAGGAGCATGTTTCAAAACATTGATATGCGCTTTATTTACTCATGTCCAGAGTTCTGAGTAGCCAGTAAATCGCCTAAAAGAGAGAAAAAGCAATAAAAATATAAAATGATAACAAAATGTCTTATTCAAAACAGAGTCACATTACTTTCAGTAGTATCCATGACACAGGTTTAAAATCTTAAGAAAGTATATACTCCTACAAGTAAAAATTGTGATGGATAAAATTGTATGTAAAATAAAATTAAATAAATACATACCTACACGCAATAACATGATATATGGCTACAAGTTTTCATTTTTCTTTATGCCACCAAGGCTATACTCAAACAGCAATGCAATCGTCATTAGTTAGCCTTAAAAATGGAGTGCAGAAACATTGAATAAACATTTTTATGTCTCCTTCAATCAACGAAAAAATTAGTCTAGAATATTGTTATACAACATGACCCTATTAACCAAGATTCTGTAGAAATGGGATACATTATAAGTAAAAGTATTTTCTTATATTATCCCTCCCTTGTCTTCGATGAAAAAAGCAAGAAACCACTTGAATTTGTGGGGCCGTCTGTTCTTTGGTGTCACATCCTTGATATTAGGTCAACTAGCCTACTCTTACGATAGGCGTATTCAGGGTCAATAAAAAAGTGTAGGTGTCCAACATTGTGATATTTCTTTTCAGTCTTATGTATCGATTAGGTTACTTGCACGTTTTTCTGTTCTAATTTAAATGACTAAGCTCTCCTCCACAAATTTTCACTGAGCTCCAGCTACGCCTCCGCTTCCAGACTAAAATTTAGTGATTCTTAAATGACAAAACGAACATACTTACCATAACGATATATATATATATATATATATACATATATATTTGTATTTGTTCTCTCTCACATCTTTACAACCTTTTCTTGACACCATAGAAAGCTGAAAAATAACATTACAGCTTAACATTGCTTTTTAAAGATAATTTTTTTTGAAATCTTGTGCAAACTACACTTGAAATTAACTTTTATTGAACATAGTCATGACATCAGTAAGGTAAAAATTAAAAAAAAATCCAAAATAAAAAATACTCTAACATTAACTTACCAAGCTTTGATAAGCATCTAGTACCAGAATCATCATGCGTGCTGTGTAACCTGAAACACTCATGAAGGCTTCTTCAAATTTTCATCATCAATACTCAAATTATAATCACCATCATCATTCTCCCCTGTGGAACAGTATATATTATATTTTCAACATTATCTTCTTCGTGTTCAGAAATACTAGCTTGCTATGTCAACAAGAACCTTTCGATTTCTAATCGCCTGTTGCGTCATCTACTATGTCTCAACATTTCAAAAATTTGTGAAAGCCATTATATTATACATTTCCAGAAAAGTCTTGTTATCTGGCTGCATGCTGAATCGAAGCCTTCTAAACAAAACTTGTCGATCGAATAACTACCATCTTTTTTTACCACATGGTCAGACCAGAGTAAACCGTGAGAACATGTAATAACAAACTTGTTATTTGAGAAATAAATAAAAAGCATGTCGCATATTCTGTATAAACTGCAAAGAAAAAGAAAAATCTTCTCACAGCTGTTTATTATGACATTTTACGATTAAATTTAAATTCCGTCACTTTCAATATATAATAGTTATTTAATATTTTTGCCATCATGTATGTGAATCATTTAAATAAAAAACAACAAGTTTTTAATAACAAAGCAAAAGCTTTCGGTATGTTAACAGCACTGATGATGGTATAACATACCGAAAAGCTTTTGCTTTGTTTTTGAGCCATGTGGTAAGCCACTCACAATCGATACAAACCAGGCGCGAGAAGGAGAGGATGTGCAAAACATGCACACTGGAAATAAAAATAAGATGATGCAGGGAATAAAATTGAGGAGAATGAGGGAAATAAATTTGTCAGATCAAGTTTTTTAGCGAAAGCGATGTTCGGAAATTTGTGTTTGGCAGACGAAATTTCAGAACGACACTACCATTATTTCACATTCTAAACTGATCTTAGGCTTATGTGGTGTAAGCACGACCTTTTAGTTCATGGTTTGGCCGTGATTCCGTCACCTTGCTGACGTCATATTAAATGACTTTAAATGACGTCATGAAAAAGTCATAAAGAAGTCATATGACTTTTTAACCAAATTCAGACATCGCAATAACGTCATAACGACGTCATGTGTTTGGTGAGATTAATAAACAAATAAACCTTTTCCCACCAAATCATTTCGTGTACGTCGAAATCTTCGTGTGTACGTCGAAATCATTGTGCGTACATCGAAATCATTGTGAGTACGTCGAAATCTTTGTGCGTATGTCGAAATCTTTGTGCGTACGTCGAAATCTTTGTGCGTATGTCAAAATCTTTGTGCGTACGTCAAAATCTTTGTGCGTACGTCGAAATCTTTGTGCGTACATCGAAATAATATATATATTGAATATATTGGATCGCTATTTTCTAATAATAAAGTTTGGAATAAATTTGGTTATATCCACAACGTATTTAGAACCACTTCGGTTTCTCCATAAATTGTCAACCTTTTTAAAACGTTGATAAAACGTTCCATGTACGTCCAAAAAGAACGTGGAGAATAAAACGTCAATGTGACGTTGTAATAACGTCCTAAAGTAACGTAACCAAATTAGAACTAATTTGAAACGTCCTAATTACGTCCTGTGCCGGCTGGGAATTTCTATTGGTTCACCAGCAAAGAAAAGTCACGTTCGATTGGGGTTGCAATCTCGACGGAGTTAAGGTGCGCATTTCGGGCTTCAATTTTCGAGAAGGATTTTAGATGATGTAATCTTTCCGTGGCCTTTCGACATTCCGTGAATATATATAACTGTTCAGCGAGGTTTGTGCAACCACTGCTTTGTGGTCTGTAAAACTATTTTTCTTGTTTCTCACGTGGCGATAAAATTAATTTTTGGAAAGAAGCGGCAGAGAGCAGAAGATGTGAGTGATTTGATTTTATTATTGCAAATTTGTTCAATATTCCTGTGAAGATCAAGATAAAGTAAAATAAAGGAAAGAGTATCCGTGTTTTCGTTTTCTTTATCAGTAGTTATTGATGTTTTTACAGTGATGTTTTCCCAGCTCAGAGAGCTAAAGCAGCAGCACAAGGATGGAAGAAAAAATGGTTGACTGTAAAGGAATCAGCTTTAACAGTTGTTTTACACATAATTCTATTGGTAGCTATTGGTATTAAAATGCATAGAAGGTGGGTGGAAATTTCATTTTCAAAATTTTCTACAAGGTTTTGATATTCATACAACATAAAAACATGTGCTAATTCCCAGTGGGCATTGATCGTCCGTTGGTCGTCCACTGGTCGTCCACTGGACGTCCATCATTGGTTCGTCCGTCCCAGCATGTAACTGGACGTCCATAGGACGTCCACCGTACGTCCAGTATGAGTGACAATTTCAAAGACATAATGGGTTACAGTGGACGTCCATTGGACGTCTTCTGGACGTCCCATGAACAAGCGTGAAATGATATTGACAAGCGTGAAATGATATTGACAAGCGCGTAAAGATATTGACAAGCGCAAGACGACATCGACATAGCGCAGAAAGTTACTGGCGAACTGGAAATAAACAGGACCTTAAAAATGGCTTTTTAATATTTGTTTGAATTTAATTCATTCCTTCATTTCAATACACGTTTTTTTATAAGGAACCTTTGTGGTGGGGTTGAGGCTGAAGTTCCTTATTTTTTTAAAGAGTTTAAGCCTCACAGTTCCTTAATTGCTTTCTTATTTTTTAAGCTGTCTTTTTTACAAAGAATTCTTTGTTTTTACACAGAAAATGTGTAGACACTCATGTATAGATTTTCTTGTGTTTAGTTTTTATTAGTTTTATTGATTTAAAAAAGAAAATTCTTTAGTGTTTCTTACATTTGAACTCTTATTTCAGCCTGGTTAGTTAGTTCCTTAAGAATTCCTCATTTTTAGAGCCTTTTTCAGCCTCAAGTTCCTTATAAAGGTGTTATAAAAAAAAAAAAAAAACAAAAAAAAACGTGTAGCCAGTTTTTCTTAGAATAAGAAATAGGCAACTTAAACAACTTTTCCTTAAAGTAATCCATTCAGTATTATGATAAAAGCCTAGAAAGGATGCTACCGAAACACAATCATGAGTAGTTGATGTTTGGGAGGAGTTGAAGTTTTTTTGTTAAGAAACAAATAACTTTTGTTGACATTTGTTTTCATCTTCTTTCTACAAAGCATTAAATATATACAAGAATAATGGGATATTTACAGGATGATACAAAACATTAATAACAAATAACACTAACGTATAAACAACACCACACAAGTAGAAAAGGAAACCATGACTGAAAAGCATTAAGGGTTGTCTTGCTTTTAATGTGAAAAGGTCACTTCTTTCTATTGTTTATTTCGATCACCTTAAAACACAAATGGTTTTAGCTTATTCACTATAAAATTTTGAAAGCACTCAATCAAATTGCCAGAAAAAAGTTTGCCTAAAGGCAGATGATCTTTAAAACACAAAATTGGATAATGCTGATAAACAAACATGGTAGTTTAAGCCTCTTTTCTACTGATCGCAGTGAAAAGCACAGGTCAAATTTAATAACTAATAAGATATAAATAAACGGTCTAATGGTTTAGCAGTCTTTTATTTATTCATTTAGTAAAAGAGAAGCGAATCCTGAACACAATATTTAACAGTTGTTCATTCCTTACATTAAGAGAGTAAAACAAGTTTATAAAATTTGAGCTTGTTTTCTTTCAAAAATAACTTGTTTTTACTCTCTCTTAAAATAAGAAACTTACTTGTGGCATTTCGATTAAACACAAAGATTAAAGTAAACACATATTCCGTATAAAAACTGAGTAAGTGTAGGAGATCAACAAAGCAAGATTTTATCATTTTATAAAATATATACAAAAAGCATGTAAAGTACCATTACCATAGAACACAGAAAATGTAAGAAAAAAAATTTAGAGAATTGCAATAGGTATGGTTAGGTTACAGACAAACTTTGCGTTTGTGCTTCACGTAAATTGTCCAAGATTTCACTTTCACTATTTCAACAAACAATTTCTCTGGTGATATCCGGCAGCATTCTGATTTTTAAAAGTTAGAGAGCAATAAACACATCTATGCACTTTCTCAGATATATTGTGAGTGTTTTTAAGGTGGGCTTTAATATATCGTTCTTTAGCAAATCTTTTTGGACAAATACTGCAGGTAAAAATCTTGAGATGTTCTTTCTGCGGCAAACATGAATTCTTCCTTTGATGTCGAACCAAATTACTTTGATAAGTAAACTCCTTACAACAGTCTTTGCAGCTTAATTTTGGTGCTCCATGCACCACTCTTAAATGGTCTTCGTAGGAGTTTTTGTACATAAATCTTTCATCACAAGTACTGCAAAAATATTTCAGATTAAATCGTCGACTCTCTCTTCGATGAGCAGTAAGATTATGAGATATCACACCATTCCGACTTTTGAACTTTTTATGACAACCACTAAATTTACAAGTATATCTTTTCCCATCATGTTGAATTTCTTCGTGTAGCTTTAATTCGTACTTTCCTTTATACTCCTTACCACATAAATTACAGGATTCCTTTGAGTTGTGATACATTTTCACGTGTTCTCTTACATTCTCTATTGATGTTTTACAAATTGAGCAGTACATTTTGAATAATGGCTGCTAAAAGCTATGAAGATTGACGAAGGCGTAAATAGATGAAGATGGAGTGTAGACCATGTGGGGAAGAGCTAGTTGCGCCAATCAGATTGTTTGTTACGGTAGCAGCGATAGCGAATACCGTATTAAAACACCCGCGGACTCCTACTACTCCTACTCCTACTCCTCCGGCCGAAATGGCAATTAGTCTACGATCTGAAGACATCAGTTTCGAGACTCACGCTTTTTAATAGATTAATTTTGCTGACTGAAATCAGTATTTTAAAAAATGCTAAGAAGAATACGGTTTTAGAATTTTTTAGCAAAATGAAATTATTATTAGAATAAGAATTCATACAATATATATTTTACTACATTTTTATTATATATTTTTATTTTAATATATATAAACATTTCCAAAACAACAAAAATAAAACGGTCTGTGTTTTATAACATCGCCTCATGTTTCGAAAAGACCCGTATGAAAGTTAGATCGAAGTTTCACCTTCGTGTTGTGTGGGTTGTTGCAAGAAAGTTTTAGATAAAATTTTAGATAAAATAATCCTGTATTTTTCAATTGTTATAATTCCATTCTTGCCGTTTCCTTTTCAGGTTCCGATTCTCTATTATACCATTGTGTCACTGATAGGGTCTGCGGCAGCAGTCGATGCACTGCTTGGTCGATGTACCACAACTGAAAAAATTAAAAACTATACCACCAATAATACAATTGGTTATAATAACTCTGTCAATACTTTTATTTGAAAACAATTACTTCGTTACTGATATGTCAGTTTTGAAAGCCATACAAGGGTCTTTTCATCAAGGACATCAAATGTTTGGTAAATCTGCTGGTCAACAGTGCACATGTTGTTCTCTAATGTCAGTTGCATTTACTCATGTGAAAAGCCCGGGGCATTGGACATCATATGATTTGGATTTTATTATTAAAAAGGGGGATGAAATCTACAAGTCCCTCAATAAAAATACCTATTTGATGATAGCTGAACTTCCAAAAACTTTATCTCTATTTGATTCGTCTACTGATATTTGTTATGCTGATGAAAAGATTGGTTTCATAAATGGCTACAGCAAAACTGGTGTGCTATTTGAGCAAAATATCCCTTCTTATTGTAATGGAGTACTGATCTTACTGAAAGGCATATGCTTCAGCGTATTGTGGACTCAAAAATGCTACTTTCTATTTGATTCCCATAGTAGAAATGCTCAAGGGAGGTCATGTTCAAATGGACTTTCAATTTTGATGAAATTTAAGACTAAGAATTCACTAGAGATGTTTGTTATTGAAAACTACTTACAAAGAAGTGATGAAAATGTACAGTTTGAAATTCATTATCTCACAGTATCTAAAACTGACCCCTCAGCAAGTCTATATGCAAATTATCGAAAGTTAAGAAAGAATACTATTGAGAAAGAAAGCTGTCGAGAAAGAAAGTCTACGAATTTAGAAAAACAAAAGTGTAGAATGCGAAAATCAACAGACATTGAAAAAGAAAAGTGTCGACAAAGAAATGCAACTGACATTGCAAAAGAAAAGTGTCGGCAAAGAAAAGCAACAGACATTGAAAAAGAAAAGTGTCGAAAAAGAAATGCAACTGACATTGCAAAACAAAAGTGTCGAAAGCGCAAGGCAACTGATATTTCAAAAGAAAAAAGTCGACAAAGAAATGCAACTGACATTGCAAAAGAAAAAAGTCGACAAAGAAATGCAACTGACATTGCAAAAGAAAAGTGTCGTAAACGCAAGGCAACTCAAGATGCTAAGGACAAAAGCTGTAAAAGAAAGCGAAATGCCAAACACTTTATATCAGATCGTATCTCAGTCTTCAAAAGAGCAATACAAGAAGGGCCTTACTTTATTTGTGTTGTTTGCAACCGCTGCTTATATAAAAGAACAGTGAAGAATTTTGATGAAACTTTATATGAATTTGAGTTCCATTATTTATTCACATTTGTTGAAAGTTTTGATGGCAGTCACTACATTTGTTTTACATGCGACAAATATCTTAAAAAGAAACAAGTTCCATGTCAGGCTGTTAAAAATAGATTGGAGCTTGATGAAATTCCAAAAGAAATTTTGTGTCTCAATCACCTTGAGAAAATTTTAATTGCCAAACGTATGTTATTTAAGAAAATTGTAGTCATACATGGTAAAGGTGAACAACCAAAGATCAAAGGTGCTATTTGTAATGTCCCTGTATGTGCTGATACAGTCAGTGAGTGTCTTCCACTCCCAGATAACATCAATGGTGTGATACCAGTGAAACTTAAGCGAAAACTTGCATTCAAAGGGCATATTCATTTTGAAGATGTTGACCCTGAGCGTGTGAAAAACGCACTACAGTATTTGAAGACCAACAATCCATTCTACTCAAATATTTTAATAAGGATTGATAACATAAACAAAGAATTGTTATCATTAACAGATATTGATGCAATTGTAGAGCAAGATGTATTTCCTATTGATATTGAAGATTTGGAAGAGGAAAATCCCCTGAATAATGATCGAATAAATAGTGATGAAATGGTTATTATTCCTAATATTTACAGTGAGAATGAAAACCTTTTGAATATTGCACCAGGCGAAAACAAAATACCGGAATCATTTTTTAATGATGATTTTTGTGAAGAGCAAGCGTTCCCTTATCTACTACCTAAAGGAAAATTTGGGTACAAAGTTCTTAGATCTGTTCAATTGTCTCCAGTGAAATATTTTAACCAGCGGCTGCTTAATTACTCACAAAGATTCTCCTCCAATGCAGATTTTATATTTTTCGGACACTACGTTGTTCAACAGATAAATCTTTACAATCAAATGAATATTGCCACATCCAAAGTTAGTGGAACCTTAAATGCTGGACAGTTGCAAAATAACTATAAAGAGACAATTCGTTCTTTTATTTCAGAAGACAAAGGTTTCACATTCATGAAATCTGTCAAAGGCACCCCTGCATACTGGAAGAACTTCTTATATGATGTATTAGCAATGGTTAAACAGCTAGGTCTACCTACATTTTTTGTCACTTTATCATGTGCTGATTTGAAATGGGCTGAATTGATATCAATTATTGATAAACTAAATTGTTTTGGTACACACGGGGAACTGAACTACTTTGAAAAATGCAAAAGATTAAATGTCAACCCTGTTCTTACTGCTAGGGATTTTCAATTTCGAGTGGAAACCTTCTTCAAAGAAATTATTTTGCATAAAGACGGTCCATTAGGAAAAGTAGAATTTTACGTCATTAAAGTAGAATTTCAATTTCGAGGCTCCCCACATGTTCATTCATTTGTTTGGGTGAAAGATCCACCTGTACTGACACTTGAGACTAAAGATACGTATTTAGAATTCATTGATTCTATTGTCAGGGCAGATTTGCCCAATGAAGCTAAATGAACCTCATTTATATGAACTAGTTAGTCAATATCAAATTCACAAGCACTCAAAATCCTGCCGAAAGTATAAGAATGTTCCATGCAGATTTCATTATGGCCGATTTTTCACTGATAGAACAATTTGCGCTGAACCGTTAGAGGGATCATTACCTGACACTGATAAATTCAGAATCTTATCGGAGCGAGCAAAGATTTTGAAAAAAGTGAAAAATTACATTGATGAATATTTAGACCCTCACAAACATTCCTATGTAAGTGACTTACCCATTTCAGAAATTTTGAATTCCCTTGACATCAATGAAGAAGATTATTATCGCATGCTTTCCATTTCTTCTGGGGAAGATTTTGAAATTCACTTACGGCGACCACCAAACTCTTGCTTTGTTAATAATTATTTTGCAGTGGGATTAGAGGCGTGGGAAGCTAATCTGGATATCCAACCAGTTTTTAACTATTACAAGGCTGTTTCGTATATGTGCTCCTATTTTTCAAAAGCTGAAACAGATTCATCTGTTGCAATGAAAAAGGCTGCAGAAGAAAGCGAAAACATGAATTTTAGGGATAAAATGAAGAAATTAGCTATTGCATTTTTATCTCACAGACAATGTTCTTTGCAAGAGGCAGTTTACCAACTTATGCCGGAGTTATGGTTGAGAAAAACATTTCCTGTGGTTACCTTTGCAAATAGCAATTTGCCTAACAAAAGATATAGAATTTGCAAAAGTGAACAAGAGCTTAATGAGCTACCAGATGATAGCACAAACATATTCAAACGTAACAATTTAGACCGTTACATGGAAAGACCAGATAAGGACTTCAAAGGTGGTAAATACGATGTTCTCGATACTATTTGCTATGCTGAATTTTTAGCTTTTTATGTATTAGACACAAAACCCATGTTTGATGAAAATGATTCTCAACCAGAAGTACTCCATGATGATTCCGGTGAAGTACCATGCAATTACCCAAAATCGATACCGCTTATGTCATCCAAAGAGAAAATGAAATGTCGTGGTATTAGAAAAGTTATTAGGTATCATACTCCAAACCGTGTTACTCAGCCCTGAAGCATATGCCCACCACTTACTACTTTTATTTTACCCTTTTCATAATGAAAGTGAGCTTCTATGTTGTGAAACTAAGACCTACACTGCTAAGCTAAATCAGACACACGTTTTAGAGATTGTAAACCAAAACAAACTCCGGTATGAACCTTGGGGTGACCTAGTTGATGCAGTTTTAATGAATCACACTTTAAGACCAAGAACTGATGCCTTTGCTGAACAAGAAAATGATGATCTCTTAGTTGAAAATGCATCTGTTGAAGAAGAAGATGAAACTAATTCAGATGAAATCATAGATTTTCAGATCCAAAATAATAGCTATCGTAGTAATTTGAATTCATCTAACGCAGGGCTTGACACAACAACTGATGAAGAAATCAACCATTTAATTTCAACACTTAATAATAAACAGCGAGAAGTTTTTAATATTGTTAATTCATGGGCCAGAAGCAAAGTAGTATGTAATTTCTGTAAAGATATCAATGAGGTAGAACCCTTGCAGTTGTTTATAACTGGTGGTGCTGGTACTGGTAAATCACATCTAATAAAAACTGTAGCTGCAATGCTTATGAAAACTTTGAACTACCGTTCATTGAATCCAGAAAAACCTAAAGTTTTGATGCTAGCACCAACAGGAGTTGCTGCCGTTCAAATAGCTGGAAATACAATTCATTCTGCACTTGGAATACCTGTTGATTGTAGAGGCTTACAAGTTTCAAAACTTCCAGATAAAAAGAGATGCTCATTGCGGCTGAAATTAGAGGAGCTTAAGGTAATAATTATAGATGAAATATCTATGGTAGCCAATAAACTATTATTACATATTCATCAGAGGTTATTAGATATTTTTGGCTACTCTGGAAATTCCATGAAACCTTTTGCTGGCCTAACAATTATTGTTGTTGGAGATTTGTATCAGCTCCCGCCTGTGATGCAGCGTCCTGTGTTTGCTGATTATCACAATGAAATGTATAACATCTATCATCTGTGGAGGGTGTTCAAAATGTGTGAGCTTACAGAAGTAATGCGCCAACGGGGGGATAACACTCTTATTGACCATTTGAACAATGTTCGGATAGGAAGGATCACTTCCGACGATGAAGAAATCTTGCAATCAAGATTCATATCAAAGGAAAATGAGAACTACCCTAACGAAGCCCTTCATATATTTGCTGAAAATGAACCAGCTAGGCAACATAATCATGTAATGCTAGAGGAACTTGACTATACTCTTTTTACTGTACAAGCTGTAGACCAAGTACCTAAGGGGGTTCCAAGTCACATATATGACCGAATATTGACTCTAAGTCAAAGTCAAACGAATGGCCTAAGTTTCGAATTGAAAATTAAAGTTGGTGCAAGAGTGATGTTAACATCGAATTTAGATGTGTGTGATAAATTGATTAATGGCCAAATAGGTACAATTAAGCACATCACGCAAGAAAACAATTCTGTAAAAACAATATACATAAAATTTGATGATTTAAAGGCTGGTCATTTAAAAAAGATTGCCGACGCCTTTGCTAGACAAATCGATGCAGTTCCTATTGAACGTATAACAACAGACATAAAAACCAGCCCTAAAAAAGAAGCATCACCAGTAGTAAAGAGGACACAATTCCCTCTAGCTTTAGCATGGGCATGCACAGTGCACAAGGTCCAAGGATTAAGTTTGAACCAAGTTGTAATCAGTTTTGATTTACTAAAACAAAAGGCATTTAACCATGGTCAAATTTACGTTGCTCTTAGTCGAGTTACTTCCTTAGAAGGGTTATTTTTAACTGGGGAATTTAAAAGATCAGCAATATCAGCTGACCCACGAACCAGTAGAGAATATGAGTATTTAAGGGAGAATCAAGACCTTGGAAAGGAACCTGGTAACGCTGATGATGATTCATTATCGTTAATTATATGTAACGTAAGGTCACTCAAAAAACATCTAGGTGACATAAAGGCAGATGTACATTTTATGAGAAGTGATATAATGCTTTTAACTGAAACCCAAATGACAAATGATGATAAAGTCCTATTAGAAGGATATACAGGATTGCATAACAACAGCTCCCACAAATATTCAAGTCTGGCTTGTCTTTTTGGTTGTGACCTCAGAATAATTGAAGAGTTTCGTTGCGAAGGACTTTCTATTTATCGGTTCTTTTTAGAAAATCAAAGTTTTAGAATATTGCTTCTGTACAGGAGAAATGACACGGCTATGTCAACTTTCCACGAACTTTTGCAATATGTAACTGCAGCTTATGAAATAGACATTTTAACTGGAGACTTCAATGTCAATCCAAATGACCATATAAGATCTATATTAGAAGACTACGATCAACTCGTATTAGAACCAACACATATAGGTGGCGCTATACTTGATCATCTGTACATCAAAAAAGCTTTCGTCCTAAATTATAATATTGCCGTTTCTGTTCACCACGTTCATTTTTCAGACCACGCTTCTATCAAAGTTTCCCTGGAGAAAGTAATCAAAGAATGACTATCTGAAAGTCATTTGATCTCCTTCCATCGTAATGGAAGGATTTTTTTTTTTTTTTTTTTTTTTTTTTTTTTGTGGAAGTGGGACTTGGAGGTTGTGCTTTGGTACGATTAATCTACATTGTCTGCCTTTTTACACAGGCTAACTGCATTAACTTTCATGACGCAGCGTTGATCTGTATGACAGAACTTTTGAACAATTGCGCTAGTAAGAGCCGGCGTAAAAAGGGCCGATAAAGGTATAATATTTTATGAATATTTTGTTATTTACCTACATTTTATTTATTTATTTTAATATTGTAATGTACCTTTTTATATTCATTTTTATATGATAGCATATTGGAGACACTATTCTTCCGAACATTTACAATAAACAGTTGCCTTAATCCTTAAACGTGTGTTAGCTTTGATCGCCTAGTATTTTGTTAATGTTCACGCCAGAGCGTAACCTCCTGTCAAAAAAATATTTCTGTTTGTGAATATTTTTAATTATTGTTGCTTCAATTTGAGCAAAACAGTTGTTAACAGTGATACATTATAAATTTAATTTGTTAAAAATAATTATTGATGAATGAATTATGCAATTTTATGATTTTTTACACTATGTTCCTTTTTGATGTTCTGCATTCCAATTACTTTCTTTGACAATGTATATATAAGTCTAGCCTTTTTTCCTAATGTTTCCCAAAATAGCAGTTTTTAAAGAGAAGCCTCAAATTTTTAATACTTGAATGTTATTGTGTGGCAATAATTTCAATAATAATTGAATTAATTTAATAACTTGTATATACCAAAATGTATTTTTATTATATTCACGTTTTCCAAGCTGTATGTTTTTTTACAAACTGCAGAAAATATTCTTAGTGTATTAAACGGACGACAAAAATGTTGAAAAAACTTTATGCATTATGGAAATAATGTACATGTATCACATCAACGATTGACAGCTAATGACTTTGAAATTTGAATGCAGAGAAATCAAAAATCCATTTGTTGCATTTCATGATTGTTCACATCTGTTCAAGTCGTCGTTTTGGAAAACGAAATTGAAAGCATTCCAATACCAAGATATTGCATTGAGCTGGAGTTTGAGCTGAAAATCATGTTGATCAATTAGTATAACCCCTATGAACACTTGTTCAGCTGATATACGTGACGAATCCATAACTCACAATTATTGCAGCCAATTAAAACTATGAAGACTTCTAGCATGTAAGTCCCTAATAATAATTGTCATTTTTGGATTGATGAAACTGGTCTGGTTTTGTTAAAAATGCAATATTGATGTCTTTTTCAGGCTGATCAATATGGTCGGTTTTCATATCGTTCGACGAATGGAATTCGTATGAAAATTGTTTTGATATCGCTGAAAGAAGATTTATAACTGTTACGTTACTTATGGCGTTATAAAACATGAGAAAGAATAAAAGCAGCTTGATATCGTTTCGTTAATCCCAAAATGTATATAGACGACAAGTAAAGATAGATGAAGTGTAATACATATCAACATTACCTCGAATTATCTCAGTGACATTGCAGTTCTGGTGAAAACTGGTTTAATAAAACATTGAATGAGAAATATTTTGCTGTGTTAACAAGTTAAAGAAATAACACAAACTGTTTATTTGTAAAATGCTTTCCAGTTATTATTGCCCCTTTTTTTCTATGATCTTCAACTACTATAAACACCTAATAGGGACCCTTCTAAGCAAATTATCCTAGCCGAAGAAGTTATAATCTTGTCGGAAACAATTTCATCAGTTTCCTTCGTCGAAAATGTTGTCGCTCCTTCTGTGTTTGCGCCGGTCAAAACGCGCAAAATGTTTTTGCGACAATGATCATACCGCTTTGCGCCAAATGGCTCTATTTTCAATGTTATTATGGTTGCAGCTAAAGAAAATATTAAAAACGTTCTGCTGCTACCGTTTTGCGCCATCTGGCTCTTGTTTATAATTACGGCGCCAATTTTGCACGAGATTTCGTGATCATTCAGTCATTCACCATTTTGATTTCAAGTAGATTACTGGCATAATATTCTCGATAATCTTTTTCAATTTTGTTTCTACATTTTAAAAACAGTTCTTTTCAGAACTTATTAAATCTTCACAACAGTTTACATATTACGATAATTTTCATCATCAGTTGTCACCATGAATAAGCGTTCAAGAAGTGCTTGTGCTACTGCTGAAACTAACGAAAGGTATGTATATAACGATCTACTTAGTATATAGACTTTTTCTGTCTTTTATCTTACACTTACATGATTTCAAGCAAGACACATGTTTGTAAGAAAACTGAAATCCAAGAACACGAGATATGATTTGTCGAATATAAGTCGAGTGTTTTATAATTATTTTAGAATATATTATTCAGCAGGATAGAGATTTGGACATAAAATATATAGTTGTGTTTTAGCTACATACTTTTATTATAGATTTGGGCTTTCCTTAAAATAATAGTACTTCCCTGTAACCATAAGTAACCAGTATTTGACATTAAAAATTATGTTTGAAAATTTGTTTACTTTTTGTGCTGAATTCAAATTATTTTGAATCAAATTTTTATTCTTACATTTCTTAAGATTGAAACGTTGGAGGAGGAACCGGAAAGATGTTTTATCTCTATCCATCCCAAAAGAACTACATGAGGTGGAGCCATCAGACATTGTTGAAAGTAGTGATGAGTATAGCTTTAATATACAAAATGATTTATGCTCTACAGATGGTAGTAGTAATGGTTCTGACTATTCGATTATTGATTCCACACCCCGTAATCAAAATGTATTTGAAAGTACAAGTTCGTGTTCTGATTTAGACTGTGATGAAACAGAATCTATCAAGCTAAGACAGGATTTAAGAGAGTGGGCACTCAAACATGGTTGCACTAGAAATTGTATAAATGATTTGCTAAATATATTTCTTGAGAATGGACACAATGTTCCTAAAGACAGTAGAACACTTCTTGGAACTCCTCAAGACGTATCTCTAAAAGTTATGGGAGTTGGACAATATATTTATTTCGGCGTAGTAAATATCATTCGGAAAGTTTTGCACAACAACAAATTGAAGACAAATATTGAACTTATTCTAAACATTGATGGTTTGCCACTATTTAAGTCAAGTTCCATGCAGGTGTGGCCAATATTGATCCAATTTGCTGAATTTGAGCCTGTTGCTGTTGCACTCTATGGTGGAGTTAAAAAACCACCAGTTCATGATTACTTGCAGGATTTTGTTGATGAAATGAAGGTTCTTCTTGCAGGTCCTGTATTAATAAATGATATTAGTTACAATATATCTATATTAGCTGTGACGTGTGATGCACCAGCCAGAGCATTACTGAAAGGTATAATTCAGCACACTGGTTACTATGCTTGTGAAAGATGTACGAAAAAAGGTGTTAGTGTTGGAAACCGCATTGTTTATGGATATTGTGATGATGAAAATGTTTTAAATCGAACAAACACTGGTTTTATTAGTAATGAATATGCAATACCTGATTCCAATAATAAGTGTCATCAGTTGAGTGCATCAAGCTTATGTGAATTAGGCATTGATATGATTCGTGAGTTTCCTTTAGATTATATGCATCTTGTGTGCTTGGGCGTCACTCGACGTATATTGTATCATTTGAAAGGGCATTTTAAAGGAATATTTGCTGGAAGACTATCGATGACCCAATTGAATGAACTATCAAATAAACTGTCTTCCTTCCATGGCCATTTCCCAAGTGAATTTGTTCGTCAACCACGTTCATTAGCTGAGTTAGATCGATGGAAAGCCACAGAATTTAGAAGCTTCTTATTGTATTCTGGCCCAGTTGTCTTGAAAGGATTAGTCGATCAAAAGTTATATAAGCACATCCTAAGTTTATCTTTGGCAATAAGAATCTTATGTGAAGAAAACAATGCTGAAAGATCTTCGAAACTGGCTTTTGCTAGGGAGTTGTTGAAGTATTTTGTTGGTAATTCTGGTGAGCATTATGGTAACACATATTGTGTGTATAATGTTCACAGCCTACTGCATATTGTCGATGATGTGGAATATTTTGATTTGCCATTAGATGCTATATCAGCATTTCAATTCGAAAACTATCTTCAGAAATTGAAAAGATATGTTAGGAGTAAAAATAATCCAGTAGTTCAGCTGACAAAGAGATTGGCGGAGTTGGAAGCTGTGCCAAAGAAACATGTTGAAATTACAAAGATTGCAATTTCTGCTAAAGATCATTGTTTCTTACTACGTAATGGGATCGTTTTTGTTACTGAGATTGGCAATGATGGAGCTTTATCATGTCATTTTTACAGTAAATCAGTCCTAGAAAGGTTTTTTGATTCCTTTGCTGACTCTCAAGAAATGAACATTTTCTTTCTAAGAAAAAGTCTTAAACCAACTTACTGCACAAAGGCAGCAGGGGATCTCTTGAGAAAATGTTGTTGTTTTCCATACAAAAATGGATATGTTATTATGTCGTTATTGAGTGACGTAAAGTGGCTATAGATATGGAATATATACCTATGGGTAAGGAAATGTTAACAATCTGTATTGTTATTCTGTTCTGTAAGTGAAGAACTTAGTGAATATTCTTATGAAATCTTGTGCTTTTAACTGCATATATTTCTGTTATGAATTTGTAATGAACATTTTGCCTTTGGTATTATAAAAGATAGTAAGTATAACATGTTTTACAACAGAAATTTCTGTGTTTAGGTGTTGGTCCTGTCAAGTTATTTTGGAGAAGGGGAAAGAAACCAGGACGTTAGTTCCTTGTCCATGAGTGGATAATATTAGAAATTGCATATATTGGCCCAGAAAAGGCAAA
Organism: Turritopsis dohrnii; assembly: GCA_027922465.2. Taxonomy (NCBI): domain Eukaryota; kingdom Metazoa; phylum Cnidaria; class Hydrozoa; order Anthoathecata; family Oceaniidae; genus Turritopsis; species Turritopsis dohrnii. The sequence continues at coordinate 168,816 of BQMF02000048.1, read as the reverse complement.
TCTGTTGGTGATCTGATTGCAGCTTGGGCATTGCCAGAAAAAGATTGGCGGCAGTTCACCATTGTGGAAACCATATTGGAGAGTGGCACCAGGGATGAGGCAACACAAATGATGAACATGCCTACAACAACAGAAGAATCTGAAGATGATTGTGAACATGATGTTGGTAAGTATTCATTCGAATAACATCAACATTTAGAAATGCCACAATTGTTCTAATATTTTTTTGCTTATCTCTTCAGAACCTGTCACTACAGCTAGTGATCATGTGAAAAGTCCTGTTTTGAAGAAGAGACGTAACAATGAAGCATCATTCATAGTCAGCAGCAAAAGGTCCTCACAACCACATTTTCAAAGAAACCTTGATTTGTCTGAACACGAGGTATACACTGGGACTCTGGTATCTCCTACAATTCAGTCAACTCCAGCATTATCACGAAGTGTAGCCAAACATAGCGATGGTGGTATAAAGTTTAAAGAGATGTCAAACAAACGTAAGATTGTTTTTTTTAACGAAATCTGCAGTGGTTTTAGTTCATTTATGTAGCTAGTCTTTGTTTCATTTAATTTAGAATTTCAATATTCCATCTTAATGGAATTGAAGGCCATCAAAGATAACCAAATGGCCATTTTGGAACGTCTCGATGCAATTGAAACTAGGGATGATGACCACTCACTCTCTATCGAGGAACTTAAAAAGATGTGCGACATAGAAGAATTCGAGGAAGAAGAAATGCTATTACAGGATAAAGCTTACATGAAAAGCAAGGTGCAAATACTAATAGTTGTTCGGCCAATAGTTTGTTTTTATTGGGAAGTTTTATTATCAAATCATTGTATTGCGTTTTGATTCACTTGAGAAATTTGTTTTCTAAGTGTAATTATCATGATGTTTTTGTATCATTTTAGAAGTTACAAATGAAAGGTGTTGGAGGAAATAATGCGAGATCTTGCGTGAAAAATATCTTAAATGCAATAATGAGTCGCGAACTTCAAAACCAATTCAGCAAAGATGGGCTTAAAAATAAAAGGGCATTTGTGAAGACAAGACATTACTCGTGTTTGCTGGGTAAATTGATCAGTAATGAAAGATCCTTCCTTGATGTATTACTTTTTTAGGAGCGACTATCAATCCATCAAAAGACGGCTTTTCGAAAAGCAATATAGACTTTTTAATCGGTGATCTGTTGAAGCGCGCCGTCCGAAATGTAACGAAAGTGGTCGAAAATGTTGACGATGATGATTTTATGGCACTTCAGGAATAGAATTTTGTGGAAACACTGTACATTTTTATGTATATACATTATGTTTATAGTTATCTTTTCGTCTGTACATCTTTTTCTCTGTTTTCATAGAGAATTTAATGGAAAACCGTCTTAACCATTAGCTTCGCCTTCGAAGTTTTTAAGACTTGACATATACGCTTTTTTATATAAGAATAGCGAAACTTTGTTAAGGACAGCTTTATACAGCCGCATAATCGCCGCGTCGAATTAAACTCTTTATTAAATGCGACGTAAATTCGACTGTATAAAGTGAAAAATTAATTAAGTGCGACATAATGAATTAAGTTCAGCAGAGTTTGTCGAATAAAACGGCAATCTTCGACATAAATTCGGCATCACTTTATACAGCCTCATAATCGTCGAATTTAATAACAGCTTGATTGAACTTCGTGAAAAAAGTGCATGAAAGTAGTGGACAGCGTGTAAGAAACACACGATGAGAAATTTATTCGACATTTATGCGGCTGTCTAAAGTCATGTCGAATTTGATATGCAGCAACAAAACCTGTATAAATTGACTGTCGCATTTTTGTCGAATTTTACCCGAATTAAAGTAATTTAATTCGACACGGCGATTATGCGGCTGTATAAAGCTGTCCTAAGGATGAAGTATTCTTAATTTTAAACAAAATATAAGGGTGAAATATTCTTAATGTATTCTTCTAAGCGTGTATTAAATTAAAATGTATAATGTAGCGTATATACCTGGATTGCGGTTGTGCAGTGAAAGCATAGTGAAAGCATAGTCTGAGTTAATAGCGTTTAGCATCAAATATGTCTGTTGTGTTAATGTTATTAAGATGGTTTTTCTTGCGTTAATTCATATAACCTGTATAATATGTTTATCATAGTTTATATTTTCTGTGCGTTCTGTATTTATTTTTACATAAGCTTTAATACAAGTCAAAAGATGTTTTGATTAACTAATTTTTGGATTTCTGCGTAAGCAAGAAATACTTTACGATCGTCTTTGTTTTTTTTTTTTTTTTTTTTTTTTTTCATCTTACTGTCCAAACCTAGTCATATTTGTTTCTCCAATTTCATTGGTTCATAAAAAAGCCGTCTCAATCGTGATTGGTGCATAATGCCCGATTTCTACGAAAGGGTGCTAATATAGCCACCTTAACTTCAATAGCGAAAGTTTATTGGCTTGATCTGCGCCGTGCCATGTGATCATCCGGGTATTTTTCGACTTTACATTTGCACGCCGTTCGCATAATGGTGTACTATCAGCGGTACCGAAGAAACCCACTTAGATTTCCGAAAGTTGATTGATCAATGTGGAATATATTTAAAAGAAGATTTACACTTCCAAAACCGAAAGTAAAGGGTAGAAAATTTATAATTTATCTTACAATGATTCTACTGTGTTCATTCTTTTCTAAAACCAAGTTCTCGATGTTTTATAAAAACAGTGTGTGAAAAAGAATGCTTTTATTTTTTGGAAAATGTCTGGGATTCTTTTAAGCCTTTCTAATACGAAATATCGTTTGTTTCATGTGTGGACTGTAGTGCTTTTTAAGCTCTGGATACATACAGCTCAGCTCAGTTTCCTCTTCAGCTCCAACAACATACAAGAATGTCTTGTGTACCCTGTGGCTGTGGTGCATCATTTTATGTTTGATGTTTCTCTAGCTATTTTAGCTTATTTACTTGTATAGTTCTTGGCTGTATTATCAATGTCTTGAATTAGGAATGGGGACTTACTATTTACTTACTTTGGTTGTCTGTAAATTCTAAATACTGGACATCCTTTAACGCAAATTTCTGCTTTCAGTTATGTTTGCTAATTTTGATAAGTTTTGTTTACTTTTTGTGTTTGGGAAGTCTTTTCGTAATTTGTAAGATTGACCGTACATATTGTTGAAAGATTTATATATATACATATGAAATCGTTGTGATATCTGAAAGCATCTATTTAAATTTAATGTTATTTTGTTCATTAAGTTTATTGCCAGTTTCGTATTGTGTCAGTTATGCTTTCATAATGCCCTGGGGTGTATGCGTAATTAAAAATTAAATGTTTTTTAAGTTTCTGTATAAATCTTTATAATCTTTTCATTAAATTTAAGTTCAGGTAATGCTTTGTTTGTAATGTTTGTAAATTAAAAAGATGGCAATGACATTGTTAATCGAACTAAAGCTGTTTTCAGTTATATGTTTATTGATTTTGTATGTATTATATATTTTGCATGATCAAAATCTATGTTTTCCTTTCTGTGCTTGTGATTTAGGAATTCCGGTTAGGAAGATAGAATAGACATATTGAATTCATGTATATAAATTTATAACATTTCGATTGAATTACATGCATACTCATTGTCTTATCTGAGTAAATCACTGTGTCCTTGATATCATTACGTGCCAACAAAATAAAGAACATTATGGCATTCTATAATCAAGTTTATTGTTTATTGGTATAAAATTTTGCGTAGTGACTATGTTTTTCCAGATTTTTGGGGAGTACATGATTAGAAGTTTAATAAACATATATCGTGGAAATGATTAACCTTTCTTAAATTTTAAGAATGTCTTAAGTGTAGTTTATACGGTCGAACTTTTGCCTTGTCTAATGTAAATCTAATGACCTGTACTTAAGAAAACTCTTGCATTCCTAAGTATTGTCTAATCGCAGGTCAATTGATTTACATTAGACAAGGCACAAGTTTGACCGTATAAACTACCTCATGGTCTTTCAATTTTCATTCTTCAGCTGATTTTGCAGAAATCCTTATGCCTGCAAGGGCATCTTGTTGTTTCTTTATTAATCATTCTCTACCTTGCATGAATATTTTTTTCATGATTGTTATTGAGGGATGTCATTTAACTGACTGACCCAGCCACAATTCAAAATAGACGTAATAACAATGTCGTTTAAGTCCGTTTGAAGTCCACATGGTCGTCTACGCAGCGTCCATAGCTCGTCCATTTGAAGTCTATATGAAGTCCATACGTCCCGGTAATATTAAGGATGAACGTCCACGTGTCGTCCCTGGTTCGTCCACTGGACGTCCAATGGAGTCCATATGCAGTCCGTGTGAGGTCCATCCTGGACGTCCAGTTCACGTCCAATTGAGACGGACGTCTTGTGTTTCATTTGGCACGTCCAATGGACGTCCATTGGACGTCCATATGAGACGTCCAGTCGTCCAAAGTGGACATCCACGTGGACGTCCGCTGGACGTCTCAATGCCCACTGGGTTAGAATGTCTTCATCTAACTATTTGTAAGCATCAAACTTTTTTGTGAAAACTCTTATAGTAATATTTGAAAGAACCAAGCAAATATTGTTTATAAACTCAATCACCCAAGCAAACTTTACAAGGTTTACACCATAAGTTTTGATGCATTCAAATTGTTAGATGAACTCTATGTTATAATCATATTATAATCATGTAGAATATTTTCTTCACTGATAATAAATAATCTATAAAGCATAAACATTATTGAACGTATCATAAAATATCAAAAGTCATGTTACTCCATTCTCAAAGGTATTGAAAGAAAAGCAATCAAGCCTTTTAAAATCAAAAACTAATGCAACTAAGCTTGCACGTCTTATTATCTTAAATGTCTTAAAATATTTTCAAAGAGCTATCTATTTGTAAAGAAGAAAATATGAAATATGGTAAATTTTGGGAAATAAAGCCTTTCATCTTTTTTTTCTATTTTTGAGCATGAAAACACATCTTTATTATGAACACAAAGATGCTTGTTTTCCACAAGGGATCATGTCGAACAACTTTAAGGGGACGATTTCTATTCTTAGTAACTTTAGAAATAATGGATTGTGTTTTTTATCTTTAACTGAATGAGAACCAGATAAACGAAAAAGTTTTGCGCAATGAAAGATTAAATTTCCATGATGTGTCATTATTTATGCCCTCCTCGAAGATGTCAAATTTAAAAAAATGCAGAAGATGTATATAAAAGTACCTATAATAACCTGTAGCTATAATAACCGAAACAACCAGTCAGCCATTGAAAAATAATTTGTTAACTTAACATTTGATAAGATTAAAATTCATATTATGAATGTAAATTAAGCAGCAACAATGATTTAAGAAAAAAGAACAACACTCATACTGAAGCTAGACAACATTTAATATCACGAAGAACAGGAGGACTTTCATCAACAAAAGGAAAATCTTCACGTTCACACAATCGCTACAAAAAAATCAATTGTTCTGTGACGTCAAAAATTTATACAAAATGTAGTTTAAAATGTAGTTTAACTATGATGATGTGCTTCGCGTGAAATGTCATTATCAATCAATCAATAGGCATTTTCAAATCCCCAATCAAAATCTGTCTTCGACTCGATGCCATATTGTGTTCTGAACAAATTTCTTTGAGAAATACTTTTAAGTTTTGGAAATTAACTTATCGAGATTGGTCTCGAGAAGTTTTGCAAGTGGAAATCGGCCTAGACATGTAGCAGTCGCGCGAGACTCTTTCATAACAGTGACCAACCTCGTATCCAGGGGCCTTTTCTAATAGTGTGATTTTCAAACCGATTGCGGTTTCCAGTTGATTTTTGCTTCAATTATACGGAAAGACTAATGTAACGCTATCTCAAATCTAAATTTTCTGAATTAAATTTTATTTTGCTTTGCAAAAAAGTGGTCGGGCCATGGCCCCCCTGGCCCGCCCGTCGCCGCGACCCCTGAAACTGCATATTCTCTTTCATTTAATTTCGTTTTATTATTTTTCTAGGTCTTAATGCAAAAACTGCTTTTACCAGTTTGCGTACGAAATATGTCATAAAAAAGGCGTTGAAAGAAACAAAGAAATCGGGTACTGCAACGGACAAAGTAATCAAAGCTGAGAAAGAACTGCAAGAGTACTCCTTTCTCAGCTGGCTGGACAAATTTGTGTACGAAAGAAGCAGCAATTGTAATATGCTGACCGAGGAAGAGCATGCAGTTGGGGAAGCAGCATCAGAACTGCTGTTGCTTCAGAAGATGAGCCGAATGACCGAACAAAGTATATCTATTTCCATTTCACCAACAATAACAACTGATGTAAACACCTCTACAACATCTACTTCGCAAGGCACTGGGCAACCGAACTGGGTAAAAAATAAACGGCAAACCGATTGATATGAAATATCAAAAATGGAATATTATCCATTATAAACGAAATGGCTTTGAAACAATTGAACAACGATTTAACGTTGTTTGACAAGTTTCATTAACAGTTTTAGTGAAATACATAAAATGTTTATCATGAAAGAATTTTTGTGTTCATTTTCTTTGTTTTAACCCTTGTTAGTGTTGTGAAAACAAACAAATAAAAATATCTTGTTACACCTCACTATACTAACAAAGGATCTTGTGCAATCATTTATTGCCGAACTGGACCACAACTTTGAACATGCTTGTGTAGAGAAACTGCTGCAAGACTGTATTTTACTGCATTTTTTATCTTGGCTTTGATATTCTCCAGCGAGAGGCTAATATACCAAACGTGTTTTTGATGGTTCGACGTGCTCTGGACAATCGATAGTAGACTCTGAAAGATTACCAAGATATGGTCTAACAAGCCATGAATTTAAAGGGAATATTTCATCCCCAACCAGGAAATAATTCAAAGGATTATTAGAAAATCCTTCTAAGTTTTCAGCAGGTGGAAGATTCATTGAATTGCAATATGTTTACCATCTATCAAACCTATACAATGTACCATGTACCATAGTTCGTGAAACTGATTACTGATTCTTTTTCACTCTAACGCTGTACGTGGAGAATTTACATAGAATGGTGATAAAACGTCCCAAAGCTTTTGGCAAGTTTCACTAAAAATCACACAAATCGATGCTCGACTGATCCTGAACGAAACGCAGAGAAGTTGTTGTGATTCATCTCATGCCAGAAATCTCAATGTTAAAACTATTCACTCAGCAGCAGAAATTGGTTCCCTCATTCTTGTTGTTTGTCGTTGCAGAGAAGGTCTGATCAAAGAAGATAAACGTTCCAAGTGATCTGGTGTCACGCGAACAAACCGAAAGAAATATTCTTTGTCAAATAAACGAAGTTATTGTTTCAAAACATGATAATAACCATGACTTTTTCTTTCTTGAAAAAGCTTTCTTACACAAAATCGTCTTTGTTTGGGTCTACATTCCTTTTCATCTTCCATGAGTATAAGGATAGCTAAGGCACAAATTCGTTTTTTACTCAATGAGAGCAGCGCCATTTTGTTTTCTGTTTTGTTTATTATTTTTCTAACCCGTCGTAAGCAAATCTTTTGAAAAACACAGTTTTAAGGTTTAAGAAGGATTTCTTGATTGTTCTTTATTCACATTAGCGCATTTCTTAAAACTGTCGCAAGGCCTACGATTGTCGTAACGTAAGCCTTACGACGCTTGTAAAAACCAGTCTTTAGTTGATCGCAAGATTTGGTGTATTTTCTCCCCCTCTGCTTCAACCTTTCTTGACAGAAATCTAAAACACAAAACCCTATCTAATGAGAGATGGGTTACAACAATCACAAAAATGAAAACACCTTATATAAACAGGTTACATGACAAACACTTTTAGCAGAACAGAACAAACAGAATGCCAGAAGGATATGTACAATAAAGTAATGTGTGCGACAAACATAGAAAAGCTTGAAAAGTTAATTACCGTTTCAGGATCAAATTAACAACGTACTGGACATTTCATCTATCTACTTGGATTAACTGAAACCTGAAAAACAGACAAAACATTCATTCCAACAGCAGCTCTTATTTTTTATTAAAAATAAGCTCGTTATTGGATAAAAATAATTTGCATTTTAATTAATAGACCAGAAATTATTACTTGTTATGATCCCCCCCCCCCCCCCCCCCCCCCCCCCCCCCCCCTCCCCCCCCCCCCAACAACAACAACATATTTTCTACTATCATTAGTACCAACAATCAAAATTTTACTTGCTTGACAGGTTCTGAAGACAAGCAAGAAATTAAATATTGGTATCATCCAATGTATGTATAATATTTAATATGACAATCTGCTCCGTGACATATGAGCGTTTCAACATTTTCGAAATAACCAAGCTGTGATGCTATGTGAAGTGGTGTCAATTGTTTTTTGATGAGATGAGGTGTGTAGTTTATCAAGAAGATGAATGTAGAGGAAGAATTATTACGTGCAGCAAAATGAAGTGCTGTTGATCAATATTTGTTCATGGCACTTTTGGCCACCAATAATCGAGCAATCGAGAGTGTGTTGTTGAGAAGAGAAGCAGCCATTAAAAGTGAAAAAATGTATATATTATCCTCACGGAATGGGGCACGTGTTCAGTGATATATACCCAGCAGGGTTCCTGGTTTTTATCAAGGAAGAGCACCAATTAATGATAGATAGGATATTCACTACTGTGCAAGATCTGTGTGCCATTAAAGGTATTCACTGACCAAAACAAACACTGAAAGTGAAAATTCAGTGCAATTTGCTTCAAAAAGAAACCACATTGAATGATTTAATGTTAATAGTGGGGACGGGACTATTATATTAAACAAAGTGGACAAAATGGACTAATTGAGTGTACCTTATCGGACAAAACTTAGTCGGACAAAATTTTAGTCGGACGAAAATATTAGTCGGACAAAATTTTAGTCACCTCCAAATATTTTAGTCACTTTTGTCCGACTAATAATTTTGTCCGACTAAAATTTTAGTCGGACAAAATTATTAGTCGGACAAAATTTTAGTCACTTCCAAAAAATTTAGTCACTTTTGTCCGACTAAGTTTTGTCCGATAAGGTATGACAAATGCTTTGTCATATTGTTAACTTACGTTACTACCACTTGGAACAAAAAATTAAAAGACAATGTGAAGGTAACAAATTTATGATGAATGGATGTATTCTAAGCTTCTACTTGATATTTTTTATGATACATAATGAAAAATCTCAAACTTGTCCATATTGATAAAAGGTGTCTAAAAGTCCAATTTTTTGTCTCACAGGACCTTCAGTTATAAAATTGTTTCTGTAAACTTTAGCCTTCCCACTTCTTTTGCACATATACTGATGTGAACCAGCAGGGGTTAAAGATTTTTGAAACTTGTTGGTAATATTAACAATTAGGATTGTACATTAGTAAAATAACTTGATCATTTGTCAATATATCATTATCTGAAATAATGTTGTGTATTTGTTATCTATAGCTTGTCTATCAATATGTTTGTTTATTTCTGGCCATTTGTCACTTGGAATGTTCAAAAACTTTTCTTGAAATTCTACCTGCTTCATGTGTCAATAGTCTGCAAGCTTATTTAATTAAGAAAGATATGCTAAAAATGTTGTATCACAGATGATTGTCTTGAAACTTTTGAGTTTGATAACACTGGATGAAGATGTTCAGATGAACTCTTGTTTCGAAGCAACTCAGTAATCTGATCTTTCGTGAAATTTGCTATGTTTTTCAAATTATTAAACTCCTAATTTTCTCAACACAACTGTCTTCATTCACAAAAACACAAATGAAAGCCGCTTTCAAGCTACCATTTTGAAAAAATTTCCCCCCAAAATATTGCGACCGCATTTTGAATTTTGGCTAATGAGAAATCACAACTTTCAGAAATATTTTGTAAAATTGTCGAACGGGAGAGAGTATCCGATAATGTTAGAAAATGTATCCAAGATATAATAAATGTTTTTGTAAAATAAAAAAAACCTGACAAGTTTGAAACTTTTATATCAATATTACATACAATATTACGAATACATTATTAATATTTACCCCCGTCATTTCTTCCTGCCACGCGCGAAATCGAAATTAAAGGACGTCTTAAATACGCATTAAAAACGCCTTACCAAGTCCTCTTTAAAACATGAATTCAACGGCAATGCGAAAACAATAATAAAGGCAGGCGCAAACCGAACAACATGTTGGGCCAACATTTCGACCAACATCAACATGTTTGCCAACATGTTGCTCGGTTTACGCCTGCCTTAAGACGTCTTCAAAACGTCTGATTTTAAGACGTCTTCTGAAGACCCATTAGGAGGGTCTTAAATGCGCATTATCAAGATACGTCTTATGAAGACCTGATTAAGACGAATAGAAGACGTCTTCAAAACGTCTTGTGCCAAATGCAAGATGCACCATATATTTTAATTTGCTGACAGTTGAATATGTTTTGATTTGCGTTTGAAATTAGGAAGGCCATTCAGAGTTAAGAATATTGATGTAACTCAATTTATCGTTGCTGCCTTTATGTTGACATGTCTAGATGCAATAAATACAAATTCAAAAATGTGCTGCGTAGAACCCACCATTTTCCAAATTGATTTACGCTTAAAGTCTCCCTTACCACTATATATTTGATTTGATTTTAATGCGTGGCACGTTCTATAGAAGTTCTTGTTGAGTATTATCATCAATATTTGTGGTATTAATTATGTTTTGCATAAAAAATATAGGCTAAATATTTGAAATCATTCAAATTGTATATCGGTTGATCTTTATGGTCTTCAAATCATTAAAACTTTCAATAAAAAAAACAAAAAACAAAGTTATTTGTATCTGTGTTTTTAAAAACCGTTTCACTATAAGGATTAGTTTTGCGTTTTCCCTTTGGACGAAAGTGTCCATCTATTTTGATTCTATTTGTTATCTGAAAACATTAATATATCAATTTTTCCTGTGATTGGCAAAAACTCAAATCATTTCATATCCAGCTAATTAACTTAAATACTACAGCTAGGCTGTAAACTTGCTTTTGTTCTAAGTTCAATTTCAAACTGTTCTTTATTTGGTATTTGGCGAAAAAATTGACGGGATTACAGTAACGCTAAATTACTCGTTTTGTGCCACTATTTTGGTATTTATGTACGAAAATTTCGGTATTTCGTTATAGGGTAGTTTGTCATATAAACGGAATCATGATATACTGTCGATATATTTAATAGTGCGTGAGTTATCCACAATGTTATGGCGTAATATTTCAAATGTCGTTATTCTATTTTTTGTTGTTGTTGTTGTTGTAGCATCAAAAAGAGCACTTTATGTCTGCTAAAATAGCTGTTCTTCTACGCAATTTAATAGCAACTACCTTCGCGGGCAGAAACTTTCGCGTTTTTGGCGTTTTTTGCCTAATTTTGCGTAAGTTTATGCCTTTGGAAATTTCAAAACAGAAAAACGCGAAAGTTTTTAGGCGAAATCATAGATAATTTTAAAAAACGCAAAAGTTTTTTCACCCGAAAAAAATGCTATGTTTGCTATGTGGTCGCAAAGTTCAGCAGTACATTGGTGAAGATGGAGATACCGATGACGAAACCGATTCTGAGTGGGAAGTTGAAAAGAATTAGTTATAGGTTTGTAAAATTATAAAAATAACAAAAATCGGGGTTTTGTTTGCTCATTCGCGAAAGTTTTATCACGCGAAGATGAACTTTTTCTTCGATTTGCGAAAGTTTTTTCCGTGAAATTTTTTCCAAAATCTGCAAAACGCGAAAGCTTATTCCATAAATTTCGGATGAACAATCGGTAGGATTAGTTGTTGGCTTTGGACTTTGATGTTTCTTATTGGGTTGGTAAAGAACATCAGTGGGTCTGAGTTGAGTGAACTGTTCCAGATGATTGAAATCGGCTGGGTTGTGGGTGCATAACCGGTACGCTACATTGTTGGGTTTTGACTTTATCGTTTCGTTGTGTGCTTTCAAGGTACCCAAGCGAGTTTCAATAAAGGTTGGAAACGTTTTGCGTTTGGGTTGGAACTTTTACAAGCTCTGAAAGGTCTGATTCAGCAGATTTACACAAGGTAGTATTCATTGTGTTTTTTCGTTTTAAAGACACTTGCAGTTTGTCATAAGATCAAACATGACAATAATATGGATAAGTCGTTTAATTCCAGTCCCAATCCTGCCGTTGCACAAATAAACATCTCACATAAAAGTAAGATATTTCCACCAAATTTGATCAAATAATCGATGATGGTTGCAGTTATAGCTTTACAAACATCATCAGATGGAAGCTCTGTCAAAGGATCTTCTCGGTCCATGATTGTTACACTTTTCATATGCAAAGAAATTATCCAACTGATATTCTAACCTTAAGCCCGGTGACGTCATTTTAGATAATCTATATGGTAGCTTAATTGGATATTTTACCGTGAGATTTGATGAAAAGCCGTCACTGCACCGCAACTTTCAAATTAAGTGGAGGTGCAAATATTCTAAAGAACAAAAGGACATACCTAAATTTCATATGCAAACTTGTATTGAGACAGAAGTGGGTCTGCAGTTTTCTTGTGAGATAATGGGTTAATGGGTTAACAAAGCGCTCAAACAAAGTAAAACAATGTTGGTTCTCATTGCTGCTCGTTCCCAGACGATTTCTCAGTTGTTCTATTTCTACTGACATCAGCATAGTGCAACCCTCAGATCTATATACAACAGTTCATTATCTTTTAAGTAACATTTACACTTTTTTATACAAAAAACTTGGCATTGCGTGTAGGCTTTCATTGAAAATGTCTTTTCATATCTTATTATATTGTTCTTTCACTTTCTGTTTCAACATCGTGTTAATGCCTCATTAGTAAGTAAGTAAGTAAGTAACGGGAGTTTTCAGTCCTTGGGCTTCCATCCGTAATGGTTGGTTTTGCCTTGGTTTTTGCCTCGTCTCGATGTATTCTATTGTATTACTGTCTGCATATCTTTAAATTTCTGAAACATGGTGTTTACACAGACGTCTGGGGTAGCTCTTTTATAAGTCCAGGTATTCAGTCTGGTAACTTCTTGTATATACGCCTTCAGGGGTCGACATAACGGCTGCCTTCCGGCAAAAGCCGGATAAATTTTAGGTTTAGTCGACTGTAAAATTCGAAAGATTTCCTTTTTAGCCGCCAACAAAATTCATACCTTTTCATGTGTTTTTTATTGAAAGATTTAGTTTCACACTTACCTGGTATATCTATTTGGTACTTCATGCTTCCAAAGCCCTTTCCAAGGTTGCTTCGCCCCTAAACACCCAACGTTTATCAAAGCACCTTTGCACCTATGTGGTACCTTCAGTATTATCATTAGAAGTAGTCGGCGATGAATAAAGCCTTCTTTAGACCCTGTACCTGCGGAACAAGTGGAAAGAATGAAGATACCATTTTTGCCAGTAAAGATGCGCATCACTGATACGGTTATTGATGGACTCATCTTGATAGCAGTCTTTTTACTGATGTCACTATCCTGTATAAACATTTTTAACATTTAACTGGTTGTCTCCCTCGTAAAGATTATCTCATAAGGAAACTGCTGACATACTTTTTTCTCGACTTTGTGACAGTTCATTATCTTTAATGATTATGTCGCATTGAAATTTGGTAGAATGCGTTAATCATATGAGAAAGGCAAATTCACAAAATTTGACCATCAAGGGATATGTAAGATTATACATATCCCTGTTCGATCATCAGATTATGAAGACACAGACGTTATGTAACTGACATTGGATGATGAAATTCGTGTAACAAGGGTTTTTTGAGTAGTAAACTCTCTCTAATTCGATCATGGAAGGGACTGACAAAAACGTTCGATTTATGGAAAGTTCGAATTATGGAAAGTTCGAATTATAGAGTTTCGAATTATAGAGATTCGACTGTAACACACAAAGTAAGACGTAAAAGTAGGACAAACTGTAACAAGCATCAACATGAAAAAGTAGTATTTACAGCTGTTGACATATATTAGAATGTTTATGTAACAATTGACTATCAAACTATTCGATGAAAGTTCTTACAACAGTGTTTGAAAGGACGAGGCAAATGTTGTTTGTAAACTCGATAAGCCAAACAAATTTTACAAAGTTTATACTGTGAAGTTTTAATAGTCTGGAATTGTTATTTGAACTATGTATTGTGTGAAAATATATACAAATATACAATATATTCGGAATATATTCGGAATATTTTCGGAATATTTTCGGAATGTTTTCATTTGTCAGTATTCAGTATTCTTTACATCGATGCAGCCAAGAAAAAAATCCCCTGATCATAGCCCAGTAGGCAAATGTGTTTGAAAAGACAATGCGAAAGAGAGCTTACACACTATTTCGATAAAAATACTCTTTTTCGCAGTGTTGCTTTTCACGATTTTGCTCACTGGGAAGCGAAAACATGAGATTCATACTTTGAAGTTTGTACGACATCGGGTAGTTCATCAAAGCTTGCAAAAATCTGCCACGATGATTGAATGGAATTTCAAAGCGATAAACCGGTCAGACCGTTCTTACACCATCCTGAAATTCAAAATCGATTTCCCCGTCGGTATTCTGAAATTCCGTAAACGCTCTTTCCGATCTTTGTAAGCTAACAGTTTCGGAATTTCCGTTAATTTCATGATACAAATCGCTTTCCAGGATTACTACGCCGTCGAGACATGGATAAGCGTATTCATTTATCGGAAAAATTCGCGAATCTCCGTCTAAACTGTAACCTTCGCTTTCATTTTCATCGTCTTGTCGTGGGAATATGGCGTCGCTAAAATGTTTTCGTTTGACGTAGAAAACGAACGCAACTACCAAACACACTGCGATCGTTATTGTCACGCCTATCGATACTATCTGTGTGGTAGATAAGATAACTCTTTCCGGGCGTGTTGGAAAGCAATCCGTTTTTCCTGTTATATTATAGGATTTTGAGATGAACTTTCTATAATCATAATAATTTGCCTCAATAACGAGAAGGTACCGTGTACATGGCTTCAAGTCTTCAAACTTGAACGTACGTTGCTTTTCGAATTTTCCCAGTTCGGCGCTTCTTTTCACCATCTTACCATTCTCGTACAGAAGTACCTGATGAGTACTCAGAAATTTAACTTCTAGCCTCTCTTCGTTCTGGTATTGAACAACCAGACTACTGGAAGACTTACTGTATATGTTAATTCCTTTAATTTTATGGTCACCAGACCCCTCACAGTAATATAAATGTTCGAAGGCTTCGTATGGGTCATACGTCCAAACAACGTGTCCGGTATTGGTGATGGCGCGTAGCTTGTATTTACTATTTCTGAGGACACTCCTAACATCCCACATTTTACATCCTCTAACGTTACCATTTCCGGTCGAGTCATGATAACAGTTAGTACCATTGGTGTAAGACTCCTTATCTATAAGACTTTTCTGCAGGATAACAGTTTCTTGATCATAAGTCTTGTTCAAAGGAAATTCAACATAAATAGTTTTATGGTCACTAATATGGCCAATAATACACTTTGGCTTGCTTTTGTTTGGAGTTATAGACGCGACAGAAGCAACGGCACAGACGAACAAATATGTTGTCAGGATGACGTCAAACCTCTTTTTTACAGATGTTAGTAGTCCCATTAGAAAGCAGTTAATCATTTTGTCCAACTATGAGTGACGGCATTAACGGCATCTTACAACTCGGCACTGAGGATATCTAAGAAGAAGAAGGTTGATACGTTACTACAAGGTTAAGTTGTCCTGGTAATTGTAAGTGTATCTATAATGGATAACCCAACACCCAGGGCTGCTTTTTCCATGCAAATTATCGGAAACTTCCGATCTCGTTTTTTGGCTTGGAATTGTTCACAAATGACGTCAAACGTTTGGAAGAAGAGGAGGGCTATGCTGAAGTTGACGCTGGTTGTCGGGGAAGGGGGAGAGGTGAGAGTGTTGTTGTTGTAATAAACGTCTCTTGAGTTCAAAAAATACTTCAACTTGGCGGCCTCTTTTGAAAAGATGACGTCAACTTACAGGGAGTGGGTAGAGCAAGGTTGACGCAGGTTGATGGGTGGGGCAGGGGCGGTGGGGGGAGAAGCAGTAGTTCGAGATCAACGTTAAAATGGAAAAAAGCAGCCGATTACGGCAGAAAAGTCAGTGGCATTTGTTGATCTTACAATTCGCACACGGTCTTCCTTTTACATGAATATTATTAAAAACTATAACTAGAAATCTAGAAATTAGAGACGACAATGATGACGACGAAACCCTTTTCCAATAGTCAGCTGGCTAAAGATAAAAACACGTTTTTTTGTTTATTTGTTTGTTTGTTTGTTGTTTTTTTATAAGGAAGACTTTTGTAAAGAGCTTGAAGTGGTAGAGAACTGGTCAGGATGAAATTTGAAGAAATTTAAGAAACAGTAAGTGTTATTGAAAATAAAATGATCCATCAGATGTAAACTATAGTTTTTACAAAAAGAAACAATGGAAAAGTCTCAAAGACCAGGTGCATAAAATAGATTAACAATAACAAAGTTGGAATATAAAAAACTAGCAGAAAAGAGCGAAATTAGATATCTCTATTAAAAGAAAATGTGCTTTTTACGGAGCAAATTAAAATAAAAACACACCAGTTTTTCCAGTATCTTCTTGCTTGTTCGTTTGAGGGAAGCGAAACTTCATCGAAAGCTTCGAAAAACCAATTTAAAGATCTTTTAATTAAGGCTTTGTATAAAATTAAAATTATCTTTTATACATATATATTATTTTATCTTCTGTTGATCCAACTTTTTTTTCTGAGAATTTTTCTCATTGCCTTTAAAGTCAGCCAAAAATGGCAACTTATTTTGCATTAAAAGTTTTTATTAATTGCATCATATTAAAATGTATTTAATTTTTCAAATTCTTTTTTACTGATGATGATAACGTTAATTCGATAAGTGGAACCCCCCTTAGTGGAAACCCCTTAAATAGAATCCTCAGTGAAGGACAATTTTACACGCAAAACCTTTTCATGAATTGTGTCACTACAAACAAGGTCTCCATTTACTAAGACTAAGCATGTAGTAATTGATAAACATGAAAATGAGTCGATGTTTGCAGTGATGCAATTTATGAAAAGAGCTATTCCATCTTTTATTCCCTTAAGCCTGATTTCCACTCAGGATAATTTCAATTGGATTGGAACGGACCGGATCGATTTTTGGTCTGTTCCGATCCGGAGAGCAATTTCCTTTCATTCGCGCAGACGGAAACTGTGTTTCGCTGATGTGGCTAGCCTCTTGAATAATAATAATAAATTATAGAAAAAGCCCGATTCTCATTGGTTAAAAAATTTTGATCCGCGGACCGGATCGAAAAAAGTTGAACTTTTTTCAACTTTTTCCTGGACTGAAATGGATCGAAACGGATCGCAAAAACTTTAATTAATACGCATGCGCAGATCAAAAATCGATCCGGTCCGTTCCGATCCAATTGAAATTATCCTGAGTGGAAATCAGGCTTTATGCAGAAACGGTAGGAGATCTTGGAGCCGAGGTTGTGTAATGAAGTGCGAAGGTATTTCTTTGCAATTTCGGCAAAAATAAATTCCCTTAAAAATAGCTATAAAGGCTGGTTCACACTGACTTGTGCTGCTCTGTATAAATGGCAAATGCAACTGCTTCAAGAACGATGCAAGCAAGCAAAAGAGAGATCAACTTGAGTGAAAGAAATTTAATGTGGCATATATCATACTTTAGCACAAGGAATGGTTTTAGGTGATCGAGGCATTTTGTTGCAGCTAACTTTCGTTCAATTTCGTTCAAATTTTCAATTTTTCGTTCAAAGACATTTTGCGCACATTCCGCAGTTACACATTTTTAAGAGTGCAGAAAGTGAGTGAATGACGAAAAAAATTAAATAAAGAAAAAATGACGCCAAAAACGTTTTGATATCCTTTTTGCGTCCATGTTCACACAGTGTGCAAGAAATACGCAACGCAGCACATGTGCAGACGAAAGCAAATGCGAACCTTCCTTAAACGGCTCAATATAACCTCGAACCCAGGACCTCTCGCCCTTTCGATATGCATTCCGTATATGGAAAAGGCAAAAGACCTTGGTTGCAGCTCAATCGCAAAAAGAAAATGTCATAAAAAAAAAAAAAAACGCTATAGAGAATCAATCACAAAAGTAAATCCTGTAATATTACTAACAAAAATCAATAAATTTTTTTTAATTTTACAATTTTCTTTGTTTCTCAATCTAAAGATATCTACATTTTGATAGTTTTCATAACTGCTAAACAGTCATCTACCAAATGATGATTTGCATGCAATTTGCGATTTAAAGCCACTACCCAATATTAACTCGAGCTGACAAAAAAAACATAGCTTGGAGATCTAACTACTCTTAGCATGCTTAGCTATTCTTGGCAAACCGCAGGTTTTGAAAGAAAGAAAGCTGGATCTCCTAGATAACAAAAACTTAGCATATATCGCAGCTGGATTTGATCAAGAAGCTTATATGGAGGTTGGACTCTTTTCCCAAAAAGGTTTACTATCTAAAACATACTGTAGATGATCTGAAGAGCGCATAGATACTTCTCAGGTTAAGAAGTCAACAAATATCAACGTTAAACACAGTACGACGAATTTAAAAGAAATTTACCGTGAAACCAAACAGCAACTTTTCTTGCCACGATGAAAAAGTGAAATAAGGTATTGATTCGAGAATGAAACGGCATAACAGAATTCTGCTAACAAAAAAGTATTATGAAAGAGGATCAAAAGATATAAATAAACTCAATTATGGGGAACGGACGAACTTTCGTCAGCGGTTATTTACTTTCACCAAGATGAGAACGTGAAATAAAACATTTCTTGAAAAAAAAAATAAATGCGAAGGAGTGCATTTTTATGTAAATATGATGTCAATGTCAATGAAAACACTCTTCGCCGTAGTGACTTTTTTACCTTTGGGAAAGATCACGCCCAACGTTCGAAAAATGAATAACTGTTCTTGGAATGCTATTGTCTCTAACTATTGAAGGGGAAATAAAATTTTTAAATTTCGCCCAGTGAAAACTGTTTCATTTTTTAAAACTTTCTTTCCCTTGCCTGAGCAAGTCGGGGTAACTATGACAACAGTTATTTTTATACATACAATATTTTAGCAGTATCACTATATCACTAAAATTTCCTGAGTTATTCACAGCAATTTATTCTTGTACATTGTCATGTCATGTTACCATGAAGAGCAAAAACTTTATTTGCCCCCAATATATAGGTAGCCTTAAACATAACCCTTATCTGTACCTACATTGGGTGTGGGATTTTCCAGGAAGGGGTGGGGATGGGGGTGGGGATTGTCCTGACTACATTCAATGATTTACAAGCTAATAGTTGACACCGAGTAAACAAAGTTGTCAAGTTCTCTGCAACAGAGAGCATTTTCATCAAAATGGTGTGCATATTTCTACAGAAATGCACTCCATCACATTGTTTTTCTATACACACTTGTCCACTCGGCATCTTTGTAGAAAAAAAAGTACCGATGGTCAAGAACAAACAAAATCACTTTTTCGAAGAAGATCCAAATTTATCCAAATTAATATTTAAATTTTCATAACAATTTTCAGCCAAATTCATTCTATAATCATTCCGAAGTGATATCTGTCTGCAAAATCTGAGCATCGTCTTTATTTTTTATGAAGATATCCCACCTGTTCGCAATTAACAGATTAAAAATAGCTTTATAAGGTAGATACAGCTGTTACGAAGAATAATCAAAGGAGACAAAAATGTCAAGAAATGAAATTATAGAGCAGCCTTTCTTCAATCTGTTTTTTTGACATTTCTCACTATTCTACTTTACAATTTCGAAAAAATATTTCTCTTTTTGTTTTAAAAATTATTTTGTCACACATGATGTATATTTCTATTGTTCAAATCACAAAAGAAAAGAGAATTTGATGTCAGTGCAAAGGCGAAAATTCATCATCAATAGCCAGGCTGAAGATTAATTTTCATTTTACATCCTGATAAATGTATAGCCCAACTGAATGGTGAAAGCACATCATATAATACAGTCATAAAGGAAACTCTTTTTGTGGATAGCAACCAGTTCAACCAGTCATGTTAACTCAAAGAGTACATTACAAAAACAGCAAGTAAAAACGTGATGTCATATATGCAATAAGAAGTTTCGAAAATCAATTACGTATAATATTTTAATACAAAAAAAATTCATACACATAATAACTTGAAAGAATCTGGTCTAATGTGGTTCTCCGGATAGTCGTTCAATCTGACAACATAAACATATTTTACTAATGAATAAATTCCATGATCACATATACTGTTTTGTTACTGTAACGGTATCATATTTTGTACAATTTGAATATACCCTATCAATGTTCCTTACAAGAGCAATGAACGTAAATCAAAACACAATCCAACATAACAATCTACAAATAAGTCAAGCCAAACACGATCTTCTACTTTAAGGTTAGTAGTGATTTGGTTATGGATGTGTATTTTCACTACCAAAATCTGTTGTTTTTTTCCATTTCGGATTTATAAAAGTCATTTTAACAATAAATGAGTGTCAACATATTTTTTCGAACAGAGATGTTTTTTCTGAATACTTAAATTTTATAACTTCTCACTTGAAACCCATCTCGATTTTGAAAATAACTGGGTCCGTCCTAATTTGAAATGCTACACATAATACTTTTTAGTAGAGATTTTGATTGCTTGTGATAGTTATTTGCTTATATGTCTACGTCGCTTATATATATATGTCGATGTCATTTATTATGATGAAGTTGCCTGACACATTGATGCGGTTGTTAATATTCAGTTGTTTAAGGGAAAATACTAGTCAGATTTAGGTCGTATAACTTTTACCTATGTCCATAGTAACTTCTAAGTCACTTTTTAACTCCTCAGCAAAACTACAAGAGAAACCATGAACATCTTCAATTCATAATAAGTTTAAAATATCTTCATTTGTAATATTAAATTCAATTTCACCCTGTTTAGTAAGGACAACATTTTTATCTGAGTATCAGGTTGATGGTAGTTATAGCATCGTAATTATTCAATGATACATCTTTCTTATGGTTATCAAGTACACACAATACATTGATAAATGTTTCGCAATTTTGGGTAAATATATAGTCGCATTATTGCGAATCTTGTTTCAGAATTATTGTCATAATGATTTTTCTTGGTTTATTTCATTTGTACGCATTTTTGTATCAAAATACAGTTCAAACAAGGGAAAAAGGAAGGAGAAAAAGGTAAATATGACGCAATTATTTATAACAAATTTATTATTAAGGTATTCTTCAATAAAACTGGTGGGAGCGTTTAACGTAACTATCTTATGAAAGATTCGATGTGTGAACTTCGGAATGATCTAAATGTTTCTGATATCGACAACAAATGTTTAACCATCGAAATTAGCGGAAAGCATTCAAAAATACAATAACTACCTGCTTCTATAAACTTCTTAGACAGAGACTTTCCTTGTGACGCTGTACCTATACTTGACAGATCAACAAGAGTCAATAAAACCTCGATTACTTTAATTTATAAAATCCTAACAAATAATCCTTTCCTACTTCGCTTGCAGAAGAAACTATAAAAATCCTCCCTCTGTGATCATATTTGCATTCTAGAATACTAGTAAATCGATCTAAGCAAGCATAAGAAATCTAAAAGAATTCAACCGGAAATATATCAAATAGTTAATGAAACGGAAGGTTTTCGTTAAAACAACATCACCATTGCTATGTTACAAGTTATATGAAAAATATACAAGTAAAAAGTTTAAAAATCTAAAAATGAGAAATCGTAGTAATTTTCATGGGAGTAACGGCAGAATGATAATTATCTCGATTTCCATTCATAAATGATATTACATTAGTTACGTCACACCATTACAAAATAAAAAGTCTTAGAACGTTTGTCTCGAGATTATTGTTCAAGCTTAAGCGTTTGAGGGCAATTAATGATGCCTCTAAATTCTTCCGATTTCTCATCAATACTTTCCACGCGAATTCGTGCTGCGTGTTCGCCTGCAGGTTTTTTGAAGGCTCTGACACTCCAGTTGATGAATTATGCTCATTCCATCGCACTTCTACATTTCGCATCGTTTCACCGATATATGCTTCGCCACAGGAACATTCCCCACTATAGATTTTACACGTCGGGTGAAGATTCGGGCTTTTCAATTTAAAAAGCTGTTTGACCTTTTTCGTATTCCATTTGATCATTACGTCATAGTCATTGTTAGTAAGGTCCTTGAATTTTTCAAATGTTTTGGACAATATGAAAATTCTAGTTTCGTTTCAAATTGTAGCACGACACTGTCAATAATCTTCGTGGAAACCCAGCTTTTGAAAACTTTTTCATGAATTCGTCTTTTTCTTGACTTAGATTTGATGAGTTTTTTGCAGCTCTGTGGAGATCAGCATTGATTGCATTACGTTTATACTTCTTTGGAATATTGGAGCTCCAGTGAACAGGGATCTTGTTCTTACTTCGATAAACAGCTGTTTTGATTTTGTTGGCGTTGTACGTTATTTCTGTATCCAAGAATTGGTGCGACTTCAGTGGTAAAATTGATCTTGTGGTGGTAGTTGTTGAGGTTTGTGAATGACTCATCAGGTTCGTTCTTTCTCCTTCGATTGATACTGTCATCAACAAACCGTCTGTATAATATTTGTTTAAGGGGTACTACGATGTCCTTTTTCATTTTTGTCATAAATATGTTGAAAAATATAACAGAAAGAGGACCTCCCATCGTGCAACCATCCACCGGTTTGTAAAACTTTCCATTGAAAATTAAAGTATTTTCAGTGACTAATGTTAGCAGCAATCTTTTGAAAATCAACTTTGTAGCAATTACTTTAAATGTAGATGAAAATTTGTTTGACGATGTAGCGTATTAGTTTCTCGCACAGGGACGTTTGTAAATAAACTCTCGACATCATAAGAAATATATTTTTCTTCATCTTCTAAGGGTGGTAAACTTTTAAGTATATCTGCACGCAACAAAAGCTACGCAAGATTGTACATGATGTCATGTGGTGATCCAGTGCTTAAAATTGCATAGTAAGACCACAATCACCTATCAGACAAGTAAGTGCAAGTTCTCTGCCTTAAAATCTGAGGTATACATCCGTGAGTTACACTGCGATTTCCCTCTAGCCTCGATAAAATAATAATAAATAAAAATAAAAAATAGAAAAATAGATTCAAATGTTATTTGTCTATTAAAATTCAAAGATTAAGGAATGTAGCTCGACCTGAAAACTCCATAGATAAGAAATGGACTTCTTTTACTTATTAAGCGAAAACATCAGTTATTCATCACATATGTAATAAGAAAGCGGCCCAAGCTGGACACCAATAAAAAGAAACATTGCAAAAAATATTTATATGTTATCAAGTGCAATTTTTAAATTTATCACATGAAACAAAATAACACATTCAAATATTTATCCAAGAATCATGAAAACCAAAGCAGGAGATCTAAATTGAATTTTGAAACTGTTGTGGTGGCTAGCAGCACAAAATACGAATAGTTGTGTCGGTTTTTATCCGAAACTTTGCTGATATCAACACTTACCGCTCATAACCAGATAGTACATTTCCATTGCAAAAGTGTTTTGCAAGACATTTTTTCATCTTCACATCTTTGTATTTTTCTTGCAGTTCCTTTAAAATTGGATTGAATTCAATAGTTTATAGCACATATAATCCTTTCAAACTACAGCTACAATAGAATATCTTTGAATGAACATTTGTTTCACTTTTGCTTCTAAATTTGTTTGAAGTGCTTTTTTAACTCTCAGGACTCAGTTGCAACTTAAAACTGGAATTGTTTGAGAGAGTAAATAGGTAATATAAAAGACTGAAACTTACAAGCAAACTAAATAAACTGTGATGAAAAGTTTCAGTGAAACTTTGAACTTATTTGTAAAGGGTTGTTATATTCAGAAATATCAACAAAGAAATATAAACTGAGCATTAAAATCACTATTACTATTATTATTAAGTTAATTGTTTCGACCAATTCATAAAAGAACCGACTAGAATAGATGGGGAAACCAAAACATTATAAGACATATTTGCATCAAAAAAATCCCTCAGTGATTCGGGAGTGAGCATTAAATAACAGCTGGAATTGCTGACCATGAAATAGGTTGTGTACGCAAATTTCATAACTTTAAGTTTGCGTCAAGAAAAATTACTTATCGAAACTACAATCGCTATAACCGTGCTAAACGTATCTGGCAAACCGTTATTGTTCATCATTTTTTTCAATGACCTAGTCGACGTCGTGAAATATTCTAAAATAATCAAGTATGCCGATGACACAGCACTGTACACAGCTGTCAGCGACATCCTGATCATCAAACAGAATCTGTCTCTCGATCTTGAAGCTCTAGCAGCATGGTTTATTGAACATGAGCTTGTGTTACAAAAAAGAAAAACTGAATGGATACTTTTTGGCACTGCGAAACGATTGGAAAATGTGTCCAGATTGCTACAGCATTACACCATTCAGATACCTTGGAGTCGAACTATATCCCACCCTCACATTCAGCAATCATCTCGATAGATCTTATAAGAAAGCATCCTCTCGTTTAAAAGTCCTGGCAAAACTCACCTAACATCGGAAAGAGCGGCTGCAATCTATAACACCATGGTATTGTCCATCATCACCTACTGCAGTCTGGCCATGCTTCATTCCACCCCAACTCTGTACAGACATTTTTTAACATTCGACAGCCGTGCCAAAAGTATAGTCGGAAAGCCTTTTTGACCAACTTATTCCTGTAATATCGTTTAAAAGCCGTCGCGCCTATTTGTTAGACAGTCACTGGACCAGAACACCTGTGAGAAATTTCATGAATATTTCACGTCGGTAAAACATACTATTGGGACTATTAACGTTGACTTAGGACTGTCAGGAAGTCAGCTTTCTTTATCGGATCAAAAATATATAATGATCTCCTCGCTGATATTCGCAAAGCAAAACTTTATAAAGATTTCTGTAGAAGGTTGAAAGATCATTTCGTGTGAACTGTGACAAATAGCTTCGTTTCCAAGTTTCTTTTGTTGTATGTATGTCTTTTCTTATTCTTATCTTTGTCAGTGGGTGTGTCCAACAATTTTTCTCACAACAATCATTCCAGTATGCCGGTGTATTCGTTTCGTATACTTGCTTTCTTTTTCCATTTTTCTGATGTTTTTGATCTTTTCACACAGCAGCCATTGATAGTTGACTCAGCAGTGTTTGCATCTTATCTTCGAGACGGTGACTGTAATGTATCATTTTGTTTTTCAGCATTGGTCTTATCTACATCTGAAATCATTTCTTTCCAATTTTAAACTTCCGGAAACGGTTTTTCAAAGCCACATAGTGTCAAACAACTTAATGCATTATTACTACCTAAAAGAACTTAATATATATAGTTTCAACACATATCACAAAAACTGTTTTTCCTTATCTTAATGTTTTTTTCTCTATACAAATACATTTATGGGATGTTTTACGAATAAATTGAGTTGCAGAGAACTTACTTCACTACACGAAATTAACAGGCGGACTATTTAACGCGCCATAAATCAACGCGGTCACAAATTAACGCGGATGGACCAAAAGACTTTCTAAAAGTGTGCTTTAATTGACACGTTCAAGAACTGTTATTGTTAAATGGTATTGAATTAACGCGGATTGTGATTTTTGTAATTTTGACCTGGATTAGTTTAAATGATTTGAAAGTGTATTTTAGAATACCGAAAGGAAATCAAAAGCTTGAATGTTTTCAGAGTTACCAAAGTGATAATATAAAGTGTGCATCAAAAAGGTTGGCACAAGATTTAAAAACGCATTTTTTTGCTAAGTAGTTATTAGTATTTTGTACCTTTTACATCAGAAAAAAAAAATTATTCTGAAAATATTTTTTCCAGGTAATTGATAAAGGAAAAACACTTTTACAACTTTCGTTAACTTCTTAAAGGTCAATTAACTCTATCTCACAAAAGAAATCTATTTCTGACACAAAAATATTCATTAACAAAACTTTTTAACAAATAAACGTAAATTGTTCAGAAAATTTAATTTCCAAAATGATCACTATTAAATGTAGAGGCTGTCCAGTAAAAACAAAAAGCAATTTTGTCAATAAACTCCAATTTAATGGATCTTTAAGAAATTAATGAGGGTTATAACATTCATTAATAGACGGTTAAATTACACAAGGTACAATTTAAGACGGTTTTAATTAACGCGGTTTTTAAAATTCGCGTTATCTAATTTCCAAGTTAATTTCGTGTAACAAGGTAATATGAAATAAATTTATTTTCTGTAGTTTTGGAAATTATCATGAAACATCAGCTTCTGGTTTTCCTTAATTTTCCAGCTCTTGTCGTGATAACTTTGTGTCAGACTCAAGGTTGTCCACCAGGAACTGATAAAATTGATCTCATATCATCGAATTATAGAAATGTTTCAAAATGGTGAGTCCATATTTTTCTTATATAGTTTTTTATACAAAATTACTGAAATTTCTTTGCCCAGCATTGTATGACATTTCCCTTCACAATCGCCTTCATTTTTCATTACAGGTGCAATAGAATTGAAAAAAAAGAATTGACATTTATTGATAAAAGTTGCGAAAAAGATGTGTGGTGCAAACTCCTTTTTAAGTAAGTAAAATATTAAAAAATCCAGCCGCTTACGGCAGCAACTCAGCGGCATTTTTGTTATATATAACTTAAAAGATTTTCTTTGCTCTTGAATAGTACTGACCCAGACAGGGATACTTTAATAACAAACTGACAAACCGTGTTATCAATTATTTGGCGGCTTCTTATTTTTGGATGACCAGTCTTCTCCTTTCAAAAATAAGATGCGTTTGGTAAAACGCAATCGTAAAATTGGCTATGTGTGCGATTAAAATCATTAAAATCAGTTTTTTTGAACTTTTACGTTGGGCGCGGGTTGCTTAATTGAGTCCTAGGCGGTTAATAAAAAATCACTAAAACCACTAATGCAGTTTATCTTTTCACTCTAATTTTTTGAGTTTTAGAGTGGGCGTTTAAAGGAGGGGGCGTTAATTTAAATAATTAAATCTTTTTGTGTTTTTTACTGAAGCCACAAATTAACAAAGCGTCAACAAAATTGTCCTCATTTGAGAATGGAATGGAATAAGAGTCATGTTTCACTTTTTTGGGACATTTCTTAAGAATCAGCCATGTTGGTTTGGTTCGAGGGAAAGAATGAAATGCTATTTTGCCTTTCTTTGCTTGTTCGAATTTGAATATTCAAACGCTAGATGTTTTTCTAATAAACATTCCTCTCAGGGGATCGGGCGTTAATAAGAGGGGAGCGTTTATTTAATCTTTTGAGTTTAAAAGGGGGTGTTAATTAGAGGTGAGCGTTAAGAAGGAGGGCGTTTATTAGAGGATTTCCGAATGGGTTGTTACATCTGTTTTGATCTGATTTATAATGACTTTTTGAACATTAAAATAATTTGCTTTGGTACTGGGCTATGGCCTAAATAAATGTTTTGGTACTTTTTCTTAAATTGAGAATTTTTCGTATTAAAATTAATTGTTCCCCAGAAAATGTTTCTATTGGATAAAGCAATCTTTTCAAAAAATTGGTCACTTGGGTCAATTTCGATGATTAATTTATGATTAGGAGATGATTAACGTTCAAGATATTTTCAGAAATGCTTACATCATGATATCAGTGTAACAGCTAACCCAAATATGATTTATCAATTAAGGAAGACACATTTCATTTAGACATGTTCATGTATTATAGCAAAGCTTTCGGCTGACAACAGTCATCTTCTGCACGAGTACATACAGATATGAAATATTTTTTAAACAAGCACCTTTTTATAACAATTATCATACAATAAAATATTACCAAAATAAGGGAAATCAAATGTCAGTATGCTGCGATTACGCTAGCACTCCCCAGACGATTGATTGACCGAACTTATCGAATAAATACAATGAAGTAGAAGAGATATTTTTGTAAAGAATAGGTTTTTCTTTATAGATCATTTAGCTTTCCTTGATTTCAAGAAGATATAGTGTGTATCAAAATGTCTTATCCACCAACTTTCAAGGCGTATTTGGCATTACATGTCTGATAAAATATTGTGAATTTTATATCACAAGAAAGAGCTTTTCATGCTCTATTCGTTAATATTTTCCAAAAAATTTGTTCTTCGAAAACATATTGAAGAAAAACTCAACGATTTGCATCATTCAATTCTTAAAGTAAGCGTAGAACCAGTTCCGTCTTACCACAACTTGTCGGTCCTGAAAATATTGTCGTACAAGGATCTTTAACAAGGTCCATTTCTTTTAGTAGGCGACACTGTGGAATTTGCGAAGTTAATCTGTCCATCTTGTAGCACCAACACGTTAAATTGAATGGCTCCCGCACCATTAGCTTTTTTGGTGATCTGCAGTGTGACAGCATCTGAAGTGTTTTTGAGGCGCCTCCCCGCACCGTGTAGAGTGTTGCCGGCAACACTTCGAAAGTTGATAAAAAGACAGTAATTAGAATCAAAGAACTTAGAAGGAATAATGACCGGAAGCAGTTTGTTGGAAGTGAAATACTTCCGTGCCGGGGCATACATTTCTTCTGGAAGTAAGCCATGATTAGGCTCTCCTTCGATGATAATGTCTACCTTGCTTCTTTTCGGGTTTTAGTAATGGGTGTTATCCAAAGTGTATCCTTTCCATTTGTCTGGATCAAGAAAGCCTTTAAACTCTCGCTGGGCACGTTTTTCTGTATATTTCAGCTGGTATCTTTCTTGTCCAAAGGAATTATTCTATGCCGTAAAACACGCGTGAAGAGTAGGCGTTTATTGGCAAGTTCGTTGTAGACCTTTGGTTTGAACTCAGAGTCTTCTGCCTTGTTGAATTCTAGAGCAATGCTGGCTGTAGGTGCCGTCAGGATCTTTCTTTAAAGCCCCTGACCTGATCCTGCATCTTTGATGATTTTTTCATACTCTGCGAATTTAATTTTTAAGCTTAAGCGATCGCCTAGCTGTAGATAGGGGAGACGCTTGACTAGTTCAAAAAAGTCCAATAGAGGAATGGCAAAACGGTTACCATAGACAGCTGCCAGGGCGGACTTACTCGTGGAAGTATTTGTTGCACCCGGTGTGACTCTCAGCTTGTTCACATCACCCTCCGAATCTATCCCCTGTTGGATACGTTCCATTTGCATTTCCTCAGGTAGACATCTGTCCTTGTAAATTTCCATTACATCAAAATATTGAATGTCTTAGATGACATTCCCTTCGTTGCTGATAATCAATTGTTGTTGACGATGTAGCGTCCTGTATCGGTGGAGTTTAGCTTGATGTCAAACGTGAGCTTGAGAGATTCTGGTAGAATGACATCATCAGCACCTGGATTCGGAAGCCTCACATCTACAGTTTCATCCTGATTAATGGTGCTTGGTGTATGCAAGATGTTGACATGCTGACGCGGTGTTTGGAAGGCAAAGCGAGTCATATATTCCTTATGAGGGTTTGCAATACCGTACATACTTATTATAAGAGAAATGGATCCATCTGATTATGAAACACCTATCCGTAATTTTGAAGATGAAGATGCTCATGATGAGAATACACCACTTATATCGAACACAGCCGATTCTTCTGAATAACTAAGCACATCAACACCAGCAAGTGGTATTGCTATTTTGACATGGAAAGATATATACTTTTCCCTGTTTTCCGCGATGCATCCTATATCTTTAATTTGGTACTATTCCCAAAGTTCTCTAATAAAGAGGTGTGCGTCATATCCACTTAAGTTGTGAAAGATGATAGGGATATGACGTGGGATCTTGTATCTTAGGTTGCAGTTGTTATGTGCAGCACCATAATATAAACCTGTATAGTGACAGTGATCTCTGACTTTGCGAATTTGAAGATCATAAAACGACTGCATACATATGTGACAAGTTTCTGCATCCCCATGATCACGCTTCTGAACATCCGTCAGTTTTATCATCGACAGCTCTAGAAATGACGCATACAAACGCTTAACTTGATCTGAAGAGGATATCCTGGGTAAACATTCGTAAATAAATAAATAAATAAATAAATAAATTAATAAATCCACAAACTTATTTAAACAATCTTCACCTCTGTATACTTTCAAAGGATCGGGCACATCTCCATACACAAACTTAGTGTACGCACACCATCCTAAAGGTATGTGCTTTGACTGTGTTTTTGTGTTCTTCTCTCCCCCATCTTCCTTCATAAGTACTAAAATATTCTCGAAATCTGCATAGATAGCAAATGGTATTCTAAACTGCATCTCTCCATTGTTAATATACAACCATTTTTCCTTCTCTCCAAGCATCTCCACTCTAACTTCTTCATTGCCAGAGCATTAGACATAGTGCTGGTCTCGTGACTCTACATTCTTAAAAGCATTTAGACAGTTGATGCAAAAGTGTCTTGCATGTTGATGATTTGTGTTTTCCTGACCAAACAACCTTGACAGATTCTTGATGACTGTATAGTGGTTCTTCTCTCCATCACAAACCATCAACAGATTGATTTGCTTCTTTGTGCTTTGTTACGATTGGATTCTTGCGTGGTGTTGATCCTCCTCTTTGTAGACTTTTCTTCGATGTATAGTACGTTCACCGCGATGGCAGGATTATTTTTCTCGAACTTTCCTATCTTATATAGTGCTACAGGAAATTCTCAACCGTTCCAGTTGTAAAGATCTTTCCCAAAGCGACGTTTATGATGATAACGAAAGATATCTCGTGTATATATCTCGCCATAAACACCCTCGAAACAGTGTTGCAATAACAAAGTGACCATTTTCAGCTGCTGCTATCATCACAATACCAGTAAGCCGTGTAAAATTTTTTTTCCGGTTTTAATTCTGAAGATGATCTCTTTAAAATGGTGTCAAAAAATTAATTTACAAAATGATAAACAAAAAGTTTATTAGTGTTGTAGTCACCACTTCGTCAATAACGCAGACCATAAAAATACCAGTTTTCTTAGAGATTTTAAAGATGTTTTCCAAATAACTTCGAGTCTAATTTAGGAGGCAATGCGATGGTTCTCCTGATTTTAAAGACACATCTAAACAGACACAATCTAAATAAAACATTTTCCAAATTTGCAATTATCACTGGAGTGCGCTCAAAAAAATCGTTCTACTTGGAAGATCTGAAACCCATCAAAAATAAAAAATACGCCCTGCAAATCCGCTATTTTCACTCTCTAAAATAAATTGCATCTTGTATAAAATATTTTACGTGTTTTGATTTTAAAATAATAACATCTCAGAAAATGGCCTCAAAAATTTTAATCACGGAACGATGTTGAGAAAGTACATCCAACTGATCTGAAAAATATAGTAACCGTTACCGACATGTCGGCGATCAAACATCACAGCCCTGTTCACCAATGTTGCGCGGACCATGAAAATGTAGTTCTCGAGATATCTTCCGAAAAGCGCTTTGTACGATTCGAGATGCAATGCAATGGTTCCCCATGATTAAAAAATGTAACGTCAATATGGAAAAAACTCCTCACCCGTTTAATTAAAAACTCTGTAGGTATTCCAGATAAAGCATTTTACCGTTATCAAGGCTGCATAAACATCTTTTTACTCGGAAGATCTAAAACACATAAAAAAATACTCATATTAAATCCTTTCGCGATACCATCTGGAAATAAATTGTGCGCACATGAAAACAACAGAAAGATTAAAATGGCTGTAACTGTTCATGATCCAAGGTAAACAGAAGCTATTTTGCTATTTTGAAAAGCCAAACCCGTAAGTCGTAAACGTGTCAAAAAAAATTAATACCTTCGAGTGATTTTCTACGAAGCTAAGGTTGGATGACAATATAGAATATTGTTCTTCACCAATCCAGAACGTCATGATTTAAAATTCATTTCTTCAAGTTGCATTGTTTTTATTAGTCTTCTGTAAATGAGAAGTAATGATGCAGATACCCTATTTATATTAAAAGAAAAACAAAACAAACAAAAAAAAGTTCAAGAGCGTACTTACCCTAAAAACATCAATAAATCTTCGTGCAATGCTTTCGTTACTAACTTTGTTGTCTTGAGATTTCTTACTCTCGTATGTTTCATTACCTCTTTTTCAAAATAGCAAATGAAAAATTGCTGACAAACGAGCGTCAACGCTATAATTCATGATCTTGCGAAAATCAAAGCATTGGAAACGATGAAATGCGCTGCAAGAATTTCTGCTAATACTAATCGTGAATGTGTCTTGCGCGCGGTCTAACTGCCGCTATATGACCATGATTAAGAAGATTTTGACCGTTAAAAACGACCCGAAACAGTCACTCTCTAAACTAAAAACTGGATGCACAGCGCGTATTAGTATATAGACTAGTATCCCGGGTAAAACTTTTTACCGATTTTAACTTCGAAAACGTGAGGTCAAATCCGCCATTTCCGTGTACGTAACCCGTGACAGAATAATAAATCATAAAATCGCAACTCAAAAGTGTGTCCATGTTGTAGAGCTCGAAAAACTGATCAAAAAAGTGTATGGGGTCGTTTCGCTACGATCAACCATTGCAGAGATGCCGTCGATCAAAGATTGTGATGACGTCATATCCGCAGTACCAAATAAAATTTAGGCCCAAATGTTGCGTCACCCCGTCACCCGTATGGCGGACCCTAAAAAACGTCATCGAGATATTTCCCCTAATCGTCGCGTTCGATTAGGGATGCAATGTAATGATTCCCCGTGATCATAAAAAAACAGACGTCAAATGATGCCACGTGCTTTCGGAATGATCGTGAAAAAAGTGTCTCTCGACTCTACGTGGTTTTACGCACACGTAAGAGGACGATGACCGTAAATTAAAACTAAATATATCACTCTCCAAAATAACACACAGCGCGGATTATTATAAAAGATTAAAATTAGTCGCGCCCCACTCCTTGAATAATTTAACAATTTTGATGTGACCATAATGAGCTGCTTCACACATTGTGTTGTCAAAATTGTTCGTCCCATACTCCTTTACCAGCTTCATGATTTCCATTTAACCATTTTGAGCTGCTGAAGCCATTGCCTCGTCAAAATCCATTGCGCTCCACTCCTTGCAGATTTTAACTATCTCGATGTGACCACTTTCAGCTGACCAAATCATTGCCAAGTCAAAATCGCTCGCACCATACTCCTTGCATAATTTGACGATCTGAATGTGACCTCTTCTTGCTGAAGTCATTGTTCTGTCAAAATCTGTTGCACCCTACTCTTTGCATAGGTTGACAATTTTGATGTGACCCTTGTAAACTGCTACTCTCATTGCTAGGTCAAAATTGTTTGCACCCCATTCCTTGAGAAGTTTAACACTATTTTGATGTGACCTCCCATTGCTTCAGAATCCATTGCCTCGTCAAAATCCATGACACCATATTCCTTGCGTGCTTTGAGAAGGCTGGTATAACCATTGAAAACTGCTTTAAACATTGCCAGCTCAATACCACCGGCTTTAATTGATAATCGGATTCCCGCCTCTTTCATCATATCTGAAAACATGGGCTCATATCCTAGTCTCTTCTTAATCCAATTACATAAAGAAGTAACAATGTTTCTGAAATAACTAAATATCCTTTATTATATACAAAAACTCCTCAGTTAACTCACAATATTATCGTAAAGGATATGAAGTATATTCCCAGTTACCCAGCCGGAAGTTTGTAACCTGAAAGCTTCCGGAGCATTCCTTGGGAAAAATGTCTACTTAACTCAAAAAAGCAACTACTTTGGCCTGCCCGCCACCGTACAGATCGCCAATTTTGTCTTAAAACGGTACCCTGAACACCTTTTGGGCTTGATAAATCATATTTTTATCTACGTCAAGATTTGCGGAAATCAAAGGTAAGTGAGCCAAATCGCACTTTTTGTATTACCCTGTAGCAAATTGCATCAAATTACGGCAACAGAAAATGCATCTCTCTGTTAGTATATTGATGACGATATTTGATCTTCCTAAATGAGCTCCGTTTCGCATAGTTCTATTTTGCAATAACGTGAAGTATGATCTTTCTGAAAAGTTCAAGAACTGATGGGAACTCAAATCTCAATATAACGCAACACGGATTATCTTCAGGAGTCAATGAAGATATTAGGGCTAACTATTCAGTTCAAAATCCCTTTACAAAGAAATATG
This sequence comes from Turritopsis dohrnii, assembly GCA_027922465.2. Lineage (NCBI taxonomy): Eukaryota > Metazoa > Cnidaria > Hydrozoa > Anthoathecata > Oceaniidae > Turritopsis > Turritopsis dohrnii. The sequence continues at coordinate 134,619 of BQMF02000048.1, read as the reverse complement.
ATGAAGCCCCGATTGCAACACTTGAGTTTTCTGTTATATTTCACATCGCAATGGAATAGACCGGCAGAAATAAGGATTAAATTTTATGTGAGTGCATTGATATTGAGGGCTGCTGCTACATTTTTGGACTGCATGTCAAAAATACGTTTTCAAATTAAGATTGACAAAGCATGGACAGAATTTGCGATACATAAGATAGAAAATGTTGTACAGTATACCTGGAAATTCATAATCTAATAGGGAAACAGGGTAACTGGAGCCCATATACGTTAAAGGAATTAAAGGAATCTTCCTTAAGCGGCACGTCCCTGTTATTCATTTACTATTTAATGCTTCTGATGTCATTGTTTTGTAAACCTATATGAGAATTATTTCGATTGTTGTTCGTTCTTGAATAATGTACATTCTGCAAATATTTCTGTAGCTAAAATGCAACCTGATATTTTATAATGGTTTAAACTCCTTGTTCAATGTTGAAGTATCAGCGTTTCAATCAATATTCTAATACGCGCTGTGCATCCAGTTTTTAGTTTAGAGAGTGAATGTTTCGGGTCGTTTTTCACGGTCAAAATCTTCTTAATCGTGGTCATATAGCGGCAGTTAGACCGCGCAAGACACATTCACGATTAGTATAAGTGGAAACCCTTACAGCGCATTTGATCGTTCAAATGTTTTGATTGTTTGCAAGATCAAGAATCGATAGCGTTGACGTTCGTTTGCCAGCAAGTTTTCATTTGCTATTTTGAAAAAGAGGTAATGAAACATACGAGAGTAAGAAATCTCAAGACAACGAAGTTAGTAACAAAAGCGTTGCACGAAGATTTATTAATGTTTTTAGGGTAAGTACGCTCTTGAACTTTTTTGTTTGTTTTGTTTTTTTTATAATATAAATAAGGTTTCTACATGATTACTTCTCCTTTAAGGGAAGACCAATAAAAACGACGAACTTTGAAGAAATTAATTTTAAATCATGACGTTCTGGATTGGTTCGAAAGTATTAATTTGTTTTGCACGTTTACGACTTACGGGTTTGGCTTTTCAAAATAGCAAAGTAGCTTCTGTTTCCCTTGGATCATGGGTTCCATTAACAGTTGCAGTCATTACAGTTACAGCCACTTCAATCTTTCTGTTGTTTTCATGTGCGCACAATTTTTTTCTAGATCGTATCGTGAAAGGATTTAATATGAGTATTTTTTATGTGTTTCAGATCTTCCGAGTAAAAAGATGTTTATGCTGTGCAGTGTTAATAATGAACAGGTAAAATGCTTTATCTGGGATACCTACAGAGTTTTTAATTAAACGGGTGAGGAGTTTTTTTCCATATTGACGTTACACTTTTTAATCACGGGGAACCATTGCATTGCATCTTGAATCGTACAAAGCGCTTTTCGGAAGATATCTCGAGAACTACATTTTCATGGTCCGCGCAACATTGGTGAACAGGGCTGTGATGTTTGATCCCAGACATGTCGGTAACGGTTTCTGTATTTTTCAGATCAGTTGGATGTACTTTCTCATAATCGTTCCGTGATTAAAATTTTTGTGGCCATTTTCTGAGACGTTATTTTTAAAATCAAAACACGTAAAATGTTTTACACAAGATGCAATTTATTTTAGAGAGTGAAAATAGCGGATGCACAGCGCGTTTTTTTTATTTTGATGGGTTTCAGATCTTCGAAGGAAAACGATTATTTTCAGCGCACTCTAGTGATGATTGCAAACTTCGAAAATATTTTATCTAGGTTGTGTCTGTTCAAGTGGGTCTTTTAAATCAGGGGAGCCCTTGCATTGCATCCTAAATTAGACTCGAAGTTATTTGGAAAACATCTTTGAAACCACTAAAGAAAATAACTGGTATCTTTATGGTCCGCGTTATTGACGAAGTGGTGACTACAACACTAAAGCACTTTCTTTTAGTCATTTTGTAAATAAATTATTTGACACAATTTTTAAACCGTCATATTCAGAATTAAAGTACGTTTCAAATGAACTTGCGCAGTTTTTATAAATGAAGTTTATAATGAAGTTTTTATGAATTTGAAGGTTATGAGATATTTCAAAAATTCTTTTTGCGCTATGTCAAGCTTAAAAAGCACTTTTTCATGATATAAGAGATTTTGAAGAATAATGAAAATGGAAGAAGAAAAACAATGATGAAAAGAACGATCTTTTTATAGAAAAGAGCAAAACAGCTCAATTTTTTGTGAGACAAACTTCAAGCTTTGATCGTTCAAAAAGTTTGAACGATCAAAATTTTTCAAAAAGGTAAAATAGATCGCAAGATATAATCTTTTAAAGTCACTTAGGTCGCATGATTCTTATATTCTATATCATGAAAAAGTGCTTGACACAGCGCAAAAAGAATTTTTGAAATATCTCATAACATTCAAATTTGCCAAGAATTTATAAAAACTGTGCAAGTTCATTTGAAACGTACTTTAAAACCCGTAAAAAAAATTTTACACGGGTTACTAGTACTATATATTTGTAAGTTTTCTTCAAACTTTACTAAAATTCTTTCATTTATATAACTATTCTGTGTCATTTAGCTTATATCATAAGAAAACATTGATGTATAACAAGACTGTATCCTTCATTGATCGTGTGTGTTATGAAGGCTTTCGAGTAAATGACAGAAGATGTGTTCGTGAGTATACAAGAATTTTGTTTGCCTTTGCATGGAGTTCTCAAGTTATTTGCAACAATGGTGACATTATACTGAGTTATTACTGATTTGTGTATTTAAAATATTCGTAGTTTATCCTCCTCCTCCTCGTCAACCTCCTCCTCCTCATACTACTATTACTCAAAGTTATGAACCATTTTGTGCAACAATTGCATTACAATATTGCCGAACTTGCAATTTTAACCAAGTTTTAACTTAATGTTCACCAATTTTCAGAAAAACTTACACACAGAACAATTGAAAGGTGCTGATTTCGAATTTGACAATTATTTTGTCTGTTTTAATTAAAATCGGGCAATTTGGACCAAATTTGGTGCCAATTTTGAAAGTTCCTCACCTTTCATAAAGTGCTGAATTTGCATTTGACAGTCCTTTAGTCAGATTTGACCAGAATTAGGTAATGTGGGATAATTTTGGTCCAAATTTTGAAATTTCTACAGTTTTCATAAAATTTTGCACAGATCGCAGTTGAAATTCTCGGATTTCGAATTTGACAGTTATTTCTTAGATCTGACTATATTTGGGCAATTCAGGCTAATCGTTGACTAAATTTTGAAACTTCTCCGATTTTCATTTCATTTCATTTCGAATTTAACAGTTATTTTGTCAGGTTTAACTAAAATTGGACCAAATTTTGAAAGTTCTGCAATATTCAAAAAAGGAAAAAAGTTGCACAAAGCACCAATGGATGGTGCTGACTTTGAATTTGGAAATCATTTTGTTGTTTATTTGTTACGTCCTGAAGTCTTCGAGACAAGCGGCTAGGTTTTAAGTTCACCTCGAAAAAAGAAACTACACAAAATACAGGCACATAAGGCAGAATTGGTAACTGTATTTCATTGTGTATATGTATGGGTGTTCAGCCACTACATAAAGTATACTTATACCTAGCTTTCGGTATAAATGCGCCATATCGATCGAAATAAAACAGAACATATAACAGAAAATGAGATGAATATTACTAAAGTTAAGTCATTTCTGTCATGGCAGCAACTACAAAGCATTCATATAAAAATTTCTAAATTTTTGATCCGATGAGATACAAAAAATCTTCAATGTAAATGTAAAATGAATGAAACCACAAAATCCCTTTTTAAACACTGAAGACTGTTGAAGACCGCTTGTCAAGCAAGCATCTATATATCAGCATGTGTAAACGTATATCAACTAAAGTTGTAACATTGTTATATTTATTAGGTAATGTCTAAATGTCTAAATCACCTAAATGCAAAATAATGAAGTTACAGATCATTTTCATAAAAGACAAAATCATTTCTAAAAATTTGTGATCTATTCAAATTTTATGGCGATGATGATGATGATGAAAAGCCCCATATCCTCATTCATTTTGCAGAAATATACTTTCGTACAATTCCTGTTGATTTTAGAGAAAGAAACATTCACTTTTTTAGCTATAATTTTCCAAACTGAAATCTGCAGAGTAAGAAAAGTAGTCAGAATGTCAATCGACAATTTGACTCACTAATTATGGTAAGGATGTTTTTGGGAACACAGGTTTTCAAAAAAGTGTCCATTATTAGTATAAATTAAGATTCTAGTTAAATTCTGCCACCTTCCTTGACTTGAGCTTCTAATAAGTAAAAGTAACTTTAAATGTACCTTAATTTCATTACCCTTTAGTACTTTGTTATAGAATGTGTCAGTGGAACGTATGGACAGAATTGTGAATTAACATGTGCTTGTCATAATGGCGCTTCATGTGATCATGTAACTGGTAACTGTAATTGTACAGAAGGCTTTATAGGAATACTCTGTGAGAAAGGTCTAATATGCATTTTATTTAGTTCTTCTTTTGTTTAGAATAGGAGTCCTAACACACCATCCGTGTACTAACGAATAATTGATGCGTGTGCGGTATTTTTATGCAAGATATCAGCGTTAGGTGGATAATTTTCAAAACAAATTTTTTGAAAAAACTAAATTCTGGCCACAAATTAGGAATAATATGAAAATTTGGTTAGAATATTGTAATTATAATAAAATTTTCGTAAGAAGGTAGATCAAGCAAGTTTTAAGTCGGCGTGGTGTTATCTTTCACAAGTCTTGATAGGAATGTGAGCGTGGTGAAAGATGAATTGAGTATAGGCAATTTAATCAATGACAAATGCTCATTTACCTTCATTTCATTTTATTTTCACAATAATGTGATTTCCAGTGACTTGGAGTGAAATATTTCATGTAAACATAATGAATGAGGTATAATTCTCAAGAATATGGTACGAAGGATATTATGGATGCAAAGCCCTACTGTTTCATTCATTTTGCAGAAATATGCTTTAGTACGATTCCTGTTGGTTTTAGAAAAAATAAATTATCCCTTTTTAGGTTTATTGCTCTACACTGAAGTATGCTTAGTATTAAAAATGCTGAGAATGTCAATCGAGCATTTGACTTAATGAGGATATTAACAAAAAAATTTCACTTTACGTGCAGTGTACTATAAAATAATATGAATTGAACGCAATAATTGCATACCGCTATTGTAAAAAAAACTATTTGATGCGAAAATTTGGTTATTTGGGATCATAGCTTTTGAAACTTGTTAGACCTTTGTTTAATTCTGCCACCTTCCAAAACCTGAGTTCTTAATGAGTAATTTTTGTTATTCCTGTTTTTGTACTTTGTTATAGAATGTTTCAGTGGAACGTATGGACACAATTGTGAATCAATATGTGCTTGTCATAATGGTGCTTCATGTGATCATGTTACTGGTAGCTGTAATTGTACAGAAGGCTTTAAGGGCGCACTCTGTGATGAAGGTCCAATATGTATTTTATTTAGAGCAGATCTTTTTTTGATAATTGATTCGCGTGTGGTTTTTTCTTGCAACAACTTAGACTTAAGTAGATAATTGTCAAAAAAGATTTTTTGAGAAAAGTGAATTCTGCCAACAAATTAGGAATGAAATCAAGATTTGGCTGCAATGTTGTAATTAATAAAATAAGATTTTAGAGGCAGTTTTCTTCAGACTCGCAGGGAGTTCAAACCAATTTCAAGTGAGTATGCATCGTCTTTCACACCTTTTAATATCACTTTGACCAGCGGTAAACAATACTTTGGGTATAGACAATCTAACCTTTGACCTCTTTCCCCCCTATGAGAGCACTTTGGATACAGCTGTGTGTATTTTAGATTGCTTGATATTCACTTAATTTTATTTTTTCATTAGTTCCTTTTCCGATGACTTACAGTGAAATCTTTCTCCTAAACATAGTGAATGGGTTAGCAATATTACGGATAATATCGATGCAACACCTTATTTTTTCATTAATTTTGCAGAAATATGCTTTAGTGCGATTCCTATTGATTGTTGAAAAAAGAAACATTCATCTTTTTAGCCGTATTTTTCTACACTGAAGTATGCTTAGTATTAAAAATGCTCTGAATGTCAAACAAGCATTTGACTTAACAAAAACGTGTTCACGATACGTTGGGTATAGAATTAAATTAGACTCGCCGCCCATGTCCACCTGCTCTGTATCACTGTATCAATAAACGCCAAATTTCCTTATAAACGGCTCGTAAAACTTGTGTTCAACCAGAAGCAGATTCGAAGTCACAACCTCTGGTAAAACCAATCTTTTATCAGTGTAACAATACACTCAAAACGTTTTTAAACATTTTGATTGCTCGAAAGAAAGTTCACCCGTCTCAGACAGTCAGGCAAGGATACGTTAGGATACACTGGTAAACCGCACATGCTGCCACGTTTTGCCACTGCTGCTTTATGTCCAAAACGTTTAATCAGTTAGTTTCTTTGTATTTAGTTGATGTATTGTTTTCAAAGCCAAGTCAACGTGGAATATAAAACTAACAATAATAATAAAAACGAAACGTTATTCCTATTAGTTCATCAGCCAAAAACAGTCACGTTCGATTGGGGGTTGCAATGTATTTGCTTTCGCTCACAACTCAATCTACCATTTTGCGTGACTTACAGACAAACAGACAGACGGAGAATCGGCTATTAATATATAGAAGAATTAAGCGCAATAATTGCATAACACTGTGGTATAAAAACTAATTAATACAAAAATTCTAATTTGAGAACACAGCTTTTCAAAAAGTGGCCATTATTAGTAGAAATTTGTCATATTTTTGTTTAATTTTAGACTTGAGCTTTTAATGAGTAATTTTAATTGTACCTCATATGCACTACTCTTTATTGCTTTGTAATAGAATGTTTCAGTGGAACGTATGGACAGAATTGTGAATCAATATGTGCTTGTCATAATGGTGCTTCATGTGATCATGTAACTGGTAACTGTAACTGTACAGAAGGGTTTAAAGGAACTCTCTGTGATGAAGGTCTGATCTGTACTTTATTCAGAGCATATCTTCTTTTGTTGAGAATAAGATTCCTAACACACCATCATAATACCAAGGATAATTAATACGTGTGTAGTTCTTTCATGCAACAAATCAGCCTTAGATGGATAATTGTCAAAAACGATTTTTTGGAAAAAGTGAATTCTGCCCATAAAATAGGAATAAAATGAAAATTTGGCTAGAATGTTATAATTAATAAAATAAGATTTTTTAGAGGCTGTCGGTGTATTTCGTCTTTCACTCCTCTTGATAGGACTTTGTGGAGTGGTGAAAGATACTTCTAGTATAGACAATTTGACCAAAGTGAAATGCTCATTTAACTTCTTTTTCCTTAAGTGAAAGCATTTTGGATACAGGTGCGTGTATTTTGCAATGGTTGATGCTCACTTCACTTTATTTTGACATTGTGAACTTCGCCCGGTTGTAACATATATATTGAAATTAAATTGGCAGATATGGAAAAATAATTTTTTTTGCAAAGATGTCCTCCACAAAAGAATTTTGGGCTTGAATTTGACATTGGGCACAAAATATCTTCCCCTTTGATGACCTTTTATTTGTTTTTGAAAATTTTGAGAAGAAAATGTCTAAGTTAAGGCTTATGAGGTTTCTACTTGTGTACGACTCCCTCACTATTTTAAGGCGGTATTCCACTTCAAGAAAATTTTCCGCCGACAGGAACGGATAAGAGAATTTTCCGCGGACAGAGCAGGAAATTTTTCTGCTGTTAATTTCCACACGTTTTATGAGATTGGAAAATTTTCCTTTCTTTCATTTTAAATTTTGACTCCGCAAAACATGGTTGATCTAAGTACAACAACAACAAAATCTTTGTTATTGAGTTATGCAGTGTACTAAATTCACTGGAAAAGTTCTGGAATTCATTGGAAATTCAAGGAATAATATTTGCTGTTGTTGGTCCCTTTCGGCCCGGCCATCATCCTCGTCATTGTTTATAGCCAGTTGTGATAAATAGCTATGGTTTTCGTTCATCAAAAAATTCTTATTCTGTTTTTCTGTGTAGTACTTTGATCAACTGAAGCGCCAATTTTTAAAAAATGTATACATGCTGCAAACAGCTATAAATGACACATTTTGATTGGCTCCTTAAAATTTATCATCTCTTTTCTGTCAGGAAAGAAAAGAAAAAGTTGAACTCGATTCTACTTTCACTCAGAACAGAACAGAACAGAACAGAACAGAACAGAATGTTTGCGCATGCTCAGTTACTTTTCCTTTCCTGTCCGTTTCTGTCCTTGAAAACTTTCTTAAAAAGGAAAACCGCCTTAAGTTGTTCTAAATTTTTCATTGTGAATTTCCTTTCGATAAAATAAAAAGCAAGTGTTTAAATTAATCTATTTTCTTATTTTAGATGTCAATAACAAGTTCCCCATTGTAGAAGTTGGTGGTGGAATAGGAATTGTGTGGGTTTTAGCGATAATTACGTGCGTTGTTGTCATTGTAGTGAGGTAAAGCCTGGTTTCCATTACAGTACTTGGCACTTATAATACAGTTATGTTATTTAAGAATGAATTTCTCACTTTCAGGAGAAGAGGAAGAACAAGAAAAAATGATGTAAGTACTGATCCTTCAAGGAGAGATGAAAATGATGATGTTGTCATGGATGAAGATCACTATGAATCAATACAGCTGCAAAAGATCGATCCTGATTCCACAACGTACGTCGTGTTAAAAAGATTTCCTCAAACCAACGGGCAACCTGACGAAGAGCAATATAAAGGCTTGGATACTTCGGCTTTCGATGACGGTAGGCTGATCTATGCATCTTTGAACGATGTAACCACATTTCGAAAACAAAATTTCGAAAAGAAAATCCGTTCACAGACTCGCGTTGATTATGTGAACGTGAATAGATAATACGAGAACATGAAAGCATTTTCAACGGTACATCCAGCTATATAAACAATCTGTCTGACATTGACGGGAATGCATATGTCAACCATGGGTAGAAAAACTGCTGGTTTCGCTTCGTGTTCAATTTCAATAAGTATGGCGATTGCTTTGTATTCATATAGAAACGATACTTCGATACTTTTTTACCTTTCTTAAGTAACATCATGGTTACTACATTTGAAAACGGCGAAACCGAAGTAATTTAAGGACAAGTTTATTTGCTGTTCTTGTTGTATTTGGTCAGCGCCCCAGTATCTGTTAGTAATTCTGTGTGTATTGTCACAGTTGTAAGTTGATACCGTGGATAACGCCAGTACTTTGGTCCATGGTTTAATTAAGAATCGTGCATGATTGAGTATTAGTTTCATATTTTTTTCATGGTATGTGAAACATAAAATATAACAAAGGTAACCGCCTTAGCCAGAAGAAAGATACATTCAGCGTCCAAGCCGCTTTATTTGCAAAATTTTTGAAGTTAATAAACAGTGCGTTCAGTCATACGTTTTATATCTATGCTACTAAAAAGGCGAAGAACTTCGCATAATTGTGACCGTGTATCTTGAGGGACCCTAGCCTGTATACTGAACTTTTTTGTGGTGTGTGTTAAATTATATTGGTGTAGTGCAAGGGTAATTATTGACCTATGGATGTGATAGCTCTGCTGCTTCCTAAGGTTCCATATTCTCTTGGATATACCTGTTTTTATTTTTTATATAGTCTCGTTTTTTCATTCGTTTTATTATTATTCATGTTTTCTATGAAATTTAACTTATGGGCTAATATGGATGGGTTTATACACTCACTACCTGAACTAAAAGTAAAGCAAAAAAGTGATTGACAGTGTCAATGTGCAATGAATTTATTTTGAGTAGTTTTTGTTAAAAATTTCGTCGTGGTAAAAAGTAATTGGATTTAACACAAATCAACAATGCATTCTATTTGAGAATTATCTCCGTTTTTATTATATGTTCAGCTCAAAATACATATTTAAAACTGTTCAGAAATATCAACCAAAGTCGAGAAATAATCAAGTTGTAAATATTGTATACTTGACTTTGATTTTACTTGACTTTTTATTGTCTTCATGGGTCCTCTAGAGAACTAAGAACATTTTATTTCCTGAGAAAGTTGCATGAACATGCTTACCGAAAAATGACTTGATCAATTTTCTATGATGAACCTTATACAGCAATTGTCAAGTATGTAAAGAATGCTTATGTTTATAAACATTGCGTCACTTGGTAGCTGCTCTATATAAAAGTTGTTTTAGTATTCATTATTGTTTATTACTAAAAACTAAACCAGCATAATAATCACATTTACTTAACGAATAACTTGTCGCAGTCAAGTCTCAGTCATATATCATTACAGAGGCGGTCGCAGGGTACAGCTCATGCAGCTCAAGCTGTAGTAAAATTTCGTCAAGAGAATGGTCACTAAATGAGTTACGGCCGTTCTCCTATTCATTTTGTCGATTTTTTACGTCACCATTATCACGTGACGCGACGCCGTCACTCAAAAATCTGTCTAATACATTTATTTACGGATGAGCGCATTATTTGTTGGCGCCCCATTTGACTCGCAAATTTTAGGTTAGCTATAACTCAAACTCCACCGCCTGATTGTTGTTCTTTACAGCTCAAAAAACGGCCCCTTCTGATCTGTGATGATACGAATTATAACTAACAGTTTTGAGCTGTATCGATACAGCTCAAAAATACGGCTCAAGTCCCGATTCTACTGTTGTTCGACACCCATAACCCTAATCGTAGCTTAGCAGTAATTTTTTCGTTCTTCCGTCTATTTGAACAGTACAGCTCTCGTACCTAAAGTACGTAGAACGATAATAAGTTTTAGCCCAAAGTGTAAGCCTTTAGGTCTTTCGGTCGTCGGTAGAGTGGTCAAATACAGCTCAAATACAACTCAAAGCCCATACTTGTGCGTGGAACCTCTTTCTTGATTTTACCACGCCAGAGAATCCGGCATGATGCATAGAGAAAGAGTATTAGAAGCGATTAACAGCAATGATGATGTGGCGATGGAGTCTTTACATATCGTTTTACGAAAGAAATTGTTCTCCAAAACACTTTTATTTCCAAACGAGCACATGAATCTTGTAGGTAAAGCCTTAAAAAGGGACTTTACAGCTGAAACATACATCACAGATGAAAGAAAACATCGTGGTGGATGCAATGTCATCGCTTTACAATAAGTTTGTGTTTTCACCTTTATACTTTCTTTTATGAAGTTTAATTCTAAATCTTTTTGTCACCTTATTCAGTTATATTTGTCGAAGTTACAAAGATATTGGAAAGTTTGTTTGTTAATTCTTCTTTGTTATTATTTTTTACTTGCTGAACTCATATAACGTTGGGATTTGACTCGGAGTTGACTTGCTTACCTTATGAACTTATGCATTTTGGAGATGGTACCCTGGCTATCATCAGAAATCCAGAGTTTGTATATGTTTATATGTTAAAGTAATCTTTTTCAGATCTCTCAGTGATGGTGACTGCTTGTATAGCTCTGTATCGTTAGCATTATTTGGAAGTAATTCAGTAGTGAGTTTGCTAAGGGTTCTTACATCATTGGAACTTTCGCTCAATGCAGTCTTTTACAGTGAACACCCTCTGTTGCTAAAACCATTTACCGAGGATCAAGGGAAAATATTTAAAGGAAACATGCTTTCGGTGCTGAAATTCTGTTCATCCTCTAACAGTTCATATACAACTGGTGGGATTTCTATAGTGGAAGCAAAGCAAAACTGCAAGGAAAAATACTAGTGTCCTTTCTTATGTTTGTTGGGACTTTCATCAGTCATTGATCTTCCCATCCGCTATCCATTATGTGGATCAGTTCGAAACAAAATATTGTTTGACCAGTTAGTGCAACCTTGTGAGGGGAAGAAGGAGGTAACCTCTAACCTCACAATCCATATATTGTTTTGTTTTGAGGGTATACAAACCTGGAGCTGTTTTTCTCATAATCACTTTGTTCCATTGGTTCTTGGATTTCTTTATAAAAGGAAAAGAACAGCAGAAGCATGCGTACAAACTAAATCTAAGGTTCAAACAACTTCATCCTTTCCTGTTTTACCCAAGAAAAGTTTCATCTCAGAAGAGTCAAGTGTCACTGTTCACACAAACAAGATTAGAGAAAATAATCATGATTTATTTTTTGCATTGAATTTATCTTCTAAAGATGAAAACCCAGCGGGCACAAGACGTCTTTGAGACGTCTTATTTTAATCGTAAAATGGTCGTTTGCTTTCCAGATCATTTTGGGACGTCGTAGGGACGTCTGAAACGGGACGTCGCAATTGGGATCCTTTTACGACGTTTTTGGGACGTTTTTATACGGATTGAATAACGACCTTCGAAACAATTGTAAATTTAAGATCATTTTGCGACGTCGTTGGGACGTCTGAAACGAGGCGTCACAATTGGGATCCTTTTACGACGTTTTTAGGACGTCCTTATACGGATTGAATAACGACCTTCAAAACAATTATAAACTTAAGATCATTTTGGGACGTCGTAGGGACGTCTGAAACGGGACGTCGCAATTGGGATTCTTTTACGACGTTTTTGGGACGTCTCTGTGCAGATTCAATAACGATCTTCGAAACAATTATAAACTTTCAAAAGCAATCAGTCTGTATAGAATGATTTATTGTAAATGTTTTTAAACGTCTTGACAACAAGCAGCGTCGGCATAACGGTTACGAGTTCGGCTGGCACAGAGGTTCCAGGTTCGGGTCCGCCTGTGGCCTATTACAGTTTTTGAAAGAGTAAATTTCATAATCCTGCGACGTCGTTACGATGTCGTTGGGATGTCATCGAGACGTCTCAATGAAGATGTAATTGGGACGTCTTTTGAGATTCCCACTTCGCGACCATTTTGCGACGTCTTAGGGACGTCTTGAAAAGACGTCTTTACGACGTCTTTACGACGTTATTGTGCCCGCTGGGAATGAACAAAACAAAAACACTGTAGAGCAGACAGAATCGTCATTTTTGGATGGTGATGTTGCAACATATATTGACAAGTTATCTACAGCTCTCCTCCGGATATTAAATCACTTATTGACAATGTTTATAAGCCTGAGAAATCACATGTTTTTCATAAAACAGATGGACGATCATTTCAGTTAAAATGGCTAGATACTTATTCTCGTTTGTGTTATTCCCCAAGTACAGATGGTGCATACTGTTTGGCTTGTGTTCTTTCTGCAAGTAAAGCTAGTTATGAGTCAAAATCAGCATTACGAAAACTCTACACTGAATCTTTCAGAAACTGGAAAGAAGCTCATCGAAGATTTTCTACACATGAGAAATCGTCTTTACATAAAGAAACATATGGTGTGTTTTCCAGGTATTTATGTGGTACCACTGGTAAATTTGCTCCTGTGGATGTCATGCTTGATAATCAAATGAAACAAGAGATAGAATCCAATCGAAGAATGCTTGCATCAATTGTTGATACAGTAATTTTTTGTGCACGTAATGATCATTCGTATAGAGGTCACAGGGATGATTTTGCTTTCCATCCAGATGTAGGGGAATATTCAGATGGCCAAGTTGGTAATTTTGTAGAGTTCGTGCTCCGTTTTAGAGTTTGTGCTGGTGACTTGGGATTAAAAGATGATAAGCATAATAAGAATACCACTTATATTTCCAAAACTAGCCAGAATGAGATTATTAAATGTTGTGGCGCTGTGATATCTGACCAGATTTTAGCAGAAATAAAGAGAAATAAATTCTTTTCCATACTAGCTGATGAAGACATTTCTATGAAAGAACAGTTGGCCATGGTCATCCGGTTTGTTGATGATGACTGCAACATCAGAGAAGACTGAGAAGAAGTTTTGTGGAGTGTAATGGTTTGTCTAGTGAAAAACTTACAAATACAATCCTAAAAACTGTTAAAGAAGATCTGAAACTGGATCTGAATGATTATCGTAGACAGGGGTATGATAGTGCTTCAAATGTTGCTGGTCATATCAGTGGAGTTCAGACTAGAATAATAGCTTTAAACAATAAAGCAATATACACTCATTGTCACATCCAAAGGCTAAATCTTTGTATTTTTAAGGCATGTATCATTCCTTTGGTGAGAAAGGCGATGGATAGAATTAAGGAGGTAACAAATTTTTTTTAACTTTTCTGGTCCTCGTCTTGACATCCTGAGCAAAAATATCAATCAATTCTGCCCTGACAGTAAAAAAAGCAAGCTCATAGATGTCTGTCGCACAAGATGGGTTGAGCGATTGGTTGGTTTAGAAATATTTCAGGAGCTTTTTGTAACAATTGTAAAAACACTTGAAGAAGAGGATTAAAATATTGAGAAGATATGTAGTCTGGATACATCTTCTAAGGCTTCTCCACTGTTGCGTAGCCTTAAAGATTTTTGAATTTATAGTGTCTTTTATCATCACTAGACATGTGTTTACAATTACTAAAGATGTCACTAAAATACTGCGGTCTTCTTCAATATGGACATCTCAGTTGGTTCAGAATTAATTAACATCTTAAAGAATTGTGTTGAGTTTTCTAGAATTGAGGTTGATTCACGACATGATTCCTGGTATGCTGAAGCTGTTGATTTAGCAGCCAAAGTTGATGTGAAAGAGACCAAAATAAGAACATGCTCAAGACAAACCTCAAAAGTAAATATGCCTTCAAGTACACCTGAATACTATAAACGAACATTGACAGTTCCTGTGTTAGATCATTTGAATACAGAATTAGATAGGAGATTCAACGCTGTTAGCTTGATGCCTTTGTATTGATTAAACATCTTGTTATAGAAATTGAAATTTGGTCTGGTGATGATGATACTTGGCTTGAAAAATTCAAGGTATTTTTTGATTTTTATAGTGACGACATGCCAAGTCTTATTTCTATAGATGATGAAATATTGTTATGGCAGCTGTTTTGGAGAGATTATTCTGGTTGTTAACTAAAAGATGTCTCAGAAACTCTGAAAGTAATAAACTTTCCTGGTTTTGAAAATGTTAAAGTTTCTTTGAGAATTTTGGGCACTTTACCTGTTACAACTTGTGAGTGTGAGAGATCTTTTTCAGCTTTCAGAAGGCTTAAAGATTTCACAAAAAATACAATGGTTAATGATCGCTTGAATGGAATTGCTTTGATGAATGTCCATAAAGAAATTGTTCCTGATATAAACGCAGTGATTGAAAAGTTTGCGTTAAATAATCGGAGGTTGCGTTTCACTGAGTGAGTATATGTGAACCAAATGATTGAACGTTAATATGCATTGCATATACTTCTTTTTTGTTTTATGGGGATATTGATTTATTGTCAATCCCCCTGAGTTAAAATAGGAAGTATTTTGTTGTGTGGACAATTCCATTTTGGTATTTATGGATTGTTCACTGTATATGCACAACAATAGCTGGAAATAATTCTGACTGCTCGAACACTGGGATGCTGACTAGACTTCATGTCACATGGCTTCAGCTGTCATGTTTATAGTCATCTCCACTGTAGCCTTAAATAGGAAGTATTATGTTGTGTGGACAGTTCTGTTTTGGTATTTATGAACTGTTCACTGTATATGCACAACAATAGCTGGAAATAGTTCTTGTTGCTTTACCTAAATGATGTTTAGACTTTGTTAAATGGTTTTATTTTTCCATGATACATAACTATCCATCTCCATTAAAAAAGTATATAATTTACATACAGTTCTACTTTTGGGGTGCAAAATCCAATGACTTACCTTCACGTGGTGCACCCTGTTAAGTGAAAACTAAATCAATGGATGGTAGTGCCTATTATGCTGATTCACCATAATATATGACATCTTAAATTTAACCTTTACGTTTACGTTTTATCTTTTAGCCCAAACAGCAGCAACAACAGCTACAACGGAAACAACAACAGCAATAACATCAACAATAACAACAACAACAACAACAATAACAACAACATCAACAGCAACAACAACAGCAACAGTTAGAAAAACATCAACAGTAACATAAGCAACTGCAAGAGCTACAGCAACGACTGCAGCAGCGACGAGCAGTAAGTTAAATTTCATTGATCAATTCGTTTATTTGTTTTCTTTATATACTCTTGTCCTATTTCAGAATTAAGCTACGAAGACTACCTCAAGTATCGGGTCGATCACCCTGGCCCAAGTTCAAGAAAGCCATACGGGAAATGGAAGGAACTGGACGGGGCTGCTCGGCCCGGTTTTAGTTGGATACGTCGAGTTAGAGGGAGCAGAGGGCGTGGAACAGGAAAAGTCAGCGGACGTGGAAGAGGAAGACAGCGGGCGTGGAAGAGGAAGACAGCGGGCGTGGAAGACGGGACGATTATCTAAATGAGGGGAGGGGAGCAATTATCTATAACAGCACCGTAAATTTATATGAAAACTAAACTCACAAAAATTAAGGAAGAGTAAAGTTTTCATGTAAATTTCCGGTCTATTTTTGTTAATTTATTTTTATACCATTTATTATATATTTCGACTGTTTTGTTTTACTGACCCATGACGTTCAATCCCCGTTACATTTTATTTGTTTCTGATGAATCTTCTTCTACTGGATAATGAAAAAAAAATGAAATAATTTAATTCTAAAACTGGACGTTCCATCCTGAAAGTTAGCGTGTTATCATTAAAGAGATAACAGACTATTTAGATTAATTTGTACACAAAAGACGTCCACTTTTAATATATTTTGTATTTATTTTTTATTTATGTATATGTTGTGTTTATATTGAATAAAGATTTTGTTACTAGTTTCTATTCTTAATGCTTACTCAAAGCTAATTCCGCTTTTTCGGGTTCATTATGGTAATAGCTGATACGGAAAGCTAAAAACGTTCCCCATCAGTAAGCACTTGTCCTTAAATCGAGTTATTCCGATAAAAATCGGGGAATCGCAATTCTTGTTGGAATTCCAAAGGTTGAGCTGTTCCTAAAAAATAATGCTGCGTCCGCCCCTGCAATATTAGCGATTTTGAGGTTTGAAAGGTCGTTCAAATTTGGAACAAAGATGGTATATATGTACCGACATTTCTGTCGAATTGTTTATATAATAATACTAGAAAACTTTATGATTAGTGTTTGAAATCAAATAACACTCCCGTCTGTAAAGGTGCTCTTATACAGTCGTATGCTTTATTATTGATTTCTTTGATTATTACATGAAAATTTATTCATGATCTTATTATTGTAAAAATAATAATATGTTCTTTGGCTTTTATATATTACATATTACATCCATTGTTTTAGTGAAGTGATTAAAATGATCAAATTAGAACAATACCAAAGTGTTTAGATTTTCCACGTCTTAAATAGGTTTTGGAAATTTTTTTTGGAAATTTCAAACCACAGCTTTGACATGGTTCTATCCAAAACTTTATTTCTATCTTAATGTTATTATTGTTTTTTTGATATTATTGATTTGCATAACTGTCATCATTACAGTACGTAGTACCATGTATAAGCAGGTTGTTACTAGAGCATTTTCGGTATAAAAGTTATGAGAGCACAGTAGATACAGTATTTGTTAAAAAGTATTTAATCTAAAGATTCATTTTGTATAATCTAATTTATGAACGGCAATGGTTCTTGAACATTTTTTCTTTTCTCTTTGTCCTACTCAAAGCTTCTAGAAAAGATCTCTAGTGAAAAAAAAACAAACAATCATTATGGGAGATTTCAACTTGGACTTTTTAAAGTGTGAAGAATGACAGGAACATGCAGTATTTCTTCAAAACCATCTGTCTAACTATTTCAAACCCACAATAACTAGGCCAACTCATATTACTCCAAAATCTAAAACTCTAATCGACAACATATTTTCTAATATTATTGGGAAGGATGAAGTCATGGGTAACATGATCTGCTCAATATCAGATTATCTCCCTGAGTATCTAATACTCGACATGAAATATAAATAACATCAAGAAATTTAAAAATCATGGAAAGACTTTTGAAATTTCAATAGAGAAGATTTCCTACTTGATTTCCTTGACATTAACTGGAATGAAAGATTTTTGAACAAACAAATCAATGAAAAAATGGACATTTTTATATCTGAAACAAACAAAATCTATGACGTCCCCATAAAAACTTCATACAATAAAAAGTGGGTACCAAAAAAAACATGGATTACGAAGGGTATTTTGAAATCTATAGATTCTAAGAATATCCTCTATAAACAGTTTCTTCAAACAAACCAACCTGACCTTAAAGCTTCCAGACACACCAACTTCAAAAAATATAGAAACTTACTCACTAACATTCTTAAAGCAACTAAAAACAACTACTACAAAAACTTTTTTTCTACATATAAATCAGATCTCAAAGTTGTTTGGAAAGATATCTATGAAATAATTAACACCAAGGCTACTAAAAGTGATTTAGCCCCTAAACTTATTATACACAATGGCAAACAGATAGAAAATGTAAATGAAATGGCTGAAGTTTTCAACAATTATTATGGATCTATTGCAGAAAAAACAAAGAATATGATTACAAAAACCAATAAAAAATTCAATGATTACCTCACGAACCCAAACAAAAGCTCAATTTTCTTAAAACGGACAAGTCCGAATGAAATCTTAAAAATCCTTAATGAATTTAATGAATCTAAAGCTTATGGGCCAAATAGTGTTCCACCAAAATGTTTAAAATTGGTTGCTCCCACAATGTTTGACGTTCTTTCTGAAATTTTTAACGAATGTCTGGAAAATGGTTCTTAACCCAACTCCTTGAAGCGGGCCACAATCAAGCCTCTACACAAAAAAAAAAACAAAACTCGAAGTTGGCAACTATAGACCTATTTCACTACTCTCTGACATCAATAAAATTTTCGAAAGACTCCTCCACGATAGAATAACTGACTTTCTAGACTTGAATAGTATAATTTTTAGCAATCAATTTGGATTTCGTAAGGAATACAGTACAACCCATGCACTTGTTGCCTTAACAGAAATTGTTCTTAAATCACTTGACAAAAATGAAATAGGTCAGGAACTTCTATCGACCTGCAAAAAGCGTTTGACACGGTCGACCATGAAATTCTTCTCCGTAAGCTTCAACATTATGGAATTAGAGGTAAAGCCTATGGCCTTCTAAAATCTTATCTCTCAAGTAGAAATCACCGTGGCCAACTTTAAGATAAACTCTCAAAATCTTATAGAACTAAAACATGGTGTTCCCCAAGGCTCGGTCCTTGGGCCATTGCTCTTTCTAATCTACATTAACGATCTCCATACATCCATTAAAAACTCTACTAAAGTAAATTTTTTAAACACGTTACCATCAACGATCTTTTAAATTATCTTTTTAGAAACTGATATTTGTGTTTTGGAAATAATCAAAGTTTAGTTTCTATTGTATCATACGGTTTCATAGCTTTGTGTTTAAAAGATAACTTATTGTGTTCAACGCCTTCAAGATCTGTGTAACTTTTTTATTCCACATCGTTTTAACAATAAAAAACAATTAAGCTGCTTCCCTTTGTTTTGCTTAATGGTCAACAAACATCAACACATTACTATAACACTTTTCAACTTTTAATTGAGCTGTTGATGAAAGAAAAAATAACCCCCGTTTTCTGTTGAAAGTTGGAGATTTGATGTTTCACGTAAAATCACCACTGAGGGGTACTTCGGGTCCCATATCTTCTGAACGACCCATTGGTTTGCCCTTAAACTTTATAACTTTTTTGCCTAAGGCAGGGCTACCACTGGTGCAGAAATGAAAGTTATAGCTTAAGTTGAAAAAAAGCATTATTTTTTAAATCGCAAATTTAACCGCTAAAAATCGCGAATTTTTCAACAAAAAATATATTCTAATATAGTGCTTTTGATTATCTAAAACATGCAAAAAAAAGTTTTGGAATCGGAAGTGGCTATCAAAAGTTATGAGGTAATTTGTTTCCACTGCCAATTACATTGAGACAGACTTTACTATTCATTTTGCTGACGATACAAGCTTAATCTGCCAAGAAAAATCTCCAAAAGGTCTGAACAAGAAAGTTAACCACGATTTATCACTTCTTGTCTACTGGCTTAGAGCTAATAAAATCAGCTTATATTCTTCTAAAACCGAAATCGTCCTCTTCAAATCAAAAAGGAAAGTAATAACTAAAAAGTTCAACTTTCGTCTAAGTGGACAAAAAATGAATATTTCAAAAAGTGTGTCCTTGGTGTCACAGTTTAGGAACACCTTGAATGGGAACAACAATGTCACAACTTACTACAAAAACTCTCTACATCGGTAGGCATTCTAGCCAAACTGAGACACTATCTTGGCTACAAAACACTTTTGTCTGTTTACTATGCACTTTTTGATTCACACGTTAACCATTGCCTGCAAGCTCTTGGATTTGTCAAACAATCTATCATGGACAAAATAGAAAAGCTTCAGAACAAAGCTCTCAGAATTACGCACTTTAAATTACCCAGAGACTCTGCAAAACCATTATATGTCTACTCCAGAATCCTCGCTATCTCCGAACGGATTAAGCTTAGAAACTGCCTGTTTGCTTTTGACTTTTTAAAAAATAAACTACCCAAGTATTTCTGTAGTTTTCTTAGAACCACCAGGTGATGACCACCTTCACACAACAAGATCATTAAGAAAGATTCTCCAGATATCAATGACAAATACGGTAAGATATGGTACGTATAATATCCAAAATGTGATCTCTAGAGACTGGAATGAACTCTTTCCGCTATTGTTCAATATTGCACTTGCCAAACATTCTAAAAAAACCTTTAAAAAATATCTGCACAGTTGTATTCTAACTAAGTTTGCTGAATGATCTATCTCTCTATTTTTTTCATTTTTTTATTATTTGGTTTTTGTTTTTAACTTGCTATCATACTTCTTTCATTATTTTTCACTTTCCTTGTTGATAAGGGGCAGACTGTGCTGGGCTGTGCTAACCTTCCTGGCCTAATAGATCTATACTTGACACTACTCAGTTACAAGGTCGCTAGGAGTCTCACTAGTTTGAAATATAATTATCTTCTTAGTCGCTCCCTCCGTACTTAACTTCCAAAGCATATACCAAACGATTGCTACGCATAATATATTTCCCAGCAGGCACCCAACGTTTATTTAACGTTAGTCTAACGTTGGTTCTAGGTTTAACGTTACCAACGTAAAACCAACGTTACTCCAACGTTAACTACTTACGTTAGTACAACGTCAGAAAGTTACATCAGGACAACGTTAAATTTCGTTAATTTACGTTATACTAACGTTAGTGTTACGTTATTTTTTACGTTGTGGTAACGTTAGTGGTTGGTTAGAATGGAAGTCTTTTTTAATTAGTATAACGTTAAATACTTACGTTAGTATAACGTTAGATACTTACGTTAGTATAACGTTAGATACTTACGTTAGTATAACGTTAGATACTTACGTTAGTATAACGTTAAATTTCGTTAATTTACGTTATACTAACGTTAGTGTTACGTTATTTTTTACGTTGTGGTAACGTTAGTGGTTGGTTAGAATGGAAGTCTTTTTTAATTAGTATAACGTTAAATACTTACGTTAGTATAACGTTAGATACTTACGTTAGTATAACGTTAAATTTCGTTAATTTACGTTATACTAACGTTAGTGTTACGTTATTTTTTACGTTGTGGTAACGTTGGTGGTTGGTTAGAATGGAAGTCTTTTTTTAATTAGTATAACGTTAAATACTAGATACTTACGTTAGTATAACGTTAGATACTTACGTTAGTATAACGTTAGATACTTACGTTAGTAGGGCTATCATAAGTAAGTCCTTGAGGATGATATGAATTTTGATTCGCACTTGCTACACATTTTCGCCTTTTCAATCAAGAAGTGTATCTCTTGAAAAAACTCGCTTTTACCGTGCTAACCTAGTATTTCCTCTCCATTTTACACATGGTAATATGTCTATTATATCACGTCTATATATTCATGAAAAGTACACGTCAATGGGCTTACATACCCAATTAAACAAAGTAAAACTAAACTTTTTGTTTCTGCATTAAAATGAGGGAACGGTGATTTTGAATAAGAATTCGTCACATAAGATCACACAAAAATCTATTACAGCAGCGTTGGCGTGACGTCGGTTTTTTAATCTATCACGGGGAATCATTGCATTGCATCCCTAATCGAACGCGACATTTTTGGGGAAATATCTCGAGAACCAATAGGGATAACTGACGTTTTTTAGGGTCCGCGATACAGGTGATAGGGTGACGCAAAATTTGGGCTTAAATTTTATTTGGTATTGCGGCTATGACGTCATCAAAATCTTTGATCGACGATATCTCTGCAACGGTTGGTCGTAGCGAAACGACCCCATACATTTTTTTGATCAGTTTTTCAAGCTCTACAACATGGGTACATTTTCTATTCTCAATTGTCAAGTTGAAATTTTCGTCACGGAGTTCGCACAAGGGAAAGGGGAATTTGACACATCCCTTTCGAAGTTAAACTCGGTAAAAAATTTTTACCCGGGTTGCTAGTATCTATTATATACTTCGCGCTAGTCTAGCCTTAAAACGAGAAATCAGTTTGATTATTTAATTTATTTTTATCTATTTAATCTATTTATTTTTAATAGAAATCTTTTACTCAAGGTTTCTGATTAATTTTGTTGTATCCCCAGAGTGTTTTGCTTTGTTAACATATGAAAGCACAAAATGTCTGTTCTATGGACATTAGTCAGCCGGAAAATAGATATCTGTTCTAGCATAAATTTCTATTGATTTTCATTTATTGCAATTTGCCGTAACCACAAGCATTCGTTTAACACCTTCACTTATATTTGTTTCTTTTTCTTCTATTAGGCATGCGTAAATATTGACATAAAAATATGCTTTTCTTGTCAATTAAAGGTAAATATCAACTTCTATGACTATTCGCTGTTTTCGTCATTTTTCTTACTTTGTTGGGATGGACACCGGGATTTGTTTATAATGACTTCAGAAGTCATTACAATGTTATAACATTTTGATGTTGTTAACGAAATTTAACGTTGTCCTGATGTAACTTTCTAACGTTATGCTAACGTAAGTATTTAACGTTATACTAACGTAAGTATTTAACGTTATACTAACGTAAGTATCTAACGTTATACTAACGTAAGTATCTAACGTTATACTAACGTAAGTATCTAACGTTATACTAATTAAAAAAAGACTTCCATTCTAACCAACCACTAACGTTACCACAACGTAAAAAATAACGTAACACTAACGTTAGTATAACGTTGGGTGCCTGCTGGGTTATAAAAAAAAAAACTCTCGAGATTTTCTAAAAAAGAAACTTGTACATGTTCTCTATATATATTAATAGCCGATTCTCCGTCTGTTTGTTTGTTTGTTTGTTTGTTTGTTTGTTTGTTTGTAAGTCACGCAAAATGGTAGATTGAGTTGCGAGTGAAATTATTTTTTTTTTGTGTGCGACGTGAGTTTGAAGCAAATACATTGCAACCCCAATCGAACGTGACTTTTTTTGGCTGATTAACTAATAGGAATAACGTTTTGTTTTTATTATTATTGTTAGTTTTATATTCCACATTGACTTGGCTTACAATACATCAACTAAATACAAAGAAACTAACTGATTAACTGATTACCGATAGTTTAAAAAAGAGTATCATCGGTGCGTCATAGACATATGATCCTATACATTTTCTTGCTCAGAATTTCGAGTTCTACAAGATGGTGTCACTTTCCATTGTCAACTTCTTGATTACATTTTTCGTGAACTCTTTTGGAGGTGACACAACGCAGGCTTAACATGGGCGGTGATCGACGCCGCTTTGGCGGCTATCTATATATTTGATATCAGGCATAAACCAACAATGTAATTTTATTGAATAATATATTTCGAAACACTAGGTACCATCATCAGATTTTTTCTAAAATTAAAATAAAAACAGTTTAAAAACAGTATAAACATTATGTACAAAGGTTATCAACATCTATCTACAACCTAATTACTAATTCGTGTTGTTTATATTCGTCTCTCGTGTTGATTGACGGTTTCAACTCCCTGATGTATAATGCTTCCAAAATCATTAAATGGCTCATTGACCTCGATGATGACGCTAAGATCGTTACGTCATCGAAAGTGGGGTTGTTGTTGTCTCTTTGTCTGTTTGTCTGTCAGGCAAAATGGTAGATTGAGTTGTGAGAGTGATTATTTCATTTTATTTTGTGGGACATCAGTGTGAAACCAAACACGAGCATTCATGGGCGGCGGGCGATGCCGCTTTGGCGGCTAGTATAAATAAATTGCGCAAACAGGAAAACCAAAAAAACGATTAAAATGATGAGATGATGAGATCATCAGATGAGAGACGAGTTTCAATGATATCCAAGTCTCTCCCAGCCACAAATAATACGGTATCATCTGCATACTTTACTACTTCAGAATGAATCACAACGGTAGAAAGATCATTGAAAAAACATTATAAACAACAGCGTGCCTTAAATTGACCCCTGTGGTACTCCACTATTGACTGGCTGTTCGTCAGATAGAAAATTTTTATATCGTACTTGTTGAAATCTACAAAACAAATGATCAGTGAACCACTGGCATTCTTGTTCAACAATTCCAAAACTCTTTAGTTTTGACAACAGTTTACCGTGACTCAGCATGTCGAATGCTTTTGTCAGGTCTAAAAACACAGCCCCTACCATTTTACTTTCATTCACTTTTAATTTCACAGAGTCTAAGAAAATAGTAGCAGTAAGTTCAGTGGAACGACGAGGTCTGATACCAAACTGGTTATCATTTATCAAATTATTACTTTCTAGATGTTCAGTTAATTGCCCATGAACAACTTTTTCAATCACTTTGGATATAGCTGGGATCACGGATATTGGTCCATAGTTATTCACAGATGATTTTGTACCTGCTTTAAAAAGAGGTAACACTTTATTACGTTTCCAATCATTCGGAAAAGATGAGGTTACAAAGGACAGGTTAATAATATAAGTCAGTGGTTGCGCGATTACCTCCATACAGTCTTTGAGTAACCAGGATGGTATATCATCTAGCCCAACGGACTTTTTACGTTTTAATGATTTCAAATGTCTTAAAGTATCATCAGCACTGATTGGTTGAAGACAAAATTTTGGAGCAGTTTCATTTGGATGATCTTTGTGGAATGATCAGGTAGAATTTGTTAATACAAATGCAGACTTTTTCAGTGATTATACGACGTTAAAAAAGAATCAACAAAATGCATTGGCAATAGAGCATTCATCGGTAACCAATTTCCCGTCAACTTGTATGGTGGTATTCACTTGAGAGTTCAATTTAAGTGGGAATACCTTCTTTACTTTACTTCTTTACTCTAATGACTGCTGCCGGTGAGCTTGTGATTCAAGTCGAGCAGCAGCCTGTTCGGGTTGTTCATTAGCCCGTCGCTGTCTTTGATTTTGTGCATCCCTCTCCTTTCTCAATAGAGTACGAATTTCTCTTTGATTGGCACGGTATCTCCTTTGTCGTTCAGCATTTTTAATGCGACAACGTTGTTGAGGGTCATCAGCAGGGGATTGTTGTTGCCTCTCATCATGTTGATGTTGCCGTGCATCAACAACATCTCTATCAAATTGTGATCTAGGCAAGACAAATCTTTGAGGGGTTGCATAGTCTTGATCAGAATTCATCACTTGTTGAGAAAACAATTAAAACAAATCAGAACAATAAATGCAGTAGCTGTGTATATCTAACTTTTATTCAACAAAAATAAAAACACAGGCCTTGTGTGTTTTGTCAGTTTACCTAGCTAAACAGACAACATAAACAAAAAAGTAAACACGACTTTCCTTTGTTGTCTTTAGGCAAACAAAATGATCTTTTTTTCTCAACTTTTTTTTTCTTTTCTTTTCGCACGAAGAAAACCAAAAGGGTTGACTTTTTAAAAGATTGTTAACACTATTGCCATGACACAAATCGGTGGATTCATTCAAGGTCATTCTTAAGTATTTTAGAAATACTATTATAGAAATTCGCTTATATTACCCATTAACATATATTTCAATCAAAAATATTACAATTTCATGCAGTCATCGCCATTTCTGTGGTAGGAGCTTTACATTTATATATCCCCTAGTTTGCTTATATTCTTCGCGATTTCTCCGTTGCAGATCCCCGATTTTTTCGAAGCTACTATTTTGCGTCGCTCGCCGCCCATTTTCAGCCTGCGTTGAGTTTACAAAAAACAAAATCAAGGAATTGGCAATAATAAGTGTGCCCATGTTGTAGAGCTTGAAAAACGGATCAAAAAAATGCATGGGATCATTTTGCTACGACCAACCGTTACGGAGATATTGTTGATCAAAAATTTCGATGATGTCATAGACCCGTCCCCAAAAACAATTAGTCCCAAATTTTTCGTCACCCCATCGTCTGGTATCGCGGACTCCAAAAAACGTCAGTTATCCCTATTGGTTACCGAGATTTCCCTAAACGTCGCATTCGATTATGGTCTCAATACAATGGTTTCACACTGACGTCATGGAAAAAGTAAGGAGTAACTTCTCTCACAGCTCTCCTACCATTTTGCGTGACAGATAAACAGACAGACAGAGAGTCGGCTATTAATATATAGATTTGGATAATTTACATCAAATACACCAAATTTTTAGTCACTTCACTCTACAATTATGTCTTCTGAGAAAGGTATAGAAGGTACACAAACATAAGCATATACAAGGTCTGAAATTTCTGTAAAACTATACACTTAACGCTGCATAACTCGCTAACATCTGCTTTAACAACCTTTGTCATTTTGAAAAAAGTGAAACAACAGTATTAACGAATGTCGCCGATGTATATACAAGTTACATTGTTTCTACTTTCTTTAATTTTCCACAAGATTAAGACATTAAAATCCACATGTAAATCAATTTGAAATGATAGGTGAGGTTTTTATTAAAGAAATGCCGACATAAATAATTTTAATAATGGATTTGAAAGACTAAAAAGTTGGCTTCATGTCGTTAATAGGGACCTTACGACACTACGACGGCAACGTGGACGACGACGTGAGGCAAACAAAGGATTCATTTTACTCCATAGATTTGCTTTAGAATGGAAGTCATTTCACACTATACTATTGGGAAATGTTTTTAATTTTACTAACATCGTTATTAGATTTGCACGTTCTACACACAATCTGAAAAGTAATGTATTGAAGTCGTACCGAAAACGAAGACGTGAGAATAGCAGTACTTCCGATATATTTTCCTTGGTTCCTTCATGATTCTGTCTCTCAAAGTTCAAAAAACAAACTTCAAAGGTATTATAATTAAACTTCTTAACCCAAGTGTGTAGTTTCTGCTCTTTTGTGATTCATTGAAGATGAACCGTCTGCTTCCTGCAACATTCATTGTTGTTACGCAATGTTTTTTTCGATTGTTGCAAATATTTTACGTAACCTTACGTTCAGCACACTTTCTTTGTCCTTATACATGTTTGAATTCTAACATACAATTGAGTTTGATAAATACATGTAAATAACATAGCAAATAAAAGTATTAGAATTATATACATGTTTAAAAAATACGAATTTCTTTTAATATGGTCAAGAATGTAAGAAACGAGTACCACGGTTTGAAATTCAGAACGTCACATTTGTAATTGACAGTATCGTAAAATGAAATTTTTTATGCGTTAAGTTTTGCCGTAACTAAGAAATTGTGACTAATGATATTACAGTCGACAGACGAAAAACGAAGCTATTGATTATAAAACAATTTTAAGCAATAGTATTTTTATTACTTTTCATGCAAGAAAGTACATGGGTTAACATATCTGTTAAATGGCGAATGCAGCATGCAAGGTTCCCTTAAAAGCTTCCCATTACAATGATTATAGTGAATTTTGTTTCTTGTTTATTCAATGTTAAATTATCGAGGCAATGTGTTTCTGCCAAACACTTTCTACTCAACACCAAAAAAATCAGATGTTTTCAATATCAATGTCTTTAAATTGATATGAATATTTTTGAATCTCGTAACAGTTTCCCCTAGCGTTAACGTAATAATGTACATTTAAGACGGCTTTTAGTAACTTAACACATGGATCCGTAACAACTTGCTTTACTGTAAACGCTGTATGGGAAGGCTGCAACAGTTTTACTGCAATGAATTTTTATTACTAATCGGTATCGGTAGATTTTTTTGCTGTCTCCAAAACATTCTGCTTGCGAGTTGTGTTACTTCTCCCTTCCATCCTTGTGCTGCCGTCCGACAATATCCAAATTTTTGAGGGTCTGATTCCAAACAATGCAGCAATGTAGAGTCGAAATTCCTTATATATAATCGCATAAATGATTGGATTGAAAATGACAGAAGCCTTTCCCATCATTGCACATGTGTCTAACCAAGCAAGGTCGCCATGGCCAAAGCTTACAACAAACACCAGAATTGCATAAGGTGTCCAGCAAATTAAAAATGCTGAAATCATGACAATTACGAGGACAGTAAGTCGCATTTCATGTTCGAGAGATTTTTGAGACACCTTTAATTCAGTATTATTAATTGTCTTCATCATTGCTCTCTTTCTGTTGAGTCCCTTTTTAATTTTAATGAAACAGATCACCATAATCGATACAGGTATGAGGAAACAGGCAATCAAAAGAGAGTAAAGATAGGTTATTGTGTTTGTCTCTTGGTCGTTGAAATTTATAGAGCAGCGATGTTTGCTAGCCAATTCTGGCCCATACTTACTCCATCCAAATAAAGGCAGCATAGCCCATAATAAAGCGTAGGTGATACTTGGCACAATGAAATAAAGACTTGATGACTTTAGTTTCAGCCAAACATGCGTCCTAAGAGGATAGCATAGTGAAAGCATACGTGCGATTGATATCGATGCCAAAAGCATTATCGATATGTACGACATGGCGGAAATACTGAAGGCGCTAATAACGCAGATAGTGTTGTTTCGGCTTTCAGAGGCAGCCTCACCGGTATAACCAATTAAGGACTGGAGGAAATTGCAAACAGCGTTAAAGAATAACAGTACATCTTGACTGCCAAGTTTATCCCATCTCTTGATAAGTGCAGCAATAACCAAACCATTCAAAATGGTTGACAGTACAACAATAGTTATCAGCAATATTTTTACATCGTCCATGTTGACGTGATCTATGGAGTGTCGCAGTTGAAATGAAAGTTGTTGTTGTGAACACCAGTCATTTATAGCTCAAATTGTGTAACAATATGAAAAGGAAGTATAAAAAAAAAAATGTGTGATAGAAAACGTATAATGAAAATAAAAAAAATTGAGTTGAAATATTGAGTTATTGCAAAATGTTTTTACCGTCCTCATGTTTATTTCATGATGCGCGCCATATGACTTTGCATACGAAAGCTGCCATCAGAGAAACAGAGCGGATTTAAAAAAACGGCTAATAAAAATTCATTTGCTTAAACGAACTTCTAGAGGAAACAAGAAAAGAATAAATCAGGAAAAATTAAGAGATTCTGTGTAAGTCTACTGTGTTTCTTTTAAATTTAGCACACGTGAAAATATTATTATTTTTGATGATTCATTGTAATCAATTAGAATTCAAAAAGTACTCACGAAAATCCCCATGAAATTAGCGCAACTTGTTGATTATTTTAAATATCCAATTAATTATTTAAAATCACAAAATTACATTCACTTACTATCATGTCACTTTAATCACTTGAGAATATAATGCACAAGCCTATTTTTAGCGTTAAATCTGCATAATTGCCACAAAAATGTGTTCCAATAACTCTATCATCGTCACCAATGAGTTCATTTCATCCATTAAAAAATTTATCAATTTCGTTAAAAAATCCACGTTTAATAAGAACAACCCGCGATAAAGTGAAGACTTTTTTCAATTATTTTCAACATCCAACCTGATTTAATTAGTTAGAATCTCTTGATTTCAGTTCCTTTAGTTGTTTGGTTTTGTTTGGGGTTGACTTAACTATCATGCAAATTCTTCGTACAAGACAATGGGGAATATTTTTTAAGCATGGATGAAGCACTGCGCGAGCGTGTCTAAAATACGGGTCACTTTTTCAAACCTTTAGTGTATTTGTAAAGAATACGCGTAAAAACGGTGAATTTTTCTTCCCGTGTTGTCTGTAATCTCAAACACTAAGCCACAATCATTTGGTTCCCTTTAGAAAGGACGGCCGTACGTCCGAACGACACCAAGAGCATCACTGATAATTTTTGTTAATCTAGAAGTACATGCTTTTCGCCAAGATAATTTTAGGAAAGAGTTCTTTCGTTCCATTTCAGACTCATGGCCATCACTTCCAAGATTCCGGGTCAGTCTCCTTTTTTTTTCAACCTTGTCCTTTGTATGATATAGCTAAATACACGCAAAACATAGTTTTCTACGGCGGTTCGCTTTCTATAAATACTGTTAGTGTAATTATTGGTTTCTATAAAGATTAATAGAATGACAATTGCACACATTGATAACAATGAAGACAATGACAGAGAAAAGAAAACCACAAACCACGAGAACTAAAAACACCCAGAAAACACGCTCAAAAATTGTGTTTTTAAGAAAATTGTCGTAAGCCTCCGTATGACTCAAGAAGAAAATAACGTTCGGAAAATTGATAACACATTTTCTGAAAAATCAAAACATATTGAGTGAGCAGAGAATATGACAGAATTTTGCGTGCAAGTGAATGAAAATCTCTTTAAAGCATTTTTTTCGTAATAACTTATGAAAAAACGTTTGTAAAGGTGTTACGGCAAAATCTATGTGCATGTGAAAAAAGCTTTACGGTGGATTGAAGGTTAATTTCAAGTTTATAGCACTCGAAATGAAATTAGGTCAACTTTTCAAAAATGTGGAAAGAATCAGAAAGTTGATAGTAAGAATCTTTGATAAAAATTGATATTTCTTCTTCCCTGAATTTTCCCGGATTCTAAAACTTTAATTTTTGAAAAATTTAGAATATTTCCTATCGAGTGATATAATAATCAAGTTTATTACAACAACAAATGAAACGTTATTCACATTCAAAGTTTGATGATGAGGATTTTTTTCTAGACACGCTGTATAGTTAGATATTGATAAAATTGTAAGCAAAACATCTTCTAGGATAATACATCGTTCTCTGAAATTCAATCACCACACCGTCACAGCCAGAGAGAGTTAGAACTGTGACACAATTCCTGAAAAACAACCCATTGTATCTTAAAGTAAGTAAGTGTTTATCCTTGGTACCTTCCTAGGGCATTGCCAGTGAGCCAGCAGGGCCGCAGTCCATAGCCAGTGGACAAGCCGGGCGCCGACTTTGAAGTAAGGGCCTCACATGGTTGTAGACTTTAGGTGCTACTATTACTGTGAGAGATCCAACGCTGGAAGCGGCCGCACATTATTGATACAGTGATACAGAGCAGGTAGACATGGGCGGCGAGCGACGCCGCCTTGGCGTCTAGTAACGTTTTATTGTTTATAAAGTAACGTTATTACAAAAAAGAATATCGTCATGTAACTATATAATGTTTGAATGTTTGTTATCAAAACCCCCTGGCGGTTATGTTTAAATCAATCGTTTGCCTTTTTTAGTTCAATTGTCATGATGCACTAAAGCTTCGTTCAGACCTGGCGATATGACAATTACAACGATTACAAAATAAATTAATCATCGCAACCGACAATCACCAGGCGTGAACACTGTCAAGTATTTCATTCAAATCCGTTTAAAAACTGAAGACCTCAGCACCTCCCAATTGATCTTTGTGCAAACCTTCCAAATTTTTCCAGAATTGTGAATTTGGTACATATTTAAGCAAACATTACATGAAATTGTTCATAACTTGGATAAGTAGGAGCAGATGAAACGTGGGCATTTCAAACGTGAGTATTTCAAACTTGGGTATTTCAAAAATTTTAATCCAACACAGTTAACAGGATTACAAGAAGATAAAAATTATATTGCATAACTTAAATCAACATAACATACAATATGAAAATCTATTTCTACTAAACCTGCCAGAGGTAAGTCAATACTTGTGTAGAAAAGTGTAACCAATCTTATTATACTAATTCGCAATTGTGCATCCCACTTTTATTTTAGAGAGTGACATATTTACTTTTTTTTCACGGTCAAATCCTTCTTATGTTTTCCCATTTCGTCGTAAAACCACGCAGAAGCGAGAGCATTTTTGCCCCCGCAGCGAGCGTTAGCGAGCGAGGAGGCATAGTAGTTTCACGAGATAGGCGAATGTCAGTTTCCGATTTTGTTCTTCATCATCTTCATCCTCCCACTTTCGTGTTGACGTTACACGGTGGAATACAATTATTAGCTGAATTTGCTTTTTTCCCGTTTCAAAGCATGGTACTGTAAGTGGGAGAGACAGAATGTTTTTTCGTATCTCTTTCCTAATTTATTATTATATTATACTATGTTATTTAGGAAAATCGTATGCTAAAATTGCTTAGACATTTTTCGTGTTACTTTTGTGTTGTTTTAGTGAAGTGAACGACAAGGATTTTGAAGCACAGCTTGAAATCCGAAATTTTGCCAACCATACATTTTATTTTTGTATATATTTTAACTCTAAATTTTTCTTTCAATAATTTTGTTTAATGCACTGATTTTTGGCGGATCTTGCCTTCAAAAGATTTTAATTGGATTTTTGTGTATACAAGAAAGCCATATTACAAATTGTCGTTCTTCGTGTTTTTCTTCTTTTACTGTCTTCCAAACCTAGTGTGATCATGATCAATAAAACCTATATATTTTTTACTTGGTTTTTTTTATGTAAACTTTGGCTATTTTTTGTTTTAAATCAAAGTTTGAAACACAATGGATTTTTCGCTTTAATTTTTTTTTTGAAAAAGTTTTTTTTTTTTTTTTGATCTTACAGAATGTTTTTAACAAATCTTATTTTAATTATAAAAATTATGAAATATGTATCCATGGTTTCAATTCACACATTTCTTTTGTTTGTAGCAAATACTTTCTGATATTACTTCTTAAGCCTTATTTACACTTTTTGAAAGGTATATTAGCAGCAGTGGAAATTAGACCTAAGAGATCACAAAAAGTAACAAAGTTTTGTGCGTATTTTCATCTGTTCAGGTGTAGATCTATTTGGTTTGCATATTGCAAGTTGGTTTTGAAATGCCGAAAACTGATTTTGTGGAAATATTTAAGCATATAACTTTGCCTCATATCAGGTCCCAAATCAACCCAAGCATTGTTTTTTCGGCCAAAAACTTGTTTTCGTTTCCGCTGTTAATGTATAGCTTGCTGTCTGTACAAATTGGAATGCTTGAGCGCGGGGGTATTTTTAGCTAAAGCTACATAGTAGTTTTACGAATAGTATATGGGGAAGCCCCGCCGCTGATCGTTTTCATTGGCTAATAAAAGAAAACTCTTCAAATGCGCTTATTTGATTGGTTGACGATTTCCAAAAATTTCGGTCGTTAATAATGATTTCATTTCTTCGTTGTGAATTTGACGAAGAAACACAGGTTTGTATACATACGAATGTTTTATTACTATAAAACGTTTTATTATCGTGTTTATTGCTAAACATTTACTGTTATTGTATTTTAGATTAATAAAAGAACAGGTATAAGTGAGTGAATAAGTGAGTTTTTGAACAGATGTTTGTTTTTTATATAATAGGTTTTTTCAGAGGAAAACCATACGAAGAACGAGTGGAAGAAAGTCTCTATGATGTTTACGATAGAAACGTGTGCCGATTCTACGTATTTCTTTTTATAGTTATCAAATAGTTATGAGAGTGCAGCAGTGAAGTAGTGTAGTTAAAGTGAAGTTGTTTAAAAATCGCTGCAGAAAGGATGATGTTTATTTACATTGGTGAAAATGGTTTTACTTCTTTTCGGTGGGAAAACGTTTGGAAAAGATACAAAGTAATATACGTAAGTAAATGAGTCAAACGCATTTAGTAAATACAGCGTTAAAAGATAGTAAAAACAGAGTTAAAACGATCAAAAAGTTGCATGCCCTACGAACAGTTACTGATTTGTTTTGGTAACGAACTGGCTGTTCTTTATTTTATTTATTTCAAAATGGCTCCACAGTTATGAAGTTTAGAAAACAACATCCAAGGAGACGTTGCCACCACCACTGTCACTGTTATGCATTGAAATCTTTTTCTTTATTTATGCCTTTCAGTGTATAAAAATGGTAGTGGAATTTCAGGAAAGTATGCTGGGAAGTAAATCGAGTGTTAAAAAGTAAAGAGTTTAGAAGTGTGTGATAATGGCTATAGAACATGATCAATATCATTTACTAACATGATGATGTGAATTGGTATTGAAAGGTAAACCAAAGTTAAAATGGTATCTATTTAGTTAAAACACAGTGTGTGGATAAGAAAAGGATAAGAAGGATGTTTACTGTGTGTTTTGAATTACTCAGGAGGAGCTTTGAACTGAAATAAAAGATGGTTCCACATATGTGAATGTTTTCATATGTTAAAAATTCTTTAGCTACACAAATTCTGTCATTACGTTTGTGTTTTTAATTATTATTTTTAAGGTAAATATGTTTTCAAAGTTTCTTTCAGTTTTTTTTGTTTTTCTTTCGATTTCGTCATAGTATGATTATAGGTTTTTTGTATGTTTTTTAAATATTTTCATATGTTAAAATAGAAATGAAGAACATGGTGGGTTAAATTATGACGCTGAGAGGGTTAGTTAAGAGAAGAATGGGTTATGTATTTAAGAAGTTCATTAGTTATTACTGTGCAATGAAACTGTCCTACAAAAACGAAGCGTTATTGGGTGGATTTTTCTTAAGTTTATATTTTATCATGTTTATGCATTATTTTGTGTTATGGTAATTGTTTACGTACCTGGGTATATATATATATATAAGTTTGGCATTATGATTTTATTTGTGACTTTTTATCTTCTGGGTAAATTTTTGTTTTTAGTTATTGTTTTTAGGATAAATGCGTACTTGAATTTCATTTTTTGTTCTTTTTATGTTGTTTATTTCAATATTCTTATAGCATGATTAGGTTTTCGGTATTACAATTGAAATATTAATCTTTTAAGCAATAATAAAAAAGCATAAAGAAATGAAACTCATGGTTTTAATCATGACGTTGATGGTTTTGGGAAGAACAGACTATATCATTTCAAAAATTCATTAATGATTGCAGTCCAGTAGTAACTTTGGAACAAAAGAAAAAGTTGGAAGGTATCATTTTTGTAATGTTATTCAATGTTTGGTTTTGTATGTCTGGGTAAACGGTTCTGTGTTATATATTGCATTTTTTTATATTAAAGTTATTTCTCCTCTACTTATAAATATATATTCTGAGCCATGTTTCTATTTGTTTCTGTTTTAAATCTTTTGAATGTAAGAAATGAATTAAAAGATTAATGCCTGTAAAAACTTTTCACGAGTTAAATTCTGCGACACAACACATGCTGAACATGGGTGGCGAGCGACGCCGCCTGGGAGGCTATCTTATATATAATAGCAAGTGTGCATACACTTTTATTTTAGAGAGTGAAATATTTAGTTTAAATTTATGGTCAAGTTCTTCTTAGTTGCGCGTAAAACCACGCAGAGGCACAATGTGTATTTGCCGCATAATTTCACACAAAATATAAAAAACACATGGTCAGTTATTTTTTGCTATCACGGGGCAATCATTACATATCTTCCCCAATCGAACGTGACGTTTTTTGGGGAAATATCTCGAGAACCAATAGGGATAACTGCCGTTTTTTGGAGTTCGCGATACGGGTGATGGGGTGACGCAACATTTCGACCTAAATTTGTTTTGGTACTGCGGCTATGACGTCATCAAAATCTTTGTTCAATGATATCTCTGCAACGGTTGGTCGTAGTGAAACGATCCCATACACTTTTTGTTTAGTTTTTCCAGCTCTACAACATGGATACACTTTCCACTTACGATTCAATGGTTTAATTTTTCGTCACCTCATATCGTCACGGGACTTACGCAAAACCTTTTCGAAATTAAAGCCGTAAAAAACTTTTACGCGAATTGCTAGTTCAAACATAAAAGAAAAACGTTAAAATAATCCCATTGGTAATATATTAATATATGCTAATGGGCCTCTCCACAAGCTGTGACTACCCTCTGGATCCGTCACTGTCTGCATGTTAACACTTGAATTTTCATGGTGGTTGGTTGCATTGGAAATAGAGCGGATGGGGTTGGAAAAATCCTAAAAACGTAAAAGCCAGTGGAGTGTGAAAAAAATATTTCTTTCCCCTAACTTTGTTTGAAATCGTAACTAATAAAAGACTACTCAAAAAAACAAAATAAGAAATCCAATAGAATAAAGACGGAAGATAACCGGGGGAATACAAAGTCCTCAGGTTTTTTGGTATTTATGTGTTGTCGAGGAAATGTGAAAAATGAAAATGAATGGGATTTAGTACACAACTTTTGTATGAATGAGGTTGGAATAAGAATGTCCTGGGTAAAAACAAATCAAAAAATTAATTAGCAGGAAGTTTGTTTTCCTGACATTATATATATCCCAAAATAAATCATTGTGCCTCGATCGAGTGGTTTGCAGTAGAAGAAATCTCGACTATTTTGAACAATGTCATCTTTTCAAATGTGAATTTAAAACTAAAGTCTATGTCAACCGATTTTGCAGTTTGAACATTTTTTATGATTACTTAGTCAAAATAAATGATTTTAAAATAATTTTTTTTTTGCATCGTCAAGAGCACAACAAGCACAATATTATAAACAACTTTTTGGGGAAAAATATTAAAATTTTAGCCTTAAAATTTGCAATTAAAAACAATTTCGGAGCATGCACGTTAAATTTTAGTTGACTTTGTTCTTTTTACTTCTTTCTATCGCACGTACATTGAAAACAAATCGATACCTACTAACCGTGTTTCTTTTGTGCCAGTTACATAATTTCTGAAATGGATAATCTTTTCTTGAACAACCATCAAGATCATGATTTCAAACCACGAGTTCCATTTCTTTATTGTTATTGTATTTTTTTTATTTTCAAAGATTTCGAATGCGCAAAGATACAAAAAGCCTAATCGTAGTTATTATGACAATATTAAAAGATAAAAACAAACCAAATTAAAAGAAACTTCGAGAACACATTTACGAAAAGGAATAATTGAAAACACAAACTTATAACAAAAAATTTTTTAGCACTTAAAAACACTTAAAAAACATACAAAGAACCTAATCATACCACGACGATATCAAAAGAAAAAGAAAAGAAACCAAAAGAAACTTCGAGGAACAATAATTAAAAATAATGAAAAACACAAAAGTAATGACAGAAAATTTAAAGAGTCATTTTAAATTTCAGCTCAAATCTGCTCTGGCTAATTCAAAACACAACAGTAAACAACCTTTTATTCTTTATATGGTGGCATACTAACTGTGTTCTAACTAAATATATACTGTTTTATCTTTGGTTTAATAAGAATACCTACCTTCAATACTAACTCATCATGTTAGTAAACAATATATTGATCATGTTCTGCAGCCATTTTCAAATACTTCTGAACTCTATACTTTCTGTATCTCATACCTGTCAACAGATTAACAACAGTTTATTTACTTTCCAGCACACTTTTCTACTGCAAACACATATTAAAATATACTTTTTCTGCTATCTTTAATTGTTTTCTTTACTGAAATTTGTCTGAGATTTTTTTACATTTATGGAATAAAAACAGCTTTCTTCCTTTGGCAAAACTGCTTTTATGCTTATGCGAGGTGGTACCTGATCATTTTCTGCTGTAATCATGCACTGAATACCTCTGAATACCTCTGTAAACTTCCTTTACTTTCCAGTAAGTTTCTACTGTACATGCACTGAAATATGCTTTCTCCCACTGAATCTTGCTACCATTTGGTGCTTAAAAACATAAAACAGACTTCTTTTTTCCCAACATTGTTTCCGACTTGATTTTGACCTAGTATTGATCGAAGATTAAAGGTTTACTTAATAAGAAATAAGAAATAATAAGAAATTGACCTTTCACCATGTTCTGCTTTGTGCGCAACTGTCTGTATACTAACGGATTTACTAACGGATTCCTTTGCTATCGATTTTTGATTTTCAGCAACCAATCAAAACGGCGAAAAAAGAATTTCTTGCGTTTTGATTGGCTTTAAAAAAACTGACGTTAGATGTCCCGTGAATGTGTCTTGCGTTGTGGAACTGCCTCTTTACGAACATGACGAAGAAGATTTTGACCGTTAAAAAACAAACAAACAAACACACTCTAAAATAATGGTGGTATGCACGATTGCGGATTAGTATAATAAGACACTTCGTCTTTCCTGACGTAATTTTTAGTTCCTTTTTACTATCGATTCGCTTTTTGTCCCAACAGCGAGCGTAGTAGGCTGTAGTTTTAAGAAGGTAGGCAAATATCAACTTTCGATTTTGTTCATCATCTTCCAACTTTACGTGTTGCTGTTACACTGTAGTATTCATTACATTGGTTTCATGATGAATATTTTTAACTTTTTAGTTAAAATCATCCTAACATATTCTTAAGACATTCTTAAGGCCTTATACAAAAGGTAAACCTGAAAAGGCTAAAAAGACAGTTACGTGAAAGAATGTTTACATTGATGATTACAAAAGAAATAGCACCTACATATAAAACAAAGTAAATTCTGACAAAATAAATTTTGAGCTCATAAAATCTTAAGATGGCAATTTTCTTAAGACATTCTTAACTTTTAGGCCAACTTCATCTTGAACATTCTTATAAAGTGTATTCTTATAAATAAACAAGCCGCATGGCTGCAACAGGTCACGACTTAAAGCTTTACTGTTATTTATTGCCTGAAGAATAGGCGTTTTTGGATTTCTGCGTAAGCAAGAAATACTTTACGATCGTCCGTGTTTTTCTGTTTTTTTTTTTTTCATCTTACTGTCCAAACCTACGCATTTTTGTTTCTTAAATTTCATTGGTTCATAAAAAAGCCGTCTCAATCGTGATTGGTGCATAATGCCCGATTTCTACGAAAGGGTGCTAATATAGCCACCTTAACTTCAATAGCGACAGTTTATTGGCTTGATCTGCGCCGTGCCATGTGATCATCCGGGTACTTTTTGACTTGCCATGTGGTGATCGTCTTCCAAACGTTTTAAAAATGGCAGCGAAGGAACGTGCTACTTAGTTTTCTAAAAGTTTCTGAGATGATGTAAATATGGATTTCTTAACTTTAAATAAAAAAGTTCATCCATCACAGTTGGAAACTTATCATATTTGAAAAATTAAATTTCAGTGTGGTTATTCTGTTTTTTAAAAGAAGCTCTCTCGAAGTAATGTAAAAACAATCGTGGTGTGGAAGAAAAGGTATTTCTTATTTTTGGCCTTTCTAAATATGAAAAGCCTTTGTGTATTTGTATGTGTACATACATCTCTGAAGTCGACTTTTTTTAAGCTTTTGGATTCCTACAGCTCAGCTTAGCTTCCTTTCAGCTCCAACATCACAAAAATGGGTATCATGGGTATTTATTTTCTCCCTACGTAGCTATTGTTATTAACAACCTTTAGAGTAGATTTTAATTTGAGGTAATATTCAAGTAGTAATTATTGTGATATTATATATTTCATCCTGAGAAGACCAATAAAGAAACTTCATATATTATTTTATGCTGTCCAAATTAAGGGTTTGTAGTAATTATTGTGATATTATATATTTCATCCTGAGAAGACCAATAAAGAAACTTTATATATTATTTTATGCTGTCCAAATTAAGGGTTTGTTACACAAGCCCTACTTGTATAGCTTCCATAATGCTTATTGGTGGTTTGTAATTAAAGTATCGTGTCAATGTTTTTTTTCTATTTTCTGGAGTACGTGGTGATAAATAGTTCCCAGTGTAACAATCATACAGCTTATTTTCATAAACAGATCTTTATAAAGGATTTCAACAATGGCATAAGGAAAAGAGCCCCTGTATTCTGTTAATATAGACTGGTCTTTACAGCCAAAGTTGTGATTTGTTTATTTTTTGATGATGCTTGTCGAACCATGTGTTTGCCTAGTAAGTTTTGCATGACGAATCAAGGCTGCTGGCTTTGCATTTTTGTTGGGTTTCCAGTAAAGCTTGCAGAAATCCTTATGCCTCTTAAGGCATCTTGTTTATTTTGCTATGGTTTTTCATTTTAACTGTATTATATACTTTTACTTTACATTTCTAGAGTTTGTAGACATCTGAGACAGGCCAAGGAGCGTGAAAACTAAGGGTTATTTGTAGATATTTTAATTTGAAATTTTAAAATAAAATGTGATATTATAACAAATTTATGTGTTGGAATTGCGTCGAAAAATACGCTTATGCTTTTTCTTCTCACTCGCGGAAAAGTAGGTTAGGTAAACCTCCCCCCAACCATGCTGGGTCGTGCTTTAAAATGTTCAATCTTGAAGGCTGAACGCTTATATAAATTGACAACTCTAAATTCGTTGAACTATGCATTCCTAAAAGGTAAAATCTGCATACCGTATTCTCTCTAACTAGCGCCCCTCTCCAGTAAGCGCCCCCTTCTAGTCAAAAATTTTATAAGCGCCCCTCTCCAATATGCGCCCGGGCGCTTAAAGAGTGACTAGACATTACTCAGAAATTTATAAGCGCCCGGGCGGTAATTAGAACTTTGCACCAAACACGAATATTCTGTAATAGAAACGGAAGGCTATGTTTTTGTGATGTCTAAATTTAAGCTATAAGTACAAAATCTTATTTCGTTGCCATGAAAAATACAGTTGTTTTTACTCTTTTATGATAAAAAGCAATGCCTCGTTCACAGCTAGCATGACCATTTCAAAATATTTTTATAAGCGCCCCTCTCCAATATGCGCCCGGGCGCTTAAAGAGTGACTAGACATTACTCAGAAATTTATAAGCGCCCGGGCGGTAATTAGAACTTTGCACCAAACACGAATATTCTGTAATAGAAACGGAAGGCTATGTTTTTGTGATGTCTAAATTTAAGTTATAAGTACAAAATCTTATTTCGTTGCCATGAAAAATACAGTTGTTTTTACTCTTTTATGATAAAAAGCAATGCCTCGTTCACAGCTAGCATGACCATTTCAAAATATTTTTATAAGCGCCCCTCTCCAATATGCGCCCGGGCGCTTAAAGAGTGACTAGACATTACTCAGAAATTTATAAGCGCCCGGGCGGTAATTAGAACTTTGCACCAAACACGAATATTCTGTAATAGAAACGGAAGGCTATGTTTTTGTGATGTCTAAATTTAAGTTATAAGTACAAAATCTTATTTCGTTGCCATGAAAAATACAGTTGTTTTTACTCTTTTATGATAAAAAGCAATGCCTCGTTCACAGCTAGCATGACCATTTCAAAATGTTTTTATAAGCGCCCCTCTCCAATTAGCACCCCTCTCTAATAAGTGCCCCCCCCCCCCCCCCCCTAACTTCCAAAAAAAAATTATAAGGGCCCGCACTTATTACAGAGAATACGGTAAGCAAATAACTATCAAAAGCAATCAAAATCTCTAGTAACAAATATTACGTTAACATTTCAAATTAGGACAGAATAGTTCAAGTATATATTCAGAATAAACATCTCTCTTCAAAAAAATATGTTCACTTCATTGTTTATTTTGTGCTAAAAATGACCATATATAAATCCCAAATGGAAAAAAAAAACTTTGGTAGTGAAAATACATATCCATAACCAAATCACTACATAGCTCAAAGTAGAAGTTCGTGTTCCAGCTTGATTTAAGGGGGAAACACCCCCAAAATTCGTAAAAATTTCGAAATTTTGATTTTGACGGTTTTCGGTACTTTAAACACTGTAGAATACGATGGACATATTGATTTTTTCATCATTGTATCGGAAAAGTGATAATTAAAGACTTTTGTGATACAAGGTAGTAACCACTTCCTTAGTTACGCCCATAGCAACCGTTTGTTTATCTTGTTTTAGCCCCCCAAAATAAGTACTTTTCGCAGTACATCTCTTCCACCCTTTAATATCTACTTTGCTACTTGATTTGTATTATCGAGTCTAAACACATTTTTGGAGTAACAGAGGTAGCAAAGTGAAAATCCATGCTTTTAGTTGTTGTCACTCTGTTAGAAGAAAAGTGAAAATTTTGTCATGTCTGATCGTGTAAAAAAATCAACTGTATATAGAAAGAAAAGAAAAGGTTTTAAAGGTACGCCGTCGTGGTCAAAATCTGTAAATAATGTAAATAGACATGTAGATAATGATGTAAATACTGCTGAAGAAGTAGAAGATTCCCATACTCCAGATGAGAGCAAACAACATGGACCATCAACTCCAAAGAAAACAATTTCAAGTCACAAAGTTCAGCAAATAAATTCCAGTACACCAAGAAAATTCAAAAATATAACTGGATATAGACTAATAGACACTGAAATTCTGTCATCAATTATCAACAAGTTGGTTTGTTGTGTTTGTTTTCAGGAATCATTGACGTTGCATGAAAATATGTCAGCACGAAAAGGTTTATGTTCTTCTCTTTTCATCCAGTGTAACAACTGCAACTATAGAGAGAATTTTACAACATCAAAGAAAGTGGGCAAGAGATTTGATGTTAACATCAGATCAGTGTACACTTTCAGAGCATTGGGACAAGGACACTCGGGAATGGAGAAATTTATGGCATTAATGAACATGCCACAACCGATGACTACGAAAAATTACGATAAAGTCGTAGAGTCTCTGTTGAATGCAACGAAACAAGTTGCTGAAGAAACCATGTCAGATGCAGTTGAAGAAGTAAGAAAAGAGGCTGCAAAAGATGAAATGGACATTGCTAATATTGGAGTTTCTGTTGACGGTGCATGGACAAAGCGTGGATACTCTTCAATCAATTGTGTCGTCACTGCTATTTCCCTTGATAACGGAAAAGTTGTAGACGTTGAGCCTATGGCTAGGTCCTGTAAAGCCTGTAATCTTAAAGAGCATTTAAAAGAAACTGACCCAGTTGCATATGCTAATTGGCAAGTTGGGCACAAGTGTAAATACGCCTATCGTGGATCTGCACCTGGAATGGAGCAAGAAGGAACGAAAGTTATGTTTTTACGTTCAATTGAAAAAAATAAAGTGCGCTACACGAATATGTTAGGAGATGGTGACACAAAAAGCTATGCAGCTGTTAAAGATATATATGAGAACTACACAGTAGCCAAATTGGAGTGTGTAGGGCATTACCAAAAGCGAGTTGGTTCACGTATCAGGAAATTGAAAAAAACAACGAAGGGTTTAGGAAGAAGAGGAAAATTAACGGAGTCAACAATTGATAAGCTGCAAAATTATTTTGGCATGGCCATTCGACAAAATGCTGGCAATGTGAAAGAAATGCAGGCTGCTGCTCGAGCAACATTATTTCATGTAAGCTCTTCAGCAAAAAATAACTGGCATTTTCCACACTGTCCGACAGGTCCAGAAAGCTGGTGTAGATATAACCAGGACAAAGCTAATAGTACTAACACCTACAAGCCAGGTCCTGGGTTGCCTTTAGATATTGTGTTGAAGCTGAAACCAATGTTCGAAGAGCTAACTGAAGATAAACAACTTCAGAAATGCTTGCATGGACGCACTC
The DNA here is from genome assembly GCA_027922465.2 of Turritopsis dohrnii. Classification (NCBI taxonomy): domain Eukaryota; kingdom Metazoa; phylum Cnidaria; class Hydrozoa; order Anthoathecata; family Oceaniidae; genus Turritopsis; species Turritopsis dohrnii. The sequence goes on along the minus strand of BQMF02000048.1, from coordinate 91,077 downwards.
AAAACCAAAATGAGTCATTTAATGCTACCATTTGGGAACGGATACCTAAATCTAAATATGTTTCCTTGTTTCACCTAGAGCTGGGTGTTTACGATGCAGTGGCCAATTTTAACATTGGCAGAAAAGCCAGTGTTCTTATTTATGAGAACATGAATATGATTCCAGGAAAGTATATGTCATATGGATGTTCTCGTTTGAATAATAAACGTTTATCAAGTTCTAAATACAAAAACAATTCGAAAAATAAATTGCGAAGAAAGATTCTGCGTGGTCGAAGGTTAAAAAAATCAGATAAAGACACTGAGAAAGAAGGAGAAACATATGCACCTGGAGGATTTTAAATTTGAGATATTTTACACTTTTATAGATGTGTAATTTTGTTGTTTTAACTGGTTTTCTCATTTAATATAGAACATTTTTTTCTTCTTTCGTGTTTAAACGTGATTTCTGAAGAATCAGTTTTTTTGTACGCCGGGAAGGATATCTCGTGATTGGCTAATCAAAACTTCACCAAATTTTCAGTGGAAGTTCATTGCATCTGTATCTACATTTTAAATGATTTAGATTTTGATAAGAAGAATTCTAACTTTGTAAAGTATGTCCAATCTCACTAAGTTTTCTAACATTAAAAATTCAAGAAGTGCTGACTCAGCAGAAGCAAAATTTTCAAAAATCTAAATCATTCATAATGCACAATCACCTTTTTAAAACTTCTTTACAAAGTTTGAGCTTCAGAGCATGTTATAATCCAGAGATATCTTTCCCGGGATAAAAGACCTTTTTTCCTTTTAAGACTTGTTTTCATGGTTATCATGGCAACCAGATACCATTATGAACCATTTTTTGAAATAGATTTTGATATTATACAACATGATTGTAGTCATTTACATTTTTATTATAATTAAAAAAAAAGTCACCAAAGGGTGTTTCCCCCTTAATTTACAGACTGTCATTTGTATTGTGTTTTGATTTACGTTCGTTGTTCGTACAGGAAAATTGACAGTATATATTAAATTTTGCAAAATAAAATATATGATATATACAGTATCAAAACAGTATACGTGACCATGGAATTCATCCATAGCAAACTACATTTCTGTTGTTGGATTAAATGACTATCCAAGGAAGCACACTCGACCAGATTCTGTCAAGTTATTATGTGTCTCAATCCTGTGTTTTAAAATATTATACGCAATTAGTTTCTGACTTCTTATTGCTTCATTACTTGCTGCTTTTGTATGTACTTTTTGAATTAACACACTGGTTGTTCTCCACATGAAAAGGGTTTCCTTTATTGTGGCTGGTGCATCGTGCTTTCAGTTCAGTTGGGCTACATTATATCAGGATGTAAAATTAAAATAAATCTTCAGCCTGGCTATTGATAATGAATTTTCACCTTTGCACTGAAACCACAGCTTCAATGATGGTTTACTGTTCCAAGCATTTAATAACCAGTCACGTTTGTACTTGCAGTTTTTGTGATGTAATCTATGAATCAAAGAAACTGATTGAACTGGATGTGCTCCATATAAAAAGGATAATTCCTTTAAATGGCTGTACATCATGTGCTTTCAGTGTTGTTCAGTTTGGGCCACATTTATCCAGGATGTAACATAAAAATAAATCTTCAGCGTGGCTTTTACTAGTGAATTTTCACCCTTTCACTGAAATCACAGCTTCAATGGTTTACTGCTCCAAGCATTTAATAAAAAAAAAACAAAAATCTTCCACTGTTCATCTGCTCTGCACTGACTGAAAAAAATGGCGTGCTGTAGGCTAGCCTCTGTTCTTATCTACTTTGGCTAGGCGAAAATTCAATACCGAACCGCGACTATAAAAGTGAACGGAGAAGATGATGAAGAAGGAAAATGCCGGTTTTAACATATATTTCGCCCTATGGGGAAATATATAATGAAAACATTGAGGCTGAAACAATGCAATGTAGTAGTTCTACATGCCTTAATTAGTGTGTCTCTAGAGAGGGGCGTCTATTCGAGGGGGGCGTCTAATAGAGAGGGGCGTTTATTTAAAAATCTCCTGAAAAGGGGGGAGGCGTCTATGCGAGGGGGGCGTTTAAAAGAAGGGGGCGTTTAATCGATGCATTACGGTATCTTTAATCACTTTTGTAAAAGTGTATATCGACTTCGTTAATGGTCTTCCAATGCGTTTTTTGGTTTAATCCATTTATTCTTGGAAATGATAATTCTCGGTGAATAGTGGGTGCATTGCATCTACATACGCATGCAGTTGGACTTATCGGATCTTCCGAAAAGTGCATTTTTAAAAATTGATGACATATCATTCGTAAGCGAAACCAAAGAATCTAAAAAAATAAATAAATAAAGTTAAGGTTGAATTTAAAATCCGAAATGTGCAGCCGACAATATATCTTCCAACTAAACTTTCCTTCACAATTACCTTGACAATGCTATCTAGACTATAGTAGATACGGTTATCCGTAGGATACTGTCAGGAAAGGTTTTTCCCATGAACTACCAACACCAAGTTGACCTCAATACTATACTATAAATCTAAAGAATCTGAATAAATATAAGTTAAAGATAATGAATTAAGTTAGTCAATTTTGTCAGTTAGGAAAGATTTATTTATTCATTTACATTTCGCTCCATTGTTCTATTTCTGCTGACATCAGCATATTCCATTCATTATCTTTAACACGGACAATAACCTCTTTATCCTCAATAAACTAAATGAACTAACTTTAAGGAATAGTTATCTCTCAAACTGACAAAGAAGTTTTCTCTTAAACCATAACCTGTAATGTCATTTCACAAAACATAGTGAAATAAAGATCAAAGGAAGTATGTATTCCAACTCTACCTGAACTCTCATTTAGATAACAACAGACTTATAGAATAAGATTCGCAAGTGATTTGTAACGACTAAATAAAGAGTAATCCGTACATAACAACATATTTTTTGTAACTAAATAAACTACAATAACTAAATAAACTAAAATAAACTAAAATAAACTAAAATAAACTATGGTATGGAATTACCATACACTCGATCGCAAATGACTGATTAAACAACCCATTATTCCCTAAAAAACAAATTAGAAAAACTATTCGGAAGCTTAAGTAAGTGGGCTTAATCAGCCATTCACGGTCTAAATTTAATTTGTTGGTTCAGTTCACTTGATTATTTTTCATTTCGAGAATTTGATTATAGACATTTTAAAACTAATTTTAATGAAAACTGAACCTGAGTGTATGGTAACTCCATACCGTATAAGGGATCAGCCCTCACTCAAAAACAGTGAGGACTGACCCCTTATACTTCATCTCATAATGTTTCTTTTTTATATTTTTTTTTATTTTTTTTGTGGGGGGACGTAACCCTCCCGGTCACGGCCCCCATTTTTCTTCCATATTTGGAAGGCCCTCCTGGACTTCGAGCCAGGATGGACCTTCCGATAATTCATGAAGTCTTGTCTTGTTACTAAAATAAAATTATAGGAAGTTAAGGAAAGTTAGGAAGTTCAGTTAAGATAATAAAAAACCAAATAGTATGGCTTATATGAAAAACTTCACAACTCACAACGTGTGGTCTCTTGCGATTCTAAACAGGAAGATAAAATTAAAAATGCAAATATCATCAAGTCCCTGTAAAGAGCCAACATGTATTTGTGAAAGCAAACGCTTACTCTGGCCACTTGCTTGGACTAACTGCCCTATAACATAAAAGACCCACAGTGTAAATACTACATCTATTGAAGTGCATTCTACATGTTAAGAAGGGAAATATCAAACCACCACCATTTGCGCCATTCTCCTTATCTATGAATGAAATAAAACGAAATTACAATAGATTGACAGTAATATTCAAAAGACAGCAAAAAGAAAATAAGAACTTAACTTCTCTTAATAAATCCTCTTCTTCTGAAAGGAAAGGAAATGTATCAATCACCTAATTACTACATTGATGGTATTCTAGTATTTATAAAGGATTAAGTCCTTTTACCTTTCTTGGATATATCACCAACTAAAATATAAAAGAAAGTAGTTCTAAATAGACAACCCTTTCTTTTTTGTATATATTAAGTTTCATTTGATAACTTACCACCATCTTCTTCACCGTCGACTTCAACTACAATAAGAAAGACATTCATTAACCTTATAAATAATCCCAAATATAACGAAAAGAACTAAATACTTACTTTTTTCCACAAATGGGTTTTTGGAAACTAAAATAAAAGAGTGACAAAATCATTTTTTATTCTTATTTCAAAATGAAAAAAAAGTAGAAAGATTATTACCATTTTGTGCTGAGGCAGCCATTTTTTTTTTTACTATTATTAATTCACTAAAAGAAAAAAAAACTAAGGATTACACTTCTAAAAAGACAACAGGATGAATGCCCTGACTTTTGGTTCATGGTTTGTGCATGCAAGGACAAAGAAGACTCTAAAAAACCAAAATAAGATGATATTTGTTTCCGGTGAATTGATAAAAAGCATGCACAACCCATGGTAACAGAGTACACGACGTGAACGTAAGTCAATGGGACTTGTACTCCACCTAAAAAAAACAAATGTACAGAAACAAAATGTTTTTTAGGTAAAATAGTTCAGTAACAATAAAAGCATATCATCTATTTTCAGCACTACCACAAAGTAATTGTCTGTGATTTAACAAAATAGCACCACTCAATCCACCACTACAGTTGAGCAACACAATGTCACATAGTTGGTATACCAACGTAGCCGAAAAGCCGCTTTTAGACAACTGCAATGATAGTCACTCTCCAAATGAGTAAGGATATCAAAATGCTCACCAGAAAAGCAGTGTTTTCATTTCCGGTATTTTTGTAACTCACTCAACAATACAATACTTTTGTGGATATGAAAAAATGAAAGGAAAGATATGCAGAATTAAGTTACTGTAATACTTGTGGAAAGACAACATTTTGAGTATACATCTTTCCATTGATATAACCTTGTTTCCCAGTAGCAGCAACTTTGATTTTCACATTATCAAATGCCTTTGCCCTGGAACATGCGACATATAGCTGACCGTGAGAGAAACACGGACTCTGCAAAAACAAACCAATTTTATTAAATGTTTGACCTTGACTCTTGTTAATAGTGAAAGAGTAGGCCAAACGGATAGGCAATTGTCTGCGTTTCAATATAAAAGGCATACCTGTATCTGAAGGTGACAGTTCAACCCTAGGTATGAAAATGATTTCTCCAACTGCTGACCCTGTCAAAACTTCAGCTTTAATAAAATTGCCTGACAGTTCATGGATAATCAAGCGTGTGCCATTACAGAGACCCTTCCTGGTATTAAGGTTCCTCAAGAGCATAATAATAGCCCCAACTTTAAGCTTCAAACAATGAGGAGGCATACCTGACGGCGTGATGCTATTTAAAAAATCAAGTGGATAATTTTGCCGCTCGTCTTCATCGTCACATACCACCTCATCAGCACTGTAGTAACAAACTGCATTTCCTGGCAATCTGTCCAACATCTCATTGTTAATGATTAACGATTGCTCGTTTGTTGGTGTCAAAATAGCTGTGACGGCATATTCGTGATGTTCCAAACCATCATACATCACCGATATAATAGAAGTGTTTTGGGGAACAACGCAACAATCAGGGATTTCGCCTGAGCCTTTAGCAGGTTCATTTTGTTTTGTTGGCAGTTCACCATTACCAAGTTGTAATAGCCACCTACAGAATTCTTGTTCTTCCGGCCTGGCTCTCATGTTCTCGGTAAGTGAGTACTTTACCACTGATGCCCACAAAGCAGAACTTGTCAAGCAAACTTCAATAACATCAGTTGGTTTTGCCTTCTTCACAACTGGCAAACACTGACGAAAATCGCCACCCCACAAAAGTACCTTTCCACCGAAAAGTGCATCACTACCGCAGATGTCACGTAGTAATCTGTCGATAGCATGAAAAATGTGCGTAGACACCATTGTAGCTTCATCAATCAGAAACAGGTCAATACTCCGAAGGTATTCTGCATGTTTAGATGTCGGGGTTATCTTACATACGCTGTTTTCTAAAACAGGAACAGGCAAACGAAATAATGAATGCAATGTACATCCACCAGAGAGTAAGGTGGCTGCAATACCTGTATATGCAGCAGTTGCAACTTTCCAACCTCTGGCTCTACATGCTGCAATAACATAGTTATATGTAAAAGTTTTACCTGTGCCAGCTGGTCCATCCAGATAAAACAATGTTTCAAGTTGTGCTAAACCATTACGCACATTTGAAACAGCAGACAAAATTGCATCAGCCACAGCTACCTGCTGTTCATTAAGCTGAGGCCTTACCTGTTGTGCCCTGTCAATGTAAACATTTACATCCACTTCTTCCTCGGGGATCTGTTGAACCAACTCTGGAAGATTAAATTGAGTTAAGGACATACCGAATTGTTTCAGGACATTATCAATATAACCCAAAGCTCTTTGTTCTGCTTGGGCAAGAGCTAATGTTCGAGTGTAGTCCTCACACAGATGCTCCTTGAATGTATTCCACAACTCACGGGGATTGGAGGGTTTGCAGTGTGTCACACTTTTTATCGTGGTACATGCTTCCAAATTTATGTGAGCATTGTATTTTTTTGACAACCACGGGCAGTATGGTACAACCCATTGATTATCCAAGTCCACGTTTTTGACCCTCACTGTACGACCATCATTGCGTCTGCGATACATTGGATACCCATTTGCATTCATTTGGGTTGCATCACAGAATGGCTTTGGAAAATTCTTGGTACAGTTGCCATCATCTCCCATGCAGACTGAATTAGGATTTGCATTCCCACAGGGACCATGAATCATACATGATCTGATGATGTTAAGGCGGGTTTCCACTTAAGCGAACTTGGCCGCGCGGGCGAATTCGCACGACTTTGCGCATGCTCACTTTAAAAAACTTGAGCATTATTATGCAATACATTTGGTCGCGCGGTCGCTTTCTGTAGTTGAAGCCAACTCAACTTCTAGAGCGTGCGAAATCGCTCGCTCAAGAAAATCTACATTTTTAACCAATCAGAATGAACTATACACACGTGGAAATAAAACATACACCTGGCCTAATTATATCTTTTTCAATTTCCGCGCCTTAGCGTAGGAAATTGTTTGATTTAGACATTCTATCTATCTCTCTCTCTCCGTAACAGTTTTTTGCTGTTTTCGGAAAGTCCGTTCGGATTTCGGATTGTTTGTTTATTCAGAATAGTTAATGACAGACCCAAAATTCTATGCAAAATGTAATACAAAAAGGCCATTTTCAATAATAATTCGCAAAAAATAATAAGCTTTTTATACTTTTAAACACTTTTAGAAGTTATTTTAGCCGTTTTATATTTAAAATTTCCAATTCAATTATCTTTAAAATTTCTTTAAAAAGTCAGTAAAATATGCACACCGAACACGTGAAACGTTCTCGAACCGATTTGTTTTATGTTTTGAGTGAAGGAAGATGTTGATGTAGAAGAAGCTTTGAAGAAGAATTTTAAGACTTTATCTACTATTCCAATCGAAATATAATCATGAGAACATTACTTATGGAGGAAATATTGATGTTTAGCTGACTCTGGGAAAAATTCTTGAAAAAGAAGGTGAAGGTTTGATAGTAAACGAAACTTAGCTGTGAAAAAAACTTTCAATATCACAGCAGAGAAGTAGTATCAACATTACTGGTGAATACATCTTATCAATAAATGCATGAAACATGTTCATTTCATTTAATAAATATTACACCGAAAGTTGAAGATATTGAAAAAAAAAACAAAACAAATGAAATTATCATTGCAGCACAAATCACAGTGAATTAATTATTGACTCAAACATATATATACATACTGAAAGTATAAACATGTGCAAGATATTGGTGAACGATGTGTCTTATAAAACTGTTTTTCTGGCTTCGAAGCGTCATAGTGAATTGAAAAGCGGTAATAAATTAAAGAAAGGAGCAATTTGGGGAATTCCAGACTGTATCAAATTATTCATCACTGTACAATGCTCGGTCAAGTTATCACTTGTGTGGAACTGATTAGTTTTAAATTCACGTTTAAAAGATTTTAAGATGACATCGTTCAAAATAATCCTGCAAACCGCTCAATGGAGGCACAATGATTTAGTTTGGATTATGGAAAACAAACTTTTTGGATGAAGATTAGATTCCAACCAATTATATACATACAATGAGATCAGTAAAGCCTTGTGAAAATTTGGAGTGTAATATGTTCTAGGACACAATACACTAAGGGGATTTTTTTTTTGCGTGGATTAAGTTTTGCAATAAATCCACGCAAAACGTCAAGACATAAACGATTCGCGAAAATAAATCCACGCAAAATTTCATGATTTTATTTGCTCATTTTTTGGCTCTGCGTACCTTTCATACATTAACTATTTCCTTGTATATACTTATGAAGCAACTATTGGTTTTGCAATGTGGCAGGCATGGAAATGGTGATTTTTGCTGCTACTTCTAAGCTATATTATAAAGTACACACATTGCATTTTGTGCCCATTCGCAAATATAAATCCAAACATTTTCCTTGAGAAGCTCTGAAATAAAAATATTAATCCACGTAAAACGCTCTCAAACCTTGGCTCGCAAAAATTAGTCCACGCAAAAAAATCCCCTTAAGGTATATCATGTTCGAAAAAAACATTTTCATACAGATTCTAACAAAGTTTTATCGTGTTATTTGCCTCTTCGGGCACATTGGTGTTATTTGTAGACTCCATAGAAGTGGTAATATGCAGACATTGGTGGATCTAGAGTGTAGTCGCAACTTGTGGAGAAGCGCATTAACATAAGTTGTGAATTCAGTTCATGTTATCAATGGGATTATTTGAACCTTTTTCTTTTATGTTTGAATTGCTAACACTCTCCTACACAAGTTGTGGCTTACCTCTGGATCCGCCACTGGCGAGTTTAGTAGAAATAGATTTTCGTATTGTATGTTATGTTGATTTAAGTTATATATGTATAATTTTTATCTTTTTGTAATTCCTGTTAAATGTCATGGATTAAAATCTTTGAAATGCCCAAGTTTCTCCTGCTCGTATTAATGCAAGTTATGAACAATTTCAATGTTTATTTAAATATATATTACCAACAATGTTTACTTAAATATATTACCGAATTCACATTTCTGACAAAATTTGGAAGGTGTGCTCCAATAACAATTGAAAGGTCCTGATATTAAAGTTGGCAGTTACTTGCAGATTTTTCCCTGATTTTTCCTTGATTTTCAAATGATTTTGGTTCACTTCTATCGAATATCGTTTTATTCTTCATGTGAACCATAAGTCATACTTTGGGAATTGTGATAGACCTGTTCTCACGTACGCAACAAGAACAGAATGGATAGCCATTCAGATATCTTGAAAAATTAGCCTAAAGCTATTTCCTCTAGGCCTGATGCGGAAATTGTTCAAGCCCTGAGGCTTCTAGTTTATATTTTATTATGTCTTTTTAAACTAGAAAAACGTCAGTAAAGAATTAAAAAAATTAAAGAAAAGTTCTTAATATAGTTTTAATTTTTTAATTTTTGTTACCACTATGTCGACTGAAAACATGTTTAACTCCGAAGAAAATGCATTAGCTATGTTTCGCCGCTATCAAATGCATCCCCTGTCACTAAGTAACGAAGAGTCACGCATAATCGTTCTCCTGGAGATATAGGTTCCCTTTTTATTGAGTTTTTCGTTATTTTTGGTTCTACTAACGACAGCAGTTCTTCAAATTTAGCTGGAGTCATCCGAAAATGTTGAAAAAAATACTCTTTATCGAATATTTTCATCTCTTTTATGAGTAAATGGTACTCTCCTTTTTTGTGACGCTCTTGGTATAGCTGTTTCACCCAAAATCTTCTAGCTTTCTTCTTTTTTTCGTTTTTCTTTGATCGTCTAATTAACATCAAAGCAATCAGCAAATTCCTTCTCGACATATTCATATTTATAATTAGCAGTTGTGAAAAAGTGCGCCACTTCTTAAACTTCTATCAATTTCCACTTAAGCGAAAGCGGTCGCGCGGGCAGCGCTGCCCGCGCGACCGATTTCGCTTAAGTGGAAACCCGCCTTTATGTAGCTCTGGTTCAAGTTCAGGATCTGGTATTTCAGCAGAAATTAAGCTGTCAATATCATCAGCATTCTGCAGTTTGTCCTCTTGAGCTAAATGGATAAGAATATGTGCATGAGGTAAAGAACGTTTCTGAAAATAAGCGCCCCCCTAATTTCTAAAAAAATTTTATAAGGGCCCGGGCGCTTATTACAGAGAATACGGTATTTGAAACTTACAAATGTTTCACAACTTTAAATTACCTTATCGGTCCTTATTACACCGGCCTTAAATACGTTATTTTTTAGGGCCGGCGTTAGAGGTCTCTGAAATTATTACGCCGACCTTTCAAAATAAGACCATTAGCATGTATTTTGAGGTTGTAAGATAAAATCATACTTTGAAAGGAGAACAACAAAATCCGATACTATCGGTCACCGTGTGTTTGATATCAATATAGTAAGGTGCGGAGTGGGTGCCTAAAATCACCCGTTCGCCAGCGAAAAGTTGGAATGCGTGAAAGCCGGATTTTTATTTCACAATTTCCGCGAGCGAGTTGAATGCGTGAATACGCATCCATATTAAATCGAATAAAATATGTTATTTTTGTTAGTTTTCTTGAAACTAATGCAATCTATCCTATCTATCAATATAATTTTATTTATCTGCGATTCAAAAGACCCTTTCCGTATTGTTTCAAATGTCGAAACTGTTTTTTTAAGAAACTCGTGTTTCTTAAAAAAACAACAACGTGTATCAGAAAGACAAAATAGCAAGAAACATGAAACATGAAACATTAAGAAACATGAGGCTCAAAATGGCAAAATCTTAAGAAACACGAAACATTGTCAGGCTGAGATTAAGAAACACAACTGATATATTTTTGAAGGAATGCTAATATAACGGGTAGTTACTCTTCCATATCGAATACAATGGTTAAAACTATACATAATAAAAAGTATTGTTAAAATAGTTTTAACACTCAAGGAACCTCTAGTTCTATGTAACAGTTTTTTCGTTGATAGTAAAGTCTAAGTGGGGGTGGGAATGGAAACTGTCGAAGTGAGATAAGGTTCGGCTTTTTCCTGCAAGCACTCTTATTAGAAGTCTTGTATAGTTATACTTTATATAGTACAAAACAGTGTTTTATGAGTCGATTTGTGAGAAGATATGGCAGTTTTCAATAATTTAAAAAGAGATCTTCAATACACATGATTATTATGTTTTCTTAAACAGGGGGGGTCATAATAATTTGATTTTCGGGATGAAAAATTTGAAAAATTGCAATTTGACCCCCCTACAATTAAGCACAGTAGAGTACCATAATTACAGTTGTTTCGACTTCACTTTATAACATTCACAATTTGTTCCCCACTTGTTTTCAACGATCCAAATGCCAGTAGCAGTACGCCGGAATTTTAAGAAAACAATGTACGTATAATTTACAGACCAAACATTTTGAGAATTTGGAAGAAAAAAGTAATAATAGCAAGAAACACAGTCGGGATCTACTTTTTGCCAAAATTTCGCCTCGCCTCGCGCCACCACAGCCGTAATTAAACAGTTCTCGGCTTTGCCGTGACCTGAAAAAGCGTGTACTCAACCGCTCACGTTTTTGTCGGACATGAGAGCAAAATACGAAGTTCATGTGCAAGGAATTAAAGTAAACCTCACTTCAAAAATGAATCGTGATTTAATCTACAAGCCTTTTTTTGGCTATTCTTTTGTTTTGAATCCAAGTTTCACACGCAGATTTCTAATGGATTTTTCGCTTTGATTTTTTTCGAAAATTTCCTTTTGGGTCTTACATAATTTCTTTAAAAAATCTTATCTTCTTTCTGTTAGTTAAGTTGTATTTACACTTTTAAAAAAGTATATTAGCATCAGTGTAACTAAGGCCTAAGAGATAACAAAAATTAACAAGTTTTGTGCAGAGTTTAAAGTTTAGATCTATTTGGTTTGTATATTGCAAAATGTTAGTTTTGAAATACCGCTACTCATTAAATTATTCGTTGTATTGTAAAACTTCCTCAACCATGTGTCTGCTTATTCTCAGTCTATGAGGGAGCATTTGTAATAGAACTATTTGCTAGTTTTAAGTACGTGTTTATATTAAAAGATCTATGCATGATTTCAAGTGAATGGCATTGTTTTCTTATTTATCCTGAGATTCGCCATAAAATCCGGGGAAAAGATCAGCAAAACGACGTTGAGAAATGCCTCACCATTATGATATGATAACATTAACGTATTATGCATCAAAGGGCGTCATTTGATATCAAGGCATGATGCTCCGAAGGTAGTCATAGCAGATTGAAGTTCTGATACTCATAATGGAACCAAAATGATTCGCAAAAGAAGCCGCCACCGGCAACCTGAATGACTCCCTGAGGGTTCTCATATCGACTCTCCTAAAATTGTCAGTGAGGCGTAAAAATGCGAAGCGATACATCAAGCAGAGATGAAGGATGTTGAAGAATGCTATACATTAAAGATGCTACTACACCGTTTTACGACATGTGACGCTTGTTTTCCTTAATTTTCAAACAACAAATGTTACAGCCTTACTCATTTAGTCTATTTTTGAGTTGTGCGTCACTGGTCTTTGTTTCATTTGACATTTACATAAATATTTATGAGGAAGAGGAGTAGGAATGTTGATTTTCTGTAAAATTTCAAATAGTTTTGTCTTTTTAGTTACTTTCTTTCTTCCGAAAAAAATGTTGTGAATTATTCATGTGACACACGAAAGAAAGGCCATCCATATGCTAATGTTAAAAAGTTCAATTCTCAGTGAAAGATGTGTTAAGAAAGTAAATCCATAAATTATCGATTCGTTTCCGAGCGAAATGTGCCAGACCACTACAGTTACAGATAAAAATACATTCTATTTATTCGAAAAAAGCTTCTGAGAATTTCATTGCCGTGATTGTCAAAGAGACAATAGTTAATTACGTTCTTTCTTCGGAAAAAAACACTCTGAATTATTCATGTGACACACAAAAGGAAGGTCTTCCATATGCTCATTTTGAAGGATTCAATTCACAAAGAAAGATGTGTAAAGAAACGAAACCACAGTGACAGTTAAAAAGAACATTTATTCAAATTTATTCTGTAAACTTATTCTATTTATTCAAAGAAAGTTTCTGTAAAGTTCATTATCTAGCTGCGATTTTCAAAAAGAACAATTCTCAAAGGAAGACCAAACCACAACTAATGGAGTTTTTACCATGTCACACCTGCCTGATTATCAGCGGATATACTTTACAGCCTTTTTTGGAATCAATGCAGTATTTGCATCTTCAATGAATTTCATAATTTTGGTGTTGTCTGCAAAAAAGCCAGCTCTTCGTAACCCTTCTGATTTACAAATCCTGTCGTTGGCTATAGGAGATTTCTTGGTCGGAATATTCGTATCTCCTCTCAGTACGTATCAAGCAGTCGACCGTCACAATGCACCTTTCCCGTAATTGATTGCGCAATACTTTTTACCATACTCCGCCTCGTTTTCGCAAAGGTTGATATGGTAACAGAATGACACGGGACTTATTTCAGTAATGAGCAATTAGTGTAATGATTGTGATAGCGTTAATAATTGATCACGGGAGATTCGGTTGTCATGGTATAGCATATTGAAAACGAGGTAGAGCATGATAAAAATATTGCGCAATCAGTTACGGGAAAGGTGTATTGGTTTATGAAGAGCCATTGCCGTGTCAGTCTCAATACTAGTGACCGGACTAGTAGTAGTAGTAGCAGTTTAAGAGCGTTTTTATAAGGTATTCACTTTTGCTGCTACCGTAATAGTAAACCTGCAGTCATTAACCATCGTCTGTTTGTTTACCACGTTAAACCTTTCGAAATTTGTTTTAGTGAGTGAGAACATCCGGTAAGCTTTGTTGTTTTAGAAATTGTTAAAGGAACCAAAAAATGCAAAGAACTTATGCACTCACCTGTATATGAACATGTTTTAATTACTTTTGTTATTAATGAATCTATTTCTTTATTCTCTACTATTTATGCAGGATCTTTGATAAAATCCGCTTCAAGTCTTCCTGATTTTTAAATTCACTCTCTGAAAGCAGTCTGTCAATAAACTGTTCGTCTAAACTAGCTTTGATTTGACCTCTCAATTGTGTTTACACATTCAGAATGACATTCCTATTGTACGTTATGCTTACTTTTGTCCTTCCACTTCAATGTTTTATACTAGACATTGACATGTAAACATATTATGTATCCATTGTTTAATGTAGAACCCATATTAGATTGTTGACTATATATGTTGAACAACAAACAAAAGGATACTTACTTTTTTTAACAGCACTGATGATGGATGCATAAAAATCCGAAAACCTCTTAATAAAATTTTACTTGTTGTTTGTTCAACACGCATAGTCAGCATGAATCCATTATTTGTCCATTCGTTATATGCAATACTTTTCTGGTTATCCTTTATTTCATTGTAACTTATAGTTGTACGATTTGAAGCTCAAAGGTTTTCACATCGCTTTGATATTTCATTTCAATATCTTCCTTCCTTCCCAAGTGCATTAATGATCAGAACGTGCTCACGTTGTACGACAATGTTTCAATACCAATAATCACAACAAAAGATTGCATTTTCAAACTGAGGTTATATTCCCCAATATTTTTCGGACATATCCCTTTAATGTTTCCTGTGTATGCTTCGTCTGGCCCATTATTTTGCGTGTATTAATGTTCTGGAATTACAGGAAAGAAAAGAAGCAACCATCACTATCGGATAACTGATAATTAGGGAGATTCGTAAACTCGAGGAGCCTGTTACACGAAAAAAATCAATTACTTGTGAGAATTTTTTTAAAACTGTTCTACTATAAAGGTACTCCAGAGATGTAAAGCCTTTTGTTGTATCAAAAGAAACATCATTACTTTGCACGCTTATTTCAAGTGTTGATGTCAAGTTTCTAATGACTTTGTAGGGAAAAATTCACGAACAATTCTACGACGTTGTATATAATTCCCCACAAATCTATAGAAAAATAGTTTCGTGTAAACGAAACATGATTTTTCCGAATCCCGCTAATTAATATAAGACGGTCATAAATCCGTTTATGAAAATCAAACAGATGCGGCAAAACGATATAAAAGTGGTAAAATATATTAATGTGAAAATTATGCATCATTCAGATATATTTATGAATTGTGTCGTAATGATCGGATGAAGCGAATTAATTAGAATCATATCCAAATGATTAATTGTAGAAATGAAGGCTTAAGAGGGTAGTGATTTTCGATGGCATGTTAAAGATCAGCGCAAATAACTCCTATGTGCTTAATCTCTATTTCACTTCAAATACGGGGCAATTCAGAGAATTTCAGAGATATTCTTGTCCGCAACATCAGAGAAAGTATAGGTCACAACGATGAAAGCCAAACATATTTACAGATGTAAAAACTTTATTTTACAAATGAAATCGCATCAATATTGCACAGTTAATATTGTGTTATTGTTACACCGTCAAGTACTGTAAGTCAACAGTTTCCATCTGAATACGCATGTACTTCGTGAAAGGAAAATGTGCCTTATGGAAAGTATTTTTATTGGTATGAAAGGAATTTAAATTTATGATGGTAAAGCAAATTCATTTTTATTATAATTGCAAATTCTCCATAATAACTACTTTGTTGCATCCTGAACAATCACCGCCCATGTCCACCTTCTCTGTATCACTGTATCAATAAATGTCAAATTTCCTTATAAACGGCTCGTACAACTTGTGTTCAACCAGAAGCAGATTCGAAGTCATAACCTCTGGTAAAACCAATCTTTTATCAGTGTAACAATACACTCAAAACGTGTAGAGAGAAAACTTCAACTTTTTATTAACTTTTGTTTTAAAAAAGTTACGCGCTCTAACATGGGTGCTATCAAACGTAAGGGGGGGATGGTTTCTCTTCTTAAAAAGATCACACGGGAGGAGAGAAAAAACGGCACGTGCTAAATGAATAAAGTGAATAAAAAAAACGTTCGATCTGATTAAAATAGATTAAAAGAAATCGATTAAAAGAAATTAAGACAACTATTAAGACAAAAGCAAAAAAAAAAAATATTTTGTATCATGATACTCTTTTTTTACCTATCGGTTTTTAAACATTTTGATTGCTCGAAAAAAAGTTCATCCGTCTCAGACAGTCAGGCAAGGATACGTTAGGATACACTGGTAAACCGCACATGCTGCCGCGTTCTGCCACTGCTGCTTTTTGTCCAAAATGTTTCATCAGTTAGTTTCTTTGTATTTAGTTGATGTACTGTTTTCAAAGCCAAGTCAACGTGGAATATAAAACTAACAATAATAATAAAAACAAAACGTTATTCATATTAGTCGATCAGCCAAAAACAGTCACGTTCGATTGGGGGTTGCAATGTATTTGCTTCGAACTCACGTCGCACACAAAAAAAATATAATTTCGCTCACAACTCAATCTACCATTTTGCGTGACTTACAGACAAACAGACAGACAGAGAATCGGCTGTTAATATATAGACTAGCCGCCAAGGCGGCGTCGCTCGCCGCCCATGTTCAGCATGCGTTGACTTCACGAAAAATAAAATTAAGGAATTGGCAACCGAAAGTGTTCCCATGTTGTAGAGCTCGAAAAACTGATTAAAAAATGTATGGAATCGTTCCGCTACGATCAGCCGTTACAGAGATATCATTCTTCAAAGATTTTGATGACGTCACAGACCCCTTCCAAAAAAATTAGACCGAAATTTTTTGTCACCCCATCGCCTGTATCGCGGACCCGAAAAAACGTCAGTTATCCTAGAGACAGATTCGAAATCAAATATCAAATATCAGTTTGAACAATGGTTCCAAAAAAACCCAAATTTCATGTGTTATTTATTTTTTAAAACAATCGTTGATCAATGCACTCAAAACGTAGAGAGAAAAAAACTTTTTATTAGCTTTTGTTTTAAAAACGTTACGCGCTCTAACATGGGTGCTATCAAACAGGGGGAAAATGGTTTCTCTTCTTAAAAAGTTCACACGGAGGAGAGAAAAAAGGCACGTGCTAAATGAATAAATAGAATAAAAAAACGTTCGATCAGAACGCTTAACAATTAAAAGAAGAAATGTTCACCCGTCTCAGACAGTCAGCCAAGAGTCAGTGGCAAACCGAACATATGCTGCCACGTTCTGCCATTGCTGCTTTTTGTCCAAAATGTTTAATCAGTTAGTTTCTTTGTATTTAGTTGATGTACTGTTTTCAAAGCCAAGTCAACGTGGAATATAAAACTAACAATAATGATAAAAATAAAACGTTATTCCTATTAGTTCATCAGCCAAAAAAAGTCACGTTCGATTGGGGTTGCAATAATGTATTTGCTTCGAACTCACGTCGCACACAAAAAAAGAAATAATTTAGCTCACAACTCAATCTACCATTTTGCGTGACTTACAAACAAACAAACAAACAGACAGACAGACAGAGAATCGGCTATTAATATATAGATTACGTTAGGTTCAATAACTATTTTATTCTTATAACAAAATATCAACATCATGGACATGGAAAAAATATAATAATTGTCTTAGTAACGTCATTGACCTTAATTGTCACCGTTAAGAAATATGGACACAATAACGATAAACAACATGACAGAACTCTCCCGAGTTTCTGTTGAAACACCATGTTAATACCTTGCCAATAAATTTCGTCTTCTTTCTACATATTCTCTCGTTTCAACAAATTTTATGTTTCCACTCCGCAGTTGGATATTTAAAAGCAATTACGAGCTTTGCAGCAAAACTGTGATTGTTGGCTCAACCACAACGCGAAAGGTCTTGCCAACTCCCAAATTCAGACAAATTCACAAACTATTCAATATCTCATTGGCAATGAAAAGGTCCAAATGGATCGTCACCAAGCCTTTGATATTTTGTAAACAGCCACAAAACCTTCATTTTAATGAAGCAATAAGAAGTAAAAAAAATCTATAAATTGAATCTTTGAATGGATTTATCATGAGATCAAGCTTAATCAATATATGCGTTCATTGTGTTTCGCTTGTCGGCTGTTTTTAGAATTTTGGAAAAGAGATAAAAACCGACTTAGACGGATCGTCAATAAATCTATTCATGTTTTGTAAACAGCCAGACAAACCTTCATAAACTTTACGTTCCTACTTTTTGTGGGTTAGCTAATTTTTAAAAACAGGCAATTTTCTTAGCTTCTCAAACGTTTTGATTCAATTGTTATTAGAAACATAAAGGTACCTGTAGTTTTGCTTCACTTTTGTCTGTGTACTTTTACACCAAAAGTCAGCTGACATCAATCAGATATATTTTTTTGATGCAAAAAACTTTAAAAACTTGTTACATTATCTTTGGCATGGTATTAAAAGTATGAAACTTTATAGAGCGGATAGAAAATATTCCTTATCATCTTAATACAATTAGCGTATTACAAATTCGTCAGTAGAAAATGCTCAGAAAAAAATGTTTGATGTGAAGTCAATAGAATTTTTGTTTCTTGTCTTGTTTGTTTCATTGCAATGCTATCCCATTTTTGTTACCAAAACCGAAAGGAAACTTCCTTTATGTCTGAAAGGCCACTTTATCATGTGTATGAGCTTTACAATTTGTACTAATTTCTTTCCATCATCAATTGACTATTTGTTTTGTAGGGTAAAAAAAGAAGAAAAAAAGATTATTGGGAATTATCAATTAATTTTAAGAAACCTATTTACGTACTGGGAAGATATAAACACTTAGTAGAAAGATACATATGGTCTTAAATTATTTATATTTATACATTTACTAAAAACAAATTTATTTCATTGCTACTCAATTTTAAAACTTTCCTAAATACACACTTATGTTTTTATTGTCTATGTATCTACCTTAATGTAACATTTTAGTTTGTGAAAACTCATACGCTTTGTAATGTTTCGTGCCATTGAAGCTTCCTATTGGAAATAAACAAACAATGCATAATCCTAAACCATAAGTGCTTAACCATGATGCATAAATACTGACATTAAAATACACTACCATTATCATTCACCAATGTTGAAAACAAACTCAGCATAGGTATAAAACTTTCATTCACTGCAAAAATGTTGATTAAAATTTTCCGACCGACATGCTAACTTTTCTGAGTGACAATGATTCAGTAAAAATTTTGGGAAAATGGGAGAATTTTACAAAATTTTGTTATAAGGGCGTCAAAATATAGTTTCCAATGAAAACTTAGGACATATATTTGAAAGCGAATTGAAAAATTGAAAAATTAGATATGAGGTCAACCTATTTCGTAACAGGCCCTGTAGTCAGTAAAAACTTTATGAGGAAAATCTACACAAAACTGGATAACTCCCCACGCTAGCAGCGGATAACTCCAGAGAAAGGGAAGCACCTTCTCTATCTTATAGATATTAGCACAATAACTTAGAGCAAAAGGATAAAGTGGTGCTCAAATCAACGTGAATGACTTATTAAACAAATTGAAAATCAAACTTTTGTTGCGAGACACAAAATTTATCTACCTTATCGGACAAAACTTAGTCGGACAAAATTTTAGTCACCTCCAAATATTTTAGTCACTTTTGTCCGACTAATAATATTGTCCGACTAAAATTTTGGTCCTTTTCTAAAATTTCATAACTTAATTTTCGATAAGGATTATGAAAAAGCGTGTGGGAGTGCGCCGATATTACTCTAAGTTCTAGATATGTATAGGAAAACGAAGGAAAAGGCATATTTAATAAAAACAGTTTTGCCGACGTGAAAATCAAATGTCCAACAAAATCATCATCCCACGACGGTACAATTTTGCCGTCGGAAGAAAATCCTAATTAAAAGGGTTGTAGTATAATTTTATTTTTCAATTTTAATGTCATGTTCCTGATCGGTATAAAAATCTATTTTGGTTCCTGCATTTGCCTCAGGCGTTTCTTCCATTATGACTGTCTTCTTCATTTTCTTTTGAAATACCTCGCTATCACTTTCATCGGAAGTTTCTGTTATTACCGTTGCTTTTCTCTTTTCCTGTGGATTCCTTCCTGGAATAAGCGAGGCTATTAAAAAATCCAATCTGTTTACGAAAGGGTCGAGAGTAAACAATGAACATCATGAAGACGAGCGTTAATATTATTTATCAAAACACTTTACCACTTTAGAAATTGTTTATTTATGACTAAGTCATAATATTGTATTCGTTGGTTAGCAAAAAGAAAAATCATAAAGAAATTATAAATATTTAAAATATTGTAATTAAACTGATAAGAAGAAAAATTCTGAAAAAATGACTTGGACCAAATATTTAGTCGGACATAATAATTAGTCGGACAATATTTTAGTCGGAAAAAATTATTAGTCGGACAAAATTTTAGTCACTTCCAAAAAATTTAGTCACTTTTGTCCGACTAAGTTTTGTCCGATAAGGTATAATCAGCTGGAAGATTTTTTTCGAAATAGCTTTTCCGTGTTCTTGTGCGGTTTTCGATCTAAGCATAATACACAGCACTTCTTACTTCGTCTTCTTTCTGAGTGGGAAAAATCTCTCGATAGCAATGGTAAAGTCGGTACTATTTTAATCGACTTATCCAAAGCTTTTGATACTCTAAATCATGACCTTCTTATTGCTAAACTATCAGCTTATGGTCTAAATCTTCATAGCTTACGCCTTATAAAAAATTATCTTTGTAATAGACACCAGAGAACAAATATTGAATCCTGCTTCAGCACCTGGCAAGAAATTTTTCTTGGTGTCCCACAGGGTTCAATTCTTGGTCCTCTTTTCTTTAATGTTTTTATCAACGATCTTTTATTTACTGTAGTTCTAGCCAGCATCTGTAACTTTGCTGATAATAACACTCTCTTTTCGTGTGGAACGAGCATTGAAACCATTCTTTCAAATCTCAAATCTGATCTCGCCGTTGTTCTAGAATGGTTCAATGCTAATATACTCGTTGCAAATCCTAAAAAGTTTCAGATGATGCTACTAGGTAACAATTTAGACCAACCCATAGAAATAGAAATTGAAAATTTTGTTATCAAAAACTCTGATTCTGTTATAACTTCTTGGCATTGTGTTTGACTCTAAACTTCTTTTTGAAGAACATATTCTAAGTCTTTGTTAATCAGCAAACTACACTGTCGTTAGATTCAACAGAATCAGAAAGTTAATTAGCTATAAACAATCTATCTTATTATTTAACGCATTTATTATTTCTAAGTTTATGTATGCCCCTATCGTTTGGATGTTTTGCAGTAAGACACTCTATCTACGAATTCAGAAAGTCTTTGATCGTGCGGTGAAAATTCTAAACTCTACACTGAAAATTTTAAAAGCGTCAAATGGCACCTTAAAAGGAGTCATTCTACGGTGCCTAAAACGACACCTTTAAAGGAGTCAATATTACTCCTAAAAGGGAGTCATTCAAGAGAGTCATGATTTAATGACTCCCTTCGGTGCCTAAATTGACACCTTTAAGGGAGTCATAACATAATGACTCCTGTAAAGGGAGTCATTATTTTTGACTCTCTGAAAGGAGTCATTATATTGCGACTGCTTTGAAGGTGTCATCAATGGACGTGTAATAGAGCAGCAACAACAAAAAACATAACAATTTATATATATATTTTTGAATAATAATGAACTTATAAAAACAGTACGTAGAACTTCAGCTGAAGCGTAGCTATAACTTGTAGCAGATAAAAAGTCTCTCAAAATAAATAAATAAAATAAATGAACATTTTTGTGGTGCCTTTTTTTAGTTAGAAGTAATTCATACTACCAAACGTTTGCTCTGTCTAATTTAAATGGAGACCTAATGTAATCATTTACAATGATAGGTCTGTTGATTTAAATCAGATGAAACGAAAGCTCGACTGAATGAACAATTTCGTAAAGGAAATATTTATTTGCTTCGTTAACATGCGATGCTAAGAAATTTCTTAGAATAACAACATTCCGTGGCGCGCGAAAACTTAAAATAATCCACATCAAAATAAATAATTCTCGCAAATTCCCACTAACTTCGGTTCGAATTATTGGGATTATCCTGTGAAAAACTTCTCAAAACTTTCCTAGTCCTCAGCAATAAAAATTCGGTCTTGACTTCGAGTACGGAAAACTAAGGACATGAAATTGAAAGAACATCTTATCTCAAAAACGGATCAAAGAAATAAGTCTTAGCACTTTAGAAAGAGGTTGGATAGAATCATCCAAATTAACAACCTTTTTCTGTAAAAACGTAAAAAAACCCCACTAAATTGTTGGGGTATTCTACATTAAAAATAAAGAACACTGCAAACAGACATTCCATTGCTACCAGAAAGTTATCGATCGAGGTAATTACAACACCATCGAGAAGAATATCAAATCCTGTTGCCGCTATGCAGTCCACCAAGTGATTAACTTCACCGCAACATCTTAATTGTGGCTGTCTGTTCGTTATAAAATTTGCAAACAAATTTTTCGGATCTTCCCGCAACAGCAAAGCCAAAAACACAATTGCAGAAGAGTCGTGGATATCTAAAAGAAAAAAACAATTAAACAATTAATTGTTGCGGACGTATGATGGAATGAGCATTAAACATTTCTATGGGTGTTGTAAATCCATCAACGTCATGCACACCAGAACGATCATTTTCCACTGCAAGGCGGCTCAAAACATGGCTACGGTCTACAATGAAAAGTCAACAATTCAACGCTTTGGCTATCTTGACTATTCACAAAGAATTGACTGACCAAATCAATGTTATTGAAGTTTGTAAAGAATTTGTAATGGCTCGGGAAGACTCAGTTACTTTGGAAAATGTTAACTGGTTTTGTTGTTGTTTTTTGTTAAGTTTAAATTTCCTACATTGTATTTAACTTAACGTTATGCTTTTAAAAGAAGTTTCTTATAATAATATAAACACGCATATAACTTTTTCTGGTCTTTAATACTATAAATTTCAGATATTTGGATAGCGTTTTAGCCAATCTGAAGGTCCTAAATTTCAAAAATAAATTTTTGGCCCGTCCGCCCCAACCATGGTGGGGCCTCCTTAGTCATTATTAGTTAATTTGTATATTAATTTGTATATTGCCAATGTTTAAAAAAATTGATACGGTATATTCAATGTGCAATGGCATAGTCTCGCCCTTGTCGTTTGCAAACAGTCGATGAGTTTATTTATATCGTAAACTAGTTTTATTCTTGATTTATAGTTATTGGAACAAACTGGGAAATGAATTCTCGCTTTATTTATATCACATAAAAATCCTATTATATCATATACAGTGTGTTTCGTAATGTTGGAAATGGAAATTTTAAAGTTGTTTTTTTTAAATGAATATACCGAATTTCAAAATAATATTTACATCAATGGAAAGCCATTTTCAAGCTCTTTTGGCTAGTATATTTGTGTAAAAATTGAAAAAGTGGGTTTTGAAAAAATAAGGAAAATGTTATCAAAAAATGTAATTAAATTTTTAATGGTCGATTAACACGTAGTTTAATTACATCGTGCTTATTGTTTCAAAACACTGAATCCATTCAAATTTTTTATTAATTTAATGTTTGCGCTGAGACCCCCAAATTGATATTTTATAAGACAAAAGTTTAACGTTTTTCGTGAACACACAGCTTAAATTTGTTTATTGTTTTCCAAATTGCTGTCATTGTTTCGAAAAATCTTTTCTTTTCATTCACATCTTAATCGACCATTAAAAATTTAATTACATTTTTCCAAGACATTTTCATTATTTTTTCAAAAACCACTTTTTCATTTTTTGCAAAAAAATAGTAGCCGAAAGAGCTTGAAAATGGCTTTCCATTGATGTAAACATTATTTTGAAATTCGGTATATTCATTTAAAAAAACAACTTTAAAATTTCCATTTCCAACATTACGAAACACACTGTATTTAAGCACATACTCGTCATTTTAACCTCTCGTGTAAATAGAGCTTTATTAATTTATTTGAATGAATGGCTGAATGATTTTTTGTTATAATTTTTTTGAGCCACGTGCATGGAATCAGATTTCGTTAAGAATTAGAGAAAAACATCTCAGGTCGTAAAATAATTTTAAGTTAAAGCATAGAGAAGAACAAATAAACAAAATTATGGTATGGTGCACAGTATAATCTACCACTTCGTTAGATTACGAAAAGACTGATTTTTTTCTACAGTTTTTTTCTTTCAAGACACGCACGTGGTGGAGCATGCACTCAGGTACGTTCAATACTGCACATGAGAATGAAAGTTTTTTACACTGAAAATAAATCTAAAAGTGTATTTTGTAATAACATGAAGTTTTATTTGTGATTTTTTAATTTTAAAGGAAAATTGAAATGGACAGATTAAATTCATAATTCTGACTCATTTTCCTTAGGATAAACATGTAAATGGACGAAAAATTATTACAAGTTGTTATGAAAAGTACAGCTACACTTTAAAAAGACACAAAGTATGTTTTCCCAGACGTTTACGTAGATTTGAATACAGTTTTTGGAATTCTCTTTGCGGGATTAGAATGAATGAACATGCTACAGTTTTTTCTGAAATACTTTTGAAACAAAATGCCAGCAAAATGGAGACCATCACTTGCAAAAGTCAATAATAAAACATAAAAAATACCAGAATGGATTTTACCTACCACTTACTAATTCCAAATCTAGAGTTTTAACATTTTTTCAAATGTTTTAATCAAATTCTCTCCACGAACAGACTTGGGAGGAGTGAGCTTCAAAATTTTCTTCAAATTGCCACTAACATAGCCTTTGAAATCCATCTTTATTTCTGTGACACGTTCAAATTCACGTAAAATCTAAAACATACAAAAATCATGATCCAGATGAAAATAATATGAATAATATTTTAATAATAATGGGTAATGATTATACCTGATTACATTCCATTAACAAAGGGAAATCATCCATTACTTCCACCACCGTTCTCCTTTGTTCCACTATCATTTTCCTTCTGGCAGTGAAAGTCCTATCCATTGCTGTATTGACCAGTGATTGTTTTCGGTTGTAGGGGTAAAGTGCATAAAGTTCCTTATGTTTTTTCATGTGAATGTTGATTGTCCGGTCATCTTCACCAACAACATCAGGTGGTAAAAAGTTCTTTACACCCCACACATTGGGTGGAACTGCAGTAGGTGTATGACATACTTGTTTTTCCATCTTTTTTGCCCCCTTCGTTTTCTTAGCCATTACTTCCGGGATTTCGGTGCACTTCCTTTTTCTTGTATTCTTGAATTTATCCCTTAATTTATGTCTCCAGGAAAACTAAAACCAAAGCACAAAAATAATTCCATTCTCAAAAACTGTTCCATGCTCAAAATTGTTAATAGGCATATTAACATTAAGCAGTAATACCTGGGCATCTCTATGAGAGCTGAAATTTTTGAATAAATATGGCCAGCATTCATACAACCCATTAATCATATCATCATATTGCCATTTATTTGGGAAGCTATAAAAGAGTATAATATTACTTATTACTATATTATTACTTAAATTTTTAAAATACTGTACTCCTAAATATCAAGTGTTGTATACTACTTACTAGGCATATTCTGAACATTGGTCAAATAAAGCTGATGTCAGTACAGAAACATCGGTACGTGTTAATCTAATAGATAAATTTAACTTATACATTAAACTTTTCGTTAAAAAGTTGTTGTGTATAATGAAAGGGTTAGGCCACGATGTTCTTGTCATGCTTTCCTCATTGACTTGCACTTCATTTTCTTCTGTATCTGTAATGACATTTGGTTGTTCCATGGCAATTTCTTCTTCTTCACAACATGTGAATTCTACCCTTGAAATTTCTTCAGATTCCACGACTTTTAGCTTCATGCCATGGTTAATACTTTCATCGTCAAGATCAATGTAATTTTGGAACTCTGTATCATAATATTGGACGAAAAATGTTTCTGGGAAACCTCCAGGACAATTAAATGCTATTTTGATGTTTTCAAATGTATTTGTTATATCACCAACAACAATTTTGGTTAGTTTCTTATATGAAATGCATAACCGTGACTCTTCAGACATTGTGATGAATTCCCTAAATCATAATAAACAAGTTAATATACAGTCAAACCTGTGAATAACATACATTATGCAGTGAAATTTCCAATAAATGACGATTATTACCATAATAAGTGATCCATATGTCATAAGTGATATATGGTCACTTTAACACGTTGGCTACGGAAGACGAGAAAACTCGTCAAGTGGGAATTGCGTTGCATACGGACGACGAGTAAACTCGTTTGACTTTAGTGAATCATATTTCAACAATTGCAGTATTTTTCACATGAAATGCTGTTTTATTACAAACTTTAACCTAAATAATGACATAATTTTCATAAATGACGTTAGTGGCACCAGATTTTAAATTTCTATCAATGTTTTGATATTATGGGGCACTTTCGCGGGTCAAATCCGTCAAAAGAAGAAAAACAAAAGTGATTCATATTTGATGACGACATTTCTTATCTTGAAACTATTTCTACTCAACAATTTTATTATTGATGATTTGTAACACCTATTGATTGATGATATAACCGGAAGCAGGGGTCGACGCAAAGGGCTGGTTGATCATCACAGTAGCCACACACATAGCGTGATTCTCTCCTTATGGCGTTTTTTGTACATTGCTTACAGCGTCTTTTTGGCTTTTTCTTTTTGGGATTGTCAGGGATGATTCTTGGATAATGAAAATTTGCCAATGGTCTTTCGGATGGGGCTTTCAATCTATTTCCAACCAGGTTCTTGATTACAACTTCACGAAAGTCGATAAGATGTTTTATTTCGTTGCTTGGGGAAAACTTTTTGTAAAGATAAAAAGCATTAATCACGAATATTTCCAAAATGTGAACTCCAGCTTTCTTGTACCATCGCAAGGTCTTTCTTAGTCCGGAGTGATAGGATAACATTTGGTCACTACGATCGATACCAGACATTGCCTCGTTGTAGTCTCGTACTAGGTTGGGTTTCATCTTTTCTTGACCTCGGCGATTCGTTACTTTTACCATATCTGGAGAGTGTGCGTTGGAAATAGTCAATACATCCCTTTTGTCTTTCCATCTGCAGACAGTCATATCATCCTTGGACCTTGATTACCCTATCGGCATACTCATTCGTTTTCTTCACCAGTTTTTCAATAAAGTTTTCAGTGCATATCAAATTGAAGAAAAACATAGGGCTGCCATTCTCAGGAATAGCTGTTTTCAAGCCAGGTGTTTCTGTAAATGGAAAATTTTTGATAACTGGAGGATCTTGTTTCCATTCATCCCCATTATCGTCAGACTCAACCAAACTATCAGAACTTTCAGAATCATTTTGTGTTACTTGTGTTTCACTATCCAAAGCTGCAGACGTCAGACGCTTTGTCTGACCACCACGGGTCCGTATTCCTCTTCTAACTCCCCCTCCTCTCACTCGAGCTCTTCTCCTTGTCTGTGATCCTCTCATACATGGACGACCTCTTTCTTTTTGAATAACCATTATATTTCTTCCAACATAATCATTACCTGGGTCTGAGTCTAGTTCAGAACAGGAGCTAGACTCGCTGAAACTAATCATCTAATGAGTCTGCTGAGTCCAACTCACCAAAGTCTTCGTCATTCATAATAGCCTCACAGGCCTCTTCTGCGGTGTATCGACGTGCCATAGCTTTCTAAAATATACAGCAGACTACAAGAAATCTCATGAATATGGCTAAAAAGATGTAAAAAAAATCTGAAGACTTACCACGTGTGACTGCACTTTACGCTTGTGTGAAACCAAAAGAATTTATATGTGAAAAATTCCAGAATATACAATAGAAAACTCACTTTGATTGGTCTAAATCAATCAGAATATGAGGTGATAGGTTGATTGAACTATGCCAGTGTACTCGTTTTCCGTCTTCGGCATAAACAAATCATGCACACTACGGAAAACGAGTATATTCGTCACGAGTATATTCGTTTTTCGTAGTGCGCTAATTTTTCTTTTTCCCAGTACGTGAGACGAGTATACTCGTCATCATTGTTCACACTTCCTGATGTTAAAAATGTGTTTTTAAAAGTCTGTTAAAAATGAAAAAAACAGGTATATATGTCCATAGTGCCAATCTTCCGCCGTACGCTAGATATGGCCACTAAAAATCACTCCGTAGCCAACGTGTTAACATGGTTGTTAATATAAGCTTCATTGTATTTGGCACAGAGAAAACATCTGAAATAAGAAACAGTGACATTCAATAAGATGAAAGTTAACAAGAAGTCGCTTGGCTTGAAGACTTCAGGAGGTAACACAACGATGCATTATTTAGTCTCAAAATACAACGTTGCCGAATTGCCAAATTATGTTCAAATCTAATAAAATGACTGGCAAATTCAAAATCGGCAACTTCTAATTGTGAGTTGTAGAAATTTTTATGAATATTGCGGAAATTTCTAAGCTTGATTCAAATTTGGCCCGAATTACCCATTTCTGGTCAAATCTGACAAAATGACTGACAAATTCGTAAGCAGCACCTTTCAAATGTGATCGGCGCAAAATTTTTTGAAATTTGAAGAACTTTCTAAATTTGGTCCAAATTTGACCTAAATTGCCCAATTTTAGTAAAACCTGGCAAAATAATTGTCAAATTTGAAATCAACACGTTTCAAATGTGATCTTTGCAAAATTTCCTGAAAATTGAAGAACTTTCGAAATTTGGTCCAAATTTGGCCTAAATTGGCCAATTTTAGTCAAACCTGACAAAATCATTGTCAAATTTGAAATCAGCACCTTTCAATTGTGACCCGCGCAAAATTTCAAGAAAATTGAAGATTTTTTGAAATTTGGTCCAAATTTGGCCTAAATTGGCCAATTTTAGTCAAACTTGGCTATATCATTGTCAAAATTGAAATCAGCATCTTTCAATTGTGCTCTGTGCAAATTTTCATGAAAATTGAAGCAGGGGCGGATCTAGGATTTTTTAAGGGTTAGGCAAATCTTTTTTGCCAAACACACATAAGGGCGCAATCGATGAAATTTACGCCAGTTTACGCCCAATCTAATACATACTTTTCGAAATGTAAAATATATTAACTCGAATTCATTTGTCCTAACGTAAGGAGTGTTATAATGCAAGCCTGTATTGCTGCAATAATGGAATAAGGGAAATAAACAAAAGAAAACTAATTGAGTATGAATAGAATGTATTGAACTACGTTATGTAGGCCAAAATAATATTTTCTGCCAGATTGGAGGTTAAGTAAATAACCAATAAATTACTTCATCTGTTATCTTCTTCATTTTCTTGATTGCTTGTACATGAACAGGAAGAATCCACCAAATGAAAACATACTTGTAATGAATCAAATAAATAAATTTTCAATCACCTATACCATGATAAATTAGAGCACTCAGATAAATACATGATATTTCATCTATGTACTGGTCAAGATGGTCAGATAGAAAGAAAAGAAAAGAAATTATGTTAAGAAATAGAGTAAAATGACCAAAATCAAAGTTTGAGACAAGCTCCTTGATCATTATCCGGCAGCAAAATATAAACAGATTTCTGCACTAGGTGTTTATCAAATTAAATAGTATACCCTACCCTAAAAATGATCAATGGTTAAATAATTAATGAAACTTCGAAATATAGAGATAAAAAATAGCTTAGAGAGTACGCAATTGTCCAAGGGACCGAGCTTTGTATCGGAAGTAGTCGAGACAGAGAGAGTCAATTGTATGTTTCTCACTAAACAGAATATTGATAGAAAAATAGTACAGATACTCAAAGCTAAAGATAATGTATACAATAATAGAATGTCAAAGAAATAGTTTGCTTGAGAACGTAGAAATCCAATTGAATATTACTTCTCACTTTTTATTAATTAATCAACTTTATCAATGTTTTGCCAAGCAAAGAAAGATAGAGGGAATACACAAAGCTATGGTATATTAACTACATATTTACTATAAGGTACACATATAATTCATTGTATATTTTCTATGTTAAATGAAACAGTAATTAATTATTAATTAGACAGTTGGCATGAAACGACTTTAGCACAAAAAATTGTCGGTATCAGTACTTCACACAAATTCACTATGAAAGCATCACAGTTAATGATTCTCTGTTTCATAGGCACTATTATTTATTGTCCAGAAGCTAGCACGCCCAACTATCAGTACTTGCAAAAGCAACTGAATTTTCCTGGTACAATTGGTTGGATGAGCGTGAAGTGTTACAAAAATTCCACACTGAATGTTATACCTATTGATAGAATAGCGAACATCAGTTCAAAAGAAGAATGCGCTATATCTTGCATCAAATCCCAAGATGGGTGTAAGAGTGCGAATCTGATAAAACAAAACGATGGATATGAATGCCAAATCTTGGCCACCGACAAATTTCGTAATCCTGATGATTTTGCATCAAATGATTTTTCAAGCCATCTTGCTATTGAAGTAGATACTTGATGTAGTTGTTAATTATTTAATGGAGAACAACTCTCAAAGACTTTAAAATGGAAATTTATTATTTACTGGGATTAATCACGAAGTGAAGTTAGTGGTAGAGGTTTACTATTAGAACAGAAGGTTTGGATTCAACACCTAGCTGAGTAACACATGCCAGTAACAGTGTGAATCAGCCCTCATTTTGAGGGGGATTGATGTCTGTTGCGGTTGTTTATTAGTAGTTGAAGCGTTCTTGAGTCTTCTGAAACATCATCTTAACCCTTCATAGAAACCTCATTGATAACGGTTCTATGACAATTGGAGAGGTCGTTCTGGATAAATGTTTATATTTAGACGACTTAATTACAACAACAACCATACGAATCACAAACAAATCACTCTGATGATGTCTTCTCGTTTGTGAGGACGAATATACAATACAAAAAAAGTTGTTTAAGCTTCTTCTTACTTTATAACTCATCAAATGACAAACACATTTTCACTTCGATAAAACTCTAATTTTTGATTTTCTATATAATTTTGGTTCGATTAGCACACCACGCCTTTGAGCATACTTAGATTATGCAACATAAACATCTATAAATATTCAAAATCCAGCATCGAATTCAAACTAGAGTCCAGATTTTTTTGGTGAACTGAAGGCGATACCTCTAACAAAAAGTGCGAAAGATGTTATCAAACTCTTTCTGGTTTTCACGATTTGTGTACAATGTCACTATTTTTTTTGTCATGTCAATACATCCAATAAAGTTTAACAATCATGTAGACTCGTAGCGATTTGGGCTCTGTTTTTTTATTCAGTTGATTGTCGGACGGAAAATCGATAGTTTAAACCTTTACAGAAAACTAAAGAGGAACAACTATGCTATTGTTAAGTGTTGATTAGGTGGTATGGACCTAATTTATTCTCAAACAATTAAAAGTGAGATCGAAAAAGTTTTTCCTTTTTTACTATAGCAAGGAAAAGTAAATTGTCGGACAGAATCGATAGAAATTGATATTGAACAAAAGGTTTTTTAAGTATTCTATCGAAAATAATATGAAGTTCCATACGAGATATGTCTAAAATAATAACTTAGTATATACTAAACGATATGAACAAACTTTTTAACATGCACATAATCAACATGTAGCGATATAAGCCAAAATTCAGTGTCTCCAACATACTGCCATGATATAAGGGGCCAATTTTTAAGTTTTATAAGATATTAACGCGCCATTTAATCAGCTTCCGTCCGACAATAAAATACAGATAAAATAGAAAAACTGTAATTATCATACGTTTTGAAAGATGAAAGGGCAAAGGTCATTAGTTATTTTCATCAAGGCGTAAATACAAAAAACAGGAAACCAGGAAAATCTATAAACTGACTTATGTCATTCAAAACTTCTGTCCGACAAAAAGTGAATAAATCAAAGGAACATCGAATACAACAGAACAAATACTTCAAGTTGTAAATCTACTCAAAGAAACAATGACCCTGAAGCTATTCCTGACATAAACCAGGGCATTGGATCCATTTTTCACCTTTGACATTGCATTCCTCCAGACACAAGGCACAGTGATTTTCGTCAGATAGCTAATTCTGATTATTCATGACGACAAATAACAAAAATGTAAACATTCGAATCGCGAATGTTGTAAAATCACTGCATTGCAAATACAAAATCAAAACAAATAGAAAGAAGACTAAAAACCAGGAAAGACACATGTTGTTTACTCACACGAGCATTTCATGCTACATTCGATGAAATTCTGTTGTGTCAATTTTTGCATTTGTTTGACACCATGTTGTCTGATGTTGCATGACTACACAATAAAATGAACATGATCATTTTGTTATAACGTGCTGTAGTAATTTTTTTATAATGTTGTATTGATTTGGCATATCAAAGCAACATTTCTTAAAAAACTTTGAATTTTGAACGTTAAATTGAACGTCAAATCGAATGGTTACCATGATGGTATCTAAAGATTTAACTTATTTTCGAAAATGAAATATTTTAGAGACAATGTTGCAAGTAAATAACCACCCCTCAAACGATTGCAACATTTTTGCAGATGTTGCATCAAATGTTGCATGAAATGTTGTGTTCGTTTGGCCAGCACTGAAAGGGTGGTTGCTGTGGTAGTGGTGCGAAAACTATTTTTCGACAATAAATTGAATGATTATTTGTTATAACATTGGAGAAAACATGCAAGTGGCGTTAGAAGTCTACTGAATTCTAAATTAAGTAAGTTGGTAAGAGATTAGTAGAAGGAAATAAGAACTTTATTGATGTTCTGGAGATCGCTGGGGGTGAAGAAATTTTTTATCTATTTTTGTCGGACGGAATCACTCAAAATAAATCGCTATTCCCGACAATTGAAAACCAAAATCAGGTATTTCAAGTGAAAATGATAATCTTTCTTACATACATCGATACTTTAGAAACATAAACATTTGGTAGTTATAATTCACTGTTGTCAGACGGAAAAAACATAGCGAGCACTGTTTAAAAGGATTTTTTTCATAATTCTTTCCGGTAAAGGTTTTATGCCTTCATTTTTCACTTAAGTTGTTTCTAAGCTTTGAATCGCCATAAAACAATGCTTTAGCAGAACTTTTAACTCTTTAAAAGATCTATAAACTTAAATAGAAAAAATTCCGTCCGACAAAACAAATTCGTTACCAGCATTAAGCAAAATGTCGATTTTTGAAAATTTCGAGACACAGTCATCAAAAAGTTTTGTTTTTCTGAAAATATAAGGTATAAAGAACCGAAAAAATATAACAAAAACCTACTTTAACCAATTTCATTTCTTTGTGTCAACGAGACCTTTTTTATAACAGAGTCTTTGTCATCATAAAAGTTATGGAAAAATGTCTTAACCATGAAGAATGCAGAACACATGTCATTACAATTTCTCTTTTTTACTAGCATTCAGTTTATTTTTCTCAATATAACGCAATGCTATGATGTATTATATGATGACCTGGGTTTGAGGTTGGGTGTCAAAATTACGTAAAAAAACTTCTTCTTACTCTATTAAGAACGTAATTACCGGTAATTACGAAGGAATCGTCAAATTCTCTGATGCCAGCCCTTTTAATTAAAGGAGAACAGCTAGATTCGAAAAATCTCAAGTTTATTTTCTTGTGTGATTTGTTGGATTTTTGCAAAAACAACAAATAAATTAAAACCGGCTCTCTTTTTCTTCTTTTCCTTCTATTACTTACTGTCCAAACCTAGCGGGTTTTTTGAAAATTCATGCCTGCGATTAGATGAAACCAAAGCACCGTGCCATGCATGTCAACGTGAAGAAACCCTTTTAGATTTACACAAGTGGATTTTTAATATGAAAAACGAAAATGTATAGAAGAAACTTATAATTATCTTGAACTGTGATCCTTCTTTTCTAACTAAAACAAAATTCTCAACGTTTTGTAAACAGAAGAGTCAAAAAGGTATATATTTGTTTGTTTTTAGTGGAAAAATGTCTTGAGATTCTTTAAGCCTGAAAACATCTTTGTTTGTTTCGTATATAGGCTTTTATGATTTTTAAGCTCTGGATACTTAAGCTCAGTTCAGTTTCCTGTTAAGTTTCAACATCAAAAATGTTTGTCTACTCTCTGCACCACTTACTTTTAATGTTTGATGTTTTAATGTTTTTAATATTTTAAATCAGTTTTTAAGTTATACACTGCCGATAATGACCCTTACTATGAATGGCTTTCCTAATCATCGAATTAAAGCATCTTCCAACTGTCTGTAAATTCAGAACACTGCACATCATGAAACACAATATAAAATTTCCTTGGTTGAAATTAAGGAAGTTGGTTTGAAGCATCAGACTAAGCATGTAACTCATCACCATTTATAACTGTTGACAGTTCTTCTATTAAAGTGTTCCGGTTGACAATATCGGCAGCTTTACTCATCCAGTAGTAAAAGAAAAACAGGGTGATTTTGCGATGTTACAGCTTTTTCAGTCAGGATTTTAGTAGCAAAAACGTGATCAGTGATATACTGCTAAGCTTAAGCCAAATAGTTCCATGAGTCCGTTCGATTTGACCATTTCCAGTTGCTGTACCGGTGTTGTATGTATCTGCTATGTGTTTGTAAATCACCAGGACAGTTCTCAAATAACTCAGCTTTGATACCATCTATACCAGCACCATTGTTGTTTTTTAAAGAAAGTATAACCTTTTTAACTTCATCTGCTGTGAATTGAATACTCATTGGCTTTGGCTGAACATTTATGATGTTGTTGTCTCTTTTAAAGAACTGTTTTTGGAAATGGTTTTTGATCATTTTTGTTTGTTGTTGACTATTCGCTGGTTAGGAGCCAGATTCTGTTGTTATTGCGAGAAGAGCTTTCGGTTTCATTTTCTGTAGTTGTTTAATGACTTTAAACATCCTGGATGCATTATCTTTCTTTACTTCAATTTCTATTAGATGTTCTTTAATTACTTTTTCTTTCTCCTTCTTTATTTTATCGTGAATTTCTGCTAACACTTGACTTCTCTCAGCTCTTAGTTGGTTCATCTCTTTCAAAAATCTCGTCAATTTTCAGCTTCAGGTTTTCTTGTTTTTCTGAAATTTGGATTATATCAGTATTTCTACTTTGATGGTGTTTTTCTTTTAAACCAAGTTTCTTAGATGCATCACTCTTGATAGCTTTTACTAGATGGGTCCATTTTTCTTGTGATTCATTAAAGAGGATAGCATTGGAAGTTGTTTTGAGACTTGATTTGTGAATTCAGATTTTTTGTCGATGTTGAGTAGACTACTGATGTTTATATCTATCGATGATTTTACTCTAATTGTATACGGCCACTATGCAGAAATCCATTTCTATTATTTTCTGATGGTGTATCATGCGGTTGTTTTTCACTAGTATGTAATCGATTTGATTTCTGTATTTCTTTTTCCTTTAGCTAGATGGTTTTGCTGGTGAAGTCCAGGTCGTTATGAGTGACGGCTTATGTTTAAAGAAGGTGTTTATCAGTCGCATCTTGTTTAGCTTTGCACATTCTAGCAAATGTTGCCCATTCTCATTGACATTTCCATATCCACCAATGGTACTTTGATAAATCTTTTACTTTTTTGCCTTCCGGTTTTCGCATTGAAGTCACCTGTAATGATGGTAATGTGCCTTGATTTATGTGACGTAATGAGGCTGTTCAGGTCTGAGTAAAACTTATCTTTCTCGCCAGGGTCTTTTATAGCTTTATCGAGAGTTGGGACATACGCACTTATTATATGAATCGTTTGGTTCTTGCTGTTTTTCATAGTGATTTGACATAGCCTTTCACTTACTGGTTTGAAATCAGCGTTGATATTCGACGGTAACACTGTCGCCACCCCTTTTTCTGATGTTTTATCTGATCCGGAGTAGTAAAGATTATATTACTTATTCGAGAATGATGTTATCACTTTCATGCCATCACCTTGAATATGCGTTTTTTGTATAGCAATAGCGTTAAGTCTGTACTTTTCGAAATTATTTGCGATCATTTTTTTTCTAGCTCGATGTTACCAAACCTTGGCAGTTGAAGGTAGCAAGTCTTTGAGTCGTTATTTTTCTTCTGTTTGTATTGTTCAGCGTTTGTGGCATCTCTCATCAGTAGAGAAGATCG
Organism: Turritopsis dohrnii; assembly: GCA_027922465.2. Taxonomy (NCBI): domain Eukaryota; kingdom Metazoa; phylum Cnidaria; class Hydrozoa; order Anthoathecata; family Oceaniidae; genus Turritopsis; species Turritopsis dohrnii. Next base: position 54,924 of record BQMF02000048.1, on the reverse strand, counting down.
AGCTGCGCGACTATCCTCGTCGTTGTCAGCTTAATTCGTCGATATCGGGTCAGAGATTTTGGTGGCGTGTGTACGCCATCTTTAACCGTCATCGGTGTTCCTTACAGAATGGAGAGTTAAATTACTTTGGTGATCCTATTGTTTGTTTTCATGTTTTACATACATGTGTGTGGATTATATAATGGTCTGTTCAACAGTCGTGATGAAAAGTTGGTCAAACGTGACCTCGATTTCATCATGAAACTTGCGAAGAAACACAAAGAAGAACAACAAAGCCAGGAAAACAAGATTCAAAATAAGGTGAAATTTTTTTTTGAAGAATTTAAACTTGCAGTAATGGAAAGACTTTGAATTCTTACTTGTAGAAACGTTAACGTCTGTCTGAAGAAGGGCATAAAACTGGAGACCAGATAAAAAAAGCCTTGGCATTGGAATCTGTCAATAGGTAAAGTACATATAAAGCAGAAAATTCGTCAAATATTCGTCGTTTCCGACCGACAAAGTTTTACCGATAAGGTATTTCAAATTAATAACATGGTGAAATATTCTTTTTAAAATCGGCTGGGAAAGTTACATTTGGTTTAAATCGTGCAACAATTACGATTCTCCCTTTGTTCTTTGACCAACCGGCTCCAAATTCTTTTGAAGACTTCCATACCAATGTAGTAAAAGCAGAATAACTGTTTGATTCAGGATGTTCGAAATCATACTTTTCTTTTTCGACGTACCTGTAATGAAATACAGAAGTTTCTTCTTTATGGTGATTACAATTGGATTTACTTGTAAGATGCTTGTAAACTAATAAATCAACAAGAATTTCTGTAATATTGACGTGTTCCTTAGGGACAAGTAAAGGACACAAATATTTTAGGTTGGTCTATCTATATTCTAATACGGGCTGTGCATCCAGTTTTCACGGTCACAATCTTCTTAATCGTGGTCATATAGCGGCAGTTAGACCGTGCAAGACACATTCACGATTAGTATAAGCGGAAACCCTCACAGCGCATTTGATCGTTCAAAGGTTTTGATTGTTTGCAAAATCAAGAATCGATAGCGTTGACGTTCGTTTGCCAGCAAGTTTTCATTTGCTATTTTGAAAAAGAGGTAATGAAACATACGAGAGTAAGAAATCTCAAGACAACGAAGTTAGTAATGAAAGTATTGCACGAAGATTTATTAATGTTTTTAGGGTAAGTACGCTCTTGAACTTTTTTTGTTTGTTTTTTTTTTCTTATAATATAAATAGGGTTGCTGCAGCATCACTTCTCCTTTAGGGAAGACCAATAAAAACAATGAAATTTGAAGAAATGAATTTTAAATCATGACGTTCTGGGTTGGTGAAGAACACTATTCTATATTAATATCCAACCTTAGCTTCGTAAAAAGAAAATCACTCGAACGTATTAATTGGATTTCAGCGAAAGCAAGAAATACTTTAAAACTGGCTTTGTTTTTCTTTTTTTTTCTGCTGTCCAAACCTAGCGGTTTTTTGAAATCTCGTGCGTGCATTTACATGAAACCAAAGCACGTGCATTGCGTGTCAGCGAAAGATTTACAAAACTTTCTTTAATCAATATTAAATATATTTTTAGACATAAAACATATTTTAAGATAAAAAGAAAATTTATAGAAGAAACTAATAATTATCTTTGACTGTGATCATCCTTTTCTAGCTAAAAAGAAGTTCTCAACATTTTGTAAACAAAAGAGTAATAAAAGCTCTATAATACAATACAAACTCACATGTGCTTCCGTGGCGCAGTTGGCTAGTGGACTTGTCTGATAACTGAAAGGTCGATGGTTCGAGCCCACCTAGGTCGCTTTAAATTTTCTGTCGAATTTTATAAATTTCATAACATATTTCATTTTCATGCTTCAAAAGATTTTGCAGAAATCTTTCTGCCCGTAAGGGCATCTTGTTTGTTTTGACACGTGTACGACTTACGGGTTTGGCTTTTCAAAAAAGCAAATAGCAAAATAGCTTCTGTTTACTTGGATTATGGGTTCCATGAACAGTTACAGCCACTTTAATCTTTCTGTTGTTTTCATGTGCGCACAATTTATTTCTAGAACGTATGGTGAAAGGATTTAATATGAGTATTTTTTATGTGTTTCAGATCTTCCGAGTAAGAAGATGTTTATGATGTGCAGTGTTGACAATGAACAGGTAAAATGCTTTATCTGGAATACCTACAGAGTTTTTAATTAAAAAGATGAGAAGTACTTTGACGTTACATTTATTAATCACGTGGAACCTTGCATTGCATATTGAATCGTACAAGGCGCTTTTTGAGAATTACATTTTTGATGGTCCGCGCAGGGCTGTGATGTTTGATCGCGGACATCTCGGTAACGGTTACTGTATTTTTCAGATCAGTTGGATGTACTTTCTCAGCATCGTTCCGTGATTAAAATTTTTGTAGCCATTTTCTGAGACGTCATTTTAAAAATCAAAACACGTAAAATATTTTACACAAGATATTTTAGAGAGTGAAAATAGCGGATGCACAGCGCGCATGTATATCATTTTTGATGGGTTTCAAATCTTCCAAGTAAAACGATTTTTTTTTGTTCTACGCCGCAGTGTTGATTGCAAACTTGGAAAAATGTTTTATCTAGGTTGTGTCTGTTCTTTAAAATCAGGGGAACCATCGCATTGCCTCCTAAATTAGACTTAAAGTTATTTGGAAAACATCTTTAAAACCTCTAAGAAAATAACTGGTAGTTTTATGGTCCGCGTTATTGACGAAGTGGTGACTACAACACTAACGCACTTTCTGTTTGTCATTTTGTAAATTAATTTTTTGACACCATTTTTGAGACGTCATTTTCAAGAAATAAAATCCGTAAAAAATTTTTACACGGGTTACTAGTTTTATATATTTTAATCGATTGTATTACATATAGTATCGATTGGAAGGTATTTCACAGCTTTTATCTTATTACTATTGTATGTGGCACTAAATACGTCAATTATAATAAATGTTGCTTGAAAGTAAAACGTTTCTCACCAAGCCTCTACAGCTTCCTCGCAAGCTCGAATTTCGTCTGGATTGTTCTCAGTTGCGTAAAAAACATTTTCTCCTTGATCGCTTACGTTTGAATGTTCCCATTTCCCGGTGTTTATAAGATGCAATGCCCATTGTCTGGCGTCGTTCGCTAAACTTTCATCCCATCTTAATTCTGGTGCTTGATGTTTCACACGGAAGTTGTTGACGGCATTTAAAATAGTATCTGATGAGAGGTAAATGAAAATCATTAATGAGCTCAAAAATATATCTAACTCAACCAACACGCTGTTGTTGCAAAAAATGAATTATATGATATTACAGATTAAAGAAGTTCTTTGTCCTTTTACTGCCTACATATTCCAATTTTTAATGACTTAAAAAGGGAATATGTAAGCGAAGGACATCATTAAACTTACTATGAAAGTTCCTGGTCGACATAACTGAAAAATAAAGCAAATAAATTTCAGATTCCAAAACGTTGAAAACTGATAAGAAAAAATGGAACAAACTGTTTATTAAGAATTTACTAAAACTATTACGAAACTACGTCAAAAGAAAAAAACGATCACCGCATTTTCTTGAAAAGGAATTTTAACTTGTAAAAAACATAACTTACCCTTTGTTGATCTGCCAATACGTAAAACAGGAAGAACATGAACGTGTGGCTTAACAAGCATAAAATATTTAGCAACTACTTGAATCATGGAGGTATAAAACAGAAGGAGAACGAACTCTTATTTTTCTATTATTCAGATAATGACTATTCTATTCATTGCGGTATCACTTTGATGTCATCCGTGATGCGCTTTCGGCTGGTTGTCGGTGAAACGAATACTTTTTTAAAAATTAACGACAATTTAAAAACCAAATATCATCCATTATAACAACGGATCAACTTGCTACATAGTGATAAGCAGATTATTAAACCTAAAGCTTCCTTGAGAAACAAATGAAAATCTATGTTTTTATACAGAGTTGAAGATATCGCGTAATTCATGTATAAGTTCCAATCTACATATCTTCTGACTTAAATGCGCCTCGATAGTGCCGCGGTACGTGCAAAAACTTAGGATTATTCTCTCTTCAAAAACTGAAGCTCAGCGAAACTGCTTGATGGGATCACGAGATATATAGACCTAAAGTTGCAATGTTTTCGTTGCATATTTGTGACGTTTTTGCATAATTCTCCCAATTCCTACAGATTATGCATGCTAAGAACTTTACCCTAACGATCTTTAATCACATTGGAGAATTGATATGAACGAAATTTTCACGCAAGAATGCCAAAATTATAAAAATTATGCAAGATGATAGCAATTATATGTTATTACACACTGAGGACTTAAACAATGCAGCGCATCACGGATAGTACAATAGCAGATTTTGAGTTCGTTCTCCTTCTGTTTTATACCTCCATGCTTGAATATAATATTATTAGTGTCTTACAATAACAATAACAGTATCAGGTTAAATGTTCTTCAATACGAAGAAATATGTGATGCGGCCTAAATGGAAAACAATTCTTAATGCCATTCTTAGTACATATTGTTAAAGATTGCTAGAGCTGAAATTCAAGAAATTGTATGAATCTAAACACATAACCATTTTGCTTTCATTTTGGATTCTTTAGCTTTTATGGTATATAAATAATGTAACAGGACTAGAGAGTTCTTACTAAGTTCATACATAAAATTTAAATTCCTTTGAAATTTAATCAATTTAGCTGAATACTGCCTAACACCGATTTTGTCTCCATGCAGAATGTAACCAATGAAATGCTTTGCCTATGTATGTAGCCGTTATAAACATTGGAATTGTTTTTATGCAAAGTTGGCTAGAATGTGTATCTTTATTCAATTGCATTCAATTGCTCGATTTCTATGTCGTGCTCAAGCATTTCAGGAAAAAAGTTTTCATTTTTTATGACCGTGTTGATATACTAGCTTCTTTTCGTTGATTTTAGATAATGAAGCATTGATGATCATTTCGGCTTGATAAACAATTTTCCTGTTTATATTTGAGAGCAAACGTCGATCCACAAGATTGCTTTGTAAAAGAATTTCATCAGAATATTCACCTGCTCTCACTGGAAACTGTCCCCAATTGGCCTTCGAATATAATCTCAATAACCATAGTGTCACATGTGATGTGACTGTGGCAAATCTTGAATGCTTTAAAAAAAATTGGCTGTAAGTTTGGTACAAAAGCAGAAGATGTCAATGGCCAGATTAAATTAAAAAATAAAGACATTGTTTTCATTTCTGATTTGTGCTAAAACTTGCAAGAAATGCACTTGCAGACATGAAGGAAATGATTGATTTTGATGGCAATACAATAAAATGACAACATATTCACTTATTAAATAATCTTAATTAAGATTAAAGTTTGGTAATAAAGTTTCCCAAAAGGCAAGTAGAGTTCCATCGAAACAAAATGAATGTCGAAATTGCTGTGCATACCTTGAGCAATTTTTTTTTTTGATAAATACAAGTCATCCTGATTTTGCAGATCTTTGTGGCACTATAGATTTCAATTGAATCGTTGACTGTCCATTCGATGTTTTAAACATCAAAAGAAAAAGAAAAGAAAAAGAAAGAAAGGAAAAAGAAAAGAAAAATGTAAGAAAAAGATTAATTTAATCAACATAGGATGAGAAAAAGAATAATTTTCCGAGATACTTTAAGCGAGTTAATGCTAAAGTTGAGATGTCATCAACAGCAAGGTAATTTTGTAATAAGTTCCAAGATAAAACAGCTTGGTAACAAAGTGAGTTGTTGCCAAAAGAGACAGTTGTCACCTTTGGTAGTTTAAGTAATCCAGTTTTAGCATTGAAAAATTTACATCATTAATGAATATGCCGAAACCTATGGCAGTAAGTACGTATGACAAGATAGTGAACAAAATGTCAGCTGCTGCATCTGATATTGCAAGTAATACTGAAGCTGCATTGTCTATACGAGAAACAAAATTGAAAAATAACCCTGATGAACCGGTTGACATCGCTATTTCTGTAGATGGTACTTGTCAGCGCCGTGGTTTTTCTTCGAATAATGGTGTTGTCGCGGCTCTTTCTGTTAATACCGGGAAGGTTATAGATGTCGAGCCGATGAGTAAAATATGTAAAGCATGCAACATGATTCCTGGTCTGTATACATTGAAAGGTTGTAACGATTTGAATAGGAGGCGAGTAAGTGTCGCAGAGTACAAAAACTCTGAACATGTCAAATTACGCCGCAAAATGATTCGTGGAAAGCGTTACCATACCCAAGACTGTCATGAACAATCTGAAAGAAAACTTTATGAAGCTGGTGGATTTTAGCTGTTTAAACTTATCTCAGTATATTTATATATTTTTATGTCAAATGAAGTAGAGTTTTGATCAATATTTACATTTTTAAACTTTTTGTTGTCGTTTTCCGTAATTTTCGCAATATCGCATTTTTCAAGACGCCGCCGAGAATATCTGAAAAACCGTTTGACGGATTTTGATGAAATTTTCAGTATTTACTCTTCTCATTAAATACTACAAAATGAGCGAAACAGAATTTTATTTCATATAACAATATATGTTATATTTCCTGGTAAATTTGCAAAATAAATGAAATTTTTGAGCATAGTTTTCCAAAATGGCGGATGCATTTTTAATGAGGGTACTCGAAAATTTGTTTCGCTCATTTTGTACAATGTTGTAATTGCTATTACTCCTCAAAATTTCAGACATTTCGCTGTAACGGTTAGCCAGATTTTCTTGGCGGTGTGAACATACCAAAATTTTAGTTGTCGCTAAGCAACCCGGTAACTATAACAACCGATTAAATTTTTTTTCATTTTTGGAAATGGTTTTTGATTTATGATCAATTTATCCAATAATCATTATTATATGGACAATATTGTTGGAGATAATATTTTGAGGCTAATACCCCCTTAAGCCTCTACTGATTATTTTCTTATTTTTGGACCATTTTAAAACCAAAATCTTTGTTTCTGTCATGTCCCAATTACGTCATCTTTTCTTCTTAGTTATGGTTTTCAACCACTTAACCGTGTTTATTTTGGCAAACTCACTTAAAACGTATCTCGCTATGTTTTTTCACATAAAACTGTCTTAAATTAAACGGACTTTATCAAAACACGTTTTACTTCTGTATGAAAGGGTAATGTTAGTTATTTTAAACATGATTAAAGCTAGTTTTAATTTTCTTGTGAACAGGGTAACTCAGTTTGCTAATTTGAGTCGAAATAAAGAGCTGCTGCAGTGTACGGCACACGCTGATTACGGGAAAAGTGGGAATTTTGGCTTTACTGAAGGGGTTGTAAAAATAACCTACGCTGGAATGGAAATGGAAAGGTAAGTTTTGAATTTATTTGACCATGGGAAGGTGGGTTTTCATGAACTGTAACTCACCAAAGAATACCATATTTTCGATATCGCTTGTACACCGAGAGCGAATGCTACTGTGCACATACGCAGTAGAAGCAAGACTGTTGATTGCGAAAAAGCATGCAAATGGTGGTTGCCCAAATTTTAATTGTGTTTATTTTTTGAAGTTTCCCAGCAAATGCCTTTTGAAATTCGAATCACAGACAAAGCGAATTTTCTTTAAATTACCAATATATCCGTGTCCTCCTTTTCTTCTTCCTTTGGTTTTCTGTTTTCCTGTTCTGTTTTCTTTTTTCTTTTTCTTTTATCTAATAATTTAGCATGTCTTGACTTTTTTTTCAAATTTTAGATCTTCATTGCGCCAATCAACTATCAAAAATTGGGGCGGTGTTATAGTTTTCCGATCAACTCGATTTCTCCTATCATTTTTCTAATTTTTTAACAACAACCGTATAACAATTGATTAATAGGGACTGCAGTTACAAATATGTGGTTATTGTGTACTAGCCAAGACAAAAAAGGATTTTGCTTTCTGTTCAACGCTTTATCCTCTGTTTTCCCTCTGTTTTCCCAACCAAACGAATTTAACTTGAAATTTTACAGTTACCTTAAGCTACCTGTATTGTACTTGGAATGTTTAAACAGGTATAAGATATCAAAAAAGATATTCAAGGGAACTCTATAGGTAATTTAAATTTCCGTCGTTTTCTGTTGCTCAGATATTTTACAAGATCCAATTAAGCTGACTCAGATCAAGTGTCTGTTCTTATTTCTTTGGTGTTTCTGCATCGAAGTCGTTTTTATAAGCAATTAATTGAAATTTGCATTGTCAGTAAATCATAAATTGCAATAAGTTATACACTCAGGTTCTTCGAATATATAGCAACTTGAACATAACCTAAGTGAATTGTTCCTAGATGATTCCTTGAGAGAAATTATTTCCTCATTTGATCCCATTGCTTTTTGTAATGTTGGTGTGTTCCCAAACATTCATGGAAAATCAAAGATCAAATTTTCATGCATGATTTCTAGATGAAGTTTTTCGTATTTGTTATGGGAGAAAAGGAAAAGGATAAAAATCAATGAATCTCTTATATTGGAATCGATTAATTGATTGGTGAAGAATAATTGTGTCTAGCAGTTTAGCATAACTGTGAACGTTGTTCAAAAAATTGCCCCACAAAATTAACTGATGCTAACAGAGAGTGCACCGCATCGCAAAAAAAACTGATATGTTTTTAAAACGAATACTCAAAAGGAAAAAAGACGCTGTCTCTTCCACAAAAACACCTCGAAGCTAACCATCTTTTTCTCTTCGAAGCAAAAGCATCAAAATCATGTTGTCGATTTCTTTATCTGAAATGGCACTTTCACTTTCCATGATCTTTACGTTAGCTAGCTTAAGAACTCGTGTTTTGTTTTTCTTTTGGATGTGAACCATCGCGTTAACTCACAAGAAAGTTAAGCAAGTTTAAGATCTGCATTCTTATGTTTATGTGTGTTCATGTGCTATAGATGTTTTGCAGTAAATCATCGTATTTTCGTATACAAAAGGTTTTCAGACTTGCCATTAGAATTTTGAATTCAAACTCTGTCACTAAGGCCGAAGATTTACTTCAAATCGGTACATAAACGGCACGAATTTATTATTGATGAAGTTCTTTATGAAGCTACAGGTTATGAAGTTCTTTATGAGCTACCAGATCTTATCTTATACCAGACCAAGACGGCGCCGGTGATTTTGAAGGGGATAATTTCGTCGGGGAAAGTGACGAATTTGCTTCGTGAGAAGAAAGTAATAGTGAAACTTTTCAAAATGATGAAATTTTCCGCGATGAAAAATTTTGCTTTTAATAAAGATTTTTCTTGTAATAATCTTCGTGGCATTTATCAAATAATTAGTTATTGGAAAGTAGCGTTTATTTCAAAATGGCCAATGAATAGTTAATGTTACCATGTTTAAATTTTGGTTTCTTAGCAATTCTATTGTCGAGCGAAACAAAGTTTTCTTAATGACCGACCTATGCCACTTTCAACTGGTTTTCATTTTGCACAGTAATTCAATAAAATCAACTTAATACTGGAATTTTGAAAACGGTTTGTTCTAGTTCCCTATTGGCGGAGATGCGGAAAAATCTTGATTTCTTTACACGAAACAAATTCCTTTTCTATACATTTGAGGGGATTTGTATACAACTTGGTAGAGTTTTTCATAAATGTTTTCTTACAAAGTCGTTAGGAACTTGATACGATCCAGTGGCGGATCTAGAGGTATGTCGAAATTTGTGTAGGAGAGTGTTAGCAATCTAACCATAAAAGAAAAGCGTTCTAATAATCCCATTGGTAATATAAATTGAATTCACAAATTATGTTAATGCTCTCCTACACAAATTTCGACATACCTCTAGATCCGCCACTGCGATCTCCGAGGTAACTGTTAAGTTTAACAGTTTTGAAAAAGTTTAAATAATTAACTTGTTTTGTGTAACAGGCTCGTTGATTTTACGAATCTGCGTGAGCGTGCGTCAATCGCAAAGCCTCGACGAAGAAGAATTAGAAAGGAACAAATATAAAGACATTTTCCTTTATTTCTTAGTGTTTTCGTAGTCATTTTCAGTTTGTATACACTTTCACTCACGTATTCTGTGGCTGTTCCATTTTAGTCTGCAATTTTCACGTTGTTCAGTGTTGCTTATTTTTTAAATTTGTGTCATTTTGTTTTGTAGTATTTATCATATCTAGGTCAGTATTTTATTTTTATTAATTCATCAATTTTGTTTCAGTATTTTCTAGGTCTGTATTTTATACAGTCTTCATGGAGTCCACATCTAATCATAACGTTGTCTTACTCAAGTTTCCCAGACTGATTTTCCAGCTTCTGACACAGGCAAGCTGATTGGTTTTCTTGTTTCTCTTTCTTTCATGACTTGAGACACTTAGGTTAAAAGCAGGATTATTTATATACTTATGTTCTAGAATTCTATCAGTTTTTATTCAGCTTTGTCAAATTTATTCCCTGCGACAGTTTCCTCAAATTTTAGTTTGAACATACACATTCAATTGTTACCAAAACTTGTCTCCTTCATGACTAAATGATGCTTGAAACCACAAAGAGCCACAACAGAAAGTTATGAGAAGACAATGAAAGAATGACTATTCATCGATTGTTCTTAGAAAAACAATCTGTCAAGTGGTATGCCGCTGCTAATACGATGTGTTAATTTTTCTTTACTCTTTCCGCGTTAATAGTAATTGTTGCTTTCGCAGATGTCAACCTAGTTTTGCAAATACAAAATTAGATAGCTACATCAAATTAAAGCGACTAAAAAGACAAAATAGCCATAAACGACAGTAGCTCAACTCCTCTTGCAAAATAATGTAATTAATGTAATAATGTAATGTAATTAGGAAACGTAATAGCAACCGAAAGCAACTTTTAGACAAATAGAGAGCTCCTTGAAATAAAACGATACAATAACTCTTTAAAAAACGATATAAATACGACCAAAATTTGAGCGTAAACCATGAACTCCTCACATTAAAAAATGTCAATTGGTTCAAATTCTTGCTTACTCTTCTAATTTGATTATCTTTATCATCATCATTGCATTTCTATCTTATAAAAGTGTTACCATCATTGGAACTGTCAATAGCTAGTGTACTTGCTTTGTTTCAATCTCACATTTGCCTCAGATCTGCACTGTTTCGTTAAATTAAAGCAATATTTTAGAAGATTTTACAGAAACATTTTTGTCAATCGGCCCTGTTTTTCTCTTCTGGCCTTCCGAACAGGAATTTCACTGCCTTATTTTGTATTTTGTATTTGTTTTCATTTTAGTCTACACACTTAAAAGCAAGATTTTAATTTTGAAGAATTAATATCCAGTACATACAAACGTAAATCAATTCTAAATGGTCTTTCAATGGACGAATGGAAAATCAAATACTGAAAATTACTTCATCGCGGTAGTTTTCTAATCAACGCGTTCCAAAAGATCAACATTAAATTTATTGGCTTTCAGATAATGCTCAAAATAATGATGTCGACCTTAATGAATGGCTATCAAAAGCAATTGAAAATCAAATTGGTAGGAATGCCACTTCACACTTCCTTGAATCTTAATGAAGCAAAACTATACTGTATTTAAAGATTAAAAACCATATGATTGATGGGTCAAAAAAAACAACGAAAGTTCTGGGCTAACCGAAAACTGGCGTTAGTACTCATCTTCTACTCATAATACATACTTGCTGAATTCTGTGGTTTCACCTCCTATTCAAGAAAATAGAACTACTCTATTAGTTATTTCATCGGGAAATAAGTATATCTTATAGCATAGATAAAACATTTTAAGTAAGTCTCACTACAAAACGTTGACTTTCTTAGAAAAAAAAAACAACAAACGCTTCCCTCCGATAACGATGATGTACAAAATGTTATAATACTTTTCAGTGTAGCACTTTCATTTAGATGATGATGAGATTGAATTAGACAAAGAGGATTCCACAGAAAATAATGGCAAGTAATTCATAATGAACAATAACATTGAATCGGCCCATTATTCCCAATTCAACGAGATGTTTTATGGAGATCATCAAATTTTCATTTTAAGAAATATTTTTGTTCCATTTGTTGTGTTAATGACATGCATTTGTAATTTTCTTTGAAAAAACTGTGAAAGTGAAAGTATGTAAGTGCTGTTTTTGTTTATAAAATTTTACATCTCTTTAAGAAGAATCAAAAGTTGGCACTATCATCACCATCTGATAACATTAAACCAATAAATGCGTGTGGCGTAAATACATTAAGTGTTGAAATGCTGCGCATGTTTGTGTGCCCTTCTATAAAAGTGCACTCATCCGCAGTGATTTTTCACCAAACCTGTCTGGTCGGAGGCACTACATAAACTTTTAGATACTATAATGGATTTGACAAAATACAATCATAAGGTACATCTAGTGATAAAGGCAAGCGACACTTCAAATAAGGAATCAAATACAATCATTCTTTCTTCTGTTTGTTTGCAATATTATAGCTTTTTACAAATGTCCATTAAAAATCATGCAAAGAGTTTAAGCTTCTCTTAAATTATCCTGAACAATATTGAAAGTATTATTGAAACGAGATGTGTGGTTTTTCCATAAATTGATGGATAAGAGAAATGATGAAAAGAAACAAACAGCAAAAAGTCATCATACGTGAAATTAACAGATGTTAGCTATAATTAAGTTGTCTCGTTCATCATACAACGATCGAGAGTTATCAACCAATTGTTTATTTTCCAGTTCATTCATAACGACTGGCATATGTTGCTCAAAGTCCAGTGTGTCTCTTTTAAATATTTTTCAAATTAATAACTTTCGTATCAGTTAGAGACAAAGTTTACAGTCGGTTGAATAGTTTTCTTTTTGTGATATTCTGGTACAGGGATCTTAGATATAAAATGTTTGCCAGTCAATCTTTCAAAGTCTTCAGCAGACACTCTACTTCTAATTTTGTCATATCCTTGGCTATGTACTCATCATTATTGCAAAGATGTAAAAATGAGAGAATATTAAAAAAATTATCACGTCCCATTACTTTTTTAGGAAACCGAGTGTCGTATATGTCGTCTATCGACCAATAAGACTTAACGTTTTCCTTCTTGACAAGTCCAAAATAAAACGACAAAGCGATAAACGATATCAAATCCTGGGCAGAAATTCCATTGTCCGGCCAATGCCTGAATCTTGAATTCTTTTTCAATGTGTTTTCTGCCTTAGCTTTGTCCAAAAAGCACTTAGGTCTCTTTAGTAATTTCTTCAAGCACAGTGTCTGTATGAAATATTTTGAAAAAATCTAATTCTTTTGAATCCCCTGAAATGTCAATAAGGAACCCCTCTTATGTGAAATCACCAAGCCATGTAAGGTTTTTATCCCCTAGTTTCCAAGAAGAATATTCCCATCCATCAAGGGCGTCTAGATCAACAGCTACTGCAGCAGCAGGATTGTTTTGGGGAGGTTCAGGTTGGTTAGTATTATTGTCAACATCATTTTCATCATCGCCTGGAGCAACAACAAAGCTAATCAAAGGTTGATCATTTTCTTCATCACTTTCTTCATCAATATCAGAGTCAATTCCCTGGTATAAATCAAGTGTTTCATCAGGATTTTGGGCCTTTCCTCTGAGGGTATACTTTCCACGAACATTGGCGGCCATGTTTTTTCCAGAATGTCCTCTGAATTTCAACTTCAAAGTTTTTGTCTTGATTATTGGAAATAAACAATATTTTATACTAAATTATCATAAACAGATGAAAGACCAATCATCTCAGAGTAATTCTATTTATTTATAATTATGATAACTTATTTTGCTTAGACCCTAAACACTAGAGAAAAATAGCATCAATTATCTCGTATATATACGGGATTCGTCTTTTTGACTGATCTGGATTCCCGTAAATATACGGGACCCGCACCACGAGGATTAACTACTCCTACGCCACACAAATTGACTCGTACTACATCTTAAACAAAGAAAAAAATCGAGTTATTCTATGTGCGTCCTTGAGACAATGTTAGTCGGGTCAACGACGTTAAGCGAATTATTACGGCGCATGCGTGGAAAGGGAATCATCCTCACATCTACGTCGTACATCCTTGCGCGCAGCACTACAAACAACCCTTTTCACGTTGTATGCAGAACGCAGAAGAATGACGCAACAAACTATTTTTTTATGCTTTCTGATATTCAACAAGCATCTAAAGTTTCTTTTATTTTATTTTTTCCCTATTCTATGTTAAATCTTTAGTGACTTAGTGACTTGTAGTATATGGTCACAGAAATCTGCTGATGCTGTCCGTCGTAGGTCACTGGAATCTTGGAACCAAACAAAGAAAAAAAGAACAATCTGATGAAGAACCCTACTGTAAAAAGAACACGTAATAATAGAAATGACACATTAGTTTTTCTCCGTGAAAAAAGTGAGTCGGTTATGGTGGCCAATAACTGCCATGGTAAAAGAAAAAGATACACGGCAAAAGAAAAAGATACACAGAAAAAGAAAAAGATACACGATAAAAGAAAAAGACACACCGCCAAAGAATAAGACTCTCGGCAAAAGATAAAAGGTCATGAAAGAAAAACTAAATTACGAAAAAAATGTTTTACTTTTCATACATAATATATACCATAGCATAGATAAGCAGGAATACTTCCAACCAAACTGCGAAACAGGCTGAAACCTAATACTTTTAACTTATTCACTTCCTCTCATTAATCACACCTGATCTTTCACAAAATCTGGTATGGTGGTGGAACAAAGTAAAACTCCTTATTCCGTCGATCTATCCTCATTATAACGGCCGAAGAAAAAACTCAATTATTCGTAAATGTCATGTATTCTAAACGTATCATCCTCATATATTCTCCATTCTATATCTTATATCCTATATCCTATATACTATATCCTATATACTGTATCAAAAAAGAAAGAAATGTGCGTTAAATACGTAAATGTGAATCCGATCGGATAGGGTGAGTTAGCTCTTTCTATTTTATTTATGAAATCGAAATTACCTTGCGGGAGCTACGCGCCCTCACGTAATTCTGTAATTTTGTTTCATTAAATCTCAATCGATCTAATACTGGTTACCTCCAAGCAAACCGCTAGAGTACGACTGGAACCCAGTCATTCACCTTCTGTTCTAAGCCCTATCGCTTTATCTTAAACATTTTCCTTTGAAAAGACTTCTCTGGGATAACTTTTGGTTTATTATAAAACCTTTGCCAAACAGATTCATTAGACCATAAGCCTAAGTATATCAGACATGGAAGCACTTGGCAATGCTGCGTTAGCAGATGCACCTGATCTGGAGAAATGTCCTTTGTAAATGTCTGTATTAATTCCTGGAAATGAAATTACTTTCTTTATCTGGCTTAATTAGTACTGCTACATACTTCCTTTTTGTTATTTTATATGGCTTAACAGCAATTGTTGTTCCGTCATTCCTGTGATCTATGGATGTATAATTATAGAGTTGTTACAACACTAATTCCTTATCTGCGCTATTCATAATATCTGATATTAGGTTAAAGTTTGTTGGCCTTGCAACTTTTATGCAGTTCTCCAAAGCGAAATTGGATAAAATGAGCATGATTTAACATAAACATTAAGTCCAAACAACAACGAGGGCCTCCTTTGTTACGTATTGCCTTGGCAAATTCCCCTAACTTAACAGGCTGCAACCGAGGCTGGTTCAAAGTTTCTAATAGTTTCCTCCAATGGTTTGTCTACACGAAATATCCTCTCTTTGAAAATCATGCAAAACTGTGGTACTGGTCTAGCAAAGTTTGGTATTAGGTCAGAAAATCGGTTCGAATAAATTAGACGATAGGATACAGCGAGTTTCATTACCCTCGCAAACTGGATCATTATAACAAGTGATTTGATCAGGTATCTGCAAAACATCTTTTAATGGAATGATGTCATTTTTTCTAAATCTGAAGTTGTTGACACAATCGTCTTCAGAAATTTCATTAAAGTTGAGCCTCTCATATTTCCAATAATTAAGTTCTATGCTCGGGCTTTTGTCCAAGTTGAAAAGAATAACAAAATCATCACTAAGCAACATGTTTTCATCGTACGCCATCGACAAAGCGTCACACTTTGCAGTCTAATTCAATGCGGTGTACATTTGTTTATATGTTAATGTGTCATCTTCGCTTCGCTTGGCGCGTAAACTCGATGAAGAAATGAAGACGTGGTTACCCAATAGTATGAATTACGTCATACCATACGTTACCGTGGCAACTAGCGTCGTCTTGCTGTTAAAGTAGTAGCCGAACATGTTCACACTTGTAGCATGTAGTATGCTACAAGAAATGCCTAGCATGTAGCATGAAAAGCGTCTGTTTGTTCGGGCACACACTTCGTATACATTGTTGCATATTATTTTTTGCTGGTGTGATCAAATCATATCGTTTAAAGAAATTGTTTTCTGGTCGATTGAATTCATCGTCTTCACAAAACGACAATGGACAACTTATATGCTTTCATCAAATCTGAATTTCAATCTTCCAACTGGAACCTAGCCTCACTTATCAGTGGTCTCGAATAGTCAGGTAAACTGTATGTCAATGTATGTTTAAATATTTGGACAAACAAGAACATAAATAATGAAATAAAAGATATACTGATGAGAGTTTCCAAATCGGTATTATGCTAGACTTAAGAGATTGGTGACAGAGCAACATACTTGACGAGACCTAACCGTGTAGCTCTAGAGAAATAAAAATGCACAAAAATAAAATTCGGCTGAAAGGAAGTGGTACGATTGAGTTGAGACCAAGTTTATTGCATTCCAGTGTGAAAATATTTTGAAAATCACTGCGGAGGCGTACATTTCTATTGAAGTGTACACGTTATTTATATAATAAAAGCTCTTCGACGCAGTGATTTTTTGACGACTTTGCCTACTGGAATCGACTTGTCAACAAAAACGAGTAATAATATTATAATATTTCTTTTTTGTTTAAAGAAGCAATTTGCTTAAGCAAAAGTGAACCACCTTTACTCGCACGTTTTTTGTTTTGTTTTTGTTTTGTTTTTTTGTTTTTTTATTTCTTTTTTGTTTGTGTTCTCCTTAAAATTATCAAACTCTTCTCCCAAATTTTAACTAACTGCAACTTAATCCTTAAAAGATTCTTTGTAAAACTACCATTTCTTTTTCTTTCAAAATGCGAAACGATGAATGTACTGTTTAACACTAATTATTTACAAAATATTTTATATAGTGTAAAACAAACTTTAGCTACTTTTTGAATCCTTTTGAAATTGATTACAGTTACTGTACACTGCTTACACCGATACTAAAGTCTGTGTAAAAATAGTGTGCACACTTTTAAGATTTGCTTGCCATTTGCTCAATACTGAATCAATTTTAACAAATTTGGTATCGTTGGATAGATATTAAAAAGCACAATATTCTACAAAAATAAAAAAACCCAAAAAAGAAAAAGAAAATGAAGAAAACAGAAGATGAAAAAAACAAACTTTTTATACAAAAGTCATATATATTTGATTTTTATATCATTGGAAACCTTATTCTTTTGCGATTTCAAAAATATATATGTTTAATGGAAAATTTTCATTAGTTTTTGTTTATTATGATACATTTGAGGGTATATTGAAATTTTGGCAGTTTTGTTGATTTTTGAAAGACGGGGGAAATATCTGAAAACACAGTAATTGTACTTGTACTTAAGCAAGAACATTAACACATTTTTTATGGTGTGAAAGTAATAAACAAATCACATCAATCAAATCAAAGTCTAGATTACACTATAAAAAAATCAAAAGACAATGTAAATTTACAACAAGAATAAATTGTTTCAATCATCAATAATTTCTTCTTCACTTTCACTGAAATCACTATCATCCGAATTATCAGAATCATCACATAAGTCTATAATGACTTTTTCCACAACGGGCTCTTCAATATCACCAAAATCAACTTTTCTAAATGCATCCTCTATTTTTTCGGTATGTTTTATTGCTTTTTCCCAATGTTTTGCAGACACATTTTCCAAGGCATTTTCAACTAGACATTTCACATCACTAATCTTAAAGGAATTGTTTTTCTTTGCAACTTCGGTTTTGACTTGGGTCCAGATTAACTCAATTGCATTAAGCTCAGAGTGTCCAACTGGCAAGCGAAGTATGCTGACATCTTTATTTGATTTGGAGCAATACGTTCTTGTGATTTCTTCAAGTTTATATTTTTTGAGGATAACTATCTGTTTTGACTTTTGAAGTAGAATTGGTTTCGTATCCTTCGGCAAATATGGAATATTTTTCTTTTCTAACCATTCTTGGATTTGGGCTTTTCTCCATGCTGTTGTTGGAGCTTTACTGTCTTCAGTTATACGAGAATGGTATTTGGCATTGTCAAGTAATATGACTGACTTGTCTGGCAGTGCTGGTAATACTTTTTCTTTCCACCAATTCTCAAAATGATCACTGTTCATTTCATTATGATAATCATTTGAATTTTTTTTCCCTACAAAGCATTCGCCACAATTTTTCAAAAAACCATCTTTCGATCCTATGTGGTTAACAATAAGTCTTTGACCACTGCCCGATGGAACTTTCAATCCACCCCTCCACTTAGTGTTTTCCAATATATCATCCTTCTCACCTTCCAATTGCCAAATATATTCCTGGGTGTGGTTGGCATTACACCAAGTTTCATCTTGATAGTAAATATTATAATTATTCTTCCTCAAATCGGTCAACCTTCGAAGGACCTTGTGTCTTTCGGCAACAATATCGCATCTCTGGTATATTTGCATCTTTTTATTTCTTTTTCTATATACAAAACCAAGTTGTTTTATCATTTTACTTATTGTTGACCTACTTGTTTCAGGAAAACCTGGAATTTTTTGTGCTTCACAATGTATCATATCAAGGGTAGGTACTTCTGGATTGTCCTTTCTGTAAAAACCTAAGATAAATCTGGACAATGCTCTTTTGTTGAACTCGTCAAGTTTTATGCATTTCCTTCCCATCTGATTCTTATTGTTTTCACTGGCTTGATTTTTTCGTATATTAAATATAGTACGAGTCGATACTCCGCAAATGCTTCCAACAACTTCTGCACGATTTTTTGATATAAATACTTTTTCATTGACTTTCTCTCTGTTAATCGCCTCTCCGATCCACTCATCAAGTTTTCGAATCAACTCAATTTCAGCATTCGATAAATTTTTTATGTCTCTTCTAGAATTTAGAACTTTCAATCGTTTTGCTTTTGGTTTTACCTTGCAATGTTTTGTTGATGTATTTGTTTTTCTTTTCTGAGAATCCATAAAATATGTTTCTACTAACAGGTTTTATGATAATGTAACTATGCTTTAAACTTCTACAACGTTTTAAGCGTTATAATTTCATGCCTGAAAACACTATTTGAGCGGTTTTTTGTCTATTCCATTTTATCAAATCACACTTCTTTTAAATTATCATAGGTTGTTACCCAGAGTAAATAGACTTACATAAAACTGCCTCTAAGGATTATTTTATTCCATCTTTGTATTATTAAATATGTAATTGTTTTAAATAATGTATAACTAAATGCACTATAAAATTATTTATAAAGTAACCCCCGGTTTTTTAAAAATTCCAAATGGTTGAAAAGTCTAAAATGTTCTAAGTAATAGCATCGTTGCTGCAATATTCCAACAACTAATGAAAATTTTCCATTAAACATATATATTTTTGAAATCGCAAAAGAATAAGGTTTCCAATGATATAAAAATCAAATATATATGACTTTTGTATAAAAAGTTTGTTTTTTTCATCTTCTGTTTTCTTCATTTTCTTTTTCTTTTTTTGGGTTTTTTATTTTTGTAGAATATTATGCTTTTTAATGTCTATCCAGCGATACCAAATTTGTTAAAATTGGTTTAGTATTGAGCAAATGGCAAGCAAATCTTAAAAGTGTGCACACTATTTTTACACAGACTTTAGCACGGTTTTTCTATCAAATGATTGTATTTTCCAATGAAGTTATATTTAATACTGTACATATTTTGTTATATATTGTTTAAAGCTACCTATAAACATAACCCAGAGATTTTACATATCTCTGCATAACCAGAATCAAATTTGTTAAAAGTTTTTAAAAGAGTTCAATGTGCATTGGGTATTACGATTGCACGATGTTTCCATTGTTTTCATGACAAAACATAAAAAGTACCACAAGGGATATTTGAAAACCGTGCAGATGATGTCTGAAGGTCTCTAGTGTATGAAATCTCTTTTATTCTTCTAGTGATCATAATCATTCATGTATTACAAATTGATGAATTCATGTAAGAACGTGGAAAATGTTAAAATCGCAAAGAAATGCCTCGAGTGTGGCAAGTATATTTTTTTGGTTCTTTTTTGAAGTTAGTTATATTATTATGTTTCTATTATTATTTTCCAATATCATTATGATCTTTAGTTGTTTCATGTTACTTCTTGAACTAGTTTATCAGAGTTTTGTCAGTGTTTGTGACTTGTGTCGTCGTTGAACAGAAGATTTGTGACGGACTTGGTAGTTTGCAATGACGGAGGATGTTTTCATCTTTCTGATTATCTAATGTCTGTTCTACTGAAATTTCACTGGAATAACAAAAATCACTTTTCTTATTTCAATAAGCAAGTTCTCTTTTTTTCTTTCTTTGTTCTTGTTGTTCTTACTTAAGCAGGTCTTCGATGAAGTTTTCTTACCGAGAATAGGCTCACAAAAGGATGTAAAAGGATGACACTATTTCATGAAAAGCTGCTATTCTGCGGACAAATAATGTTTATTTTGCAACAGTGAGTTTGAATCAGGCACTTCCAACAATAGGCAGTTGTTGGATATCTCATTCCTCATCCCAAAAGTGCAGCATTTGTATGACTCGGTCATGGCCGTGTTAGCTGATTGTATCAGTACTGCGTTTACTGGCACTTCTCTCCTGGGTGCAAAGAGGTGTCTTCGGAACGACTCTGCACGGCGAAGAAAGGGATAGCTTTGTGGAGAACGGCGTGTATCCAGGGCCCACAAGAGTGTTTCGGTGCGCAGACCTAAATATCAATTAATATGCTGCATCAATTCATGTAGTCTTCGTTGGCTGGATTTTTGATTGCTCTTGACCTACGATTTGCTTTCTTGAAGTAGCGAGGACGGAATAGCCCCTATCGGGACGTCTTATAACCTGCTGCTCTTCAGATATGGTACCTCTATACACTGCCCGAAGTCAAGTCTGTGAGTTAGGGGATCCAAGGCTTTCGGGATCTTTGTTCAACAAGACACTCTAAACATGAGGAGTTAATATTATTTCCGTCAAAAATATATTAGGTAAAAGGCGCGAGGTGTGTTGTGTAACAGAAAGAAATCTTTCTACATCCTTCTGTTAGTCTTCCTTTCTCTTCTTTTTGTTTTGTGTCTTTATTTATAAATTTGCGATTTACAACTCTCGCATTTTAATAATCTTTGCTACCTTTTCTGAACAGTGAATGACATGTGACGTTCCTATCAACCAACGACTCTGACCAGCAACGACGCTTTGAATGTTTTTTTGCCGGATCGGGTTGCTTATACGGATTTCCGTGTTTAATTTAGACCGTTAGGTGCTAGTGGATTCAATCTTATTTTACGAACACATAGTCCACATTTCTGCAAATATATACAACTATAGAAGTTTTTATTATTTGTCATGGCATTTGTTATTATATGGTTTTTATTGTTGAGTTATTGTATTTTAGTATATTTTATTACCTTTATTACCTTAGTTACTTACTTTTACTTATTATGTAGTGGCTTTTGAATTTATTATGGATCTAGGGTTTTTTTAATGTTTCTTGCTACGACCGAATATTGTTGTTATAGGGGTTGCATTCTATTTTAAATTAAGTGTTTGTTATTTTAAACTTTTATGCATGTTATATCTAATAACGTAGTTTTTTCTGATTTTGAATTAGTGGTGTAGCTGTAACATTATCATGCTTTTCTTTTAGGTCAATTTTGTTTTTTAGCTTTTAGGCTTCAATACAGTTGAAGTAACTCATAATGACTAGTTGTGATAAATTTCATACCGGGATGTGATGGTCTCAATGATGCATCCTGTCAATGCATTTGTTTCTTTGCAGAGACAACTTTTGTAACAACGAAATTCATTTTTATTTAATACTTTATGTTCTCATTTCTGGAGTGGACACTAATGGAATGCTCCGTGGCGTTCCTGTGCTGAAGGAAATTAATCTTGAAATTAATTTAAACTTCATCTGCTTTTCATTTCAGGATAGGATAATTTAACTTGCTGTTCTTTTCAGAGATTTAACGCTTTCACTTTCAGGTTGATTTTAGAGCTAATGGCATGTTTATGTTAATGATTATGCTTATTTCCATTTTTTCAGAATAATTCATTTTCTATTTTTACAGGATAAACTGCTGAAATTCATTTCTAGGAATTAATGAGTTCTGTTTTAGATAATTCCAGAGAGCAGCCGCTTATTACAATGTGTTAAGCATTGAACTTACTGTGACTAATTACTTTTCTATTTCATAACCTTATTGTTTTATGCAAGTTCTTGTGTAAAATGAAATTAGCTAGGTGGTCGATTGGAGATGTAGAAGGAAATGGATTTGCTATTTGGTCTATCAATTGTTTATGTAAAACAGATCTTGGACTCCAACACTCAACTTGAGGTAAATATGCCAAATCACCATTTGGAAGTGATTGTTTGTTACTTCAGACTTTCTTTTTCATTTTCGAATGTTTGTCGTGTTTCATTATAGAAAACGTGTGAATAGTGGGTAATTTCTTAAAGCCTTAGCATCGACATTGAAATTAAGGTATGGTTGATTACATGTGTTATTAACTGAAACACTGTAAAAAAAGTATTAATTCCTAATGAGGTTAAATCTTTATTTTATAGATGTGAACGAAACATGGATACACATTGCGGCCTTTCCCTCACGGTTTTCTCGACAGTGAAAAATGCCAGATAAAAGTGGCGCTGCTGTTTTGGCTCTGATGCAGTAACTGCGAGTTTTTCATCCAGAGGGTGTTTAGTAGTAGTCACAACAAATATATAACAGAATAATACATCGTCTCAGTTTTTTAACCCATCTTAAGTTCTCCATCCGTGTTGGTTTATTTACCCATTTCTTTATCAATTTTTCTTTTGAACTGTTTCGAAAGAATTACACTCGAGCCCACGGCTTCGTGCCTTTTTTCACTTATAGACATCCTCTTCGCGCTTCCCCTACATCAACTACATTCACTATTGACTAAAGATTAGGTATCGAGTTTATCACATGTGTTTTTATAAGGAACTCGTTTTCTTTCTTTCTTTGTGTGTCTTGACCCTATGTTGTGACTGAGTTATATTAACTTCGACTAGATATAGGAAGTGGATGTTAACACCCTGGGAAACCACGACTATAACGAAAATGACGTTGCTTAAGATATCCATATTGAATTATTCACAAAACAATGAAACTTAAGCACTTAGACTAAGCAGTTTTCTATGATTTTAACAAAGCTAGTTTGATGAACTTAGAGAGAGAGAATCATGAAGGGACAAAGGAGACTTTATACAAAGTACTGCTACTTTCCCGTCTTCATTTTGAGCATGCCTTCAAAATACTACTTTTCACGTTAGAATAAGCTATAGTTTCATAAATTCCATAGTTTCCTGAGGTCTTTACGTTCCAAGTTGCAAACTCTGCAATTATTGACTAGGATAACATCAATCTTTTTTACGTTTTTGATATTCAATGTAACTGTAATTTCAGTTTGGTCAAATTAACTCAAATTAAATTGTAAGTTCATACAAAACATCCCACCAATCTCATTTACTTACAGGGCAAAAACTTTAGAAATGACCACTATTTGAAGAAATTTTGTACACCAATTTTCATTTTCGAGTCCATTCACCTTTACCATTATTCATCTCTGGAAAACTGCCGTAATCCAATGCGACAAAATCATTTATGGAGAATTAAGTTTCAGAACAAAACAGAAACCCTTCAGGTATTCCGAATATTGCTTAAACTATCCCAAAGCAATTAATTTTAACATTGTGTTTGCTGTAAGAAAGATTCGGACGATAACTGAATTATGGAACTGAACAATCACGTAAATTATAACAAAGAGAAATATACAATATACCTTCTATCATTGACAGTTTCGCATACCAAAAGTTATCTATATTTTTGCGTGAGAAAATGGTCCAAAAAAACCTTAACGTTTATTCT
The DNA here is from genome assembly GCA_027922465.2 of Turritopsis dohrnii. Lineage (NCBI taxonomy): Eukaryota > Metazoa > Cnidaria > Hydrozoa > Anthoathecata > Oceaniidae > Turritopsis > Turritopsis dohrnii. The sequence goes on along the minus strand of BQMF02000048.1, from coordinate 30,758 downwards.
GTGAAAATATTTTTAATACATCCTTTATTGTTTTGTCTGCTTCGTTATGACTTCTTGCAAGGAATACGAGACAGAAGTTAGTAATACAGGAGCAGCAGTTGATCCATGGATGAATATATACAGATATGGTGGAAATTGAAAATTAATGGACTCAGTGGACAAATATAATTGGTATTTTGCCAAACTATACTATATCACATATACTTTACCGTTTAGACATTCTAATGTGATGAAATGTTTCGCCATTTATCCCACAGTAGTTCTTAATTAAACAAAGCCTATCCGCCAAGAGAATGTACAAAAAACCACTGCGGAGACGTACATTTCTATACAAGTTTCACACTATTTCAATGAAAATGTTCTTCGTCGCAGTGCCATTTCTGTACCAACAAGGAACATGCATGTGAACAGCTTGACAAAATGTTGGTGTCCAAATTTTGGGGAAAATGTAGAAGATCCTTCATAAAAAAATTGAAAACAAAGACTAAAAAATTAGAAAATGCAATTTAAGTACTCCTATTTGTGCCGACATTTAATGGCGTTCGTGTCGAAGGTGCTAATATCAATATGCATCAAGCGTATTCGTCAGTATGTGAGCGTTTGTGTGTCTTACGCGACATTCTCGCGCGTCATTTCTTTACATATCTCCATAATATGCAGGATTTTTGATAACAGCACCAATTTGTAACCAATCGTGTAAACGGTCAAAAACTGACGAAAAGTACCCGTTATGATGGAATTTCTTTATTGAACTAGGGAAGTTCTATTGTTTCACTCACTTTAGTATAGACACAAAATGAGTTTTTGCAGCTTATGAAGGAGAAAAACAAAGTGGTAATCTGCATATTAAATAAACATGTCGTTGGTTAAGTTAACATCAACTGATCAATATATTGATTTGTGGCAGGAAGAGGAGTTTTTGTGGAATGTTTCGTCCACAAATTATAAACATAAGGACCAAAGAGGAAAGAGTATAGCGCATTACTATGCAGTGTTTCTCGATATATCGACATATTAAACTTCATATTTCTTCAAAACTTTCCGGCGAAATTCTTAACAACTTTGAATATTCATAATGATCTTCTGCTTGAAATACCCTCACAAGCGTGTTATAAATTCTTAAGAAGTTTCGTTTTTGAAGCCAAGGTTTCACCCAATGTCTTCGTTTCTGCCTTTAATTTTTCCTCTTTCGTCATTTGGACATAACAGCAACCACTACGGTTGCTGCCGCCGGAGTCCATGACTGAAAGGTACTCTTTTACCATAGAACTTTTATAAAAATGTTGTCATAGTAAATATCGTGTAAGCAGATGTTCTAATAATTTTTAAAGGATTAAAAGAATTATCATTTGGCATTTATCATTTTAAAATGATTGTGTATTTCAGCCTTTACAGACTTGGAACATGAATGATTCAATATGAACAAGATGCCCTTACGGGCAGAAAGATTTCTGCAAAATTTTTTGAAGCATGAAAAATGAAATATGTTATGAAATTTATAAAATTCGACAGAAAATGTTGAACGACCTAGGTGGGCTCGAACCACCGACTTTTCAGTTATCAGACAAGTCCACTAGCCAACTGCGCCACGGAAGCACGTGAATTTCGTTATTGTATTATAAAGCTTTTTTGACTCTTCTGTGTACAAAACGTTGAGAATTTATTTTCAGTAAGAAACGATGATCACAGTCCAAGATAGTTATTAGTTTCTTCTACAAATTTTTTTTTTAACTGAAAATATGTTTTATGTCTTAAAATATATTTAATATTGATCAAAGAAACTTTTGTAAATATATCGCTGACATGCCATGCACGGTGCTTTGGTTTCATGTAAGTGCACGCACGAAATTTCAAAAAACCGCTAGGTTTGGACAGTAAGAAAAAAACGAAGAAAAAAAAACGAAAGCCGGTTGTAATAGCTTTCTTGCTTTCGCAGAAATCTAAATACATTAAATAATGGAAATAAATCGTGTTAGTTCCGTGTTGTCTCAAAAAGTTTTGTAAAAAGTTAAGCGCTATTTCCACGACCACTTTTGATCGAAAATTTTCGAGCGAAAATTTTCGAGGAGAACAATTTCTGCTAGAAATATTTCGATCATAGAATTCCACATAAAAAAGTTGAACCTAATTAGCTGGTTTTCATATTCAATAGGAGATTAAAGATACAGAAGTTAGTTCGAAAGCAACCACAAGTAGAAACCATCTGCTATAATTCTTTTTTCTGAATTGTTCGACGGAATTGCTATTCAATAGTTCAATTTAATACACAAAGTGTCAACACATTTTTCACCATTTTGATTGGACGAATATTTTTTTCGCAAAGCGATTTCGATAGGGAGTTGAAATTATTCTAACTCACATTTGAACAGTAGAGAAAAGAAATTTTTCGCTCGAAAAGCAGAAAATATTCAATGCGCATGCTCAACTTTTTTCTTCGTCGAAATATTTCGATCAAAAGTGGTCGTGGAAATAGCGCTTTATGAATGAACGTGTAAAATACAGAAGAAATTTGATATCAATTATCAAAGGCGGACGCAGGGTACAGCTCATACAGCTCAAGCTGTAGTAAAATTTCGTCAAGAGAATGGTTACTAAATGAGTTACGGCCGTTCTCCTATTCTTTACGTCGATTTTTTACGTCGTCAGTTATCACGCGACGCGACGCCGTCACTCAAAAATCTGTCTAATACATTTATTTATGGATTAGCGCATTATTTGTTGGCGCCCCATTTGACTCGCAAATTTTAGGTAAGCTATAACTGCAAACCCCACCGCCTGATTGTTCTTCTTTACAGCTCAAAAAACGGCCCCTTCTGATCTATGATGATACGAATTATAACTAACAGTTTTGAGCTGTATCGATACAGCTCAAAGATACAGCTCAAGTCCCGATTCTACGGTAGTTCGACACCCATAGCCCTAATCGTAGCTTAGCAGTAATTCTTTCGTTCTTCCGTCTGTTTGAACGGTACAGCTCTCGTGCCTAAAGTACGTAGAACGATAATAGGTTTTAGCCCAAAGTGTAAGCCTTTAGGTCTTTCGGTCGTCGTTAGAGTGGTCAAATACAGCTCAAATACAGCTCAAAGCCCATACCATACACGTGCGTGGAACTTCTTTCTTGATTTTACCACGACAGAGAATCATTGTTCTCCAAGACGTTTTTATTTCTCCAAACGAGAAGGGACTTTAGAGCTGAGAAATACCTTGCAGAAGATGAAAGAAAACAAAGTAAGTTTATGTTTTCTCTTTTATTAAAACTTTGTATTTTATAAATCTTCACCAGTTTTGTTTGTTTTGTTTTAATTATTAATTTGTTGAATTTAAATGCAGAACAAATAAACAAAGATGAATGTGAGTTTAGATTCAATATAATTTGTTCACACATATCTCTACTCTACATATATTTGTAAATTTGTGGAAAAAGAACATTTCATGATTTTTTATTATCTTTTGCCTTGCTAAAACCTGAACTTTAGAATTTTACTCCGAGTTGTTGATGTTGTCTTGATTACTTTAAAAACTTGTTATGTAGTTTGAACATGGTACACTAGTCGTGATAAAAAAATACAGAGTTTGCTACATACATTACGTTAACTTTGATTTTTAAAAATTATTACATTATCTTGAGATATTTTGGTGTGATAACTGTTTGTATAGCTATATGTTTTGCTAGCTTTATTTGGAAATAATTCGTCAGTGAGTTTGTTAGGGGCTCCTACATCATTAATACTTCACAGCTCAACTCTGCATTTTACAGTGATCACCATTTGTTGTTTATATGTTCGCCATTAACAACCATTTGTTGTTAAAAGCATTTGCTAAAGATCAAGGATAAATATTTAAAGGAAACATTTCCTTGTTGTGTTTTGTTGAAGTATGCAGCCATGAGATTAATATATTTTTTCAGAAAAAATATAAAAATATTTTACAAAATTATACGAAGCTTTCTCTCGTGTTCTTTCGAACATCTTCAGGTACATGTTACAATAAAATTAAAACCATACCTACAAGTATAAAATTGTCTAATATGGGATTCCGTTTAATACCGTTTCTAAAAAGTCGTAAAAATTTTATTTCCTTGTTGCATTTCTGTGTATCCTCTGATGTTTCAGATGTAACTGATAGGTTTATTTTAGTTAATGTGGAAGCAAACTGAAATTCAATTACAACATTCATCATTTAAATCAGTGCAAAATTAAATCAACGCTTGATCAGTTAATGTAGCCTTGTAACCTGAAGGAGTTACCCTTCAATCTCACAATCCATGTTTTGTTTTGAGGAGACCTCAAGCATTTTCCCCATAATCGCTATGTTCCATTGGTTCTTGGTTTTCTTTGTAAAAGTCTGGTTCTTTATAGAAATCCTGTGTTTTTCCTAAAAAACATACGGACGGTCATTTCTGTTGAAAAGGCTAAATGCTTATTATGTTTCAAAACATTGATGTGCGCTTTGTTTACTCATGTCTACAGAGTTCTGAGTAGCCAGTAAATCGCCTAAAAGAGAGAAAAAGCAATAAAAATATAAAATGATAACAAAATGTCTTATTCAAAACAGAGTCACATTACTTTCAGTAGTATCCATGACACAGGTTTAAAATCTTAAGAAAGTATATACTCCTACAAGTAAAAATTGTGATGGATAAAATTGTATGTGAAATAAAATTAAATAAATACATACCTACACGCAATAACATGATATATGGCTACAAGTTTTCATTTTTCTTTATGCCACCAAGGCTATACTCAAACAGCAATGCAATCGTCATTAGTTAGCCTTAAAAATGAAGTGCAGAAACATTGCATAAACATTTTTATGTCTCCTTCAATCAACGAAAAAATTAGTCTAGAATATTGTTATACAACACGACCCTATTAACCAAGATTCTGTAGAAATGGGATACATTATAAGTAAAAGTATTTTCTTATATTATCCCTCCCTTGTCTTCGATGAAAAAAGCAAGAAACCACTTGAATTTGTGGGGCCGTCTGTTCTTTGGTGTCACATCCTTGATATTAGGTCAACTAGCCTACTCTTACGATAGGCGTATTCAGGGTCAATAAAAAAGTGTAGGTGTCCAACATTGTGATATTTCTTTTCAGTCTTATATATCGATTAGGTTACTTGCACGTTTTTCTGTTCTAATTTAAATGACTAAGCTCTCCTCTACAAATTTTCACTGAGCTCCAGATACGCCTCCGCTTCCAGACTAAAATTTAGTGATTCTTAATGACAAAACGAAAATACTTACCATAACGATATATATAATATTTGTATTTGTTCTCTCTCACATCTTTACAACCTTTTCTTGACACCATAGAAAGCTGAAAAATAACATTACAAATTAACATTGCTTTTTAAAGATAATTTTTTTGAAAGCTTGTGCAAACTACACTTGAAATTAACTTTTATTGAACATAGTCATGACATCAGTAAGGTAGCTAAAAATTAAAAAAAAATCCAAAATAAAAAATACACTAACATTAACTTACCAAGCTTTGGTAAGCATTTAGTACCAGAATCATCATGCGTGCTGTGTAACCTGAAACACTCATGAAGGCTTCTTCAAATTTTCATCATCAATACTCAAATTATAATCATCATCATCATTCTCCCCTGTTGTGGAACAGTATTATATTTCCAACATTATCTTCTTCGTGTTCAGAAATACTAGCTTCCTATGTCAACAAGAACCTTTGGATTTCTAATCGCCTGTTGCGTCATCTACTATGTCTCAACATTTCAAAAATTTGTGAAAGCCATTATATCATGCATTTCCAGAAAAGTCTTGTTATCTGGCTGCATGCTGAATCAAAGCCTTCTAAACAAAACTTGTCGATCGAATAACTACCATCTTTTTTTAACACATGGTCAGACCAGAGTAAACCGTGTGAACATGTGATAACAAACTTGTTATTTCAGGGGAGAAATAAATAAAAAGCATGTCGCATAACATATTCTGTATAAACTGCAAAGAAAAATAAAAATCTTCTCACAGCTGTTTATTATGACATTTTACGATTAAATTTAAATTCCGTCACTTTCAATATATAATAGTTATTTAATATTTTTGCCATCATGTATGTGAATCATTTAAATAAAAAACAACAAGTTTTTAATAACAAAGCAAAAGCTTTCCGGTATGTTAACAGCACTGATGATGGTATAACATACCGAAAAGCTTTTGCTTTGTTTTTGAGCCATGTGGTAAGCCACTTACAATCGATACAAACCAGAAAGCCATGTTCGGAAATTTGTGTTTGGCAGACGAAAATTCAGAACGACACTACCATTATTTCACATTCTAAACTGATCTTAGGCTTATGTGGTGTAAGCACGACCTTTTAGTTCATGGTTTGGTTGTGATTCCGTCACCTTGCTGAAGTCATATTAAATGATTTTAAATGACGTCATGAAAAAGTCATAAAGAAGTCATATGACTTTTTAACCAAATTCAGACATTGCAATAACGTCATAACGACGTCATGTGTTTGGTGAGATTAATAAACAAATAAACCTTTTCCCACCAAATCATTTCGTGTACGTCGAAATCTTCGTGTGTACGTCGAAATCATTGTGCGTACATCGAAATCATTGTGCGTACGTCGAAATCTTTGTGCGTATGTCGAAATCTTTGTGCGTACGTCAAAATCTTTGTGCGTACGTCGAAATTTTTGTGCGTACGTCGAAATCATTGTGCGTACATCGAAATAATATATATATTGAATATATTGGATCGCTATTTTCTAATATTAATTTTTGGAATAAATTTGGTTATATCCACAACGTATTTGGAACCACTTCTGTTTCTCCATAAATTGTCAACCTTTTTAGAACGTTGATAAAACGTTCCATGTACGTCCAAAAAGAACGTTGATAAATAAAACGTCAATGGGACGTTGTAATAACGTCCTAAAGTAACGTAACCAAATTAGAACTAATTTGAAACGTCCTAATTACGTCCTGTGCCGGCTGGGTAGTTTGTAGTCTTTTATACTTTATGGTCTATTTATTCTTTACAGTTTTATGATTGATGAGTATGAAAATATTCCTTATTTATGAAGGGTTATTAATATCGTCACCATTAAAAAAAGGTGACGGATCATGCAATTCATGTAAAATTCCTGCAGCAGTTCGTTACGAAAATTCCACTTTGAGTTTAGAGGAAAAAAAACTGGATACAATTGGAGACATTTTAGGACTAGTGGTATAAGCATATATAATCATGACCTCCAAAAGGTTTTATGTCGATAATCCAATGCTTTCTTGGAAAAAATATTGTCTGAAGAGGTCAAAATTTGTCCGAAGAGATAAATTCGATTAAAGGAAGCATGCATACCACCGTATGAATAAACAATAAGCAAAGAATCAGTTCAACCCAGTCGGCACACACACACACACACACACACACACACTTTATCACTGTTGCTTCCACATGGTGTTTCATCTTTCCTTGAAGATAGTTTAAAGATCGTGTGCCAACATTAGAACAATGTGGAATGTTGAACTCAAAAACATGATTAAAAAAACCCAAAACTTCTGTGAAAGGACCAAAAGCCAACGTTCAATTGACAAAATAATAAGTAAGTGAGTGATTCAAGTTGAAAAAGAAAACCGATTTTAGAGAATCAAAAAATGAGTACAGTAATCTATTGAGAACTTAAATAGCCAAGGAACTCAGACAGATGTTCGAATTATAATGTTTTAGTTAACGAGGTATTTTATCTAGGTGTATTAGTGCATATGGAGAGTTCGATTCCGACTTACTGAAAGTTTGATATCTCGAGATTTCAAATTATCGTGATTCGGCTGCAGATCTTAATATTTCCACATATGAAAAACCTTCAAAACACACCCTTTTGTATCAAAATCTATTAGGGTGCATGTACCAAATATCATGTATACAGTGCGTATCAAAAAATTGGAAACAAGAACTATTACCGCAGTTTTCTAATTCGATACCCAATTTATTGGTATAAATTTTATATCAATGGGATCATTATCTTTTAACGTTTTTCATGATATATTTTTCGTAGGACATGGAAGAGAAGAAGAAGAGAAAATCGAAAAAATAAGTTTGGAAAAACTCAATAATTTCTTAACGATCAACTAAGAGGTTCAGCAATAAGATCAATTTGCAAAAACAGAAGCAGTGAAAAGATAAGGATTCCATTGACATAAAACTTACAAGAATTAATTGGATTTTTACTTTAAAATATGCGATAATACCCACATATATAAGCTAAGTTTATTTTTAAATTGCATTGAATCGTATAAGCAGTCAAATTTTAACAAACAACCACCAATGAATTAGTAATTTGATGAAATTATGTATACATTGGTTGCACAGATAACAAAACTAAAGCGAATTTAAAAGAACCTGAGTACCTCATTTCCTCTAATAACCGCTGCGACGTTTATTACAAATCTTACCTTTTGGATGAGGCATTTAAAAGAGAACAGAGGTCAAAAACATGAAATGAAATAACAATAAACTTCCCAACATGCAAGAAAAATGCGTAAAAGGAACCAATATCTTCCTATGGAACTTTGAAAAAAAACTTGTGCAACCTTTGCAACAAAACTTATTTTACTAGTTTCTTGCTGAAATTTGCAGAGTTAAGCCACTAAAGTCATTTTTTCGCAAATCATTTAGATTCTTTGTTAGAAGGATACGTTGAATTCCACCGTTCCCCTTCTAATAGGAGGCTATATTCATTGGAGGGCATGGTTTGTTGCAAAGGGAAAAACAGGATCATTAAAACTTTCAGCAATGTTTTTATTTCCTAAAAAAACGTGAACTCCAATCTATCGGAATATTTCAGCAATGTGAACCGGGACAAGTTCTAAATACAGAATACAAAATACAGGATGATCAAACATTCCCCGCTCTTGAAACCCCTTCTTTCTACGTATGCATTAACAATTCCCGCTTAGATCGAGAGATTTGCTTGAAAGGTCAAAAGAATTTCGGTATGAATGCGGAAAACGATTCATTTCCAGAGCGACAGTGCTCGTCGATATTTACCGGACACAAGGTTTTAGATAACAACATGCACATATTCAATGCACTATATATGCAAATACAGCAGCATGTCATTTAACGAAGACTTGGGCACTATCTTTGTGAGAAAAAGTTTCAATAATAACAGTTTTGATTTCCAATAACGAGTACCACAGAGCTGTAGAATCTTGTCATACATTGATTAGCATCCCATATATAAGACAAACCGTTACAAAAATGTCGATGATCGTCCAAAATGTTGTTCATATCGTTACCAATTTGTATGATTTGTAAGACAGTTCAATTATTGATATCGTTCTTTTATTTGTTATCCAACTCAATGTTTTCAATTTGCGGTGATGAATTTTTACGGATGGCCAAAATTGAAATAAAAACAAAAACAGACTTGGTGTATGGCAGTCACGTATTTGAAATATAAAAATCTTTGACGCATCTGCCAAATTTGCATATAGTTTTTCTCTGTAACATTTTTGCATCAATTAGTTTAAAATAGTTACAAGTACAATAATCTTAATTAACTAATAGTGAGAAGGTACTCACTACCAATCTTTCCCACTCAGTGGGCAAAACTGTTCGTTTATGGTGAAGTTTATCTTCATTAGAATGGCGTCTATTTACTATAGCAATGCACTCCTTTCTGACCTTTATCATCAAGTAGGAATCACGTCTGGATGTAATAAATCTCAATAACCATTTCTACCAAATCCAAATTTTTTGTTTAAACTTAGCCTAAATATATTGTACAGTCATTGGGTCGTTAATGTCCATCACGAGTGAAAAATTACATCAGGAAATTTTTAATTTCATGTTTGATGTCAAAAACGTTTTACTGGATTTTTGATTCTTATCTCAGAAAAATCAGGTACCCGTTCATTTTTTAATCAGGTGGTTTTTCGTTCATCATGTTAAAAAAAAAAGTTAGAAAAATATTGAAAGGAAATTTCTTCATTTAGCAAATGTTCAATCGGGTATATTGTAGATACATACATATATATAAGGAGACGTTAGGAGTTATTTTCGCTCCAATATGCGTCAAAAATTTCTTCGTACTGAATAGCATTACAGTTGACATTGTTACTGCTTCCGTTTCATTTCAGAATTTGTTTGCTTTCTTTGGATATTTGGAATTGTTTTACTTGTTCTTCGAAAATCTTTGAAAATCCTTCAAGAATTTCATTAAAAATGTCTACAAATACAACATCACAAAGTTGTTCCTACAACTAAGTCAAGGAAATATTAAGTAAGCATGAAGACACGTCAATTACACGTCAAATACAGATAAAAAATACAAATTGTTGTTGAAGAGAACGTCTTATTGAATAAAGAAATGGAAGATCTGAAAACATCACTGGAAGTCCTTAGTGATTTAGTGGAAGAGCTCAAAAAGGAGGAAATGTCTGAGCAAGCCGAATATGCAAATAAACAGAAAGCTGAATACAAAAAATTAATTGAAAAGGAAGCAGAAAAGGAGGATAAAAGTTAGACGGTTTAAAATTAGAGTTAAACATTAAAGGAGCTGCTACTGAAGCTTCTTCATGTTGATCTTTAAAGCACGAACAATTACAAACATCAAGGCGTAACTCAATTTCAAAACGATTTTACGAATCAGAAGTTACTGAAATTCTTCTTTCTGTCTTTCTTTAGGGGCAAGATCCATTTTTCTGAGTAAGTGGTAAAATATAAGAACAAACAACATAAAAAATTTTACAGAATGCTTTCATCAGCTTTTTAAAAATCCTAACTACACAGGTGTACGTTCCTTACAGTTAAAACGCTTTCGTTTAGGGAATTTTCGCAGACTAAACTTTCTTTCTGTCGGAGTAGTGGTACTAGTAGTAGTCCGACGGTATTCGCTTTGGCTACTTAAGTAGTAACCTTTACTTTTTAACAAAAGACGGTGATCGTTTATCCTTTTGATGAAGTTTCGTAATAGAACATTTCTTTATAGAAAATCCGTTTCATTTTTTATTAGCAGTTTTAAATATTCTGACAACTCAAATTTACTTTCCTATTTTAGGTGAATGGACCAGAAAATTTCATAGTAAGTTTAACGATGTCCTTCGACTTCATATCCTCTCTTTAACTCATTTAGACAGTGCAGTTGGTATAATTTGGAAAAATTATTAAGGACAACGATTGGAAACTGCTTAAATCTAAAATTTCATGTAAAAAAGTCATTTTTTGCAACACCAACGTGTTGATCAAGTCAAATATACATTTGTCTTTAATAATTTTCTTTCATCTCTTGTCAGGTACTATATTACCTGCCGTTAACAACTTGCTTATGAAACATCAAGCGTCAGAATTAAAGTGGGATAAAAATTTTGTGAACGACGGCAGAAAATGGGCTTTGCCGGGAAATGGGGACATTCAACATAAGCAAACAAGGAGAAAATCTTTTCCACGTCTATGGGAACAATTCAAATGAAAGGCGAGCTTGCTTAGAAGCTGTTAAAGGACTGGTGAGTAACGTTTTGCTTTAAAAAATTTGATTTGGTTTGATATTCCGGTTTGAGCGAAACAAGAATCCTTCAGGCTGTAAAAGAGGATCTCAAATTACGACGTTTTAATGCAAAGTTTGCAAACAAAGCCATTCTTCGCCCTGTAACTTCCAAAGAAGTTGTGAATCAGTTGCAAATCGACCTTGTTGGCATGAAGTCACAATGATATGTCGATGTCGATGATAAAGCTTACCGATATATTCTTTTACTAATGGACGTGCTTAGTAGATTTCATTGGCTGGCTCCTTTGGAACGGAAATTCCCTCGAGCGGATTTTCTTCGAGCACGGAACACCAAGTATTTTACAAAGTGACAACGGTGGTGAGTTTAAGAAAGAAGTAAAAAGGGTAAAACCAGTTCCAGTTCTATAATAATATTGAAATAATGTCTTACTTCACACACTCAGCTACCAAGTAACCCCCTTTTGTTTATATTTTGTCTTTATTTTACCCTCTGAACATTTTTGTGCCATTGTTCTGAGTTGATATTTTGTTCCATCAAGTTTTGTTTAAATTCGTACCATTTTCCCTTATTTTTACCAACTTTTTCAAAGTAAAATATTACTTTCTAAATTATCTCCGCTGTATATTTCAACCTTGCGAAAAATTTAAAATTGATATGATTTCGTCCCGACCTTATCACCCCCAATCACACGAAAAAGTACATCGACCACATGGAATACTATGCAATAAGATTCACTATGACATAGTCAAATAATCAGCAAAAGGTGTTAATTGGGTGGAAAACTTGAGCAACTACATAAGGGTTTTAAACGGACAGACAAGAGAGGAGTTGGCATGGAAAGGCCCTTTTGAGATTCATTATGGAAGATGCTCAAACTATGTGAAAAAGTGGTGGGTTGTGCCGCAAATTTACAGGGATCTTTGGAACTAAAAAAAACTCAAAAAATTTGGGAAAATTGCGATGAGCAAATGGTAAAGAAACATGAAAAGGAAACATAAAAATCATGTCTATGAAAACACCAAATGTTCTTGTACGACTCTCAGGAAAACAACGAGGAAAAGGAGCTCCAAAAAGAGATTTGTTGTGGAGGGAACGATTGCAAAAAAAGTTCTCGATCTGAAAACTATAAGGTTCCAATCTAATGACAGCGAGGAAAAAACTGCGTGGTTTTCAGTGGAGGACATCACACACTGAAATCATTTTGAACGAAAAAAAGTGGAAGAAAGAAGCAAAGCCACAAATAGAAGTTTTACATTCAGTTATCACATGATGACCGTATTCATTCACAAAAAAATGGTGTTTACGGAGATCACACATCATCGCATACAATATCAATGCTTTATAATTTACGTATAACAATTATTTCGAATCTTGGTCCGGATGCTCAAGTGTCAATACATGAGGAAGCGCACCGCGAGTGTGTTTTAGGACATTTTGCAGAAGGTAACGGAGAACATTACATAAACCTAGAACGAAGTTTTGATTTTTCTGTTGATAAATCCACTGATAATGAAATAGAAAAAAATGAGAAAGCAAATGTTGATTTTGAATTTTCGCCTAACTGGAATAATCTTCCAAATGAGATATGGACCATTATTATTGAATATGCAATGAATAGATCTAATTTCACAAAAGCAAACAATGTTTGTAGCAGCTATAATGCTCTTGTGAACTTGACGAGCGATTCTCGAAGCTCACTTGACCTTTCATCGATCAATTACCAAGACTTTATTGCCGACAACAAAGTTTGCTGCCTAAGGAAAAAGATAGAAAAATCACTGTGAGCATGACTTGCTTGAAAATTTGGATCATTCAGTGTCTTGGTGATAGAACTTTACCAGAAAAATGGTACTCGGCATGGATTGAACTTATTCCAGAGACCTCTTCTTGATATATCATTATAAGTTTTTTTTGAAAAAACAACAGAAACTGATCACTGCCCATTGTGTCTTTTGGCATTTCTTTCGTTAGCTTTCAAGATAACGCTTATGTTAAGTTTTACATTTAGAAGAAACTCATTTTTAACTTTTATTGACCAGTGTTTTTATTTTATTGCAAATTGCGTCAAACTTTTGTTACATTTTGTGCCAGCTTATTGTTACAAATTGCGTCAGCTATTTTAATACAAATTGCTTTCATTTTATTACAAATTGCGTTAAGTACTGCAAATTGCGTTAGTATTACAAGTTGTGTTGATTGTTACAAATTGCGTTACAGAATAGTTCATACTGAACCCCATGCCAGATGATTAAACATTCCCCGCTTTTAAAATCCTCTCTGCCAATGTATCTATTATCACTTTACCTTACGATCAAAGGAGTTACTTGATGACAAAGGAATTTTAGTTTGAATGTGGAAAACGATACTTTCTCAAAAGCGATAGTGATCGTCGGTATTTGTAGGTCACAAGGTTTTAGATATGATCATATACTTATGAACTGCAATGTATATGCAAATATAACAGTATCTAAGTTATTGAAGTAGCGTCATATCTCTTCAAAAATATTCAAATAACTAGTACCACAGCGCTGTGAAAGCTGATCATATTGATTAAAATCACGTAAGTAAGACAAACCGGTTCTGCTAAGACTGCGGTATCGCTCTATTATCTTTTATCTAACAGAGTGCTTTCAATTTCCAGTGCTGAATTATTACAAATTGCCCAGATGTCCCAAAATTATTGGATGACAAATATGAGATAAAAATATGGCCGCCATGCATCTAACATGCAGGAAGTTTTAGCGCGTTTCCCAAATTTGCATATACTTTTTCTCCGTAAAATTTTTACATCAACTAGTTTAAAATAGTTACGGATAAAATAATGTTAATTAGCTAATGATAAGCCCGAACCTTCCTACTCAGTGGGCAAAACCAGTCAAAAGGTAAATGTGGCGAAGTTTACTTCACTAAAATGGCGTCTATTTGCTAAAGAAATGCACTCCCCCTTCTGATCTTCAACAAATTTTAGCACTGGCTAAATCCTTTAGTCCTACAATCGCATAGCATGAAAAAAGCTAAGTATATCTCACTCCTTATTGCCCATCAATCATCAGTTTCACTATTTCACGAATATAGTCCTTTTCCTTTCCAAAGGAGGCATTCAGCAATTTCAATGATGCTGCAGGAAGCCGTAGACTGTTGAATATAAATCACCGGGGATTGAAAAAAATCCCAATAACATATGCCTACAGAGAGTTAGACAGAAATATCTGCTTATTATACTTAGCTTAAAAATATTTTAATGTCATTGGGTGCATAATGTCCATCACAAATGTCAAAACTTCTAACCTCAAGAAAATGAGGCACTATGCATTTTTTTATTCAAGTGGTTTTTCATTAAAATTGAAAAAAATATTGAAAAAAATTTCTTTGTTTAGGAAATATTCAATCAAGCGTATTGTGTATAAAAATACTTAGTGTGGCGTCAATGGTTGTTTTCGTTCTCTGCTGCGTCACGTATTTCTTCGTATTGAATAGCATTTAGGCAGATATTTTCATTGTAAATTTGTTTTTGTTTCGTTTCAGAAAGTTTTGGCTTTCATTGAGTATAGACGTGCTTTGCATATTCTTCGATAATCTTTGAAAATCCTTCAAAAAATTCATTGAAAATGTCTACAAAAGTATCAGTAAGTTTTTCCTACAACCAAGTCAAAGAATTATTAAGTAAACATGAAGACACGTTAATCAAACTTTTCAACAGTCAAATTGAACGAATAGAAAAAAAGATACAGAATGTTGTTGAAGAGAACGTTTTATTGAGAAAAGAAATGGAAGATCTGAAGACATCACAGCAAATCCATAGGGATTTAGTTGAAGGTCTTAAAAAGAAGACAATGTCTGAGCAAGCAGAGTATGCAGGTAAACAGAAAGTTGAAAACAAAGAAATAATAGAAAATATAGCAGGAATGGATGATAACAGTCGTCGCAGGAACCTTTGGTTCGACAGATCACCCGAAGATCCCAATGAAGATTTCAATGTATCAGAAAGAAAGGTGAAGATTGTGATCAAAAACCAACCTAAAATTAAGAAAGGGATCAAGACAGAACGTGCCCTTCGTAATTGTCGTTCCAGATCGATTGTTCAAACAAATAAGAAAAGAACAAAGGAAGGTAAATTTTTGAATTTCAGCGAAAAACGCTCAATCCTTTGAAAATACAAAGAAAAACAAACTTAAGAAGGCGAAAGTTTATATCAACAAGGAACATACACAAGAATAAAGAAAACATCTTTCCCGGGAAGGGAAAAAAATTGATTGTTAATCACATCGTGAAAGGTTCTCATTGAGTACAGTTGCGCAATTTCCATAAAACATTATGGTTTATCTTATTCAAATTGAAAACTCATTCTTTCAAAGATGTTGCTACCAGTGACTAGCGATTTGAAGATAATAATGACATAGACATCTATATTTTAATGAAGTTCATTCCTTGAATTTTGATGTGAAATATATGGATCAACAAGAAACTTTTCTTCGTTCACTTAAATATAAGGACTCTAAACGGTGTTTTAATACAATATTTGCTTTTGCAGCTACCGTAATAACCTTTACTTGATATAAGTACTTTTCAACAAGATACGCATTTCCTTTTGCTGAAGTTTTGAAATAGAACACTTCATTATACAAATTCTGTTTCATTTTCGTTATCAGCTTTAAACATTCTGAAAACTGATATTTGTTTTCCTTTTTCAGTTGAATGGTCCAGCAAGTTTCATAGTAAGTTTAATAATGTCCTCCGGCTAAATATCCTCTCTTCAACTCATTTAAGCAGTGTATTTTGTATGCAACATTCCGGAACAATTATTAAGGACTACGAGAGTAAAATGCTTAAACCTGAAATTTCATGTAAAAAAGTCATTCTTTGCAACACCAACGTGTTCAATAACTTGAATATACATTTATCCTTAATTTTCTTTTATCTCTCATCAGATACTATTCTACCAGCCATTAACAACTTGCGTATGAAACATCAAGCGCCAGAAT
The DNA here is from genome assembly GCA_027922465.2 of Turritopsis dohrnii. Taxonomy (NCBI): domain Eukaryota; kingdom Metazoa; phylum Cnidaria; class Hydrozoa; order Anthoathecata; family Oceaniidae; genus Turritopsis; species Turritopsis dohrnii. The sequence continues at coordinate 14,289 of BQMF02000048.1, read as the reverse complement.
TAAAGTGGGATAAAACTTTAGCAAACGACGCCAGAAAATGGGCATTGTATCTTGTAAACACCGGGAAATGGGAACATTCAAACGTAAGCGATCAAGGAGAAAATCTTTTTCACGCCTATGAGAGTAATCCAAGTGAGGTTCGAGCTTGCTTAGAAGCTGTAGAGGATTGGTGAGTAAGTTTTTGTTTCGAAACCATTTTGATTTTATTTGACATTTGTTTGACATATTTAGTGGCAGGCGAAGTTAATTAAAAACATAAAGCCCGATTTCCATGTGTGTGTTTCCAGCGGGCGGGCGCACAAATTACGCGTGTATGACATCATGCGCATGCGCTTCAGGAGATTATTTTTAAATTCCCAGCGAACTTGAGCGAAAAAAGCAACGCTCGTGAAAGTTAAAATTTTCAAACTTTTTTTGTGCGCTCAGTGCGAATAGCCAATCAAATTTAAAGATTTTAAAACAAAATGGCGTCTGAACAAGTAGAACCACTGACTTCAAATGAAAATGAAAACACTGAAGTACCAAGAGCTGTTCGTGAGAAGTCCTGTGAATTGGTGGATAAGGAACTTCTTATAGAACTTGTGAGAAAGCAACCCAGTATCTAGAATATGAAATCGCCTCATTACAAGGACATATTTAAAAAGAAGGTTGCCTGGAATTTTATAGCTGAAGCTATGGGCACCAAAGATCAAAGTAGGTTTTCTATTTTTTAATGTTTATTTTAATGAATTTCATATATACATGCAGACATAGATATAGATATAGATGCCTTTTGAATTTTTCTATGTAGCTATCAAGTAAATTACAATCTTTAAGTAGATTATACAAGCATGAGCGAAGAGTGTAAACAAAAGATCAGGCGTTGTTCAAGTAAATATCTCAAATATATACAGAATTTATATTATAATGTGAATTGTTGTTATGCATTTCCACCATGACCAAATTTGAGATTTTTTTCTTTTCTAATCAAATAAACAAAAGAAATTCGACTTATTATTATCTTTATGGATCAATAATTTCAGGTCTTTTTATTTATAATATATATACACCAAAAAACCTTTTCATAATGATGTGTTGAAATGAAAAGTTTTTGTACTGATGATGTGATGTAGAAGAAGCTTGGTGATATAAAAATTATATTTGCCCATGTATACATACTTATAAATACATATTAGCTACTGAAAAACTACAACAAACGAAATCAATTACAACACTTGATTTAGTGAAAATGACTAGTTATTACTGTTTCTTTTGGTTTTAGTTCCAGAACTCAAACGCGATTGGAAAAGTCTTCGAGATGCTTTTGCAAGATGTAAGTCAAGAAGGGACGCAAAAATGAAGAGTGGATCAAAAGCCTCAAGATTACCAACATGCAATTTCTTTGAGGAACTCTCATTTTTAAATGATACTGGTGATTCTGCTATGAGGGAGCATGTTACGAGTAACATTCCTGAGGTCATGCATGTGGAACTTGAAGAGTCAATTGTTGGGGAATATGTTGACGAGGTTGATGATGAAAGCATTGAGTTTGATAAAAGTATTTTAGATGCTGCATCTTCCAAGAAACTTCGATCTCCTCGTGACCCATTTGAATCCAGGAAAAGAAAGAAAGCAAATGACATGAGTGAAGTTGACAAACAACTACTGAACGAACTTTCCAATGTTAATAAAAAGATTTTTTCTGAAAAAGAAAACTTGGAACCTGAGGATTCTGATACACACTTTTGTAAAAGTTTGATTGAAGTGATGAAAGGTTTATCAAGTGAACAAAATATGCTGGCTAGGGCTAAAATAAACCAAGTTTTATTTGATATCAAATTTGGAAATTGACATATTTTCAAGTGAGGTTTGTAGTAACCACAGAATTCCATCTCATATGAACATAAAGTTTTATGTGATGCTGAAATTACAACTGTCCATTTTTCAAAGATTTTATTCAATATGCTTATGTTTTCAGTATTTTTAATATCAACTTGAGTATGTCAACCCCACTTCCCTCCCACTTTGCTCTTATTTGACACTGAATAATTTCTGTTGATTATTTTGTTTTATATATATATTAATATTATATATATACTAGTATCCCGGGTAAAAACTTTTTACTGAACTTAACTTCGAAAAGGATGGGTCAAAATCGCCTTTCCCGTGAACAATCCCCAAGATGAAAATTTTAATTTAGGAATTGGAAACCGGAAATGTAACCATGTCGTAAAGCTCGAAAAACTGATCAAAAAAATGTATGGGATCGTTTCGCTACGACCAACCCTTAGAGAGATATCGCTGATCAAAGATTTCGATGACGTCATATCCGCAGTACCAAATAAAATTTAGGCCCAAATGATGCGTCACCCCATCACCCGTATCGCTGACCCCAAAAAACGTCAGTTATCCCTATTGGTTCTTGAGATATTTCCCCAAAAACGTCGCGTTCGATTGGGGATGCAATGAAATGATTCCCCGTGATCATAAAAAAACTGACGTCAAATGATGCCACGTGCTTTTGGAATGATCGTGAAAAAAGTGTCTCTCGCCTCTACGTGGTTTTACGCGCACATAAGAGGACGATGACCGTAAAATAAAACTAAATATATCACTATCTAAAATAAAAGTGGGATGCACAACGCGGATTATTATAATAAGACTAGTATCCCGGGTAAAAACTTTTTACCGAACTTAACTTCGAAAACTTTAGGTCAAATCCACCACTCCCGTGTACGTACCCCGTGACGAAAAAATAAATCATGGAATCGCAACTCAAAAGTGTACCCATGTTGTAGAGCTTGAAAAACTGATCAAAAAATGTATGGGATTGTTTCGCTACGACCAACCGTTGCAGAAATATCATCGGTCAAAGATTGTGATGACGTCATATCCGCAGTACCAAATAAAATTTAGGACCAAATGTTGCGTCACTCCATTACCCGTGTCACCGACCCTAAAAAACGTCAGTTATCCCTATTGGTTCCCGAGATATTTCCCCAAAAACGTCGCGTTCGATTGGGGATGCAATGCAATGATTCCCCGGTGATCATAAAACATCTGACGTCAAATGATGCCACGTGCTTTTGGAATGATCGTGAAAAAAGTGTCTATCGCCTCTACGTGGTTTTACGCGCACATAAGAGGACGATGACCGTAAAATAAAACTAAATATATCACTCTCTAAAATAAAAGTGTGACACACAGCGCGGATTATTATAATAAGACTAGTATCCCGGGTAAAAACTTTTTACCGAACTTAACTTCAAAAACATTAGGTCAAATCCACCATTCCCGTGGTACGTACGCGTCGCTCGCCACCCATGGTCAGTATGCGTTGTGTCACAGAATTTAACTCGTGTAAAAGTTTCTTTTCAGGCATTAATTTGTTATTACATTCAGAAGATTAAAAACAGAAAAAAATAGCAACATGGCTCAGAATAATATATCTATACGCAGAAGAGAAGTAACTTTAATGTAAAAAAAATGGCAATATATAACACAGAACTGTTTACCCAGACATACGAAACCAAACATTACAAAATGTTTATTCAAAACAAATTGATACCTTCCAACTTTTTCTTTTGTTCCAAAGTTAATACTCGACTGCAACCATTAATGAATTTTTGAAATGATATGTAGTCTGTTCTTCCCAAAACCATCAACGTCATGATTAAAACCATGAGTTTTATTTCTTTATGCTTTTTTTATTATTACCTAAAAAATTAATACTTGAATTGTAATACCGAAAACCTAATCATGCTATAACAATATTGAAATAAAAAATAAAACAAAAAGAAAGAAAAAACAAAAAGAAAATTCAAGTACGCATTTATCCTAAAGATAACAATTAAAAACAAAATTTGGTCTATAAAGTCAACCGATACTGTGAGTCAATACGGGTTCACTCAACACTGGAGCTGAACAGAATAAAGACTTTTACCTGGCATACACAACCAAACATCAAATTATTTAAAATAATTGAAACAACAAAATGCCCTATTTTCACCAAAACCATAATTGAATACCAAGAAGATATTAAAAGCAACAAATAAAAACATAATGCTAAACTTATATACCTAGAAAGTATGTATGTAGCAATTAACATAACACAAAATAATGAATGCCGTAAACAAATATAAACTGAAGAAAAATATACCCCAGCAATGCTTCTTTTTTGTAGTACAATCGCAATGAAATACATAATCCATTCTTCTCTTAAATAACCTTCTCAACATGCCATGTGTTTCATTTATACATTTATAAATTTCGTTTATAAATAGCTACACTTTTTCTTTTCTGACCTAAAAGAAAAAGATTTCAGTAAAGAACAGCTACAATACTTACTACTACTGCAACCATATTTAAGCAAACCAAAACAAAAGGCATAAATGGCTGACAGAAAGGCATGCAGACAAAGCATCAAACATCGTCAATAGATACAATTTGACAGCATAACACGTTCCCTACTTCCACAGCCATGAGAAAGGAAAACAGTCATAGCTGTGGGACCATTTTTAATTGATCTGTAAATAAATAAATCAAATCAAATCTTCTTTGCTAACTATAAAATTAATAATAGCGCGCGTTACCAAAACAAATTACTCTCGTCTTCGTTTTTCATCCAGTAGCATATAAACTAAACGAAAGAACTCATATAATAAGATATCTATTCAAAGCTATAGTATTTAATCTTTCAAAACTAAATTAAAACCATTCCTTACTGTGTAAATAAACATCATTTTGTTCTGCATTTCTTCACTACACTTTCTTCTGTATAGCGATATTTGATAACTAAAACGTAAACAAACATTTAAATACATTTAAATACAAATACATATACCTAACTTAAAAATAAAAGTTTTATAATAATACCTTTTGTTCGTTCGATCTTTCTGCAGCTAATTTTTAAAAACTTCACTGCACTTCTTCTGTATATCTAAATATGATTTTTCATTGTAAACAAACAACTAACTCACTTACACGTGCTACCCGTGTTCTTTTATTAATAAGAGTAATACAAACCTGTGTTTCTTCGTCAGTTCTTTCGTCGATTTGCTGCCTAAAACAATCAAATTTAAATTAAAATATTCGTATACAAAAAGAAACACGTCTTCTTCGCGAAGTTTCTTGCTCACGAAGTGATCGTTGACAAATTTCGAACGAAGAAGATTGCATTGCTCGCACTCCTCCAAAGACGTTTTTCGGCTGATTTCCACTGCGCAAACCAAAAATAACAAAACGGAGGAGCATATACTAATCGCGGAAAATCAAAAAAAGTGTTCTCGCCTCTACGTGGTTTTACGACAAAAAGGGAAAAAATAAGAAGGATTTGACCGTGATAAAAAACTAAATATATCACTCTCTAAAATAAAAACCGGATGCACAATCGCGAATTAGTATAATAAGATACATATATATTATGTGTAAGAAATGTATAAAGATTCAATGAGGTTTTAATATGTCGTATTGCCAAGGTATTTCACCACTTGGAGAGTTAAAATAGTCACGAAATAAATCTCGAACATCTTTAGCGAAGTTGGTAGAATTTTGGGACCCTTGTTTGAATATGTCAGTTAGTCCTTGGTTTTCTTCTCGACACATATCTGATGGATCATATTGGCAGTATAGCCCATTCTTTTCCCTCATCAAAAAGTTATGTAGAGCAACACAAGCCTTTGTTATGTTGATAACATTGTTCACGTGTGCAATTATGGGTCGACGAAATATTCGGAATCTGGATGCCAGAATTCCAAAAGTGTTCTCGATAACCCTTCTTGCTCGAGATAGCCGGTAGTTAAAAATTGCTTCTTTTGGATTAATTCTTTCCGAATGTTTTGAATATGGACGCAACTTGTTTGGCTTAAGGTCAAATCCTTCGTCGGCAACAAACGTGTATGGAAATAAAATATCCTGTGGGTAACCTGGCAGATTCCTTGGATCAGGAAAATCAAGCTGGTTCTCATCAATAGCTGTACCTAGTGCACTTGAACTGTAGACACCACTGTCACTTTTACGACCTGCTTCACCAATATGTACTAAAGTAAATTCGTAATTCGCATTACAAACTGCCATCAAGACAATGCTGAATGTTTTTTTATAGTTAAAGAATAGAGATCCACTATTCACAGGTGCTTGTATGTTGACATGCTTTCCATCAATTGCACCTAGGCAGTTTGGAAAATTCCATAAGTTGTTGAAGTTGTTGGCTATATACACCCATTCTTCCTTTGATCTAGGTGCACGCATATAACCTTCCGCGCTTCAAACTTCCCATATTGCACATGTCGTTTCACGAATAATGCGATGAACGGTTGTAGGGCTAACCCGGTAACTGGTGGCAATTGTAAACTGTGCATCACCGGTCGCTAGATAGTGCAAAGTAATAATCAAGCGTTCCGCTGGCGATGTTACAGAACGTCCTGACGCACTTGACTTCATTATCAGAGGAGAAACCCACGACAACAGGTTTTCGAAATTTGTTGGATCCATACGAAAATTTTTGTAAAAATACTGCTTGTCAAAAAGCAACAAATCTTTCACTAATCGTTGAAATTCTCCATGTTTTTCTCTTTCCGAGAAGATTTTTCGTACCCACATTCTTTTTGTCTTTGTTTTAGTTTTTTGTTTTTGACTGCCTCTAATCATAATCATCAAAATGATGACTTTTTTTATAATGGAGAAGATTACTCATCGACGCCATATTTGTTTATGTTTTTATATTTTTCCCGCTCATTGATTGTCCGCTTCTCGGAGTTTGTGCGACTGCAAATCATACGAAATTTTTTCGATAAGCGAATCTCGAGCGCCCGCCCGCAGAAATTATACGCATGGAAATCGGCCTTAAACAGCGCAATTAACTTTTCAACATATACATTTAGGTTAAAATGAAAAAAGGGAATTTTATTATAGCAGTGAAACACCTTCCAATCGATACTAAATGTAATTTGTTTGGTTGAAACCAAATATAAAAAGTTAACCAACCTGACATATTTGGGTCCTTTACGGAACACGTCAATATTAAACAAATTCTTGTAAATTTAATAGCTTATTGGTCCAATCGTTATCACACTAAAGAAGAAACTTCTTTATTTGATTGTAGGTACTGTGAAAAAGACATGTACCAATTCAGTCATCCTCAATCAAACAGTTATTCTCATTTCACTACACTGGTATGGAAGTCTTCAAGAAAATTTGGAGCCGGTTGGGCAAGGTTGAATGGGAGAATCGTTATTGTTGCACGATTTAAACCAAGAATAACTGTTCCAGCCGATTTTACAGATAACATTTCACCCCCTCATTAAAATGATACAATATCATGTGTTTTTGACTGCTGCTAGATCCTGTAGCTCTTTTGCATATCATTGTTTTTCATAAGTTTTGCACAGATCGACAGATGGAAATAACGGAATGCATATGTAATTTAAATGAAATTGTTAAATTCTATGAAACGCCAACTTGCATTGAGTTGTAAGGTTTTTAATAGCCTAAAAACACGAACGTGGGTTTGAGTAATGGGTATGAAATGTAGATCATTTGAATCAATACCAAATATGTAAGATGAAGTTTGTTGAGCAATTGTTAAATAGATTGAAATTTTGATTGTTACACGGTTGTTTATTGTTCCGATAAAAACTCTTGAGTTATGACGGCCGAGGGTAAGGAAACTACGGGATTCTGCTTTCTCTGATGGCATTGGTTTAGGATTTTTGGCTAAATTTAATAAACGCACTTGTTTATGGAAATAGTAAACTTTAAAAGCGATAACGAAAAACTGAGCACGTTCATTGGAGGAGAAAAGTCATGAATTCACCATTATATTTTCGTTTTTCTTTAACTTGCATATATTCCAAAGTAATCCAAACGTAACATTCGTAACATTATTTTATGAAAAAATCTAAGGATCTAAAGATCTAAGGAATTTAAATTTAGAAACTGGCCTTGATGTTGTGATGTTGGACAAACCACGAATCGTCTTTGGTTGTGAATAGGAGATAAACGTATAGGCAAGAAATATATTTAATTTTACAAGCTTTTGTTTGATTTTTGATTTTTTGTTAAGTTCTTTTACAGAACAAATACGTACAATGGATAAATATTTGAAGGAACATATACATTAAAAACGGAAGAATATGGTAAAATCCCACAATTCAACAGTTAGCAATAACATATTACGGGCACGTGTATATTGATACATTCATGGAAGTTGTAGTTTTATTTACATCTTTAATAAAGTGTGGAAACAGAAAATAGACAACAAAAGGAAAAATTGAAATCAGCTTCTTCAATATTCATAACACGAGGTATGTCTTTGAACTAAGTTAAAAACGTTCTAGCTCTAATTCTTGGCTATTTTTTATTTTGAAATCAAAGCTTGAAACGCTTGATATGATTTCTAGTGGATTTTTCGCTTGAATTTTTTTTTCTCGAAAAAGTTTGTTTTTTTTCTTTGCGCTCTTACATTACATAATTTCTTTAACAAATCTTATTTTGATTATAAAATTTGTATCCATGGTTATAGTCACACATTTCTTTGTTTGTAGCAATACTTTCTGATATTACTTGTTAAGCCTTATTTACACTTTTTAAAAGGTATATTAGCATTAGTGTGACTTAGGCCTAAGAGATAACAAAAAGTAACAAAGTTCTATGCAGATTTGCGTCAGTTGCGTAAGTAGATCTATTTGGTTTGCATATTCTAAGTTATTGTAGCCACCGCTACACTATGCCACATGGTTACACTACGCCATTAAATAATTCGTTGTATTGTAAAACTTAAAGTATTTACACTTAAATATGTGATCTTCGGTACGCTCTTTCTTCTGCCTACAGACACTTTGATCACGATTGTATTTGAAATATTGTGTATCCATACATAAAAGACTGGCTTTGTCTAAAGTATGCCACATCAGGCCCAAAATCAATCAAAAACATTTTTACAAAAATCCTTAAATTACATAATGTTTGGCGGAAAGTTTTCTTTTTAATATATAGCTTGCTGTGTGTACAAATTGGAAAGCTTGAGCGCGGGAGCATCTTTAGCTAAAGCTACATGCTAGTATAGAATAAAGCGTTTTTTGTTCTTTTGTGCGAGTAAATTTGCAAAGGAGTGGCGCATAAATTTTTTATTGTTTGCACTTTGTTATAAAAGGAACAAGTTCTGAGGCACTCTTGGGACCTTTAAAGTTTTTTTCAGTTGCACGAAGTTTTATAGAATACCAAAGACCTTGCTTGACCGATATCTAATATCGTAGACAGTCTATGTTGTTCTGCATTCTGCCAACTTTCTATTTGTTTGTAAGGAAAGCTTTGTTCCGCTATATGTGAGTCAGAATGGTGTGATCATTATAAAAATCATGCAGTCGTGTATAATACAGAACACGAAAAGAAAACTTTAATGAAAATTTCATTCATCCTACAATATACTGTAAAATTTTAGTTACATTGGACTGTGTAGACTGATTTCCCTACATGTTGAAGAACATAATAAAATAGAAAAGAATAATATTTACTTGTCACAAAAACTTAAGTACAAAGTATATAATGAGACAAAATTGAGACTGGAGACCACCCCTATACATAAATCTAAACAAAGGAGGTGGCCACCAAAAAATAAGACAAAAAAAATATAGCTACAAATAAATATATATACAACAGAAAATAGAAAGATAAATGCTAATGCTTAATAGCTTCATGTGGCTTAAAATAAAATGGGTATGCAACGTCAAGGATATCACCACTTCAGGAAAATTTGTCTTGGAACTCGTACTAGTCATAACACAGTAGTCTCGGTGTTATAACTGAAGCAAAACAAAATAGCGTGTTGCTATTCAATGGATCGATTAACAAAATATAGGTGGAAAGCGCGTGAAGGAATATCATCGAAATTGAAGAAGAAGCGGTGATAAGAAGATGGTTAATCAAGAGAAATTTTGCCTGCTGAAACGAATTCCCTGAATTTTTTCTGGGTACAACCGTTACATATTTTCAAAACACATTATCTCAGCTAGCTTTCTATAGTTTCCTTAATTTCCTGTAATGTTTTTGAATTGAATTATTAAGAAAAATCTGCAACCCGCTGCACCTCTATACTTAATATGACTGAAAAACATGCAACCAACTTACTGAAGCTATGTAGAGCATGTCAACTAAATGCTGCCTGAAGAGAAATACAATATCTTCGATGTAAATAAACTCTCAGAATCATTAAAAACATACTTTTTGCTTGATGTCAGTAGAGTTCAGCCACACATTCACCCCTAAAAAATATGCCTGAAATTTTACTCCAAGTTACAAAATATTATAAAAAGGAAAATAAAACCTAAGCATCAAGAAATAACTAGGAGTGAACATCATCTAAAATGTCAAATTACAAATAATTTCATGAAGCAACAGCTTGAGATGGCCACTGGTGGCTCTTCCGCATCAATGATAACACAAACTTCAAAATTAGTGAAAATTTTCAAAGAAAAAGAGAAAGATGAAATTCTACAACTGGCAGATGCCTCTTCACCCTCGATTTTAGCAGAAGCTCTTGTTTCTATGAAGGTAAACTTGGGAATTCCATGGGATAAACTTACAAAAATGGGAAGGTATGTGCTAATAAAATTAAAAATGTATAATACAAGTAATTTGCATAAATGTTAATATATGTAGCAGCTCAATGATATAGGAAACATTACTTTAGGTGGATGAAGTCATTTAACATTAATGTAGCATCCCAATCTAAACAACGAAGGGTTGCAAAAGCAAGGAGCGGTGATGACATAATTGTTGAAAATACTATCTGAATTTTTGCCGATTTTTGAACTTTCAGTTTGAAAAGCGCTCGCGCATATAGCCACATGGGCCTATATTTTTTATACACGAAACAGCAATAATGAACGAGGCAAATCAAGTTTTTAAACAAAAATTTAAAGTTTGCAAACAAGTCTACTCTATTTCGATATCAACATCCGAATCGCTGCCGGTTTCTTCTCCTTCTTCCAAAAAAAGTGACGATGTGACAAAAAAAGTGATGATGTTGTTTTGCCACACCTTGAAATACCTGCCACACTTTGTAATACCTGCTACACTTTGTGGTACCTGCAAAACACTTTGTAATAACATCTGCCACACTAATAATTTCAGTTTTTAGATCCCCATACTTTAGAAATTTAAAAATGAAAGAAATCCATGTGTAATCAAAATGGCACATAAACTAACTTCGTTTGACTTTTGAAAAATATGGGGGTATCGCTTCATATTTTTCAAAAGCCAAAAAGGCTCTGGGAATAAGGTTACTTTAAAACAGCTGATTAAGCAGTTAAATGGGTTTTAAAGAACTATTCATTGAACTTCTGGTTTTACTTGTAAGGAGTGTGAACAAAATTACAAACTAAATTATAAACATCTGACGTCTAACATCTGACATCTGACGGTTAAAGTAACAAAAAAAGACAAGGATGAACAGAATCAGTATACACATCTTTCTGGTGTATTCATATTAACCTGAAAAACATTTCACTCTTAACTTCACCATAAAACATAAAAACTAGACTGTAATGTACCATTCGCTTCATATTTCAGACGAAACCCTAACAGCAGTAAATAAGAATAGAGAAACGACCTTCACCATGCAGCTTAAAAATCTATTGTCAAACAACATAATGCGATGGAGAATATAATAAAACATACACATCTACATCCAAATGAAAATAACCTATATAGAAACCGGAAAATTTGATTGTAAAGAAAAATGATAAAACATAATTAGTTAATTAAAAAAAAATGTTGATTAAAACAGAACAATTAGGGAGGTTACATTCATTTGTTGAGATCTATGTTTGCTACGTTACCATGACAACATAATTTTCCTCACATTACTAATATACAAGTGATTGCATGTGTCCAAGCGTAATTTGACTTTGCTGTACAGTTGAAAACAATGGTGCAATATTAATCCTGAAATTGAATCAAATACTTTTATACGACAAATGCTTCTGTTAACTGAAAAAAAAATCTTACAGAGAGGAATTGACAGCTTCGATGCCGTTTAAAAGACACGCGAACTCAAACCGTCTTGACATTTCAAATCCATTTGAAAAGCATGACCTGTTTACATGAAGCATTCAACTGAGTATGTACTGATCTTTTTTGCTGAATCAGCGGAATATTTATAAAAATGTTCGAGTATAATGACGTAAAATACCTTCATCAAGCTGACAAGCTGAGTGTCAACAGCCGCACCTATTTTACAACAGAAGGAAAAAATTCTCGAATCATTGGTCTTATTTAAATAACGTTCCAAATATGATGTAATATATGACGTCGCCACCAGAAATATGAGGACTATAGCAACTCCCAAACCATATTGAAAATTATAATTCTCGAGTTGCAACTTCCCGGCCGGTACATTTATTAAAAAATCTCTGCAAAGGAGTGCCTTTCTATAGAATTCTACACACAATTTCAATAAAGATGCTCGCAGTCATAGTGACTTTTAGACGGATTTGCCCACTGGGTTCAGCATATACTCTGGTTCTCTCAACTCTCATTGGACATGACTGTCACCATTGATTTTCCATCAAAGTTGTTGAAATTACATATACGTTGGATGTAGAAAATATTTTATCTAATGAAAGGGAGTTGACTAAAAAAAAACGAAAATCGCCGAAAAAAGTGATGGTGAAAAGAAATCATTGTCAATGATTTGAGAATCGGAACATATCCGAGGAATATGCAACACTTCCACCCAAAATTTTATTTCTGCAAATTATAACTATATTTTTAGCCTTCTGTGAATGAGGAGGGTGAAAGACTAATATTAGACAATAGTTTTTATATATAAGTGCAGAAAAAGAAGTTTTAGCGACTGCAAATTTCTATAGAAGTATGCGCACAATTTCAATGTAAATGCTTATCACTGTAATGACATTTTTTGTTTGTTTGCAATGTTTCAGACATTTACTTATGTTGCATGGATACAGTTTACCCCCAATGGGCAAAATCATCAAAAAGTTACTACGACGAAGAGCCTTTGCTTTGAGATTGTTTGTATAATTCTATAGAATGCACTCCCTCTTTGTGATTTTAAAACCAATGTGCCGGCTGGGCAATTAGTAAAATTATGCATGTGGATTAAGTAAATGTTTCATAATAATACATTCGCTCTTGCTTTCAGTTCCAGTTGATGCATTCAGACCATTACACATCTGCTTGTTGTTTCAGGAATGGTTAATTGAGAAATAATATAGGAAATGCAATTTTTCGATAATGTAAAAACTAAGAATGCAATAAGTCTTAGAACTGGTTAGTGACGTCATCATTTGTGCGGTTTTGTAACAGAATAATCGTGTATGCAAAGCCAACATCAAGATTTGTCATCCAGAAATTGATCAATGGTAATTCAATTCTACAACAGCTTAGTGCATTAGTTCACTCTTTCAGAAAATTTACAATTACATCATCGAATATGTAAATATTAACGCCATTACTAACAAGGTAACTGATGAAAATAACGCCATTCCGCCATTTTTCTTCTTTATACAGCTTTCAGTGACGCAATAACAGAATTTCTATAAGAAACATAAACTGATATTTCAGTCCAAACATGTGGAGGAGTGTGACCAAATCTCTTATCATTATTTTTTAAAGTTGATTGGAACTTGCACTCTCCTTCACAGATTTTACATATATGCTACAACCACTTTATAATGAATGCAAAACATCATTTTGTTGTGAAACGTTCTTTCAGCATAACTACATGAAAATCTTCAGGTAACCTTTGTTAAAATAATGTTACCTAAAAACGATGCAAAACATTCTTTAAGTACGATGATATCGATTATTAAAAATTCTTACCTCACACGACACTATGTGTTCTCTATACCCTGCATATCTATCTTGACACAAATCTTCATTACAGTCAATACTACATGATAGAACTCTTCGTGTTCTTTGGAATCCATGTTTGTATTTTCAACAGTCAATATCGCTCTTGAACAGGTATTTGATGAACCACCACATGTTACATAGCCACTTTCGCTATCATGGCGACATAAGCCGATCGTGTTATCTTGTTGTCCTGTAATCAAAATTAACAGCTGTTTAATGCCATTCCATTCAATCTTATTATTAATCTTTATTGAAATCGCGATACGCGACATGTTTGAAATGCAAAGCGTTCGTCGTTGTGTGTCCTAAAAATAGCCTTCAACCTAAAGATGTGCAAATCACGGTGCAAAATAGCTAGCCTTTTTTTTAGCGTGCCAGCAGAACTTGTTTTAAATTGATTTTATGAATCATGCTTTTTGTCTTTTGGTTTTTTGA